>JAKEPQ010000670.1:7759642-9053571 GCA_024500445.1 Entomyzon cyanotis
TGAGAAATGCGCCTTGGAGATCCTGACTGCAGGAATGGGAAAAGATTGGAAACAGCCACACTCACGTGTTGCGAGCCAAACCCTCCCCTACCTCGGCAAGAAAGGGAGGGCGAGATCTGCCTGGCTCTTTTCAGCGGCTAACGTAGATGGATTTGCTTTGGCATTTAAGGGTGATGGATGTGCCAGGTACTATTCATTAGGAATGATTTGTTGGGGCCAGCGTAGCTCGCCTGCCCATTAGGACGCATTTACTTCGCAGGTTAGTAATGATGGGTGCGCTTAATAGTTCCTAAGTATCGGAGGGCATTAAAGAGCCCTGGAAGAGAAGGCTATCAATATTTACAGCTTCAATTTGTTGGGGGAGGAAACCGGTGCGTGTGCCTGAAGGGGTGCCCGCCCCACTCCTTGCTACCGGAGGTGGGTATTGGCTTGGAGAAGGCTGGAGCGAGGAGGAATAGCTCTGAATCCGGTTGTGCTTTGCCCCCAGTGCATCCAAGTGATGTGGCAGTGGCAGCTTGTTTGGCTCCTTCTGCGGGAAACAGAGGCACATCCCCAAATTTGGGTGCGGCAAGAGCCCGGCAGCCCCAGGTGGGCCACAGTCCTGTTGGCTTTGCCTCTCCACCAGCACCATGGCCCACGATCGGAGGAGGCAGGAGGTCATTCACTGCGGGATGATGATGGCTATTACATCCCAATTCCCCTCCCTGCCCTCCCCCCGGCACGGAGCAGGCTTGGCTGGGAGCGAGATCCTGTTAACAGCCCTCAGCCATTTACTTAAGCCCCGATTTTTCATTAAAATAGCACATATGGCTATCAAGCATCGCAAGGTCACGGGGCTGCATTGTCTCAGCTTAATACGATGCCATTAAGGCTGGACCATAACGTCCCCCATGCAGCAGGTTCAGCAGCGCAAGATCAAGCATTGGGCAAGACTGCAATTTCCTCCTGTCCTCCTGCTATGATCTTATCAAAGCCTGACTGATCTCCGTGTACCAAACCGCGCTGGAGAGCGTTAAATATCGTGAAAGGCTCCGTTTGCAGCAGCTCGGTGGGGAGGTTGGGTCACAGCACAGCTCCCTTTGTGTCACAGCATCCCTCTCCAGCAGGAGTCGGGATGAGGTGGTTCAAGCATCCAGGCTGAGAAATGTGTGTGAGTTCATGTTTTATCTTCACCATCGGTGTTGAGTTTTATTTTGAACCCTGACCTCTAATCAAGCCCGCAATTTTTTGCTGGCCTGGGACCTTCAGCACACTGGCCATTGCTGCTCCCTGCAACCTTCAGCAGCCCTTTCATCCCTCCCTCAAATAACTAGACAAGATTAATTCCTTTCTTCCAGCCTATATCTTCCTGTCTGAGCTACAAGTGCCTGCATGCAGCCCCTTTATTTCACCACGCAGAGTTTCTGGCCCAGCAGGGCTCTGCTCTCCGAACTCGACGAGATGTGGGAAGGCTGGAGAACAATTATGGAACAGAGGTAGGAAAAGGCAGACTGGCGACTGTCTGGTGGCTTTATTGAGCCACTCACAGAGGTGGCACTGACTCCCTGGCACTGGCACAAGGTGCCTACGTGTGCCCAGGTGGGAGGTTTCGTGCTGAGATGAAAGCGTGTAAATAAAGGCAGGTTTGTGTGAGCAGCAGCCCTGCCAAAGAGGAAACACCTCCCGCAAGATCTCCTCCAGAAGGGTTTGCAGAGCAAACGGAGGTGTTGGTTCATCTCAGAAGATGCCAAGCCTCGCTGAAATGAGGGGAAGGACCCCGTGGAAGGGACATGGTGACAAACACTGAGGACACACAGCCGTGCTGGGTCAGTGAGGGTGGACAGGGAGGCAGTGGCAAGGGACTTCCTTGCAAGGCAGACTCACCAACTCCCCCAAAATTACCAGAGATGCAAAAGCCAAGCTCCTCTGCCATCATTTGAGCCAGAACAGCTTAAAAGATAATGAGCTAATTGAGCGATGGAGGCCATCTCCCCATAGCTATGTGTCAGCTCCTATTATCCACTCCAGAATGCTCGCTGAGAATACACAGACCCTCTCTGGAGGTATTGATCATTTATTTTCCAGGCCCTGTGCTGCCCCTTCCCTTGGGCAGGCAGGCATGGAGGCTGAGGGTGGCCGTGCTGGGCTCCCCCCACAGCCAGCCCGCCAGCTGCAATTGTTTTCTAGTGAAAATAGATGTTCAGTATCGATCCCTCTCCTCCCGTGGAGTCCGGGGGCCTTCTCCTTAGTTACTCTAATAAAACACAACTAATTAAATTTGTGCCTTGCTTTTTCAATATTGCATTATCCTAATTACTAATTAAGGGGGACCACGTGTAAGGGGTAGGCATTATTCCCTGCAAAAGATCCCCCTAATGGCCTAAATGACATCTCGGGGAAGGAGGAAATCTTTCAGCAAAGGCCAAGACTGAGGCTAGGGAAGGAATCCCTGGGGGCAACTTAAAGAGAGGCTCTTTAACCCTTCAGTCGCTGCCCTGGAATTTGCTGAATCACGGATTAGCTGGGAAAACAACCCTGCAAGGTTGTCCTGCACATGGCAGGCAGCGGGCAGGCAGGGAAAAGGACAAATTGGGGTGGGATCAAAAGGAATGGGAACATCAGAGCATGGAAAGAGCGCCTGGGAGAGTTGAAGAAGTGGATCTTCCAGATGAATGTGTTGCCCACTCCCACACGTCCTCCCACGCAGCCTGGCGTGGACACTCCGTCAGTCCAGCCCGTCTGGGGACATACCAGAGCTGGGGCTTGGCAGGGAGGAACGAGGCCTTTCAAGCCTGTACTCGACATCCTACTCTTGGCAGGGCTGTGCCAGAAGGGTTTTGTTCCGTTCCAAGTGGCAATTAAACACACAAAATCACAGAGAGCGTTCTTTGGGGGATCGCTGGCAAGAGAGGGAAATCTCACTTCTCTGCACTTCAGGAGCCCCCAGTGGCTCCAGGTAATGGAGAATGGGAATTGCTCTGGGCAAGAGACACCAAATTAAAGCCAGGCTTAAACCAGACTGCTGGGAGAGCAGCCTAAGCCAGCTCTACACAAGGATCTCTGAATAAATCCCAAATTTCATTTAACACACCCCAGGGATTGCAGCTCTGCTGTGCCCAGCTCACTGACCCCCTCCCTGCTGGAGCACCCGCGGTTGGAGTTCACCAACATTTTCATTTTATTTTCCGTGTGAGTCGCTGCTCTCGCTCCGGCTGTTCTGGCTCCGTAAGTCACCGGTTCATTTCTCACACGGCTCTTTCAGAAAGGTATTTTCCCCCCTTAAATATGTGGTTTGGAAGTGTGAACTGAGATTTATGCTGAAAGGAGTTGGGAAAGAATAGCAAATAGGTACTTGTTGGGGGAAAAAAATACTTTGGGCATCGTAGAGAATTCCATGATGTTGGGATTTGTGAAGAGCTGTTCTGCCACAGATTTTGGAATATACTGGAGCTTCCCAGGGCAGCAGTGACTCTTCACCTTTGGGATGAAGCTTTCAGGCTGGGAGGAGAGGAGTCACCAGCATTTGACATATGGGAAAGTAAAACAGGGACTGTTACAGGTCAAGAACCTTCCAAATTCTCCCCATTTCCCTTTCCATGATGGTTTGCATGTTGCTTTATGTAGCACTGCTCCAGACAAAAATTGACCGAGGAATCATTAATGGAAATTTAAGAAGACTCCAAACAATATCAATGTCTACGATTTGGCATCCTCTTGGTTTCTTTTCTGCCCACAAGTTAAATTGATCACGGCTCTATTTTGGCTTATTTTATCTCTCCCTTCCCTGAAGTGATTGAAATCTTAATAATCAGGGATAATATCGACGCCAAAGTTTTAAGCAATAAACATATAAACAGAATGAAGAGAAGCAGAATGCTCACGTCTCTCAACAGTGCAAATGGTTCCGTTTTATTTTGCTGTAGCAGATGTTAAGTTTCCAATAATAAAATAAAATAAAAAATCTAAGGGAGACATTTAGCAAAGTATAGCTTTAGACTCCAGAGTTATCACTCCAATTTCAACTGGGACCATAAAGTTTTATGAGCTATTAAATTGCCCTAAACCTCCTTTAACACACCAGCTCTAATGTTGGAGATTAACCATTTAGAAAAAGGAGGTTACCTTCGCTGAGATCGGGCCATTTTCCTGCACTCTGATTCAGTCAATAACACTTTGCTGTGGCAGAACCATTTGCTGGATGTGTGGTTGGTAATTAGCCCTCATGCCCTGCAGGTAATGCAGCTGCAGGAGCTTCCATGCCTCCCACAGCGCCAGGAGCATCCGCAGGACTGGGATGGATGCTCGGCAGAGCAGAGGGAACATCTCAGCTCCCTGGCTGGCTGCAGTTTTGCTTCCCCCATCCCCTCACCCATTCAACAGGGATGCTCATGATTTCTTCTTTCTCCGTTTCATAGAATCCCAGAATGGTTTGGGTGGGAAGGGACCTTGAAGATAATTTCGTCCCACTCCCTGCCAGGGACAGGGACACCTTCCACTGTCCCTGGTTGCTCTATGTGCCATCCAACCTGGCCTTGGACACTTCCAGGGATCCAGAAACAGCCACAGCTTCTCTGGGCAACCTGTACCAGGTTTCAGGACCTGGGTACAGGTACCCATCCCCTCACAGGGAAGAATTTATTCCCAATATCCCATCTAACCCTGCTCTCCCTGTCAATATCCCTCTCCAGCCTTCTTGTAAGCCCCCTCTAGGCACTGGAAAGATTCTTCACTAAGCCTTCTCTTCTCCAGGCTTCAATTTCCTTTTTGTTTGGGTGGCAAATCCATCTGATCATGCCCTTTGACTGTGTTTTATTACCTTGCAGAAGAGACCTTTGATCCTAGCTTGAATGCCCTGGATGCTGGAGTGAAACTCCCTGACCCAGGAAAAGGTTAACAGCAACTTCCATTTGCAGAGCTCTTTCCAGAGAGGGGACTTAAAAACACTCCAGCTACATCCACAGAGTGTCACAACACCTTCCAGAAGCCCAGGGTTGTTTGATTGATTTCTAAACAGGCACAGACCCAGGAGCAGAGATGGCCTGGATCCATGGAATGATGCTTAGCTTGTCAAAGGGGACCTATGGGGCTTTGCCACTCGCAATCTGCCAAATCACCACCCTTCACCCCCTGCTGAAATGGCTGTGGCCCTCTGGTTACCAAACCCTTGCCAGGTCATCATTTTGACTGTAAGGTAGTCCAGCTGCCTGGCCACATCTGGAAACATCTGTCTTGAGAGACCTGAGCAGCATGGGGTCGTCTCACGCTGATGACTTGCAGGGATCTGGCGCTTCTCCGAAAATTTCTGCTATCGCTCCTCTTCTTCCATAAGCTCTGGAAAGTCTCTCCTGCTTGGCTGGCTTGGAGCCCTGCTGAGGGCTGGGGTGCAGGGGAGGGTCCTGACATTGAATCAGAGAACCACAGAAATCACAGAATGGTTTAGGTTTGAAGGGACCTTAAAGATCATCAAGTTCTAACATATTTCCACCTTTCTCTGGTGCTCCCTTGAAATTTTTGGGACCATGTGGGAAGCCATCAGCAGGAGGAGCAGGAGCTGCTCCCCAGGAATGAACAGTGACCACAGCCCAGGGAAGAGCCAGGCTGGACCCTCCTGGCTTGGGGTTAATGTGGACAGAGCCAGGGGACGCAGAGGCGCTGGGAGAGGGTGGCTCCTTCCTGGGAGGAGTTTGGAAAGAAAGGGTAACCCCTGCTCTATTTTTGAAAGCAATGTCTCAGAGGCCTTCTCCTGCATCCTGCAAAGGCCACTGCCAGGGATCTGCTGCAGCACGGGGGGGCCTGGCAGCCTGCAGGGGTGGGAAATGTCTCCTCCCAAAAGCCTGATTCCCATTTCCCCTGAGATAAGATCTGCAAAGACTGGTTTTTTCCCCCTAAATTTTTTTGAAGGCATTTCCTATTTGGAGCCTTTATGGATGGTTTCCCCTGGCTGAGGGCTGAGAGCAGTCACCTCCCCAGGCCAGGCAGGGTGACTTCCCCATGCACTGACCATCCTAAAGAAACCTGGGGGAGATGTTTCAAAGCCTCTGGTACCTGTGAGAGGAGCAAGGCAGACCCCACCATCAGTCTCTACATCACAGCACAGCCCACATTCCAGGTGTGCCTCCTCTGGAGAGTCTTTGCTTTCTTCCCAACCATCTGCTGTGGTTAAAATCCTACCTGGGACTTCAATTCATGTACAAGTTGGTGCAACAACCCAGCGTGTTCTGGGGAGCAGGAGGAGGTTGTCCAACTTTGATCCTTCCTGGCACTTTGAGGACAGGGTTCACCAGGTCTGTGCCTTTTTCTTCTTGATTAAAAAGATGCATTTTGCTGTCTGAGGTGCCTCAGACATCAGCAGAAACTGCATTAAGAACAGCAGGTTTTTCCTTTAAGTTCTCTTTAACTGCATTATAGTGCTGTGAGGTTAAACATTACATAGGTACTGAAATATGGTTGGACTCGATGATCTTAAAGGTCTTTTCCAACCTAAATGATTCTGTGATTGAATCCAGCAAGCCCCAGGCTTCAGAAAGGCTCTGACTAAGCCAATCTTCACCAGCACAGATGTGTCCCATGCCCTGCATGACAGAAAAACAAGATTTAACTGATGAAAGCTTGGAAAATAATAGGCCAGTCCATCTAAAATTAGCAGGAGGTAGAAACTTTTCAAGCCATCCCTTCTTCTGCAACTGGGGAAGAAATCTCTCAGCTGTAGCACCCTGCTTTGCTGTGGATATTTCAGTTGAGCAACTTTTAAGACTGAGTCAGAGAGATTTCCTAACACCTCTTCCCTGCCCACACTCCCCAGATAGCAAACATCAGCTCTGGGAGACAGAAAAACACTGATCCCACTCATCCCAACTGGAGCTGGCCAGCCTGGAGCCACTTGGAGCTTCAGTGGTTCCCTTCCCAAAGGCTGAGATTTCCCTCTGCAATCTTTAACTACCCTCAGCTATCACTAGGGTGGTGGGCACCCTAAAAATGCTGCATATCCTAATAGTGCTTGAGCTCAGAGTTTTCTTCTTCCAAACCCCCTCTCTTGGGTTGAAGTAGCTCTAGAAGAGCAGTTCCATTGTCTGTTGGTCCCTCCAAGAGCATCTTCCTGGGAAGCAAGTCCCAGCTGGAGCAGGGAATGGTCTCATGTGGCACCACAACGTCCCAGCTCGGTCTGCAGGGACAGAGCAGCCCAATATCCCATCTAACCCTGCTCTCTTTCAATTTAAAGGCATTATCTTCCAGTTGAAAGCCATTAATTAAGTCAACTTCCAAGGCATCCCACGCACTGTGTTGTCCTCACTCTTGGTCAGAGGGACTAACAAACCCAACACCCCAGGAGGTGCTTTGATGCTCAGGTTTCATAGTAAAAAGTGATGAAAAGAAATGCAAGGTGCTGTTCAAACCAGAGGCTGGGCAGCATTTCCAGCCCATCCATCTGCCTCCTCCAGCTCCTTTGCTTTCCCCCTGCTGTATGTAGATGGAGAATGCAAATAGCATGGTGAGAGATCTGACCTTTTGGCTGAATGTCACCAAGTCCTGCAGCACTGGGAGTGTTTGCACTCAGTCGTTAGCTTTAGCCTCTCCAGTTATTTATACATATCCCTGTAAAACTCGATGGCACGACTCAAAGATGGCTTTGACCTTGGTTGTACTGGTGGTTTGATGGGCTGCAGTGCTTAAATGTTGTGTTTCTGACTGCAGTGTTGGCCTTTCCAATCAGGAATCCCAAACATGGACCTGGGTCTGCCACTGCCCCAGAAATGCCACCATTTAAGGGTTGGGAAAATCAGCCACAGGCTGAGATTACACCTCCAGGAATGGAGTCCTCTAAGTGCCATTTCTGATGAGATGTTTGGTGTTGGAAATCTCAGGTCTAAGGGATTGAGCTTGAAATTCCTGAGGGACATTTTAATTAACTGTAGAACTGTAGACTCACAGAATGGTTTGGGTTGGGAGGGATTTAAAGTTTATCCAGCCCCATCCCCTGCCATGGGACACCTTCCACTGTCCCAGGTTGATCTAAGCCCCATCCAGCCTGGCCTTGGACACTTCCAGGGATCCAGGAACAGCCACAGCTTCTCTGGGCACCCTGTGCCAGGGCCTCCCCACCCTCACAGGGAAGAATTTCTTCCCAATATCCCATCTAACCCTACTCTCTTTCAATTTAAAGGCATTATCTTCCAGTTGAAAGCCGTTAATTAAGTCAACTTCCAAGGCACCCCATAGCATCCCTCTGAGTCTGTGATGAACTGGGAATGACCACACCACATGCTGCCAGTGCTGCTCCAGAGTGACAAACATTTTCCCACAGAAACTAATCCCAAAATGCAGCTTTGATGGTGCTGCAGAAATCCTTGTCCACACTGCCCATACCTGCAGGAATCTCAGCTCTCCCTCAGCCCTCACCTTCCTGGGAGGGCATTCCCAGGCTGAGTTGGTCTCAGACTTTTTCTCATATGGATTTCATGCTGTTTGAGGAAAAACTGCTCTCTGGAGCTCCCCCCAGGCAGGCAGCCTGCCTGGCTCCCTCGCTTCCAATACCAAAGCTTGGCTTTTCTGCTCCTGTCCTCTCTCTGTTGAGTCTCATTCCAGCAGACAGGCTGACATTGCTCGCTGCCTCGAGATGTTCAAATCCGTCTCTGCCATTCTGGAAGCAGTCGGCTGAGCCACGAGTAGGGAAAGCGACTTCCAGCCCTGGGAGGAGGTCTGGGATGAGCTTTGGGATGGAGCAGGGAGGGATCTGAGCGGGGTTCCAGCAGCTCAGCCATCCCGGGTCTCTCCTTCCATCCCGTCAGACTCCATCCTGCCACCGTCACTTTGACATCCAAACCCTTTTCTCCTCCTTTTCATCCCTCATTTTACATGCCACAGCCATCCTGTCGCCTGCCTCTCAGCGATGTTGCTCAGAGAAATTAGGGCAACTGCTGCACTGGGTTTTTTATTAGTATTGCCAAATTCTTTCAGCATTTTTAGAAAGGGCTTGAAAAGAAGCCAAGTCGTTTCTCCTTCTTCTGTTTCTTTTCCTCCACCTCCTCCCTCACCACCACCCCCCTCTCCCCTCCGCTGTCTGCGGATGCTTTGGGATGAATTAATTTAGACGTGCGGTTTTGAATGTTTTTGGCTCCTGGTTATCGAGCCATTCAGCAGTTCTGGGATCCTCCCCCATCGGCTGTTATTGAACCAGACAGAGAGGGGCGGAGGAGATGGCAGCAGCCTGATTTGTTGGCTTGTTAGTTCTGCTCCTGCGAGCTGGCCATCGGCTCAGGTTTCCCCATCCCGGCTGACAGGGACAGGCGGCCAAAATGCTCCTCCCCGAGCCAAACCCTGCACGGGATCACTGCCGGTGTCACCTCGGAGCAGCCTGGGCTGGAGGAAGGTGTGCCATGCTGGGGAGGTTGGGATGAGATGGTGTCTAAGGTCTCCCATCCAACCCAAAATTTCTGTGAGTCTGTGATCTCGGTGGAAAGGAAAATGGGACTTTTCCAGTCCCCTGTCCCCAAGCCAGGCTGTCACCCCAGCTCTGCTCTGGGATCACTGTCAAGTGTCTCAGAAAGGTATTTTTAGCCCCAAGGGGAGGATAACTCAGCACCAGCAATGTGCATGTGGAGAACATCTTCTCTCCAATCCTTCCTCGTCTCCTGGGCTGGATTTGATTTCTCCTCCTTGAAGGGGCTCAGGATCTGTCCTAAAGCCCAGGTTCAAGCCCCACAATGACCCCGTGCCAGGGAGGGCTTGGTGGGCACCGATGCCATCAGCACAGCCCAGCTCACCCCTGCTAAAGGATAGATGAGCTCTGGATCTCCTGGAGCCTCCCAGAACACAGACAAAAGCAGATACAACCACTAAATCCTTCTGAAAAGCACTTCCTACCAGTGCTGCTCCAGGGGGTAGCACTGGGAGACTCTTTAATCATAGGGAGGATGGTTAGAATTCATTATTTTCTCAGCTTTCTAGTAAAATTTTTAAAACCCACCTGAAAAATCTCATTATTCCCTGTCAAGGCTTTCTTTAAGTATTCTTCTGCTCTGATTTCATACTGGGCTAATATCTAAGAAAAATATTATCTCTCTGCTTGGCTTCCTGCCACCCCAGCCGTGTTTGTGTTTCAGTGGTGGATGAACCCACTCCAGTTTATTTATGTAGCTGGTGAAGCCACCCCTCCAGGACTCCCCTTGCTCTGAACTCGAGGCCCAAGTACAGTAGGGCCCGCTGGAAATCCCATATGGCTGTAAAGCATCCCATGTGCAAGCCATGGCTCTGCTCTCTTTCTGGAGCTCTGCTCAGACATCTGTGCTCTCAACAGCAGGGAAAAAGTGCAAAGCCCTGATTTGTGCTGTTCACAGCGTGGTATTGGGAGTTGATGGAAAGTCTTTGGGTGCAGAAATTCCTGTTTCTCACCTGTTTCATCTGTTTTGGCACCAGGTTGAAATGCCAGAGGTGCAAACAGACAGTTTGAGGGGCTGCAGTGGGTTTTGGAGCCTTTGGTTTTGTAGAACCACAGAACAGTTTGGGTGGGAAGGGACCATAAAGCTCATCTCATTTCCATTATCCCAAGTTGCTCCAAGCCCTGTCCAGCCTGGCCTTGGGCACTGCCAGGGATCCAGGGGCAGCCACAGCTTCTCTGGGCACCCTGTGCCAGGGCTCCCGTGCCAGGGCTCCCCAACCTCACAGGGAAAAATTCCTTCCCAATATCCCATCTATCCCTGGCTCTCTGGCAGTGAGAAGCCATTCCCTGTGTCCTGTCCCTCCAGGCTCTTGTCCCAAGTCCCTCTCCAGCTCTCTTGGAGCTCCTTGAGGCATGGGAAGGTGCTCTAAAGTCTCTCCAGAGCCTTCTCTTCTCTGGGCTGTTTTAGCAATTTAAGCTCAGATGCAGAGAGGTTTTGAAGATATAGCTCCCACTGTTATAATTAAAAATCCTCCTGAGATTTGCCATCAGAGCCCTGACGGGAAGGAGCTGGGGCTGGGCTGGGCTGGACTGGGAGCTCACCACACCAACAAACCCAGCAAGAGGTTTTCTTTTCAATTAATCTCTTTGGGAGAGGCTTAACACCCTGAAAAATAGGGACTTTTGGCCTCAGTCTGTAATGGCTGGACTTGATTATTTTAGAGAGTTTTTCCAGCCTTATGGATTATAGAATTATGGATTCTGCAGCATGACCTGTGTGGGTGTGAACACTCTTGTCCCCATCACTGCACCCTGATGCACACAGGGAGTGTTCACCTCTGTACCTGCAGCTAGAATCACTCCAGGCCGTGGGTCAGAGAACAGCATTACTCTGTTTTGGGCTTTTTTTTGCCAAGGTTGCTGCCTGGGCTGTCCATAGCTGAGCTGAGACTGGTGCTGCCACGGCTGCTCCTCGCAGAGCTCTGGCTGCTGTCCCAGGAGAAGGTACAGCCAGATGAGAAAGTTAACACGAGGTAAGCTAGGGTGTGAATTTACGGCGCAGCAGCTGCTCCCTGCCTGTGGCTTGAGCACACATTTACCCCATGGAGGATGCCAACAGCTCCCTGATCCATCCTGTGGGGATGGGAATGAGCTGCCTGCGGGACACAGACACTGCTGAGCGAATTTCCCGAACCCACTGCACAGCGAGGGTTTTGCACGGGAGTTATCCTGAAAGATTTGCAGCAGCAAAACGCTGCACGGAGAGCTCTGCTGGCAAATTCCCTCAGCTCTCAAGGCTGCAGTAGCTGGGGCTGGAGGATGCTTTAATGGACTCATCTCACACAGAGCACTTGATGCCTCTTCTCCATTCGAGAAGGAAGAATAGAGAGGAATGTGGAAGGGCAGCAGAGAGTGGTGCTGCTGCGTTGAGTGTCTGAGGTGGGCAGCAAGGCACTCTGCAGCAGCCTTCCTCCAGCTGGGCTCCTCTTTTGCAATTCCAGTGTCTTGTTTTTCAGTAATTTATATTGACAGAGTCTTTCAAAACACTTTAGGCTTGTTTACAACATCGAGCAAGAACATTTTGTCTCATGTCCTTTCCATTCTTAAAGACTATCCTCTCCTCCATCCGTCCCCCTGCTCCCCTGTGCCGCTCCAGAAGCTGCTCCCTTGCTCTCTGCAAACCCGATGGGCTGGAAAAGAACCTGCAAATCTACTTGATGGGATGCTCCCTTCCTCTCTAATTGCTAATTAGGTTTTCCAATCAAGGGCAAAGCACCTTTTCCATGGCACAAACCTCCCCGTGACAGTTTCCTGTGGAGTGTTGGTTATGAAGTGCTGGGATCCAACGTGACACAAGCCTGGCATGAGAAATGGGCACATTTGGGATCTGCTCCAGCAGCCCCATGGCATCATCTGAGCCATGATGTCCAGGATACCTCCTACCATGGCATCATCTGAGCTGGAAGTCCAGGATAGCTCCTACCATGTTGGCTCTGATGTTTTCTCTTCAAGCACTGAGCACAAGGAGCAAGTTTGTCCCTTCCCTTCTCCATCCCTCCTGATTTCTGCAGCTTTTTGCAATGGTGTAGCTCATCTAGATGCCACACCATTGTCCCTTTTTCCCTGCACATCATCCTAAGAGCCTTGGGAAGAAAATTCCCTTGTGGAGCCTATGTCCAGTCCTGTCCCCATCCCACCAGCAATGACCAGTTAAAAACCTTTTAAAAGTCCTTCAGCCTTGCAGGCAGAGGTTTTTGAAATGCTTGAAGGAAATGAAGTAAAAGACTTGGACTCTCCAGGCAGACAAATCCTCTCTGCTCCTGGGGCTGGCAAGGCAAGCACTGGCCAAGCCTGGCAGCCCTGGCCCAGACAGCTTTAATGCAGCCAGCACGGGGGGAGATCAGGGAACAGCACAATCCTGGGCAGCAGAGACACCATGGGATTGTCTGGCAAGTGCTGTGTGGGGTGTGCTCAGCCTGCACAGCCCTGCTCCCACTGCCTGCCCGTTTCCAGTCACATTAAAGCCTCTACACGTTTGACTACCCAAGCCACAATAATCCCCTCTTTTTGCACTTACCTAAGAAGGCCAGAGTGCCCAATTATTTTAGAGTCTGCTGTTTAACACGCTCTCGGCCTTGATTAAGACTTTTCATCTTTCAGGCAGACATCAAAGTGAAACCTTGAGCTTCCCAGTGCTGCACCGTGGGCTGGGGCTGGTCTTGCTGCTTCCTTGTGATTATCGAGCTGTCCGGATGGCAGAGCAGCGGGGAGGTAGCGCCGTGTCCCAGCGGGCAGAGGAGCAGGATTAAGGACATTTCACCAGCCTTCATCCTCCTTTTTTCTGTCCTTCCTACCTCCTTCCTTCCTACCCTGCTCAGAGAGGTTGCCCAGATGGATGAGCAGACCCACTAATCCTGTTAACATCGAGCAGCATTTCCAGGAGGGCATGAATTTATTTGGCTCAGGAATAAAGCACTGAACAGTGCTTTGGCTGCCTAATCCCGGCCTTTGGCTTGGCTTTTAGTCACTTGGTGCAATCAGTAGCCTTATATCAAAATCAGTAAAGCAATGGAGGACTTGGCAAGGCAAAATTCTGGCCTTGGCCTGGTTTTTCCCATCCATGAAGGTCCTGCACTCCTCCTTCCCCTTCCTGGTCATTAGGAGAACAGTCACAGCAGCATTCTCCCAAATATATCCCTTTTCTACCTCCTTGCAGAGATGGAATCACCTGGAGGGACAGCTAAGAACCATTTCCCAGGCTATTCATCACCATGTCCCCATGAATTGCTTTGCAGGGCTAATCAACCATAACACTGCTGGGAGACTCATTTAAATACAATAAGAGGGAAAACAGGGTGTGAGACTCAAGGAGGCTCCCCCACACTCGGCATCTGGCTGATGAGAGAGCCTGTCAGGAGCTGCCTGCGTGCTGGATGTTCCCTGCCACGATAACTGTTCGGAGTGGATGAGCTTTCTGTCAACAACTTAATAATCCTCGTCTGCCACGCCGCCGCATCAGCCAACACTCCTGGAACGGAGGGCTGATAACAAGGGGGTTAGACTGGGGAAAATGGGCTGTTTTGTCAGCACAACGCTCTTGTCATCAGAAAGACTCTGCAAAAGCTTGCTGGCTCCCTCGGAGCTCGCCTGGGATGATTCGCTAGCCTCACAGCCCCGTTTGTCCCACGGCCTTTGTACACTAACAGCAACGGCAGCAGGAGTGACAGAAACCCCTGCAGTAAGCAGATGTGGATGTGCATCCTCCAAACTCAAGGAATTTGCCTGGTTTTCATCCAGAAAGCTTTTCTATCTCTTCCCCACATCTCTGTTTTTTAAACTATTGCTCTTGCGTATGTACGACTTCAAGTTATTCCTTGTGAGCTCAGTTCAGGCTGGAATTCTGCTGCAGCTTCACCCTGAGGTGAGGAGTTCTGCAGCTGAAGAAACCTCTTCGTGAAGAAACCTCTTCTTTTGTCCTGAGAATCAGTGGGAAGGATAGGAGTGAGGATCCAGGATGGGGTGCATCTCCCCCAGACCAGTTCCCAGTCTGCCTCTGGATGAGTTGATGCAAACCTGGACACCCAGGGAGTGGAAGGGGTGGAGGAAGCTGCTGCCCTTCAGCAATGCCCAGTCCTGCAGCCCTTCTTCACCCTGGGTTTGTCCCTGTCCCACCATGGCTGGACCATGATGGTCCCATCACCCAGCTCTTCTTCTCCCTGGCTTTGTCCCAGTCCCACCATGGCTGGATCATGATGGTCCCATCACCCAGCTCTTCTTCACCCTGGGTTTGTCCCAGTCCCACCATGGCTGGACCATGATGGTCCCATCACCCAGCTCTTCTTCACCCTGGCTTTGTCCCAGTCCCACCATGGCTGGACCATGATGGTCCCATCACCCAGCTCACGTGCCAGAGCTGGATGGACCGGGGTGACCAAGCCCAGAACCCCGACCTGGGGCCTGGCAGGACACCAGCCCACCCTCATTGCACAACAGGAGCCATCCCAGGGGATCCTTCTGGGGAAAAGAAAGAAGGCATTAATGCTTGGGGAGCAAATTCCTCTGGCTGCTTGAGGCCAGGACTCAGCACTCTGGAATTCCAGAGCGATAACACGGCACGAGAATGTTTAAAGAGGCTGCGGATGCAAACAGCAACCCCAGGGCCTGTCCCAGGCTGCAGCCCAAAACTCACAGCTCCGAGCTGCTGTCGCAACCCAGAGTGGAAGGATTGACTCCCAGAGCTCAACCCCTCGGCTGGAATGAGCTGCTTCCCACTCCATGGTGTTCCTGTGCTTCCAGGGCTGAGGATCTGGCCCAGTGTGTGCAAAATTAGCCCCTCGTTAGCAGAGCCTGCAATTCCTCACCGCAGGGGGAAATGGAAGCAGATGCCAAATTGCCACCTGGAGCAAATTTTTTTTTAAAAATTGAATTACAATCGGCTGGAGACAGCAGGAGCTTTTCCTTCATATTAGCTGGGTAAGGAAGCAGGGGGAGGCTGCTGCTGCACTGAGCCCAAATCCAGGTCCCTGCATGGATCAGCTCCTCCAAACTTCACCAACCATGAGCACCAGGAGCCTCCAGCTTCAGGAATCACTCTTGCCTTTCATGTCATCATTGAATGTAGATGAATATAAAATTGAAACAACTCTTAAAATAAAATGTAATTTAAAGGTCTTATTTTAAATGTAGGAAAACACTCCGGATTTAACTTTTAATCTTTTTTTTTCCCACTGTTGCAGAGGAATTTAGAATATTTTCCCAACTCATATTTTAACGTTTGGGGACCTCGAAGAATTTTCCCTGGAGAACATGGAAATGTTCGAAGTGGCATCAACATGGCCTTCCAGGGAACTCCAGCCCCTCTGGCATGGATTCATAATAAATAAAAAAATGATTTGGGTTGGAAGGGACCTAAAAGATCATCTTATTCTAACCCCCATGGACCTCCTGATCATGAAACTTGCCCTGGGTCTCCTACAGCTTTGTTCAAGCAGTGCTGCTGTTTGGATCAGAGCTAATTAGCTGAAAACCAGCCTGATTGTGTCTGTATATGATGCAATCCCATTTCTGACTGCAGAGAGATACATTCTGTCCCTTTTTGCTGGGAAGTTTTTGAGGTGTTTAAGACAGAAAACATTTGTGGGCAGATTTTGAAATGTACACCCACAAAACCCAAACTCTGTGAAACTTTCTATTTGTGGGAAACACGCTGATGTTAATTTTCTTTTGCTTGTGTAAATTCTTGGTTTTATGAAGAACAGTCCTGAGATATTGATTTGAAACAGAATTTTAGATAGATATATATATATATAGATATAGATATATATGACTCTACAGCTCCAAACTCATTGGGTAAATTCCCCATAAATCCATATCCACTCGTGCACTCAGTCAGAACAGTCTGCTAGAGCAGCATGGAAAATCAAAGTCACTTTTGCCTGGCTCAGAAAGAGAAGCTTTGAGAGCTGCCAACATCTGCTTTCATCTTGCTGCTTCTTCTGGAAGTGCTGAGGAGAGTGGGAAAAAGGCAGGGAGGACGAGAGTGTGATGTGGGAGCAATCACAGCGATGGACCCCATGAAAAAATATGATCATCCCTCGAAGTAATTCAAGTTTATCCTCAGTGAGAATGAGTCATCCTCCCAGTGCAATATCCATGGTCACCCCATGGATCAGTCCAGGCTGTCAGACCAGGGGCAGGGTCAGGCAGTGACAAGAAATGGCACCAGAAGGATTTTAGAAGCTCCTGCAGCGTTTCCTAGGACAAATGGGTGAAGGATGGCAGCAATAAGAAGCAAATAATCCCAATTTCCTGATCTTGTCTGGTGTCACCCTGGGTACGTTCCAGCTCTGTGTCACAGCTGGGTTTCTCGGCGTGGTGGTTTCTGTACTGAGTCCATGCCCTCCTTTCTTCCCTTCTGTCTCCCCATCACAATGTCTTGCCTGGCTGATTTCGTGCTCAGCAGCAGCAGCAGCACTGCTGGTTGAAATGCTGGCAGCTGGCAACATTTTCCCTTGGAGCCAAAAAACAAAGTGTCTGCTCTCCCAAGCCAGCCTGGGAAGGTTGGCTTTGCTGGTCCAAGCACAAATATTTCTGGCAGGGCAAGCTCGCTGCGAGTTTGGAGTTGATCTCACTCATTTCCTCAGCGCTAAGGAAATGCAAAGGGATTTGCAGTGAATTCTCCATAGCCTCATTTTTAAGGTGAAGATTGTTTAAGCAGAAGAGAACTTGAGTTTTCAAAAGCTCTGCAAAATCACGAGGAGCTTCTGATGTCGCCGTGGGATCAGGAGCTGTTCCATCATTGTCAGGGATGAGCCACTGACACAAAAGGATTGGCACTGTGGGCACTGTCCCTGTTTGCATGGTTTCAACATCTGCACAGGCTCAGAATCACTCATTTCCTGAATGGCTCCCTTTAATAGAAAACATGATGTTTTGGGAAAGACAAGCTGGGCATAAAACTCTTCAAGTCTTTATCCAGGTGAAGCAACCTCATCTTCATATCTTTTTGGAAAAACTGTAGGGATTCGGGCATATCCTGGGAGTTGAATGCTCAACTCAATTAGACTCCATTGGAAAGCCTGATTTAACCCCACACCTCACTTCAGATGTGTCCTTTGGCCTCACAGAAGCCAATGGGACTTCTGGACATTGCTTAAATTTTAACTGATTGTTGCATGAGTGGCCAAACCAAAATCCAAACATTCAGCTGCAGGTCTTGGGCTAAATGCAGCCCAAGCCTTGCTTTCAACGACATCTGCCTTTGCAACAGCATTTGGGAGTTTGTAGCACTCCAAGCACTCTCAAAGATTTAAACATTGATGCTGACTTCTCGTGGGTGGGGAAAATGAGCTGCAAAAGGTCACCTGCATTGGTGTTGGCAGGAGTGAGGCAGAAAAGAAAGTTCAGCAGACTTCAGAGTGAAGCTGGTTCTTGGCATTGCTGGGGTGGGGTCTTATTTGTGTCCAAATATCTTTAAGGCCTTCATGACCACTTAGGTCATTGAGTTTTGGGTTGTAGGTCTGAATGTGGGATTGAAGAGACCACAAAACCCTTGGGAACCAGGGGTGGATCTGATTCCATGAGCAAAATCTGATCCCATTTCTGGGCTGTGAGTGGGTTATTGACAGCAAACACAACCCCAATCCACTGGTTTACTCCTGAAGTTATGCCAGTCCCAGGTACAGCAGGTGGGAAGGGGACTTGGGAATGTGTTTCACAGGTTTGGGTGGTTGAGGGACCAAAATTTGGGGACTGGTGCCGAAACAGGTGGGTGTGTTCTGGAAATTGTCTGCTCTGGATTCCCATCAAGAGATACCACACTTTAGAATGTGTTCTGGAAATTATCTGCTCTGGATTCCCATCAAGAGATAGCACACTTTGGAGTGTGTTCCTGCAGGCTGGCAGCTGACCTGAGCCAGCCTTGGATGGGGCTGTGCAGCTCCTCCTGCTCTGTGCAGGCAGGTGGAGGTGGAAACCTCCGGCAAAGCAGGAGATGGAGGTGGTAGGGCCGAGAAGTTCCTCAACACGGACGTCTGTGTGAGTGTGGGTGACACAATCTTGCACCAAACTGGCCTGCAAAGGCACAGGGAACAGGAATAGAAACCCATCCCGTGACTCAGGATGTGTCTGTGGGCTAAAGCTGCTGAGCTGCAGTGCCTGGGCTCGGTCTCTGAGCCTGTGTTGCTGCATTTAGAGGAGAAAAAGCCTTTGACAGGAGCAGGTGGGAGATGTTTCTCCATTCACCACCGTTTGTTTTGATGCTCCTGCAGAGTCTCCCCGTGGGAGCTCTGTCTTGGTATTATGGCCATGAACATAATGTAGAATAACACTAATGAGGGCTTTCATGGCATATCCATGGCTCTCCAAATCCGTGTGCCAGATCTCCTCATTTCCTCAAGGGTCCTGAGGCATTTTGTGCTCATTTTCAGTCTCTGCTCTCTCTGGAGTCTATGGACATTTCAGTTATAATTACAATACTGCTTAAAAGGCCTTCTGGCATCCTCAGTTATGAATAAACCTGACCCTCTGGGAAGAATAAGTCCAGAATTTCAGAAGAAGGTCTTGAGGACAAGAGCTTTGAAAAAAGAATAAAACCTCCCTGTCCCATGGGAAATGCTGAAGCAGGGCAATCTCAAGGCAGGATGAAATTCACAGTCCTGGGAATTCTTTTCCTGAAGGGAAAATTCAACATTTCCTTTGCTTCAGTCTGATCAAAACGTCTTGTTTTGACACGGCACGACAGCCTGGGACCACGGCAGTCAGATCAATATGCTTCCAAGCCATCTGAGGGAGTGTGATCTTTTCCAGCTCCAAATTAAGCAGGAGTTAGTCCTTCCCCACATCTTGTTTCCATGGGGAGCTGCCTGGCCTTGCAGGACATTTGATCAGTAGTTCCACCTCCAGCAGCATCCCCAGGAGTCCTCCCTGAATGGTTCTCACCCTGTTGCCTGTGTCCTCACGGGTCAGCCTGTCCTCACATCCAAATCACAGGGGCCAGAGGCAGCTGGGGATTTTCTTACCCTCAAGATCCCCTGATAAATTGCTCCTGGGAGGATTTTGGCCTTTGCCAAGCAAACCTGTTCTGCTTCCCAAAACTTCCTCAGCCCTGTTACAAAGAGCCATTGTAGGTGCTGCCTGTTCCATGCCTCCCTCGTGCTCCTGGCTCTCATCAGCAGTGTCAGAAGAGGCACCTCTTGCCCACTTATCTGCGAGATAAAAGTTGATTTGTGTGGAGTGGGAGGGAAGCATCGGCTGTGCCCTTGCCAGGTTTCATGGTACCGCTCCTGGCTGGGCAGGGAAGTTTCCTCTCTGGGATGGAGGAGGCTGTGGAGTGGGGAATCTCTGCTCTCCTCACCTCCCTCCAAAGCTGCTGCCTTCTGAGGGGGATCAGTGTGAGGTGCCACAGCACGGATGGTGTAGATGTTTACAGAGGAAAACATTCCTCCTCCCTGCCTTGCCTCACCTGGGCATGAAAAGCAAGGACCCCCTCCCTCCCTCCCTCCCAGCTCTGTTTGTGTTTTGGATTTTTTGTCTCCCCCAGCCCCCCTTGGCTGTTTTCCCTGCGCTGTGATGCTGTGAGTGGGTTCACAAACACACCCTCTAGCTGGGCAAGCCCCAGCAGCTCCGAAATCCTGGTTTGTCTGGGAGCTTTGGCGGTGGGGTGTGTATGGGCATCACAGAGCCAAAAAATGCAGTGGAGGGTGCTCCAGGTGGGTTCTTCTTTATCAGTCGTGGGTTCAACAGGGAGCAACACCTCAGTTTGAAACCAGCAGGGAAAGCCAAGCTCGAGTATGGCTGCAAAGAGCCTTTCTGCATCCTCTCCAGAGTGGCTTTTGCTGCCTGTACCTGTCCAGTGTGAGTTTCCCACCTGTTAATTGACCAGTTACACCAGTTCCTCTGCCCCTTTGGGACTGGGGGGGAACCAGCTGTTGGATCCAGGTCCATTTTCTGGCTTCTTCTTCTGGTGCTCTTCTCCTTCCACCACAGGAGGATGTTTGTGCATGGCTGGGTACCAAAACTTACTGAGCAGTCCAGCAACCTGGCAGCTCCCAGTGTCATTGGGAGGGGTGGGTCAGGGTGAATCTGTCTCTGGGGACACAGGACTTGTGTGCCAGGGGACAGCAGATTTCATCCCCAGCATCTCAGCTGCCTCATCCATCCCTGCCATCAGCTGGAGGCACTGGGAAGGAAGGAAACCCAAGAAAGCTCGAGCCCAGGCGCTCACACATCACTGGACAAGTCACATCTGGCTGATGGGGACACTGGGGACCCAGCCTCTCCTGGGTGACACAAGGCCACGCAGAGCTGGCCCAGCCCTTGCTCTCTGCTCCATACAGTAGCGGCCAGTCAGATAAGCATCCTTCCAGGGGGATCCAGCAGCTGCTGTGCTCCTGAGGGATTACTGCATGCCTGGAGTGCTGCTGTGGCGCTGGGGGTGCCGAGGGTAAGTGGCTCCAACCAGCCCAGCAGAGCAATAACCCTGCAGAAAGGCAGTGCCTGCAGTGCTGTGCTCCTGCCTCGCCAATGCAGAGCTCAGAGTGAAGAGGAAAGGAGGGATGGCAGGGAGGACCTTTCCCAGGAGCCCCAAATCCTGTTTGCAGATCGCTGTAATCTGTGCTGTGACCCCTGCCAGGAGCCTGGCCTAGCCTGGCCTGGCCTGGCCTGGCCTGGCCTGGGCACAGAGCAAAGGGGTGCATTCAAGCAAGAAATAAATCGAAATAAATCCTGGCACAAAAGGAGCCAGGATGACATGGAGGAGGAGGTGAAGAGCTGTGGGGTGGGTGAGAAGCCTTGAAAGTCACACTGAGCTGTTGGGGCTGTGTGGGAGCAGATCACAACGAGATGGGCTTGTTAGTGGTGCCTCAGCCCTGCCTTGACCACAGCCACAGGTCCTGGCTTGGAGCCAGGGCTGGTTTGAGCCAGAAAAGAGTTTCTGCTTGCAAAATACCCAGTGGAGACACCCAAGAGGGAAGTTGGAGCAGCCTTGCAGCCAACCCTGAGCACTGCTACACTGGAGAGTTTCTCAGGAGGCTGCCTAGGACATGAAACCCTTTCTCACCCTGGCTCTGGAGGTCTGTCCTCCATGGACATTTGTCCCCTTTGATCCTCTGGCTGCCTGAAGGTCTCCACAGTGCCTGTGTTCTTTGCCCACTGACAGCACAGCACTGGACTTCACCCCTAGGATGCTGCTGCCAGCACTGGGGCAAACCTGGGCTTGTGCAAACAGACCTTGCCGTGTCCCTTCCTGTGCTGCCACTGTCCAGGCTGTCCCTGGGCTGGTGACCCCCAACGTGCCCAATGCCATTGATGGCATTGCCATGGCCAGGGAAGGGGTGAGGGAAGACATCACCAGGCTGTGCATAATAATTGGATTGTGGCTGATGTGGAACAGTCCCTGGAATTGTTTCCTGATGTTGAGTTGCTCCTGGGTGTGTTCAGAGGGAGAGAAAGCTCCAGGGCTGGTGGGGCATCTGGAGCTCATCTCGAAAGGGCAACGTTGAGTTCTTTTGGTCAAAAAATTGAAGGTAGCTCTCATGCCCTCAGCCCTGGGGGAGAAGAGACCCTGTGTGATTCTGCCAGGGAGGGCTGGAGCAAAATTCTTTCATTCCTGGGTGGAAACAAAATTAAGTGGCAATGTGGGTCCTCCAAATAAACAGTGCACATGTGCTGCCATAGTGGAGGGAGCATGTGTCTCTGATTTACATGCAGTCTGGGAAGTGCCACATCCGCCTTATGTTTGGAATATTTCAGCTCTCCAAGGCCTGAATTTAACCCCTGCCCTCTCCTCTCCCAGCAGAACATGCAGCATCTCTGCTGCTCTTCCTCTTGGAGGAAGCCCACAAGAAGAGCTCAATGCTGGAGGAAGCACAATAAGGTTGTGCAGGTGTTGTCACTTTGTCTGGGCACGTCACGACAAAGATCCAGGAGAAAAGAAACCACAGGAGCCAGGCAAGGCTTTCAAACCATCCCTGCTCTGCTCTGAGCTCTCCGGGTCGCTGAATTTAAGGACTGCTCCCACACACCAGGACACCTCACTGTTTGCTGGGTAAGCCAGGGGAGCAGCCATGTGTGGACATGATTTAAGAGCCATTCCTTCTCCCAGCATGGAGCAGAACCGCTGGATAGTGGGACATTGAAGGATATAGCACAGGAGGGGGAAGTAAAGGCAGATATTGTTCTGTGCTTTTCCTCTGTGTGCTTCCAGAAAGGGCTTCAGCCTGGAAAAGGATGTCAGGACAGGAAGGATATTGAGTTGGCTTCAGCTCTCACACAAATAACTAAAGTGACCTTTCTCTAGTGAAATCATGGGATGGATTTGTTCTAAAGGGTGTCAGCTCTGGAAGAGTGGGGCCATTCCCATGCAGGGGTGGATAGATAGAGAAATAGAGAAATAGATAGTAGATAGATAAATAGATAGGTTAGTTGGTTGGTTAGTTAACATGTGAGGTAGAGACAGAGCTACAGAGAGCCCAACGCAGGCCTCACAGGGCCTTGTTTAGCTGCCTCATTCCCAAAATACCACTGGGTATTTTGTAGGTTCGGGTGCCTCTGGAAGGGGACTCTGTGTATCTTCACCCCGCTCCTGAGTGTGGCACTGTTTGCCCAGTGTTACTGTCTCACAACTGCTCCTGGCCTCCTTCCCTTCACTCACAGCTCCCACACGGATGGGGAAACTGAGGCACGCAGCGGCAAAGCATCTCCTAAAGGCGGCAGGACGTGTGGGAAGCCAACCAGGCCTGGCAGAGCTCAGGGCCTAGTCCTCCATCTTCTCCCCGACTGCTGCCCCTCGCTGCCTTGCCGGTTAGGCTCTCTGCCACACTTCTAGGAAGATGTCACCGCCTCTGAAGGGCGTCAAACGCCCACCTTCGGGAGCCGGCATGGCGTGAGTCACGCAGGAAGAGCCGCGAGGTGGGAGCTGGGCACTTTCCAGGAAAAGCTGGCCTGCAACCGCAGAAGCCATTTCCTTGCAGGCCCGAGCCATGATTCCCCTGCCAGGAACAACTGCTTTGCACATGCTGGGCCCTCCTGAGGGGAAAATCCTCTCCTACATGTCCCCAGTGCAGGGTTGGTCCTTTCCCACCCTCTGGGCTGCTGCCACAAGGAGATCCTGGTGTGAGGACAGCCATGGGACATCTCTGCCTCATGCCTCGTCTCACTCCTCCTGCAGCTTCCCTGGGGTAGCAACCCCTCTCTGCATCACTGACATGATCTTTTTGGTTGGTTTTAACCCAAAACAGACACCATCTGCTAGGAAAAAAATCTCAAGACCCCATTTCCTGTAGGCTGCAACCTCTCTGAGGCAAAAAATCCACATCTCTAGGCTCTTCCCACCAAAGAACTCTTTCTTTATTCCAGGATCTTCCCACCCTTTGCTCTAAGTGCAATTTTTAGCGTGTTTTTCCCACTTCTGGACTGAATTTATCCCCAGAACATCACAAGATTTGTAGAAAAATGGCATTGGAAGGAAATGGTTTGAGGTTGCTGTTGCGGGAGGTTGTTGTATTTCCTTGTAGCTGAGACCTGTGGGGGTACAAATATTGATTTGAGTAATTCACTCATCCCTCATGCCCAGAGGAGTTGAAACAAAGAGAAAAAAACCACCCCAATTCTTGGAACACCGTTAGATTTCATTGTTTTTCCTGCATCCATAAGCCTAACCCAAGGAACAGTTGTGTTACTCTGAGCTTGGCTGCTGAGAGGCAGCCAAAATTCTCAGAAATGCCCTGAAAACGCCAAAATCCAAGGAATATTCCCCAGCTGCATCTCCCTGGCTCTCCCTGAGAGATCCCCTTTGTTCCCAGGCCTCCCGACAGCCGTTGTGTGCGCTCCATAAACATCAAATGGAAGAGACGCTTTTAATGTAATTATAATTTAAGCATAAAATATGTCACTTCTGTAGGATTTTGTTGTCTGGTGCGTAATTACTTTATGGCACTATAAAAATATATTGCATTATGATGCCTTGCTGTGCTTTGCTCAAATAATTTATGGCACAGTAATAGTGTGGAACAATATTCCAGACCATTGTATCCAATCTTGCATATAAATAAAACTGTGGAAAATAATGATCTTGGTTAAACGCTCATTTAATTATTTTGCAGGCTTGGCTAAGGGTTTTTATCCCAGTTTCATTCCCACATCCTCACCAGATTATATTCAAGCTATCTAGAGGGAGAGTTTTTAAAGCTCAGAGAAAATAAAGCTATATATGGGATTTTTTATACATACTGCCATTTCCAAACAACTGGGAAAAAGAAGAATTTCATGTAGGGTGACTGGATATGCAAAAAATTTCCAAAATTTCTTCCCAAGCAATCTGTTGGAAACCTTTTCAATCCAAGCCCACTGAAACATTTTGCTGGCCTAAAAAACCAACCCCCTTCCTTCTGCTTTTGAGGTTCTCAATATTTTTATGCCCTTGAGACAGAACTTTAGTGACTTTTTGAAGCAAGACGTTGATTCGAAACACCCAACACCCTTTTTGCCTTAAAAACAAGGAAGTGAAACTTCACTCTCTCTTCTCAGCATGCCTTCCTGGGCATCTGCTTTGACCACAAGTGGCAAAATATTTCTCACCTTCCCATCCTTATTCCCTTCTCCGGGCTCCTGCCCAGACCATCCTCCCAGGAATCTCAACCCATCTGGGATTATTGCATTTTTTGGGGTCTTCACTCAGATTTGCTCAGTGGAGGATGCTGAGCATCCCCAGAGGGTTGAGCCCCCCTCACAGGAAAGGGTGATCTCCACTAAAACCATTTTATTTCCATTTTAATGTTACATTTAGCAAGAAAACTGTGGGTGGAGTGGGGAGAGGTGTCAGGCAGGAAAACTCCAGGCAAAGCAAGATTCACTGGCAGAGGGTAAAGCTGAATTTACAGCTCATGAAGGACTGGAAAGACTCACCGATATTGCAGGGACTCGCTGGAAGAAAGCACTGATTATTTTCCTTTTAATCGCCATGTTTTCCCGCATGTGTGCATGTGAAGCCATATAGAAGTGCTCTCCCTCACCCATCAGGATCTTCCCCACCAGCTCTCTCCCCTGCCTTCTCCATCCTCTTCCTCCTGGAGCTGGGGCAAGGATCTAAAAATAGTGGTGGGCCCTGTATATGCATCTTCAGCAAAGAGACTCATAAATGCAGCCAGGACTGAAAATCAATTCTTTAAAGCTGAAATCAATAACAATAACTAATATTAATAGTGATTATCCTTTCTTTATTGCACTTTGCAGTTGGAAATGAATTGTTTTTAAGGATTAGCGGCAGCTGAACTCTGTAATGCAATGTAAGACTGAAGATTTACTATGAAAACAGAGCTTATGAGGAAAGACCCATTACTGCTGATGGAATACACTTTGGAAAGAGCCCCTGCTGCTGCCGAGCACACGGAGCCTCAAACCTGCAGTCAGCAGTGGGTTGAGATTCCTGGCAGGAGACAGGGATTTTTGGGCTCTAACCCTGTCTGGTTTTCTCGCAGTCTGACTTTTTCAGTTCCCAGACATCCCAAACGCATTTTCATTTTTTAGTATCTTTTATCTGAAACAGCTTCAGACATGCAAAACTTGGGGGGAGAGAGGAGGAAGAAAGGGAAGTGTGTTAAGCCACTCACACATATATTTATATATTTATCTGAGTCAGCCATACCTATATGAGACAGCAGTGTCTAGAGCTATCTGCTCCGTGTGTCAGAGTTTCCAAAAAGCACAGCAGATCAGGTGAGCACTTCAGGAAAGTCTGGTCTCAAGCATCCCCATGGGAGTCCCCCTACACTGAAGCACTTTTGCAAGCTCCCTGCTCTGACAATCTGGTTTCAGGTCTGTGTGAAACTCCTCTCTTAGAGGAAAGGCAGCAGCCTGGAGGCACCAGGCTCCATTCTCACGTCTCTGTTCCTCTGCTGAGGGCCAGCCCTAACCCTGCTCCTTCCCTCTGTCTCCTGTCTCCACAAATGATGGATATTTCAGACACTGAGAGCAGATTTTGATTTATTTGAATTTTTGTACCTGAAGACCAGGAGCCCTTTTCATACATAAGGACCATGGGGCTGGTCATGGTGCTCAAACTATGCTCAACCTTAATTTTTCCTTGGAGAAGGCAGTGTCTGCTGTGGGGCCATGGAACTACTGGAGCTGGGTGGAGAGATGGGGATTCACCCAGTTTGTGAGCACTGGGGATGGAGTGTGGCACCTGCCTGGGTGGGAATTCCCAGCAAGGTAATCCATCCACAGCATTCCTGTCATCCAGCATGGAAAATGTCTTGAAGGTGGAGGAATCCATCCATCCATCCATCCATCCATCCATCCATCCATCCATCCATCCATCCATCCATCCCACTGACATGTGGCTGTATTTTCACAAGGGGTGAAAATACTGTGCTTACTAAATGTGGACCTAAAGCTTTCCTACTACTGCCTTACTCTGGCCACGGTGTTTCCCCAACCACAAAATCCAGTGGGATGGAGTTGAGGATGACACAGAAGTTCAGAAAAACACAGTGAATAATTCCTGCCTCTCTTGGAGTGATGGCAAAGCTCCCAATTTGCTCAGGCACAGTGGGATTTTCCCACTTGGGTTGGCACCTCTTCCTCCACTGTGCAGGGTCTTGAGGCCTTTCAGGTGAGAAACTCCTGGACCTTTGATTTTGGGTTGTTTACTCACTTTCCTTTGAACACTGTAAAGTTTTTTACTCTGAGCACTCTGAGGCAGAGTGAAAGCCTTTTGCAAACAGCTGCAGATCAGCCAGCCTGAGCACCTGATCCTGTCATGTTATTGATCTCTGCTAAAGGGGATGGACATTTGTCACCTGGCAAGGTTCTTTTATTTTATTTTAAAACCAGCCTTTTCTCCAGAAATAGAATTGGACTCTCGCCTCCATTTTTCTCTGCCATTTTAATTCATGGTTGCCTCCCAATTTTAGAAAGGTTTTCATTAGATTTGGCCTAATGATTTTGGGTTTCAGCCAGAAAATAGACTTCAGTGGTCACCACATTCTGGAAACTGGAGCAATAACCACATCCAAAATGAAGGTAACTGTGGTGAGGCCCTGGCACAAGTTGCCCAGAGAAGCTGTGGCTGCTCCATCCCTGGAAGTCTTCCAGGGCCAGGTTGGATGGAGCTTGGAGTAACCTGGGATAGTGTCAGGGGGTTGGAATGACATCTTCCAAGTCCCTTCACCCCAAACCATTCTGGGATTTTATTAACTCAAAATTTTCCTCAAAAATTATTATTCTTCCCTCACTTCCCTCAACTCTCTCCTTTCCACTGAGTCCCTTCAGCACTGGGAGCTTCCCCAGTTGGGTTGAGCAGCTCGAGCTTCCTTCCATCAGTGCCAGCCTGCAAGGATTTATTGGTGTTTCTCTGCTGCTGGCATGTGGTGTGCAGATGTCTCCAGACTGGCTCAGCTTTGAACTTGCTCGAACAATTTGATTTTTTCAGTTGTGCATCACTGCTAATTTCCTCCGACTCATCTTCCGAGGGCGGGAGTCTGGAAAACAGCTTTTTTTCCCCAGCTCAGAGGAAAAAACCCTCCTGAAATTTTGGCAAATCAGGATGGTGGCTCTATTGACCACCTTGAAGAAAACCTAAAAAGCTGTGCCCTGTGCAGATGGCAGCAGCAGCAGCAAGGCTGGAGACACATCATTCCAGAGGGAATGGAGAGTCCAGCTGGGAGGAAAGACTTATTCCCACTAGGATGGATAATAAAGCAGGAGGATGTGCTGAGAAATACAGCTGGGACTGTCCCCTTCCAGCATGGCAGCTGCTGGGTACCAGCATCACACTTTCCCCATGAGTGTGTGTTCCACAGCAGCAGATGAGTCACAGTGAGGGGCAGGAAGACATGGTAAACTCTCTCCCAACACACACTGGACCAGGTATTTTACAGATCTCAACTCCTGGACCATCTCACTACCAACTGACAGAGTGGGAGTTCCAAGCAGAAGCTGGAGCAGAGTTTGTAACCCAGGATTTTTAAACTCCTGCTCTCTAAGGGTGTCAGTCCTCCTGGAGATGGGGCCTCCTGAGATCTGGGATGCAGAGCAGGAAGCAACAAACCCTGGTTTCAAAAAGGAAGTGGTTGGTGATTTATCTTTTTTTCCAGATCTGGGTCTTCCTCCTCTGCTTCGAGCTACCTGCTCACCTGGCTGCTGTGCTCTGCTGTCAGCCTGCCCAGAGCCAACAGGCAGGGAGAAGGGGGATGAAGAGAAACAAGGGAAAAAACAAAATAACGCAAGGATTGATCTGTCCAAAGGTTAAGAAGTTGAACTTATTTAACTCCTGTTAGTTTATTTATTGTCCCCGAGTTATATTTGGGACTGCAACTGAGCAGATTAGCGCGGGATTGCTGGGTAGATTTAGAGAGCTCCAGCGTTTTTCTGGCTCAACATGCACGGGGCCATGTGTCCCTGTGCGTGCACATGTGTGCCCTGTTCCCACTTCTCACCCAGCCATCCCTTCCCACTGCCATGCTGGATAAATGGAAGCACTCATCTGCACAGTCCAGGGCAGAGAAGGAGAAAAATCTCCTTGCTCATCAGCTCAGAAGCTAAATTTATGCAGGGTACAACACATGCTCTTTATTATACCGTGGAAGCAGCGGGTAATAATTCCTCTGTCCTCAGGAACAGAGCCACTGGCTGCAGGAAAAATACATATATATATAAAATCTCCCCTCCCACCGGTGGTAAACATGTGCGTCATGGGCATGGATGGGAGCTGGAGCTGGGAGAGCTGCTTGGGGATGACTCACAGCTGCTGTGGCCTTGCTGGCTACTGGGCACTCTCAGTAGCTCAGGGAAGGACAGTCTGGTGGCAAAGGGCCCAGGAGACAGCCAAGGACCCTTCCAAGCCTGGCTGCAGGCTGGTGGCACTCCCAGCTTCCTCTGTTTCCCTACGGGGTGTGTTCAGAGGTTGATTTTGGGGTGTTTCTTGCAGAGCCCCCCATGCTGGGGGTGCAGCCCCATCCGTGTCCCATCAGGCAGCAGAAGTTCCAAGCTGGTTGGATGTCATGGATGGGGAGTGAGGTGCCTTAGTCAGATGTCTTGGCTAATATCTCCTATTACATCAGTTTCTTTTCTTTCTCTGTCTCTGTAAAAGAGCCACAAAAAACAATGAGTAATTTCTCTGCGGAATATTCATCTTCAAAAAGCCAGGCCCAGGGCTCCAGTGCTTCCAGCATGTTATTTTTCTCCCCTTGACTTTGAGAGTGTGTCTGGCCTGTAAACCCAGCTGGAAAAATCTCTAACCTGGGAAGGGAAGAGTGCAGAGAAAGGGATGAGTGTTCTCTGAGGATGCCAGGTCTGGAGCGGGTGGAAGAAAAAGAGAAGAAAATTTTTAAAAAAATGCTATGCTGAGGAGAGTACTTGGAAGGAACCACTTGTGCTGTTCATCTGACAGCCACCATGGATTCTCACCATGACACTCATGGAATCACAGACTGGTTTGGCTTGGAAAGGACCTTAAAGCTCATCTCACCCCACTCCTGCCCTGGGCAGGGACATCCTCCACTATCCCATTCTGCTCCAAGCCCTGTCAAGCCTGGCCTTGGACATTTGCAGGGATCCAGGGGCAGCCACAGCTTCTCTGAGCAATAACTTGTCCAAAACAGCCCAAAACAGTGAGCGTTTACAAGAATGGAAACACACCTCAGAGCAGCATAAAGGCAGCAGTGTGAAGGGATGTAGCTGAATTTGAACTTGAAAGAAAGTCCAAACCACAGTGCTGGAGCCAGGTATTAAACTCCCTGGAAAAATCTGTTTGCCTTCTCTTAGCACAGTGCCACCAGCTTTACTGCAAACACAGAGGGAGAGTGACTTTTTATGGTTCTAACAAAAGCCACCAGCCATTTGTTTTATTTATGGAGAGGATGGATAATTGACAGGTGGCTGTCTAAAGGAGATGAAGCCCTCCAGCTAAACACTGCAGCTCCAGCAAGGCTACAAACAGCAGAGAAATGGCTCCAGAGGTGACAGACTTGTTACTTTTAAGACTGCAAGATATATAAGAGAACAGGGCTGAACTGCACTTCAGAACAATCCTACCTAAGCACCGAGCTAAATAAAACCAGTGATTTCACACTGGTGTCTACAGCAGCCTTTGACTGAGCTGGAATTAATGAGTGCTGGTGCCTCCTAAAGGATCTTGCAAGCCCAGGTCCCTTTTTTAGGGCTTGAAGGCACCCCATGCTGGGACAGGAGTGGGGCAGAGGGGCAGCACTGGGCTGTCCAGTGATACTGTCAGTGATAATGTCAGTGATACTGTCAGTGGTGGTGCTCGTCCTTCAGCAAAGCAAACTTTGCCAGAATCACAGAATAATATCCTGAGTTGGAAGAGACCCACAAGGAGCATCAAAGTCCAGTTTTCTGGGTGCTGGGGAGGCAAGCAGAGAGTGGGACATCTTTTTTGTGACCAGTGGGTTGGTTTGGTTGCTCTCTCATGTCCCACAAGCTGCAAATATCAAACTTTGCTTATTTGGTGTTTTGGTTTTTTTGGGGTTTTTTTTGTCTTTTTGAACCTGGCTGGGACTTTGAAGCTGACAAATCCCTTCCAGGCCTGGCCCTTGTGCCCCTGGATGGATCTGTGCCTATTTCTAAGATGTTCAGTACTATCTGCTCCCGACTTTTATAAACAAAAACAGAAGCTTAAACATTAACCCCTGCCCATCACACCACCACAACCGTTTGCTATTTCAGAACTCCTTTCTCACACGAGAGATTCCCTTGCATTTCTTAATTTACCGCCAACTTTTTTTTTTCCCCTTTTATTTTTTTTTTTTTTTTTTACTGTTTACTCGAGTTTTCCCCCCCGCAGGGCAGGGGAACATTTACGATGTGGAATTACCGAGGCTGTTCCCGCTCGGTGATTCAGTGTCGGGCTGGGAGCGAGGGAACCGGAGCCTGTTACCCGGATCCCTCGGCTTTCCCACCTCCACACGGCTCTGCAGCAAATCAAAGTGCAACAAAACAGCTTTGCATCATTTCTTCGAGGAGTCCTGGGCCCTGTATGTTATCTCCAGGGCAGGGTATGTGCTCTAATAAAAGACGGCTTTATTGCCAGCTGCAACAAAGCCAAAGATCCAGGCACATATTGCCTGGTGGGTTCATTGTAAACTCCCTTTTATGACCCTTCCAGTTTATTGCTAATAGAGATTTACAGTGGGAAGAAGGGGCCGTGTGCTGTAATTAATACTGTTATTAGCCTGGGTGGGTTCCTTGCAATGTGTTTGGTGTTTGCCCTTCCTTACCAGCCCTGGAAATGGGATGGGGACAGGCTGCAGGGCTGGTGTTACTGGTGTTACTGGTGCCTCGCTGGGAGGCAGTTGGACCAAAGTCCATCTCCATTTAGAGGGAAAATCCACAGGCTTGGCCACCTCGGCCATCACGAGACACCACCTCAGCTTTCCTCACTGATGGAAAACCATTTGTGTTCCAGCTGGTTTTCCCCCAAAAGAAATGAATTTTTTTTCATATAGAGGGGAAAGGGAAGGAGATGGATTCTTTCTGATATTTTCAGGTATTCCTGGACATGGGAATAATTTTCAAGCTGGACACAGAAAAATTTCCAACCTTCCCCTCTTTTGATGGGGCCTGTTTTGGTCACTCAGGCTGTGGGGACAGAGCCCAAACACGGCAGATACAGAGCATCAGACACAGTGGTGGGGCTGTGCCAAAAAGATCCCACCCCACCTGCTTCCTGCTGAGCTGAGGCCATTCTCTAAATGCTGTTGTTGCTCCTTGCCCATCTCCAGCCTCTGGAAGGCTTCTGAGCCAAACTCCAGTGCTGTCACCACTGGAAATGGCTCTGTTTCTATCAACCTGGTTTCTATCACTATCTGCTCTGCTGGAATGAAACCTCCAACAAGGGGAATTTTATGTCATTGCAGCTTTTTGCTATGAATGTCCCATGTCGCTCTGCCTGGCAATTAAAAAGCCGAGAAGCAGGGTGAGAACAGTCCTGCTAACGATTTGCAGTCAGCTCCTTGGAGCCCCAGTTGCCTTTGCAGAGCCAAAATTGTATCAGTCTCCAGAAGCTAGAGCAGAAGTTAAACATTAAGTGGTTGGAGGTGCTGGAAACTTCCGTGGTTTCTGACTGATCAGAGGTCAAGGATAAAGTCATCGAGAGCGTCCTTCATCTCAAGCAACTGCCATGAACGTGGCCAAGCCTAGAGAGAGACCAGCAAAAAGCTGCACCATAAACCAAACCCCACCACACGTGACTGCCCCTCTGGGCAGGCCCCTCTCATCTTCACAGAAACAGGGAAAATGTTGTTATCCATGTCCACAAACACAGGAGGGATTTGGGGGATTGACTGTCAGGCCACGTGGAAGGGAACATCCAGCTCGTGATGCTGAAGAGCCACCCTTGGATTTAAAACCCTCCTCCAGACAGCCTGGCAGCACCAGTGATTTCAGTCCCGAGATCAAGTAGAATATTTTGTGATTATCTGCACAAAACTGCACTCCAAGGATTTCCTGCAAAAGGGGGAAAAATGGCAAATATTGAGAGTGGCAAAAATTTGGGGGGAGTTCACAAGGAATTGGGTACCAAGCTGCCTTTGGGGGTCTGAGCAAGGACAGGGAGCTCCTGGGGTCCTGTCAGTTCTGAGCTAATTAACTTCACTGAGAGCTGGAGGAAATTGAATCTCGAGAAGAACCTAAGCTCTGCTTTAGATTTCAAGCCATTTGGATCTTTTGATTAGAAGCTTGTGCTACTATTATTATTACTATTATTATTATTACATCTCATTTTATTATTTTTCCCTGCAAACACCTGGCTCATTTTAGGGCTGATAGAACAGTAATAAATGATTTTTATTAATTGGCCATCAGCAGCCAGAAAGCAGCAGGCTCCCAGCTGAACAGAGCATATTAATAGGGGAATTTGAGATGGGCTTGGGGGTCTCAGCAATGTGGGGGGCTCTTGGCTGGGCACTGAGAATGGCTGAGGTAAGGGAGCTTTCGGGAGGTTAAATAAAAAAAAATGCTGAAAAAAAAGAGGAAGCTTTTACAAGCCAAAGCTTAAAGACATGCCCTCCCTCTTTGCCCGTTTATTAAGTAATAATGAAACACTTTTGTCAAAGCTTAGGCACCAAATTTCTGACACCAGATGAGCTCTAAAGCTAATCAGGGGCTGGAAAAATGGGAATATAATTAAGGCTGCTGACAGCCCTGTGTCATTAACCTCCCAGCTCTCAGGTGCCACACTGAACCACAGCTGCTGCAGAATCTGTATTACGGGCAGTTGGTTTCAGCAGTGGAAATGAATTTGGCTTTTAATGGCTCTGTGATGGCTTTGGAGCTGAAGTGGTGGGAGAGAGGCGAAGGACTGATGGTCTCTGCTGGGTCCAGCTTGTCTCTCTCCCCTGGTCCTCAGCGGTAAACAACCGAAGCTCTTCTCATCCAGAGAAAATGAGGTTTTTCTGGGTAAAGGTTCAGGCTGGGGCAGTTCTGCTCTGTCCTTGTAATTAATTACTATCATTATTAGCAGCGTGGGTGTCTGCTTTGCCCTGGCAAAGGGATTCCTGCCTGTGTCCCGCTGTGTATCTGATCTTTTGGAGTAACACTGCAGGGCTGATACCCAAACCACCTCCCTGCTCTGTGACTCAGCTCCCCACCGTACAGAGGAGTCGATAATCTTGGGATCTTTGGGAGGAGGTGTGGAGTTTGTCAATGCAACCGTGTCCATTCCTCTCATAGTTATGTCACCAAAGGAGGCTGTGACAGGGTCTTGAATCCATCTGGAGCACAGCTCTGCCATGGGCAGCACTGGTGGTGCAGCGAGGCTTTGCTTCATTTTGTTGAGGATTATGTAAGTTTTTTTTTTAAATTTTTTTCCCCCAGGATTTTACCGCTCTGAAGCTTAGAAAGAGGGAAGCAGCTGTTCCCACGCCTCACCAGCACAAACACCTCCAGCCTTAAAACGCTCCTGAGAGGAATCAGTGGGACAGGATGGCAGCGGCGAGGGAGCGCTTGGGCTGCTGCCAAAATCACTCCGGCAGCAACCCTCGAACGGAGCCTCTTATCTGGGCAATCTCGGAGCGCGCTGGAGCCGTTTCGCAAGGCATGTGTCACAGACAGGTACCCTGGGACATGGAAAGAAAGGGGAAAAGCATTTGCCTGGGCAGGAAGGCGGCTGCGTCACCGCCAGGAATAGCAGCACCCCGGCGTCCCGTGACCCAGCTCTGCTGCTCAAAAATGAGATAACGTTTCCAGCGCCAGGCTGAGTGGGACAGCAGCACTGCAACCCCTGTGAGTGCTCCAGTGTTGTCTGAGCTCTCGGCTCTCCCTCCAGGTGAAAAACACCTCTTGGGAGCTAATGAGCAGAATAGCGCTGGAGCTGATGGAGCTCGGGTGTGATTTGGCGTTCGTTCATCCTCCGCTGGCCCCGCGGTGGCATCTGCCACCCCAGACTCTCTAAGTGCGTCTCACACTTTTCCCCGCAGCGTTCTCGGTTTCTGGGGTGTAAGACTTCAAGCCTCGGACAAGAGCAAAACCAGTCAATTATGTTTTCACCCTGTCTGCTCGGAAAGCCCCGGAGAGTGCCTGGTGTGACCACAGCCAGGGGAACGCAGGCGATCACGATAAATTCCAAACAAAAGCACCATTATCCATATGGGACCTCGTGAGTGCTTCACATACTCCAGCAATTCCGAGCACTCCGTGTATGGTTCTTACTCGGTTTTAACTCCATTTCTTTGAGATGCAGATCAGAGGGATTATAGTCAGAGGCTGCATCAGAAAGTCTTTAATCCAAATGGGCTATAAGATTTATTTAGAAGAGCCAAATGTCTTGTCTGGGACAGAAGCAACTGAGCTGAACTGAAACAGATGGACATAAAGGAAATTAAGCAACTCTAATGGTCTTATCCAGAGTTTGAAAGTATTTGGTCTTCTGAAAGCTCGAGCTCCTGGAAGCACGTGATGAGATGGGAAGCTCAGGTTTCACTTAAAAACAGGCTTTGCAGTTCACTGAGAAAAACAATAATCATGTTTTTATTCCTCCCGTGGACAGAATGAGGGCTGCCGTCCAAATCCTGACTCCTTGGGCTTGTGTCACCAGAGGAAAGTGTGTGGAATGGGAGTTTTGGTGTCCTCATTTTTACTATAGTGTCATCATTTCAGCAGCCTGGATTCAGGATTTTGGGAAACCTGACGCTGGCAACAGGGATCACGGATAGTTAGGGAAAACCCATCCCAGCAGTCTGCCGAGGTTTCATTCCTTGAAATGTTGTGCTGGTTCTGGTGGTGATTTTACATCTCTCCTGAGGCTGGGGTTTAACCAGGACACCAGCACTGCCAAGGTCATCTCCAGCAGGGGTGGATGCAGCAAGCCCAGAGTGCACATCTTGGATGCTGATAAACCACTGGGCTGGAAACCTGGATTGCTCAGGCTGTCCCCCAGGACCCTGAGTGTCTCCACCTCTGCTGAGGTCAGGAGATTTTCAGCTGGCAGGAAAGCCAGGGATGTGTTTGTCCCTGGATAGTCTGCACAGACAGCAAAACAGGTCTGAGGACACTCCCTACCATCCCACCAGAACATTTCTGATTGTAAAGATGGTTTCACTTGGGGAGAAAATTGACCTTTGTGTTGGTTCTACCATCTTCAGCTTTTAGGTGCTAAATAATGACAAGGCTGAATTCTTTGTGCTTCCTGTGGCTTTCAACCATTGCCCAGTGGTAAAGGAGATCCCACAGACAGCCTCACCTGCACTCTGGGAAATGCTATTGCAGCTGAAACTCCCGAGAAAAGCTGGGAGAAGTCTTTTTACTCTCATCACAAAGCCACCCCCTGCTTGGCTCACCCAGGGAAGCTTCCAGAGCAGGGACATCTCATGTGTTTGTGTGTTTGCTATCCTTCACCCCAGTGCATTTGCAAGTGGATTCAATAAAAGGTGAAACAATTGGGGACAAGGGGAGGGAGAGGAGGGAGTGAGTGTGAGAAGGAGCTCATCCATTACCATGCTGTGCACAATGCAGGAGGTCTTGGCCTCCTGGTTTGAGTGCTTATTCCCCATAAAATACATCTGAGAGAAATCAATACAAGAAGCATGCAAGAACTTAAATCAAAGCACAAGGAAGCAGCACTTGGCAATTGGAACGACCTTGCAGAGAGCTGTCAAAACCAGGGCCCCAGCCCTGTTGAGCACAAAACCTGCCAGGAAAAAACCCTGGAGTGAGGACTTGAGGCTGGCATGTGCAGCCTTGGCATGGCTTTCACTCTGATCTCCGCAGTGGAAAGCACATGGATGAGAGAGGCTGGCTGTGGGCTGGATAAGCAGCACGAGGGCAAACTGCCAGGAGGCTCCTGGGGCAGCCAGGAGAGCTGATGTGCTCTGTGCTGCCCATTTGGGCTCCTCAAGTGGCTCGGAGTTAACGAGGCAGGGGTGGCAGCCAGCTTGGAGATACAGGACATGCTCCCCACAGCCTTGGCCTTGCATGCCCTCAGCCCCTGGAGTGTGCACAGCCCCAGAGCAGGGGTCCAGCTGCACCAGCTCCATGTCCTGCCAAGCCTCCCACCTCAAAAGGGGATGGAAGGCTGCCTCCAGCATCCACGTCCCCTCCTGCCCTATGGTTGCCTCCCGTTGGGATGAGCCACTTCCCCAGGCAGGTGCCTGACCTTGGTGGCAGGTCACAGCGCCGTGCCACAGACATCATAAATCTGCAAAAGTTTGCTGCAGCCAGGCTCCACCTCTGCAGACCGCGGGGCACATGTTCCCATGCTGGGAAATCTGACCCCTCGGTAGCCTGAGAGACAGGAGAAGCCTGGGTTTGGTGTTTTGAATAAGTGGCTTTTTATCTGAAATCCCTTTGGGAGCATGAGCTCAGTAACCAATGAAATTATATCTGTTGTTTCAAGCAGTGAAGAAAACTTGGCTTGATGTTTATTGAGATTTATGGCTTCCCTTGAGCTTAATTGTCTTTGGGAGCCCTGGATCTTTTTAACGGTTCAGCTAAGTGGTACTAAGAAGGATGGTAATGGTTTGAGCAGTCTGCCCCCTTAGCATATCTCTTTCTCTCACACGATTTGCTGATATTTGGGAAATACAGCCGATACCCTCCCCTCCTGGGGTCACAGCTCTCCACTGGTGTGAAACTTCAAGAGGCTAAACCAGGTGTGAAAAGCTCCCAGTGAGTGTTTCCTCGGCAAGGTGCTGACTTCCATCAGCAGGGCTGTGCTTCGGGGAGCAGGGGAGGAGGACAGGTCTGTGCCCCTGCTGGGGAGGGTCACCTGGTCCCCCTGCTTTGTGACCCCCTCATGGATGCTGAGATTTGTCTTTCCTGGTCTTCCTGTCTCCATCAGCCTGGTGGTTTGGTGTAGATTCTTCTCTTGTCCTCAGCCCTGGTGGCTTTTCCATTCCCTCTGCTGGGAGCTCATGGCTGAGGCAGTTCAAGCTGCTCCCACCTGAGCACAGCCTGCCATCACCTCCTGACCATCCCAGAGCTCATCCCCAGGTGACCAGTGGGGTGAGCATTGGGATCAACCTATGGAATTGCCATAAGGAGAACACCCCTCCTTTCTGCTCCTTGCACTGGTTTGAACTGGGAAGGGACCATCTGAGCTGCAGGGAAGGATTCTGTTGCCCAGAGCTCACCCCACAGAGACACCACACAGTGCTGCCCAGCTGTGCTTGGTCCCTCAGTGGAGCATCCTCATCTCTGGAGGGCTCTGATGAAGAGCTTGTCATTGGGAGGAAAACACTGCCCTTCACACGTAATTATTCCTCATCTCTGGAGCTTTCTCATCCCTTATCGGGAGTGACCCCTGAGGCTTTATCTCTCCCCAGCCATCCACCAGAGCCTCTCAACGTGGGGAATGACCTTCACCTATTTCCTCACCTCCCCAAGATGCTGTGGTCACTCGTGGCGGTGCTGTGCGGCCGAGGTAATTACAACAGCTCGTTATGGTTCAGCAGGCACCTTCATTAATAAACCTCAGGTTTCAGAGGTGCCTAACTCGGCCATCGGAAACCACATCTGGCTGGAGCTCTGCAGCATGTCTAAGCTTTCAGCTCATCTCTCCCTGCCTAAGCGGTTTAGGACGGGCAGTAAACAAAGTCTGTTTTGTTGGGTTTTGCGTGCTTTAAGGCAAAGAAAGCAAACACAGCCTCGCTGGGCTAATCTCCTCTGGGCAGAGCTGGGGACTGACAGCTCCTTCCTGGGTCATGCCAGTGGGATTTTTATCTCTGCTGTGGCTCAAACAAGGAGCGTGGGGATGTTCTCCCTCCCGTGTGTGTGGTGCTGGTTCATGGCAGTTGTCAGGGTGTTGCTACTGTTTTGTGGCACCTCAAAATTAACAGAAGTTTAGATGATCATGCTGGGAGTGTGGATATCTTGGACTATGTTTTCTCTGCTAATAACTTCTGGAGCCATGGGCCTCCAATCTTTTTGGGACAAAGCCCCTAAAGAAGTTCCACTCTGACACATTGCAGGAAGCAGAAGAGCCATGGTAAGAGTCTCACCAGGGTGACATTAACAATGTCACGATTTAGGCCATGTCCTGCTCTTCCCATTTATCTCTAAAACTCGGCTCAGCAGTGGGATGAGCTCACCAGGGTGGCTGAGAACAGACTGACTGGGCTGGAGCTCCTTCCTTGCACCTGGGTGACCAAACCAACCCACAGCCCACGCCACCTCTAAGGATTTGATCATTTTTCTGTAGCCCAAGCCTGGTGTGTGGGAGGATGAAGTGCCACAGTGGTGGGAAGGATGGGGCTAAACTCCACGGGGGTGTAAGGAGAGGAGATGGGGCAAGGAGATGAATTGGGGGATCAAAGGGAGTGGGAAGACAAAGCTCCAGCCAGCCACACCCATCAATAAAACATCCCCTCGAACAACCCACATCCCTTCAGAGTGAAGACAAGTGAACACAGCACGGAGCGAGCAGGGACCACCTGTGCACTTCCCAGGTGCTGAGGTTGCTTTCCCACCCCGAAGATTTGAAGAGGAGGTGGCAGCTTTGGCTGGGGGTTGCTGCCCATGGAGTTTGTGAAAGCCCTGAACAAAGACCACACATGGGAGGCTCAGGAGAGCGATGTGTCTTAGACCTTGAGGGTATGAGGCAAAAATGCTTTTGTGCCTGACTCACCCACTGTGTGCTAACACTGACTCATAATTACTGATTTCAATCCAGACAAAAGATTTATCTGCACTGAAACATATGGAAAATGCTAATGTAACCTGGTAGTGGAAAGAGGAGGCTGGGCTGCTGCCTGTCCCTGTGCAAGGCTTGGGGAGTGCCCAATGGACTGGGACCAGCTCCCCCACCCCAATTTCTGTGTGGCTGGGATGAGTCCCCAAGGCTGGGGGGAGTCTGATCACCCTCATCCCTGCATGTGCTGGAGGGAACTGTGCTTGCAAAAGGCGAGTTTTGCAGCAATGACCATTTTTCTGCAGCGATGCCCAGGCTGGATGGATCCCAGCTCAGTTTCCCTCAGCTCCAGGCATTTTCTGCTATCCCAGGAGCTGAACCTGACCCTTTTTCCCGCAGCCCCATGCAGGAAGGCAGCTGTGGGGATGAAGATGTCTCTCAGGCAGCAGCACATTGGCCCTGGCAGCGTGTTTGCACGGTACCTGCACCCCGGCACAATGCGCGCAGCGCAGCGCGCCCGTCACGGCCAGCACACACCAAAAGCCTCGCAAAGAAAGCTGCCACAACCCCCAGGAGAGGGCTGGATTAAACCCAGGGCTTTGTCCCAGGGCTGGAAGCTCGGGGTGTGATGGCAGAGCCCACACAGCCCTCAGCTCCTGCCTGAGGTTGTCCCAGCAGGAGAAGCCTGGATCCCCAGGGCTGTGTTTCCTCCTGCCCTGCCTGTGCCACCTTTCCCCCCCTGCCGCTCAGCGCTGCTGGATGCTAAGTGGAAATTTCCCCCTGTGCCAAGTGTTAAATACTTATCAAGCTAATGCAGCGTCTTTGGAGGTGTGTACAAGAGACAACATGTTACCCTAATTAACGAGCAGCTGGGCTTGGCACCAGGCTCTGCCGCAGCTGCTCCCGGCGGCTCCCAGCGCCTTTCCCAGGCTCTGCCTCCTCCACGCCATCGCAGGGGCACAGCCTGGAGCGGGGTCGATGCCTGGCAGGGTCCTTTCTCACTTTAGAGGGGATGGTTGTGGTTCCCAGCCCGAGGTCTGAAGGTCTGGGGGCTATTTCTGAGCTGGATTAGGTGACTTGGATCAGTGGGGCTGTTCTCAGCAGCTTAGATGGGCATGAGAAGTTTTGGGGTGCACTGATTTGGGGAACCTTAGGGAAACCCACTGCTGGAGGAGGATGAATCATCAGGACTCCATGGTTTGAATGCTGCTTTGTCCCTCCCTGTTGGTGTGGCGGCAGCAGCTCTCATGGTTTGCTTTGCTGTGGGGATTGTTCTTGGGCAGAGGTGGCCAAGTGTCACTGGGATCGGTGTGACAGCTGCCAGGGACTGGGACATTTCCCGTGCTGTTGATTCTGGAAGGATAGAGGGGCTGGGATGGGTTTGCAAAGCCAGCCTTGGGGACAGGGTGGTGGGAACCATGAGCAGAGTTTCTCAGCTGGTGACTGCATCTTCCCAAGGCTCAGCCCCTTTTATCTGGACCACTATGGATTAGTTCACTCCTCCTCTACCCACTCAGCCCTGAGCAGAGCTGCTGCACAAACCCTCCCCATCCTTTTACATTGCCTTGAGCTCCCTAACTCTCCAACCCCGGAGAAGTCATCTCAGCAGTAGATGTTTGTATCATGACCTACATTGCTATTGGGTTTTAAATATAATTTTTTTTCCCTGTGCCATATACCAGCTTCCCACATGCAAATTGCTCTGAGTGAACCATTTATCTGGAAAATAAAGGTTATGTTCTCAAAAGGCATTTAGTTCCCTTTCTAAATGATTGAGCGAGTTTTCCGCTGAGAAAACAAAGGTCTTTAGCACAGTCCAAGCCAATGACAGGAAAAAAGGTTCAGGTAAAACCCCTCCATTTATTTAACAGCTCCCCCTTCCTCATTCATATTTACAAGATAAAAGGGGCTCCATCAACCCATTAAAGTTAAAATATGTGTCCTGTCTTCAAGGAAAGCAAATCCCATCTGGCATCCCTGGAGGAATATAACCTTAACTTCAGCTTAATGCCACATTAGGGTATCTTACAGATTCTGCCTGAGATTTACCTGCCTTAAAGGGAGATTTATTTCTGGAGCAAACAGGCTCATGTGACAAATCTCCTTCCACGAGCAACTTTGCGAAGAAGGTGAATTTTTGACTTGCTTGTTCCCTGGTCTCTGCTGAGTGGTGAAGGGGTTGGTGACACCAAGGGGTCTCTGGTCCCTGCCTGGGGACCCATTGCAAGGCTCCTTCCCCTGTTTTGGGAGTTTTGGGATGGATTCCTGGGGGGCTCCAGTGTCTGCTGACACTGCTGAGGTTCTTACACTTGCCTGGGCAATCAGGGAGTTTTCTGCAGCACCATCCCAATGCTGAACCTCATGTTGGATATACCCAGGTGACTTCCTCAAAGATATTAATCAAAAATGTCTCAGGATGGAAATCATGGCCTCCTCTGGTCTTTTGAAGGGCTTTCAAGGCTGTGGGGTCCTGGGGATCAGAGAGCTGTACTGCTTACGCGAGTGGAAATTATTCAGAGTTACCTGGAGGCACACTTTGGTAGCCATCAGTTCGTTATTATTGCTAGTTTTACTGATATTCATAAAAATTATGAAGGCTTTTCTAAATGCCAAATGGATCAGAAATCCTTTTAAGTGTATAATATTCTTTATAAAAGTCACAGGTCTAAAATAAGAGGAGTCTGTCTGGGGTTTCCCCTTCACCTACGCCTTGTGTTGCAGTTGTAGCCCTTCCTCCAGGGCTTCTCAACAGGCATAAAAATGTGAGGGGCACCCTGATAAAAGGGTGGATTTTGAATTGATGCTGCTCCTGGGCAGGGGTTTGGGGCCAGGGGGTGGCACAGCCAGGCTGTCCCCTGTCACCAGCCTCAGATCACCAGGTGTTGATGTGCACACTGCTCAGCCTGAGAACGTGAGGACAAGTCAGCTGCAGGTGGGTGAAACCTATCTCCTCTCTACTCAACTGGCCTGCCTGACTGGTTTTTTTATGATTATTTTTTATTCTGTCTCCAGTTAGGCAATACAGTTGCCTGTTAGAAATACCGCCCTGGGCTGCCAGCTCAGCCAAGGAGAAAAGCGGGTGTGTGTTAGCAGGGGAGGATGGGGATCACCCCCTCACCCCTCCCTGGAGTGGCCACCTCTCCCTTTCCCCTCCCTGGGCTGCGTCTGCCAACCCTTCCCTCCCTTTCCTACTCAACAGGAGCATCCTGATGAGGGAATTTTCTTCAGGGTCCCTGCTGACCCCTCCCTCTGCAGCTCTCCCACACCCTGAGGATGGCTGGAGCAGGTTGTTTGACTGGAGTGGGTGAATTTAAGCCCAGCCCGTAGTTTGGGATCATTAACCATCAAGGTGCCCCTGGGAAGAAGCAAAAAGTATTTGGGAAAATTTGCTAACAGACTCTAATGATTTAATAATCCCTGTCGGAGAGAGGCTGGCAGGTTATGTGAATGTCAAGTTTCCTTGCTCTGCTGAGAGCTGACTGCTGGTTATGTAAGGGTGGGGGGTGACCTCCAACAAGGGGGAAAAAGGGAGAAAAAGGAAAGCACGGACCCAGTTCCATGCTGGGATGCAAGAGGGAGCACAGGGATAGGTGTTAGCCAGGAGCCCCATCAGCCTGGGCACAGCTGGGATAGGATGCCTGAGTTGGTGGGGGAAGAGGAGCTCTCCACACGCAGCTTTTGGGATGGCCAGGGGTGAATCAGGGTCTGCCCAGCATTCCTGGATGTGCCACTTCCAGCAAAAGCACCTGAGACCCCAAGTGACGTGAGGGGGTGACGTTGGTGCATCCCTGCTGTGCTGGGCTGCAGAGGAAGGAGGGACATGGGGCAGACACACAGCCCTGAGCGAGCTCTGACACTGCACCTGCCCTTTCCCTCTGCCAGATGAGGTCTCTGGTTGTTGCCCCAGCCTGCCAGGTTCCTGATTCAGTTCGTGATTTGGGGACACAGGACAGAGAGCTGGCCAGGGGTCTGCTTGGTGCGTCTCAGAGGTGATGAGGTTGAGGCAGCTCTGAGCATCCATCCTTGGCTCACAGCAAGAATTAGACAGGGGATGTGGATCCTAAAAGCCTTGACCCCTCTCAGCCAACCTGGCCAGAGTGGGAAAGCTGTCCCATTTTGGGGAGGCTCTTGGGAATGCCCCATTTACCTGGCTGAGTGTGTCCAGGTCTGAGCGAGGCTCATGGTTTGCTGAGCACTGTGGGATCTTTCCTTGCAGGAAATCCAGGGCTGTTGAGCTGTGCCGTGGCTTTGCACAGGCTGTGCATTAACTGGCACCCCCATGGCACCGGGATGGCCTGTCCCGGGGGTGCCATCCTGCTCGGAAGCCAAAACAAAGCAGAGGGTGCTGGACTGTGCATCCCGCAGTGGAGACGGGGCGTAGGGGGATCCCAGCCTCCTTCCCTGCACACTCTCGGGCTCCCGGGGCTCCTGCTGCTCAAGCTGCGGCTTGCCTGCCATCAATACTGTTCAAACAAGCCCAATGGCAGACGTAGCTCGGGGCCAAGTCGCGGGGCAGGCGGCAAGGAGCAGCCCAGCCTGGCTCCAGCCGTGCTGCGGGAGGTCCGGGCAGTGCGTGGGTGCCACCGGCATCGTGTGCCAGCCAGGGCCAGCCCGGGGCCTTTCCTCCGCACCTGCGGCCACTTTGAACCCCAGCTCGGCCTGGAGATGCCAGACATGCGGGAGAAGACGTGGGAGAGCCGCGGCTAGGCAGGCGTGCAGCAGCTCCCCAGTCCGTGCCCTTTTGCACATCCCTCGGGAGATGCAGCTCTTGGCAATAGGAGCATCCCGGGATCCTCACTCAGCTGCAATTCCAGGCTGGATGTTCTACTCCCTTCCTCCCTCCTGATTTTTGTCGAATTCCCCACAAGAAGTGTGGGGAGGATGCAGAGAGGGCTGGCCCTGGGTGTTCCCTGGAAGGCAGAGCACCCAGTTTTCCTGCTGGGAAGCCACTGTGATTGCAAGAGAGAATGCAGGCGGCTCTGGGAGAGCGTGAAACACACTCCTCCGGAAAAAAAAGGCAGACAGAAAAAAAAGAAAAAAGGAAAAGGCTTCTGAAGCTTAGAGCTGGATATTTATACACTTGACATAAAGGATATTTCTGCATTGAAGTAATAAGCGTGACTCAGTAAACCAATGGGGAAAGGGTGTTCCCTTTGCAGCAAAACCTCAAAAGATCAAAGAACTTCTTGAACAGTTTAACATTTCGAATGTTAAAGGAATCGGGTTCCCCTCCCTCTCCCCTTCACCCCTCCTTCAAGTTTTGAAAAATAAATGGTTTGATCTTAGCTGGGAAGGGAATGTTTCAGCAGCTCTGGAGATTCATTGTGCTGACTGGGCTGGAGCACCAAGGTCATGGCATGTTTGTCCAGGACCTGGCTCCCTGCTTGGGGACATCCAGCCCTGCTTGGGACAGGGACAGGCCTTGGGGCTTCCCATTCCCCAGCTGGGCTCATGCTGGTTTATGGAAACTGCCTTTCCCCAGATTTCAGTGTGTTCTTGCCTTGGGAGGAGCAAGTCCTGGTGTTTCTGTGGGTATGCCCAGCAGTGGGGAGATCTTAGGGGCTGGTTCCTGGCCTCTGCCAGCAGCCAGCAGCAGGGACTGCTGCTCCAGTGGGAATTCCACAGTGGATATTCACCAGGGAGGCCTCAATCCTTGCTGGTGGCTCTTGGACACACGTGCATCCCTGGGATCAATAGGCTGGAGTAATATATTGCGCCGAGATAACAAATCACTTAGCTTATTGGGTCTTAATTAAGCCTCTTTTATCTCCATGACAGCCACACACCTGGGCTATGGCCCTGGCAATCCATGGCCGTGGGGACGCCGTTCTGGAGCCGGGGGATTGATGAGGCTCTGCTGGGTGGAATTACCTCATTGTGTTCGCAGAGCTCGGGGCCATCGATCTTGTGGTTCCCCCTTTCTCCAGCCTGCACCTCCTTCCCAGAGCCTCACGGATGGGACAGGGCAGAGGACATCCCCAGGGGACATCCCCAGAGCTAGAGGAGCTGGGGGAACAACCCTGTTTGGCCTCGTGGCTAACAGATACAGTTGTTGCAGTCGCTGACAGCACGAAATGAAGACCTACATCACCATAATGTATTGTCAGGCTGCGAGCTCAGCGCGGCCCCCGAGATGAATGAACGCAATATCTCCGCGTGCGAGGGGGAAGGAAGGAAGGAAGGGAAGGGAAGGGGGCTCTGCCACTACCTCTGGGCTCCAGGCAGAGCCGCTGCTTTGTGAGGCTGGAGAAGAAAAGGCATTTTTTATTGGCGAGGCGGAGGTTGAGGATGTCTGATCCCCGCGGAGCTTGTGACAGATATGCTCCGTGAAGGGGAGCGCTGAGCGAACGGCTGGAATGCTCCTGTGATGAGTTCATCCAGCAGTGAAGTAATCTTGCCCCCACGTTGCTGCCAGCTGAGGCAGCAGGGCAATTTACTGGGCTGGGGCCAGACAGATCGACCCCGATCTCAGCTCATGGAACCCGAGGATGGAGGGGAACCATCCGAACCTGAGAGGCCCGTGCTGCTCAAATGTGTGTTCACATCAACAGGAATGTGAGCCACGGATTGCATTCAGTGGTTTGAAAGTAGGACAGTTTTTACTCTGAAGTCTGACTGCTGCTGCACTGACTTGGAGTGAAATAATGAGGGCTGGGAGTTGCAGGAGACTTGCAGCTGAGCAGCCACATCCTGCAGGACCTTTCTGCAGCATCGCCCTTAGGTTGGTGCTTAAATCCTCTTCCACCTCGGACTCATCCTGCCTGGCAGCAGGAGGAATCTCTGCTTTGCACCCTGGCACCTGGGGCAGGCTGGTAAAGGCATTTCCAACACCAAAACCAGCTGGAAATGACACAGATATTCCCAATATTCAGGCGGTCATAGGTTGATTTTGTGACCTTGGAGAAAATTGCTTAGGATTTCTCCCTTTCCCAGCATGTGATCTGTCACTGGAACAGGGAAGTGGTCACAGCACCAAGCCTGTCAGAGTTCAACGAGCATCCAGATGATGCTCTTGCTCATATGGATCACTCCTGGAGTTGGACTTGATGATCCTTATGGATCCCTTCCAACTTGAGACACTCTGTGAAACAGCAGTGGCCATATCCAGCCTCTCCTCATAATTTCTGGCACTTCCAAGAGCAGTTACAAGGTGCTGAGTTGGGACTGTGCTCTGACAGGGCAGACATCACATGTTTGCAAGTAGTCACTTAAAGCAAGAAAAGAAGGTTCTGTGCTGGAGGACAAGAAGCCCATAAGTCATCTGAGTGCTAAGCAAAGTCCAAAGTACTCACATTACACAAAATCCAACTGAAGGGCAACACCCTTCTACTGTTCCTGCGTTTTCATGGCTATTTACAGGTTTTTGGATGAACATGAGAAAGTTGATATGGGAACGGCCAAATCCCATAAGCTGTTGGTAAAACCTTTCCCTGCAGACTGGTTCAGCTGGGGCACGTGATGTTATTAAAGCCATTTACAACAGGGCTTCCTCATGATAGACTCCTTCTCAGTTTTTCCTGCTCTCTGGCATCAGGAAGGATGGAATTTTGGCTTCCCCTTCCCCACAGCTTTATCCTCCACTGTAAGAGCTGCTTTGGGGAGTGATGAGCAGGGCTCAGGGGGGGATCAGAGCATCCCCATCGGCTCAAACAACCCCAAAAATTGGTGCCCAAAGTGATGCCTTTGACATCCCTTCACGTCTTTTCCTCGTGTCATTAATGACTGAGCAACACCTTCAGCTGTCACACCAGGCATGTGGCCACTGCATGATTTTTGGCCTCTCCCTCTCCTTCCCCCAAGCATGGGATGCTGCCAGAGAGCCCCAGCTCTGCTTTTTCCCTTGGCTGGGGTTGTTGCTCCGAGGTTTTTCCCTGAAAGGTTAGGCCAGCCCTGTTCAGAGCCCGTCTCCGTGGCTGATATACGATGCCCTTGTAATCTCCAGTGACATAAATTTTGCTCCTGTTTGTCTCCCCGTGTCAGATCCTTCTCGTGCCGTGTCTGTTATTGTGTCAGGCCTTGCGCTGGTGTTTCAGCATTTTCCCTTGTTTGTCTTCTTCACCTGAGGAACTCCATTATGGGATGTAACAGCTTTAATAGCTTGTAAATGGGAGACTGGAGATTTTATGCTTCGGGGAGCACCACTCATGGCAGACACTATCCAGGAGTAGTATTTGCCAGTATTTAGTACCTAAACTGGAATTTTCATCCCAGCCTTCTTTGAAGCCCAGGGACAAACAGCTTGTTTAATGTAGTCAATCCTTACTAGAGGTCAGGTTTGTCCCTGCTGGGATTTGGAGGTGGAAGCTGGGGCAGACTGGTGTGACTGGGAGCAAATGGTGGCTCCTCTCCACTTCCAGCACCAGCGTTGGGTTTGTCCCTGTCACCTGTGCTGATCAGCCTTGAACCAGAGCTTGTCATGTCCAGCTTTGCCACTCTTCTCCCAAAACCCTGCCCAGTGCCTGGTGGCAGCTGGAACCCAGGCTTGGCCTCTGGAATTGACTTTCCTTCATCAGCACAGAGCAGCGTGCGCTGCAACCAGGATCTAATTAAGCTGGCTAATCTGAAGGAGGTACTACATCTCCATGGAAAACTGCTTCAGTTTGGCTTCTCTGAATAATAAACAAAGCACTTGGGCAGATGATAGGGTATTTAAGTGTTTACTCTTCAGAGCATTAAGTGCTAAATTTGTTTTTAGCTCCCCTATGAAAAGCCCTTGCAGAGTAAAAGCGCACAAGGGTCTCGGTCATCCCTGCTGTGTCAGGGAGGGATTGGCTGTGCAGCTGCCCTGGAGGGACAGACAGAAGCACAGACCTTTGGGATCACAGGTTTAATCTGCTGGCAAGGAGCAGGGGATAAAGCAGAGCCAAGCCCCAGATCCACCCATGGGGATGCTGAGTGTGGAGCTGGCCCAGTCTTCAGTTAGTCCAAACTGCAGTGGCCATCCTCTTCTTTTTTTAATCCATTCCATCCATCACTTAGTGTAATAAATTCCCTAAATGGAAAGGATAGAGACAAGAAGCTCCGAGTGAGCCAGAGCACAGAGCTCATTTCTCCTCCTTCCTCCTCCTACTGTGCCACGGCTCTTGTGGCAGCTGAGGTTTGAGACGCAGGACCTGGGCAGGATTTGGCCAGGAGAATGTGGAAAGGGAAGGAAAAAGGACTCTGGGATGGCTGTTGGCAATCTCGGGCATGGAGAGGTTGTCCAGCCCACGTGGGGCTGTGCTGGTCACATCTGGCCACTGCTGCCCAAAGACCACATCAGGAGGCCTTCGGGGCTGAACTCGCCATAGAAACTGAGCACAAAACCAACAGAACAACTTTCCATTTCTAAAGCTTGAAGGGGTTTGCACCCTGCCATGCCAGGACAAAGGGGGAATTAGCAGCCAGCAAAGAGAAAAACAACACAAAGCCACATCAGAGTGTCAAGAAGCCAAAAAGCCTTTTCCCCCCTTATTGCCCCGGTCCGGCTTTAAGCACTCTCGTTGGGATGCGGAGCCGATGCGGTTCAGCTCTGCAGCACTTTGCATTCATCTGCCTGTGCCTGAGCTCAGCTCTCCCCGCTGCTGCTTCAGCTGTGAATTTTTAAACCAATTTTGACACATCAAAACCGATGCACGATGACTCAGAAGTTTTCAGACAGAACTTTCTCCTTGCAGCAGGGGAAGGAGGGGGCGCGAGCATATTTAGCAGCAGCCGCCTCCTTTAAATCGACCTTTTTTTTGAAATTTTTTTTCCCAAGAAGAATATTATGGTTCAGGCAAATTTGGGATGTGTCTGAACATGCTTCCTGTCCACATCATGGCTTCAATTACAACGCAACACTTTGCAGATTTCTGTTAAATTTTAACTCGTTTCACATGGGTTGGGTGAACTTTGCCTGACATTTGGAAGCAGGCAACTTGTGTCATCAGGTTACACTCACACTTATCTCTGCAAACATATCCTTGTACCCAGCCCAGCACCAGCACAGCCGTGGATGGCATTAATTGGACCTGAAATGTGCTTTCCTCCGGCGTTTGGCTGCTGCCTGCTCGGGGAGGATGGGTGTCACCATGTCCCCACTCCACTGACCATGTGCTTGGACATGTGTGTGGGATAGACCGTGACCCAGCAAAGATAGAAATTGTGGGAATGTGGTCTTGCTGGGAGGTTTTGGTGCAGGGCAGAGCTGGTGCCAAGATTTGAGGTGATCCTATTCCCTTCCAGCATCGGAATTGTGGGGAGGCAAAGACAAGGGGGTGCAGCTGGTGGCCCCAAAACCTGGGCAATCCCATAGGTCCATGGAAAAGCAGTGCAGAAGGGCCTCTCTCCTGTCCCCAAAGCCAGGCAGGAGCAGCGTGGCTGGGTGACCCTTGCAGGATCAATCTGGCCATGCCCTGCTCTGCACTGAGCCACGGAAACACAGAGCTGAACATCTCCTTTGAGCAGGAGGTCTCGGAGATGGCCAAAAACCCAGGTCTGATCAAAGCCTGGCTGCTCTCCTGGTGCCAGGCGTCGGCAGGGGGAAAAGGGAAATATTAAAACCCCAAGATCAGTGAGGGGCTGGATCTTACTTCAGCTGCACCAAGTGACCGGCTCTGCTGATCAAAGGCCTCGCCACTGTTGTTTTAAAGGTGACATTAACATTTAAGGAGCTTTTGAAAGCCCTGGCTTGCAATAAAAGGCCAGACACTCAGTCACAGAGCAACTCAAACGCAAGTTTAATGATAATGAAACAGCCTTTTGTTCTTGAGCTCAAAGAAGAACCACAAACCTATTTATAGTGTTTATAATAAGGACTGTGAAGCCTTTTACACATAATCCAGCAAACCAATACCTGCAAGTTACCCAAGGATCCTGAGAGTGCACAGAGGCTTTTGTGCTTCTCCTTGGCTTCCAGGCACAGCTGCCATGCTTCCTTCCAGTGATGCACTGTGAAGATGCCTCTGCCAAGCCATGGTGGCAGCCTGGGATCCACGAGAGTGTCCCCAGCCAGGGTGGCATGGTATGGCATGGCACAGTTGGCACAGCATGGCATGGCATGGCACAGTTGGCACAGCATGGCATGGCATGGCTTCTCATGGCATGGATTGGCACAGCCCTGCCGCTCATCCCATCCAGGACATGGAGCCCCTGCAGCAGCACAGCCCTATTTTGGTCCCCATTGTCACATCAAGCACCAAACCTCTGTTTCACACCAGCTGAAATCACCACTTCTTCCCTGTCTGCAGCCCCATCCTGCTGCCTGCACCCACCCAAACTCCCCGTGGGTGTTCCCTGCTGCAGAGCAGACCCAGGTGGCTGGGGCTGCTGCTCCCCTCTGCTCTCAGAGCCAAATCTCTGGAGAACCAGGCACACTTGGCAATGTGGTGCAGGAAACCACAGGGTGCTGGGGGCTCAGCGCTCACAGCCACCAGCCTTCTCCCAGCACCTGGGTTATAAATAGCCTGGAAATGGGATCCGAGCAGATAGGAGCCACGGCTGGGTAAGAAAATCCTCCTCTCCCTGCACTGGTTCTGGCTGTTTTGTCTCTCACTGTGAAGCTCTTTGCTTTATGGCTCCCAGCCCTGTGCCAGCTCCTGTGCTTCACCCCAGAGCTCCAATATGGGCAGTGCTGGTGCCTTCCTTATCACACCCCATTGGAAATATCCAGACAATTCCCTCGTCCTGCAAAGTCCTGGAGAGCCTCTGCTCTGCTGTGCAGACATGTTTTTATGCCAGTGTGTTACATCAAAGATCTTTTTTTACGCCTCCTCACCTCCTAGATGTGGTAAATAGCGCTGGGTCCTGATCACATGCATTCCCTGAGCAGGGAAAGAGCTGGAGAGCCAAGCAGGAGCAGGAGAGGGAGGTTTGTTCGTTTGGTTGCTCAGGCCTGGCAGGATGGAAGCTCCAGCAGAAGGAAGGGTGGAAGATCAACATCCTGCATTGCTGCTCCAAACCCTCCTGCCCACAGTATTGTCCGAGTGGGAATTCCCTCTCCTGCCTCTTGCAGTGGTGACCCAGGATTGTTATTTCTGTTTTCCAGAGGGATTAGCAGGCAACCCATTCCAAGTTCCTGCTGTGTCCCCTGCCTCCTGCACCTGGCTGAGCTTCCCGAGCTGGGATGCTCCCTGAGCCAGGATGCTCTCAGCACGGTGGTCATTGTCTCAGAGCCCAAGCTGGGAGCCAGGATCTCCCCTTTGATTTCTGAGGGCATGGATAGCCAAATAAATTAGCAATGGGAATGTGAGGGGGTGGGGGACGCAGGCAAGGGAGAGCTGGAGAGCTGGAAGTGACCCGGACCCAGGGAACAGATGCAACTCATAACATCAACGAGGGGTTTTCCCCTCCCCAAAGGCACTGCACTCTTGAGAACGGGGGGCTTTCTATCCCATGGCAACACTGAGCAGGGAAAAAATGGGCCTGGCTTTTATTTCATTTTTTTGTCCTTTACAGGAATCGCAGGCAAACAAAAGCCCTGAACAGATTTATCATTTTTCTTTCTCCCCCACCCCCTCCTTTTCTTTCCTTTTATATTTTTTTAAAATAGGGTTAGAACAAGATGGATGGTTCCCCAGGCCCAGGGAATGAGCAGATCGAGGCAACCCTGTCGTCTCTGGCATCCCATTAAGCCAAGCTCTGGGAGGAGGCCGCCGTAGGACTTATTAGATTTGCCCCAGCCCAGACCCCAAACCCCATCCCCAGCGTGGGGCTGCCCCAGCTCGGCCACCTGAGTCCCAGCTCACCTCCCACCTCCAGCACCTCTTCCACATCCCCCCAGAGCACCAACCCAGCCCTGCTCTGCCCCCCCATCAGCCCGGGAAACAGCTCCATCCATTCTTGTCAGCCGAGGCCGATTCGTCACCGTGGGGTGACAAGTGCTTGTATGGCTCTGTCAGCCCCTCGCCAGCGTGGCCTGGGCCCCCTGCAGCAAAGCCAAGGGTCCCCCCCGGGAGGGGGCTGGGGGCAGTGGAGGGGGGCATGGCCAGCCCCGACCTACCCCTGACCCGGGGGCTCCTGGGGCTGGAGGAACACAGCGATGGAGGGGAGCACAAAGGGAAAAAAGGGGGAAAAATTAAAAATAAGGTGGATAGAGAGATAATCTGAGCTCTCCCAGGTCTGCACAGGGCAGGCTCAGCCAGCGGGCAGGCAGGGAGGATGCTCCTCATCCCCTCCCCATCCCCATCCCCACCAGGGCGGATATTTCCACTTTAATACTTAACAAGGCTTTAAAACCCTTCCGTAGTCGGAGTTTGTTCTCGGCGATAAATTTTGAATCGCTTATAAATTATGGACACGGCGCAGTGTCTGTGTCTGGGAGCAGGGCTGGCCCCACACTGCTGCTCCTCGGTGTAAAGCTGTGCTGCTGGCAAGTCTGGCATTCCCGGGAGCTGGATCTGGGATGGAACATTTCTGGGAATACAGGATCAGCTCACACCCCAGAGCACGACCATGACTGCCTCCCCAGGATCAGAAATCCCGGAGCAGAGCAATGCCCAGCACCTCCATCCCCATGTATATGGGTATATATAGCCAGGGATATATGGATATATGGATATATGGATATATATAGCCACCAGCACATGCTGGTGGAGGGGTCAGATTGCCCAGCTCCTGTTGGCAGCCATCCCCCAAGTGCCCCAAATATGTCCTTGCCATGAGACTCTGGCATCCCACAAACTCCAGCCAAAATCCCTGCAAACCAGGGATCTGAATCCCACAGAAACCCCTCAGCTCTGGGGCTGGAGGAGATCCACACTGGAGAAAAATCCTGGCTGGGAGAGGTGATTTCATCTGCCTGGTGAGAAAATAGCAATCCTGAAAGCCAAAGGGGGCTGTGCAATGGGCCTTTCCCACTTTCTCCCTGGCACACTGTGTGGAGGCAGTAATTAGGTTAGAGCTGTATTCCAATGCTCTGATGTCCAATAAATGTGTACAATGTTCATATATGTGCCTGTAGTATATAAAGGCTGGAGGAAAAGGGCCAGTTTTCACTACATTAATTCATAAAGCAGGTCAGGCTGGTCTGGCCCTTTACCTCACTTGTTATTTCTATTTATTAGTAATATTGATGTTTCAACCAGGGATCAGGACCCTATTGAGCCAGCTTTAATATCAGAAAAGATTTAGCAGGAGAGTGCTCTGGGAACGAAGCAACAACCCCAACACTGAGCTCCTGCATCGTGTAGCTCACAAACACTGTTATTATTACTTGTAATTATGTTTTATTTTGCATTTTGCTTCCTTGGCAAACCCAGAATCTCTGATTATCCCACCTTGGCCATGTCCAACTGCAGCTGCCCCCTGATCAGGTTAATAAAAACCCCTATCAGAGCTGAGAATTAAAGATGTTTAAATGTTGTGGAGCCACAGTGATAACACACTCTGAAGGCCAAAATGAAGTTTTTTAAGCCCAGCCCACTCAAGCTGGACACACAGCCCAGAATTACATTTAACCCAGCTTCAAACTCAGTGCCTGCTGAGATGCTGAGCACGAGCCAGTCCCCAGCCTTGAGTGAGCCTTTCAAAGCCAAGATATACTTATTTAACCAGGGTTCATCTGGCAAAAACCCCTGAAATCATTGATCCTTGAGAAAAAGCAGTCATGGGAAATAAAACTGTCCTGGTCCTTGCCTTCCATGTTCCTCATCACTGCTGAAAAAGTTCAGTGGCAGAGGGAGGACAGGCAAATTGCACTTCTCCTGTGGCTGGTGCTGAATTGGGCTCTGTAAGTGGAGTTTTCTGCCAGGTGACAGAACCCTCTGTGCACCTCTGGGATGTATATTTGGTATTTCTTTAGGACGGTAATATTTCCTAGAGCATGGTGGACCACAAACTGAGTTTCAGCAGGATCAAAAACTGCTTGGAGCAGCAGCAAACCCAGATGTTCCCAAAGAGCCAAGGGAATCATTACCTGCCTTGCCCATCCAAGGCCATTTCATTCTCAGGCTGTGCCAAACACTCTGAGGCTGAGCCTGAGCTTGGATTTATTTTGTTTGTGGAGCAGAGTTGTGCCAGGGGAGCACAAACCCCTGGGATCTGGGGTCACTATTAGGGGCTGGGGGAGGAAACCAAGAGATTTCAAGCTATTCCAGGAAGAGAATCTCTTGGAATTCCAACCTTGCTCACTAAGCAAGACCTCAAGGGTCAGACCCAGCTATGGATTTTACTCAAAATCCAAGTAAATGTGGGGGAATCAGCCAAGGTCACTCCAGGCTGGGAAGTGACGTTTGGCTCCCCATGGAGTAAATGGCAGCAGAATCTGCCTCCCCACAACGCTGCTCTCCATCCCCCCTTCTGCCACCTCTTTTGAAATGTTTATGTTGGATTGTCCCACGATTTACACTGGAAATCCCTGAGCTTCATCTCTCTCTGCTCCAAACATGCAGTGTCAGCAGCTGGCAATCCGGATTCCGGGATGCATCCTGGAAATCACGGCACTGGGAGAGGGAGGCACGAGAGCTGCCGAGGGGAATGAAGCTGGCATTGCTCTTCCAAAGCAAGCTGTGGCACCTTTGGAGGTGTCACGGGCAGGGTGGGAGCAGAATTAGCAGAATTAACAGGGTTTGTGCCCCCAGAGCCACTCACAGCACCCTGGGCAACCACAGTCCCTGTGCCTGCTCCTCTTGGTGTGAGACACAGCCAAGAGGGAATTTTTCTGGTGGACTTTCGTTTTTGCAGGGAAATTCCAAAGGGCTGAAATAACAGAGCAGAGGAACCCTCCTGGGCTCTGGAGGAGGAGGAAATGGGGGATTGTACAGTGCAGAGGTCAGGGCTTGGGGCAGAGGGAGAAAGCCAAGTTCAAGACCTCCTACTCTGGGGATTATCCTGGTTTGAGGGTGATTCTGGGCTTTCCCACCTTTTCATGGCAAATCCTGGGTTTTTTTACCAACTGAGAAGAGGAAAACATCAGCATGGCCCCCAGCCTGTCCCTCAGCTGATGAGAGGGGTGGCTGTGCTGCAGTGCTGTCCCTCAGCCCACACCAGCAGGGCTCCTCACCAGCATCAAGGGGTGAATTACTCACACCTCATGGTGATTTTCCTGGGATAACACAGGCAAGATTTTGCAGATGCAGCTCCTTTGTGGGAATACCCGAGTGCACCTTGCCAGACTCAGCAGGAACAAAGCAGGGGGATGGACCAGAGCCACCTCCAGAATGTCCCTCAGCAGGGTGAGTGCCACCCCAGCATTTGGGGACGAGCCTGGGGTGTCTCCACAGGCATTCCCAGCCCCCTGTGCCGATCCTGGCAGGAGGATGGATCCCTTTTCCCCCAGCCCCGTGCTATTTACTGCTTGCTCTGCATCCTCGCCGCAGGGCACAGAGACTGCGAGGCCATATGAGACCGTGGCGATGAACATCTCGCCTGACCTACTTACAGCCCGGGCCCTGGGACTTTCTGGAATCCATCCTCTCGGAAACACAACATAGAATTTTAGGGCAGCAGAAATCCATGCTGGATGGGGATGCTGTCCCAGGCTCTGTCGTATCCGCGACGCCGGAATTGCCGCGACTGCCTCGGAGCAGATATCAACGCACAGGCTCCATTAGCAACTCCGATTGCCACTGATACGCCTCTCATTAGATCTCGGGCCTCACGCATCATTATTTCATTTACAAGATGGTTTTTGTTTTCCCTTCTCTTAATTCCCCACACCAAAATGAATTTCGCTAAAACGTCGCAATTGAGAGCAAATCGCGCCTTAATCCAACCTGCCAGGGAAGCCAATCACCCTGGAAAAAAATCTCCTTGAAGTCTCCATGCAGGGGCAGGCAGAGGGGGAGAATAATAAAAAGACATCGAATTAGGAGGTGCCGAGGCTTGTTTGAGCAGAGAGGAAGGGACTGTGGCTGCTGACAGGATAGTAATGCAAATCCCCTTTGGAGCACCCGGAGAATCAACCTAAATGGATTAATGTGAGGACAGAGAAGAAATTACTTTAGTTGTTTCCCTAATTCGATTCAATTTATTTTTATACGGCATTTCCATAGCGAGCATCTCGCAGCTGCGTCACCCAGAAGAGGAATAACACAGAAAGGCTCTTCTGGCAGAAGTGCTCACCAGAACAGGCAGCACAGTGGAGGAAGGAATACAAGTGCTGGCCTCGAGGATCTGATTTTCCCAATCATCAGGAAATCACATGCCTTTTTTTCCTCTCTTTGTTTGTTCCCAATATTGCTGATTTCCCATGGCTTTCCTCAAACCGTCTCCATAAATACCGAGGCTGATTCTAACCCCACACTGCTTTTATAGCACTGTAACTCCGAGCTCACACTGGTTTTACACTGGGGCAGCTCCACTTATTTCAACTGAGTAAATTCCTGATTTATGCTTGTGGAAACGACAGCAGAAATAGGCCCATGGTTTTCCCTGGAGCAATGCCTGGCTCACACCGGGGTGGGGAAGAGGAAGATCAGGTCCCTTGCAATGCAAATGATGGAGAAAACTGTCATTAAATTCCACCTGGACTCTTACTTTCCAACAGACTTTTGCTTTCTTTTATAAAATGTGTTGCCAGAGTTACAAATGCATGGGAAGAGACCAGCCAGGAGGGAGGCCAGGATGTGAGCGTTGATGGAGAGGGAGGGCTGCTGTTCCCCTCTACTTTTTGGGGGGAAAATCCATCAGCACCCCCTCCTCACTCCCGTTTCACCCATTTGTGCACAAACTCCTCCTTGGTCCCAGCTCTGTCCACTGAGAGCCTGGTGCTTTGGATTAAATCAAAATGTGTGCATTCTGTTCGCTTTAAAATATTGAAATGTAATCCTGGGGAATGCAATCCCTCAGGAGAGGGGTGGGAGAGGGCAGCCTGCAGCCCCATACCCCTCGTTAGTGCCGAGCACACGTGGGGCTCTCTGCCCAACCCCGCTAACAGAACCCTAATTAATTTATTTTTTAAGGCTACACACGAGGGAGCTGATCAATGTTTCGCCCTGAGCTCTGCTGTGTTTGGAGCACATCTCATTGCCTTGATTTATTCCCTGTGATGTGGAAGGATGGAGCCAGCATCCCAATCCCTGCCTGCCAGGCTGCTCCTGCCCCCCGACACCTGCAGCTGCAGCACCCTGAGTTAACTCCTCTGAGCAGCACCTGATCCCTGGGAGAGACTCCCTTTAAAAGCAGCTCCCTGGATGGACACCAGGTATCATTTCTGGGTGTGATCTGGGCTCCTGAATCCCTCCAAACCCTGCTGGGTGAGACTGGGTTGTGGCATTCAAGGGACCCTGAGCTACGCTCCCCACCCAGTCTCATCATCACTTGGTTCTGCTAAAGGGGAAAATCCAGGCACTGGTGTAATTTATGGCTTTGGCAGCCTCTGGTTTATCCTGGATTGGAGGGGTTTTCTCCTCTCATTTGCTCTTGGCACAGAGCTGGGGGGATGAAGGCAGGCTGGCAGCCAGGAGGGAAGAGATCTTTGTGCTTTGGAAGTGATGGAAGGACGTTTGGGGTGGCTTTATGGCCAGGGGCCTCTCAGCTGCCCCCAGCCCTGTGCTGTGCCCTGAGGAGCCTTTAGAGAAGGTGTGTGGTGGCCAAAGAGCAAAACCCTTGGGGTCAGAGCTGTCACCCCCAGCTCTCCCAGCTTTCTTGTGCTCCAGCCCAGGTAAGCCCTGGTGCACATGGAAGGTTCAAAGTGCCTTTATCCACTTCTGAAGGCCAGAGCCCCCCTTGAGAAGCCTAGTGAGCATAAATCAGTGTGGCTGAGTTGTTTTTGCAGGGCTGTGCTGATTTATTCTGCCTGAGAACCCTTTGCCACGGTCCAGGCTTCACCCCCAGAGTGGCACCAGTGCCCTGAGCCCCTCTGCTGCTGCTCCTTGTGCTCAGAGGATGCACCAGCACAGCACACACAGCCTCAACAACAGCCCCAGAGCTCTGCAGGGACCCTTTGCCCTCCCCAGACAGCCCCAGGGGGATGAGATGCCACAACCTGACATCAGCAGAGTAAAATATGGCCCTGGCAGTAATCTGATAGAATGCGATGGTAATTTGGGGTGGGGGGAGGAGAGGAGGAGGCATTGAAAAAAGGAGGCATTGAAAGTACACTTCCTTTCAGTGCATTGCTGGGAAGACCATTAGGAAAACCACTAGATTATTTTTCACATTCTTCAGTGCAAAACTACTGCATTTTATGACCACTATCAATAACAGCTATCATATTACTAATGCTACAGTTGCCACATATATAATATTTAAATCACATTTGTGGCTGACAGAGACCTATGGATATTCTCGATCCCAACAGGCTATTACAGTTCATATCATGTCTGTCATATAAATATTATGAATCATTTCCCACTATCTTTATGGGGGCTACATTGACATCATCAAAAAGGCTCTGGGTACTGCCGGATACTGCATATTTATATACACCTTATGTATATGTATGGGAATGGAGGGAGATTTATACAACAATCATGGGTAATAAATGCCCATGATAAAGCATATTATCTTCACACTTCATTTGCAAAGTGTTTTGTATGCAGGGACCAGGAGAAGGCCAGCAGAGGAGCTCGGAGGGACTGAGTCACATCCTCAAGCCCTGGTGTAAATCAGGTGCTGTGTGAGCAGTGTGGGATGAGCTTCTGCTGCTGCCCAGGCTCTGCCTGGCTTCCTGAGCCACTCCTGGCTCCCATCAGGTGAGGGTTTGGCTCCTGTGCCACTGGCAGGATGGGTGATTCTCCGTGTGCTTTCCCCCCAGAGCTGTAAATCTCACAGCTCATGTGCTGCGTTTCATCTTCCATCCCTTAATGCTTTCTTTGCTGCCTTCTTTGGCAGCCAAGCCCTGGTCTGGGTGATGAGCTGGAATAAAGAGATCTCCAGGTGTTAAAAAAGGCAAAAGTAGACTCTCCATTTGTAAAGTCATTTTGCAAAGCAGTTCATTAAACCACTGTCCCTGCAAGCCAGGTGAGACGTGCCAAACCCAATCCACCAGAAAAGCACGGGGAGAGGAAGAAACCTCCCTTAGGATTATTCAAGGTGGATCCAGACAAGAGCCCAGGTGCCCTGAGACCTTTTCCCCAAACCTGTTTTAAGAGCCTGAACACTCTATTAAACACTTGTTCTGTATGCAGAGACAGACAAGAACAAATGCAGCCTCATGGCTTGGAGTTTGGAGGTCTCTAAATAAGCATTTAATGTCCAGTTCTGAAGCAGCTGAGAGTGCAGCCCTGTGCTCTGCCTGTGCAATAGAGGATTTTCTCTGAGTAGTCACAAAAAGAGGGGAAAATGCAGCATCTCTGCCTGTCCTTGGCGTGGGAATGAGGCTCTCCAGCAGATCAAATAAATCATGTGCATCTCACTTCATAAACAAACATCATCAGGCTGTTAAGAGCTGCTGGGAAACAAAACAAGGCTGTTTGGATCTGCAGCAGTGACAGAGATGTCTTGTCCTGGAGCTTTGCTGGTTTGTTTGTGCAGGGTGTCCCTGAGGAGCAGGAGTCCCCTGGGCAGCTGGATGGGTTTGGATGTGTCTGAGGGATGCTCAGAGTCCTGGCAAGGCTCTGCTGACTCTGCTTGGGGACTTGCAGGCTCCAGGGGCTCTGACTTGTCCCCCAAAGTCTTGCTGTGTCTCTCTCTCCGTCCCAGTGGGGAGAAAAGCAACATGTGAGCTCCTCTTGCCCCTGAGAACACAAGGCAGGTCCTGTCCTGAACACCTACAGAGCCAGGCAGGAAGGAGGGACTTTCCCCCACAGTGGAAGGACTTTTCACCTGTAATTCTGCTGGGAGACACAGGGAACACAGATCCTGGTGCTGGAAGCTGCAGTGGCTTTGGGGAGAGCAGGTTGCTGGGATTGAGGACAAGCCTGGGGAAATCTGATTCAGTCTGCATGAGTGGAAGGTGTCTCTGCTTGGCAGGATTTGGTTCTCAGCCCTCACACCCAAACAGATCACTGGAGTCCCACACTGCCTGCACAGGGGGGACTCTGTGGCCACAAGCCCCATGCCAGTGGCCACAGCCACCCTTCCTCCCACATCATGGCACCTCTGGCCTCCTGTCACAGACTCCAGGTGGAGATGGAGCCCAGACACAGCCCATGAGCTTATTATATCCTCTCACTCAGATTTTCCATTTATTCTTTCTTTACTATGTAACAAAATGCAGCCAGGCAGGAAAACAGATTTAATTTTTTTTCCTAGCTGTGCAGGAGGGCATAAAACAGTAGGGGAAGCACAGCAGGTTTTGCTCTTGTGTCCCATCAGATAATTCTGGGTTATGGACAAGATAAGCTGGAACCACTTAGCAAAAAATCATAGAGGCTGTGATTTCTAGATTCACTTACTGGGCCCAAGTGCCCACTTCTAACAGCAGTCTTAGATCCCAAAACATCTCAGTCCTGTCTCCTGCTGAAGCCCACAGGCACCTGGATCCCTTTGCCCCAAAGGGCTGGAGTACATGGGATGGCAATGGGGTGGGAGTGTGGAGATGGAAGGAGAAGCCTTTTCCTATTTTACTTCTATATCTCATAAACAAAGTACCTCTCTCTGCCAAATTCAGCCAGAATTGAGTGCTGGGACTGAGAGCTGCTCAGATGAGGCCAGGAACCCCCCAAATTCTCCTGTTTGATCAGCCTGCCTTCCTCAGGAGCCCAGGCTAAAGGGTGTTTGCATCACCCAAGGCTGGAGAGGACAAGAGCAGCCCTTTCCCAGCTCTCCCAGCCAGCACAGGACCTTCAAGCATCCCTGCATCAACCAGATGTACAAGGCAATGACCTGCCAAAATTACCTGAATGTGCTCCCCCATCACACCCCGTGGTGATTGAAGTCCTTACTGGAAGTGTGAGGCTGAAGGTGAGAGCAGCATTAGGCAGCTTATTAAATTAATAGTGCATTAAAGAACTCAGGGGAGGGTGGAAGGGAGGAGAAAGGTTTGTAACATCACAGAAATATCCTGGCTTACCTTCTGGCATCTTCAAGAGACTGGAAATGTGGGACTGCATCCAGCTGCCTTCTCTGGGGCAAAATTCCTTTGGCTTCTGTGGGAGGTTTTACCCAAATAAGGATTGCAGGATCAGACCTGTTATTGTCACTGCAATTAACATTTAGATCCACATCTAACATGAACTGTTACAGCCTGGTTAGGGAGAAATTTAATTTGCTCTAAACAGCTTGATGGGAGAGGAGCGTGAAATGTCCTGGTTATGGTAATTTCATGTGTTGGGAGTCTGCAAAGGTGGATTTTCAGCCCTGGCTCTCCTAGCCCTGGGATGTGCTGCAGCCATGGAGCTGAGGGTGATTTGGGATGGGGCATTTGGGCCAGAATCCCACCCCATGTGTTGGTGATGGACATGAACAAAGCCCTGAAGGCTGTTTGGGCACCCACAGGGGAGGGACAGGCAGGTGAGAGCCCAGCTGTGCCCCCAGGGGTGTTTGCCTTTATCAGACACATGAGCTTTAATTTGTGCACCAGGAAAATGATTTCTCCCTTTGAGTTGTCAGTTTGTACACAGGTATTCATAGAGAAAATCCAGGATTTTGGCCCCCCTGACTCACTCTTAGAGACTTTGAACCTGCTTTTTCTGACAACCCCCAGGTTTCCTTTATATCCTTGAGTATTTCCTTCCTTTTCCCCTTCTCTCCCAGGAGTTAAGGTAACTCACTCTTAAAAACTGACTTGGAGATGAAACTTGGCATTTAAGGTCCCAGCCCGGGAGCAAATGAAGTTACCAGTTATAAACACACACCAAAATCTGTTTGGACATGCTGAAATTACAGGAGCAGAGGATTAAAAGGATCCAAGATGCTTTATTTTGTTTTAACTTCTGCAGCCCCACCTGAGTGTCAGTTTGCAGCCGCTTGCCTGACACAAGATGAGTCCTTTTGGTGTTTTTATTCTTCATACTGATTGTGATGGATCTGGATTTTTTTTTATCCTAAAAAATGGGTTGTGATGGTGGCAGAGGTCCCAAACTGGGATCTGCCAGCTGTGTACCCCTCATCCAGGCTTTGCCCTGGAGGAAGGGCAGGCTCTTCTCTTCTCCCACAACAGAAGAATTGTAGGAGAAATCCAGATGTTTAGGGCCTTTCTAGACATCCTCCTGTGTGGCTCGAGATCCCAGGCACGAGATGGAGCGATAAGGACACGCGGTGACAGACAGGGATACGGCGATGGCAGATAAGAGGCCTCACTTCATAGGAGGAGCGGCTCAGTCGCTAATATTTACGGCACGAGACGCTTTGCCAATTAAAGAATAAATCAGGGCAGATAAGGCCAGGGAGCGTTCCACGGCTCTGCCACACACGGAGGTGATGGCAGAGCGTCTGGGGCAACCCTGGTTATCCCAACCAGCATGATTTCCCTCAATCCACTCACTGGAGAGCCAAGTGGGTTGTACTGGGAGCTACCTGTGCCGGCAGAACCCCCCCAGCAGCTGTCCCCAGTGTCCCTGCAGCCTCCCCAGCGTGTGTGAGCAGCTGCAGAGTGGCCCCAGCCTGTTTGCTATGCATGTTAGGGCCATGGAAAGTGAGGGTCGATACGATGTTTAATATGCTTCATGCATAGTGGAGTCGCTCTGGTCCATCAAGCCACTAATACACATTCTTACAGGGCTGAGTATCATTTATTAAACCTGGAGGCCTGCCTGGCGAGGGGGGCAGAGGCTCTGGGAAGCAGCCAGCGGTGCTGAGGAGGTGAGAGTTTGCAGACACACACACACACACACACACGCACAGAGAGTTATTTGTTGTGCCTCACTGATGGGAAATGAAATAAATCGCGCTCTGAGCGCTGCCCGCCGTGTGACACATCCCGGGGACAGGCAGGGCTCGCTGGCTGCTCCGGGCTGGGCACAGCTGACATCGCTCAGCATCACTCCAGGCACCCCTGTTCTCCCCATCCCTGTTCTCCCCTCCCGAGCTGCCATTGCAGCGCTGCGCACCTCCTGGGTTTTCTCGTCCCCTCCGCCTTTTCTCTCTTTTCCCCCTCCTGCTTTCTTCACCGCTTTTTCTCCTTTTTCCCCTTCCTTTTTTTTTTTCTTTCCCCCTCTCCTTTCCGCTCTTTCCTCTTTTTTTTCTGCTTTCCCCCTCTCCCTTTCCTTCTCTTTTCCCTCCCCTTTTTTTTCCTCTTCTCCTTCTTTTTCCTCTTCTCCTTCTTTTTCCCTCTCCTTTTTCCTCTTCTCCTTCTTTTTCCCTCCCTCTTTTCCCTCTCCTTTTTCCCTCTTCTCCTTTTTTCCTCTTTCCCCTCTCCCTTCCACCTCTCCCTCTTCCCCCTCTCCTTTCCCTTATCCTCCCTCCCTCCTCATCTCTAATTTCCCCTCCTCTCCCTCTCTTTTTCTCCCCCTTTTTACCCTTTTCCTCCTCCTTTTCATTTCCCCCTTTTTTTCTTATTTTTTCCTCTCTCCCCGTTCTATCTCCCTCCCCTTTCCTCATCACTTTAAGAAAAAAAAAAACCAACAAAACCCAACATCAAACACCACCCCACCACCAACCACCAGCGCAGCGCTCTCCGCGGGCCGGCGGGGCGGGCGCGGGGCGGCGCTGCTCGGCTCGGCTCGGCTCGGGCTCGGCTCGGCTCGGCTCGGGCTCGGGCTCGGGTTCGGCTCGGGCTCGGCTCGGCTCGGCTCGGCTCGGCTCGGCTCGGCGGGCGCGGCGCTCCCGCTCCCCCCTGCGCGGGCCCCGGCGCGGAGCCGGGCGCGCCCGGCGGAGCCGAGCGGCGGAGTTACATTGTTGGAGTTTGCCACAACTCCGCGGCCTCGGCTGCGCGGAGCCGCCGCTGCGGGGCCGCTGCGGGGCTGCAGCCTCCCCGCTGCCTCCTCCTCCTCCCTTCCTCCCTCCTCCTCCTCCTCCTCCCCGTGGGTGTTTTTTTTCCCCTCCTCCCCTCTCCCCCCGCGCTGATTTCCCTCCCCTCCGCCCGCCCTGCCTGTGTGTTTTCGCCGCCGCTCTCGCCGAGCCCCTTGGCATGAGTTAAGCACCAGCCATGGACACCAAACACTTCCTGCCGCTGGGTGAGTTCTGTTCCGAGAGATCCTCCGTTCCTGCCGCGGGGGGTGGGGGGTGCTTCGGGGCGATAAAACCGGCGCCTGTCCTGCCGCCCCCCGGCTCCGTGCCCTTCCAGCGGCGCTCCGGGGGCGGCGGCCGGGGGATGCGCTCGCCCCTTCCCCGGGGAGCGCGGCGGCGAGCGGGCGGGCCGGCCCCATTGCCCGGCCCCGGCCCCTGCCTCGGAGTTGGTATTTTTGTTTTGGTTCGCTTGGGTTTTTCTGGTTTTTTTTTTTTCTCTCCCCGTGGCGCAGCCGGCGGGCCCCGAGTGGGGAGCCGAGCCGAGCCGAGCCGAGCCGGGCCGGGCCGGACCGAGCCCAGCGGCGCTTTAGAACGGGGCACCAGAGATCCCCCTCCCCGCCCGGGGCTCGGCAGCGCGCAGCCTGTGCTTCCCCCTCTTGCCTTCCTCCGCCGTTTGTTTTTTTCTTTAATTTTTGACTTTTCTCCTATTTTTTTCCTCTCCCCGCGGCATCCGGGGCGCGCAGCCGGGCCGGCCAGCCTCTCCTCTCGCATCGCCGGCTCCAGACCTTCCTGCCTTTTTGTTCTTATTTTTTTCTCCCCCCTCCCACCCTCTCCTCCTTTTAGTTGCGTTTGAAAACCTTATTTCCAGCCGGAGTTTGCCATCGTTTGGGTGACTGAGTCAAGTCCTGGCTTGTAAGGGCGAAATGCCTCCTGCGTCTCGCTTCCAGGAGAAGTGATATTGCAGAGCTCAGGGCTCGGGGTGGGGGGAAGAAAAGTTGGAGCGAAGTCGCCTGGCGCCGAGTCCGGGCGAGGGGGAAGAGGGGCGAGTCCTGCCATCCCTGTCCCCGCTCAGCCCGGTGGCTTCCAGCCCAGCGAGCCATGGCTAGTGAGACCATCCCTTCTGGCTTCGCTGGGCTTTAAATCTCTGCTCAGCCTCTCCAGCCTGTGATGGTGTGTGTTTTGTTTTGTTTGTTTGTTTGTTTCCTTTTTTTTTTTTTTTTTGGCTTGTTTTGTTTACAAATCGCAATTTCAGTTTCAAGGAGCAGAATAAATACAAACAAGCATCACGAGGTCTCCAGCAGGCAGAGCCACCGGGGAGGGTTTGTGGTGGTCTGCGGGCTTTGGCAGGGTGACCCTGGCCCTGTGGGGTGGCAGAGCTGTACCTGGCATCTCCATTCCCCCAAAAATCACAGTTTTACTGGGCTGGGAGGTGGGAGATGCTGCTGGCCTGACTAACCCAGGAGCTGCTGCTGGGGCTGAAAGCATCTCCCCTGCAGTGTGTCCCAGAGTGGGTCCTGATTCCAAATCCAACCAGCTCCTCTTGGTTGGCTCCAGTTCGGGTGTTGGGGCTGATGCCAGCAGAAGGTGCCTCTCTTGCCACACTGGAGTGGTTTAACCTCAGGGTTGGCTCTTTGGGGGATTCACATTTCCTTGGATGCTCTTGTGGAAGACACTCCAAACCCCTCTTGATCCGGGCAGGCTCAGGCCCCTGTGTATGTTAAATGTGTTTTCTGCCAGTCGTGAGCTCTCCTGTTATGCTGTAAATGCTAAAAAATGTGTTGTGTTATTAGTCAGGTTGGTAGGAGGGGGGAGATTCTGTGTCACTGCTGGCTCGGGGAAAGGTTTTCACGCTGGTGCAAGTGGAAAACAACTGATTAATCTGCTCATTTAGACATGTGGGCATGGTGGGGCTGTGCCACACACTGTGCAGCACACCAGGAGCATCCCCAGGGAAAACAGGGCAGCCCCCCAGGACTGGGAGAGGTTAAAACTTCCCATCCTTGTCTCCGGAGAAAAATCTCATCTGCCTGTGGGATGTGTGGTCTGGGATTTTGTCTGCTGCAGGAGAGACTCCTCAACTTTATCCACTGCTCTTTGTTCACTGATTATTGGGAAAAAATCCCTTTGGCTGCAAAGGTTGCTGCAGGTTTTGGAGGGGCAGATTTTGGTCCTGCTGCAGGCAGTGCAGGCAGGTTGTGTCTGAAAGCTTGTGGGCAGTTTGTAGGATTGAGGGGAATGTGACCAGAGACCTTCCCAGGGAAACCAGGGTGGAACTGAGTGAGTCATGGGCCTCTTTGGAGGTAGGATTGTCCAAAACCCACCAGGTCCTGACTTTGCAGAGTCCTGGGGTGTTTTGCCAACCCCATGCCATGTCATTTCTGGGAGAAAACCAGCCCAGCTTGTGGAGTTGGTTTCCCTACACACCAGCACAGGCCTGAGCTGAGGAACAGCAGCAACACAGCCAAAATCCTACTCTGTTACTGTGTCCCCATCAAAATCTCAGCCTGGTTTGGCCCAGCAAGGCCAACCTGGTGGTGCTTCCTGGCCAAGTCCTGCCCGTGGTTAGACTCAGATAACCCTGCTGATGTCATGGCTGGAAGCTGGGGCCAGCACTGGGCACTTTTAATAGTAGTATCTCATTTTCCTGCTCCTCTGAAGAGCTGCTGGCAGATGCCAGCCAGAGGCTCCCTGTGAGGACAGCAAGTCCCTGGGCATCTCCCAGGCTGGCTGCTGTCACCTGTCTGCCATCTCAGTGCCAGGACAACCTGGGGTCTGTGGGCACCTCCACAGCCCTGGTGAGGCTTAAAACACCTCAGGGTCCAGCAGATGCTGCCTTAGAGCCATCTGGAGTTGCAGTCCTGCCTTTGCTAGGCTTAGCTTGCTCAGGGCTGTCCTGCTTTTGTTCCTCTGTGTTGTGCTGGGGCTCCAGGAGGAGGAAAATCTTGAAAAATCTGTGGTGCAAGTGCTTTTGAGGCTGTGGGGATCACCTCTGGTGGGGTGCACAGGTCAGGCTTTCATGGTGCCAGCTTGGGCACTGATGTGCCAAAAAAAGGACTTGGTTCTTCAGGTGTCTGCTTGTCCCCAAGGCTCTGAGTTTAACAATCCTCTTAGTGCTTTGTTTTCCCTTTGGCAATTCCCTGGGTGTCTCTGGAGAGGACAAGAGGGGTGCTGAGCTCAGGGAGCCTTCTGTCAGGGGGAAGAAACAGTTAACGGGTGTCCGAGGCCGGCGCTTCCCTCCGGAGGTCACTGCAGCAGGTTGTAACCTCTGCGTGTTCATCTTCCCAGCCCTGCAGCCGTGCCAGGGCTGGCTGCAGCTGCTCAGGATGTGGGGTGAGAACTGTCCGTGCCGTGCTCCTGGGGAAAAAACAGCAAAACAACTCCCTGGGTATGGCATGGGGCATCCATCAGGCACCTTCATCCCGCATCCCCTGGGCGAGAAGAGCCTGGGTGCTGCACGGAAATCCTCAGTGGGATCTTCTGTCTGGGTTGAGATCTCGCCACGATGCTCAGTTCTGCCCCTTCAAGCCCTCAGAAATTCGCAGCTGATGTGGAAATCCGCCGGGAGGAAAACTTCTGAGAGGTGTAGGATGGTCTGAGCATCGCGGTGAGGAAGGAGGAATCCTCTGCCCCTACATGGGGTTGGCTCTGTGGGATGGAGCAGGAGATAAAGCTTGGTTGTTTCCTGGTCTTGCTTTCTGGAGCCTCGTGTAGAGCTCAGCCTCTGCTCGTTGACATATGCAAAACAAGTTGGGAAGGAATTTCTGCCTTTTCCACAATCTGGGCTGTGACAGTGAAGTAAATCCTCAGAGCGTCCCCGAGTTTATTCCACGTCGTCCTGCTATGTTGGAGGGGAGCGTTTGTGTTTCTCAAATTTAGGGCATTTTATTTATTTGGGAGAGAGCAGGGGAGAAAGCCACAGAATTTGAGTTATTCATTGCAAATATTATTATTGGCGTTTTGCTCCTGTTGAGGGAAAAAAAAAAAAAGAACCAGGGGGGAATCAAAACATTTCACTGGAAAATACACCCTGGCTTCGTCCCACCCACATGTTCAAGGCGAAAATAAATATTTATTAAGAAATGGGTTAAAAACCTTTTTGTTGAGTATTGTGTTCTGCAGCAGGGGTGGGTTGCCATATGCCAGAGCCCTGCCACCCGGCCAAATTTTGGATTTTTTAGGGTTTTTTGCAGGATGGTTGAGGGAAGAAATAAACAGAGGAGCTGTGGGTGCTGCAGGGCTTGGGCTTTGCTTTGCTCCTGCCTTGTCTGCGTGTTCTGTGAGCATCCTGGTGCCTTTTCCCGGGGATTGTGTGTGCTCAGAGTATTCCCCGAGGCCCTTGGCTGTCTGAAATCCCCGAATCATTCCTGCTAAAAATATCCCGGGAGTGAGACAGCAAGAAGTGGTGGCCCTTGGCGAGGGGGGTGGTGATGGCTGGGGGACACCAAGGGGTCCCTGTGCCCTGGCTGGGCTCCTCCTCTGAGCCAAAGCCTGGGATACCTCAATCCCCTGCTGGCCAAGGGCTGCAGGGACCTTCCCTGCGAGCTGGGCAATCTAATTGGGCTCTAATTAATCCTTCTCTGGCTGCAGTCCCCATGTCTGAGCCGTCATCACCTCCCGTGGCAGGGGAAGGAGCTGGGGCTCTGAGCTGGGCTGTGGGGGGATCTGGGCAGTGCAGAGGGATGCTCAGAAGGATGAGGGATGCTCAGAAGGATGAGGGATGCCCACAAGGATCAGGGATGCCCACAAGGATCAGGGATGCTCAGCACTGTGCAGGGATGCTCGGCAGAACGCATCCAACCCAAGCACTCCCCTAATTGCTTCCTAAAAGGCCCAGGTGGGCTCTCCGAGTCAGTCGAGCTACAAAGCAATAGGGGAGGCAGCCTGGGTGGTTTTATTTTAATTGATTTTGTCAGGAGTTGCTGTATTTTATTACATTTAAAGACTAGACTCTGGAATAACTTTGAACGTTTGACGCGCGCACAAAAAGCAGCTTTCTGACATTTTCCTCTTTTGCTTGTCTTTTATTTTATTTCTCCCCTCTCCTCCTCCTCAAAGGGAAGCGTGTGCCTGGAAGGGAGGACAGAGGAGGAGGAGGGAGGAGCGGCTGTGTCTCTCCAAAGGCTGCTCCAACATCAAGGCAGCGCAAAGCAGATGAAATAATATTGCAAATAAGGATTTAAAAAACCCTACAGAAGGATCCCCACACATGCCAGCCAGCTCGAACTGCCAGAAGATTTTCAGACAGAAGCAATTTAGCCTGGGAAAATGCTCTATTGTTGAGATGGAAACTGGCTGTGGGAACTTGCCTTTTCTGACAAGGTTTGGCTTAGAAAAAGCAAGGCAAAGTCAAGGAAACAACCTGAGTTTTTATTTAGAGGAGAGGGAGCTTTTCAAAATGGAGGGTGTTTTCCTAGATAAACGGGGAACAATTCCCTTGTGAGAAGGGGAAGAAAGGGCTCAAATTAAGCCCAAATGCAGCTCCTCTCCTTTGAAATTTTGTTTAACGTGGAGTTAAAAAATAATCCTGTTCAAACAGACCATTGGTAAGCACGAAACGCTCGGGCTTTTTTTTTCCCCCCCTCCTTTCTTTCCCTTTTCTCTCATTGTGATCCACAATAAAAGTTTCAAGGTTGCACCTTGGGGCTGTAATTCCGACTGCAGCAGTGCCTGTGCCAGCTCCTACCTCTGCACATCAGGAGGGGATGGAGCTTGGATCTTGCCTTCCAAACTCCTCGTCTGCCCAGATGGGACAGAGACAGGGTGGGAAACTGAGGCAGGCTGGAGTGTCTGAGCTGGGAACGGGGCCGGGAGCGAGGGCGTGGGGTGGTTGTGAAACCTCGGCTGGGATCGCAGCTCCACCGAGCTCTGCTGGGCTTTGCAGGGTCTAAAAAACTCCCTCCTGAGCTGCCTTTTGGCCCAGGAGCAAAGGAGAGCTCCCAGGTGGGGTTTGTGGGCGAGCCAGGTGTGCCCAAAGCACATGGCAAGGAAAAAACACCCTAAATATTGGGTTGATGAAGTATTGGGATGAGGGCTGGCATCACCTTCTGCTCTAGAAGGAGATTATCTGTCTCACTGTGGTCATTTTTCCTTCATTCAAAGCATGGGGGGTTTGATTTTTGGGTTATTGTCTTGCTTTGGATGGGCTATGAGTGCAGATTGGTGGTGTATTTGGGTTTGGGGCTTGTCTGAGCCCTGAGTCTTCCCCTGGATCCTATCAGCTGCAGGATCGCTGCAGAGCCAAGAGATAAAAGGGGCAATAGTGGTATTGGGGACCAATAAAATGGTAATGGGATTCCCAGCTGCTTGTTACTTTGCATGGTCTCCTCTTTTGCAGAGTTTTGGCTTTCTTCAGCTTTACAGACTTGGAAATAAAGAAGGAAAAAAGCCAGGGAGGGGGAGCTGAGGGAGCCCCCTGAGATTTACAGCCCCCTCAGCCTCCAGAGCAGATCCTTTGTGCTGCCAGGAGCGGATTAGGGAGGGATGCCCCGTCTCCTTTCAGCTGGGCGGGAAGGCAGAAACATTTGATTATTGTTTTTCCATTTCTGGCTGACAAGCCGAGTGCTGGAAGAGAGTTGTTTTCTTTCTTTCTTCTGTATTTTTTTTTTTCTGTGAACTCTGTGGGCTGCTGCGAGACAATTTTGTTGTGGGCAGCGCATCTCCTACGTGCCCATTCCGGAGTGGCAGTGAGGCAATGGCTGTGGTGAGGCAAGAGCGGAAGGAGAAGTGCAGGAGGGGGTGAGCTTCCAGCCAAAATCCACCCTGAGGCACGGAGGTGGCGGGACAGGGGGTGAGCTTCCAGCCAAAATCCACCCTGACGCGCGGAGGTGGCGCTGGATGGGATGCAGGAGCAGAGCCAGGAGCATCCCATGGAGCTGGGGGAGCTGGGTGGCTGCTCCTGGGGGTGTGAGAGGTGGGTGAGAGTGGTTTGCCAGCGCTGCAGCTTCCCTGCCCTGCTCCCAGAGAGCTGTGTGCAGCTGGGGGCTCTTGGGAAAGGGAGATAGAAGAGTAAGAAATGCCCTTTCTGCGCCGGTCATCCTTACCGGATTAAACTGGACTCCCTTTCTGCTCCCACCTCTTCTTTTTACTGCCCCTTTGGGGTGAGAGGAGTGATTTTATCAGGTCTGGGGAGCTGTGGGGTCTGCCTGGTGTGCAGGAGCTGTGGTCTCTGACGGCGCTGGGTTATGCTGGGGATGCTCGAGCACATTGTGGTGGGGGAAATCCATGATCCCATCCGTGTTGGGGCTGCTTCTGGAGACCCTACACACCCTACAGCTGCCCTGACCCTGCTGCAGCCTGGGGGGGATGTTTAGTGGGGGATCAGTGAATAGGATCAGGGAATAGGATCAGGGAATAGGGGTGGAAAGGAAAGTACCCAAGGCCTGTGAGGGACCAGGTGGCTTGAGCGAGTTGAAAACCTCTGTCTCGGAGCTCTGCACCTGCGTGACCAGCCCTTCCTGCTGACCTGCACTTGTTCAAGTGTGACTTTCAATTGATCATAAAAGCCCAGTGTGATTCACAGCGCTCCTGCCCTGCAGCCCGCCGGGCTCTGTCTCTCCGCGTTCACGTAGCGTGAGAGAGCAGATTGCCCTCCAGTTCATCCTGCTCAGCTTTAATGGGGAGCCGCTGCTCGCTGGGGCTGCTCCCCCTACACTCTCCTTGAATATATTAAACATAGCGGCTTAGCGTTTTAATTTCATTTTTTTTCCCCGGAATTTATGAAGGAAACTCCTCTCCAGGCGAGCTCCCAAACCTCAGGGTGGGGGGAGAAGGAGGAAGGTGCAGCTCCAAGCTCCATCCCAGCTCAGCCCCCACGTGCGTGTGGCTCACAGACAGTGAAATTGCACCCTAGAGTTATAAAGCAATTGTCTAGCTCAGCAGCAGAATGAGCATGAAATGGTGCAGAAAGCAACTAAATAAAATTGGGTAAGGCAGATGCATGAAAATAATGACATCTCTATCCTGTAGTCTGGCGCGCTCGCTCTTACTCGCTGATAAACTTTTATAACAGACTTTGCATTTATCTTCCCGGGAAACTCTCCTGCCATGGAGATGTGTGGTGGTGTGGGGTGAGCCCCTGCACCCCTTCTCCTGTTTTTTTTGGGCTGTGCATGCTGCCCCTCTCCTCCCTTGCTGTTCTCCCCGTCCTCCTCTTCCTTGTTTTTGTTTTCGGAGCGAGATTTTTATGCTCAGTCAAACACCAAAGCGATAACCTTTGCGACTTCATTTCCTTTTTGGTGGCCGTGCCAGGCTGGGGGAGCCCTGTGAGCTGGTGGCTCTCAGGGTGACCTCCCGTGTCCCATGCAAATTGGGTGAAGAAATGCTGTCCTGGCTTCGTCTCACTTTGGAATTTTCTCCTTTTCCTTCCCTGGATGGTGCAGCTGTAAAATTGGGCTTGAGCAGGCTTTGTGTGGGGTTTAGGACATGAGAGCAGGGATGGAAAACCAGGCTGGTTCCTCTCCCTTGTCCCTCCTCCCTGCTGATGGCTGGTGGCACCAGGGCCACCTGCTCCCACACTCTGTATTTATCCAGCTGAATGGATTAAAATGCCCCCAGTTTGGGCCTGGAGAATTGACTTCAGCCATGATTCCTCCCCAGGCTTTTCCCTGGGCTCTGCGCTGCTGTCCCTGCTCCGACACTGCCTTGGAGTTGTTGACCTCAACTTCCCCATCCACTCCCAGGAAGCCACTGCATTTCCCAGTACAGTCCAGTGTTTTGCTCCTTCTGTGCTGGGATCCCTGTGGAGACTGGGAACAAGCTGCTTCTCTTCCCACCCAGGAGGACCTTTAGGTGACATTAAGGCTGTGTCCCCGCTGTCCTCATGACCTCCTGCCTCTGATGGCATCGCTGGGCGCTGCTCCACGTGCTTGTGATGCTGAGGATGCCCTTTGTGGATGGGATGCTCCCTGCTACGTCCTGCCTGCGTGCTTTGGAGGGCTCAGGACTGAGCTGCTCACTGATTCTTCTCCTTGTCTGCAAGGAAAATTCAGCCTGGGGCTCACCACCCAGCGCCTTTGCAGCAGTATCTCCATCTCTGCTATGCTGGGATGTGTCCCTGGGGTCCCAGATTAGCTGCTCCAGTGCCTCCCCATCTCACGCAGCCCGGCGTGGATCCCATGGGTGGGCTGGAGCTGCGTGCTGGCTGCTCGGCCCCGGAGCACCACAGCACAGGACACGGCATTTTCCCCTCCTCCTGCAAAACCCCAGCTCCTCTGGAGTGAGGCAGAGCAGGAGGTTTCCCTGCAGGGATTATTCTGGCTCGGGGCAGCCGGATGCCAAAGCCCTGCCAGCTTTTTTGCTGGTGTGGAGCTGCAGCACCGGAGCGGGGAGGAGGGAAATGCACGCGTGCAAAAATCAGTGTGAAAGCATAAATCAGGCCAAGAGTGAAAGGGTAAAGAAATTCAGAGGAAGCAGGGTGATGTGCGTGATAGAAAGGGGTTTCCTGTACCTACAGAGGCCACCCAGGCTCCCTTCCTGCCGGGGCAGACCAAAACTTTCTGCACCCCTAAGCAAATTGTGGCTGGCTGCTGGGGCACGCTGTGAGCCAGCCGTGCCAGCCTGGGTGTTAATGCCTTGTGCTTTACAGTCTGCTCTCCCCAGCCTCTGCCGTGGTATTTATAGGATGCCCAGGCAGATCCTGGAAGAGCCGCGGTCGGGAATAGGACTGGAAGGGCAGGATGCAGTGACCCGTGCTGCCCTAAATCCACGTCCTCTCCATGCCATCCCTGCTGGTTGTCTGCAGTGAGCCATGCCCTGTGCTCCTGGACATCAGAGGGGCTCTGGGAAGAGCTAAGGCTCCTGCCACAATTACCTGCAGGCCCCTATTTAAGCACTTAGGAAGGCTTAGCTGATCCCAGCTGGAGATAGCCTGGCCCCAGGCCAGCGAGTACCTGTTGTGTGCAAATGTGAGAGACTTTACCCAGCAGTTCACAGCTTGTGGGGCTTGTGGGGAACAGGACCCCAGGTGCCAGTTTGGGCACCCCAAATTACACCCTTCCAGCTCATTCCTCTGCTGCTTGTAAGGCTGGGAGACACCGATTTCGTTGGCTTTGGGATTTTTGGGGCTGTGTTTCGGTAGCGGTGCCGCCGTGCCCCAGAGCAGCTCTGCCTTGGGGTGTCAGCCTGCTCTCAGAGGGGCAAAACCAGCAATTCCCTTCTGGCAGGTCGCTCCCTCTTTGTGCCCCACCTGTGGGGCAGGTTTAGTCTGTGGAAATCAGAGGCCACCGGGCTTTGCTCGCTTTTCCCACCGCGTTTTTCCGCCTGGGATGGCCAAGGGGTGTTGGGTGCCTCTCCCTGCGGGCACCTGGGTGCTCCTCCGGTTAGCCCGGTGTTGGGCCATGGGAGCTGAGGCTGGGCAGGCATGGCAAACCTCATCTGGCTTCTCCCAGGTGAGGTTTCACAGCCTCTAGGGGTGTGCAGGAAATGTTGCAGGGCAGGGATTTCTTGCAGCAAGCCCTGGGTGGCAGGTAGCAAGCAGGGTGCCCCTCTGGAGCCCCAGCCTACGCACATGGGGAGGCTCCTCCTCTCCCAGCGCCTTCCCAAAACCCTGGGCTGATCCAGGAATCCTCCAGGTCTCTTTGTTGCAGCAGTTGTGTTTGCCCTTGGATGCTGGAAGGTGCAGGAAGATGCAGCCTGCCCTGGGGCCACAGCTTGGTGGAGCTCAGCAGCACCCCAGGAATGGTGTTGGGAGAGCCTCAAAGCTCTTCTCAGGGCTGCACAAGCAGGCAAATCTCGGGATGCAGCCTGGAAAGCAGTGGCATGGAGGGTGAGGGTGATCCTGGCTCATCCCTGAGAGCAGAGGGATGCTCCAGTCCTGCCCAAAATGTGGGGACCCCAAACCTTTGGAGGGAGGACAGAGCACATTGGGGTGGAAAAGCGCCTGTGCTGGGCAGGAAGGGGTGAGCCTGGAGCTGGGTGCAGGGATGTGCCTGCAGGGTGGGAACAGCCAGTCCTGCCAGTTGTCCCAGGCTCTGAGAAGTCCCCTGAGCTGCTGTCGAGGCTGGGATGAGGGCTGATCCCAAGTCCCTTGCTGCCCCCACTTCCAAGGGCTCTTCCTTGGCTGCTCAGTTGTAAATCTTTGGGAGCACAGGCTCACCCAGAAAGATGAAAACAGCCAGAGAGCCTGGCCCTGGCTGGGAGTAAAAGCCAGCTCTGCGTGGGAAGGGAAGGCAGAGCCAGTGCACTCCTAATTCAAAGCACCTTTACAAATTAATAAGGTAGAAGAAGTGACTCTACCAAAAAAAAAAAAAAAAAAAAAAAGAAGAAAAAGCCAACCCCCATGCATTGACCTGCCCTGTAATTGTCAGTGTGGAAATCACGGGCGCATGAGGACTTGCAGCGAGGGATTAAATCCACAGCCTGATTTCCAAAGTGCAGGAAACAATCTCCCAGCGCTGCTTTTGGGGGTCCCACGGACCCTTGGGCAGAGGAACCTTTGTCAGGGTGGGTTTTTGTGGACCCTGTGGCAGGATCTGCAGCTCAGCATTGATTTCATCGAGCGGGTTCAGGATTGCGTCAGCTTAACCAAGGACTGGGATTGACCTGCAGTGATTTGCTGACTTTATTATTAAGACAATGACGGGGCTGGGCTGGAGGAGAGGGATTTCAGTGTTCTCTGCCTGGTGGGATGGCTTGGAACAGCACTGACAATAACTTCCCCAATTTTTCAGCCCTTTTTGCTTTGAGGAGGTAAAATCCTGAATGTACCTTGAGGGTGCATTGAGGAGAAGGACTTTCCATCCCAGTTCTTGGCCCTGTCAGTAGCTGCAGAAGAAGAACATTATAAGGAGCTATTCATCATTGCAATTATTTTATTAAGAGAACACTGTGTGCTTGGGAGCTGAAAGAGATGGAGCTTTGGGATGTTTTCAGCATTATAAATACGGGTTGGTTACATCACCCAGCTTTAAAAAATGGTATGTGTCGTCCTGGTGAGAGAGGATTTGCAGACAACCTTGGAGAGAGGAGAGCCAGGTGGCTGCTCCCAGGAATGGGGAGAGAAATGTCTGGGCTCTGCCAGAGGGAAATTACAGCCTGTTCTGGGCTGGAGATGCTGGAATAGGCTCCTTGGGGACATCATTCCCACAGGGGTGGGTGAGACCTATAGCTCAGCACTGATCTCTGCTCTGGGAACGCTCCGTTCATCCTTACGCTGCCAAACCCCAAAATGCTGCTCTCGGGGCTGGTTTGCAGTTTTCTGCCCTGTGCAGGGCCCTGGGGGTTTTCAGGGCTGGCCCACCTCAGTGCCACCTCGCTGTGCTGTGCCAGGGCTGGTGGCTGGTCCCTCTGAGGCTGGCAGCTCCGGGTGTGTTATCGCTGGGGTAAAGTCCACCATGGGAAAATGCCCGGTGGACTTTTAACTGGAGTCCTCTGCAGAGCCCAGCTCGGAAAGCTTTAACTGTTTCGTGGCAGTCTGTGCTGGAAGGGAAACAGGGAGTGGAGGAGAGGGTGGGCTGCACACCCAGGGTGAGGTCCCTGCAGTGAGGGACTGTGCCAGGGTGGCCATGGGGACAGTGTCACCTGGTCCACTGCATGTCACCACTGTTGTACCCTCTGCTCTTGGCCCAGCTGTGGCCCCCAAAATGCTGCTTTGGGCATGCTGGGGCTGTGCTGGAGTCACTGGACTGCTCTTCTCAGGACACAGGCAGTGTCCCTGCCCTGCCTCAAAGATGAACCCCGTGGGTGGGGAGGGATGGGCATCACTCTGGAGCATCCACCTCGATGGGCAGCTGCATCTGGAGGTAGAAAGGGGCCTTGGCACTGCTGTTTTTCCTGTCCCATACTCTGATTTTGCCTCCTGCTTTAGACACCTGAGTGCCTGGTGGGATTTATTCCAGCATCTTCATCCTTATTCCGTTTGCCCTTTCCCTTGCTTTGGTTTTGCAGATTTTTTTTTCCCCCCTCCAAGGTGTGAGTCCTGTTTGCTCTGGGTGGGTCTGTGAGCCCTGAGCAGCTCCCCACTGCCAGCCCAGCGCTCAGTGGTACCCGTGCTGGTGACAAAACCAAGCAGCCACCTCTCTGTGTCATGGGGTGATCGATCCACCCTCAGCAGGGACGGGGCCAGGGCGTGCTCCCTAAGGGATTTACGGAGGGAAATCCATGCAATGTGGGATTTGTGTCCGTGGAGAGCAGCTCAGCATGGGATGGCATCGCTGGCTGTCCCTGCAGGCACAGCTCCCTGGGAGAGTGGGGAATGCTCCCCGTGTGCCACCAGCTGTGCCCTGAGTGGAAGTGAGAAATTCCCACTGTGGAAGCCTTTATTACCGGGCAGAGCTAGGTTTGTTTTGTTTATCATCCATTTACTTGGCTTTGGAGGCATGCCCGGAGTTCTCCAATTTTGTGTGTGTGGATGTGTGATTTATTAGGATTCAGGGCTGGGTTTTTTTTCTTTTTTTTTTTTTTTCTGGTTTAATTTCACTTCCTCAAACTGACAGGCCGCTTGAACAAACTTCTTCTGGATAATTTCCTCTATAGTTTTAAAGGGCCTCCTAAAAATAAGGAGAAAACATTGCAACACGGTCGATAATTAAAACAACACCCCGTCTGTGAACCAACCCTGATTTCGGTCACGGAGAAAAACTCAGAGGGTGGAAAAAACCACTTTTTGGGTACTTAGAGCTTTTGACAGCACTTCAGGGAACGCTGGCTTCCCTTGTTTCTCTGTCGAGCTGCTCATGCTGTGATCCCAGGCACACTTGGGCACGTTCTCCCTGTCCGCATGCGAGAGCTCCATTAAAAGCGCCGTGCGTGTCTCAAGCCCTGCCAGCTCCCAGCTTTGGTTTCCTCTCCCTGGCTCGATCTGTTCCGCAGCAGTCAGGAAGAGGGAGGGGGGGAAAAAAGAGAAAAAAAAAAAAATCAGTTTAGGAAAGGCTGGGAAATGTAATGGGAGGCTGCAGGGAGCAGGTAGGCGAGGGCAGAGCACCTGTAGCTGCCTTGAGCTGGGTTTGCTGCCGGGTTCTGCCCGGGGTTTTTACGAGGGTTTCGCAAGTGTGGGTTTCGAAATGGCTCCGGGAGGGTTTTTGCAGGGCGTTCTCCGGGCTGGGTGTGATGCTGGTGATTCTCCCGTGGTGCTGGGAGCTGCTGGGGAGCCCTGGCAGGATCGGGGTGGTGCTGGGGGCACTCAGGGTCCTGGGGGATGCTGTCAGCACGGAGATTGAGATGAAGGAAAACTTCCTTTCCCACTGTCCCAGCTACAAAAGCATGAGAGAGAGAGAAAGAGAGAGAGAGAAAGCTTTCCCCCAGGGATCAGCAGTGATAAAAAGGCTCTCTTTTGAAAAGCAATGAGAGAAAAGAAGTGTGTCTAATCCTGCTGGAGAAGAAAGGGAGAACATCCCTCTGCTGGGAGCTGGGCGGGGGCTGGAGGGACCCTGGTGTGGAGGCAGCAACCTGCTGCTCCTGCCTGGTGCAGAGAAATCCTCTGGGATTTTATTTCCTGGGATCCCTTTGGGTGGGCTTGAGGAGCTGCTGGGAGCTGATGGTGGTGAGGACAGTGGTGTGAGGGTTTGGGACATGCTGCAGCCTCATCCCTCATTGCTCAATCCCTGCAGAGGAGCCTTGCTGGCACCCTGCGTGGGAGAGACTCGCACAGATTTTCATTCCCCTTTTCCCCTTGGCCCTGGGGCTGGAGGAGGCTGGAAAGGGGAGCTGCAGCCCCGAGCCAGGAGGGATGTGTGTCCCCAGGGCAGGTATCCCAGGCTCTGCTGCAATCCTGGATCCCTTTTTCCCGGTGATATGGGGCTGGCCTGACTGGCTGTAGCAGCTTCTGCCTCTCCTTTCCTGGTACAGCCCTGTCATCGGGGACAGCCTGCAGGGTCCAGGAGCTGTTCTGTCACCCTGTCAGCGATGGGACAGCGGTGGTGGCTTTGCTACTGCTCCTGTGCTCGCCAGGTCTGAGCTGAGGCCGCCAGGGTGTTTTTATTGCCGCTGTGGTTGATGATTTATTTCCAGCGGCATCCGCCCCGTCTCGTGACTTGATTAAAAATTAAAGCAAAGAGAGGGGCGTGCTGTGGCTGCTGGGAGCTCAGGGTCCTTTCCCTGAGCCCTGTGGGGTTCCCAGTTCCACATTTCCACAGGGAAATGTGCTAGGAATGGGAGGGTAGAGGCAGATGGTCAGTGGGATCACCTGCCTGGCCAGGAGGGGATGGAGGGGTGGGAACCATCAGTAGGATCGGGATCCTTTCACAGACTGTAGAGCTCATGAATGTTGATTTGTATCTTCTGGAGCTGAATAATGGTAATCCCCAGCCAATAAAGTCCTCATTAGGCTGAAATTAATGAGTTTATGTTTCAAAATCAACAACAACAACAACAACTCAAACCCGCAACCCTGCAAAGGGAGCTCCATCAGGCAGGGATGGGTGGATGGGGCAGTGGTGCCATGGAGCAGCTGGGGAGGAAAACCAAGCTGGCATTGGGATGTACCTGCTCCCTGCAGAGCCTGCTGGGCAGTGGCACAGCCACAGGGATGCTGCAGCACAGGAATGTGCTGCTGGAGAAGGGTTTTGGAGACAATACCATCATTTTGCTGTTGGAGGAGCCTGTTGTGCTGGCTGGTGGGTGAGCACGGAGCATCCTTGTGTGCAGGGAGCTCCTGAGCCACATGGCATTAGGCAATACCTGTCATGTCTCAGTGACACTGCTGCCCAGTGGCTTTCAGCAGGAAAACAGGGCTGGAATTTTGAAGATCATCCTGGGATGTCACAGCCCATAACTTCAGTGCCAGGAGTTTCTGCCCTGGCCCTTGGTGGTGGCTTTGGCAGAGCCCACCAACCTCTGCTTGCATAGGGAGGGATCCAGTGACTCACGAACCCCTCGCAGAGAAAGGGGAGCAGGAAATTGGCTCACAGCTCTTGTGAAAGACAGAAGCCTACTTGATACCTATAATTAAAGCAGGTGTCAAGGAATGAGGTGCAAATTCCTCAGGGGGCATCTCACCGGGAGGGAGAGCAGTGCCTGCTGCTGACCCGAAAGTGGTGGCTCCTCCCGGGTCAGGGGCTGGGGACAGGATGGTGCTGAGCCCCCGAGGACCAGGTGTGAGCCCCCAGCTCCTCTGCTTGCCAACAGTCAGGAGCTGATGTGGATGGCAAGGCCGTGTGTGTCCCATCTCCGTCCTGCTGCCCAAGGGAATCACCTGCCTGGGGCTGCAGGAATGTGCCTGGTGCCCAGTGGGGTGGTGGGGCTGTCCTGGGCAAAAATCCTCCAGGGAGACATGTGGGACCTTATCAGGGCAGAGGTGGGGAGAGGAAGGGGTAGAGAGTGAGGTGAGGGGGGTTTGGGGATGCAGATTGGGAATTGCAAGGGAGCGTGGGGAGATGCAGGGTGTGGAGGCAGTGTCTGCAGTGGTGGGGTGGGATGGTCACAGGGTCCTCACTGGGGTTGGAGGACACCCTTGGGGACTGTCCTGTTGGGTGCTGGCAGTGCTGTCTGTCACCTCGATGGCCTCATTCCCCTAAAGTCCTTGCACTGCCCCCCAGCAGGGAAGCTGAGGCACAGGGGATAATGCTGTGTGTTTGTTCAGTGCAAGCGCCTAGCACATGTGTGGTGTCCCCTTCTTCTCCAGCCACTGGTCCCTTCTTTTCCAGCCACTCCTACCTGCAGTCCCTGGGCTGGTGCCAGGAGCACGCAGCATTCCAGGGGGTCTCTCCATCCCCCTTGACACAACACCCCATCTCAGTCCCTGCAGCTGCAGGCGCCTTCCCAGCAAATGCCAAATCTGCTGAGCAGACGGAAAAAAACGAAAAAGAGGAAAAAAAAAAAACCAGCCCCAACCCAATAATATGAGGAAGAAATGCTGGTGTGTCCTGGGTGGATTAGTCGAGACTCCTCGCTGGATTCCTCCGAAGGGAGGTGCTCGTGCTGGAAGCTGGCCACCAGCTGGGCCTGCCGCATTTTTCCTGGATTCTCTTACCATTTGGGGACTGAACTTTAGTCTGAAAAATATGTATTTTTAACTTGGTTGTGTCTGAAGCTTGTCTGTGCTTTGGGCTGCTTGGCTTTCTGCTGGCCTGGCCGTGCAGTGAGATGGATGTGATGGGAGGTGAGGGCTGGACCCTCCATCCCAGACTGGACCAGGAGGAGGAAGCGAGAGAAGGAAAGGTTTGTTCTGACGCAAAGAAAACCATTCCAGAAGGTGCCTCCTGCTTGGCCCAACCACCCAGCAGGAGTGTGGAGCAATGGCCTTTGTGTGTCAGGGTGATGGCAGCAGTGATGGAGACACGGGTGAGAAAACCTGGTGTTGAGATAGTTGGGCAAAATAAGGAAGGGATGAATATCTCGGAAAGCCTTGTAGGTCCAACATGCAGGACTGACAGACCTAGACAGCATTGCCTTGGAAACAGCCACTGAAGCGTGCCATATTCCTGTCTCTGGGGGCTCATTTCCCTCCAAATGATGGAGCTGTCACAGGACACTGGCACCGCTGGCCTCTGCGTGCCACCTGGGCTAGCCCTTGGCCACAGGCTGGGCTAGCCTGGCAGCTGATAAGGCTGTGCTGAGGGTTGTGCTCAGCTCCAAGCTCCACAGGGCATGGCCGAGGCACGGTGGGCCAGTTGTTTATTGTAGGGTTGCCGGCCACAGCGGGGTGTCCCTCCTGCTCAGGGCCAGAGCCTGCCCAAGCCAGCAGGACAATCCGGGCTGTGTTTTCGTAATTAAAACAAATAAAACAAACCCGTACGCGGCGTTATTTACAATACGGGCTCGGGAAGAGTCGAGCTCAATATTGTTTCCTCGCAGAGTTTTTCCCTTTGTGGCTCACACACGAGTTTGTTGTTGTTGGCTGCTCCCGAGGCCGCGGTCTCGCGTGCCGGGGCTGCTGCTGGACCTCAGCGGGCGGCCTGGAGAGCTGGTGTGGGGTGGCCAGAGCTGGACTCTGCCCATTGAGGGCATTGCTGGCAGTTGGTGTGAGCTGGCCAGAGCTGGACTCTGCCCATCTGGGATTGTGGAGTTGTGTGAGTGGCCAGAGCTGGACTCTGCCCATCGTGGGCATTGCTGGCAGTTGGTGTGAGCTGGCCAGAGCTGGACTCTGCCCATCGTGGGCATTGCTGGCAGTTGGTGTGAGCTGGCCAGAGCTGGACTCTGCCCATCGTGGGCATTGCTGGCAGTTGGTGTGAGCTGGCCAGAGCTGGGCTGTGCCCATCGTGGGCGTTGCTGGAAGTTGGTTTGGAGTGGCCAGGCCTGAGCTCTGCCCACTCTGGGTGTCCTGGGGAGTTGGTTTTGGGTGATCAGGGCTGGGCTTTTCCCCTTATGGGCATCCGTGGGGTGGTGAGGTCTGGGCTCTGCCCACCTTGTTCGTGTGGGTTTTGCTCCATGGCCCATCTGGGATCATCCCTGGACGGCCAGTTGGGCATGGTGGCTGTGCATGGCAGTGAGTGGGGTGCCTTTGTGAAGGGAAACGTTTTTGCTGCTTGTGGGACTCTCTGCTGGCAGGACAGGCATCTCTTTGGGGTGAAATCCAACGCTGGGGTTTTCTGCAGAGGGCTGGCAGGTGATTTTCCAGCAGGGACCAGCTTCCCATGCTGGTTGTTACCTGCAGCATCCCTGAGAGGCTGCCCAGTGGTCCTGCAGCATCACTCCTGCGTGGGATCTGAGCCCTGGAAGTGCCACAAGGATGGAAAGGGCTGTGGGCTCTGGGGGGAGCAGCTCTAGCTCCAGACTCCCACCCACTGCTTTGGGCCGGTGTTGTCCTGAGTGTGGAGAAGGGAACATGGAAGGGATGCAGCTGCAGCCCTCAGGTGTTGCATCCACCCCGCAGTGTTGGTGCAGTCTCAGGTGATGCTGGAAAGGAATATCCCTTCCTGGGGAGGGGGACAGGGATGTCCCCTGTCACCGTGCTGCCAGGCTTTCCCCCTGCTGCTCTCATTTGGGTACCAGCACAGTGGGGACACTGCAGGGCAGGGTGGGCACTGGGACACGATGGGATGCAGGGAAGGTGATCTCCCCCCTCGTGCTGGGCAGACACGTTCCCAGGGGGAGCATATGGCAGGTAATCCAGTGCCAGATGGGAATTTGCTCCCGTGGCTCCAGCCCCGGTGCAGCTCCCGCACGCACAGTCAGTGTGGTGTGCTCTCAGCGTGGTGGCTGTGTCCCCGCAGGGACAGCCCCAAAGCCACCCCTGGGAGGGTGAGCAGGGTGGCACGGCTGGGTGGCCTCGTGCAGAAACACCCCTAGGGGCACGGGGATGGGCACCCTGGGCACTGGGGCAGTGAGCTGGGCAAGGGCTCTGCATGCACAGAGCTGGCTGAGCACACCAGCCCCTGAGCACACCAGCCCCTGCCCAGCGGGGCAGGGCTTAAAGCTGGGCTTAGGAGGTCAAAATCTGGCTAATGAGTTAACAGCAATTAATTAACTCCAGGGCACTTTACAGATATTAACTAATTGTTCTGCTGTGAGCGTGGTCTGTGTGATTACCCCACCTCACACCCACGGTCGAGGTGCATTAACAGCAGAGCTGTGCCTCGAGCCAGGGCTGATCCTGCTGTTGATGTGGTGAGCAGTCACCAGGGGCTGATCCTGCTGTTGATGTGGTGAGCAGTCACCAGGGGCTTCAGGCACAGCTTCAGATCCCACTGTTATTCCTCTCTGTTTTTCTACAGGAGCTCTCTGCACCTCACAGACTTTTGAACCTGAGCATCTCTGCCTACTCCATCCCCAAGAGCATTTTAGGAGGAGGCAGCAGCAGCCACGATGCTCCTGGTAACCACCACCTACACAGGCAGTCTTGTGTCTGCTGCCTCTTCCCTGTGCTCCCCAGGAGCTGCAGCAGCATCTGTGGTACCCACAGCACCAGGGAGGGTTTGCAGAGGGAGAGATCTGTGGTACCCACAGCACCAGGGAGGGTTTGCAGAGGGAGAGATCTGTGGTACCCACAGCACCAGGGAGGGTTTGCAGAGGGAGAGGAGCCCTCTGAGTGCTCCAGCTCCTCACTCGGTCCAGGAGATGGTTTGGTGCAGGTGCAGCTATTTTTAAATCCCTCTGGACAGTGTGGTTTGGCCCTCGTGCACCCTCTGTTTGTTTGTTTATTTACTTCTTTTGGCGGCTGAGGAGTTTGTAGAAATGAGTCAAACGTCAGCTTTTGGGGAAGGGATTAAATCTCAGAGCCCCATTGTGCAAGCAGAGCTAATTTTAGGCCTGTGATCTTAAAATAGAAGAAAGGAAAGGCAAAAAAATAAAATAAATTAGGCGTTTTTTCCTGGGCCAAGGAAAAACAGGCTGTGAGATGGCCCCAAGGAAGAGATGTGGCTGCCCACAGCCAAAGTCAACATTTTGGGAGGTGTCTGGAGCTGCTCCTGGCTGGCACTGGGAAAGGGCACAGCAGAGTGATGTGGGGAGGAGGTGAGGATGAACCCCCTGGTCTGATGGCACCTGGATGTTGTGGTGCTTGGCCAGGCTGGGGAGCCATGATGTGCTGAGCCTGGTTGCTCATCCCACCCTGAGTGTCCAGCTCCTGACGGAGAGCATTCCTGGCCAGGCAAGTGGCTCTTGTGTCCACAGCCCCATGGTCACACCACCCTGTGCAGGAGGTGACCCTGGCTGGCCTCAGCATCCTTCCCCCTTGACATTAAAAAAGCAGAGGGGAAGTGTCCCTGGGATGGGGGGACACCGAGGCCAGATCCCATTTTGTGGTGGGACTCGTCATCCTGTGAGCAAATATGCTGGTGATATTAAAATGCTTGGGATTTTCTAGCGAATTGAACCTCTCCAAGCAGTGCCAAGAACAATTCAGCAGCCTCCAAAACCAGCTTTCCCTGAGGATTGCTTGTTCCTCATGCCAGAATGATTGATGAGAACGGGAAGGTTCAGGTGACTCAGTCCAGTGTGACCTGATGGTCTCATCCCTGCAGCCAGGCAGGGACTGTGCCATGGGATCCCTGCTCTCCATGCAGCCCCTGGAGGGGGCTCATCAGAGCCTGACAGCTTGCAGGGCATCCTAAAAACATCCCAGGAGCTTGTCAGCACTTTGTAATCTCCTTTCTCCCTCCTCTCCAGGAGATTTCTTGCAAAGGTGTTGACAAAGTCAGAGGATGCAGGGGCACCTCGTGGTCAGCTCGGTCTCCCCGAGCACCCACCAAACCTTCCTGCCTCTGTCAGAGCCTCTCCTCACCTCTGGCTGGCTTGGAGGGATGGAAACCTTCTCCTAATGACAAAACAGGAATAATTCTGGCTATTACCTTCATAACAAAACCAGTGAACGCCGCGAGCTGCCTTCGAACAGCCAGAAGGAGCAAAAATGCAAGGCATTTGTTTAGGGAAAGCTTCAGTCTCTGGGTGTTTTTGAGAGGGGGGAAAAAGACATACACAAGACTGTTTGCTTTTGGTTGAAACCTCCTTTGTGATCCCCCTCTCTCGGGTGGCTCTGTGACTTTCAGCAGCTCACGCCGTAGGTGGATGTTTGTGCTTGGAGATGTTTTTCCATATGCTCCTCATAGCTCCGCTCGCTGATTTTGCACATGGGCTGCGGGAGAGAGGTAGGCTGCTCTAATATCATATGATAATATCAAATTAGCTCCACTTTGCATAAATTGAGACACCCCAGGCTCTTCCAGGCCTGGGTAGGGCGTGCTGGGGGTTCCTGCCCTCCTTCCCCTGTGCTGGGAAGGGAGGCAGAGAGCTGGGGCTGGCTGGCTGCAGGATCCTGGATCTGTCTGTGCACACACAGCTCTGTGCTCCCGTAATCCACTGCCAGCTGAGGGTGAATTCCAAACCCGTGGTGGAAATTTAGGTCAAAGGTGCTTTTAGTTCAGAGGAATATGATCAAATTAGGGCCTTTTGTGTTTGCTTGTGTTGTTTTTCTTTTTTTTTTTTCTGGAGGGACTTGCGTAGGCAGGGCTGCAGGAAGAGCTTGGCACGTAGATGGGCAGATCCTGACCATCCTTAAATCAGGACAGCGCTGCCTGTGCCTCTGGCAGGGCTGAATTTCAGCTGGAAAGGTCAGAATTGGTTCAGAATTGGTCTTCAGCCAGGGATCTGGGCACAGCTGGCACAGCCACTGAGCCTGTGGTGTTTCCCCCAAGCCCACCCCGAGGGAAGGTTGGCTCAGGGACTTCCCTGAGGCCTGGGAGGTGGAGGGATTAAAATTTTATCCCTTGGGAAAAGCAATGTCATCCTGCTGGTTGTGAGCTGGGAGGTTTCCACCAAAGTCCCTGCAGTGCTGGCGAACCAGGGAAGTTTGTTCCCATTGCCCCAGCTCTTGATGCTCCCTCACCAAGTGGCACCCAAGCTCCAGGTGGCATCCCATGGAAGTTTCTTTTGGTCCTGCTGATGCCGTGGCTGCCCTGCATCTCTTTCCTCTCCTGCATCCCACTGCCCTCCTGCATCCCACTGCCCTCCTGCCCAAACCACTCAGTTCCCACTTGTGGGCAGGAGCAGGGGAAGAAGGGGCAGCTATGTGGCAAGTTCTCGCCAAAAATAGCCTAAACCCCCAACTTTTGCGGCTGGTTTTTTATGGCTGGTTCTCTTCTGAAGAAATCCGTGAGTTGGCACTGCTGTCTGGGGCACTGCAGCCTCCTAGAACCTGTTTGTTTTCATTCTGACATTAACACAGGGTCTAAAATAAGTGCTGCAATTTCCAGGCCCTTTCACATTAGTGATAGGCAGGAGTGAACCATTCAGCCTTAAATTAATTGTGCTGGGCTGGGTTGGTTTTTGTTGGTTTTTTCTTTTTTTTTTCTTTTTTTTTTTCTTTTTTTTTTTTGTTATTGATGCATAATGTATGATGAGAAAAAGTGAAAAAAATAATTAAAGTCTGCAGAGCGCTGCATGGATTCATTCATTATGAAATCTGGGTCAGCAGCCGGAGAAGGAAAACAGGGAAGGGGGGGGCTGCTGGAGTGGAAAAACAGGACTTCAGAAGCGCTGCAGGCACGGCAGGAATGCGCGAAAGGCCCTTTGCAGGCAGCCTGGGAAATCCGAAGTTGCATCGTGGCTGCCCCCCGAGGAGGAAGGCGCCTGCCGGGAATGGGAGGGGATGCTGGAGAGGGGATTCCCTCTCCTGTCTCTCCGTGCTCCTGGCTTCTTGCTCAGCCCTGGGGTTGGGGGCAGGTGTGCCTGCTGAGCCAGCAGATCTGCGCAGGTGATGGAGGGGAGAGCCTGGAGAGGGGGAGAGGGCTGTGATGGGGGTTTGGGGCTGAGCAGTGTGATCCCAAAGGGCTGTGCTGGGGATTTGGGGATGAGCAGTGTGATCCCAAAGGGCTGTGCTGGGGGTTTGGGGCTCAGCAGTGTGACCCCAAAGGGCTGTGCTGGGGGTTTGGGGATGAGCAGTGTGACCCCAAAGGCTGTGCTGGGGGTTTGGGGCTGAGCAGTGTGATCCCAAAGGGCTGTGCTGGGGGTTTGGGGCTCAGCAGTGTGATCCCAAAGGGCTGTGCTGGGGGTTTGGGGATGAGCAGTGTGATCCCAAAGGGCTGTACTGGCTCAGAGCATCCCTGTGCCATAAGCATCCCTGTGCCATAAACATCCCTGTGCCATGAGAGCATCGCTCAGATTTTGGGATTTCAGCCCTTGCCTAGGACGCAGCTAATTGAATTGCAAAGAGTGTGGTTGAAACTTGGAGTCTTCCCCGCTGGCAGGAAGCGCAGAGATTTCAAACCGTGCTTTTGTGCTGGTTTGGGAGAAGAGTACAGGATTTTTGGAATTTATCCGCAAAATGGAAATTCCCCTCCTTCCTCCTGCTCCATCTGCAGGAAATATGGCCCAAATTGATCCGACTTTGCAAACAATCAGCATTCATCCTTGGGAAATACTTCCATCATAGAAGCATTCATCCTTGGGAAATAATTTTCTGACCCAGTCCCATTAAGTGCTCTTCCGAGCAAGGTCTCTCCATCCCAGTCCCCAGCAGGATGGCGTCGTGATCCCAGTGGGAGCTTTTGGGCTTTCCCTTCTGGCAAATATTAATTCAGGCAGTGTCAGGAGACCCTTCCTCTTGTTCTAGCCCACTGAACAGCCGCAGGATTCACGTGCACTGCTCCCGGGGAAGCCCTTTGGTCTGGCTGTGCACACGCAGCGTTTAATCCCTTCTCCGAAGATCCATTCCCTGCTCTCCCGCAGATCCGCTTGCATCATGTGGGAACCATAAATAAATGGCTGTTGAATTTAGCTGCCTGTGTTGCGGCAGCGAGGATGATATAATCCTGTGCGCAGCAGGCACGGCAGGATGGGATGGCTTTAAGGGTGGATAGAAATGTGCATTGATCCCCACGGCTGCTGGGAACTTCCAGGGGTAGATCCAGCTTCATGCAGGGGCTGTGGGGGTGACACGAGTGACACGAGCAGAGCTGGTTGAATCCCTGCAGGGTCTGGATCACTGGGGCTGCCTGTGGTGCATTGGGATGCCCAGGATTGCACCCAATCCTCCTTCCCTGGGCAGCAGCATCTCCAGCTGTCAGGCTTTCTTTCCCTCGAGGGATCTGGTTTCCCTCCCGCAAAGACCAGCCTGATTTAGTTCCAGGCTATGCAAAAAGGGCTGCTTTGGGATGGGGAGCGCTGGGAAGAAACGGTTAAACCGGAGATGCCGGGATGTTTTCCCACACGGTGAGTGGTGGGGGAACACAGAACTCGTGTTGAATCGGAGAGAAGTAATAATGCTCCTAATTTTCCTGTGTGATTTAATAAAAATGTAAATTGACTTCGGGTGGATGACTCACTCCGGAGGGGGGTGTCGATCAAGATTAATTGGTGGCTGCGCGGAACCAAGTTGGGCTTTGTTCCTGCTCCTCAAAGGCAGCTGGAATGGCTCTGTGGTGATGCTGTGGCAGTGGTCTGGCCCCAGGGCTCCCAGATAGCTGCTGAGCCCCTCATCCGGTTTGGCCCCAGCATTTTGGGACAGGCATGGGGGAGTGTTGGGTGGGCAAAGCCTTGTGGCTTTATCCAGTGTTGGTGGATGTTTCCTGCTGGGAACCCAAGCCCTGACAGCTGTCCCAGTGCCAACAGGGGGGCAGATCTCTGCCCAGGACTCCTTGTGGGGCAGGATTTTGCCCCATAGCAGGAGGGTCTTCCATCCTGCAGAAGCGTGCCAGGACACTGCACTCTGACCCAGGTCCAGCTCTGGACACAAATGGATTACAAATAACAATAATAAATGACAGGAGATGGGATAATCTACCTACTGTAATGTTGTATTACCGTGGCTGTTAGTTATAGATTAATGTATAATTATATTACATTGGCTACATATGCATAAAGCTCATGCTGCGGGGCCTTGGCCAGCCTTTAACTCTCTGTGGTTCGCAAAGAAACTTCAGGGCTTTTATCCCACACACCCTTGCCAGCTACCAGGAGCCCTCTGCCGAGGCATCTCCCGTGTTTTCCCAAGCCAGGAGCATCTCTGCTGCCTCTGGGAGCTGCCCAGTCCTCCTGGAGCAAAATCCCCATCTCCCTGGAATGCGGATGGAGAGCAGGGATGCAGGGAATGCTGGCTGGGTGGGAATCTTTACATTTTGCACCAGCAGGTCAGGAAGAAGTGGTAAAAAAAGCCCCCCTGCTCCCATCACTTTGGCTTCACACCTGAGCAGTGCCAGGCGGGGCTCCCCAGCAGATCCTTGGCGTGACCAAGACCCAGTTCTGTCGAGAGTAATGAAGTGCGAGTCCTTCCCTTCAGTTATTTTTAATGCGGTTCTGCTCAGGCTCGGCTAAATCCGAAGGAGCTGCCTCTTGTTTGCAGAGCCTCCCCCTGTGCCGCCGGATTGCTCGGCTCAGGGTAAATTACTCGCTGCTGGGAGGCTGGATGGGCTCAGATCTGTTTGGTTTTGGGCTTGCCGTGCTCTGTTGGGTGTGGATGCAGATGATTTTCCTGATGTTGTGACGAGTCAAGGATTTGAAGATCCTCATTGGTGTGGGGCTGAAGCGTGGGGCAGCCAGGGAGAAGGGGTTTCACCCTTCCAGGAGGGTTTTCCAGCTGAGGAGGATAGTCTGAGGGCTCTGTCCCTGCCCTGGCTTATAGCAGCTCCAGTCCCACTTGCTCTGCTCTTCCTGGGGACACTGATGTGCTCTTCACTCATCCCATCCTTTGCCCAGCAGTGCCTGTGGGATGGGTAGCATGGCTTCAGGAGGGATGGGAATTGGGCATTCCTGCCCTTCTCCCCTTCCCGTCCCAGTACAGCCCTCCCTGCCATCCTGCCTGTAATTTTGGATCCCTCTCTCCCCTCTCCTCCCGAGAGCGCGAGAAGCAGAGGCAGGAAACGCGGGCTGCTGCCAGATGGCTCGAAATGCAGCATCTGTAATACTTTATCAGAAGAAATTACGGCCGAATCGCTCTCCCTGATTAAACAGCCTGGCCAGATCCTCCACGAGCCAGCTGGACAGCCTCACCCTCTCGCGACAGGAGGGGAAGCCAAGGGAGCTGGGGACAGGGTGAGGACGGTGGCAGAGGAGGTCTGGATGGGGAAGGGGTGGGACTGGACCCTCCAGTAGTGGGGTTGGTGTGTTGTCACCTTGTCCTGTATGGTGCCAGCTCCTGCTCTTGCTTTCCCATGGGCAGAAATTTGCTTTTTCATGGGGTATGGAGGTGAGCAACCCTCCTTCGGAGAGCAGGGGAGAAGGAGGTGCTGAGAAGTTTCCCCTCTTGTTGGTTTTCCAAATCTTTTCCCCTTTGAAAAACAGCACAGCCATGCCGAGCCACCCTGTGGGCTGCTGGTGTTTTGGGTTTGGAAGTTTTTGTGAAGAGGCAGAGTGTGAGTGGTGCTCCAAACCCCCGTGTAGCATCCCCCCAGTCCCTGCACCCCTGAGGCTGAGGATGCCATAAAAGCACCTGGAAAAGGGGAGCGGGCAAGAAGGGAAACTGAGGCAGGGCGGAGGGTGGCTCTAGGATCTGAAAGGTCATCTGGAATGCGAGTGAGAGTAAGATCCAGAGTTTAAGCCTCTGAGCAACCTGTCCTCTGGCTCACCCTGCCCTCGTGCTTGTTCTGAGCGCGGTGGCCAAAGCGCAGTGCTACCGGTTTCAATGGACTTGGCGTGCGGCGGCTCCGCGATGAGTTCACTCCGGCTGGCTGGCGAAACGCAGGCGTGGACTAATGCCACTAATTTCCACTAATGCTGGTGGAGAAATCTCCTGCTGGCGTGAGCAGGGGCTGCTTTCCCAGACGGCTGCGTGCGGGGTGGGGAGAGGGGGACGCACTGCCTCGCGAAGGAATTCGCATCCAGCCGTATGGAGCTGTTTTCTTCCCTGATTTGCTTGAAGTGGTGACCAGATTTTTTCCCTAAATGGAAAGCAGGAGGAATCTGTGCTCTTAAATGCGTGGAGCTAGCTGTTGGCCGTAGGAAGTTTGTGTATGAAACACGTTAAAAAGTGGGGAAAGGTGTTGAGTGTCTGCATGTGAGAGGGAGGATCTGGTGTCTGAATGTGGCCTGACATGGGATGCTTTTGGCCTGAGCTGTCCTGCATCCCCATCATCCCCATCCCACAACCCTGTCCCTCCCCACCAAGCCTACAGGGACCCAGCCAGTGCTGGAACCCGCCTCAGGCACAGATGTGCTTATCCCTGTCATCCCTCTGCCCTTGGTGGGGAAGAAATGCTTGGCCCAAGAAAAGCAGCAAAGCACATTTTCCACTCATATCCAGTGGGATTTAGCTGCAAGGATGCAGGTGGAGCAGCGACTTCAGCGGGGCTTGGGGTCTCCCAGTCTCCTGGGGCTTGGGAAGGGATGCAGCCATGGGATCCTGCATGAGGAGGATGGAGCAGCAGCTTCCCTGGATGGTGGAACCTTCATCCCTTGGCAGCCTTGCGGGGGCCTGGGCCAGAGGAAGGGAACTGTACACCTGGAGAAACATTATCCCTTCCCTTGCCCTTAAATATTTTACGAGCAGATTAAAAATTGAAGCCAAAATGAGCTCTGCCATCAGAGGAAACCGGCTCGGTTTCAAGTTCTGTTTAAGTATTTTTCTTTATAATGTAGCTGTGTCAATTAGAAAATGACATTGCTATTTAAAATGCTGTTCCGTAGCCCTCTTTAATTAAGGCAGCGATATAATACCAATCTGCTCTCATTAATGAATTTTTAACAATCAAAATGAGAGCTGAATGACGCACGGTTGGATTTGCAGCGCGGGTGTTTTCTCTGACGGTGCAGTTAAAGGAGCAGCGGCTGCAGAGGGGGGAGAGGCTGCTCCTCCTCGGGCTGAGCAGCTGGAGAAGCTGCTGCTTGGTGGCTTTGGAAGGGCTTCGTCCCTCTGTTGGCCTCGGGGAATTGTCCTGGAGGGAGAAAATCCCTCTGAGGCTGGTGGGTGGCTTTGTTTGACTTGCGCTTGCAAAAAGCAAAGACACCAAAATCCCGAGAAGAGGCACAACTGAAAATAGAGGTGGGAAGGTGGTTCTGAGTCCAGCGGCCACCTCAAGGTCCCATCCTGCCTGCTGCAGAGTGTCCTCACTGCTCAGACTCGCTGGGCATCCTTGGATTTCATTCCTGGCCCAGTTTTCCCCGGAGATCCTGCAAAGCTGTCGTTTTGCTGTGGCAGCAAATTGTGCGATGCAGTGCCCGGGTGTGCAGCCTTCCCACCCCAAGTAAATCCCAAATTTCAGCCCCTTTCCCCACAAAGTGTTTCTATTTTTGTTCTGACAAGGCAGGGTGGGTTAAAGATGCTCCAGCACCTCGGGTCATGCTAATTGTCTCCCGTTTTTTGATCAGGAAGCCCTTTTTCCCAGTGGTTATTATCAGGGATTGCTGGAGGAGCTCTCTCCCCTCTGTCTCTTCCTTCAAGGAGGCAAAACAAAAACAGGAATTTGTTTGAATAATAAAAAAATTAGTCAGGCGTGAAAAGCTTAAGCGCAATCATCTCCGTGGCCCGCTTTGATTTGAGTTGATATGATTTGTTTGCTCTCTCATCCTTCCTCCCCGTTTCCTCTTCGACACCCACTGCTTGCTCTGGCCTCTCCCTGACGAACAAACTGGATGTTTTGGGATCACTGTGTGCGTGGAGCAGCATCCCTGGTGACACTTCTGAGCACCTTGGACCCAGCTGAGCCACACCTGTAAGCGAGTTTGCTTTGTAATTGTCACAAAAGTTTTGCTTTCAGGTAGTTCTGTGTCAAGATGGAGTGACCAGCCTGGTGGGGTTGGAGCTTCCCCCACCTCCTCCCCTACCAGAGAGTTGGGTGAGTGGGTTGAGCCTTCCTGGCTGGGTTTTTGTTGCCATAGGGAAGAGAATTGAAGCCTGGAAACCATCCTGTGGGTGCAGGGAGGAAGTGTCAATGTCTAGGAAAACAAGGAGAAAATAGCAGCGGCAGCACCGCGCTGTCGCCCGAGCCCAGCAGGAGTCGGGACAAACCCTCCTGGCAGATGGGAAAGGCCAACGGGGTCGTGTTTGTCCTTCCTGGCACCACTGGCACGCCAGGATGCTGGCCAACAAAGCCACGGCCACGAGCAGGGCAACCATCCCAGGAGCTCCATGCTCTTCTTGCAGGGCTGGGAGAGACGAGAATGTATTCACAGTGAAAAATAAGGCAATATATTCTCTGCCTATTGCAAGAGGAGGAGAGAGAAGCAAGGGCGGCTTTGAGCTTTTGCCCAGGAATAGCCAGGGATCTGCTTGGAGGCTTTACATCCCACTGCCGATAATTTTGGAGCTGAATCATCTGCATTTCTACTGCTCCTGAGACAGCGTCAGGAATACGCATCCCCAGGGTGTCAGAGGCGCATTTTTGTGGGTTGACAATGGATCTGATTAAGAAAAAACAACCCAAATGACATGACAGCCTTGAAGTCTGGACTCCTGTTGCTCATATCCCATTCAGACACTCCTAGGGACGAGCATGGCTCTGGCTGTACAGCAGAGCTGGAGCTCCGGGCTGGGGGATGATGAAAGGCTGCAAAGGCTGAGGAGAGGAGGTGGAGGGGTGGGAGCTGCACTTTGGAGTGGCTCTGCTTCAGCCCGTGCGTGGGGGTGGCCCTGGTGACGCCAGAGCTGTCGGGGGGACAAGGAAAGGCTCGGTGGGTGCAGGGCAGGGAGCAGGTGGAGCTGCAGTGCCAGCGCCTCCGGCCACCAGCACCCTGCTCAGGTGTGGGGTCACTGTGACCCCGGGCCAGCACAGGGGGTCAGCTGGCGGTCACAGGGCCTGTCCCCCCGTGGTCCCCTGCTGCCTTGTGTCCAGCCAGGGCATTCCCTGCTGTGGCCATCCGAGCATCCATCAGAGCTGGTTAACGTGAGCTGTGCCCCATCCTCGAGGCAGCAGGGCTGACCTGCCCCTGGCTCCCCTGGCTCCCCTGGCTCTCCTGGCTCCCCTGGATCTCCTGGCTGCCCAGCTGAACTCCTGCCTGGGGCTGGGGCAGTGTGGGGACAACTTAACCCATCCTTCCCCACGAGCAGGAGGACAGGAGAGGATGGATGGAGCTGATGATGCACGGCTGGCTGGCCCTGCGAAAAGCAGAGCTCTGGCTGCTCCCCAACAGGCACGGGGGGACAGATTTCCCTGAGCACAGGAATGCCTTTTGTCACCCAGCCTGCTGTCAGGCGTTGGCCACGGGGCGTCCTCTGTCACATCGGGTACTGCTGGAGTGGCTCTGCTGTCTGACATCGCTCCTGACCTGCAGGGCTGGCAGCCTCTGAGCCTTCTGGAAAGTTGAACCAGAGGATCCATGAGAGTGCAAATTGCTGCTTTAGGGGACCCTGGAGGGAAGCTCTCGGGGTTCCCGTGCGTTGCTGTGGCTCTGTGGCACGAGGCTCACTGGCTGGTGTCCCCAAAGTGCCACTGCCAGCCCTCCTGGGTGGGCAGAGAGCTCGCTGTTTGTCACCTGTTTGTGAGCCAGGCTGCCAGGTAATTCCTTGTGCCCAGGACATGCCAGCTCATCGCTGGGATTGTCACCGAGTTTCACTGGGGCGTGAGAACTTCCTGGTGCCAGGATTTTGGGTGCCTGTAGGGGTTGAGCTGGCACCTTTGTGTGCCCCACACCAATGTGTTTTCTCCTTCTCGCTCCTATTGTGACCTTTCTGCCCGGCAAGTCTCTTTATTCCTCCTCCCACTGATTTAGGATCCCTGCAGATCTAGTGGCAGGGTCACCTGGGGAGCTGGGACAGACCTGAGGACACTCCAGCTCCCCCTCCATCCTCTCACACCTGCTCTCTCCCAGCCAGCGAGTTTCATTCAGGTACTCATTAGGGTTAAAGTACTAATTAGGGTGTCTGTGCCGTGTCCTTGGGAAGGCAGCTTGGCTCCTGGGTGCTAATGGAGCTGCTGTCACAACAAACACCAGGCACACGTGCTGCTCCTCGCCCAGGATCCCGGGATTCTCCTGCCCACACCATGGAGCAGGAGCTGTTCCTGGTGGCATTCTCTGTCCCTGTGTCCCTCATGTCCCCAGGGGGACACTGGCCTCACTGCATGGCCCCAGCTGCAGCCCCTCCACCAGGACAAACCCCACACTCCTTCCTTCCCCCCTTTTCCATGGGTAATACTGAGTTTAAGGGGTGGTTTTGAATATCTTTTCTATTATTTAATATATTTTAATAGTAAATTTTCCGCTAAGTGGTGCTTTGGAAGGTCAGACATGCTTTGTGAAGTCTGGCTGAATTCAGTGCAGTTTGATCTCCCCACAGAGGGCTGCAGTATTTTTAATACCTCTTCCTCTTCTGCTCAACCTTCCCCTTCAAAATACCATTTTCCCCTGTAAAAATAGACCGGCGCTGGCCAAACAGCCCCCAGATGAGACTCAGAGCTCGCTTTGAGCTCGGAAGAAGCATTGCAGCTGGACAACAAAACCACTTTTTCCTGCTTCTTTGGACTCTTGAAAAACCTGGAGGTTTGGGGCTTGGTTTTAACCCCATCATTGCCATGCACTCGCCTTCCCTGGTCCCTCTTTGCCAGCGGGAAGCCAAGAGCCTTCTCCGGGAAGCTCCAGGCGGGATTGCTGTTTGCCTGCATGGCACTTTCCGTGTCTGAGCAGCATGTTCCTGTGTTGTCATGAAACAGAAGAACAGGATAATTAAATTGCCCTTTTCCCAGCAAAATGTTAGCGTCTCGGCTCCGCGGCGGGCCGGGCTGTGGCTGACTGCCAGCCGCACATGCCTGGCTGCTGATGGGAGGTGTGAAAAGCGCCGGGGAGGAGATGGGGTGGTGATTAGTGGGGGTTTTGCGGAGATCTGTCATGCCTTGGGAGCGGAGGCACAGCCGGCTGGGTGGGTGATGCCACCGAGGGGTCTTGGTTGCCCCGCCGGTAATTCCCAGCCTTTAAGCTGGGGCTGCTCGAGGGCTCCGGGCGCGGATAATCGAGATATTCTTGTCCTTAAGCCTCTCAAGGGTTGCAGGTCTTAAAAAAGGGCTCCGGCTGTCGAGTCGGCTCGGGGAGGGCTGGGCTGGCGGGGCATTAGTGGGGTGGGAGCAGTGGGGCAGCCAGGACAGCTCAGCAGGTGATGCCTGTGGGATGGGGATGGATCAGCGCAGCTTTGGGAATGCTGCCAGCGCTAGGGAGCAATCCCTGGGGAGAATCCCTGTCGCCTCATCCCGATGCTGCCTGGCTCTCCTGCCATCCTGGTCCCTCTCTGGGATGCTGATGCTCTGTCCCTAAGCTGTAACAAGCTCACGGCAAGCTCGTGCAAAGGCAGAATTTTGTGTTTCTGCTGTTAGTCACCTTTCCTCGCCTGCTCTCTCCTCTCCTCCTCCTCCACCCTCTGCCACCCTGCATCCTGGGATCCATCAGTGTTGCTGCTTTGCCTTCATCTATGACCCTCCACGAGCTGCCTCTCCCCGGCCCTTGTCACCCCTTCGTGCCCCTCCCCTGGAATATTAACGCCACAAATCACAAGCGACAGCCCGGGCTGGAGCCCCCATCGATCACACGCCGGCCGGGAGGAGCTGTGGGAGCAGGGGTGGGACGTGTGGTGGCTTTGTGCTTCCCCTCGGGGCTGTGCTTTGCTTCCAGAGCAGAGGGGAGCAGCTGAACCCACTGTCAAAAGGCTGGGATTTTAGGTGCTTGATGCAGGCTCCTTCCCACCTCTGTGCCCATGGATATGTGGCTTTTCTCTCCTCCATCCAGCCGAGTCCAGCTTGGCCATTGTGCCTCCTCCTTCGCAAACTCCATGGGTGCTGCGAATCGTGGAGCTGGGCTGGGAAGGAGTTATGCCACCCCAACCTTTGCTCTGTGGGGATGGCTGGAATGGATGGAACCGAGGAATTTCCGTGTTGGGTGGATGCTGGGAAGAGCAGATGTAAGGGGGATTACTGGCGGCTTTTTGGCAGGCGTGTGTGCACACGTGCAGCCAGGCGGGCAGGATGGGCACTGAGGGGCACTCCCGAGCCTGGCACCATCCCTGCACCGACAGGAACACAGGGGAGAGTGCAGACCACGCTTGGGCACAGCACCGAGGGTCTGCAGTGCTTGGGGACAGCATTGGGGTTACAGCTCTTGTTAGGCTCGTGCTGCTGAGGGGGAGCAGCCACCCAGGGGTGGGGTTGCTGTGGAGGGAATGGGCAGTGTGGGTTGTTGTCCAGTTTTAGCCTTGATAGGGTCCCTCTGTGCCTCAGTTTCCCCCAGCAGGGAATGGGGGAAATACGGAACAGGACAGGGTTTGGGTAAAGGTGGAGTAGGGGGGTTCAGGTAAAACTGGAAGGGTCACTGCCCATGCTGGATGCACCAAATCATTGTCAATCCCACCCTGCTGTGGCAAACAGCGACCTGGATCATCCCATTGCTCCAAGAGCTTGCCAGAGACTCAGACATTCCCTGGAGAGAGGTGGGAGAGCTTTTGTGGTGACAGTGACAGCAGGGCAGGGAGTGGCAGCACCAGCAGTGCTGCTCAGAGTGAGCACAGCCATGGCTTTGCTTTCCTCTCCCGTTCCCCCAGCGATGCATTTCCCAGGTTTTTATTTGAGCTGTGCCATGATAGCCCCCGGGTGGGTTTGGGAAGGGCCAGCCTGGCCGGGCAGGGCAGGGAGCGGGCGCTGCTGCCCGCAGGGCTCTGCTGAGCTGACCTTCCCTCTCCACTGACCTTCATGCCCATCAGCATCAGCTCTGCTGCCTGTCCACACCCAGGGATGCTGGCAGGGCTGGGCTGGGAGGCTGGGCAGCCATTCCCATGGGGGCTCCACAGGGAGCTGGGGGTGCGCTGGGGTGGATAATTCAAGGACTTGGGCTCGCTAACAGGGGTTAAAAGGGGAGCCATGGGATCTGGTGGGAAAATCACTAATGGGAAGCTCTGCTCGTTGGCCTCCCCTCACCACTCCCATATTGCTGAGGGGAGGGTGGGAGGCACAGCTGAGGAGCAGCCATTCCCCATGGACTGTACCCAGAGGAAATAAGGATGTAACTGGTGTGGAAAATCCATGTGGAGTGGGAGTCCCTGCAGAAGCTGGGGAGCTCTGGGCTCAGCTGCCACCAGGGTCACTGGAGGAGTGTTGGATCAGAGCATCAATGCCTGTGTGGAGGACCTGGAGCATCCCCTGAGCTGACATTGCCCCATCCTCTACATCCTATGCCCTGATGCCCAGGAACTCTGTAAGGAAATGGGTGACAAAACCACAATGCCAAGATCCCCCCAGAGCTGCACTCAAAGTTATCTCAAGCAACACCCCCTCTGTTTTGGGAACATTTAAATAAACCAGGCTGCAGGAATGATGGACTGAGCTCCCCATCGGCTGGATTACAAATGAGAAGAGTCATCACCCCACTTGGGGAACCCCAATTTCTGTGGGCTGCCGATGTGGAGGCATCAGTGCTTTGCTGCTGTGGTCCCTGTCCCTGCTCTGTGTCACCTGTGCCTGTGCCAGCCCTATTTTGGCCCCTCATGCCAGCTTGAGCTGAATCCAAGTGATGCTCCAAGAGACCCTCCTGGTTCCCTGTGGTTGTTCTCCTCTTAGCCCTGCTCCAAAGCCCATCGATGGCCCTGGAAGTCATTCTCAGATGGCTGTCTGAGAAAAGATTGGTTGGAAAGAGATGTTGAAATACCACAGGAAATGCTGTATTTCCAAGATTATCTGCCTCAGCCAGACATGGGAAAATAACCCTGATTTTGGATGAAAGTTTACTTGTCCTGGGCTTCAGCTCTCTGAAGTTTCTTTCAGCCAGGAACTGGGCAGAGTTTGGGCACAAAGTGGGTGCTCCTGGGGGAGATGCTTGATGTGGCTGTGGGTGCCTTTGTGGCACCCTAGAGAGGGAACTGCAGTGGGACAGGAGTGGTTGGGTGCCCATCTGTGCCTGCTGTGTGACAGGGACTGCTCCCTGTAGGTGCCTGGTGGCAGAGTTTGCTCTCAGGACTGTCACCTCTGTCACTGCTCGGGGAGGAGGAGGAGGTGACAAGGTGACACAGGCAGGACCCAGCAGCACCCACTGCTCTCCTGCCTGCTGCTGGGCTGGCTACCTGGCGAGGGGGCCGAGGCCTCCCTCTCGGAGAAGAGGAAAAAATAATAATCTGCAAGCCAAGGAGCTGGGAGCGTATTTATCACGGGGAAGAAAAAGGCTCTGTTCCCTCTCCGCGCAGCGGCTGTTTATCACACTCACAAGGGGATGGAGAAAATGTTCCATTTGTTGGGTACAGCCGGCAACCCACACAGCGTATAAATTAAGGGCTTTTACATGCAGAGTTCCCGAAATAAAACACACACACACACACAAAAGAGAAAGGAGTTTTGTGCCGGCCCCGGCGCACTGCCTCTCCCTGGCCGTCCGTGCGCCCCAGCCCCGGCCCGCCGCTGGCTCCCGTTCAGGAATTCCACATTATCTCCGAGCGTTTCCAGCTTCCTCAGCAGGGAACAGCTCTGCTTCTGTCTTCCTGCGGCCACATCTGGAAAGTGTTAGGCTGGGGTGTCAGCCGGCAGGGCTGGCGGGCTGGCATGCTCTCCCCCCGACACGCTGCCCGCCTCCCTGCCCGCTGCCTGCCTGCCTGCCTGCGTATTCCATGCCCTGATGCTGCACTCGGGCTTCAAACTGCCTTCCCCAGAGGGCTGAGGGGCTGAGTTTTCTCTGCCTCCTCTTTTCGGGGAGTTTTGAGGGAGTTTTTGTTGCTGCTGTGGGGAGAGAGGGCTCAAGGGACCCCCAAGGGGTGAGCTCTGCAGGGATGCTCTGCTGGGGTCAGGGATGCTCTGCTCCAGTCAGGGATGCTTTCCTGTGATCAGGGATGCTCTGCTGGGGTCAGGGATGATCTGCTATGATCAGGGATGCTTTCCCGTGGTCCTCAGCTCTGCTGTGGTCCTCCAGTGTTTCCTATGCTAATCCTTCTCTTGACACTCTTTAGGAAAACTCGCTGCCTGCTCAGGGGAGTTTTCATGCCCAGGATCTGTTTCTGGGCTGGGATCCCCGAGCTGGAGCTCAGCAGGGATGTGGTGCTGCATCTGCTGCGTGCTGGAGGCTCAAGGATGGAGTTTGTGGGAGGTGAAACCTCTGTGATTCCCCAGTGCTCTGGGAGGTGTCTGGGGAGGTTCTCAGTGCTCTCTGCTTGCTCGTAATGCCTGTGGGCTCTTCCCAGTGGGTTTTCTTCATTTGTGAGGGAGTACCTGGGGCATAAAGACACTTGGCTGCCAGCATCTCAGTCCCCCAGGAGAAATCCCCACGTGGTGTGGGCACACGGAGATGCCCAGCTGGAGGATCTTCAGGTCTTTTCCAGCCTCAGTGTCTCTGATTGCAGCAGGGCAGCTGAAAATGAATGAGATCGTGGTGTTTTGGGGTTCCCTGTGTGCTCCTTGGGGGACCCTGGTTCCTTGCTCTAGGTGTGGGTGACACTGGAGAGGGAAAGAGGTTTTCAGGTGTGGTTTTCAGGTTTTTAGATGCTGTGCAGAGAGAAAGAGCTATCAGAGTGCAGGTGGTTCAGGGACTGATGTGCCCTTCAGAGCAGAGGACATGGGGAGGTGATGCCTTGTTTTCCAAACGGGATAATGACAGTGACCTGGAAGCAGTGCCTTAATGACCCAATGACCAGTGTTTGCAATCCACAGGAGGGTCTTTGGCAGGGAGGGAGGGTGGAAGTGCTTGGATGTGCCCTAACCAGACAGGGCTCCCTTGCTCCCTAGCTTTTTTCCCTTTTTTTTTTTTCTTCTCGCTTGCTTTTAACCTGGCAGCCCTACCATTATGAGATTTTAAAATTAAAGCTAAAAAAAAAAAAAAAAAAAAGGCCCAGAAAAAGAAAACAGGCCTCGGTTTTATAGACCCTACAGATGCATCTGGCACCAAACTGATCCCAGATGCAGCTCCACTGTCAATAGTGTTACACGAGGGATCAATCCCCTTCATTGTTTTATGTGGCCTCCACAGCATCATCAGCTAATTAAAGCTAATGGGTCCCAGAGCAGCACTGACAGCATCTGATCCTATCAGCCTGTGCAGCCTTTCTCTTGACGGGCCACTCCAGAGCCAGATCCTGCACTCCAGACCCTGGCAAAAGCCTGTATTGACTCGGAGGATCAGGCTACAGATCAATGGGAACTGTTGTTAAACAAACATTGCCGGATTAATGTCAGCTCCGCAGGGGGAGGAGGTCGATGGCTGCTAATTCGAAAGGGGTGGGAGGGAGCAAGGGGACGCGGTGACAGCGGTGACAGGGGATGGAGGGGGAGAGGCCAGACGGTGAAAATGCTCCCCGTGTCTGTGGCAGCGTCTGAGCGCTTCCCAATCTCGGATTTATCATCACCCTGGGCGGGAGGCTGTGCTGGACAGGAGCCCAGCGGTGTCCCCAAGGGCATTGGAGGTGCCTAAATCCCTTTGCTTTGTGCGTCAAGGGCGGTGTGGTGGCCTTGGATTGTCCCCAGAAGGGACAGGGACCCCTGTGTGCCTTCGACACGCTGTCCTTGGCATGAGCATCTCCCCCGTTGTGGTGGACCACTAACTCTGGGGTTCCTGCTTTCCCTTCTCTTGTGGCTCCTGCTGTCCCTTGGCTGGGGATCAGGGATGCCCAGGGATGTGGCTTGGGAAGGTTTCCATTCCCACAGCCGAACTGCCCTGTGCTTCAGGCAGCCTGCTTGGCATACTCTCCTATTTTTCCCTTTTTTTCTCCCATTTCTCTGCTGCTCAGAAAGTCTTCACCCCACACCTGCACGAGCAAAGCTGGGGAGACTCAATCCTGCAGGATTGCTGCTTGGCTTTGGACTTTGCATCCCTTCACTCTATCCATGCCTTTACCAAGAGGAAGAGCCCGAGGAAGGCTCCCCCACCACCACCACCACCACCACCTTTCCATCCATCATCCCCTGCATCCACTCGTGCTACCCAGCCTGCTGTCCACAGCGTTTCCCGCCGGGTTTGGTGGGAAGATGGGAGCAGCTCTGGCTGCTGGGCTCAAAGCAGGAGGCAGGAATGCTCCCGGAGCTGTTCCCAGCTGACATCTGGGAGCTCGGCACAGCTCCGGTGTCAGCGCAGCTGAGAGCACACGAGGTGGGAAGCCCCAGACACCTGCAGCTTGGTTAATAAATATTTATTCGGAGGTGACAAATACTCTCCTGGATGAAGCCAAGCGAGCAGAAGGAGGATTGCGGGGGAGTGACGGGGTGTGCTTTTTTTGGGGGTTTACCGAGGGGATGTCGAAAGGAGCAGCTGATGAGCCGAAGGATGTTGAAATCCACATTCATTTCCCTGACGCGGCTGCCTGACGTCAGGGCAGGCAGGAAACGTCCCCCTTGGCGAGAGAGAGCTCGGCACGAGGAGCCCTGACCCCGTGGGGACAGTGGGAGCGGGGCTGGGGGCTGGGGTCACCCCCCTCCCACGGTGAGGAAGGATCAGGAGCCAGGAGGATGCCAGGTCAGGCTCTGGTGTGGATGGTGAAAGGACTGAAGTTTAATTGTTCTCTTAAAAAGGAGAAATGAAGGGAAGGGAGCAGCCAGGGTGATGGGTACTGTCACCTCGCTGTGTCTCAGGGCTCTGGTGATTTCATGGTGCTGGGAGCAGGGACTGGGGGGATGCCTCGGGCACTAACCCTGGGGAAATGGGAAAAGCTCCTTCCATTTCTCCCCTGGTCCATCTGTGTGCCATCAGGGGAAGGGGAACTTTCTGTGTTGGGACTCTGGGGGATTCTCTCTGTGTAAGACCAAAGTGTAGCAGTCCAGTTGTAGCACTCTGGGCATCGTGCCCCTGTGTGCTGTCAGCAGCAGGGACAAGGCCATCTCCCGTGGCTGTGCCATCCATCCCTGCCCTGAAGCTGCTGCTGGGCCCTGTCCTGCAGCTACAGCCAGGCAGAGGTCAAGCTGAGCTCCGTGCCGGTGACTCACCGGCCTCTGGCGTCGGAGGAAGCGGCTGCTGCCACGCTGATGTGCGTGGGCAGCAGGGCAGTGCCCTGCCACATCCTGCAGCAGCTCAGCTCCATGCCAGGCTGGAGCAGGAGCAGGGATACGGCAGGATGTGGGTGTCAGACCCGCTCGGTGCCTGGCGAGGCACGTGCTCCCGGCTCGTGATCCGGTCTGTGGCGCATCGGGATGCTGCTCTTGGGGTGGACACAACCACCAAGGCGTTTTGGTCTTGGTTTGGCTCATGCCGGGATGTTTTCTTGCAGGGATCTTCCCTCGCTTAGCAGGTCTGCAGGCGCTGGTCTTGGTGAGGTGAAGGCTTTGAGGAGAGCTCTCCTGGATGCTGTTGTGGAATGGGAAACTGCCACTGTCCCCACTGCCACTGTCCCCACTGCCACTTGCTCATCTTTGCCATGTCTGCATGCTGAAATGGGTTCAACAAAGCCAAACCTCAGGAAACTCCCATCCCTGGCACCCCTGGCATTACCCCTCCCAGGAGCTGGGCTGTGAAGCTGCCAGGCCACGTGTGAACAAGCACAGAGGCTGCTGAGCTGCTCCACTGTCCCCTGTCCTGTGGGGACATGGGGTGGCAGTGGCAGAGCTGGCAGCGACGGAGCAGCAGGGACCTGGGAGATTAATAATGGAAGCGCTGGCATCCGTTTTAGATTAGCGAGAGAAAGCTCAGTGCCCATCTCGCCCAGCATGTAACTTTAATGCCGGGATAATGAGCAATGATATTTATTTGTAAGAGATCTGGAGATATCGCTGCCCAGGGAGCAGCCAGGAGCTGTCAGAGCCCTCTCCAGCCCCGCCGTGGCTGCTCCCAGCTGAAACCCAAGCGCTGCCCTGCATCCGGCTCACTTTTCACGCTCCAGCTCCATTCACCGAGCGAGACACGTGGGCTGGTGGCTAAGATTTTGCTCGTGATTTGGGCTGGCACTCCGAGGGGATGTGGGTCTTGCAGGAGGAGTTAGGAACAGCCCCCACAAGCTGCAGGTCGAGCTGCCAGGATGGGGTTTGAACCCACATTGGGATGTGCCAGGGAGGGCTGGCAAGGAGGGTGTGGAATGATCTCTCAGCAGCTGAGCTGGAGAGGGGAGGGTGGTGTGGAAAGCCTGTGAGCAGGTCCTTCCCTTCACTGAGGTTTTGGGGCTGTTTTGGGGAGTTTGGGAGCAGACAACTTTTCCTGGTGACCGGCTGGGTCCACGGGGATGTTTGTGGCAGTGATGTCCTGTGCTCTGGAGAAGCAGTTGGGTCTTGTGGGCATTTGGGCTCCTTCATATCCCACCCAGCTTGGGAGCAGAGCTGTTCCTGCATCCTTCCCCTGCGTGGTTTGGTCCAGGAGGGCTGAAGGATGCCCAGCGTGCTGTTGTGTAACTGGTCAGCAGGCAGGCTTAGGCTGCCTCTGGCAGGTGGGTGTCCCTTCCTTATTAAGCCATCCCCGGGGTAATTAGTGGGTTAAAGCCTGATGAGATAATGCTCCATTATTTTTGTGCTATTGGGGGATTAGGAGCAGTGGGATTTCTCAGAGGCTTTATCTCCACTCAGGTCCTGAGCTGCACGGCACGTTTGCAGGCGGTAAGATCACCTGGGCTCCTCCAGCCCTCCGGCACCGTGGCATTCCCACTTCCCGGGGCTGCAGGGATGGGGAGCCCAGCCCGGGGGCTGCTGGTGCTCAGGCTGTGCCGGGAGGAACCTCCTCGGAGCGCCGGGGCAGCCCCATCCATCACGGCGCTGCCGGCTGGGGAGAGGTGACACTTCCAAATAAACAGGGAGGTGGGTGGTGCGCGCCGAGGCAGGAGCGGAGGGTGTCCCTGGGGGTTTCTCCCGTGATTTATGGCCGGGATGATGCAGAGCTCTGGGCTAGCCTCTGGAATCTGTGTGCTGACAGTGCTGCTGGTGGCTGTCACAGCAGCGTGGGGGCTGCGAGGACAAACATCCCCCGTGCGTCGCTGAGGTGACACGAGTGGCTCCCGGGCTGCTGGTGCCCTTCCCGGGAGCCCAGCCAGGGACAGCCTCGGGATGCTGATGGGGCTGGCGTCCAGCCCTCCCAGAGTCCCAGGGATGCTCTTGAGAAGCAGCAAGCAGGAGTGGAAATGTGAAAAGTGAAATGTGCTTAATGAAACCGGGCCTGGCGGGGGCTGCACTCCTCCTGCCACCCCGGCACAGGCAGCCCCGGAGCAGGAGGGATGGAGCTGGCATTGGAGCAGGGAAGGAGGCAGGCTGGACGTGGGCCAGGCTGCGCACTTGATCCAAACACAGCTGGAGCTGATCTGATGAAGTGAGAGGTTAAGAAGAGAGCATCTGTTATCTAAAGGGGACACACAGTGGGAAACTGTAAGCTCTTTATTCCCCCCACCCCACCCCCTCTGTTCAGTGCATCATCTCGGACTTTATTTCTTTGATTTATTAAGGAAGCCTGCGCTTCCGGGGCTGTAATTAAGTGCCACTGTGTGAGCTTTTGATAGCGCGTGAATGATCTAATGGCTCGCACGGTTGCCGTCTGCTCAAGTGCTTTAGGACCGAGATAACACGAGCAGGGATTCCTGCTGCCCATCGGGGAATGGGGCTGAGTCTCTGGAGGGTTCAGCTCAGCACGGTGGTGTCCAGCAGAGGAAGCAGGGAAGGATGCAGGAGACACTCAGCACCGTGGTGAGAATTTGTTCAGGAGGGGATTGCTGACCCGGGTTGGGAAGGGAGTTCACATCCTCTTGCTAAAGTCCATCGCAGCGTCTTTACTAAATTGGGTGTTGCCACTCCCAGATGTTCTTGTTCCCTGCCAGCTGTGCTGGGTGCTGGAGGTGGAGAGGGCACCACAGACCCTCAGCTCCTGGGCTGTTTTTAGGGTAGACAGGGCTTGGACATCCATAGGCTCAAAGAACAGTTGGTGTCAGCATCCTCAGCATCCTGCAGGTTTCCTCTGCTGCCAGAGGAGTTTGCTGGCACTGTTGGTGTGGAGCCAGGGGCTGGGCAGTCCTGGCCAGGAACAGCTCCTCCACCAGCTTCTGGAGAGGGGCCAGTGCTCCCAGGCTGGAGGTGCCACGAGTGATTCACTGGCGCTGTGTCCCCCTGTCACCCTCCAGCCCTGCAAGGTGTCCTCTGCACAAGGGAAGTGCCACCGGACAGGGTGACATTTCCATGCAGTGTTGCTGGAATGGCAAGGAAGGGTCCCTTTGCATTCCCACCTGCCACAATGCTCTCTGCTCGCGGTGTCCCTGTCCCTGTCAATGTCCCAGGCCACGCTGGAACCTGGCAGGCACTGCCAATGTCTGGCTTTCCCCCAGGGCTCAGTGCTGTTCCCAGGATGGCTGCTGAGCCTCCCTCTGTGCCCAGCAGCGTTGCTCCGGCACCCTGCTCACCCTCGCCTGGGCTTTAGGCAGATATAAATTTCTTTTTCCTGTAAGGAACATTTTTGATACATAAGCAGGATTATTTCCGTGGCTTGGCCAGCGGCCACAGGAGGAGTGAACTCGGGGCCTGGGGAAGATTTTGGCTCCTGGCTGAGGGGGAGAGCAGGAGGAGGAGGAGGAGGGAGAGATAAAAAGCCGAACCCTACGTGTAAATAAATTTAAAAATAAAAAGTGACAGAGATTATTTGCTGCTTAATGAACTAAAATGTCCAACCTCCCACCGAGCAGCGACATTGTTTATAAACTACAGAAAGGGCTTTATTTTAATGGGCAGTAAATCCCATTCATCCCCAGCCCTGGCAGTGCAGAGCGTGCAGGATGAATAGACTGGCTCTGGACTCAGCCTCCTCACTCCTGTGGCTTCTCTGCGGGATGATTTTTGCCCCTTTTTGCCCACATTTGCTATTTTCCTCCTTTCCTCCTCTCTCCCAATCCCCTTCACGGTGCTGATAACGGGGTTATCTGGCCAGGAAGAGAGGAGGAATCCGTCCCTGTGCCTCGGCATGTCACATCCGCTCGCGTTTGTTTATTCATTTGGAAAACGCTCCCTCCCCTCCCCCGTTCTGTCTCTGGGTGGCAGCTGGAGAGTGGCCCGAGATAATCACAGCCTTATTTTTTATTTATTCCTCTTAAATAAAGCCTGCTGTAGCCTGCAGGCAGATTTTGTCCAGTTGCCCCCACCCTGTGCTCCTTACTCGGCAAACAGGGGGTGATGATGCTCGGAGCAGTCCTATGGCAGATCCCACTGAGGATTCCTCTCGCAGGGAAAATGGTGATTCTGATGTGGGGGACAACCCCACTGAATGTGGCAGCAGGGCAGGAAGGACCACAGGCAGCAGCCAAGCAGTTGTAGGCAGAAAATGCAGATCAGTGTTTCTGTCCTGGGCAGAGAATTGTGGAAAATAAAAATATATGGTCTAAGTGTCTGTGGAAACGAGAGCATTTAGGCTGGGGGGTGAGGTTTGGGAGAGGTTTGGGTTAAAAGGGATGATGGCAATTATTTCTGAGCTGACAGCAGGTTTGGAGCTGGTCAGGCCTGCAGGACACGTGGCTGTTGGTGGGAAGCAGGTTGATGGATGTGGGCTGGGAGATCTTGAGCCACTGGGAAGAGTTGGGAGCTGCTACCCACCATGGGTCAGGTCAGGTGGGAATTTCAGACATGCCTGACTTCCCCAGCACCTCAAAAAACTCCTGGTCATCACTCATAGGGTGATGTATTCCTAAGGCAAGAAAGAAAATAGTAAGTTATCTATTCCTGCTTGAGTTTAATATCCATAATCTGCCATTAATCAAACCAGGGCTGTAAGATCCTTACTTAGGCCTAATCAGTGCATAATGGATTATCTACAGGAACTAATAAAAGGTAATTATCTATGCTTTGCAAGTTCCAATTACTGTACTTATATGATCAATTAATTCTTGTAACAGTTTCCCAGGTGCAATTTGTGTGACAACATTAGGCTGACTCCAGGCAGAGGCTCAGTGCCTGCCTGGCTGCAGGGATGCCAGCAGGGATGCAGGGAGCAGCGGGTGCTGCCAGCAGGGATGCTGGCAGGGATGGCTTGAAGCTGAAGGAAAGGAGATTTAGAGGAGATGTTGGGAAGGAATTCTTCCCTGGGTGGATGGGGAGGCTCTGGCACGGGGTGCCCAGAGAAGCTGTGGCTGTGCCATCCCTGGAAATGTCCAGGGACGTGTTGGACAGGGCTTGGAGCCACCTGGGATGGTGGGAGATGTCCCTGCCCATGGCAGGGGGTGGCACTGACTGAACTTTAAGGTCCTTTCAACCCAAACCACATTCTGTGCTGTGGGCACAGCGATGTCACCCTGCTGGCACAGCTGCCCTGGCACATCCCAAGTCATCCCAGTTGCTGCCCTGGGAAAAGCCAGCTCCATGCAGGGAGCTGAGACAGCCCACCAGCTAAAGTCCCTGGTGGGCTTTTAGCCATGCAGGGTGGTCCTGCCCCAGCCAAACCCCTCTGCCCTGGGCTGTCCCTCCCTGGAGCAGGACACCAGCGTGAGTTCAACAGCCGCTCGGCTCTGACTGTCACCGCAGGACCATGGGGACATTGCCCCGGGCTCAGCATCACCTCGGGGACCCCCTCTGCTCCCTTCCCATGCCCCCAGCACAGCCAGCAGAGGCAGCTGGCTCCACTCATCCCCTCCTGCCTGTCCCTCTCGCTGCCTCGTGGAGTCATTGGAGGGTCTTGGAGGAGGAGGAAATATTCCAGCAATGTCTGTGCAGTTTTAGGGACGGCTTAAAATTACAATAAATTTGAGACACTTTACATGTCCACTCGGGGCCCAGCATTGTTGTGGTAATTTGAAGCAGATTGAGGCAAATGGCAGATCTGAGGGTTCCTGCAGGACTCGGGGATGGAGGAGGAGAGGTGGTGGGGAATGGAGGAAAACACCATTCCTGCAGTGCTGGGTGGAGCCCCAGAGCCAAATCCTCCCAGGCTGACCCTGGACACCTCACAGTGCTGCAGCCCTGACTCATGACTCAGCTTCTGCTTCTGCTTTCTCTTTTGGGGGATTTTTTTTGAGTGTTGTGGAGCTCAGAAATGCAGTGTCACCTTTTGGTGTCCTGCAGTGTCAGGGTATGTTTTGGGCTCACTTGGGTTTGGGGTCCTAGAGCCAGATCCTGCCCCTGGGGTGATCTTAATGGGACATGGGGATGTGTCACCTCAGCCCTGTCCAATCCCCATCCTATTAAACCAAACCCTCCTTGGGAACCCAAGCTTGAGAGTGTTGGATGGGATTAATGAAGTTCTCTCAAGGTTCCAAGTGATCCTTTCTGTTTGGTTTGATTTCAGCCTTTGCAGAATTTCGTGTCGCTGCAAAGGAGCAGAAACAAGAAATTGTTTCAATACAAAACTTGTTTTTTAAAAAAAACAGCTGTCGACATGGGATCTTTTGAGAATTTCCATTGTTACTCCCCCCAAACATGAAATTAATTCATCTGTGTAAGTCCTTTTTCTGGGAACAGTCCTGGTTTCATTGACATTTTCAGTTAACATGGAAAAAAAGCAAACCCACAAAAAGAAGGGAAAAAAAAAAAGGAAAAAACAACTCCCCCAAGCCTTTCTACTTAAAAAAGAAACTCCCCTCCCAGCTCTCCCAGTGACCAGGATACAACCACTGCTTTGTTCCCAGCATGGGTGATGTTCCCAGCTTGCTCCAAGCTGTTCTGCTGGATGGGGCTGGAGGGGAAGGGATGTTTCCTCCTCTCTGCTCTCACACCAGCTCTGGGACGTGATGGTTTTAAGGGAGGACATCTCCATGGTGGCCACAGTTTCCTGGTTTGGTGTGAGTTGGGATTTTTGGGCATTCCTGGAGATTTACTGAGTCACAGGATGGGGAGGTGGATGCAGGCAGGTGAGGCTTTGTGTCTGCATCACTTGGGGAACCCTGGGCACTGAAATACCAAATGATGCCAAGGACAGAGGTGAGCCCCCTCCTGTCCCCTTGGCTGCAGCACTGTCCCCAGCTCTGTGCTGTCCTTCTGCACTGATCTTTCCCTGCTGTTGGCTCCTGGCACCATCCACTGCTCCCTTTGGATTGGTTTTCCAAGCCTCTCCACGTGTCCAGCCCTGCCCAGCAGGGAGAGAACTGCTGGAGATGCAGCCACTCACAGCCTTCCCAGTGCCTGGCCCCAGCACCAGCCCCTTCCACAGCTGCTTCCCTCTCCTTTCCTTTCTTTTGTTTCATTCCTCTTCTATTTTTTTTCCCCTTTCCCCAAGCAAGCCACCACAGGCTCCTTCAAACATTCCCCTGCAAACTATTCTCCCACTCCCATTGCCCCATCCCAGCCTTCTGCTCCTGCTTTCTTGTCTGGGACTGAGTCTGGGCATGCCAAATCCCATTCAATCCCATCTCTCATACCTTTGATTCCAGCTCTCCAGCCTTCCCTGTGCAGACGTGACTCCCTGCCCGTGGATGTGCCCACGTGGTGCCGTGAGGTTGGTGGGCTGGGGTGGGTTTTGGAGCTCAGCACCCACCCTCTGGCTGATTTACACCTTTCTGGGACAGCTCATCTCGCACTGAACTCCAAAATGAGCTTGACAGCGAGGTAGCAGAGCCAGGTGATGGTGGCCAGGGGGCTCAGGCTCCTCATCCGTGGGTTCCTGGCAGCAGGAGGACAAGGGTGCAACATCCCAGCCTGGAGCTATAGCTGCCCAAATCCCATGCTGGGTAGATGGTCACAATGAGGGCAGTTGGGTGCATTAATTCAATACTCAGATTGCACTGATCACAGCTCTTGTTCGGTAAAAACCCAATCATAGCTATTTGACAGGATTTGTGGTGTGGTTTCACAGGAAAGCTGGTGGCTCTGGCAGGTGCAGAGTGTGACCAGTTCAGATCATGCTGGAAAATGCCACCCCTGGTGACAGGGAATCACTGCTTGGCAGTGGGAAAGGCCAGCAACTGTTTGTCAGGATTAGGAAGCGTGTGGCTTGGCAAAGCCTGGCTTAGCAAGGGCTGATGCAGATAGACTTGTGTTCCAGACTGAATTTGTGTTTGTTTGCTCATTGCTTTGTTTTAATTTGAAATCCGAGCCTCTTCCCTGTGGTTAGATCCTCCCAGCTAAGCAAGTTTTAGCACAGGGAAGTTGCTCAAGGAAGGGAAAGGATGCTGGATGAGGCGTGAAGTGAGAGCAACCGCTGTTACCACAAACACTTCCCAACCTCTGGGAACAAAACCATCGGGGGTTTTGTGCTCCTTTCTCTCCATTCATCCCCTTTTCCAGTGCAAGATTTCCTAAGCCAACATTGCTGCTTTTATTATTCCTGCTTGGTGTTTAGACAGCACCAGAGGTGTACACAGCGTTTTTCAGATGGTGGGGAAGAAAAGGATCTTTCTCAGGGGGATTTGTTCTAATTTAGGTGATTGTGGTAGAAATAATTAAGGCTGAGAGGGACAGGGAGCACCATGGAGCAGTGTCAGAGCAGAGGGACTGACCTGGAGCATCTGGGAATAGGGATGCAAATTTTAGGACCGTGGGTGATGGGAGAGGCATCAGCTCCCTCAGACACAGCTTTTGTGCCAAGGACTTCCAAAAGGAAAAGGAAAAACAATCCTGGACTTGTGGCACCCGGTAATGCACTGACCCAATTGTGCACTGCTGTGTAAGGGGAGAGAAATTCCTTCCTGACCCTTGGACTCATCAGCCCATGCCCTGAAGCATGAGATTTGATTTTCTTTATCTGGCTTTCCGTAATTGCAGATGTCGTGGTTGGTATTCCCTGTATCCCACCCCTCGGAAGCAGCATCTGCTGCATTTAACTCAATGGACTTTCTCCTCTGGGAGTTCCATCCTGAGGCTTTGCTGGGAAGTGCCTGCAAAGAGAGAAGGATTGCTGCTTCTGTCAACCTTCCCAGAATTGAGGGTTTTCCCGGGCTGGTGGCTCCCCACACCATGGCACGTTGTCCCTATTGTCATGGATAAGGTGCTGAAAATTTGGGATTTCTGCGGAACCCATCCTGAAAGAGTTAAAGGCTCTCACCCCTTCCAGCCTGGGGAAGTGGAATTAGTCACAGCCCTCAGGAGAGGTGCTGGCCAGGTTATAAAAATGACAAACGAGCAGAAATCAATAATGAAGTTAGTGTTTTCTGGGAATGCCGGGCACAAATGGAAAAATACATCAGCACGGGCCCTGGGATGAACTTCCCCATCCCATACCCTGCCCATTTCTCCTTCCCATCGTGTTTGAGCATTCCACAGTGGGAAACAGGATGGTTCTGCACAGCAGCACCTCCTGGAGATTTTGGGATCCTTGTGGAGCAGAGCTTGTGTGATCCCAGCTCCCTCTGGGTGCTCCTTCAGCTCCGGGATATCGGAAATTGGGGATTCCAAACGGTGCCCCCGGGGAAGCTGAGTTTCTGATTAATCTTCAGGATACAGGGTAGCCTTCCCGCAGCAGAGAGGGAGCATTGGAGGCCACGTTTCCTTTTCCAAAGAGATTTGGGCATGTCTGGAAAGGAAACGGCCGCCTAATTAGATGGCTTGAAAATCTTTACCGCCGCTCGTTACAAATCCATTCATCATCCCATATTGAAAGGACCACACTGCAAAAATGACATTATTATGATTATTGTTATTTATAGTGTAGATATGAATGAGTTTAATCCCTTCCTAGGCTGGGCTGGGTTCAGAAAGTGACCCAACATCCTAGGGCTGCCTCTTGGCCCTGGTGTCACCTGGGTTCTCTGTAAACCTACTTGGGGATGTCTTGGGAATTTGCAGCAATGCTTTAGGATGGGCAGCTTTGAAAGTTTTAAGAGAGAGGGAAAAGGATGATGGGGAGGATGATACTGGCAGAGGTCCCTGCAGGGATGGAATGGGGAAGGCTTGGGTGAGAAGGGACTGAGCTGTTCCAGGGGAGCAGGAGGTGTCTGCACAGCGTTTCAAGCCCGGTGGCTTTCCCAGGGTATTAACACATTTCTGTAATTAATATAAACTTCCTTAATCAGCCCTGGATTCCAGTTGACCCAGGCTGGGTCCTGCTCCCTCTTTTGGGATGTGGTTTCTCCTGGAAACCACAGTGCCTGGAGATCCATCACAGCCTGGCTCGGTGCCTGTGCTGTCCCAGCTCCCTGCTGACCATGAAGAGCCTCAGGGATGGGTGGGAAAATGCAGATATTGATCCATTGTGGTTCTTCCCTGCCTGTGGTGGCCTGGGTGACACCCAGACCTTGAGGAACTGTTGGAGAGCAAGGGTTTAATGGAGGCTGAGGGTGATGGATATCTGGGAAGAACTGTTCCTTCAAGGAAATCAGTAATCTGGGATACTTAGGCTGCTCATTTTTATGGTTGTCTCCACCACTTACCATAGTGGAATCAGTGGGGACAGTGTGGCCAAAGTGGACCCAAAGCTCCTACTCCAAACACCCCAAGAACTCAGCACAGTTAAAAAATCCCACAGCAAACCAGTCATCTGCATGGAGTGGAGCAATACTGGGCAAGAAGGGTTTCCCACCCACTCTTTGCCATCAGCTGAGTGTGCCCTGGGCAGGGAAAAGATGTGCAGTGCCCTGTTGGGATGAGATGGCCCTCAGGAGCACAATGGTTGGGATCTCTTGCTCCCACAGGGAGCTGCCAGCATCTTCCTGAGGCACATTTCCACATGCTATGGCACATCCAGGCTCTTCCACCACCACAGATCCATCAGAGCCACGCCGGTGCGAGGCAACCTCCCTGCCTTGGGTCCCTGCCCCGTGCTGGTGGCACTGCTCCAGCCCCCAAGGCTAATGAGGTGGCTCCCAGTCCTGGTTAATCATTTGCCAAGGTGTATCCGAATTCCTGAATTCCTCACTCCTATGGACACGATGCCGTGTGCTCGCCTGTCGCGCTCTCGCCCGGAGCTGCTGCACCGACTGTTTTGCAACAAAAACCCCAAACCACATGAAAGCAGCCGAGTTTCATGTTTCATTCTAACCCCAAATTCAGGTTTGCCAGGAGTTTCAGTAGTTTTACGAACCTTTCCCACGAGCCTGCAGCGGAGGCTGTCGTTGAGCCTGGTTTTGGTGCAAACCCAGGTGCGACTCGGGCGCTTTTGAGGTTTGCGCAAATGTGAAATTCGAAGGGTTTTGAGAGGAAGGAAGGAGGGAGGGAACCCAAACACACGTCAGGGCAGTGTTTGCAGGGAGCCCTGCACACATCTGGGGCCAAGCTGTCATTCCTTGGGGACTCAGGACTGTGGCACCCACGTTCTCTACACCGAGGGATGTTTTTGGGAATGCGTTGAACCAGCTTGGCAGCATCACCCCCAAAACTGCTGCCACAGTTGGATCAGTGCTGGTGCTCTGAGCATCCTGGCTCTGGATGAGTGACCCAAGGTGTGACAGCTTATCCCAGTGTTTGCCACCTCTGGGGTTGGAGTGGCCGTGGGTGATTTCAGGCTTTGCTTTAAGGAAAAACTCAGTGAAAGCCAGCGGTGTGCAAGGGAGCTCCTGAGCCAAAAAAATGAGGATGGGGCTCCTTCCGACCCACGCCTGGCGCACACCCAGCCCTGCTCTGGATTCTGTGTCTCGCTGGATCCACCCGCGGATCGCTTTTTCGGCAGCGCCGGCTTTCCTTTCTCCAGCAATTTCCTGAAATAACGTTAGGGAAATGTGAAAATCTTGAACTTTTGAACCTCCCCGGAGGACGGCGTGCAGGGGGGTGGCGGCAGGAGGAGGGGACGCCCGCCTCCTCCCTGGCGTTTATTTTGGCTACGGGGCCTGGCGATGGGGAGGAGGGGGCTCTGCAGGCTGCAGAGAGCAGAATCAGCGCTGCCCCTTATTAATTAATGGCTTTCTTGTCAGTGGGTCACGGAGGCGAGGAAGGCAGAGGAAGTTTTCTTTTGCTGGCAGATGCCGTGGAGAAGGGGAGAGCCTGGGCTGGGTGGCGAGGGCAGGGGGTGACACTGGGGTGATGGATGGAGCCACGGGATTTTTGCCGGGCTCTGGACACGGGCAGCTCGCTCCGGTGAGGGGAAAGGGGATAGGCTGTGCCTGGGAAGTACTTTTCCCTCTGATGAACTTCAGAGGAGTATAAATCACTGCCAGGCTGCAGCTGCGGAGCATGTGATGCTGGCAAATTAATGGGCCTTCGGAAAAGCGGCCATCACATTCCCCTCCTGCCTCTTAAAGGCACCGCCGGCCTTCCCGGGGTGGGGATGGGGAGCTGGGGGGTCAGGGCTGGGCTGGGGGAGCCTTGTGGTCCTGCTGGACCGTGAGGGAGCTGGAGCTGGGTGTGCCCATGGAGATGATCCAGTGTGAGGGTCCTTGTGATGCTCCCCATGGTGCAGCTCAGTCTGTGGTGGAACTCAATCTATGGTGGAATTCAATCCATGGTGTAGCTCAGTCCATGGTGGAGCTCAATCCATGGTGGAGCTCAATCCATGGTGGAGCTCAGCCCATGGTGGAACTCAATCCCTGGTGGAACTCAATCTGTAGTGGAAGACCTCAGTCTGTGGTAGACCTCAGTCCATGGTGCAGCTCAATCCATGGTGGACCTCAATCCATGGTGGAGCTCAATCCGTGGTGAAACTCAGCCCATGGTGGAACTCAATCCATGGTGTAGCTCAATCCATGGTGCAGCTCAATCCGTGGTGGGGTCCTGCTCTGCTGCCTGTGGATAAACAGGGCCAAGGTGTTCCTGGCAATGCTATTTTTGTGTGCCTGGTGAGGCTCTGTGCAGCAGTGCCTCTGCTGTGCTCTCGCCCACCCAAGTTTTGTGCACAAGAGATGGGGGCACACCCAGGGCACCCCAAACCTTGTGCCTGGAGTGCTGAATTTGCAGCAGGGATGGGCATCACACACAGGGCTCACCTCCCTGGGGCAGCAGGGTGCTGGGGCAGGGCACCTTGGAGCACCTTTCTCATGGTGGCATCAAGAGGCCACCACGTGCCTGGGCTGGGCATTCCCAGCCATCCCATGCAAACCTTTCAGGCAAACTGCTGGAGACTCCCCAGCTCATGCAGGGTCACCAGGGCCACCACCCAAGCCCATCACTCCTCTTCGTCACTCTTGCTCTTTAAAAGCAGTGGTGGAAGAGGAGGAGAATCCAGCACTGCAGCTCCTGCCCGTTGCTGCTGGAATGCAGGAGGGGGAGGGAGCCGAGCCATCAGCCCAACAGTTAAAAATTACTAAATACTTCCCTGATATAATTAGGTTTCCATGCAGGCAATTGCCTTAATTGCCAGAGGGATGTGGGGCAGCGCGGGGGGAGCCAGGCTGGGCTGTCCCTGTGCTGCTGCTTTGCTCGGTGTCTCACGTTCTGCTCCAGCTGGACCAAGGGATTTGTGGCTGGAAGATATTCCCAGTGATGCCCCAGTAAGATTTGGCTGGGCGAAAAATAAATAAAAGTGTTTTGTGAACATGGTGGGGCTGGAAGTGAGTGGTGGTGAGCAGGACCAGTGTCACCCTCCTTGGATGGGTTTGTTGGGAGAAGAGCTTGGAGGCTGCCAGGACACACAGTTTAAATTCCTGTTTCTTTTCTAAGTGCTGTTGGAGCAGGGAAAGTTAGGCAGGCAAAAAAAAAAAAAAAAAAAAAAAAGAAAACCAAACCCCAAACCAGAGCCCACTCTGTGATTTACGTGGTAAAGGAGATAAGTGGGGATTTAAGGAGAAGGGAATATATAATTGAGACGAACGTGTAACATGAGCACGGATCCAAACAGGGAGATTGTAATCAGAAGTGTGAGGAGAAGCTGGGGTTTATTAATGAAACGTCTCAGCCATTTGTCAGCTGAAGAGGAGCAGCCTTTCCCAGCAGCCGGGGGTGGATGTGGGGATTCTCTCGGTGTTCCCAAGCAGGGATCAAGGCTGCCATCTCCCTGCCCGGCTGGATGGGGCTCAGCCTGGGAGTGCAGGCAGGCTGAGAGGGAAAAAGGAGGTCTGTGGTTTCTGGGAAGCTGGATGTTGCTGTTTTGCTGGCTGCAATCTGCTTTAGAAGTCAGGAGCTGGGGGAGCTGCTCAGGGAGGGGTGAGAACCACCCAGGGAAGCCTTCCTCGGAGCCCCTCACCTTCATCAGTGCTCTCCCTGATCCCAGTGCTTGGCTACCCTGCAGTTCCCTCTCCTGCAGTGCCCAGGCACATTTGGGAAGTGCTGCTGACCTGACCCCACAGCCCTGCTGGCTCCCAGAGGCATGCTGTCAGCTTGGACAAACCCCTCTTCCCTAGCCTGGGGGCTGCAGTCTGGTGCAGACACATCTACCCCAGCTTTGGGGGAGCTTTGGGAGCTGTGTGGAGAGCATGGAGCACCCATCTCCGTGGTCCTTGGTGTCCCTGGCTCCCAGGAGCCGTGAGGGTGGAATTCCCATGGTTTGCCCTCACTGTGTGGTGTGGAGGTTCTGCTCCATGGTGTGTTCTCTGTCATTGGGATGACACCAGAGCCTGCTGAAGTCACCCTGTTTCATGCCCCACTCATCCCTTTATCCTTGCCCAGCATTGCCTTTGGGGAATCTCCATCCATTGGGGTTGGACAATGATGCTGGCGGTGTCCAAGGGGTTAACCCGGGGCTGTGCTCAGCTCTGGCAGGGAAATGCTGCCTGTGCACGAAGGGAACATTTTTGTGAGGGGTCCTTCCCCTTCCCAGGCCCTGGCAGTTATCTGTGGGCTGCCAGAACTCCTGGAACGCCGAGCCCCGCTGGACATTGACCCGTCCGTGCCGAGCTCAATTAGCCGAGGCTATCTGATTGGACTTGGCGCAGCCTAATTAGCTTTGGACTCGAACCAGAAACTTAAACCCAAAGGCAGCTTGCAGGCAGCCCATCCCTTGCCTGCCTGGGGGAGGGAAAAGCTTTCCCAGGCCTCCTCTCTGGCCTGGGAAGGGCAAACAGCCCACCCAGCCCATCCCTCCGGCCACACAGCTGGTGGTGAGGGGCTTCAGCCTCCCCTCCTGCCCAGGATGTGGTACTGAACCCCAGCAGGGCACAGGAAACCAAAAGCAGCTTCTTTCTCTTGGATAGAAGTGCGTGGAATCTGGTTTGCAGAGGGAATAATTTGCTTTTCTGGAAGGGGACCTGGCTGTGCCTTGCCTGCCTTGTCACGCACCTCGCTGTGTAGGCACCTGGCTCTCAGGCTCCTTCTTTCTCCTGGACCTCCAGCTGAGGTGCACAGAGTGGGTGGTTTGTCCCTGAGGGAGCTGGCTCATTCCAGAGCATTCTCCACTCGTCAGTGGAGATGTGGAGGAGGAGCTGAGGTGGGAAGGGATGGCTGTTTTGGGACCCCGGGATCCTTTGCCCACCTGCATTTCCAGCTCTGTGAGCATTAAAGCACAAACACACTGCTGGGAAGGCAACTTCAGGGATCTGCTGATCATCTTCCCACCAGGCACGGTTCTGAGAGGTGGGCATTTCTCCAAGGAGACTTGGAAAACAGCATTCCCATGGGCTGCCCTTGCCCAGTTCCCAGAAGTGAAGCCCTCTGGAGCATTGGCTCATCCCACTTGGACGCTCATGAGATGTCTCCTGACCAGATGAGACCTCAGTGCCCATGCCAGCCTTGCTGGGTCTCAACTGGGAGATGGGAAATCCATGTAGCCTTCCCATCCTCCTGCCTCCCCTAAGGAGAACCACCACAACCATTTTTATGGAAAACTGATTTTCTGGAAAACCAGCGAGCGGCGTTGGTTTTGCCGGTCAGCGGCGACGCAGCTTTGGTGTCTTGGGCTGCCAGCTGCACACCAACCCAGGCCCCGTTGGATCAATTAAAGCCCATTATGCCAAGTGAATGACTGTAATTATCTCAAATCTGGATTAATGTGCACGCACAGCACCGTAATATAATCCGTCTGCCCGGTGCTTTGTGGGCTGCTGTTCCTGGGAGCCAGGAGGAGACAGAGATCCACAACTCATGGCTGTGTCTTCCTCCTCCTCCTCCTCTCACCTCAGACCCTGAGCAGGGAGCTTGGCCCATCCTGTAGGATCCCTAAAAGCCATGTGGGCTGCTGGTTTCTCTCCATGCTGACCACAGACTGGAGCAGAAGGCAATGGGGAGGTGCTGTCCCTCCTGCCAGTCCCCAAAATCAGCAGAACAGGGGTGGGTGCAGCACATCCTGCACCTCCAGGACTCCTTAACAAGCAGGAAACATGTTTTAACCCACGGATCTCAAAGCCAGTGGCTGGGAGAGCTGCTGGGCTGCTCTGCTCTTGGTCTTTAGGATTTGGCTCATCCCAGATCTGCTGAAGGGAGAGTATGGGAAGCTGGGAACTCGTGTTTCCCAGAGCACTCAGCATCCTTTCGGCTGCTTCTTTCCCTGCCTGCTTTGCAGAGGGACATTTTGGGGCTCGAGGGAGCAGGATCCCCAGGAGTGGAGAGCTTGGCTCCGGGTCTGAGCCCCATCTCCTGTGCACATCCCTCCTCCCTGGAGCCCAGTGTGGGGATGGCCCCAGGTGTTGGGGACAGTGGGTGGCACAAGCTGGGGCAGTGGGACAGCACTTGATCTGGGGTCTCTGGTGGGCCTAGCACATGTCACCTGTGTGGCTCCTTACTGGGATGGCCTGGGGGATCTCCAGAGTGAGTGGAAGCTTCTCTTGTTTCTGCTGGAATGAGCCTAAAGCTCCCGAGCTCCCCTCTGGCTCCTGCTTGGATTTTCATAGCTCAGAGCCCAGCACCCCCTCAAGGGCAATCAGATCACTTCCAATTTACCCGTAAGCCCATAAAACTGCAATTGAATGTAATTAAAAGGCCATAACGAGCTCCAGCAACCTGCAGGATCACTGTGCTTTTGCTCTCACCGTGCTCTTTTCGGGGACTGGGATGGAGCCAGCGAGGCTGCAGAGGTCAGGGAGGATGAGGAGCTCCAGCAGAGCTCCCCGGGCAGGATGGGCAGGTGTTGGCAAGCACCTGGGTGCCACCATCACCATGTCCCCACGCTGGGGGTGCCCATCAGGAAAGGACCCTCGGCAGCACAGCTCTGTTTTTGCGGAGCAGAGGGAGCATCTTCCCCTCTGCTGGCGTCTTTTCCTGCTGGTTTGGCTTCACGGAGGTTTTGTAGAAGCTGGAAAGGGGTCAGCAGGTCCAGCAGTCCCCTCTGGGCATAGCCTGCTCCAGGCTGTGTTTGGGGTTGGTTGGTGGCAGGGGACAGTTCAGCAATTGGGGTTGAGCCCGTTGGGTCCCCCAAACCTCCCTTTTAGGGTGCATGAGCACATGCAAGAGCATGGAGAGATACAACCTCAAGTAGGATATGCCGGGGGAATCCCAGCTCTGCCAGATCTGGGGCACAGAGCTGGGGACATCAACCCCCTGTCCCACACCCCGAAAGCACAGGGAGGGGACAGCCCTGCTCCGAGCTGCTCCTGCTGCTGCCACGTCGAGCCCTTTATCAGCCACCCCCGGTGCCCCTGGCAGCCCAGCAGCCCTGGCAGCAGCACTACACTGCCCCTATTATGGGCTGGCCCTGCAGCGGGTTCCCAGCCAGTAAATTAGGGGGCACTCGCTGCGCCGCTGACAGCAGAACAGAGAGCATTGTGAGAGCAGGGCCAGCGCCGGCCCTTGAGGGATGAAATAGGAGCCTGTAATTTCTCAGCGCTGTTGTGACATCTTTGCACAAGCGTGTGATTGAGTCACATTTGCTTTATCAGCAGAATCCTTGTTTGCCTGGGTGCACCCTCCCCCTCCACCCACCGCTGCCAGGGTGGGGGGAGAGCTGCCCGCTCCCCTCCCCCTGGGCTTCCCTGCTCTCCTCACGCTTCCCATATGGCTTCTCCTCACCCTTCCTGCTTTGCCCTTCTCTGCCTTGCTCTCCAGCTCCTGCTGGAGGGGCTTGGAGGCTGTCCTGTGTGCTTGGGACGTGGGTGGGGGTCCTCCGTGGGATGGGGAGGTGGTTTGGGATGGGGAGATGATTTGGGATGGGGAGATGGTTTGGGATGGGGAGGTGGTTTAAGATGGGGGGATGGTTTGGGATGGGAAGATGGTTTGGGATGGGGAGATGGTTTGGGATGGGGAGGTGATTTGGGATGGGGAGATGGTTTGGGATGGTGTCCATGCAGGGCAGGAAGCTGAGAGTGCAGGAGGAAGAGGCTCTCTCAAGCATTTCCTCCAGGGACAGCAGCTTCTGGAAAATTCCTCTTTTCAGTCCTTCCCCCTTGGAGGTGGAGGTAGCCCCTGCAGGCTTCCAGCTCTGCCACTGCTGCAGGAGCAGGATGTGATTTTAGAAGGCTCCTGAGAGGGTGGGATGGGATTTTAAGGCCGAAAATACCAAATAATCCTCTGTGCACACCTGGTCAGCCCTGGCGTGGGTCTGTGTCCCTCCTCCTCCATGGCAGCTCAAAGCATCCCAGTTTTGGTGTGGATCCTGTGCTGGTGGGCTCTGCAGACCCCTGGGCATGCAGTGTCCAGCTGATGGTGGGGTGAGTTAGGGGTGAGTGTCTCCCAAAAGCCCCCCTGTGGTGCTTTGAGCCAGATTGCCAAAAAGTGGGATTTTCTCCGGAAAAATCCAGAGGGGAAAATAAGCCAGGCTAGAGAGGGAGAGGGTGTTGGAGCTGCAGGGACAGAGCTGACCCTGCTCTGCTCCATGGGATAAGGTTGCTGCCAACTCCCCGGAGTGCTGCTGCAAGGTTTTGGGATGGATCCCACTTTGGGGAGACCCCATAACTCAGCACTTTGCACTTCCCCTTCACCCTGTGAGACATGAGCAGAGGTTTGCTGAGCGGTGCAGTGGGAATTCTGTCTGGGGAGGGAGGGCTTGGCATGCTGAGCTCCGAGGAAAAGCTGCTGGAGGTGCCAGAGCTCATCAACCCTTCAGGTGAAATGATGCCTGCGAGGAGCCAGGCTGGCAGCACCCACAGGGATGCTGTGGGATTCCTCCAGCCAAGGAAAACCCCTGATGCTTCACTGAAGCCCCAAAAAGCATCTCTGCTCCCGGCTGGGTTTGGCAGAGATGCTGAGGGATCCTCGGGAGGGTTTCAGGCAGGAGAGCAGAGCCAGAGGTGAGAAGCTCTGTGGCTTTGAGGTTTTAATTTTGGTCAAAGTGAAACCTGCTGGGAGGAGGAACCCACCCTGTGCCGATTGCAGCTGAAACGGAGTTTCTCGCTGTCCTCGAGCAGCTTGAAGCATCTCCTGGGGGAAGGTGCCAAATGGGGCTGCAGAAACTCTCCCAAAACCTCAGAGCAGGTTCCCGAAGAGAAACTGCACCTGGTGGGTTTGAAATGCCTGAAAAAAGGCAGATTTCTGTGTGCTGTCCCATGTGCAGGGCTTGGGGAGTCTCAGAGGGATGTTCTCAGGTTTATGTTTGTATTCAAGCCCAGAAAGGTAAAGAGAAAAAGCAATTCCAGTTACTTTTTGGTGAAATCAGAGCTACTCAGCACACCTGACCATGCTGCATTCCCATGTCTCTACATCCCTTTGCCTGTAGCTGTGCAAAAGATGCTCAGAAGAGAATTCTGGCTAAAATAACAGCTGCATCTTCTGACACCTTGGGGTGCCCATTGGCAAGGGATTCCCTGATGGTGTGTTTGTAACCCAGATGGTTGCAGAGAAACAGTTGCCTGGAGTGTTATAAATGCAGCTTGATGTGCTGGGATTCGCCATAGGAAGTTATTTCTTGGATGTGTGGATGAATTTCTGGGATAACAGCCACACTGCACACCCAGCTCACCTCCCAGGCACTGCTGGTCCGTGACATCAGCCACCTCTGAAGGGGACAAGGCAGCTCTTGCTCCATCCTCCCTTCAGTCCTCAGCTGCGCTGCTGGAAATTGAGAGCAAACTTACTCAAGACTGTAGGCCAGGGGCTATTTAAACCCATCCTGAGTTTGTGATCAGGACAAAAGTGAGGACCTGACCTCTTGTGGTCACAGCATTACCATGGCAATTTGCTCACCACGGACAAATCCTGCTGTCCTGCCTGGATCCTGTTGTTCTCCTGCTGTTTGCCACTTATCCTGCTGTGGGGAAGGTGAGAGGAAGGCAGAGGGAAACCTCCATGGTTTGAGGTTCCTTGTCTGCAAAGCACGTGAGATTCCTGAGCTGCTTTTGAGGAGTGAAAGCAAAAGGACAGGGATTTTCACTGCCGAGCTCATTGAGGTGTAGAGCCACCAAAAAAGGAACATGGAGTGCTGTTTCGACCTGATCCACGTGCATTTGGGGGTGAGGATTTGGGATTTGGCCACCACCAAAGTGATGCTTGGGAGCAGAGGAGGAGGAGGATGTTTGCAGAAGCTTGCTGGTCCTGCTCACCCCTCCCAGCCCTGCAAAGCCCTAACACCAAGGGCTGACTTAAGGAAGGGAGTGGCAACCCAAATTTAGAATTTCCTGCTGTTTAATACCCAGAATTGATTTGCTTTCTGATTAAGGAGGAAGAGGTGGTGAGGGAAAAAAAAAAAAAAGCGGAAGCAAGGGGTTTGTGAGTGACTTTCCAAATCTCAGCTGGCGTCAGGGACAGGAATTTGGGGTTGTGCTGCAGTGACAGCTCCTCAAACCCCTCTGATGCCACCTGGATGGGCTGTGAGCTGGATCCTGGATCTTCAGCTCTCCTCAGCTCACACAAACACAGCTCAGAGAGTCTGTTTGTGCCTTGAAATATGTTTTTGTTTTAAACTTCCCCTCTCAGAATCTGACTGCCGAGCCACCAAGCTGCTGAGTAACTCCCAGGATATGCCAGAAAAGGTTTTTCCAGCAGAGCTAGGTCACTGTAGTTTTACTGGCAAAGCCTCTTAAGCATAAATGAAGATTATTCTGGTGAAAGCTTATGCTGGTACAGTTTATTCCAGTACAAATGAGCTATCCTGGGAAAAAAAAGCGCCTCTGCTCTGGGACATTTTGTGGTCTAGAAATGTGAAAATCACAGCCCTTGGTGATAGTGCTGGATCAGCAAAGGCTGCTTCAGCTGCTGCAGACGTGCCCTGGCCAGGCAGCAGCACGAGTGACAGCCTGGGTGCTGGGTGACAAAATGCCCCAGGGAAGACTGGTGGCATTCCGGGTGTTCCTGGAAGGGCTGAGCTGCCCATCTGGGATGCATCCAGCCGTGGAGGTTGGCTGGTCCAGGCTGGAGGTTTGTGCTCTTGGCCCCAGGAATGCCAGAGAGGTTGGAAAATAGCAGTGGAGCTGCCCAGGGATATCAGGTACAAATGCTTTACAAAGGTGGTTTTCCCCCTTATTGCAAATTATTGATAATATTCTTGTTCTAATTGTTATTATAATGATGATAAGACTAAAAGGGTTCAGTCTGAGGGAAGGCTGATTCAGCAGTCGAGATGCTACCCCGGATTTTGGAATTGCCAGGATTTGTTCCCAGCTTTGGCTCCGATCTCCCATGTGACTTTGGTGAAGGTGACATCAGTCTGTTCCCCACTTGTGCCATCACTGTCTGGTTTTGGGGCTGCTGCTGCTAAAGTGGGAATGCATCCCAAAGAAATCTTGGAGAGGCAGGTATCTGCCCAGGGAAAGCTCAGGGACGAGCACCAGGAAAAACAAAACTCACCCTCCACCTCTGGAGGCCACATCATCCTCCAGGGGATGATTCCTGAGCCGTGGAGCAGAGCTGGGAGCATCCCAGGGCTCCTTGCAGGATCATGTGGCCCTGCATGCCCTAAATGTCATATTCCTTGGGAAAAACTCCCATCCAGGCTCTGTGGCTGGCGGGCTCGCAGTTTGGAGGGAGAAAAAGAGCTTTGCTGCAAATTCTTCAGCTGCTGACGAGCTCTGGTTTCTGATCTCCCAACTGCCATGGGGCATCTTCGGGGATATACAGAGGTCGTTGTGCTTAAACAAAGGACACACTGAGAAAATAGCTGCAGTTGATGGGTGTGACAGAGGGGAAATGCTTTCAGGACTTTTCTTTCCCGATTTTTTTTTTTTTTTAATTTTTTTTTTTTTTTAATTTAGAAACAGGCACAGAGTTTATTTTGGTCAAGAGATAGTCACACAGAGCAGCTTGAAATGGCAAAACTCCTCGAGGAGAAGGAACAGTCTCACACTGAAAATGCCTTTGGGGAAATGCCTCCTCTGTTTGCTGCAGTCCGAGTGGCGCTCATCACTTTGGGAATTTATTTGTTTCTATTAAGGATATTTCCTCAATCTAGGCTTTTTTCCTTTTCCTTGTCAAAGGAGAGACTGTGCTTGTCAAGTGCCTGATCTGCTGCATGCTTGGAAGGTGTCCATCCATCACCTCATGGCTGTTTTTGGGGTCCCCCTGCTCCAGAATGAGCTCCTGGGCTCTCCAGAGAGCTCCTCTTCCCAGCCCTTTAAAGCCACCAGAACCAAAGAGCTGGGAAGTGCTAAACCCCAGGAGCAGCCCTCAAATCCTCAAGGAATTTCCTGGGGTTCCTGTTGTGCCTCCCTCGCGTCACTCAGCCGCGGGTGACGTGGTGGCCGCGCTCGTTTTGTGTCAACATCCTGTGAGAGCCTGGCTAGGCTGGGGACATGGGGACATGGGGACATGGGGACATGGGGATGCTCCTCTGTGCCATGGCCCAGGGGTGCCTGTGGGGTGCTGGGGTCAGAGGTGGGATACTGGGAATTCTGGGGTCAGAGGTGGGATACTGGGGATGGTGGGGACAGTGGGGGGATACTGGATGCAGCAACGGGGTTCTGGGTGCAGCAGTGGGATGCTGAGAGCAGTGATGGGACTCTGGGTGCAGCAATGGGATTCTGGGTGCAGAAATGGGATTCTGGGTGCAGCAGTGGGGTGCTGGAGACAGTAATGAGACTCTGGTGGCAGCAGTGGGGTTCTGGAAGCAGCAGTGGGATTCTGGTGAGAACAGTGGGATTCTGGTGTCAGCAGTGGGCTTCTGGATGCAGTAATGGGATTCTGGAAGCAGCGGTGGGATGCTGGGAGCAGTGATGGGATTCTGGAAGCAGCAGTGGGGTTCTGGAAGCAGCAGTGGGATGCTGGTTCCACATCTTTGCGAGAGCAGCATCGCTGCCTTGCTGAGGCTTCTCCTGCCCCTGCTGGGGTTTCCCCACCAGGATTGGGGATCTCCAGGGAGGATCGATGGGGCTGGGCTGCTGTAGGTTCAGTGTTTCCCACTGTGTGACATCCATGTGCTAACTGTTCCCAAATCCTGGGGACACAGCTGATCCTGATGGGTGCAGGGAACTGAAGACAGAGTTTTCCAGACTTTATTTCACTTTGGGGTTTGCAGCCAGAGGCTCCCAGAGCCACCACGAACACCCAGCGCTGGTGCTTCCCCCTCTCTGAGTCCCTGGTGTGAGCTGGGGGGTCCTGGTGGGATTTGGGGGAGCAGCGGCCATGCTAGGGTGGCCCTGCCCTTGCTGCCCCCCTGCCTTCCTCCCGCCCCCTCCCCGGGGGCCAGAGCCAGCGCCTTCCTCGCTGGGGATTGTTTTGCAAGCAGCGTGACAGGATGAGGAGGAAATGTGCCAGGAATGGCTCCGTGTCTCCTCTTGGGAGAATTGGAGTCTATTTATAAGCCCCCCTTCCCGCCCCCCTCCTTTGGCTCCCCCGGGACAGGCAGACACAGCCTGTCCTGCTGCCTGCAGAGCTGCTCCCACTCCCCTCTCAGCCAGCAGGAGTGTTCCAGAACCACTGAGTCATTTAGCCTGGAAAAAACCTCCAAAATCCTCAAATCTCACCTCTGAGCAGGCAGCATTCCCCGTGGATGGACAGAGAGGGAATCACACACACGTGTGATGCACAGATGCTCTGGAGCCACCTCTGCATCTCTCTGTGTTCCCCATGCATAGCCTGGCCCGGTGATAAATCCAAATTATCCCGTGGCACAGAGGGAATCAGCTGGGGCAGCGATGCTGAGTCCCTGGCAGAGCTCACAGCTGGGGGACAGCGAGCTGGAGGAGGGCACTGATGCCTGCCTTGAGGTGGAAATGCTCTCAGCATGTCTTAATGCCTGTGTAGACACTCCACGAGAAGGTGGTTTGGAGAAATGCAGTCACACTGGGAATTTTGGGGTCGCCGTGCTGCTGTGTCCCACCCTGCCCCACACAGACAACTCAACCCCATTCCTCCCCTCCTTCTCTTGCAGATTTCTCCAACCAGGTGAATTCCACATCCCTGAACTCCCCCACGAGCCGGGGGCCCATGGCCACCCCTTCCCTGCACCCGTCCATCGGGCCGGGCATCGGCTCCTCGCTGGGCTCGCCGGGCCAGCTGCACTCGCCCATCAGCACCCTGAGCTCGCCCATCAACGGCATGGGCCCCCCCGTTCTCCGTCATCAGCTCCCCCATGGGCCCACACTCGATGTCCGTCCCCTCCACGCCCAGCCTGGGCTTCGGCACCAGCAGCCCGCAGGTAAGGGGGTGCTGGGGGGCACTGCTGGTGGTTTGGGCAGGGAAAACACCTCTGGGGTTCTTCATCCAGATAGAAGCCAAGGGGAGGTGAAAAGAAAAAAGGAAACGAAGGTGGAGGCGTCCTGTTCTGTTGTGGGGCTGCCCTGGGTGGGCTACGATGGACCAGCACTCCCATGGGGGTGGAAGGGGGACAGTGACCATCCCAGGGTCACCTGGGGGATGCTGTAGTTCTGGCAGGAGCCAGAGCCATCCTAGGGCTGTCTGGGATTTTTTTCCAGTGGTTCTGTCCCCTCCTTGGGACATGGCACAACCCCTGCAGGGCCAGCTCGTGGTCCCCATGGAATCATGGAATTGTTACGGTTGGCAAAGCCCCCCGAGATCACCCAAGCCCACCACAAAGCCATGTCCCCCACATCCACACACCTTTCACACTTCCACTGGTGATTCCACCACCTCCCTGCACAGCCTGTTCCAATGCCTGGTGACCCTTGCAGTGACCAAATTACCCCTCAACAGCCAATCTCAACCTCCCCAGCACAACCTGAGGCCGTTCCCCCTTGTCCTGTCACCTGCACACACCCAGGGGTCCCCTGCCTGCTGCCCCTCTCTCCTCACAGGGCAAGGACTGGCCTTCAGTGGCTGAAGATTATGTAAAAACCCCTCCAAGCAGAGCAAGATAAGCTCTTTTTAAAAATAGCCAGGTCGGGGTGCTGGCCAGCCCCTGCCACCTGTTGCTGGCTGCTTGCATGGGATATGTTTAGTAAAAGGGCAGATTAAGGAATTGGCCACCACCTGCCACTCGCTGGGGCTTTATTTATTCCAGGCCCTCTCTGGGAGTCAAGCACCTGCCAGCACCTTTATTTTTAAATATTGGCCTGGTTTATTCCTAGAGATAACAGGTCCTTTCACTACGTGCTGACTCCCATCCCTGGGGACCTGCAGGCAGCTTCCCCAGGATCCTGCATCCCTGGGTGGAATATTTGCCTTTTGGATGAGCTTGTCCCATGCAGGACTCAGTCTGTGACCCCTCAGATGTTCAGGGAGCTGCACCTCGGTCCCCACTGCGGGGTGGCCACGTCCCCTCCCGTCCCATGGCCGAGGGAAGGGGAACTGAAACCACGCCTGGGAACGGGCAGCCAGAGCAAAATTAGCAGCCAGAGCAAAATTAGCAGCCTCAGCGCCAAAACGGCGGGGAAGGAGTGGGAAGGGGGATGTGAGGCAAGCCGGGGGAGAGCCACAAGCCGGGGAGACAGCGGGGAAGGGGTGGTTGTGAGGTGCAGTTTGGGGCCGGCGAGTGGGGGAAGCGAAACGAAACAGAGCTGCGGGGCAGAAGGGGAAGTGAGAGTGGGGTGGGGTGGTGCTGGGAGCGAGCTGGCTCCAGCCCTGGTGGCTCCAGCCCTTGGTGGCTCCGACCCTGGTGGCTCCAGCCCTGGTGGCTCCAACCCCGGTGGCTCCAACCCTGGTGGCTCCAGCCCTGGTGGCTCCAGCCTTGGTGGCTCCAACCCTGGTGGCTCCAGCCCTGGTGGCTCCAGCCCTTGGTGGCTCCAACCCTGGTGGCTCCAGCCCTGGTGGCTCCAGCCCTGGTGGCTCCAACCCTGGTGGCTCCAACCCTGGTGGCTCCAGCCTTCGGAACACTCGTCCTTTGCTCAGGGACTTGTCTTAAGTGCTTTTCCTCGAGGTGACACTTGGGAGGGCTTCAGCCTAATGGCTCCTGCCATCTGTTCCCTGTCTGGCCACATTAGGTCCCTGTCCCTGTCCCTGTCCCTGCAGCAGGCAGAGGCGCCTACCTGGGCTGGCAGAGAGTGAGGGCAGGATGAGGAGGAGGAGGAGGAGGAGGAGGAGGAGGAGGAGGAGGAGGAGGAGGAGGAGGGCAGCGCTGCTCCGAGGGGAGCACAGCCCCCTGGCCCGGCCGGCAGAGCGCCGGGGTAATGAGGCGTGTGGCCCCCGTCGCCGGGCAGGGCTGGCACTGATGGAAGGTGGTTTGCATCAGATGGCAGATGCCACTTGCCATCAGGCCACGCCTCGTCGCCTCCGGAGAGGCAGCAGAGCAGAAGGGCAGGCGGTGTGCGAGGTGTGCTGGCTCCCCAGGGTGGGTCTCCTCCTGTCCCAGCTCTGCTGGGGTGGGAAGGAGCTGTCAGCCTCCCAAAAAATGGGAGGTTCTCCCTATCCCATCTGGTTCTGTTGAGGTGAGGACCCAGCAGCCCTTGGGGACAGTGCTGGAGGATGCCCCAAGTGCTCCCTTCCAGCTCTGGGAGCTTCCTAGGATCTTGATTTTGGCAAACACAGCCCCAAAATCAGGGCATGTGGCAAGGTGTGCTGCCATGGGATCCCAGCATCCCACCAGGAAGGGGATGCTGGTGCTGAGCTGGACCAGGGATGAGCAGTGTGAGGCAGGGGAACTCACAGTGATCCCAACCAGACTGGGGGGGCTAGACCCAGCAGCTCTGGGATTAACGCATCACTCAAACCCTCTTACCTAAAAATTCCAGGAAAACGGGGGAAAAAGCTCAGGATTTTCATCAAGAGCTGCGAGGGAAGGCCGTTCCATGCGGGTTGCAGGGCTGTGCAGAGCAGCCCAGCCGCCCCAGGCATCGCTGGCAGCAGCTCGGGGCGCCCGGGGGCGAGTGGGGAGAGATCAGACGTGGGATTAGGCTTTGCCAGAGCCGCCGTCTGCCTTTGCACAATGCTCTTTGTCAGGGTGCCTGGGGGAGCGGGGAAGGGCTGGGATGTTTTTTTGGATGGGAGGAGGAATAAAGCTCTGCTTGCCAGGAGAGACAGGATGCAGTCCTGGGTGCAGAGAGCTGGGCAGGGAAGGGAAGGAGCCCAGAGGTGCTGGCAGCACTGGGAGAGCAGAGCGCTGGTTCCTCCTGCTTGCTGAGCTGGAGCTGTGCTGGCCCAGAGCAGAAGTGCTGTGCCAAGGCCAGGGCTGCTGTCACCCCCCTGTCCCCTCCCTGCCTGCACGTGCTCTGGCCGGGAGGGGAAGGGCCAGGCAGGCGCCGGGGTGGTGTGGGAAACCCAGAGTGCTCGTGGTGCCTCTGCTGAGCTTTGGGGAGCTCAGTGCTGGGAGAGGAACCAGTGACTTTCCCCTCCCCAGCCCAGGGCTGACTCAGCTCTGACCAGCTGGTACTCCAGGCTGAGGAGGTCAGTGGGACCTCCACCCTCCTGGGTTGGTCTTGCTCTGCCCATCATCCCCTGGATGCTCTCAGGGGGCTGCTCGGGTGGGCTCTGTGGGCTGCTGGGGCTGGGGGAAGTGGTGGCCAAAGGCTTTATCTTCATCAGGCAGCCACGGCCTCTGGCCTCAGCCCCACAGCCAGGGATGCAATGTGACACGAGCTGTGGCCACCAGCCCCACAGCCAGGGATGCAGCGTGACACGAGCTGTGGCCACCAGCCCCACAGCCAGGGATGCAGCGTGACACGAGCTGTGGCCACCAGCTGCACCTGGGAACTGGCTGCACTTCCCAGAAAGCGCTCTGGGAGGAATTCCTGGGGCAGCTCACCCTGAGAGGCAGCCCCTGCTCCTGGGGGAGCACAGAGATCATGTGCCTGGGGACTCAAAAAGAGATGCTCCTGCCTGGGGAGCGGCGCTGCTCATCCCTCCCCTCTCTGCTCTGTCAAACAGCACAAAAGCCCAGCAGTGCTTCCCTGGGTGGCACCAGATCCCAGCAGCCTTTGATTCATCAGCTGGCACAGGCAGGGCAGGAGAGGGAGGCAGATCCATCCCATTTCTCTAGGGTGGGTTTACCTGGCTCTGCTGTGTGGCTGTCAGTCATCTGCCTGCCAAATATTCCCCACCAGCTCGGAGACTTGAAAGCCGGAGGAGCGGCTGTGCCGTTCTAATTGACAGATCACGAGCCCTGGGACTTCCCTGAATTAATTTGTGACAAGTGCAATTGCTGAGGAGCTGTATTAGGGAAGAGAAAGGCAACAAAGTGAGGCACAAATCTGTGTGCCCAACCTGGGTTTAGGGGCTGGCAGGGATGGTGGCTCTGTGACATTCCCCATGGGGACAGCCACAGTGATCCCAGCTGGCTCTGCAGCCAGAGCTGACCAAATCCTCTTGGTTCAGCTTTGTGGTGGCTGTTTGGAGCAGTGCTGATCCCCATTGGCAGCTTGTCCCCTGCTTGTCCATCCTGTCCTGTGTCTGAGTGCAGGGCCACAGCCCCATGTCCCTGTGTCCCCATGTCCCCATGTCCCCGTGTCCCCATGTCCCCAGGCCCTGCTGAGTCCTGTCCTTGTGCCCCCACAGCTCAACTCGCCCATGAACTCCGTCACCAGCACAGAAGACATCAAGCCACCCCTGGGGCTCAATGGAGTCCTCAAAGTGCCAGCACATCCCTCAGGAACGATGGCCTCCTTCACCAAGCACATATGTGCCATCTGTGGGGACAGATCTTCAGGTGAGGCTGGTGCCTGAGTCCCAGGAGGTGGTGGCCTTGGGGTGTGGGTGCCCTTGGGAGAAGGTTGGCATTGTCCCCCTGGCTCCTGGCAGTGCAGGGAGTGCCTGTGGGAGCTCTGTGCCTGTGTCTTCACCCAGGGGATGAAGAGTCCTGGTCTGGCTGAGGCAGGAGCTCCCATGGCCCCACTGAGCAGTGGGGTTACATCCTCACCCTATTGGCAAACAAGGCATCGGGGTGTCCCTGCTCTCCCCACCCTTTGATCCACACTGGAACTGTCACACAGTGCCAGATGAAAAGATCCACTTGACACAGAGTGTCTCCACTCCCGGGAGATAAAGACGTGCTAATTCCTTTATTCTGGTGCTTTTCTGAAAGCTTCCTGCTCCAGAAGAGCTCTGCTTGCCTGGTTTGTGAGTCCTTCGGGGCTCCTTCTGTGCCTGTGGGGCTCCAGGCTGGCAGTGGAGGGTGGGAATGTGGTACAGAGCAGGCTGGGCTGTGTGTCTGGTGTGGGGGGCTCAGGGAGCTCCTAGGGGTGCAGGGACACTGCTGTATGGCCAGGAAATGGCCTTTCCCTGGCTCTAAGGCAGCTTGTAACCCACCGAGGGCATCCTGATTCTGTGCAAGTCAAACCACTGTTCTCCAGTCCCGAGAAACCTTCACTCCCCCAAACACAGCTGGGAGAGACGCTGGGAAGAACTGCTGGCAAAGAGAGCAGCTTGGGGCACCTCTAAACCCGAGTTTTATCCCTCCCCAGGTAAACATTATGGGGTTTACAGCTGCGAGGGCTGCAAAGGCTTCTTCAAGCGCACGGTGCGGAAGGACCTGACCTACACGTGCCGCGACAACAAGGACTGTCTGATCGACAAGCGCCAGCGCAACCGCTGCCAGTACTGCCGCTACCAGAAGTGTCTGGCCATGGGCATGAAGAGAGAAGGTAAGGGCTGGCCTGGCCTGAGCACCCATGGGTGCTGCAGGGGTCTTTGCTTTCCCAGGAGGAAGCACAGTGGGTGCCAAAGGTGGTGTCGGCGGCGTGGTGACAAAAATCGCGGTGTTTCGGTTTTGCGCCACAGCCAGAGCGTCTTGTGGCCTGCAGGGCTCTGGAGGAGTGCTGAGTGCTGGGCTTGTGCTCAGGTGATGGATTGGCCGTAGGTAGGGACACTTTTCACTCCAGCCTGGCCTTGGACACTTCGAGGGATGAGGCAGCTGGATGTCCTGGGCATCTGTGGGCATCCTGGGCAGCTGGACATCCTTCTCTGAACATCCTGTGCCAGAGCCTCAGCACCTAATTCAATACTGGGTTTTATTTCACGCTGGGAAGAAGAAAGAAATTCAGTCTCTTAAGATAGCTCTTCCCTTACCGGAATTTAAATTTAGGATCAAACTTCCCCGGCAGTGCCTCTTTTAAATGATCTTTTTAAATGCTGAGTGCGTCTGTTCCAATCTGCTGGCAGAACAGGCTTTTAGCAGACACCATGTGAGAGCGACCCCAGATCTGTGCTGCTTTCTCCCCTCACATCTTCAGAGCCACACTTGCCTCCCTGACAGGCTGATAAAGCCATCCCTGCCCCAGCCCTGGCCACAGCTCCAGCGTGGGACCCTTTGAAGAGCACTTAGCCCTGTCTGGAGCGTTGATTAAATGGGGCAGTGCTGGAAAGCTCTGAGTGTTGGGCAAAGTCTGTCACTCGATTTTTGGGGTTACCTAAGGACCCAGAGTCACCAAGTGTCACAGCTGTCTGTGCTGGAGGTGTGTGGGATTGCCAGGGCACCCTGGGGACCTCCTTGGCCCTGCTGAGGTTAACCCTTCAGCGCTCAGAACAAATCTCCCTGCCCCAGCAGAGCTTTGGTGTCAAATGGAGAGGTTGAGGCATTCAGAGTGCCTGAGAGGATGAGGAGGACAGTGCAGGAGTGGGGGATGGCATTGCCCTGGGTGCAGAGCAGTGGAGAAGAGTGAACCCCATGGGAGATGTGCAGCAGGATGAGGAAAATCTGATCCCAAACCTGAGCCATGGGCGATTTGGATGACCAAAAAAAAGCCAGGAAATCTCCTGTGTGTTCAGCAGGAGAAATACAAATCATCCCCTTCCCCAGCACTGCCTCCAGAGCCTTCCACAGGCAGCTGGAGTTCCCCTTCAGCCTTCCAGAACATTCAGCCAAGGTGTGCAGGGCTGGGAAGAGCAGCAGGATTGCTGCAACTCTGCCCTGCCACCCTGTGAGAGATACCTGCTCCGTGCCTGCCGTTAGCGGTGATTGCATGGGCAGCCCTGCTAAAATTACAGGTCCATTAATTAATTTCTAAGTGGTGGTGGAATTCCCCAGGGAGCGCGTTACAGTGTGAGGACTCTATTAATTCATCTTGATTAACATTATCACAATGAATAGGAAATGAATTCATAACGATCAGACAATTATTTAAAAGTGTGACAGATGGGATCTTGGGAACTCCGGGAGTGCGCTCAGGCAGTGCTGATGGGGAAGGGCAGGAGCTGGTGATTTGACAGTGGATGTTCTGGACATAATCCCCATGTAGGAAAGCTGGAGGAACTCCCCTCTCTCTTGTTGTAAACTTAAAAATTCAGTGTTTCACAGAGATGCCCAAGTGTTGTCCTACAGCTGGAAGTCAGATCTTGCTCTGGTTTTCAGTTTCACGTGTGATATCCACCTGATTTATCAAAAAATTTCCCGTTGCACCCATCCCAGCTGACTGCTGCTGCTGCCAGGAATTGTCCTTACACCACTCCTGCTCCCATCTCTAGTCTGGGGAAGAGTTTTGGGCTAAATCCTGCATTGCTAATTCCTTTTGCCAAAATACTCGCAGCATAGGTGGCTTTTTATCCTCTGGCATAAACTGTTGTATCTCTTAAATAACAGAGCCAGGGTAATGGGCCTCATTTCCCTAAAAAACATCTTGCTCTGGAGACTTAATTTATAGCTGTGTAAAGGCACAGCAGATTCCTGCTGGGAAGGATCTCTCCTGTAGCCCAGAGGTACTGGGATGTGGTGGAAGTACAGAAAAAAACTTTAAACTGAGTGCTGGAGCTGTGCTGAGAGTCAGGGCTGGGCTGGGGGGCAATGCTGTGACCTGCAGTGGTGCTGGGAGCAGGAGGAGTGAGAGCCATGGTTGTACCCAGGTTTAAAAGGGTTTAAAAAGGTTTAAAGAGGGTGAAAAAGGGGTTCTTACTTAGCTGAGAAGTTGGATTAGAGGAGTAAAATCAACAGGGCAGCTGATGGAGGTCTGGAAGGGTTTGATCCCAACAGCTGGGGGTCTCCAGGTGAACCTAGGAGAGCAAACCCAGAGGGATGGATGGACCTTGTGCCCAGCCAGGGCAGAGGCAGCAGTGTACCCAGGGTGGCCTTGGGGTTCTGCTGGGCACAGGGATCCTCCAGGGCTACAAACCTGGAGTTAAAGCAGGGAAAGCCTGCAGGAGCAGAGGATTCCTGCTGTTGTGTGCATCTCTCCTGGCTGTTCCCTGTTAAAAACATGTCAGGGAGATCCTGATGCCCACGGTGAGCGAGCCTCATGCACACTGAGATACTGCTGCTATCATAAATAAGCAACTGGGAACATTCTTCCCCTGTGAATTATTGCCAGCTGTGTAAGGCTTTGGTTTTTTGTACTCTGTCTCCCACTAAATACCGGATAGCCAACAAAATTTAAGATTACCATCAGGGATCCTGACTAATGCAGGGATTATGATTGTGGGGGTGGCTGTTTGCATCCAGGAGCAGAGCTCTCCCTGCTCGGTCTGTTCCTCATTAGGCTCTAAGGTGTCTGTGCATCAGCAGCCTTGGGTTTTAAAGGGAAAAAGCAGAAAGGGAGGCAGAGCTGGGAGTAAACATCCAGTTTGGGATGGAGGGGTGTTGAGTGCAAGGTGCCAGCAGAGGTGCCAGCAGAGGTGACAGCGGGGCTGTGAGGGCTGTGCTGCAGCTCTGGCTGTCCCCTGTGCCGAGGTGCTGTCCCTGCAGTGCTGGCAGCGCCTCGGGATCGCCCAGGGAGCAGGAAATAGCAGCGAGGAGCCCTTTCTCATGCTCCCTTGGCCGCCCTTGGCTGCTGCACAGGGAGCAGCCCTTGGGAACAGCCCTGCTCCAGCTCCAGAGCCTTCCCTGCACTGCCTCGGGGTGGGAGAGGCTGCTGGGGAGAGCCAGGCTGGCTCTGCAGCACCTGCTGGGCTGCCCAGGGTGGGAGCAGGGCTGCCAAGTGCCAGGCTGGGGCTGCAGGCTGGGGTTTGGTGCCAACTGGGGAAAATGGGTGTTGGTGTACCTCCAGCAGGGAGCTCAGAGCCCATCTGGAGAGCAGAGCTGTTCTCGTGCAGCACCTGCAGCTCGGGCTGAGCAGCTGATTCCCAAACCATTCCCAAATCCAGGTGCAAAGGCCCAGGTACAGCGTGGCTGCAGCTGCTCTGATGAGATCCAGAGCCCTGCTCGGAGCATCCAGCACATCTGCCCAGCTGCAGGGCTGCTCTCTGACTCCAGGACTTGGTTAAACCTCACAGCCTGAGTTAATTCTTCCTCTTCCCATGTGTGTGGGTTGGTTTGCCTCCTCTTTTGCGCTGCCACCAAGCTGAGGGGTTTAACCTGGGAGGGGCTGGAGTTGCTGCATCTCCAGAACCCAGAGAGCTTCCCAGGTCTCCAGGGAGCTGCTCAGATCCATCCCTGAGCACAGAGGGACTGAAGATCCCCCCTGCTCTACCATAGAGTGACTTGTGCCTGATCCCCTGCCGTGGCTGAGCATCCCCCTGGAGCTGGAGCCATCCCTGCTCCCACATCTCTCGGGATCAGCAGCAGCAAAGAGCAGTCTGGGGAGAAAAACCAGGAATTCAGGTTTCCAGCCCACTGTCCAAGTGAATGTAAAAGCAAGTGGCCACAGCCTAGTGAAGGGGCAGAGTTCAAGAGCAGTTATTTTTAGGAGTAATTTTGGAATGGAAAATGTCTTGCAGCTTAATGAGCTTGTTTCTTATATCCTTTTAAAGTGCTGCTCTTTAAACCAGCTGGTTAAATGATGCTGGGTTTGGTTTTTTTGTTTTTAAGGATGCTCTTAGGTTGAGAAAATGGGTTTGGCTTATGGTTTTCTCTCCTTTAGTTGCTGTTTGCTTATACTTCAGTGTCCAGAGAGTGAAGTGAGCTGGAGAATTCTTGCTGTTGTTTTCCAGAGCTGCTCCTCGTGTGAACTAACTGCACACAAAGGTTTCAATCCAATTTTTAACACTCTGAAGTCTCACTTTTTAATTATCACGATGGTATTTTGTATTCCTTAAAAAAAAAAAGAATCACGGAATTCAGTTGGAAACGTTGGAGGAAAAAAAACCCCACCATTTATTTCATGTGTCTCAGCTTTTGAGGTTGTTTACAGTAGCAGAAAGCTGCACCTCTGAAAAAAAAAAAAAAAAAAGAAAAAAGGTGACACACGAAAGCGAAGCTGAAGAAACACTGTCTGAATTCGTTTCCTCAGCTGTCTTGGCATTTTGGATATAAACAGGTACCTGGGGCATAAACGCTTCAAGATGCTGCTGACACACAGCAAAGATGTGGCTTCCCACAAGGCAGCAGAGCCCAATAAATCCCAGTGTGAGAGGAACGGAAATCCCCAATAACCTCCAACCTGCGCCTTGTAAAGAATGAGCCACCCACCTGCAGGTTGGGAGAAATCCCAGCAGGTTTGGGGCTCTCTGGGCTGAGCATCGGTGCTTTCCCCATGAGAAAACCTCATTTTTGGGGGGAGTGAATCATCCTTTTCCCTCCTGCCCTGTGGAAGGGAACAAGCCCCACCCTGCTGCACCTGGAGGGATGGATTTTCATCCCAGAAAGTTCTGTCTGTGTTGTCACTGGGTGAGAATCACTGGAGCTGCTGTGGCCTCTGCATCTCTCCCAGCAAATAAACAAAACTGTGCTGCTCCTGCCCTCTCAGAAACACCACTGCCCCGTGGCAAATCCTTTTTTTGGGCCTCTCCCTCCTTTCTGTGACATTCCTTTGGCACAGAAGTTCTGTCCTCACCCCCAGGGGTTGGTTTGGGCCCCTGAGCTGGGTTGGGTGGCACTTTGCAATGGACTCAAACCTGCTTTTTCAGCCATCAGATGCTGCCCCACGAGCAGAGACAAGGTGTCCAGGGTGATGTGGACACCAGCAGAGGATGGAGCTGGCATTTTGGGACATCAGCTGAGGCTCATCTGCGATCCTCAGGACGAGACATTTTGGATTCTAAAGACAAGAGAGGTCACCAAGGAGCGGTTTGGACACATGGGGCTCCATGTCTTGCTGCACCATGGCCTGGGGAGGTGCAGATGAGCTGGAGAAGCTCAAGATGAAAAATGACAGCAACTGGCCTGAGGCAAGTACAGACCAAATCAGGCAGAATAACAGGAGAGGCTCTTCATCAGGTGCCATGGAAAACACAGGCTTCTGTCCTTGGCTCGGCTCAGACATAGCTGGAGGAGGTGGGGCTGCCTCTCCGAGCTCTCTGACTTGCATCTTTTTTTTCTCCTCAAGTGGATTGCAAGGTTCAAATGCTTCCCTTATGTTTAGAAAATCGGCCTGGAAAAGCTCTCAGCCTTACGAGGCTCCTTGAAGGAGAAGCAAAGCGTTGGCACAGCCAGCAGCAGGGAGGAGAGGGCTGGGAAGCTCAGCCCTGGGAGCACGGGTTGACCACGGCTTGGGAGTGCTCTGCCTTGCAGGAGAGGCTTTTCTGGGAGGCAGCAGCCAAATTCCTGGCTCAGCTCCTGAATTTGAGGTGGATAGATCCATGCTGTTGATCAAAAGCTGTGCCACCCTCAGGACCAGAAAAATCAGCGTCGTTGGGAGGCTGAGAAGAGCGAGGTATTCCCATTTTGGTGTCACCAGGCAAGCTGCCACCTTTGTATTTCTCTTTTTAAAAACATAAATGAAAACCAAACCCACAGAGAAAACCTAGTTCCCAGACCAGATCCAATGGAATAATGTATTTTTGTCATCACCACCGTGGTTTATTTGACTGATATCCAGTGGGAGTGGGGAGCAGACTCCAGAAATGAGATCCTGGGTCTGTATGGTGAGGGCTCTGCTCACTGCTGGACATTTTCCCATATTTCATGGTTAAAAAACAGTACTTGTTCTTCTTTCCGTCCCTCTATCCCACTGTTTTTCCCTACATCTCAAGGAACACAATCCCCATTCTTTTCCTGAGATGGTGATGTGTGCCCATGGATGGATGGATGGATGGATGGAGGGATGGATGGAGTGATGGATGGATGATGGATGGATGGATAGATGGATGGATGGATGGATGGATGGGTGGATGGATGGGTGGATGGATGATGGATGGATGGAGGAATGGATGGATGGATGGATGATGGATGGATGGATGGATGGATGGAGGGGTGGATGGATGGATGGATGGATGGAGGAATGGATGGATGGATGGATGGATGATGGATGGATGGATGGATGGATGGAGGGGTGGATGGATGGATGGATGTGATGGCAAAGCGATTCCACACTTGTCCTGCAGTTGCAGGAGGCTGCCTGGGTTTGGAACATGGGTGTAGCAAACCAGATACCTCTCTCCCAGGCAAGGGCTGGGTTTATCTATGGCTGCTGGGTGGGAATGTGCCATCTGCTCTGCCCAGGGTGTCCCTGCAGCCAGCTGGGCTGGGACGAGCCTGGCTGTGCGTGGGGCTGAGCTGGGATGAGTCAGCTGTCCCCTGACCAGCTCTGCAGGGAGCTGCAGCAGTGATTTTCTGGTGCAGCAGCTCCGAGCTCAGATCAATAGAAATAAAACTCCTTCCGTGTATAATCTCTGCCCATCTGTCTCTTGTATCATTCATATCAGCTGGACTCAGCCTGATCACGGGCAAGATTCTCTCTCCTACAACCTCTGAAGTGTGTCTGATCCTTCAGGCCAAGAGTGTGGCACTGATGAGGTTGAGATTTGAAGATTGGAGGCTTTAAGTCACCTCTGTCTGCCCAGAGCTCTACAAAGCTTTGCATGAGGATGTGTTTTTGGGGCTGACACCCTGGTGGAGTGACCCCAGTGATCTCAGAGCAAAGAACCAACTTTGCACCTTTATCCTCGAGATTTGCTGCGACTCTGCATCAGCACTTTGGCATTTAAGTCTTTTTGTAAGATCCCACTTGTGGAGGGTTTGCCTTTCTCTCTGGCTTTTGTGTTATTTAGTAGGTGTTTCATCTCTTCTAATGTGCCCAGAGGAATCTTGGTGCATCTGTGCCGTTGGAGAAGGGTTGGCATTAAGCAAAAGAAATTTCTCTCTTTCTGATGATTGGAAAAGCAGGAGCTGGGTTGAGGTGGGGGGGATGAAACTAAAACAGGGTTTTATGATGGCTTGAGAAAGAAGAAGATTGCACGCCAGATGCACAAAAGCCACGACACAAATCTGACTTTACCTGGCCCTGGCAACCCAGCAGAACACGTTGTGGAGCCTGTGCAGCCTGTGAACTTCAGAGCAGTTTGCAGAAAAGAACCTCTTGCCTTTTTGCATAACAGCTTTCACGTGGAAGAGTCTGAGCTCTGTTGACGTGCAGCAAACAGCGAGGCTGAGGGAAGGGAGGGGGAGCTCTGGGAATCAGCTCCAGGAGCTGGGTTAATGGGATCAACGGCCAGAGAGGACTTGTTTAGCCTGTGTCTCAATTTCCTGGGTTTTATTTTACTTTCTTTTCCCGGAGTTTCGTGTTGTAGGGTTTGTTTTTGCACTTGGCATAGAGCTGACGGTCTGAAAAGCCTCGTTGTGTTGCAGACAGCTCTGGTTTCCCCTCCCAAACAATACCTGTGCCCCTGCTGCTCTGCCTGAACATCACATAACCAGCTTCAAATGCAGCAGGGAGGGAGTGCTGGGGTAATTGGCAATAAATAGCAGGGTTTTTACCTTACTGGAGTGCCTCATTCAGTCCTCAGCAAAGGGCTGGGTGAGTTCAGAGAGTTGTGTCTCACGGCCAGTGATGGATCTCCTGCTGCTTGGGCTGTTCTCAAGCAGAGTGGGATAAAATGTGCCCTGGGAAACAGTGGTGTGTGGAAAAGTGTGGGATTTAGGGTCTGTGACAAGGTGATGGAGAAAGAGAGAGTTCCCACTGCAACTGCACAAAGCTGCTTTCCAGGTGTAGGGGAAGTGTGTGCAGCTTTCACGGGGAGGTCATTAATAATAATGTTATTAGCATCTAATGAGTGTTTTTCATCTGGGAGCTGCTCAGACATCACTCATCAGCATGTGACAGGCTGCTGGCGAGATCACTCCCACCCCACAGGATTTGGGACAGGTCTCTCCTGTTGGTTTGGGGTTTGCCCCAAGCCAAGGGCAGGAGGGAGGTTTGCATGGAGCTGCTGTCCCACGGGAGCACAGTCCTGCTGTGGATTCCTGCTCAGCCTCTGGCATCCCTGCTGGGCCAGGGAAATGCAGCACTGCCAGCCTCAGAGGTGGCTGAACTCTGGGGTTATCTTTAAACTGAGCTGTTTCTCTGTTCTGTAGGATTCCCTTATTCCATCCCTTCACCCATCCCTTCCTAGTGACTCCAAGTGTTGCTTCCTTTGTGGTTCTTTCCATCATTTGTCTTTAACCTTTTCATTCCCAGGATGTGTCCCTGTTCAGAGAAGTGTTTTCCCACCAGGGGACCTGTCCCAGCAGGATCCTCTCTCCATGCTCCTGGAGGATCCCACATGGAGCAGATCTCCCAGGCTGGGGCTGCTCAGGGCATTCCCTGGGACTATCCCACCCTGGTGGGCAGCAGACATCAAAGGGGTGTGACCCCCCAGCTCTGAGGATGCTTTGGGATTTCCTGGGGTGACACCATGGCCGGGAGGTGTCCCCCAGGCTGAGCCTGTCCCTGCTGTGTCCCTTGCAGCCGTGCAGGAGGAGAGGCAGCGAGGGAAGGACCGCAACGAGAACGAGGTGGAGTCCACCAGCAGCGCCAACGAGGACATGCCTGTGGAGAAGATCCTGGAGGCTGAACTCGCCGTGGAGCCAAAGACAGAGACCTACATCGAGGCAAACATGGGCCTGACACCCAGCTCGGTGAGTGAGGCACCTCTGAGTGGCCATTTGGGACACCAGGGGACAGCAGGAGTGACCATGGGGACGGCAGGGAGCCTGGGGCAGAGATAGGTTGTCCTGTGGGGAAAAAAACCATCTCAGAAATGCAATTATTGGCTCTACTGTAGGCTCTGTGTGTCAGCTCAGCACCAGGAAAGCAAAGCCAGCAGCCACCAGCATTGGTGTCTTCATTCCCACAGCCAGAGGAAGGAAGGGATACTGTAAGGAATAATTAAAAGGGCTGATGGAGAAGATTTTGTTTTAATGAACAGCCCTCAGTGCTAAAAGGCAGGAAGACACTCCATGCTCTGAAGAGCTCGCAGTCCAATTGAGGCAATAAACAGACCTGTGTGGCTGAAGTGCAGGGAGATAAGAGCTGGAGAATGAGGGTGTGACTTCTCAGATGCACAATTATGCAGCTGCTTGGCTCTGAAAAGAGAAAACCGGGAGAAATTTGCCTAGAAGTTGGCTTTCAAGTTCCTTTCCTGGTTAGAAACCTGCATTATGACTGGTCCTGCATGGAGCATCTGGGCTGTTCCAAGATGTTGTGTGGACAGAACAGGGATGGCAGGGCTTGGAGTAACCTGGGCTGGTGGAAAGTGTCCCTGCCCTTGTTAGGGGGTTGGAATTAGATCATCTTTAGGGTCACTTCCAGCCCATTTCTGCGAGTCTGTGAGAGATCTGAGAGTCAGGAGGAGTCTAACTGGCTTTTTGGGATGCTCTTTTCATCCTTCACCTGCAAAGACAGCTTTTCCTAGGATTCCTTAGGTGGCCCTGGGACATTCAAGGCTTCTTGGCATGGGCAGAGCTAATTCCTCAGTAGAACTCTCCAGAACAGTCCAGGGCCATGCTGCTCACCTGGATTTCAGAAGAATCTCCCATCACCATGAAGCTGCAAAGGGCTTTTCAGAGGAGTTAGCAAGGGGCTCAGAGAGGCTCTGCCTGCTCTCAGAGTCAAAAATCCTTCAGGGGAGCTGGAGCCAGCGTTGTGCTGACTCGAAAACAAACCCCGGAGAGCGAGCTGAAATAAATGGCTTCGTCTGGCACCGCGTCTCCTCAGCCCCTCGTAGCAAATTGAAAGCCGGTTGCTGCATAATTCAACGCGCATTACCGCGAACGGGGATGTGTGGTGCATCTAAATAGAAGCAGGAGGCTGGTTGAAATGCCCCGTTGTTGTCGAGCGGCTGCCGCCGCCGAGGTGACGTTTGTAGCAGGTTCAGCAGATGGATGAGATCAGCAGCTCCCAGGGACGAGGCCACCGGATGAGGAGAGGGGAAGACGGAGGAGCTGCCGCCCTCCCAGCCCTCCCCAGAGAGCCCTGGGGATGGAAAGGCAGACAAATTGAGGCCCTGATGAACACTGGGGGGGAAACAGGAGCTGTTTGCTGTTGGCCTGGCGTGGTGGGGACTTTGATTGGTGCCTCTGCAGCTCGGGCTGGCTGCACTGAGCTGCTGGTGACCTGCAGGGACAGCCCGGGCTGGCGTGGAGCTGGCAGGGTGATGTGAGAATGGAGAGCTTCATCTCATAAATAGAATCATAGAATTCATAGAACTGGGCTGGAAGGGAGCTTAAAAACCTTATTTGCTTCTAACGCCCTGCCATGGGAAGGGATGCCTTCCACCAGACCAGGTTGCTCAGAGCTCCATCCAGCCTGGCCTTGGACACTTCCAGGGATGGGGCATCCACTTCTCCATGCCAGCATCCTCAAGAATTTTCCCCTAATAGCTGATCTAAACCCAGTCTCTTTTAGTTCAGATCCATTCCCCCTTCTCCTGTCACTCCATGCTCTCCGTGGCTGTCACCTTGTGCCATGGACCTCCTGGAGCAGCTCCCTGTCCCTGGGCACTGGGGATGAGTTTTCCTCCACCCCAAGCCCTGGGAATTTGGGCTCCTGCCCTGCAAGCACAGCCTGGGATGACCTCCTGGCCACTGAAAGGCAAAGCCTTTACTGTAACTGAGAGCTCTTCTCCTTGATAGGTCTTAATCAGCCTTTGAATGTCTGGTTTCAAATCCCCATTTTCTGGAAGATGCTCCAGTTTTCCCCAAGGACTGGGTGCCCTTTTGCTCTGTCACACCCCAGCGCTGTGCCCTTGCTATTTACTGCACCAGGGATTTGCTTACCCTGCACAGGCAGGGTTTCCAGCACTGCCATTCCCCTCCTGCAGCCAGGCAGGGCCCTCTGCACACTTTTAGCTGCTTCTCACTGCTCTGGTGATCAAGTTCTGCAGGGAAGAGCTGTGGTGCTTCCAGGAATTGCCATCTGAGGTGTGACTGAAGGCTCTCTGAGCACCAAGGGTTGGGTACAGCTTGTGCTGTCCCTGCCAGGACACCCAGAACCTGGCCTGTGACTCCTGCCCATGGGGACAACCTGCCCAGAAGCCACCCATGGCGACAGCTTTGGCAAAAACACTGAATTTTTACCTAAAGTAGCCCTTTTGTGGGGCACTTGTTGCTGCAAGGGTTGGGTTCTGCTGGAGCAGGAGGTTTCCCATAAGTCATAAACCTCTCTGGGGTGTGGAGAGCTCCATCCCCATCCCACCTCCCCAGGATGCCAGGATTCTCCTGATCATTTCAAGCTGGGGATGTTCAGGGCCTCTGGTGTTCCTTCTGCCCCTTCCTGCTTGAGTGCAGCATTCCCTGTGCTCCCAGTGAGACACAACCCTGCAAAGCTCCTCCTCACACACAGTTTTCCCATTGTCCCGAAGAAATCCCATCTGATCTCCCAGGAAAAGCCCATCCTTGCTCATGTCTCCCTGCTCAGGGAAGAGCCCCAGCTCCCTGGGAGTGAGGCTGCCCTGCCCCTGCAGCCCTGGGGAGCTGCTGGAGAGGGGCAGGGCGTGGGGGACACATCCCTGGGACAGTGCCAGCCCGTGCCCATCCATCTCTGCACGCGACAGGTGGAAATACTTCCAAGGCAGGTGCCCTGAGCTTGCCAAATCCGGGTTATTTTAAGCCTGGAGGGTGGGAGATGTTGGCCACTGAGCTTGGATTTGCTGCCAGGGGGCTGGGTAGGGCGCTGGGGGGCACGAGGGTGACTTGGCACTGCTCTGCCCAGCCTGGGATTGGGGTTTGCCGTGGCAAAATGGCCTTGCAGGAGGAGAGGTTGCACTGACATTGGTGTCTGCTCTGCCTCTGACTGCACACCCCTTCCCCTGCAGCCCAGGGGTGAGGTAAACACTCCTCCTCCAGTTTGGAAACTGCTCTTTTAAGGACATGGAAGGAAACTAATCAGTGCAGTCCAAGCTGCTGGGTATCAGCAGGGATTAGGGTGGGAGATGGGAAAGGCTCATCCATCCCTGTCCAGAGAGGTAAACCCTACAGACACACTTGCACCAGCGAGATCTGCTCCCCCCAGGGTTAGACAGGCTCTTCCAGCTCCTAATCACAAGCCCACTTGAGCTGTGAGCAGTTCCTTTAAACAGGGATTTGGTGTGTTTAGGCTGACTGTCCTCCTTGAGAGCAGATGGTTTTTGTTACTGGATAATATTTCAAAGGAAAGGGGTTTTCTCTGGGTTTTTTTTCCCCTGTAATGCCCCCTCTGGTGCTGGTTTATCAAGCTGGGAGATGCTGGAGTGTGGCCTTGCCCAGGCTGGAGCTGCTCAGATCCATCACTCAGGGTGATGGATATGGAGTCTCAGCACTCCCAATTCCCATTTCAGACCTTGCTCAAAACTATCACAACCCTCGTGCTGGAGAAGCCAAATCACTTCCTTTCCCTGTGACTGATAACATCCACCTCGGGGGTGGCAGGGAGGCTTCTCCTCCTCCTCTCCTCCCCTCTCTCTCCTTTTTCCAAGCTTTTCCACCTCTGTTTCATTTTGGCAGCCCAATGACCCCGTGACGAACATCTGCCAGGCAGCAGACAAGCAGCTCTTCACCCTGGTGGAGTGGGCCAAGAGGATCCCCCACTTCTCCGAGCTGCCCCTGGATGACCAGGTCATCTTGCTCAGAGCAGGTGAGTGGCATCTGTCCCCACGTGGGGAGTGCTGCATGTCCCTGGGGCAGGTTTAGGTCCTGGCAGCTTGAAAGCCTTTATCTGATTCTGGCCAATAGACTCTGATCATTTGGTTTTTAAATAGGATTTTAAATAGGGTTTTAAAAGCCCCACAGGATGTGTTGCTGAGTGGGATCCCAAATGTGGCAAATCAGCTGAAAAATGGCCCAGCTTCATTCTGATCTCTGATTCTCAGAGCTGGGTGCTGGGTGACTTAGACCAAAGGAATTAAACTCTGCCTCCCTCCCAAACTGAGGCTTGAAACACCAAGCAGGCTCAGTCCCCCGTGAAATGTCATCCCACTGAAATGTTTGATCCTAATAGAAACCAGAAAGGGGAGCAAAATACATCTTGCTCCTTCTCCCACCCACCAAGATGAAAATAGAATTCTCAGGGCTTATTTTAAATTTCCTTGTGCGGCAGGGGGGCTGCAGGAGCAGCATGTGGGAGGTGGGAAGCAGTTGGCTGTAGGAAAGGTCTTCCCCTGTTGAGTGAATTCAAGCTCCTGCTGCTGCACAAAGATCATGGAGGGCAAGAAATCAGGAGCAGAGCTCGCTGATGATGTGTTTGAGGCTTGGAGCTCTTTGCAAGCCAGGCACTTTGAAGTCCTTGACGGTTTTAAAAGTCCCTTTTGTTCCCCCGAAATTCACTTTTGCCCACGTCCTGCACCCTTCCAGGACATCTCCTGCAGCCCTTTGGTGAAGGTGCTCCTGTGGCTTTTCCAGGGGTTTTTCCAGAGCTGGCTCCAAGGCTTCTCTGAACACACAAAGTGTGGATTTGAAGATGTTTTCTAGAGCCTCTTGTGAGCGTGGATGAGCAGGGAAGCCTCTCTGGAGGGATCTTGGAGAGCTTTCTGTTCAGACAGAGCTCTGCCTTTCCCTGTTGTCGAGTGGAACCCAAACCCTCCACAGCAGTTCCAGGTTTCCCTCTCTCTTCAGCAAGCAGCTGATTAAAACTGCAGCTGGAGATTTCCAGGCAGCAGGAGAGGGGCTGCAGCATCCATCCCATCCCAAATTTTGGGATCCCTGAGATCACTGAGCACCTGGAGCATTTCCCTTGAGCCCCAAGCATCTCCTCCAGGGCCTCAGATAACCTTCCCCACGTCTTTTAACCAGTGGCTCCATGTATTATTGAGTGGCGTGCTGAGAACAGCTGCCCATGAAATATTGAAGTGTTAAAACCCAGCTAAGAGCCTCAGTCAGGCATCCTGGGAGGCAAAACAAGTGGAGCAAGCAGCTCTTGAGGAGAGGTGCTGGGTGGGCTGGCAGCAGCTTCCCTCAAATCCTGAATCATTTAAAAATATTCCCTCTCCGAGCTGTTCGGAAGGGAAGGAAACCTGACTTTTTTTTCAGCCTGTTTTCCACGGGTTTTCTTGTTTCCAAGCTGAGGTAGGAATAACCTGATGTTTTCTCAGCCTGGCAAAGGATGCTGAGCGTTACATCCCTGCAGCTGCAGCTGGTTTTGTAGGGCTGGTGGGGAAACCTGGCAGGGAGCTGGGTTGACACGACGGCCACTGCTCTGCCAAAGTGCTTTCCCTATCCCAGAGGAGCCAGAGCTTCCCTGGGGCTGCAGCCACCCTGTTGGGTGAGAAAGGAGGCACAGGAGGCAAAGGATTCTGCTCTGCCACTCTGGAGCTTGGGCTGAAGTGCACAACTCCCAGGGCAGATTGTTTGGTTTCTAATTCCAATTTGCTGCCTGTGGTTTTTACACTGAGTTTTTCCTGCTTGCCTCTGTCTTGGCAGCTCTTTGGGGATGTTCTGGTGAAAGCCAAGGTGGGAAAATCTTCCCCATTTCAGCTGAAACATCCCAGCTCTACGTGGGAATAATGCAGATGAAGGATGCTGCTGAATCCAGCATTCATAAGCCCAGTTTGGACTGGGTGGTCTCTGCTGGTTGGAGCTGCTGGGGGTGACAGTTTTCCATGGATCAGGCTCTGGGAATTCCTCCTCCTCCCAGGATCAGGGTTTCTGCAGGCTCCTCCATCCTCCTTGGGCTCCACAGTGTTGCAATCCCTGCGAAAGCTCCAAGCCTCGCCCAGTAAATAGCCAAAGAAATGTTCCCCTGGCTGGGGGTGGAAACATCCTGTGGCCACTTAGGAAAGAGTGAACTTTATTCCTTGTCAACATTTCTAATGGCACAGCCCATGGCTGCAGCAGAAGGTAAATACAGCACACATGGGCCTTGTGTTTATTCCAGGCAGCGAGACAAGATGTGTTCCTGTGGCAGGGGAGGTGAAGGATATTGTTGTGTTGCTTTTCCAGCCTGGGGAAAAATCCCTAAAGCCAAATATCCTGAGTTTTCTGGACCAGAACTCCAGAACGTGTTCAGGCTGTGGGTGTTGCAGAAGTCCTGTCTTGTCTTTACTGAAGATGCTGCTCCTGGTTGAAAGTCACCAAAATTTCAGACTTTGGAGCATTTCCTCTTGCTGGGGTTTTGTTTCAGGAATTCAGCCTGGGGTGGATTTAGGAACTGAAGAGGTGTTGGGCTGGGAAGGGGAGCTGGAAGGTCACATCTCCCTTCCCTTCCCTGTAGCTCTGGGCTCTGAGGATGTCCTTCCTATATCCCAAAGCATCATGTCCACCTAATAGGACTAAAATCTGTTTTCCAAGCAGCACTCATGGATGTATCCCTCCCAGTATTTTTGTGGCAGAAGCAACAATCCCACAAAAAAAAGCTGGACTTTTCACATCCCTTTTACAGAGCTCAGGGCTGGGGAATGACCTTCTGTGCCCTGTGGTGGCCTGAAGAGGAGCCTGCTGAGCTGACAGCAAGTGCTGCTAGGGCTGGAGAGGAGCTGCTGAGGGCAGCGAGGAGCTCAGGGCTCCACACCCACGGGGAGGGTCAGGCAGAGCTGTTTGCTCAGTGCCTGCACCGTTTATAGAGGAAACTGCTCCCTTACTAGCTTTGTTTTTAGTGCATTTGCTTCTTAATGGTTTTTTCCTTCCCCGACATCCAAGAAAAAGCTGTTTCCCCACTCCTTTCCCATATCCAGCTCTGTTCCTGCAGCCCAGCAAAGGCAGTTTCCTCCTCCTCTTGGCACCGGGGAGGTGACATTGCTGATTTTCCCAAGGATCTCACGGCTCTAACCTGCAGCCTCGGTGGTTTTCTCCTCCCCAGGGTGGAACGAGCTGCTAATTGCCTCCTTCTCGCACCGCTCCATAGCCGTGAAGGATGGGATCCTGCTGGCCACAGGGCTCCACGTGCACAGGAACAGTGCCCACAGTGCTGGAGTTGGGGCCATCTTCGACAGGTGGGCAGGGGTGGAGGTGACACCTTAATAATTTTGGTTTTTTTCCTCTTCGTGGGTCTGTGACTTGGTGTAGTTCTGTGCTCTTACAAATGGGATAAAGTGGATGGGATTGCATTCAAACCACCCTGCCTGACTCCCCCATCTCTGCTCCACACCATTCCTGCTTGAGCAGCTCGGGATGAAGGAGTCCATCCCAAAAATCCACGGAAACACCAGTGGATGTTTCTCCCCCTCGCTGCAGGGAGCAGCAATCAAACCCATCCTCTCCAAACCTGCAAAACCCAACAACCCCAAACAAGGAGAAGGCTGCCCAGAGCAAATCAAAGCCCCCTTTCATGGGGTCCAGATGCCTTCACAATGTTACGAGGGGGCCACTCCTTGGCTCCTTTTCATCTTTAATTGGACCAAGACGCGATTTGATTTGCACAATGAACAAACCCCAGCAATACCCAGCAGGTTCCACATGTGTGTCCCGAGGGCTCTTTAATCTCAGGCTTTGGGGAAAGTGTTTTTCGAGGCAGACTTGCAGGGTGTTTGACCCACAGTGTGACTCCAGACGCTGCTGAAATGCTGATTTCTCTCCCTGAGACTCATCTTGAGGCGACTCGAGTTGAAACCCAAATCACCTTTGCTGCTCTGCTCGGTGAGGAAATTGTTCTTCAGACCTGGGTGACATCATTTGTTCCTGTGAGGTCATAAGTGCAAGATCATGACTTTGCTGCAGGATCTAACGTGAAAAAACTGGGCAATCAGTGGAAAATATTTCAAGACCGACACCTGCAGTAAGAGCAAAGGGAGCAATAAAAATTACCGGCAGAGGAAATTACTTTCAGATACCTGTTGGGGTGGGTTTTTATTGTTATTTTTTTTTTTATTTTTAGGCAGCTTTCTCAGGTGCCAAAGCCTCTCAGTGAATGGATGCAGCCAGTTTTTATGGTCCCTGTTGTATCTCACAGGAACTATTGATGTTCCTAATGAGCTATTTTTGATGGAGGAGGAAAATGAGGCCACATCCTCAGCTGGTACAATCCAGCACCAGCCCTGGCTTCGTTAAACGTGACCTGAGCTTCTCACTTGGCCTCACACTTGGGGTTTTCATTGCTTTTTCCTGCTGACTCCGTGGTTTCTGTGTCCTTCGCAGAGTACTGACAGAGCTGGTGTCCAAAATGCGGGACATGCTGATGGACAAGACAGAGCTGGGCTGCCTGCGAGCCATTGTCCTCTTCAACCCTGGTACGTGCCTGCCTCTGCCCTGCTGGCCCCTCTTGGCTGCTCTTCTGGGCTTTTGGCTCCTTTTCTTCCCCAAAAAAAGCTCTGGTGGAAATAGCAGGTGGCAAGGACAGGGCAGGAAGGGAGAGAGGCAGGGAGAAAAGTTGGTTTAGCTTGGAAGGGAGCTTAAAGATGATCCCATTCCACCCCTGCCATGGCAGGGACACCTTCCACTGTCCCAGGGTGCTCCAAGCTCTGTCCAGCCTGGCCTTGGACACTGCCAGGGATCCACAGCTTCTCTGGGCACTCTTTGCCAGAGCCTCCCCACCCTACAGGGAAGGATTCCTTCCCAATATCCCATCTAACCCTGCTCTCTTTCAGTTTACAGCCATCCCCCCTTGCCCTGTCAGCTCTCACCTTTTTAGAGTGGTAGTGGAAAGTTCTGGTGCTTGAGGGAGTTGTCCCTGAATTGGAGCAAAATTGAATCTTCTTTAAAGAGAAAAATATGGATTAGAGCAGCACCAGAGCATGGACATTATTGTCTCTGCTTCCCAACCTCATCATCCAAGGGCTTTTGTCACCTGCATTTCTGGGAAAGCCCTTTGCAGACCTGGAGAAGGTGAAAGACGTGAAATGTGCTCATAAAATACACAAAAACTTCATTTTTTGACCATAGTTTCACTGTGACTCCAGGAGGCTTCACACTGCTCCCTTTTCCCCCCACAGCCCCAGCTGCACAAGGAACAAAGGTTCAGTGCCAGGGCTGGTCTGCAGCATTTCAGGGAGCAAGTCCCAGCTGCCAGCCTGCTCATACCTGCACTCTGGAGGGGGTATTTTATAATATATCTTATATATATATGGATTTTCGAGTGGATCAGCCCAGAGCAAAACCAGATGGCAGCCAAGGACAAACCTCCCCATCAACCATCATCTCTGCCCTCACAGGAGCACAGTTTGTGCCCAAGCACAGCTCCTTCCCTGGATTTTCCCACCAAAGCCAGGCCAGCCTGTTCCAGCAGGGTTTATTGCTGTTTCTTGGGTTTGTTTTTCTTCATGACTGTTTTTTTAAATTTTTTTTTTTTTTTGTCAGTCCCCCCTCCCTCCTTGCAATCAGCAGTAATTTATTGTCTGTAATTTGGGATTAGCCATGTATGGTCAAAGAAGGGGAATCTGGAGAGGTTCCCGTGGCACATGTGCTTTTGGGGATATCGATTTCTGCCCTGTCCCTTTCACCCTGCTAAAAACAGATCCTGGGGGCTGTGCCACAGCAGGGGCTTCTCATTCAGCCCCACCACCGTGCTGGAGGGAAAATCCCACAAGCCCAGGACTGGAGGGGGAATTAAACCCTTTCAGTGAGGCTCTGGGAGCACTGGAATGAGCCCAGATAGTTGGGGTTGGGGTGTGAGGTGGGGAAAAATCTGTAGGGTGGGAAAAACTTCTGAAGGGTTGAGCGCTCCCCAAATCCCCAGAGCTCAGAGCATCCTCCCTTTGGTGGGGCTGGGAAGGATGGATAGGGATGGATGGAGCTGGGGAGGGCACGGAGGGGTTCTCACCTGCCTGGGCAGCCTGGAGGGTTTTGGCTGATGGTTTCTGTGCTGCTTTCAGACTCGAAGGGTCTCTCCAACCCGGCGGAGGTGGAGGCACTGCGGGAGAAGGTGTACGCGTCGCTAGAGGCTTACTGCAAACACAAATACCCCGACCAGCCCGGCAGGTGAGCTCCCTGAGCCCCTCCTGCCTCGGCCACACCCTCTGCACAGCCCTGCCAGCTCCCACGGTGGCCTTGGGTCCTTGGTTCTTCCAGTTTCCAGAGATATTCCTTGTTGTGGAGCAGAAATGCCTTGCAAAGTGAGGATCTCACTGCCCTTGTGAAATCCTTGCTCACTTCTGGTACTTTGGCAGACTAGAAAAGTATTCTGGGGATGACTCAGCTAAACTAGAGGTGAAAAACGAGTTATGGAATTGTAAGACAATTATTAGAACCAGTAAGTGCTCCTACCATGGTTGGTTACATCTGATGCTGTTCCTATCATGGTCTGTGGTGTTGGTTAAGCACATTTGCTGTGCCTCACAAGTGTGTAAACTCAACAAACTAACAGTTTAAGAACCCTGGAATTTTGCAATAAAATATCTTCTCCATAGCATTGCAGAATCCATGTGTGCCCTTAAAAAATTCCCTGCAGACAAACCCCTCATTTCTACCTGCTCCAGCTGTGAGCCTCCCTAAAAAAAAATCCTCTTGTGCAGAGCAAAGAGCTCTTTATCCCCTTTCCATCAATCCCTCAAGGTGGGCAGAGCTGAGGAGCCCCAGCTCCTGCTGTGGGATGAGCCCATGTGGGAAGAGGGTATCATTTCCCTTCTGGAAACCACGGCGAGCAAAACCGCAGCAAAAATAGGACTCACATGGAGTTAATTTTCGGTGGCAGATGAGCATCATTGCTGGGAAGTGAAAGCCTCAATTGATGCTCTTTTTCTCCCCTCCCTGCCTCCCCCAATCCAGCTGGGAATGGGAGGGGGAATTAGGAATGCTTTCCTGGACTGCTCCAGAGCTGAGTGGGCGCATTTCCCCAGTTACAGCCTGACGCTGGCAACTGCCAGTTCAGTTCCTGACAGCTTCTTGAGAAACCAAGCAAAGCACTGGAAGCTGCTACTGGTGCATGAATGTTGGGGAAAAAACCAGCCCAGGCGACTGGGGTTTGCACCTCACCTGCATTCCTGGGTGGTGAAATAGAAAGGATGCTTTCACAGCAGGGAGGGCAGTGGGCAGAGCGTGCCCTCAGAAGTCATGGTGGGTTTGTTTATTCCCCACTTCGGGTGCCAGAGTGCTGGCAGGTGAAGAAAGATGTGTTGTGGAGGGGTTTTGGGGTGTTTCTGGTTGGCTTGAGGCAGAGAGAGAGAGGGTGCCATGGGGTGTGTTATTATTTGTAGGGCTGGGGTGAGCAGGGATGAGCACAGGGCACAGAGCAGGGGTTTCACCTCTCCTCCCCAGGAGGTTTTGTGCACCTCAGGCTGACTCTACAGCTGGCTCTTCTTGCAGAAAACTTCATTAAATTGCATTTCTGGATTTTAAGCTCCCACTGGCTTTGAGTAACCTTGGGCTGGAGACCTCTTTGTGTGATACTCACACCCTTCCCTGGTGCCCTGAGAGGTTTTGCCACTCGGGGATGTCCTGAGAGCCCTGGCTGGGCCCTGCTGCCCTCACTCCATCCCTCAGGGGTGCAGGGCAGTGCTGCCATCACCCCAGGTGCCTCAGGAGGGTTTGCTGGTGGCCTGGGAGGAGTTGCACCAGAGCTCCCCGAAATTCTCCCAAATCCCCTCCATCCTGCTGGCCTCATGGCACAATGTGATCCCCAGCTGGGGCTGCAGGCACGTTCTCCCTGGGGTTGAGCAAACTCCTGCTCAAGCCACGATTGGTGCCTTTTCCTTCTCCATGCTGTGGGATTTCTGCAATTCCCACCTTTTCAGGTGCCCTGGGCTTCCTCCATGTCCCCAGCCAGCAGGAGCTTGGGAGCATCCTATAAACACCACCAGGGAATTCCTCTGCACAGGGAGGCATTCCCAGGAAAAACCCAGCCCTGCTCCCCCCGTGCAGCCCACAGGGAGGTCTGGCTGCCTACGTGACACCCAGCACCTCAGGGAATCATCAGGAATATCTTCTCTCCCCTCCCAGCCCCAGCCCTGGCACGTTGTGCTCCGGGCTGGTTATCTCACAGTTAAACGTATCCGAGGGCTGGAGCCATCATCTGGTTTGGTTTAAAGGGAAACTTCCTGAATGGGATGGTAGGGCTGATTTGTTTTTCCTGGCTCTGCTCCCGCCGTTCTCGCCAGCTCAGCAGAAAAAAAAAAAAAAAAAGAATTAGGGAGAGGGAACTGTGCATGCGTGTGTAATATCTGTGTGTTTGTGCATGTCTGGGTGAGTGTGTTTTCTGCAGGGTCTCCTTCTCCCTGGCCCTTTGCTGATGTTCAGTTCCTGATTTTGCAGCAGGAAAAGCAAATCATCACCCTGCTGCTGATCATTAAAGGGCCTTTTCGTGGGTTGGGAGCACTGCCACCAGGAGGTGACACCCAGTGGCACCAGAGGTGGCTTTCTCCAGGCTGCACAGCCTCTTTACACCTTCAGAGCCCAACGCCCAGCAGCTTTTCCTTGGTGTGGGTGGCCATGGATGGCTTGTCTCCATCCTGGCTGGATCAGCTCAGTTAGCAGCACGTGTTTGTTGTGAATCTCCAAGGCTGAGCCATAATTAATGATTTCCCTGCCCAGCCCTGGGTGTAACCCCACGGTGTGACAGCACAGGCTGTGTCTGACTGTCTGCAGAGCTCCTGAAGCGGGGGGCTGTCTGACCGTGTGCTGTCTGCTCTCCCCCCAGGTTCGCCAAGCTCCTGCTGCGCCTCCCAGCCCTCCGATCCATCGGCCTCAAATGCCTGGAGCACCTCTTCTTCTTCAAGCTAATAGGCGACACGCCCATCGACACCTTCTTGATGGAAATGCTGGAAGCGCCGCACCAAATGACTTAGAGACCTGAGCCGGGTCAGTCCCTGGCTCCCTCGGGGCTCTTCCTCGCTTTCCTCCGCCCCAGCCCGTCCCTCCCCGCTCCCCCAGCGCCGGAGGCACCGTCTGATCCGGGGATCCCCCGCCGTCCTGGCCTCCTCGTCGCCTGTCCCCCGTGCGTCGCTGTCACTGCTGCATCTCCAGACCTGCTCGCTGGTTCCCTGTGCTACTTGTAGAGAAGTGGGAGCGGAGAGAGCTTTGCCAACCCCTTGCCCCCGCCGTGCCATGAGGTTTGGGATGAGCCACCAGCCGGGCTTGGCGTCACCCCCTCTGCCCTGGTCGTGCCCCGTGGCCGGCGGGGCTTCCCTGGGGACAAGGACAGTGCCAGCCCTTGGGGGGCAGCGGGGTTTGGACGAGCCCAGGGGAGTGGTTGAACTCGATTGCAGCTGGCTATTTTCAGAGGATGGAGTTTTTGAAAAAGAGAAGAGAAAAAAAAAAAAGGAAAAAAAAAAAAAAAGAATTCTATTTTTGGTTTCTAACTATTCTTAGTAGTCTCGGTAGTTACTCTGCGGAGGGAGAGGCCGTGCCCCGTGAATGAGTCACCCGGGGCTGCACAGAGCCTTCTCCTTCCACTTCAAACAGAGGGTTTGGGGTGGAGCTGGATCCCCCCCGAGTGACACGGCGGCTGGTGGCACAGGGAATGCCCTCCTGCCATCCCAGAGGGCACCCCGGAGGCGTGGAGCTGCCCGTGTGGACATGAGCCAGCTGCAGCACTTGCTTTAAGGCTGCCAGGGACTCCCCATCGCCCTTCTCCAGCTGCTGAGGGCTTGCTGGGATCCCAGCAAGCATCCCAGTGCTGCCCCAGTACATCCCAGTGCTGCCCCAGTACATCCCAGTGTGACCCCACTCCAGGGTTTTGGCTCATCCAGGATGATGCCCCTGTTGCTTTCAGCCCTGCAAAACACTGGCAAGGCAACAATTAGCAGGAGTGCTCGGCCAGGGTGGTTAATTGCAGCTGTTAATTGGTGGTGAAGCAAGAACAGGGCTCCCCATCCCCTGGATCTCCCCCATCGGGCTGGGATGTGGGGTTGGGTGGGGGAAGCAGCAGCAGCATCCCTGTACTCTCCGGGATACTGAGAGCACCGAAAGCACCTTGGCTTTTGCACAACCCTTTCCTTGAGTCTTGGTGTGACAGCAGGGAGCTGGACAGGTTTTTGGGGATTAGGGATTAGGGACTGGAATGTGCCCACGCCCCACAGGATGGGATTCCCTGGGGAGTGTGTGGCCAGAGGTCAGCCAGGGAGTGATTCCCCTTCACCTCCCCATTTCACCCTCATCAGGTGTCCCAGAGCTCCACCAAAAACAGGAGATAGAGAAAAAACAAAGTGGAGAGGGACGTTGGGAAGGGTTTCCCCACTGGCAGGATGGACTGTCCCAAACACCTGAGGTGTTTCCCCACTTCCCGTGTCCTCGTGCTTTAAAAGGCAAAGAATGAGGTCCCAAAGATCCTCTTCTTGCTCCCCATGCTTTGCAGCTGGTTGGAAACTCCCCCTTTATTCCTGGAGCAGCTCCCACCACCTCCCTCACACCTCTTTTGGAGGGGACACAGTTGTCACCTGCCTGTTGCCATCCCAGCCCGCAGCTGCAGTCCCCAGCTCCATCCCCTGCAGCTCCAGGATATATAAAACAAAGCACTCAGGATTTCAGGTGACAACTTCCCCTTAGGCTGGCCCGAAGTGGCAAATCGGCAGAGGCAGGCAGAGCGTCTTGGCTCTGTTTCCCCAGCAGCCTGCAAGCCGCTGAAAATATTATTAAACAGCTTCACCCTGTAAGAATTTGCCAAGAAAACGAGGCAGGAGAAATGAAATCTGGCAGGGGTGCCAGGAAACACGAGCAGGCTGTTCCCTGGCAGCGGGAGGCTGGCACAGCCCCGGGGGGAGCAGGGAGGTGGCAGTTCCCGAAGTTCAGAGCCCACCCAGCCCCTGGGCAGCCCCCAGCCCAGCTCTTCAGCTGGAAGGAGCCTGGGATTTGCCTGCCAGAGGGGAAAGGCTTTGGGAAAGTTGGTGGATTTTGCACTAGAATGTTTTCTGTGGGGTGGAGCTGCTTTTTTCCTGCTGGATGGCTTGGAAGGGGCAGTGGGGGCTGCAAGGTGTTGGGTGGCACCGTGGGAGCTGCCATCCACTCCATCCCATCCCATCCCATCCCATCCCATCCCATCCCATCCCATCCCATCCCATCCCATCCCATCCCATCCCATCCCATCCCATCCCATCCCGTCCCATCCCATCCCATCCCATTATCCCATCCCATCCCATTCCCGTTAGCATTTGCTCTGCAGGCCCCAAGCTCCCCAAGGTCAGGATGTGCATCCTCATGCCTCAGTTTCCCTACTGAAGCAGCACAGCCTCAATCCGTGCCCGTGGTGACGGGGATTTTGGGAAAGGCTGAGCTTTGTCCTGGGATTTCAGTTTTCACCTGGCGAAAGGGAGTTGGGATTCCCTGAGCCCCCAGACTCCATCCCACCCCATCCATCCTCATCCCAGCCCTTCCCGCGGGAAGGAGCAGCTTTGTGCATCGGGAACATCCGCCAGAGCAGCCTTAAAGCAACGAGCTTTGCATGAGTTTGAGTCTTTCATTTGTATCCTTTTCACTCTGGGCTTTGTTTTGTCGTTGTCCTCATCGTGAGAACGCTGAGTGTGCGCCGTGCTGGCGTGGAGAGGTGAGACTTGGCTGAAGGAAAACAAAAAGGCACATTGTTCCCTCGAGAGGTAGGACTTGGATTGAACCAGATCTCAGTAACTCTTGCAAAAAAAAATCCTCTGCTTCGATTAGGGGTGATCCATTTGTAATTACTCTCTTTCCGTTTTGAGTATTCCTTTTTCGTTGGTGGGACAATCTTTAATTTTCTAAAGATAGCACAAACATCAGCTTTTCAGCCACCCGCCGCCGCCGGGGCGTCCCTGTGCATGTTCCATCAGCCCTAACCCAATCCCAACCCCAACCCCAATCAGCACATCCCAAACCCCTCCGTGGGGATGCCGAGCTTCCCTCGGCGCTGGAATGTCGACCAGGAGTGGCTTTAGGGGTGTTAGGGGAGCCCAGACTGCCCCCCAGCCTTGTGACCCCTCTGACAGAGCCAGGAGAGCCCCGGGCTGGGCTGCTGATCCCCAAAAAAAGGCTGGAGCGTGGCTGAGGAGCTGGTGCTGTCCCCATCAGTGCCGAGCTGGCTCAGTGGGTATCCGTGTGTATACATGTATGTACTGTAGATATATACACTGTATAATACCCCCACTCACATGTACCGATAGAGAACTGTAGCAATTACAGACTTTTCCTGGCTTTTTGTGGTTTAAATCCATTCTTTTTCCTGTTTTGTTTTGTTGGTGTTTTTTTTTTTTCCCCCTCGCTTTTTATTTTGGTTTTTTTTTTGTTTCTTGTTTTGCTTCCATTGTATCCGAATCCCTTTCCAAATTGGCAGATGCCAAATCTGGATCTTTATTCCTCGAGACAAAGGAACTGCATCTATTTTAAGATGCCTTTTTGTTTTGTTTTTCTTCTTTTGTTTTGTTGGGTTTGTTTTGTTTGTTTTTTTTTTCTCTTTTAAGCAGGTGGTTTGGAGTAAAAGAATAGCTTTAGCAATTCCCAATACTTAGTGATGGATGCCTTGGCTATGGGATACATAGATTAAAAAAAAAAAGACATTAAAATTTAGAATGACAAAAAATAAAAGGAAAAAATATCTAAAGCATCAATAAAGTTAAAATCTATTTTTGTACAAATGTAATTTTATCCCTTACCGTATCCTTGGATATTTTTTTTCCTGGATTGTTTTGTTTCTTCTACAGAGATTGTTATAAACTCTCTCTATTTTTTCTCTCTTTCTCTCTGTAAAGTGTTCAGCCACAGGGATCTGGAGAAGAGGGAGAAACTTCTGACCGTGTTTTAAAGGCTTTATATGAAATATCTTTTGAAATAATTTTTTTGAATGAACTTTTTTTTTTTTTTTCCCCCCCACTTCCAAAATCTTTTTCGGGATGGGAGGGTGGGGGAGGGAGGGGGAGGGTTGGTCTGGGGGTGTCTTTTATCACGTATCTCTGGCGTTCCTGCAGGTCTGTTTTACTGTGAAATCACTACCGTATATTATTATTCACTTCGAAAACAACAAAAAAAGGTTTAAAAAAAAAAAAAAGAAAACTGAAAAAAAAAAAAAAAAGAACTGCTGCCGGAAACGCCAGTGTTTTGAGAAAAATTGTATTAGAATTGTGGGGGAAAAAAATGAGGAAAAAAAAAGAGAAAAAGAAAAAAGGAGAAAAAAAAAAAAGAAAATATATGAGCATTTTAAAATATAACCCAGTCCAAGTCTTTGTTTGTTCTTTCTGGTGTGTCTGGAGTTATTCCCTGGGGGGAACTGTCCCCATCAAGGTCCCATCCCAGAGCTCTGTCCCTCCTGCTCACTGCACATCCAGGGAAATCCAGGCTGCCTGCAAGGAAGAAGCTATATCAGAACCCCAAACTCCCACCAAGATTTCCCCCTTTTCCTCAGGTATTTTCCACCAGAAATTTCCCCATCCCTCTACACCTGCTGGGGTCCTCCTGCAGCAAACAATCCCCCCAGGGCTGAGGGGTGATTTTCCATCCCCATCCCTCCTGGAGTCAGCAGGGCTGGGAGAGGAGCAGCCGCCAGCTCTGGCCTGCGCTTCACCTGGCTTTGTTGCCAGGTACGAACGACATCGAACTCGCTCCGGGCTTTCCAGCCGGGATAAATCCTCCCCCGGCGGCTGGAGGTGGGAAACCGGAGGCTCAACTCGTGTGCTTCCAGCGAGGTTTTTTCATTCGGGAAAAATGAATTTTTTTTCTTTCATTAGGGAAAAATTATTTTTTTTTAATTCGGGAAAAATGAATTTTATATTTTTTCATTCGGGAAATTTTTTTTTTTTCATTCGGGAAAAATGAATTTTTTTTTCCTTTCATTCAGGAAAAAATGAATTTTTTTTTCATTTGGGAAAAACGCCTCGAGGAGGTTTTTGAGGACAGGGGAAGGGGCACTTGGGGTTCTTTACCTGCCGCTTCACATTCCCTCCCCATTCCCATTCCCATTCCCATTCCCATTCCCATTCCCATTCCCACTCCCTGCCCCACTCGGGAGCACCCGGCCGGCCGCACTCCCGTCTCACAGGATGCTTGTGTGTCTCGTTAACCTCCGGGCAGCGCTCTGTGTTTGGAGAGTAAATATTTCCCTCCCTGCCGAGGGTTTTTGTCTCTCCTCTCGGGCTGGGATGCTCCGTGGGCTGCCGGGTCACTGCTGCCCGCCGCCTGCAAAAACCGCATTTTGCCTGGAAAAACTGGGTTTGCTTCTATTTTTAACGAAGCTAATAACGGAAAGCAAAGCAAAGCCGAGCTGGCCACTGATTTTTGGTCTTTTTTCCCTAATCCTGTGCTTGCTTCCCGCTGTGTTTTCTACTCGGGGGTCTCCCAGACCCCCAAACTCATCTCTGCTCTGTGCTGCCGGCAAGGGAGGAGGATGTTTGCACCTCGGCCAAGCCGTTGGTGTTTTTCCAGCTTCTGCCGGGATCAAAGTGCCTGTTTTGACTCTCCTCCCGATTCCTTGATACCGGCGGGTGATTGTAATGCAATTAAAGCTCTCAGCCCTGCTTTTGTTGTGTCTCCGGGCTGGGCGTGCTCGGGCTTCACCCCTGCCCCGCGAGCAGCACGGCGACAGCGGAGCTCAGCGACAAACAAAGGGCTCTCTGCTTTATCAGGAGCCTCCGAGAGCCGCGATTCCTTAAATCCCGAGCCCTCGGAGGTGTGCGATGAGGAGGAGACTCCAAATTCCCCCGCAAAATGCTGCTGCGGGTGGTGGAGAGTGGGAGATGCTGGCTCGGGTGGCTCTCGGAAAGGCACCGCTGGATTTCCGAGCATTGCCAGCGCTGACAGAGATGGAGTGAGGTGTCGGCAGAGTGTTTGGAAATCCTTAAGAGAAGGGCTGTGATCCCAGCCCTCGCCGAGCCTCGGGTTTGCGGCGAGCGGGGCACTCTGCAAATAAATACAGACAGATGAGCTCTTTCGCTGGTCATTTGTCACTTCATAATTGCCAAAGAAAAGCAGGTTGGTTTTCTCCTCCTGACCTCTCTCCAGCAGCCTTTTCACCCCGGCTGGCCCTGCTTGCCCCCTCGGGACCTCCCGCCCCCGCCCCGGGGCCACCGAGGGCACCTCGGCCTCCTGCAGCACATTTTCCGAGTGACATTGCCGTGGATGTCCCCATGGCACCGCAGAGACATCCATCGCAGGCACGTCCCGGGCTGCCCCCGCCGCCTCGCCCCGTGTGGGTGGAACGGGAGCAGATGGGAGCGCTGGGAGAGCTGCGAGCACCTGGATTTCAGGTTCAGACTGTGCTTCAAATCAAAAGTCGGGAGCTCGAGTGGTGATCCTGTCAAGCCGCAGCGCTTCCCTCCCCATCTCCCCAGGGCTGGGTGGGAATTGCGCTCCAGGTGTTTCCAGGTGGGACTTTGGGATGGGAAGTTCTGTTAATGGGAACGAGAGGGAGTGAGCGGAGCTGAGCAGGGCTGGGGTTGGGGCTGCGGGTCAGAGGCTCCCCGAGATTGGGGACAGAGCCTCGGGAGCCCCCGGGGGCCGGGCTGGCCCGTCCGAGCAAAGAGCAAAGTGCTGCTGCCATCTCCCGACCGCAGCCAGCCCTGCCCGGGATGCCCTTCCTCTTCCCGGGATCCCTCTCCCCTTGCCGGGATGCTCTTCCCGGGATGCTCTGCCCTGCCCCATTCTCTCTCCCCCTGCCCGGAGCAGCCCTGGGGCTGGAATGAAACAATCTGTAGGGAAAAAAATAATTTTGGAGTTTGTTTTTGGGTTTTCTGGTGGTTTTGTTTCGTTTTGTATTTTAAATATTCTCTTCTGCCCTCACGCTGCAAGGCTGTGAAAGTGAGGAAGCGAAGCTCTGCCTCTCTCACTCCCTAGTGTCCAAAATCAGACCCTTCTGAGCAGTTTTCTGCCCCTGAAGGACGCTTTGCTGTCAGTCACTTCCATCCCCTCCCCTGCTCCTTGCCCCCGCTCTGGAATTTCTGTCCTGACCCTAAAATTCCTGTCCTGACTCTGAAATTTCCTGCCGAGGCGAGTTGCACAGACCAACAGCCCAAACATCGTGTCTCATCCATTTTAACTCATTTTCCCTTCCCAGGCTGCCCCTGCCAGCTCTTCCCTCGCAGCCTGACCAAGGGTTAACAAATCCTCATTTAAAGCATTGCCCAAACCGAGGGGTTTTCATTTCCAAAGAGCCCCACATCCCCAGGCACGGGCGAGAAACACCAGCCACAAAAATTTTGCATCTCTCTGCCTTACAACACTGGCAGTGAAAGCTTGTTTGGCTTTGGAGGCAAGATTTTCCACACCAGGCTCCAACGCAGCTCAATTCCACTAAGCCCACATCTTGTTTTTCTTCTGACAGAGTGAGGTATGATTCTTGGCTCGGCGCGGCTCTGCTGTGGAAGGCGAAATGAAAAGATGCTTTTAAAGCTCATTCACTCAACACTCACCCCAAAACCCGAGGGGAGGGTCAAATGGAAATTTGCTGAAGTTATCAGCCAGGCTTTCTGCTGGATTTCTTTTATGGTGGGTATTAGGCTGAAGAGCATTCAATGAAGACACAAGTGTTTGCTGGGATGCTGTTAAAGGTGGGGAAGCCTGATGAATAAAGCAGCCAAGGCATTTAATTTATTTTCTTATGAAAAGCTTGGGTTTGAGTCATTGTGATTCCTGAGGACTCAGCTCTCGGGGTTCATTTTGTCTGAACCTTTTAATTTATAAAATAAAAGCCTCCTGCTTGTAATAAGAGCAGCCTCATCCCTGTGTGAGTTCAGTGGAGAGCTGGAGAGAGCCGAGGGGATGGAAGGGGAATTGCCTGGCCAGCAAGTCAGGACTGGAGCTGGAAGGTTTGGACTCGATGATCTCAGAGTTCTTTTCCAACCTGGAAGGTTCTGGGTGATCCTGTGATTCTCAGGGTCCTCCTGCTTTGCTGCTGGTGAGCTTTGCAGGCTGGAGTTTCTTCCTGGGGCTCCCTGCTCCTTCCTGCTCACTCGGAGCTGCTTTCCTCTCATCCTGGTTGTGGTGGGAGAGGGGAAGGGATACAGGTGGCTCTGTGTCACCAGGGCGGGCTGGAGGAGCTGCAGCTCCGTCTCCATGGCAGGGAAGTGGTTCCAGCATCCTGGAATGAGGGAAAAGCCTTTCCTCAGCCCTGGGCTGGCAGTGAAATGAACTCTGATCCCAAAATGCTGCAGGATGAGCAGAGAGGAACGGCACTGTCCTTCTGCCCCAGGTGTCTTGGCTCCCATCAACCACCAGCCAGAGTCCATCATCCCTGTTCCATCCCCATCCCATCCCATCCCATCCCATCCCATCCCATCCCATCCCATCCCATCCCATCCCATCCCATCCCATCCCATCCTCATTCCACCTCTGCCCCACCCCTGCCCCATCCCTGTCCCGTCCCTGCTCACGCCCTCCAGGTGACAGGCAGGTGACAGGGCCGGGGTGGGAGGGCTGCTCCCGAGTGTCCCTGGCCATCCCCAGCAGTTTCCCCTCCCAGCAGCACCTCAGGCCGTGGGTTCCTGGGCGCCCCGAGGATGTTTCCCAACCCTCCGGAACGCGATCCTCCCGTCAGGCTGCGGTCGGATGAGAAAAGCTTGCTCTGGCCTGTCTGCTGCTGCTCCAGGGTTGTTTCCCTCCTCATGGCAAAGAACACCATTTCCTGCTGTCTGCAGGGTGGATGTGAACCCCAAAGACCCCATGGGTTAACCCCTGCCTGGAAGGGTCTGGTCTTTATGTGAGGATCCATTTTCTTTCTTTTCAGGAGACCAACTGCCTGTGCCACCTTTCTCTGCTGGGAATTCCCACCTCTTCTGCCCCAAACTCTCTGCCTGGCACCCTTGGAAGAGTTTCATTGACAGGAGATTCTTTCCAGCCCATGGAAGTGCTCACCATGACTTTCAAAGCCAGAAGAGCTCAGTGCAGGCAGTTTTTGTCTCTGACCTGACACACCTCCAGGCACAGATCTGACTGTCCTGGTGACAGCAGAGACACTTGGGGGGCAGTTTGTGGTAGTGAGCCAAGGATCAGCCCCATCAGGAAACATTCCCCAATTCCAGAGCCATTTGTACATCCAGCTGGCTGTGGTTCACTGGGCTCTGATATGGGATGCTCCCAGAGAAGAGAATTTGAGAGGGTGACAGGGCTGCCCAGAGCATCCTCACACCAGCAGGAAAACAGCTTGGTGGGATTGAGGAATTCCCCCTGCATGGCTCAATACTGCATGAACAGCCCTTTTCAGCATCCCTGCAGGATTCTGGAGGCTCTGAGCACCTCAGCCTGCAGCAGAGCAGCAGCAAGGCTGGCAGGAGACACAATTTGTGGCTGGCTATTTGCTGCTGTCACTCCGACCATTCCACCTGACGAGGCAGTAAAGATGAAAGCCAATAATAAGCAGCCAGGCATCATTTTGGGGGGGGAAAGGCTGTAATTTACTGTGCCAGGGCTGCAGGGAGTCCATCTGAGGCTGGGCTTATTGACAGCAAGTCTATATGGGTTTGTTTCTTGCGGTACTTACGTGCGCTCGGAGCACTTGAGGGTGACATTTTTAAAATCTAAAAATATATAGCCGGTAGCAAACTTCCAGCAGCACGGCCAGGAGGGGAAGGATTTATGCCCAGAACATGGTGAACTTTAAGGAAAGTCTGTTGGTGGGGAAGGTTTTAAAGGGGTTGCAGGAGGGGAGGAGGATCTGGGGGTGTCGCTGGGGATGTTGGGTTTTGCTGAGGGATTTTATCCAGGGAATGCTCTCATATCTTCCCAGGGATGGAAATCAGGAATGATGCTGGAGCCAGGGAAGTTACAGACAGATTAAATGAAAGAACCAGGTGGTTTTGTGCTGCCCCAGGTTGTCACCACTACAGCAGGTTCTAGGGAGAGCTCCTGATGGGTCTGTGCTCCCAGGAGGATCATTCCCAGGAAGATGTGAGCTGATCCTGGGCTGATCCTGCTCCATGGGCTTGTCTGGAGCATTTCTGGAGCAGGCCAGCCCGAGGCTGAGGGTGATCCTGGCTGTGGTGGGAGCTCTGTCCCCTCTGGTCTGCTCCAGAGCTCAGGGCTACCCCACAGCTCCGTGAAAATAAAGGGTTTAACCTCAAAGGAAGAGGATTTGGATTCTCACTTCCTTCTGCTCCCAACAAGCTGTAACCTTGCCAAAAGCATCATTTCCCCTGCGACTACAAGGACTCGATTCTGCAGACCTGGGGACTCAGATGTCCCTGTCCCCTTCCTGAGGAGATCCAACCCATCCCTCTCCTCATTCCCTCATCCCGTGGGGAGGGAGGAGGTGGTTTCAGGGAACACAAGGAGTGACTAATCTCTCTCCTGCCTCTGCCAAGGGACGAGAACCAGCCCCACGAGCACCCTGCTGCTTGCGAGAGCTCCGGGGTGTCAGCAGGGCTGTGATTTATGGCAATCAATCCATCAACCTTATTTATAGCAGCAGCTCCACGGGAGATTGCACACAGGGAGATTGGCTGGTTCTGTGGCCTCACTCCTGCCAGAATTGTCCCTGGGCTTCCCAGCCTTCCTGGAGGCTCTTGTTTTGTCTCTCTGGCATTCCTGCCCCATTCCAACCCACTTTTCCCATCCTTATTGCCCTATCAGAGCATGTTCTGACAGCCTGAGGTTTCCAGAGGTGGAAGAGGATGAGGATTGCTGAGATGAAAGGCGAGTCAGCACTGGGCAGGCACAGGGCTGTCCTTCCTAGCCAGAGTGTGGGCTGTAGTTTCTTTATAAAAATTGGGATTTTTCTCTATTAAAATTGGGATTTTCACTTCTGTGAAATGTTCTTCTCGACTATTCAAAATATTTCCCTGCTTGCCAACTGTTGTTGTCAGGGATCTTTCCCACCCTGCTGGGATTTTGCCTTCTTGTCCTGATGCTCGTGGGTGTCTCGGTGTCCTCTGGTCCATCCAGGCTGTCCCTGGTTTCCAGGACCTCAGGATCTCCCAGACATCTGGGAAACTCTCTTTTCCTCTGGAAGGTAATGGGAGCTTTGAAAACTCCAACTCAACTACAGCCCCGAAAGTTCAGAAAACATCTGGCAAATAAAAGGAACGAGCAGATAAGAATGAAGGAGAAACGAGTGGGGGTCCTGGGGATTGTAATTCCATTTTCCCCCTGATTAACCGGGAATGGGCACTTTGCAAACCCTTTTCCCTGTCACCATAGATGGAGAAAGTGTCGCAGACCCTGTTTAAACCTGAACCTGCTGCCACTGCCTGGGTCAGCCGTGCCGTGATGGATGGAGCCCTGGGACCCGCTGCCTGTAAGAGCCAAATCACTTACCTTGGAAATGCAAACCTTATGGAGAGGGAATCAATAATTTCTGCAGCCCGGCTCGCGCTGACACGCGGCCCGAGTCGGCGGGAAAGCAACCCTTTGTTAATCTTCCTCGAGAGGCACTCGCAGCTCCTATAAAAAGCTTCTGAAGTCAGTAACTAATTACAGCCTGCACGAGGCTCAGTCTGTCACCCCCGACAGCTCAGGGGGAGCAGGAGCCGCTCTGCTGCTGCCCGGGATGATGGACGAGCCCGCGCGAGCTCCCGGCTTCGCTCTGAAAGAGGAAGAATTAATGGGCAAATAAATTACAAATCAATTATTAAACCTTAGCGGCGCGCGGGGCCCTGCTCAGCCCCGGTATCAAATATACATTTCTAATTAACTCAACAACTCTTGTCTAATGGGCACTGGATGCTGCCTGCTGCTAGAAATAGGGATTTTTGTCACGCGCTCTAAATTGAGTATTTTATGTCCTCCCGCCTCGCCTGGTGACACGGTGAGGCCAAAAGTCTGTAAGGACAGTTTTACTGCACAGACAGCACTGAGACACCCCAAAGCTTCATGCTGGGACTCAGGACAGCCCTGGGCAAGCTGCAACGTGGTGGGGAACAAATCCAACGTGTCCTGAGTGCTCTGTGTGCTGAGGGATCCTCTTGGCTCTCCCTGAGCCCCAAAATCCCTGCTGGAGAGGAAATCCAGGGTGTTTCCTCCCCTCCCTGCTGCCTGGGACTGTCTGTCAGCACTGGGAGCTCTTGCCATGAGAACCCTGATACCTGCAGTGTCTAGACAGATCCCAGGCCAGCAGCTCTTCCTGGAGCTTCCTCCTCTCTTTCCTGGGAAAACCAAAGGGCTTGGCAGATGGATGGCTGCACTCCCACCCACCTTGCTCTCCTGGGGTGCATCAAGTCCTGGAGCTCTCAGGAATTTTCCAGAATCACTGCTCGGGGCTGAGAAGCCCCTCAGGGAATTTGGGGGTGAGGATGGAGGGTGATTTTATAGGATTCCTGCTGGAATGGGTGTCAGGAGCTGAACCTCGGAAGGATTCGCTGTCTGCAGCGCAGCAGTATTTCTGCAGCGCACTAATCAATTATAATTCTTAGACAAGCTCCCATATGGTGCCTTTATAAATCACTCTCTCCAGTTATCAAGCCTGTCTTGTTTGCCTGACATGAGCTATAAGCAGGGTGGTTTTTAGGCTAATGTTAACTCAAGCACGCAGAATGGCGTTTATTTATAGAGTTTCAGAAAAGTGGTTTTGGAGAGCCCAAATCTGATATCCTAAGGAGATAACTGAGAGGCTGGGGACTCCTCCTGCCTGAGCATCACCACAGCAAGCCCTGCTTCAGAGGGCTGGGCTGGGAATAGATGAATGTTCTCCCAGCTCAGCGATCTGGGAAGGGCAGAAATAACGGATAAAACAAGTATTAAGCTATGTTTTTAAAGAGGAATGATGGTGAAGTATTTGTGTCTGAATTGTAGTGAAAGTTCTAGGGGTGGATTTTGTGTGATTTGTCCTTTCTGTTCTGAATTGTGATGATGTTATTTCTGGATTTGGTGTGGGAGACTTTTTACTTTCCTATCTGTTTAGTTTAGCTGTTTTTTTGTTGTTCTAAGTTAAGATTGCATGTTGAATGTTGATTTTAATGAGGTTTTTTAAATTACATTGCTGTGTCTGTCCCCCTGGAGCAGTTCTCACCCTGTGCTTGGCCTGGGGGACCCTGGGGACAGGCAGGACAGGCTGACAGCCACCTGGAGGTCAGGGCTTGGTGGAGGGGCTGAGCAGGAGCAGAGCAGACAGAGAAGCTCTTCACCTCCCTGGCTGAGCAGAAAACAGCACAACGACCCTGCAGACCGGAGCTGAGCACAGGGGACAATCCCAGCGCGGTGACACCGCCATGTCCCTTGCCACAGGAGGGAGGACAGGCCAGCCCGGAGCGCTGGGTTTGTCGCACACCTGAGCCGCTCGCTGCTCCTGCCCTCTCTCCGGCTCTCTTGCTCCCCCCAGTGCGCTCAGCAGCTCCCGGAGCATCCCAGCCGCTCCTCCGCTCATCTCCAGCGCCTGACCGATCCCGGAGTGTTTCCTCCAGCCGTGAGGAAATCCCTCTCTTTCCAGACCCTCTCCAAACCCAGTTCTTCAGTTCGGAAATCCTGATTTTTCTGGTTCTCGTCCCCATTTTTCCTGATCTGAACACTCCACGTGCAGAGCACGGTGTGTGAGAAGCCTCCTAATCCATGGGTCTGTCTCTTGTTTGTGTTTTAATTCCATCCTTCGGGATTTTCCACTTTATTTTATCAGAATACACAACCCCCCTGCTCTGTTTGCAGATTTGGTTGAGAGCTCCAAAATTTGCCAATCCCCTCACCTCAAAATACAGCCAGTTCTCTCCCACCTTTCCCAATTCCAGCTGTGGATTTTCACCCACAAGGGCTCTGAACTCCATCAATCCTCTCTACTCATCGCAGAGATCACATTTTGGTGCCTGGTGCTCCAGAGAGTCTCTCTGCCACACTTTTGGCTCCAGCACCCTCGATGCCAGGAGTGCGTGTGCAGCAGTTATATATTGAATAAAGATAATTTTCCTTTTCCCATGGGAAAACTCCGACCTGAAAGGAAAATCAGCTTGGGAACCTCCCTGGGCCTGCTGCATTCACGGGATTTGCATGATCTGGGGAGGATAAGCGTATGGAAACCAGGGCTAGGAAGCAGGATGAGAAGGCAGTGGGATGGACAGGTTTCTCGGGAAGCCTCGGGAAGTTCCCACTGACCACCTCCATTTCCTAGTGCAAACAAGTCCCTGCTTGCCTCTATTAAAGCAGTTTTGGGGCGGATGGGAGGAAGGCTGTGGCTCGTTAATAAGACATCAGCACCATGAAAGGAAGGAAGACTTTTAAACTTGGCTCTGTAAATTCCTGCTGGCTTTATCAGGGTCGAGAAGATGAAAGAATTCCCTTAATTCTGCTGCTCTGCTCTTGCACTGAGTGGAGAAGGAGCTGCAGCCAAATTCCAGCTTGCAAACGGTGGGGTCTGGGACTTTGTGGGGATATCTCGGGCCGGGATTTTGTGGGGATCCCTCGGGTCGGGGCACGGTGGCTGCAGTACCGGGGATGTTCGGGATTTGGGGACACCCCAGTGGTGCCTCTGCGATGCTCCCGCGTCCCCACCGGGTGGCGCCCCAACCCCGCGCATCGCCCTCCCATTGGCTGCTCCGCTCGTCTCCATGGCAACGCCCGGCCCTGGGTACCACCCCGGCATCCGCATCCCGCATCTGCATCCCGCATCTGCATCCCGCATCCCGCGTCCTTCGGGGCTCCTACCAACGCTCTGCCTTCCCCTCTCCCCTCCCAAATTTCCTCTCCTTTCTCCGCTCCTCCAGCCAGGTGTCGCTCCTGCCCTGGGCGGAGCTGGATTTCCATCCCGCCGGCAATGCTGAGCTGTGCCTGTGAGGGCAGGGAAGGCTGCTGCTGCCCTCCTCAGGGTCTGAATTCACCCCTCACCACCTCCTTGGTGGCGTTGGGGCTTCTCCTCCCGCGGCAGGGCAGGAGGTGGGGTTTGCTCAGCCTGGCCCAGGTTTGTCCCCGAGGGATATCCTCCTTCTCAGGTTCATCCCTGAGCTCCTGGGAATGCTGATTTTCCTCTCCCAGCTCAGAGGAGCTCGTGCAGGAAGAGGCATTTCCAGCAGGGTGTGACTCCTCCTTCCCTTTCTCCGAGGGAAGGGAGCTCCGTGCAGGGCAGGCAGAGTGTCAGGCACCTCCTTTGGGGTTTGTGTCACCCTGCTCCACGCCAGCTCAGTAAACTGCAGCTCTGATTGAAACCAGGCCTAGGCTGGGCTTGACTGAATCGTGGTGTGAGCTTTTCTCTCGGGGGGTTCTGGGTTTTGTGTGTCTGCAGCTCTTAGGGTTTGTAAGACTGATGTAAATATTCCATGTGAGGGACGAACTCATCCCTTAACCCGAAGGGCTGTGGGCAGCTGGAATTGCCTGCACAGGGGAATTGGCAATCCGTGGAAATGGGGATTGATGGAAATCCCGAGGGTGCTCAGAGCTCAGCAAGGAGTCAGAGGAACCACTTCGATATGGGGTGACAGCTCTGACTTACAGGATCACAGAAAGTCCTTCCTGGCTCTGGAATTTCCCCAGATGTGGAGGCTGGCTGTGTCCAGGGCATGTGCCAATGCTCAGCACACCTCGCTCAGCTCCTGTCTGGCCCATGGAGAGGCTGGGGCAGCTCCCAGTGGGATTGGGATGGGATGAGGGAGAGTTTCCAGCCAGATCTCCATGTCCCAGAAGCTGCTGGGCCGCTCCAAACCCAGGCTGCACCCTCCAGCACTCCCCTCCTCCGGCTGGGAAGCTCCCACTGCCACGTGGCCTTTTCCACTACAGCATCCTGCTCGGGGCCTCGCTTTGCCTCTTGTTCGCTCTCCATTTTCCTCAGGAAACATCTGGAAGCTGAGCGAGAAACACTGAAAGGCAGAGGGAGGGAAGAAAAGAGGAGGAAAAAAAGCACAGGGGGAGGGGATGTTGGGAGCACCATATGATTTCACTTTCCTAAGACAACTGCAATTATGCCTTTGAGGCTTTACCAGTCACTGTAGATTCAAACCATGCTGGATGATGTCAGTGGGAAAATATGAAGGCCCTACTGGCTGCTCAAAAAGAAAAAAAAATTGAAAAAAGAAAGAGAAAAAGCTCCTTTTCTGGCATTTTATTTCACATTCTGAATCAGAAGAAGGGCGTCGGCCAGATGGAGTTTTCTATATTGCTTTCCTGGGCTTGGTTGGGTCTTGCTGATCCCTTGGGAGAGGGGAAATGCCTCCTGCATCCCTCCTGACGACCTCCTCCTCTGTCCTGCTGCTGTCTGCTTCTGCCACGAGTCCTGAAATCCTCACAGACAGCCTTGGGAATGGATTTCTCCCAGCTCAGACACATCCCAGGCTGGGCTCTTCCTGCTCCTTCTGACCAGCCACTGTTTATTTTTGGAAGCTGGTGAATGGGATGAGCAGGAGATGCTGATCCCAGCTTAGCAGCCATGAGAATTCCAGGTCTGAGGCACCTTCCAGCTCACCTGTGTGTCTGATATTTGCTCCTGGGCAGTTTGGGAGGTTTGGCTGTGGTGTCTCCATGGGAAGCCTGGCATGGATGGGGAAGTCAGAGCCAGCCCAGCTCCAGAGCAGGAAGGTTTTGCCAAAAGCTGATCTCCACACCCACTGGAAGCACCAAAACCCAAATATTCCTGGAAAGCAAAAGCATCAGGGCTGCAAACATGGGCACAGGGGCAGCTGTGGGTTTGAGCAAAGGTGAACACAAAAACCTCTGGGAGGGATGGAGGTGAGGAGCATCCTCGGGATGGTGACCCAAGGAACAACAACTGCTGCAGAGGAGCAGGATGAGCCCAGCAGCTGGGAATGGTCATGCTTGAAGCTGTCCAAGCTCTGCAAAGCCCTCAGGAGCAGGAGGAGAGCTCAGCCCAGCAGGTGCCAGGACAGGACCTGTCCCTGTCCCTGCAGCGCCACGTGGCTCCTGTCCCTGCCTTGTCCTGCTGAGGTGACAGTGCTCCACCAGCTCCCCATTTCCACATCCAGTCCATGCAGCCCCTCCCAGCCCAGCTGCCCTGGGAATGTGCATTTTCCCTGCCCTGACCTTCCCAAGCTGTTCACACTGCCCAGCAGTGACATCCTGAACCTGCTACAAGATTTCCCAGCGGTGACAGCAAAGAGCATCCCCTGACATGCCTGTGGAGATGCAGGCCAGCCCTTTGGAAAATCCACCCCAAGCACTCTAGCCGTGCTGCTCTCAGCATCCTGGGAGGTTTTGCTGGCTCTGTGCAGACCCTCAGAGGCAGGCAGGAGTGCAAATGAGATTTCAAGCATTCTCTAGCCTCTCCTTGCAAGGGATTCTCCTGTCAAAGCATCCCTTGTGTTATGCAGTCAGCACTGAAAAGTTGTTGGAGAGCCTGAGTCCCACCAGTTTGCACCAGTTGGGTATTGAACAGGAGGTACTCAACCCCTCAACCCTCTCTCACCCCCCAGCTTTGCTTTGTGAATCGCCACATGAAGAAAATGTTATTCCTTCAGTGCTGCTCTTTGCACAGGCTCTCCCCCTGTGCTCTGGCAGCTCGGGTTGCAGCTCCAGCCTCCCTGCCTGGAGAAAAACGAGTCCTAAATCATGAATGGACCCAAGGCAGGTGGGGGGAAGGTGAGGGCACTGCAGCCCAGGCCTGGCTGAGCTCCCTGGCAGGGCTGGGAGCTGGAGGTGCCCATCAGCCACATCCCCACTCTGCTGCTGTGCTTTCTCCATCTCCTCTCCATCCTCCTCCTCCTCCTCCACTCCCTCCTGCATCTCCTCCCCAGATGGTCCCTCGGGGCTCAGCCCCAGCACAGCACCCATGGGTGCCTGGGAGATCAAGTTTTTTTGGCTCCAAAAGTGCTTTAAAGCACTGAATTCCCCTTCTCAACCCAATTAAAATGTTCTCCAGGACTCGGATTACAGCAATTAACTCATTTCCATGTCCCCAGGCACTTCTTGCTCACTTGCTCGGGCAAATTTAGGAAAAGCACTCGGCTTTGTGTGTAACCCCCTGACTCCAGCCCTGCCTTTGGTGGCTGGGAACCGAGCCTAGACATGAAATAATGAACTCAAACCCTTCCATGCATTGACCAAAGAAAACAAGCTGTCAGCTAGAAATATCCCCTCTCTCCTCTCGCAGGCACACCAAATCTCCTTCCCATCTGTAGGTATCGCTCTGGCAGGGAGGCAGCAGAAGTAACTCAGCGTGAAATTGTCAGCGACAGCGTGTGATGCTGTTTGGAGAGCATAAATCAGTCTAGGAAATGAAAAGTGCTATCTTCTCTTTTTTTTTTCCCCCCCCCCCCCAGGTTTGCTCAGCGTTTTATCCCTCTGCAGGGATGTTAGGAAGGAGATATTTTTTTTTGGCAGCTTAAACCCAAGTCCAACATTTGTCGTTAGGGCCTTAATTATGTTCAGTCTTCTCGGTGCTGTTTGCATTAAGGCTGTAATATCTCCCTCTCCTGAGCTCCAGGGACTCCACTTGAGCATGAAAATGCTGCTGGAGAGGCTGAAGCTCTCCAGGTTTTTCAGCTCCTGGCTCAGCCTGGAGAGTGACAGAAGCTGGGGAGATCTCACCTCCTTTCCCACCACGGGAATTTAAAGCTGGGATGGGGGATAATGCCACGAAGTTTGGGCTCCAAAAGTGCTTTAAAGCACTGAATCCCCCTTTGCAGAAGTTTCTGGGTGTTGAGGGCTCTTCCACCTCCTTGTGCCTTGGCATTGCTACTTTTGGGGTTCAGCTCATCACCCCCAGCCTCTCTTCCTCCCCCAAACCCAAAGCAGAGCTGATCCCCTCGCTCCTGGGAGCTGCTCAGAGCCGAGGCTGTGAATTCTCCAGCTAAGCAACAATTAGTACCAGTTTCCCCACACAGCTGCTCCCATCTGCTCCGGGGGTTGCTTGTGTTTGTGTTGTGCAGGGAGCAGATTTTTTTTTTTTTGCTGGACTCACACGCTTCTTGCAGTTGAGTTTGTCAGAGTGAGACGAGCCGTTTAATTTAAGCCAGAGATGATAAATTAATAAATAATCTCCTGATTTTCATGTAGCATTGATGCTCCTCAGGACCAGGTTGCTCTAATTCCGTCCCTGTCCTGGTGTGCATTCATTTTGTGGAGCGTTTGGTGACACTGAGGTGGCTGCTGGGCCAGTCCTGTCCCCACTGAGTGCAGGGTGATCCCATGGAGGGATCCCACATCATGCCAGGGGGGAGAGCACAGGCAAAGCATCCCATTGCAAGGATGGAATTCCAAGGAATCACCTCACCTCTGCACACCCCAAAGCCTGCAGAGGGGATTCTGGAAGGGGATGGAGCTGACAGGGAACGAGCAGGGAATGAATGGAGCTTGTGTTCGGTGGGAAGGGCTTGGATTTCAGGCTGGGAGGGAGGGAGGGAGGGCTGGAGCAGCGGGAGAGGCCCTGGTGTACAAAACAAACAAACCACTGTGGCTGCTGAGCATGAGTGATCTGTTCCTCCGAAGGGTGATTTACCACCTGATGGCAAACTCCGTTTGGAAAGGGAATTTGACAAATGGAAGGTGAGACAGAGCTGGGAAAGGCTCTTTGCCCAAAGCTGCTTTGGTTTGGAGCTCTCTGAGCTGGTTAAGCCCTGATGGGGCTGAAGGTGGCCAGAGCTTGTCCCTGAGGCCAGGCAGGACGTTTGGGTTGGGATGCTGACATCCCCACATCTTCAACCTCAGCAGCAGGGCCAGCAGGACACGGGGGATGCATCCCCAAATGCCACCTGCAGCTGCCTTGGGATCCAACCCTGGAATTCCCAAAGGGAGAAATAACATTATTATTTTCTTTGGCAGCTCCATCTGAGTCCCCACAGCCGCTGTGGCCACCCCATCCCTGTTTATGTGACCTCATCCCAGCTCAGCCTGATGTGATTACAGTGCAACCATTTTGTTTGGACTAATTTAATCTTCCCATTTTTGAAATCGCTGATTTTTATAAACACTTTTAAGCTCAAGGCTGAGCTGGGTGCTCCGTTTCCTTGGAGCATGGCACTAACCCAGCAGAGCTAAACCCCAATCTGGACAATTCCATAACCCTGAGATTCCCAGTGCTGGGAGCCATCAGCCCCTCCTGCCCTGCTGCTCTCAGGGTCCTGCTGGAGATGCTCAAACCCAGCTCTGGGCTGCTCTTGCCTGGCTCTGGCAGCAGGATCCGTGTGGAAAACACTAGATGGCAGCTTGAGGCCACGTGTGAGCATCTCGGGGTGTGTGTGGCACTGCTGGTGGCTCCTGGGGGTGGCACTGCCAGGCAGGGGGTGGGCACAATGCTCCCGGCTCTCTCCAGCTGCACCTTTGCAGTGAAACTTCTTCCAAACTCTTCCCCTGCGGCCTCCGGGGTTTGGCAGAGGTTGGAGAGGAGGGCTGGCAGCTCTGCAGGCAAGGGGTGACCCCAAAACTGGGTGTGAAGAGATTCAGGGATGGCCTGAACACGGCAGGTTTGTTGGGAATCAGTGTTGGGAATTCGACAGAGGGTGTTTGTCTGTAACCCCTGTGCCCTTTGTCACTTCTGAGCTGCTCAGCACGACCTGGAATGAACCCCAGGGAGCAGGGCAAGCCCCACACCCCCAGAGCAGAGGGCACTGCACCCCAAAATGCAGCCAGGCATCATCCATCACCCCCTGAGCCATGTCAGAGCACCCTCAGCAGGGCACCCCACCAACCAGGACAAACCGGGATTTCTGTCCCACAAGGGTGACTTTTGAGGAACGGCTTTTCCTTCCTCCCATTCTTACATCTGTGCAAGCTGGAATCCCAGATTTGTTATGCTCCAGGGATCCAGCAGGCCCATGAGGGGCTGATTAGAGACATTGCAGGGCTTTTTGAGGACAGGGACAAGAGGTAAGGCAGTGACCAGGATTTCGTGTGCCTACAGTGCAGTTTGTAGCTGCTCCGTGTCTCCAAAGGCTGCCAGGAGCTGTGGAAAACTGGGGGAGCAAAGCAGGGAAGTGGGATACAGAGCTCTGGGCTTCAGGTTAGTGTGTGGTAGGAAATATCCTTGTAGCACTTTGATTTTCGGAGGAAAACATCATTAAACCAGAGGAGGTGGGAGCTGTGAGGTGCTGGGTCTCAGCTCTGAGCTGAGCTCAGTGCAAACCCTCCCAGACAGGGGTTAATCTGAGGGTTTTATCTGCTTTTGGGATTCGGACTTCCAAGAGAAGCCAGTGGTTGGGACGTGGCTTTTCCAGGCCAATTTTGCAGCTTGGAAATTGGAATTTGGAGCAGTTTCCCAGCCGTGCAGCCGTGGCTGAACTCCTGAACTCCTCCACACTTCCCGAGCTGCAGTCTGGCCCTGGGGCTGGCCTTGGCTCCAGGGACAGCCTGGCCTTGGGGACACTGGGGACGTGGCTCCTCAGGGGTGGTTTTCCCACCTGTGGCTTGCTTGGATCTCACAATTTTGGGTGCCAAGAGCTGGGGGAGGTGACATGCGAATAACCAACAGTGATGGCAAAAGCTGTGGTGGGACTGGGCACAGAGAGCAGCTGATCCAGGAACATTCAGGCAATATTCAGTGAGAGATCCCCATGGAAAAAGGGAAATCCACTGATTTTTTGAGCATGGAAAGGGGGCTGGGATGAGACCCAGGGATTTGGGTTGGAAAGGACCTTAAAGATCTCCTTGTTCTGATGGGCAGGGACACCTTCCACTGGACCAGGTTGCTCAAAATCCCATCCAAGCTGGCTGTGAACACCTCCAGGGATGGGACAGTCCCTCCAGGGATGGCACTGTCCCTCCAGGGCTCTCCCCCTGATCTGGGAGCCCTGCAGGTGCTCAGGTCCCTGTGGGATGCTGGGGTGGCTGTCAGGAGCCGCCGTGGCTCTGTCAGCAGAAGGGAATGTTCTTCTCCAGCATTTTCTAGGCAGCCTGGAGCTCTGGCTGCAGAGCTGGTGAGTCACCTCCCCTGCACATGTGGGCTGTGACAGAGCCAACAGCAACACGGCGTCGCCTAGCAATGCAGCAGCCCCACCATAATAAACCAGTGGGACCAGTGCTGCTGGCCCCACAGCAGACCTGCAGCCACTCAGCCTGCCTGGGGAGGATTTTCCAGCAGGGTTATGGGTTTGGGATGAGGGAAAGCAGAGGGAAATCAGTTTAGGCAGCCTCGAGGTCAGGGCTGTGTCTGCCTGTGGCTCTCACACCTCTTCCATCCTTATTCTCCTTCCCTGCTTTGTCCCCACTTCTCTCTCTCCATTAAAGGGTTTTTTCCTAATGGTCAGGGATTGAGTCAGGCTGGGTGCATCCCACATGTGGTTGGCTTTGAGCAAGCTCCACCTTCAAAAATTTGAATAAATGGATATCCTTGGTCCTCTCCTTCAGCACAGAGTGGATCTCTCTGCCATGGCTGAGGAGAGGGCAGCTGCTCTGACCTGAGGGAAATATTTCACCTGCAATAAGGTGACTCTCCCAGCTCTGGTCATTTCTGCTGTCTTTCAGGTTAAAAAACACTTGCAATTTCCAAGGATTTAATGTCTCCACCTACCTTTAATGGGACTATTCTCCTCACAGCTATTGCTGTAGGTAAAGACTTAAACCCAGCCAATAATTACTCCCACGAAAGAAACACTGTTTTCTTGTCATGTTCCATTAAACTGCTCACAGCAGGAGCCAAAGAATTAATGGCCTTATTACCTGGCCTGCAAAATATATCATATTAGAGAAGAGAGGAGCACAGAAGACACCAAGAGTGCCAGTGCTTAATATGTTTTAAGGGATGAGGGTTGGGGAAAGGGAATGGGGAAGGAAAAGGATCAGGGGAAGTTGCTGGGATGTTCCATCCAAGCTGGGATTTGCTGATTTTATTCTTCCCCCTGTGTAAGAGCCACGCAGGCCTGGCTGGGGTGGGTGGTATTTTTGCTGTGGGAGGTATTCCTGCTGAAATCCACCCTTTTTTTCCCAGGATGGCAGATGTCAGCCTGGGAAGTGGATGTGTCTCAGCCATGTGCTGGCAGCAGCAACCTGAGACTCGTTAGGCTAACGAGGATTTTTGTTGTCGCTGCTGCTGCTGCTGCTGCTTCCCCTCGAGCTGGAGAACCTGGCAGCCTCGGGATGGTCTGGAAGAACATCAAATCCCCCGAGGAAGAGAGACAGAGCTCCAGCCTTCCCCCAGCGCTTCAGGGCTGCTGCTGGAGAGGGTTTGGGGTGGATTCTCTGCCGGACACCTGCAGACACACTCAGGCGTGTGCACATCATGCAGCACTGTGGGCTGAGCTCCTCCTGCCCACAGGGCTGATGTTCCACCTTCCTGGGGATGAGGATTAAGGGATTTTCTCGGTAGAGCAACACCCAACTCCTGAGCTTCCCCATCCATGGGGACATTGGGACATGGCTGGCTTTGCCACCAAGCCCTGGGAGCCACCAAGAGCCAAATCCAGGCAGCTCTGCCTTGGGTTTGGTGCCACACTTCCCCAGGACACGATTTTAGCAGCAAGTCTTGGGATGTGAAATGCCAACCCACTGGGAAAGCAAAGTCAGGGCTGAGTCCATCTGCTTTTCCCTCCTGTCCTGGGAAGTTCCTCCCTGGCTCACACATCTCCCTGGCCTCCCTCCCAAACGTGTCAGGCAGCCCAGGAGAGCACGGAACAAAAAGGGAATAAATCTTCCTTTAATTGCTTCAAGTATTGACTTTTCTTCTTTTTCTTTGTCTTTTTCTTTGTCTTTTTCTTTGTCTTTGTCTTTTTCTTTGTCTTTTTCTTTGTCTTTGTCTATTTTTCTTTGTCTTTTTCTTTGTTCTTTTTCTATTTTTCTTTTTCTTTTTCTTTTTCTTTTTCTTTTCTTTTTCTTTTTCTTTTTCTTTTTCTTTTTCTTTTTCTTTTTCTTTTTCTTTTCCTTTTCCTTTTCCTTTTCCTTTTCCTTTTCCTTTTCCTTTTTCTTTTCTTGTCCTTGCAGACCAAATGCTCTCCCTCTCTCGTGGATGCACAGAGCAGCTGTGACATTTTTAGCAGCACCTTCCTCCTCTAACCACCAGCCTGGCAGGTTCCTGTTTACACACCTTGCTCTGCATTGATTTCTTTACCCGTTTCTCTTTCAGGGCTGATATTGCTGAAAAACGTCAACTTTGAAGACCAAGGGACTCTGCTGATTTATTTGATGGTTTTCAACCGGTTAGAATGATTTTTTAATTAAGGGGTCGAGGTCTAATGGCACTTTAGGACTTGCAGGGCACTCACAGCACATGGCCCTGGTCCTAAAAATGTCATTTCACTGGAGGAATGACCTCAGCTCAGGGCAGTGGGACACTCTGGAGTGACACCAGACATGCCTGAGCACAGATGCTGCCGGGGTAGGAAATATCTCCGTGAAATCCAGGCTCAGAAGGAATCCCTGCATGCCAGCAAACCCCTAAATTTACTTCCCTTACTTAAAAAACCCCCCTTGGCATGTCAGGTGTAAGCAGCGCGGCGTTTTGCAACGTTTTCAAATGTTTATTTAACGTTTATTCAATTTCTTTCCCATCCATTCAATTTCTGCAGGCGCTGGAAATGCTGTGGCTTGGGTTTGTTTGTGTTTTTTTTTGTTATTTACAAAGTGCTCTGCTTCTCCCACTCCCCGCCTTCCTCTTATTCCACAGAGGCAATAAAAAGCCAAATTGCAGGAATGAAAAGAGAGTCAGGCTCGCTGTTGGAAGCCAAGCTGCCTTGTTAAGTCTTTAGGATTCTCTAAATATTCCCACAGTCCTACCTGGGCACTGGGAAATGGAGTATGATCCAGAAAATATCTTGGATTTCTCTGAAAAAATACAAATCTAATGCCCTCTTGTGGCTCCTCACTGAGTGTGTGGCTGCAGAGAGGTGGCAGGGCTGGCTCAGTTTTGGGGCTTTTTTGGGGTAGGAAAGGTAATTTTGGGGTAGAAAAGGGAATTTTGGGCTCATGAAATTTCTGAGCAAATCTGCAATCAACCCAATGGTCCTCATTACCCCAGCAGTGACCTCCCACTGCCTGGGAGGAGTTCTGATCCATTAGAGAAAGTGTCCTAAAATTAGAGAACCACAGCTCCTCCCTGCTTTTGTTCCAGTCCTTCTCCTTGGGTGGGGAAAGTCTCTGGTTCCAAACAATTCCTGAGCTGCTCAAGCCCTGGCAGCCTCTTGTGGTGCTCCAGGATCAGCAGCACTGCTGGGATGGCTCTTCAATATTTATTTTTCCCACGAGGAATTTCAGCAGCACCGACTCTTCTGTCAAAACACGACTGCAGGATTTCTGCAGAGATGTCTTCAGTTGGGAGTTTTCCTCTGAACACCAAAAAAAATCAGCGAAAATTTTAACTTTAAAAGACGAAGCATTTTAATTTTCAGCTTTTTTGGCAGAGACCCAAATTTATTTTCTTAGGCAGAGTGTGAGCTGAGAGAGGGCAGAGTTCCTTTGGTGATGGCTTCACACCCCGTGAGGAGGATGGCTTACAAAAATAACCCAGAAGAGCTCAGACATCTCAGCCAACTGCAGCCGTGGGCTCAGCTCTGCAAACACCCACAGGGATCATCCCTGCTGGGATCAGCCTTTCCTGCCCCTCTCAGACCTCCTCCTGTGCTCTTGGCCAGGGCAGAAACGGGATTTACTCAGACACAACGCAGAATCCCAGACTGGTTTGGGTTGGGATGGAATTTAAACTCATCCCATTCCATGGCAGGAACACCTTCCATTATCCCAGGTTGCTCCAAGCCCTGCCTTGGACACTTCCCCTTAATTTACAGCAAAAAAAAAATCAGGAAATGTGCCCTCCCACCCTGAGGAGCCCCTGGAAGTGTTCTAAGCCAGGGGAAGGAGGGAGCAGGGATTTTGGCAGGAAAACCCCACACATCTGGCCCTGTGAGGCTGCAGTCCCAGCAATCCCTGCTTGTTCCTCACTTTTTCCTTTCTCAGTGTCCACTTCAGGCAGAGAAGTAGCTGAGAAAAGAAGAGCCAGCAGCTTTTTTTGGCTGGAGAAGACTGGTCTGGTGGCAGTGGGTGCTGGGGGATGCCTTCCCAAGGTTTCTTTTATCCCTGAGTTTGGAAGGAGGGATTTGGGATGGGAGGCAAGCATGGACAGCAGGGTCTGCCAGCTGCTGGTGGGACTGAGGGCTGAGATGCTGTGACAAGGGAAGGGCTGCAGAGGGGAATTGGCAGCTTCTCCTCATGTTCTTGGGAGAATTTCCTGCTTTATTCCAGGCTCTGCTCAAACCAGGGTGCTGCTTTCTGCCCTGAAAGCAGAGCTCCTTAGAGGGGCTTTTCCCCCTCTGTACCAAACTCAGATCCCCTAAAAATCACAGCTCTGCTCCATGCCAAGAGCTCTATTTCTGCCAGGATTCCAGGGTGGAATCCTGCAATCCTGGAGCTCCATTTCCTGGGAATGTCTTTCCAAGAGCTTCGTGCTGATCCTCCCTCCCTTTGCTGTGGGTTTGGGGTGACACTGAGCCTCCTGGGCTGAGGATGAGGAGAATGGAACCACATCCAAGCTGTGCCTCCTTCCTGCAGCCCCTGCCACATTTATTAGGGTAAAACAGAGCCTGGAGAGGGCTGGGATAACTTTCCCCTGGGTGTTTCCCACTGGAAATGTGCACATCCAGCTCCTGTTTCCATAAACACGGAGCAGGTGAGTGTCAGACACAGGGGGAGCATCACTCAGCCAGGTGACAAGGTCTGGGGGTGACAACACTTTGCACCCCTCAGGGCTCCTAGAGAGAGAGACAGGAGGGTGCTGCAGGCAGGGGATGGGAATTTTTCCCAGTTGCTGCTGCTCAGACAAAAAAGAGATGGAAAATCCTCAATCCTCAGGCTTTTTTTGTGGCCTGGGCAATGTGAGTCACGCTTAGTGCCTGGAGACTGCTGCCTGCTGTCCCCTCTGGCTGTGTTTTTGCCCTCCTCAGCATGCCCCTGCCTTGGGTTCCAGGGCAAAATACAGAGGGACACACAGGAGAGGATGGAAGGACAGGGAAATGGAGGGAGAACAATTCCCAGAGAGCTCGGAGCAGAGCTGGCGTGTAGCAGAGCAGCCTTCCCAAACCTTGGGATCAGCAGTGGGACAGAGGAGTAAATTCAACACATATTTTCCATCCTCAGCTCTGCACATTGCCCCCAACCTGATCCCAGTTAGATACACACACAGGCAGCTGCCAAGGAACTTTTATGACTCACTGGAAAGGGAGCTGCACCAGGACGGCGCATTCGTGTCCAGCTGCCTCCTCTCTGCTGTTGTTCAGGGAGGACATTTGTGCTTGCTGAGCTCACCTAGGAAAGGGCCAGAGGGCCTCTGGATACAGGGGAAACTGGTCCTCAGCCCAGCCTGGGAACAGGCTGTGTATTCCCAAAAAAAGGGAGAGATGGAGTTGGGCGGACAGGGAGCACAGCTTGGGATTTGGGGTGTGGGCAGCAGCCCTGCTCTGGGGTGCCTTCCTGGCACATTCCCTTCTCCTTCACAGGCTCAAACAGAGCCATTCCCACCCCAACCACACCCAAACCACCTGGGAAGTGGAAATCCCTGGATTTGGTCGTTGTCCTTTCACTGGCAGGGACAAAGCTGTTGCCCTTTGCAGAGGCACAGCAGAAGGGAGAAGCTGAGAGCATCAGACAAACCCTAAAAATCTGAGTGACTCAACCCAACCTTGCTCAGGAAATCCCAGGTTCAAGAGACCTTAAACCCATCTGGGCCTCTGGCAGCAGCCAAACCCTGCTGCTGTGGAGCAGCTGGAGGATTCTCACAGCCCAAATCATTTTGTTTCTCCCCACAGTGAGTCTCATCCCTGTCTTTAGGAACAACAGCTCAACCTAAACCTTGAAGGGTGAGATGGAAAATCCCTTCCCAAGCGCTTTCTGTTATTCTAACTCCAGTGATCTGTGCTATTGCCACGATCCACAAATTGCCTGCTTGTCCCCTGGTGGGCTGTAGGTATGTGGGACAAGGTGTGTGGCATGTCCTCAGCTGGAATTGGGAAAAAAAGCTGGAATGTGGTGAATATTTTGTGTCAGGAGCTCAGAGCCTGTCAAACTAGGCTTTGTTAGCAAAATGCATCATTTCTGATTCCAGGCTGGTACCAGAAAGCAGGAGGTTTATCTTCAAAGCTGTGACTCTAAAACAAAATAAGCCATCAACCCTGCTCCTTGTGAGGGAGAAAAGCAGGTTTTTGGTGTCTCTGCACTGCTCAAAATGTGGTTCTACAAAACTGGCCTGGAAATTCAGAGATGCCTGTCCCAGGCAAGGTTGATTTTTTGGGCAAACCCCTGACTTTTAAACATTTTACTTCCAATATGTAACATGCCACATTTTCCCTCAGTACCCTGGAAATCTTTACTCAGTGGAATTGTCCTTTCCCCACTCGTCTCTAAAATTCAGTATCTGCAGCACAACTTTCACTTGGCTTTTCCAGTTTCTGAAGCTCTGCCACTCCCTTAGCTCCTATTTTCACAAGTTTCAGATGAAAATTGTTTAAAAAAAAAAAAAAAGAAAGGCTGAGATCCTTGTAGATTTAAATGATGCTGGAAAATGCATCAGTGACACCAAGAGCCTTCCTAGGAAGTGCCATCATGTCCCACGAGCCCAGGCAGGATCCTGCTGCCATCTGCATCCTCTGCACTTCCAGGGCAGGGATTTCCAGCATCCTACAGAATTCCCCACCCTCAGCTGCAAAAAGGCTGCTGGAAACCCAGGGATGAACCCAAAAAGGGCTGAGAGAGAGGCTGATGTGAAAGGGTTGGCATTGCCTGCGAGAGATGGGTGCAGCACTGCAGCGCTTGGTGAGCTGGATCCAGAGGGATTGGACTACCCAGGACCTACCTCGGGATGGGATTCCCTGATTTCCCTGTTGCTTATCCCTCCCTGGGGATGGAATGTCACGCACAGCCCCCAGCCCGGCGCAGTGGTACCCAACCCATCCCACGGCACTCAAACCGAGCTCAGCGGTGCCCGACCCTGCCCAGCCCGGCTCGTTTGGGGTTTTTGGGGCTGATGGGACTCCGGGCAGCCCCACCGAGGGGTCAGCCCCGGGCCCGCCGGCGGCATCACTAGATGGTGCTCACGCCTGCCTTTTCCCAGCTCCCGGAGCAGCGGAGCCGCGCCCGGGCACGGCGGGGATGCTCGGGGGGCTCCTGGCTGTCGTCAGAGCCTTGGGAATCATTGCTAGTAACGATGACGATGAGGAAGATGTTTCCCAGCTCTCCGGGATGGGGTCGAGGTGTTGCAGGGTGCATCCCTGGGGTGGTCATGGAATCTCTGCTGCTCCTTCCAAGGATCAGCCCCTCTGCACAGGACTCCTCTGCCCAGCCTCCTGCACCTCCCTGGGGCTCCCAGCCCTGCACCATCCTGGGATAAACCCACCCAGGAGCAGGACATGGAACTCTTTGGGATGAACCCACCCAGGAGCAGGACATGGAACTCTTTGGGATAAACCCACCCAGGAGCAGGACATGGAATTCTTTGGGATAAACCCACCCAGGAGCAGGACACGCTCAGGGAATTCTTTGGGATGAACCCACCCAGGAGCAGGACATGCTCAGGGAACTCTCACAGGGAATTGCTTCCTCATGACTAAGCACCAACGTACAGGAAAAAAAACTAACCGTGACCATAAATTTAATTCAAAGCCATCATCGAGTCTCCAGCCCAGAGGAAAGTCTGCTGTGGGTGTCGTGAATTGGGATGTAGTGAAGCAGATGCAGGGAGAGGGGTTGGGTGAGAGCTGCTCAGAGCAGCTCCTTCCCAAGAGCTCCCTGTGTCCAGCTGGTGGCCTGGGTGGCAGGGAGCTCGCTGGGGTGGCCTCTGCAGGGACAGCTTCTTGGCTTGATCCTTCTAAATAACGAGCTCTTCCTCAGCAGCTCATCAGGCACGAGGGAGAGGAGCAGCTGGGGTTGCACTGACACGCCAAGCTGGTGGGGAAGCTCCAAACCTGCTCTGGCTCCCGGGAAGTCCCCAAGTCCCCTTCCCTGGGCAGGCTGGGGCACAGCAGAGCAGGAGTGGCTGCCAGCCCACAGGCTGCAACTAATTAAAAATCCACTCCAGCCCGCAACAGGGACCCTCATTTTGCTTTTTCATCCCCTTTCTCCTTGGCTTTGAGGTTAGAAAAGCGCCAGCACCACGCAAGGTCCAGAGTTCTGGCGGGCATGGCTGGGTGTCAGCCACCCTTGGAATTTTGTTCATGGATGAGTTAAAGAGCAAGCAAAGCCATTGTGGGTAAAATTGTCACTGCACAGCCCTGTCTTGGTCAGAAAAAAAATCAGGCTACATCAGCAACAAACTTCCTGCTGTGGGATCTGATTTGGCCTCGGTTGTGGCAGCACTGGGCTGGTGTTGGGAGTGTTTTCAATTTGTCGATAAAAATGTTTTCTGGGCAAAGCAGAGGCTGTGCTGCAGAGCAGAAAGGGAAGGAGTGGGGAGGGCAGAGAGTGCTGGCCATGGGGACACGCTGGCTTGGAGAGAGCTGGGAGGGGAAGGACCCAGCTCCAGCAGAAATGTGAGGGACAACCTAAGGAGGCAGAAGGGATGAGTTAAACACCCGGATTGTCACGCTTTCGCCCAGAATCGGAGCAGGGATGATCTGCTCCAATTGCAGGAGGATTTTGGGGAGTGCAATGCCTGTGGGATGTGATATCCCAAGGGGCCCCTGTGCTCCGTGGGCACTGAGAGCTGCCTGACCTCCTGCTCTGCTCCGGGAATCCAGGGAGAGAGGGGAAAGGAGCCGGAGCAACGCGAGCGAACCCAAATGTGTTTCCACTTAGCTGCTCCTCCGAGGCCAAATGATGTAACTCCCGCGAAGCCCTGCAAGATGTTGGCAGGAGGAGCCCAGTGACAACTCCAACTGTAAGTTCCTGAGCTAATGAGCACAAAAGTTGAATAAAAATAATAAAAAAATGGCAATTTTTTTTTTTTTTTTTTGGCGTAACACAGCGATCCTCCCCGGGACTGTTTTCTGAGCAGAGAACAGCGCAGGGAAGGAAAAATCCCAGCCCTGAAGACCCTGTTTCCCCTCTTTTGGGTCTAACGGGGCAAAACCAAGGGGTCACCACCCATCAGGGCAAATTCAAACCCATGGGGCTGAGGAGATGCTGAGGAACCTCCCTGCCATCCACTTCTCCAGCCTTGATGGAGTTAAGCCCAATCACTCCTCGTGAGGTTGGGTTTTTCTGTCTGTGTGTGTGTGTATGTGTGTTACCAGCGAGGAATGTTTTACTACAGCTCTCCACACAGCCACCAGCCTCCAACTGGACCATGTTACAGGAGAGCTAAATATTGTGTCAGGGACCATGTGTTTCTTGTAAGACAGGCTTGAGCCACAACTGTGTAGGAAATTGTTTATCTCTCCCCCCTTTCTCCCTCTCCCTGCCTTTATCCTCCCACGGATTGCGTGGATGGCCGGGGCGCTGGGATGGGAACTTTCCTGGGGATGCTGGTGGGGTTTTTTTACAGCTGTGGCCATAATACTGAGGGTGACTGCTGGCCAGGACATGTCCCTTTCTGCTGGTGGCATGTCCATTTCTGCTGGTGTCATGTCCCTTTCTGTTGGTGGCACATCCCTTTCTGCTGGTGTCATGTCCATTTCTGCTGGTGGCACGTCCCTTTCTGTTGGTGGCACATCCCTTTCTGCTGGTGTCATGTCCATTTCTGCTGGTGTCATGTCCATTTCTGCTGGTGGCATGTCCATTTCTGCTGGTGGCACATCCCTTGCTGCTGGTGGCACATCCCTTTCTGCCCAGTGACACTCCAGTCCTGTCCCCAAAGGGCACGGGTGGCTCTGTCTCTGGGTTTGGGTGCCATGAGGGACCTCCCTGGGATCTGTCTCAGCACCATGAATGCCTGGGGAAGCTCTGCCAGAGGGGACAGCATGATGCACGTGTCACATGGGGAAATTTGGCCACAGAAAAGCTGTGCTAACCCCAGGGTCAAGGTGGAGATGATTTGCTGGAGATCTCGATGTCTGCAGGGTGGGTTATAGAGATAGAGATTGAGCGAGAAGTAGAGAAAAGTGTCTGAAAATTGATTTATGCTGCTGCAGCCAACAGGGAGCAGAGCAGGGTGTGCTGCCCGTGCCAGGGGTGGGACATGGATGTCACCATGGGCAGGGTGAGGGCTGGGCTGGCACATCCCCTCCTGACACAAAACTCGGCGGAGGAACCACAGCAAAACCCCTTTTGCCTTCCCTGAGGCAGAGTCAGCAGATTTGGGATTTGTTTGCTCCCTGCTCTGCTCTGCCAGAGGGATGTGATGGAAACCTGAGCCCCTCGTGCCTCCTGTCCTCATCCTTATCCATCCATCTCGACGCCGTCCCCAGATGGAAAAAGGCACTTTTCCTTTTTACTGTCTCTGCTCTCTCCTGGCCACGGCTCTGTACAAAAGCATAATTGTACATAAACATCTGATTTCTTTTACTTTGCCTCAGTAATAGCTTGTAGCAACCCTTTCCAACATCTATTAATGCCGTGCTGTGTATTGGATCCAGACTGCAGAGCCCCAAACGTGAGTGTCTTCCAGTAAAGTGGGGGAAAGGCTGAACCCTTTCAGATCAAACATTTGCTCCCTGGGCAGTTTCAGATGCAGCAGAATCTGCATCTCCATCAATTTAGCGAAGCTCTTGCTTTTAGACACCTTGGACTTTTGTCTCGGTGAGATATTGGAGATGAGGCCCAGATGGAGGAAGCTGATGATCCCTAAATTTCGGCATCCCGAGTTTCAGGCTGCTGAACCAAAGGCAGAGTTTGGAAAAGGAGAAGCACTTCCATTGGGAAATTGTCCTTCTCTGCCCAAACCCAAGAATCCACCCTGGTTACAATGACATAAAGGCATGGCAACCCTGACTGCATCTCTGGGAATGAGAAAAACAGACAAGTTTCACACTTATAAGCCCTGGGAAAAACCCCCTGCCCTTCTTTGTTAGGATACCATCAGTGTACAGACCCAAAATTTAAAAATATCAGAGTGTTTTGCATAAATAAACCCTAAACCTGCATCCTCAGCTCTGTTTTCCTCCCTTGCAGCACAACCTGCACCCATCACTGGCAGTGGCTGGTGTGAGAAGGCAGTGACAGCTTTGCACATCCCACTGCTCCCCCAGAGTGATCCCACAGATGATCCTTAATGAGAAAAGGACACTGAAGAGTTTGGCTTGGAGAGAAGAGCTGTCTGGGAAGCTCTGCTGGGGCTGTCTCGAGGTGTTCAGGCTTTGCAGGGCTGCTGAAAGACACCAGATTGTTTTTCCTCTCCACCAGAAGCAGCAGTTTGGGGATTTCCCTGCTTCTGCTTTGCTCCTTGCTGCTGTCACTGGGCTGAACTGGGCTGGGAGAAGGGAAGTGGCTCCTGATATTTGGGATTTTTACAAAGCCTGACCTGACCCACGGGCTGAACCAGCCCTTGAGATGCCAACCCGCTTCACCACCAGCCCAATTTATTGGTTTGGAGCTGGGAATCTTCCCCCTTGATCCACCTTTGCCATTAAACAGCCTCAGCTAAACCCACGGAGCTCATTTCTAGGAAAGGGAAGGAAGGGAACAACCCAAATCTTGGAGCTGAGCAGCAGCAGGGAGCCCATCATCTTCAAACTGCACCTCCTCAGCAGCTCCAGCAGCTCGTGTTGAACACCTTGCAGACACTCCAGCGATGATTAAAGCACCTCAGACGTGCACCTTTCTCATCTCAGCCCTCGCTGCCGACAGGGAGCCAAGTACAACAAACCCCAGCGAAAGCCTCGTCCCTCTGATGGATTTAATTGTCCTTGTCTTGTTTTCTGAGCAAGGAGAGCTGGAGCAGGGATAAATCCTGGAGCAAAATGCCCATGCTGGTACAGAAATAACCCTCTAAAAGCAGCCTGAGGCCATGGAGGAGCCAGGCTGCAGGCACAGGCATGGAAAGGAGGGCTGGGAAATGATGCCCTGAAATCCTTCTGAGCCCATTCATCAGCCTGGCTGCAGTGATCATCTCAGCAATAAATTCCCTTATCATCCTGTTGGAATCTGCCATGAATGCCCTGCCTGTTATTTCAGAGGGAGAGGGGCTGTAGCTGGTGGGTAATTGGCAGGAAAAATTGCTGGTTCTAGCAAAGGTCTGATACCATCGGAGGAGTTACACCATGAGAAAGGGGGATTAGAGAAACCTGTTTACCACGAGGGGTTTATTCATCCTGAATAAATGTGTTCACTTCCCAGAAGTTTCCTCTCCCACCCTGATTCCCCTTCAGTGGCATCTTAACATCAGAACCAGCACAGTTTTTTTTCCCAGTCACTTCTGTAGGAAGAACAGCAAAGGAGCTGCTGTCAGTGCACAGCTGTCTGTAAAATTGATTAAAAACTTCTCATCAAACTCCCATTAATTTATGCATTTATTTCTAAGTTGTCTCAGCAAAGACAACTCTAATTTCTTAATCACTCCCATTACTCCGAGTGCTTCTGCAAACACCTCTGGGCTGCAGAATTTTTCGCAGCCAAACTGATTGAGGTTTTGTTTCTGTTTCTCTGCTGGAGAGACACAATTGGTTTATTAACATTTTTCTTTGCACCTGCAGGTCAACTTCCAGCCTGCTGTACCCAAATAATTGAGCCCAGGTTTGCAGGGGGAGCCTGCAGCCTTAACCAAAAATAGGACAACTGGAGTTCTCTGGAGAGAGCTGGGGCAGAGCCAGCAGCAAATCCAGAGGTAAGATCCTGGCTTTGCTGCAGCAAACAATCCCTCTGCCCTGACTGGATGGGTCTCTGCCTCTCTCAAAGGTCTCCTGCTTTTTTCCTTCCACTTCCCAGCTCACGGGAGACAAAACATCATTTTTTTTTTGGGTGAACATTCCTGCTTTTTAAATGAGCTCCCCGGAGGATTGTGGAGAACAAAGCCACAAGGCAGGGTGGCAGGAGGAGCGAGGCTGCTGCAGGAGCAGCGGCACGGATTCCTAATAAACCATCTGCATTCCTTGCACAGCTCTGCCTGGAACTCCCCATCGTGTCCTTCACCTTTCTGGGAAGGCAGAACTGGGGAGGGTGGTGGGAAAATTGCTTCGCTGGAGCCAAAGGGGGTTTTGCAGTCAGTTTGAGTGGAGCCAGGGCTGACTTTAACCCTGTGTGTTCCCCTCTCTCTCTCTCTGGACCACCCTAGGAGCTCCCTGCACTTTTAAGAGTGATGAGGGAAAAAAATATTCCTTTTCAATGCAGATTTTTCCTGGTAGGGATTGCCCCAGAGCCTTCCTCTCAAGGAGCCTGGATTTCTCTGACAAAATTCACCTTCCAGGCTCTACTTTGGAAAGTGCCAGGGTGTTAGTGCAAGATGATCATCCCCACATCCTCTGCCCTTGGCTGGGAACAATCTGCTTCCTGCCCATGGCATCACCACAGGGTGCCACGATTTGGTGACAAAACACACGGCAGCAAAATCCTTCCACACCAAGGCAATTACCCAGGGAGAAAGCCTGGCTGGAGCTTCCCTCAATATTCCGTAAAACAGAGGTTTGAAATCAGTGCTTGGAGAGGAGACAGAGCGTCAGACCCCGAAACGGGGAGCAGAGCTTGGAGGGATGGATGGAAAATTTGAGCTCTGCATTAGCAGCATCTGAGACAGGAGGCTGGGACAGCTGCCCCGGCGCTGAACCCTCCCTTCCAATGGCTTTAGCAGCCACTGGGAGATCATCCCCACGTCCCTGCTGGGGATTCCTACCTCCCTGGTGGCAGGAGAGGGAGGGGAAGGTGCAGGTGACAAGTGGTGGCCGTGTCTCTCCTGTCCCCAGCAGGGCTGGAACCTGGAGATTGAGCTCCTTCCCTCCAGCAGTGTGTGAAAGCTGTGAACTGCCCCTGCATCCCAGCGCTGCTCTCCTTTTTATGGAAAGCTTTCCGTGCAAAAAAAACCATCCCCAGAATGAATTAAATGCTGTTGTGGCCACGTTCCTGCGTGCTCCTGGTGCTCTTCACTTGACTCACCACCGAGGAAGCCAAGATATTTTGGGGAGGGTGTTTTGAAAACACTCTGATTTAATTCATTGATTCAATTCATTGATTTTTTTCAGCCAGAGCCCTTGCTGGACATGTCCTCAGCACTGTGTTTAATCCCTGGTTGCCTTGGGTGCATGGAGGTGGTGTCTGGGTCTCTCCTGGGTGTTTTCTGCTGGTCTTTGAGGACATCACAGGAATGAAAACATTTGTGACAGCCTGACCCAAGCTGCAGCTTCTCCTGGCCTTGTTGAAAGGCTGCTCACCGCAGACAAACCCGAGATGAGCACACTGCAAGGAGGCCAGAGAGCTCGTCAATTAAACCAGGAATAATTGCAATATCCCTGCAAGAAGGGTTTTCTTATCTTGATTTCCCCCCTTTTCTCTCTCCCCTCCTCCACTTCGGATTAATCACTTCGAACAGATTTGTTTGGAGACTTGGCAGGAGCTCGTGGTGGCTGAAGCCTCCCTGCTTTCCCTGCAAAAAGCAAGAGGAGAGGAGGAGGAGAGGAGGGAGAGCTCCAGCGCTGAGATCAGAACCCAAACAGCACACGTTGCAAACAAGACGAGAAACAGAAAGTTCCCTAAACCATCCCTGGCTCCTGCACATCTCCAGGGATCCATCTCCCTTCGGATGGGGCTGGCGGGGTTGAGAGGATCAACCCTGGTGTGGTTTGTTCGCCGTGTGTTTGCAAGGTGGCTCCCAAAACAGGTCTGGAGGCATCAATCTTGTCTCCAACAGCCATGGAAATATCTCAGTTTTATGATTTTTTGAGTCATCCTCAAGCTTTGGCTCACGTGTACGTCAAAACATAGAAATGTTCTCCTCCTGGACCTTTCTCTCCACCTCTGTGTCTTAGAAAAAAACCAACCTGTAAACACTCCGAAATGTTTTAGCAAAAAAAAAAAAAAAAAAAGAAGCCAAAAAACAAACCTAGAAATGAGATTTGCATATGTTTTTCTGGGAAAAATATCAAGTTTTTCCCTGTTAGAAAATGAAGGTGTTGGAAAGCAGCTTGTAAAAGCGATCTGCCATGGGTCTGTCACCTCCATGGGATGTTCAGGAGAACTCCTCACCCCTCTGTCCCAAAGCTGTGGCAATTTCATTGAGGGATTTGTGGGGGAGCAAATCCTGCTCAGAGCATTGACTGGAGCCTTCCCCGAACCCAGCAGTGGGTGAGGAAAGCCTGTGGAATGCAGAATTACCCTCTGCTCGCTCCCGAGGAGATCGGGAGCACGGTGATAAATGGATTGCAGGAAGCCTGGGGGTTCAGCTTGGCGGAGGGAAAAGCTGCTGGTGTCCATCCCAACAAAGCTGATTTTCCACTCCCACACCCGGCCATAAATCAGCTCTAAATGCACTTCTGCTGACATGCCAAGCTTTCCCTTGGATGTCACTCCACAGGCACACGTTCCACGGAGCACAGGTGACTGGGTTGGATGAAGGAACCTCCGGGAGAGCAGCTTTGGTGGATGTCAGTGGGAGATGTGTTGGATTAGACACCCCAACTGGATGCCAGCAGAGATTCCAACCCAGCCAGTGGGAATCCTTCCCTGCAAAGCTCCCTGAGTCTGGAAAAACCACGTTGGAAATCTCTTAAGAGGTTTTTGATTAATGCAAATTGATTTTTTTTTTTTTTTTTTTAGCAGCAAAGTGAAGGTTATGTTCATATTCAGGTCCTCTTGGGGCTTGTTGAGTCTGAGATTTCCTTGCTGCAGCAGCTTTTCTTTTCGATAGGACAAAAAGCATCCCATTCCTGAATTCCCAAAGAATTCCAGAACCACCAAAACACAACCAAAGCCATGAGAACAAGTCAGGCACTCCAGGCTCCTGCGAGAGGCAGGAAAGGAAAAACTGGGGCAAAAGTTGAACGAGGATTTAATTTTATCTGGATTGGTTCATCTGTCCCTAATTAGTGACAGCTTCCCAGGGCATGACGTAAGAACATGCAGAGGTTTTTAAGGAATAACTCTGGGCTAAGATAAAGCCTAGCCTTTCTCAGAGAGCTCTTTTTCACGCCAGCAGAGATTTGGGCAGTCAGAGATGAAAAATAGATGAGATTCCACACTCACACATGTTGGAGACTAAAATCTTTTAGAGTGTGGATGCTGCCTCCTTGCCAATTTATTGTGGAAAAACCAGTAATTTTTCCATGTCCCCTGGTTTAATGTCTGTATTTACTTTTACTGACAGAGGACCCTTAAGCTCCTAAAACAGCACAGCTCGTGGTGCTGTGCAGAGGGATGATGTACAAAGAGTCTCTATGATTGTTCTGGAAGTTCCAGCTGGAAAAAAAAGGTGATATTTAATGGCCCTTCAACAAAATAAATGAAGCAATTAGCTGAATTAAAAATCCCTATTTTCTGGTTTTTCGTGGCAACAATATGAGACTGGGCCAGAGGCTGATCTCGCTGCACAGTCCTTCCCTCTTCCCTACGGTTCCTGTGCTCCCAGTCACACCTCCAAGCACCATTCCTCATATTCCACCTCAGCTCTCCATGCTCACACCCTTGGAATCCTCCCAGATTAATTTCTTCTCCTCCACCTCCCTGAGCTGAGCTATATATTCAAGCTCTAATTTCTCCCAAAAAACTGATCCCTCTGTTGCCCTGACCACGTTCTGCCATTCCCACGAGCTGTGCAACCCCTGAGCTCCTCCTCCTCTTCTGACACCCATCAAAAACCCCAAATCTTTCCCCACAATCAGGATTTTGGGCTGCTTTGGGCAGCTCAGGGATGCTGTGCACGGCGAAGGACCAGGACAGGACACGTTGAGCAGATGGTGGTTCTGGCCTGCAGCTGAGGACTGAATTGCTGAGCTCAAATCCCACCTTTGATACCCTTCCAGCTTTGATCAGATGGTTCCACTCAAGCTCTGGCACAGCTGATGTGAGGGGAAGGCCAGGAGAGCACTCAGACAGTGGGAGAAGGGCTTTGTCCCCAAGGTGCTGTCACTGTGCTCCCCACTGGGGACTTCCCTGACTGCTCCACAACTTGCAGAGCTTCCATATTTACCCCTCTGTGCGAAAAAAACCCCAAAAAGCCAATAACTCAGTGCTTACACAGCCCCTGCTCCCTCCTGCCACATCACACTGCAAGCAGCCTGCCCAGGCGACGTAAATCAAAGTTTTCTGGGAGGATTGAGAGCATGTGAGCGTTTTCTGGGAGTTAAAAGCCTTTCTTGCCTGGGTTTTGGCTCGGGATGACCCCTGCTCCTAATGCACTCCTCACTTCATTCACCCCTGCCAGTGCCAATGCTCTTATTTATGACTTCAGTAATGGCTTTCTATCAACAAGCCCTGAAAAGCTGCTCCTTGCACAGAACATTCCTCCAAGCAAATCCTTCCCCAGAAGTATTCCCAGTCCAGGCTCAGCCTGCTCAGGGCAGAGGAGAGGACTTTCAAAGGACTCCTACTGAGTTCAGCTGGCTCAGACCCCAGATGAACACACATCCACACCCACTGAGCTCCAATAAAGGGCCTCATGGAGCTCACAAGGAGGAATCCAAAGCTCTCCCAAAGTTTTTTCGGAGGCTCTGTGGTTGTTTTGCTGTCCTTTTGCTGCACGTGGACCGCAGAGAGTGTGGTCATTTACCTCTCAGGAGGAACCTCAGGCAGCCCCACAAAGCTGATAGAAAATCCTTCCACAACCCTGGGCTTGGGCTCTTTTTTCTTCCCTAAAAGCCAGAAAATCCTCGAGAAATGCCTGTGCAGGAGAATCCATCACACACACAGGAACCTTCTGGGTCCCATGAAGGAGCCTGAGCTTTCAGCCTTGGCAGTTTGTTCTTCCTCCTTTTGGGAGGCAGCACAGACATGTTTTCCATTTGGAATATCCCAGGGGTCCTGCAGCTCACGCTGAGCCCTCAGAAGTAAACGAGCCACTTTTCCCAGCAGTAATCCCAGCTACAATTAAAAATGTTGGGTTTTTTTCGCCATAGCCAGGCTGACACTCGAGTTCAATCCACAGGAAAAAACAACACAGGGTCCACATCAGAGCAGACCCAACAAATACATAAAAAAACCACCTTTAGCTCAGTTCTGCTCCATCTCTCTCAGCTGTTCCAAGCACAGCCTTTGATTGGTGTCATTTTCTCAGCTGTCAAGTGGGGATTTTACCCTACAGCTCAGCAGTGGGGAAACAGGAACCTGCAGTGAACTCGCCTCAGATTGAAACAGATATTTGAGGAGAATAAATCTGGCTGGACTGAATAAACACAGCAGGCACTGAAAGGACGTGCAGTTGACATAAGATCTGCTGGGTGAGCTCAGGGAATGGGAGACTTTGTGCTGGAGTCATAAATCTTCTGGGTTGGAGAGGGGATGGAGCTGAGCTCTGCACTGGGTGGGAGGGACTGATGGAAGGGCTTTGCTGTCCCAGGGGCTGTTGGAATAGACAGGGAGGTTTTTTCCCCTCCACAGCTCCTGGGGTGTGTGGATTTTCTCCACGGCTCAGTGAAGCCTCTGGCAGAGGATCCCATCCCTGCCTGTCCCATCCTGGATGTCCCTGAGGAGCTGAGTGGGTGCTGCCGAGCCCCGATTCCCAAAAATCCTCAAGGACAAAGCCCAGGCTCTTTGAGCCAACAAGATTTGTCCCAGCTGGGACAGCCCCAAATTCTGCTGAGGGCCAAGGCAGCGATGAGCCCCAGAGCAGCTCCTTCAGCTCTGGGTGTGCTTGGAAACCACAGTGTCCTCAGCTGACCCTGCCTGTGCCCTCCTTGAGGCAGGCGTGGGGAAAGGGTGGGTCTAGGATTTTGCTCCTGATCTCCTGCAGCAGCCTGGATGATGTGAGGGACAAGTCAGAGCCTGTTGGATGGCAGCTCCCAGAGGGGTGAATTGCCCGTGGCTGGACTGGCATGGGGCACCCAACAATTTCCTGCCCCTCTGAGGGCACAGTGGATAACCCCAGGGGACATCCAGCCCTGTGCTGATAGAGCCAAACCTCCCCCAGCATCAAAATCCCACCGAATTCCATCAGGCAGTGGGATTGGCAGGACAGGCTGCTCTGCCATGGGAGTGCATTGTCACTGCACAACAACAAAAATATTATTTTATTTGTTAAAGAAAATGGCACTTCATGAAAGCCAGGCTTCCAGAGAGGTGGGTGTCACTGCAGACCTTGACACTGGGATGGATGGCCTGGGGTGGCAGAGCTTCTGATGGAAGTGTCCCTGCTGCTGGCAGGGGTCTGGAATGAGGTGAGCATTGAGGTTCCTCCCAACCCAAACCACTCTGGGCTTCTCTGACCTGTGGCTCTGCAGTTGAATACCTTGGGAAGGTTTGGAGATGACCTCCACCACCTGCTCAGGAGGGCAGATCCCATCCTCTGATTCCAGGCTGGAATTCCATGGTTTTTCCCTTGGACGTGCAGGATGGACGGAGCAGTGGCCCAGCAAGTCAGGCTGGGCTAAAAAATCCCAGATGTTTCCTATTCCTGCTCCCGAGGAAAGGCAGCGAGGAGCTGCACAGAGCACAGCAATATTTTTTTCAATACATTCCATATGTTTCCTCCATAAGTCAAGACTAAGCAGAGGTGCTGGTCAGAATAGGAATCAGCCAGAGGCTGCTCTGCTCTGCTCTGCTGGCTCTGGAGAGAGAACAAGCCCAGCCCAGCCCCTGACCTGACTCCAGAATCCATTTTCATGGGGACAAGTGGAGTTGTCACCACTCCTGCCACTTCTGCTGCCTTTGCAAGAAGCACTGGTCAGCCCTGGCCTCACCTGTGGGGTGGGAAATGCTGAATTTTGGCACAGCTGCTTGGAGGATTCTTGCTGTACTCATGCCTGAGGTGGCAGGAAAAATTCAGTGACCTCCAGATCCCTCAGCCCCAGCCAGGTGTGTGAACACCGAGGTGGCACAAAGCACCAACACACACAAAATGTGCTTTATTTCAATCAAAAATAAAAAATCATATTTTTTTCTATTTTTTTTCCCTGGTTTTCTCGCTCATTTCAGCCATCACCCCTTGGGTTGCTCAGCTCCAGCCAAAGCCATCGCTGAGGATGGAAGTTCCTCAGGGAGGAGGAAAAACAGCAACCAGGAGGGGCAGGAATGAAGGACACACTTGGAAAAATTGTGCCAGCCAAGTGTGCCCAGAAGTCCCCAGTAATTGCCATGGAAATCGTTCCACATGTGGGGGATTTTTTAGGCTAAAGTCTAATTACACCTAATTGCAGTTTGATTCTGGTCCTGTTTCTATGCCCATTAAAGGAATTGTTGAAATGTCTCTGCTAGAAGACTTTCTTCTTTATTATTATTATTTTTTTTCTTGTCCTCTTTTTCTTAAACCATCCTGGGGGAAAAAAAAATTTTAAAAAAAGGGGATTGTGTTGCAACACTGAGAGCTCATGAATGGCCATTAGCTCTCCAACGATCCTAAAACAAAGAGCCATGGGAAGCCCACAAGATGTTTTCCTGGTGCTGGGAACTGCCAGCTCTTGAATTTTCAGAACCGAGGAGAATTCTGCTGTTTGTTAATGAAACCCTTCTGGGCAAGAGGCTCAGCTCCTGGGGGGAGATGGGAGGGTTGGAGAGCAAACAGGAGGGAAGGTGTCCTGCTTTGGGGGAGAAATAAATGATGGTTTTTTGTGTGTTCCCCATGGTGGCAGCGAACAGGGAACAGAAACAGCCTTGGGTTTGGAGTGTCTCATTATTTTCCTTTCCCTGAGCCACATTCATTTGATATTTTGCCCATCTAAAAGAGCCAGCAGAGAGAGAAGTGATGCTGGCAGGGCACTGGAGAGCCCAGGGATCCACTGGGAGATTCCCTTGGCACAGCTGGCACCAGGATCATCACTCACTCTTTTTTCTCAGCCCTGTTTTTTAGCACAGCTGTCCCAGGAGAGAACTGTGTGCTCAAAATCCGGTGAATTATCATGTTCTGATGGCCAAAACTCTCCCTTATCAGTTCTTCCAGATCTATAGACACACACCTTCGAGCCATCATTCACAACGGCTTTTCCAGGGGTTATTTTTCTATTGGAAAATTGACTTTATGTTGAGGTGTTGAGCAGGTTTTGGGAGAAGGAGCAGAAAAAAATTGGTTTTCCTGTCCTGGGAGATTCCTCCCATCCCCCTGTTTTATTTGGAATGAAAAGCTGGAGCTGGGATTGATGTGAAAAGGTGAAAATATTTTTTTTTATTATGTCCATAGAAATGCTTTAGGTTTATTGAGCATTTGGTAAATAACAATCACACCAAAAAACCCTTGCTGCTATTCCCCTGCAGTTGCATGAAAAATTTGGAGCAGGGAATGAACCCAGAAAATTCAGGATTGTGTTGCCAAGGAAAGGATGGAAAGAGTGGCTGGTGCCATCCCAGCCCTTGGAAAACAGGGATGTTTGCTCTGTATTTTTTTCCTTTTTTTTCCCTTTTTCTCTTTGGCTTCTGCCTCTGCTCTGAGAAGCCAAATGAGCTCATGGTCTGAGGCTCCCGAGCTGAACATGAGCAGAAGGAAGATTGCCTTGGCTGCAAAGAGGAACAGGAATTGATCTTTTTTCCATCCTCTTTCCCTCTGACACTGGGAGGGAGCAGGAAACAACCTCAGGGCATGGATATTCACACAACAGCCCCCAAAATCACCTCTGGAATCGTGGAATGGTGGAATGGTTTGGGTTGGGAAGAACCTTAAAGCTCATCCAGTCCCACCCCCTTGTCGCTGTTGAGCTGCTAGCAGAGAGAGAAGACTCTGTTTTCCGTGTGGCATAAAAGAGAGTATTTTATTATTTAATTCTAACTTATATAGACTTTTCAGAGGTCACCCAGATTGGTCAGTTAGAAACCTCCCCCTAGGCCTGATTGGCCAGGCCTGAACTGTCCAAATCTAGAGACACTGTTTTTAATAACATCCAAACTTTATCTTTGTTTATAAAACACAGGAAGAAGAGAGAAAAGAATTCTCATGGGAAAGGTCTGTGCTAGCCACACCCCCTGTCCTGGGCAGGAATATTTTCCACTGTCCCAGGCTGCTCCAATCCCTGTCCAGCCTGGCCTTGGACACTTCCAGGGATCCAGGGGCAGCCACAGCTTCTCCCCAGATCACCCATGATGTTTTCCATGCTGCTCATTCCCACTCCATTCCCATCCTTCACCTGGGATGTCCCACCCCAGACAACAGACTCTGAGGTGATTCCCCAGAAGAGCCCAAATCTCAGCCAGGAATCATTCACGGGATATAAAACAGAGATGGAAAACCACAGTATTCCTGCTGATTGCTTAGCCCAAATTAAAATGCCTTCAGGCTGGTGGCTGCTGCCCCTCTGGGCACCAGAGCCTGCGTGGATCCATGGGGTATTTTTATCCAGCAGGATAATGATATGGTGGTGCCTCTTCCCTGCAATTCCATGAGGTCTCAGCATTTGGAAGCTGATCCCAGCCATGGCACTTCCATGCTAAATAGCAGGAGGGGGAAGAATGAGCTCTTGATTAAAATCTGTCTAGAAACCACAGCCTCCTGTATTTTTAGGTGCTCATTTAGAGGACCAAGGTGTGCAGGGATTGACATCATTTCCCAAAAATCTGATGGGTTGGTTCCGATGGGTGGAGTTCTCATGGTCACTCCTCAATTTATATATAATTTATTAATTTATATTAATAATAAATAAATGAGTAAAGTAATATATACTAATTTATTAATTTATATATAATATATTAATTTATTAATAGTCTTGGGATATTTGGTGCTTTCCTGGTAGCTCCAATGGATCCCAGAGGAAAAAAAAAACAAAAACCAACTTGTAGAGGTGGAATCTAATAATGGAATCATAGAACAGTTTGAGTTGGGATCTGGAAGCTTTTTGAGGTGGGACAACACTGATATTAAACGGGATATTTTGAGCCATCTCCTGACCTTTGAAGGGTGAGGTTTGCTGTGCCTGCAGAGAATACCCTTCCAACTTTCTAGCTTCAAATTTTCAGCCCTGAGTCCAGAATTTCCAGCTGCCCTCAGAGGTTCTTTCCCCAGCATCCACCCAACCCTCTGCAGGGAAAGGCTGTCCCACAGGAATGATGCCCCAGGGGACTCCATGTGGCAGCTCCTTCTCACTCAGCTTGTCCCAACCCCAACCATCCTAAGGACAAACCTGGATTGCAGCCAGGCCTTGAGCTGCTGCTGGCAGGACATGTTTTTTAGGTTTAACCCAAGAGCAATTTATTCTGCCTCCGGAAAAGCACCAGGGTCCCAATCAGCTGTGCTCCAGGTGGCTGTGACAGCACAAAAATCCCTGCTCAGGGGACACTTTGAGGCCACATCTCCAGCGCAATTCCCGCCGGCACTGGCCGTGATTGGGAAATCAAGGCACTTAATTTCCCTCTTATTTAAAGCTGTTGAGCAGACCTCGAGTTGAGGCTGCACTTTCCATCCCCTGACAATCCCCGTGAGTGGTTCTGCAGCTCTCAGCCCTGGGTTTGCTCACAGACTCCACAATTATTGGCCTCTCAACCCCACGGGTCGATCTCCACGGTTAATCTCGCTGGAACTCTTCGGACTTGGTGAAGAACAAACAGCGGCGTGTGAGGAGATGTGGAGAAAAGCAAAGTCTGGAGTGTTTGGGTACAAAATTGCTTCTGCCACGATTGATTTTTCCTGCAGGAGTTCCTGATTCTGCCAGGCAGGGGCTGGTGGGAGCTGCTCAGCGCTGCAAAAAGCAGCTTTTGGGATGGTGACTTTCTGATCTGGTGAGCTAAACAGAGGGAAAGGAAAGGAGACACTAATTGAGATGTAATTAAATTCGTATTAATTCCTAAAAGGGTTGGAAAAAGCAAATCAGAGCTTTTTGGTCCTGGTAGAGGAGACGATTTGCAATTGCTCTCATGACCAGTAGCATTAAAAAATGACAGGATAAGAAGAAAAAAATGAGGAATTCTGTGCTTTTTCAAATCCTCTGCTCAGCTGGCCTTAGTGGCTCTTCCCTTTTGAGAAATGCTCCATCCTGTGAGTGTGGAAGCAGCAGCAGGAAGAGGCTGGCACTGCACATCTGGAATAAAGCTTCCCGAGCTCTGTGGAGGTGGTGGGACTGGAAAACCCTAATGAGAATCCCAAGCTTTCCAAAAACGGGTGGGAAAAAAGGGGCAGAGAGAGACAGCAAAGTGGTTTTCATCCAGAGCTCAGGAACATTCAGTGACTCAGTGTAAGCTGACTTTTGTGCCTGAGATGTCTTCAAGTCCTTAATGATTCCTCCATCCAGCCCGTGGAGAAGGGTTTCATGTGCTCCAGATGTGAGTCACAACTCCAGCCCTTCCAGGGCAGGCAAAAAGAAGAAATGGCTCTTTATTCAGCCTGTGGGTGAGTAAGCCCAGGCACCCTCTAACTTTCATCCCAAGGGTATCATTCCAAGGCAGCCTGGGAACCTCCCAGTGCCACGGCGCGCTGGTGGCAGGGCAGCCAGGGCCACCAGGCCAGGGTTATTTTGGGAGCTCTGTCTGCCTCTCCAGGGCCAGCATCCCTGCTCCCATCCCCTGGCAGCATCCAAGGCTTCTCCCAGCCCAGGACCATCCCAGTCCCTGGGATGACAGCTCATTTCAAAGGCAGACAAGGCTTCCCACAGCTATTGTCCTGTGGCTGTCTGCATATTTCAGCCCTTCCCTATTGCTGCTCCCATTGGAGGCTCTGAACTTCAGCTGAAGGCACACAAATTAAACTTTGAACTAAATAAAAGACACCCCCCCCTCCTCCAACCTTGAGTGAAATACTCTTTAAAAACAAATCCTGATATATTCTAAACTCAAAACCATCTGGGCTTCCAAGCCTCAGGAAATTACAACTCCCATTCTGGAAATAAAATACATGTTTGTCCATAGATTGTATTAATTAAAGCCTAAAATATGGAAAGGGGCCAGGGAAATGCTTTCCTGCTGGCTGGCAGATTTGCAAAGCAATTTATTATCTTACCAATTGTTATTAATATTATTATTATCATTATCATCATCATCTTTCCCTTCATGTCTTCTGTGACAGACAGAGTGTTCTTTGCTGATCAAGAGAGAAAATTATCTGCTCTCACAGTGATCTAATTATGATTTATCTGCCCTGTTCCCCACTGGGGAATCCCAAATCCTTGACTTATTGATTGTGGGGTGTGATTTTAGCAAGGGAAAGGTTTAGAATTGAGTGATGAGCCTGGTAATTTATAAAAATTTTATAAAAACGAGGTGGCAGATCTGTCCTCCGGGGCTGTGGATGTACTCCTGTCCCGAGGACAATGTCCCCTCTGTGCAGCACTGGGTGGGGATGTCCCTCATGGATGGACTCTGCCCAGTGCCACCATCCCTGCCCCTGAGCTCCTGCAGCTCCCAGCCCGGCAGGACGGTAGGAAATGCCACATCAGAAACATTCCAGCCACTGGGCAAAACGCTCTGGGGATTGGGAAAAGTGCAGACTCCAGTTGTTCTTGGTGGGGTTTGCATTTTTTCCTGGTGAGGTGCAGGGCACTGAAAACCACCGTTTGTCCCAAAAACCACAGCAGCTTGTTGTTAAATCACTCGGAGCTCAGGGAAGGTGGGGTTGGCTCCTCCAGCAATGAATCCAACACCCACTGGGTGCAGGAGGCTTGTGTGAGCCTAGAATTCCCTGGAATTGCCCTTTTCCAGGCACTGACCCTTCCTCCCCTCCAGCCAGAGGAGAGGAGTCCCAGCAGCCTGGGCAGCAGGAATTATTTGCAAAGACAAGGCTTGAACTTGTGGATCCTGAGCAGGGGCCAAATTGTCTCAGACTTCAATCCATGCCTTCATTCCCCAGTTGTGTCAGCCCATCCTAAGTTGGAGAAGTCCCTGCCAAAGGAAATCTGGACGCAGATTTTGAATTCCAAACCCTGGAGCTGGCAATAGTTGTATTAAGGAATATGAGAAAATTTGGGGAGGTTTTTCACAGCCAAATTTTTTTTCTGCCTGGATGCAGCTCACGGCGTTCAGGTGCTCCAACATCAACACCGATTTTTTGAGGTATTTTTATGGCATTTCGCTGTGCCTATGCCACGGGAAAAGAGCCTTATTTATCAGGAATGCTCTGTAGGAAGAGCACGTAGCAAACCCAACCTCTCATCCTCATCCAAGGGGCATCAAAACAACGTTTGGAGCAGAAGCAGCTGCAAGGCTCAGCCTGGACGTGGAGTGCCCACGCCGGTGTTTTTTAGGGAAGGAGGATTTCGGGAGCCAGCCAAGAAACGTGGCAGTCTGCAGCTGTCACCACCCTGCCACGGGAGCAGCTCCAGCTGGTCCCAGTGTGTTCAGAGCCTGGGAATTGCCACTGGATGGGAACGTGGCTTCCATCCCGCCCCCACTCCCTGCCCTCCCCACACCTCAGCATCCATTCCCTGCAATTAGCAGCCGAGGAATTGCATATTCCATCCGTGACAGGCTGGGATCTGGTGACAGCTCCCTCCTCTCCCCAAGCAGGGCATGTTGAGAGAGACAAAACATCCCCGTTCCCTCTCGTCCCTTGTTCAAATAAATGTCAGCCACTCTGATCAGCCTCCGTGTACAAGCGTGCAGCCAGCAGGAGAAAATCAAACATCAAAAGGAAGGAAAAGCCCCGAACAGGATATTGCCATCAATAGGAGTCCTGGGGATGGAGATGAAATGGAAAATTGAGGCTCAATCCGGCTGAGAGAAGTTAAAGACTCCCTTAACCCTTGAGTAGAGCTGCTGCTGGCATGGAAGGCAGCAGAGCTGCTAAAGCTCAGGGTTGTTTCTTGCTCCACAGGCACCTGGGCTGTGCTTTTCCCGGGAATCTGGAGGGAATTTGGCACTCAGATTCCTTGGAAAGTCAGGCATGTAATGCCACAGGTTCCTTGGGAATTGCCACTTTATTGCTGCCACAGATCCAACATGGCATTGGGGAGAAACCCAGTTCCCTTCATTTTTCTCTCACCGTCATTTTTCTGTTCTTTTCCTGGTGGAAAGAGCTCTTCGTTCCAGTGATGAGGGTGAAAAATAAAGGATGGGAAAGGAGAAAGAGAGCAGAAGCACAAGACACAATTTTCCGCCAGAATTTTCACTTTAGGATGAGAAATAAAGACAGAACTGAAAGAAGTCCCTGATGGAGAATTCCTGGCAGCTTCAATGTCACAACCTCTGACCCTCGGCCACGTCAGCCAAAAGGCTCCTGCAGGCAGCCCGACCTATTCCCAGCCCTGTGCTCTGGGCACTGGGTCAGCATTAATCCACCCTTGCAGCAGCAAAGCTCCAGTTGGGAAATCAGAGCCCAAATCCATTCCTGGGGTCAGCAATCCAACCCCATTCCCGCTGAACTGAACCTCACAAGCACAGGCTGTGCCCTAAAGGGACACAACCCCCATCTGCCACCCGAAATGCACGTGAGGTTTGGATTTATCCTTAAAAAACTCCATTTATTTTCCCAACATCTCTTTTTTGTTTATTTTAAGGCATAATCAGCTGTCGAGTTTGCATTAAGGGCTGTCTCTTCTGGCACATTTTTATCTGACAGAACAAAGGGATTTATTTCTGCAGCGAAGAAACAGAAAAATAACTTGTAAAGGCGACTGTAATTCCATCTATTTGAAGTTGTCTCGAGCTCTGCAGCAGCCCCAGATAACTCCAGGAGTTGTAAGTGTGGAAGGGACTTTTATCTGGCTGCCTGGATAAAGCATCTCCTTGACTTTATCTGGGATTTCTCAACATGAGCCTCTCGTTTAATAGCAGGAAGCGACATCATAGAATTGTTGAGGTTGGAAAAGACAGCTGAGATCATAGAGTCCGAATTTTCCCCAGGATTTGGGATGGAAAGCTGGCTGGCTGGTGGGGCACCCCTCTCCCCAAAACACAGCCATCCCATGGGTTTTATTGGCCATAAATGAATTTGGGAGAGACACAAGGTTGTTTTGCTGGGTCTGGACATTCCCAGGGAAGCTCAGCACGAATTGTGCAGAGAAAGAGGAATAAAAGAAGAGAAGAAAGAGGAATAACTCCTTGCTGAGGATTCCTGGAGCAGGGCAGGGTGAGCAGATCCCATTCCTGACCCAGACAGACACATTCCCACCAGGAATGGGCTCTGGCTGTGTCTCTCTCCAGCCACTCAGACCATGCCAGCTCTTAACCAGCACCACTTGCCTGGCCTCAGCTGACCCTGCTGGTACCTGGAAGCAATGAAGCAAAGCAGCCACAGAGGCAGAGGGCTTGATATATTTTGGGGTTGGTATTGAACAGGGAAAAGGGAATTTCCCAACGGGGAGAAGGGAATTTGGACTCTCAATGCAAGATTTCTGAGGTTCCAGGGCTGGAGCTCCCCATGCTGGGGCTGCAGGAACCCAACTTTGTCCCCTGTGCATCCAGAGCTCACTTGATGGTTTATGTTCCTTAATTGCAGGTGTTCCACTGAAAATTCTTCCCCTCTCTTGTTGGAATAGCCTGAATTATTCCCTCTTGCAGCAGGATTAGGACAAAGCTGATGAACTGCAGGTTTTCCTCGGGTGCAAATCAATTCCCATCTGTGCAGGGCTGGAATCCTGGGCATTGACAGGCACAGCAGTTGGGGTTGCACTGGAAATTTTGGGATAAAATGCCTGTGCCCAGAGGGGCAGGAGGGGTCTGGGGTGCTCAGCTCCAGGCAGTGATGCTTGATGATTTTTTGCCTTTTCTATACCATTTTAGACATTTTCATAGATTTTTATACCCTTTTCCTATTTTTGCATCCTTTATACACTCTTTGAACCCTTAGCCCCACATATTAGTAATTTTTGTAGTTTGATATTCTGGCTCAGTTTTAGAGTCCTGCAAAGCAAAAAAGACCAAACACTCCCAGCCAAAAGCCAAAGAGCTCTACACTATCTCAAAACTCGAGGCTCCAACCTTAGATAAAGCCTTTTCTCTAAAACATATTTCCTAAACCAGACTCTAGACTCATTTGAAGAGAGGAATTAAAATGAGGAAACAATTGCTTCCTTTATGAAGTTTCTTATTGAGGAATTTTAAGTGAATACGTTAATTTACTGAAGTCTGCAAAATTGTATATGAGTTAGGTGAGAATGTACCTCTCGGTGTGCCCCACCTTTAAAAAGCTGTGCACCTAACATCTTATTAAAAATACCAAAATATCACCCTTTTACCCCTTCTAACTGTGTCTGGGTTCCTATTTCTGCAGCAGGATGGGCGAAGTTTCTTATTGAGAGACTTTTAAGTGAATACGCTAATTTACAAAGTCCGTAAAACTGTATATGAGTTTTGCGAGAATGTGCATCTCAGGCAGCCCCACCTTTAAAAATCTGTGCAATAAGATCCTATTAAAATACTGAATTAATACCCTTTTACCCCTTTTAACTGTGTCTGCCACCTAGTTCTACCAGCAGGATGGGCGAAGTTTCTTATTGAGAGATTTTAAGTGAATACGCTAATTTTCAAAGTCCGTAAAATCGTACAAGCGTTGTGAGAAAAGAAATCTGTGCACCTAAGATCCTATTAAAATACCAAAATATCGCCCTTTTACCCCTTTTTAACTGTGTCTGGGTTCCTATTTCTGCATCAGGATGGGCGAAGGTTCTTATTGAGAGATTTTAAATGAATACACTAATTTTCAAAGTCCATAAAATCGTACAAGTGTTATGCGAAAAAAGCTGTGCACCTAAGAGTCTATTAAAATACCAAAATATCACCCTTTTACCCCTTCTAACTGTGTTTGGATTCCTATTTCTGCAGCAGGATGGGAGAAGTTTCTTATTGAGAGATTTTGAGTGAATATGCTAATTTACAAAGTCCGTAAAACTGTATATGAGTTTTGCGAGAATGTGCATCTCGGCAGCCCCACCTTTAAAAATCTGTGCAAGATCCTATTAAAATACCAAATTAATACCCTTTTACCCCTTTTAACTGTGTCTGCCACCTAGTTCTACCAGCAGGATGGGCGAAGTTTCTTATTGAGAAATTTTAAGTGAATACGCTAATTTTCAAAGTCCGTAAAATCGTACAAGCGTTACGAGAAAAAAAGCTGTGCACCTAAGATCCTATTAAAATACCAAAATATCGCCCTTTTACCCCTTTTTAACTGTGTCTGGGTTCCCATTTCTGCAGCAGGATGGGCGATGGGCTCACTGGGGTGACAGCCATGCATCCCAGATCCGATGACAGAGGACATATGGATTCCTCTGGGTTCCAACATACATTTTCCGAAAATTGAATCCATTCCTGCGCTGCGAGTAATGTGCTGGGAAGGAGCCAGGCTGGGGGATGTTTCTCCAAACACGTCATCCCCTCTCTGCTTTTCCCCCTCTGAAGGACGTGGTGTTTCCCTCTCCCGCCGTGGATGTCACTTCGGATTTCGCAGGTCCATTAAATCCCAATTTTTCATTTTTACCTCCAACCATCAAGCTGAGTGCAATCCACGTCAGAACACCTCTGGGGCTTTTTTCATATCGCCGGTGCCTGGAGGAGATGATTTCCTAGAAAAAGCCTTGGATTTCTCCAGCTATGAAAACATTCTCGGGACATCCTGTGTGTGGAGATGATTAAACGCAGCAAACACACCCATTGCACTGGGGCTGCTGGCTGCTTTTATTTGTGGGAATTGTCACTTGAGAGAGGTGACATTTCCTCCCAAGGCTTGTCCAGCCTGGTTACAAAGCACCTGAGTGCCTCAAAAACAGGCATTGAACCCCCAGTTCTATCATTTAGGAGAAATTAAGCACCCTGAGTTGTTTTGGAATAGCAGAGTGCTAGGAACAAGTGAAAAATTTATATTTCTATAGAGCCAGCAAACAAATATATATAATAATTGAAAATATTGGATCGATTAGGTTGGGATTTTTAGCTAAAAAAGGGCCAATGTTTTAAAGCTTGGACTCAAACCTCTGTTCAAACCCAGATGTGCTCCAGCTGAGGAGGAATGTTCCAAGGAAAACTGGGTTGTTCTCCCAAAATTTCTAAAGCCAAATCAGTGCTGGTTGATCAAACTTGATGTTAAAATCCAGCCTTAATTGAGACTGAAGCTACCAGAGTGGTCTATTTCCTACAGAAGGAAAACTCAGGGTTTAAATTTACAGTGGGAGATGGTTTGGAAAAGATTCCTTGACTGTGACAGGCAGGAAACAACCTCTGTCCCCAGCAGCTCAGGGATATCCTGAAAACTGCTGAAATTAAAAATTCAGCAGTGAAATGGATTGAAAATGACTATTTTTACATGCCTGAAATGAAAATATTTCAAAGAAAATATTTTTGAATATATATACACATATACATGTATTTCGAAAAATAGAAATATACTTATCAAAAATAGAAATATGCTTCCCAAAAATAGAAACGTGCTTCCCAAAATATAAAAATTAAAGAAAAAATAGAAATATATTTTAAAAAAATAATCTGGGGGGGTGGGAAATAATCTGCATGGGTGGTGTGGTTGTTCCTCAGAGCAGGGAAGGATAATGAGTGGAAATTTGGTGCAGAAAGAGACAACTGCAGTGGATCAAAGGCCCTGAGCTGAGTCACCCATCCACCCCCATGCTTGCTCCCGAAAAAGCCAGATTTGGAGCAAAAGCCATGGCCCTGACCTTGCCACTGCTGCAGCTCCTCCTCTCCCACCAGCCCAGCTCTCATTTTCCCCATAGCCAGGAAATTTTCTCACAGCCCTAAACTCATAGTTTTGGTCACCATTTCCGAGCTTGTCCTTAATAATTGGAATTTTCCCCTCATTTCCTGGCTCTGTCCCAACCAGTCCTATCTGGGAAGACTCAGCAAGTCCCTGCTTTGCCTGGTTTTGTGTTGAGGTTCTTGGTCTCCAGGACAAATTCCTTCCAAAAAAAGCCAAATACAGGAGTTAATTGGGAGTTAGAGTGCAGAGCTTTCCATGCACACAGAAATATCCAACGTCAAATTATCTAGAGGGAGAAACTCCTGTCGGTGCTGCACCTTTGCCTTCCTGCAAGGAGCACACAGTAGACCCTAATTAAGACTTTCTAATTAACACAAAATCTCCAGGATTTGTTTTTCTGCACACCTGAGGCTCAGGATTCATGGATGCTGCACTAAAGGAGGGGATAAATGAGGGCATGACCAGAGGGATTGGGGTTTCTTGGAAAGGGATGTTCAGCCTGGTGTATGGGATGTGGAATTTCTTGGGATTGGGGTTTCTTGGAAAGGGATGTGCAGCCTGGACCTTTGCTGGGAGAGAATAATTTTCTAGGTAGTCCAACAAATACAGAATCTCACAAACCCTGCTCATTGCTCATTAGGATGTGTTTAATTAGAGTCACAAGGCAATGACTTAGGGCCATGTTTCTATTCCACCCTAAAATTTCATTAAATTCTTTACATCCAAGCAGAGACCAGCGGGTTCTGCTGTGCTTTGCTGTTCTGTTGCAGGCGTGAAACTTGACTTTTAATCGATGTTTTTTCCCCAGAAATCCAGAGCGAACCGATGGAATTAGAGCTGGAGACACACGTGTGTGCTCAGAGAGAAACATCATCAAACCCAGTTTGCATTCAGAGCAGGCTGGAGTTAAATCTAGGGCTGGATCCACATACCTCCAATTTTATTCTAAATGCTAATTCCAGGCTGGGGCTCCTTTGATTGAGAGAACAAGGGAAAAACAACGTGCCGTTTCCACAGACAAGGAGAATTGGCCTCCCAGCTTAATTTGTTGTGAGAATCCCTCTCTGCATAATTTCCAGCTATTCTTAACAGAGCCGGAGCGTCCTTCCCTGTGCTCTGGTGGAAAGCAGCTGTAAATCCACTGTGCTCCTGGGATGATTGCAAAACTTCCATGAAACCTGACTCACAGTCTAAAAATGTGCCTGTGGAATGGTGGTTGCATCACGTAGGTGCTGCGAAGCCACCAGAAACTGAGGAAAACTCCTCTCCTCCTCCACACTCCTTCCTGCCACGCATTTCCTCCTCCCCAAGGAGGTTGGGAAAGGCTGGAAGTGAATCCCCAAGAATCTGCAGCTTCTCTGATCCCACCCAGGAAAAGGGTTTGGGGTCCAAGTTCCAGCTGCTGAGCTTATTCCTGCAGTGGAGGAGGATAACGGGGAAGGGAAGGGAGAGGAGAAACATCTGGGGGTTGGTTGGTGGCAGCTCAGCCTTCACTTCCAGGGAATTGCCTGGTGGATAACTGAGAGGAGAGTTTGCTCAGGAGGGAGAAGTGGGCATGGGCAGGGAAGGGGAATGCCTGAATGCCGAGTGAAATAGAGGGGAAAAAAAGTGGATTCTGGAAGAAAAAACAACCAGGGGAGAAAGGCAGCCAGCTGCTTTCCAGGGATGGGCAGCAGGATGGTGCTGGGAGGTCCTGGCTGGGGCATATCCTGCTGTTCTGGCATCCTGCATTCCATCCCAGGCTCCATGCTGCCCTTGGCAATGTGGGCATGGCAAGGCCAGCTACAATTTCTCCCTCTTTGCCCATTTTTGGAGCCACCCTGCACCATCTCCCAGCTCTTTTGTGATGTGGAGCCAACAGTGAGGGAAAAAGAAGGAAAAAGGAGAAGGGGAAAAAAGCAAAACACCATTTTTAGTGGCCCTCCTCTGGCTTCTGCCTACAAAAATTCCATCCATAAGGATCAGAGTTTTGACTGAGTGACACTTTGATTTGGGCTCTATTAAACCAGAGTGTTTTCCATGAACAGCACAGAGAGGGAAGAGGAGCCTCCCGAAAACCTCTTCAGCTTGAGAGTCCCAACATGTGCCCCAGATGCCATCACGATGTGTGACAGGCAGGCCAGGGCACTGAGAAGGGGGCAGGAGGGCTCAGCTGATTGAAACCATTGTTTTATGATAACCAAATGTCCCACGTCTTGTGCATCTCCCCGAGATGCAGACTGAAAAAAAAAAATAATAAAAATAATAAAGCTCCGTCCATTTGCAGGCAAAGATCAAAGGAGCTCCTGGAAAGAAGAGCCCTTGAGTGCATCTGGGCTGCAGACAGCCTCTGGAAAAGCCTCTTCCCTTCACCCACGAGGCTGAGGAATGCTGTCTGGGTGCTTGGGAAGGGCAGGGGCTGCTTGGAGGAGGAGAAGGCTCTGTGTGGAGGGAGCTCAGGGACCTCAACAGGGCTTTTGTCCCCAGGTCCCCTCACCTCTGTGTGTTTTCCAGCAGGAGATGCAGCTGGTGCTGTGCTCCCTGGAATGCTGATGGGCCTGGAATGGGATATAATGGACAATTGGGGATGGGATAGCACTGCTGACTGGGAGATCCAGTGTGGCCCTGGTGCTGGAGATCACAGCTCCCCAGAACTCCTGGGATGCTCCCAGTTGAGCAGGAAAGCACAGCTCCCCATAATTCCTGGGATGCTCTGACAAGAGCAGGAAAGCACAGCTCCTGTAACTCCTGGGATGCTCTGAGGTGATCATCCCTCTCCAAACTCATCCCTGCTAATCCCCAGCAGACAAAGTGCTCCCTGGAAGCTCCTTGGCAGGAAAATTCCTCCGTGCAGGAACATTCCTTCACGCAGGCAGTGTCCTGGGAGGTGGCTCTGCCCACACCTGCTCCCAGCCTGGATCCTCACCGGCGGCAGAGCTTTCCCTGCGGAGAAGGAGGTGCTGTCCACACGAATCAGGATCAGCCCAGCCCTGCTCAGAGCAATGCATGTTCCTGGTGGGATGGCCCCGACACGTTCCTGTGCACAACATCTGCTCCTGCACACCCAGCTGCTGCTGCTGCTGCTGCTGCCAGGGCCACCCTCATCCTGCTGCTCCCAGTGCTCCAGGAACCACTCACACCATGGCTCTGGCTCTGGGAAAGGGAGATATTTCCCTTTATTTATGAGTTATCACTGTTGTGTAGGAAGGGAAATGGCAGTGCCTGAGAATTAGGTGATCTGAAGGAATCTTAATGGCTTTAAAGTGATAGAGGGCAGAGTTAGATGGGATTTTGGGGAGGAATTTATCCCTGGGAGGGTGGGGAGGCTCCTGGCAAAGGCTGCCCAGAGAAGCTGTGGCTGCCCCTGGATCCCTGGCAGTGTGCAAGGCCAGGCTGGAGCAGCCTGGGACAGTGGCAGATGTCCCTGAACATGGCAGGATGTGGAACAAGGTGAGGTGGAAGGTCCTCCCAACCCAAATCCTTCTGGGATTCCACAAACTTTGCTGTCCCCAAAAAATGCAAAAAGCCACCAGAGTGCCCCAAAACAGAGTCCAGGCTGAGGCCTCATTCCCTGCCACAGCCATGGGACCAACACTGTTCCTCACGACAGGCTGAGTCCCAACACAGGAGAAATTAAAAATAACATGTATGTGAATAGTGGAAATTAGAAACAGAATATGGAGGGGAAAGGAGAAACTTGTTCCTCCAAATTGGTCCTCAATTTGGCCCTGCTCTGGCAGCCTCCAAGGATGCCTCTGTCCCTTGCTCATGAAGATATTTCTGAGGAAAATGGGAAGGCTTGGATGAATTTGGACGGCGTCTGATTGCACCAGATGGTAAATATATATTTTTTCAGTCTCCTGGGAGGCTGCCCTGTGAATCACCTAACAGGGTTTTATTGCTTTCTTCTGCATCCCCTGGCAAATTTCTGAGTGCAAAAACTTGGTTTTGTTTGCATTTATAATGAGGCTTTTGGAAACATCTGCCAACAGCTCGGCTTCCCAACCAGACAGAAAACCCACTTTCCTTTACGGGTATTTTCAAACAGCAATTAAAATTACAGACCATCTTCTCCTCCTTCCACCAGCAGGAATTGGAGAATGGTCTCTAGAAATCCAGAATAACTGGAAGCAGAGCTTGCTCCCTTGCAAGGCTTGCTCTGAATACAGAACACAACCACCAAAAAAGCCTCTTTATTAAACGCACAGCGCCGAGCGGAGAGTTCAGTTCGAAACATGCATGAGATATTGGAAAATTCAAGTCCAGCCCTCGTGTTTCATCAGCTGCAGCTCGATGGACACGGCCCAGATGGCAACCTCGGCCCTGGAATTTGTCCCTGCCCTGGCCCATCTGCTGCTCCCAAGGGAAAGGGACACGGGGCTGGCTTTGAAGGAGGTGCCACATGGACACCGCGAGCTCCTCATCTGCATGTGACCCACCCACGACCCCAGCCCTGGGGACACGTGGAGAGCAGCCGAGCCAGGAGCGTCCCAGGGATGCATTTTGGGATTTGTGATGCCGTTATGGGATGGGGGATGACACAAATGGGGTGTCACCGGACCCAGACGTGCTTTGAGGATGGAGTTAGAACAGGGAAAAGCTCTGGGAAGGTGGGATGAGCACTTCCCTAAAATCAGGCAGGTTTTCCTTCGGCAGGATGTGAAAGCTGAGCAAGCAGCTCCAGTGACAGCCTTTACAGGTCTGCAGCTGAGTTTTGTCTCCTGAATGCAGCAATCAGCCTCCCTGGTGCCTTCCACATTCCCATGACATATTCCCTTGGAGGTGCCAAGCTTTGGATGAGTAACATTCCCTGAGTGTGCATCAGTTTTATCACATCCTGGTTGGCCAGGAGAAGCAGCGTGTGAGGAGGAGGAGGAGGAGGAGGAGGAGGGCTCTAGATTTGTGCCTAATTCCTAAATTTTCCTCCTCAAGCCTGCTGGGTCTGGCTTGGCACTCGGTGGCAATTTGGGGCCAAGGCTGCCTTGCTTGCACAAAGGCAGGGTTTGGGGGGTGACAAGATGCAAGTGGATGGCAAGAAAGGCACTAAAGGCTCTTGGAGAAACCATCAGAGGGGAGCAAACAGACCTCACCCATCTGTGTCTGCTCACCTCTGCCCAACCTTTTCTCCTGGGGATGTGGTGCAGCTCATGGCAAACTCCTGGAGACTCTTCCATCAGCCCAAAGCCCACAGAAGGGCGAGGGCAGTGCAGCTGGGTGGGCTCCATCCCACCCTGCACCACCATCCCCAGCTCCCTTCCCCGAGCAGGGAGCAGCCAGGGCCTCGGAGAGCCCCGAGCAGTGCTTGTGTTTCACAGACATATGTTTTTAAAGGGAGCAGATGTTGGGAGCGCTGTCTGCCAATTCTCTCTGGTTTAACCACTGCTCTGGGAGCTTTCCCCTGATTTATTACCTTGGAAAAGCAGGAGCGTGGTATCAGCCCTCATGGAGACGCAGATTATTGATCCCACTTTTTCCTCCTTGCCTTGCACTCTGTGACAGTTCCTCCCTTCCCAGCCCCTTGGCATCACCCTGGGCACTCAGATCTGGGCACTGAGGGAAGATCTGGATCCTTCCCCTCCCATTTTCCGCCCTCCTGCTCCCCATCTCACATTTTGGCACAGCTCTGAGAGGCATTTTTATTGCACACGCAGCTCTGTGTATCCTTTCCTTAGCATTTGTTTTTCCTAGATATACATGTGTTTATCCCCAGCCATTTTCTACAGGCAGAGATGTTAATTTGGCATCCTACGTGGAAAGTCTGAGGCATCTGATCAGAATCAGCACAAGCTTCTGGGAGCTGCTTGCCAGCTGAGGGAGAAAGAAAAGGCCAATATTAAAAAGAAGCCTTTCCTTAATAAACCTAAGTACTGCAAACATAAACATTTAAAAATGCTCTTAACTGCGTCTAGAAAGTCCTGGTGAATCAATAAAGTGTGGAGGTGAAAGAGTCAAGCAGAGGCAATGAAACACAAAAAGTCGTGTTTTTTTCTTAGAGCACCCTGAGTGATCCAAGTTCAAAAATCCACTCTCCATGTCTGATTTCCTCCGTGCAGCTCCCAGTGTTTGCTTCGGGTGTGACCCAAAGCCCCTCCAAGTCACAGGGATGGCTGCAGTGGGGCTTTCCCCCAGCACAGGAGCTGCAGGAGCTGCAGGGGCTGCAGTTGCTCTGCCCTGAAGCCAAGGAGGTCTCCAGGAGGTTTCCAGCACTCAGTGTCACCCATGGAGTGTCACCAGCTCCTCTTCGACAAATCCTGTCCAGGACAGAGAGGGAAATCTCTGAACAGCCCGTCCTGCACACCTTCTTTAGGTTAATCCTCAACCAGTTGGGCCAGATGGGGAATCTCACATCTGGTCTGGCTTGGGTGGGATATTGGGAAGAAATTCTTCCCTGGCAGTGTCCAAGGCCAGGTTGGATGGGGTTTGGAGCAACCTGGGACAGTGGAAGGTGTCCCTGCTCATGGCAGGGGTGGGATGGGATGATCTTGAAGGTCCTTCCAACCCAAACCAGTCTGGGATCCATGATCCCAATCCATGCTCACTCACACTGGCTTGAGAAGCAGGGGAGGCAGAAATGCTGGATTCAGAAACACTAGATTCAGAAACTCTGGATTCAGAAACTCTGGATTCAGAAACTCTGGATCCAGGCAGCTCACCCTCCTGCTGAAGAGATCTTGGTGACCCTGTGAGCTCTTCCCTTTTGAATCCTCTGCAGTTTTTCCCCTCACACACTCAGGTTTGGCACGTCCAGAGCTGCAGGTGCAAAGTGCAGAGGAAACCCAGCCTGGAAAGACCCCAACCTTTACAGAGGGTACTGGAGTGTCTCAAAGAGGATTCTGCTGATCATGCAAAAAGAAAATCCTCCCCAAATGCCCAGCAAACACTCCAGGGACACCCAGAGCCCTCCTGGCTGCTGCCACCTTGGAGCAACCCCTGTCCCTGGTTCCCACCCAGCGGTGCCCTCCCCTGCAGGGCGCGTGTCAAAAACCCACCTTCATTTTCCTGATGTGCTTTTCCTGCTCCCAGGGCTGAATTAACACCAAGTGAGGCTCAGATTCCTCTGCAATTAAGGGCCTCTGTTCCACGTCAGGCTGCCACTGAAGATCCTCCTGTCTCAGGGGAACTTCCCAGCGCTTCTCCTTCTCCTCCTCCAACCCCACCATCCCAAATTTCCTCCTTTTTCCATCTCCCTGCCCAATTCCCCTGGGATCCAGCCTCATCTTCCCCACTCTGCTGTCAGCAGGGATGGGAGCATGGAGAGCTGATGGATTTCTCCCACCACTTCCCCTGTTCCCTGGACCGAGGAGGGAGCACATGTTTTTCATGAATGAGAAAGCAATTTGAAGCCATGCAAATAAAAACAGCAGCGCCGAGCAAATCGAACAGGACAAATCATGCTGGGAAGGGTCAGAAATCCTTGTTTTCTCTCTTCCCATGCAAGCTTGATTCCTTCCCATCTTCCACACATCCCAGCTACCAAATTTTGAGGAATCTCAAGAAAGGGTTGGCCTAAAGAGGAGGGAGAAACCCCTGCACAAAGCTGATTTGCGAGGATGTGCTTTTATATCCGTGTGATTGTGCAGGTTGTGCAAGGATTAGGGCTTGTCTCCTCCACTTAAGCTCCAGCACAAGCTCCTGGCTCCCTCGGAGGCACCACTGGACAGCCCATGCCAGAGAGAGCTCCAGAATCTTGACCTCCTCCTGAACTTCGGGGCTATTTTCTCCTCTGCGCCCAGCTCCGTGCAGGCAGGGCTGTCTGGCCAGGGGATGCTGGCCCTTTTGTTGGAAAACGGGATGTGTCAGCCTGCAGGGGACCGTGCCAGCTGTGTCCCTGACAGCGCTTCCCAGCCTCCTCCTGCTGCTGCCTTGCTCCACCAGTGGCCCTTTGCAGTCCCTGCGAGGAGGGATCATCCTTTGGGGTCTGGGGCCAGCTGGCCCTTGCCCAGCTTTCCCCTACAGCCACCAGGACTCTCCTCAACGCGGCAGAATTTCATGGACGACTTTTCTTTTTCCTTCTTCTTCCCCTCTCCAGGGCTGCTCAATATTTTGTTCCGTTTGGGATATGGAACAAATCCCACCTCCCCCATTTTCAGTGCAGGTTTCGGGGTGATCCTTGTCCCTCAAACCCCTGGCAGCAGCTGGCTGTGGGATCAACCCAGCAACACTCAAACCAGTGGGATCTCCCCCAGCCTGAGGCACTTCATGCTGATATTTCAAATCCCAGCACTGAGGATCTGTGTGAAGCTGTAATTGAATTTCACAGCAAGCTCTGCTTTGTTCCTGGGGTCACCAGCACTCACAGGGGATCCCAAACCTCATGGAATCCCTTCCTGGCAGACCAGGGACAACCTCAGCCCTCCCAGGCCACTTCCCTGTTTGCTCTGCACTTGCTGCCTCAAAGGGAGATCTCTGGTTAAGTGCTTCCTGCAGTAACCCCACTAATGAGCCTTTTAATTAGTGTCCTCTTTTTTTCCTAAGTAATTGCCGCGGCGTGAGCTCCACTTGGGAGATGCAAATGAGCTGGAAGGAGGATGCTGCGAGGCGGCAGAGGAGCTGAGTGCTGCTCTTAATGCCTTCTGACAGCCTTGGGAGGAGCAGGGCAGGCAGGAACCTGCTGGATTTGGAGAGTTTTCCTCTCCCACACCTGCCCCTGGTGCCAGCAGGTCCTGGGGAGCTGCCACCCACCTGCCAGCGACCACTGGGAGCTGTAAACATGGCACGGTTTGAGGTTGGAGATGCAAAATTAATTCTGCAGAGCTCCAGGCAGCAGCTGGAATCACCGGGGTGAGCATGCTGGTGTTGTTATAGCAGCCTGCTAGAATTCCCAAGGAAAAGCAGGAGGAAGGGTCTGGAACCCCACTGTGGAGCTGGGGCTGGTAAGAGGTAAAAATCTGGCTTTTGACCTGGCTGCCACAGGTAAAAATCTCTTTGGGCATTGCCAGCTTGAGCTCTGCTGGTGCCAAATAAATGGGGAGCTCTGCAGCAGTGCTGTGCAAATCTCCCAGCAGCAGGAGCAGCATTTCCTCTGTCAATCCAGCAGGTTTGCCATGAATTCACCTCTCTCCCCTCTCCTGGAGGGAGCATCCACTGCCCCTCAGTGTCCTCGGGTACAATACAGATGTATTTAGTATTCTATATTGTAACCTAGGACACTCAGCCCTGCTGCTGCTGCTGCTGCTGCCTTTTATCCTCTGCCTCCCCCAGCAGAGCTCACAAGTGCTGCTTTGTGCCAGAGCTGGCAAAAAACGCTGGCCCTGTGCTCTGCCCCACAAAAGGAAAAAGCCTCATCTCACCTCTGGTGTTTTTCCTGGAAGTGGCAGTGCCTTTAGTGCATCCAATAATTAGAATCACTTCTCCCCCGTTGTTTGCCTTGGCCCTGGCAGCTCACGTGGAGGATGCCAACATAAACCTGCCTGTGCCACAGGAATTTGGGGCAGAGCCTGTTCCACAGGCTCAGGGTGGGGAGTGAGTCCCCAAAAACCCCAGCCTGGATCTGCTCTGTGGGTCTGAGCAGCTCAGGGGGGTCAGGACCCCACTGGCCAGTCCTGCTGCATCCCAAAGCTTGGGATGTTCACTCCCAGGGACTCACCTTGAGGAAATGTCACCTCAGCTGTGACATCAGGGAGGGGAAAATCAGGAATGGGTGGCATATTTTGACTGGATCAGCCAAGGCTGAGGAGCAATGCAGGACTTGGAGCTGCCAGGGATATTTGGGATGTTCCAGCCAGGAGCAAACCCAGCTCTGCCTGGCACAGGTGCTGCTGCTTCGTTTATTTTACTGTGCAGGTCAGAACAGAGTTTGGGATATCCAGGGCCAGGAATTCCCTCGGGATGGCGCTTGGGAGTGAAGGATCCACTGGTGCTGATGCTGGGGAGGAGGAAATTCCCATTTTGGTACCAGAACTGAACTGGTGTCCAAGGGGAAGGGCTGAGAGGGATGCTCATGGGATGTCCCTGAATTCCTGATGGGGTAGGGAACAAATCCCTTTTTCTGGGATATGGAGGACAGACCCTTTCTCCTATCTGATGTAGGAGAACAGATCTTTTCCAAGTACTAGAAAACCTCCTGTCCTGGGGAAGGTGGGTGTTGCACCATGAATGCAGATTATTAGATAAATATTTATTTTTATATTTAACTGAATTATAAGATAAATATTTATTTTTATATTTAAACAAATTATTAGATAATTTTTTTTTAAAACAAATTATTAAAGAAATATTTATCAAGGATTAGCTGGGCTGCAGGTACAGACCCCCTCCAGATTTGCTGTGTTTCAGCAGGGGTTTTTTCAATAATTGGCTAATATTTTTAAGAAATACATAAAAACTCTGCTATGAAATCCAGTCCTTGGTTTATTCTAAGACATTTATAAAGCAGATGTCTTTAATTCCAGAAGAAAAATAATCTATAAGGGATCTCTCCTTAAAACTTGAACCCATGAATGCATTAAATCATAATGACAATTATTATCTCTCATCAAACACACACTAATGGAAGAGAGAAACCATCATTTGTAACTTTACACCAGACAACCTCCAGAAATAAAGACAAATAAGGGAATTTACCTCGGAGCAGTGTGAGGTTTGTTGAGACAAACGTGTTTAGGTGTCTGTGCACCTTGGAGGAGATTTATGGACAAACGGATGGATTTCTCAAGAAATGTGCAGTCGTGGAAAGCAGCCTTGCTCCCGATTCCTGGGGAAGATATTCCCGAAATGGAAAAGCCCTTTGCTGCTGGCTTTGAGCAGAATTGCATCCCCTGGGTGATTTATTTACAGACACACCAACATCACCTTCCTCCCAGGCGGGAAATAATTGTCCAAACTCTCGGTGGAGAAGAACCACGTGGCTTTCAGATGATTTTTGCCTGAGAATGCAATCAGCCGAGGTCAGCCCTGCTCTCAGAGACCTGAGCAGAGCTCCTAAATATTCCTCAGGGAGTTATTTTGGTGTCAAAGGGAAGAAAGTGGCCCTGGCTGTGTGCACCTTCCTAATGATCCAGCCCAGCCCCTCCTGCTCCCTGCTCCCTGAAAACACAGCCGAGGAAATAAAAGGGGAAAGCAGGCCATCCTTTGCTCACAGGGAGGGCAGTGAGGCTTTGGAAGTGATTCCCCAGGGACAGAAACATCCACAAGTGCTCAGAGAATTGAAATCCAGACGGCAGGAGATGCTGGCTTTGCTCAGAGCTGCTCTGTGCTACAGGGACTCCCCGTGGGTTTGGGGACTCTGCAGCAGCTCTGCCATGGGTTTTGGCAGCTCTTTGGGCACCAAGAGGCTCAGTTTGTCCCAGTTCAGATTGCAATGATCCCAGTCTGGATTCCAGTGATCCCAGTTCAGCTTCCAATGATCCCGGTTCAGCTTCCAGTGATCCCAGTTAAAATTCCAATGATCCCAGTTCAGATTCCAGCGATCCCAGTTCAGCTTCCAGTGATCCCAGTTCAGATTCCAGTGATCCCAGTTCAGCTTCCAATGATCCCAGTTCAGCTTCCAATGATCCCAGTTCAGATTCCAGCGATCCCAGTTCAGATTCCAATGATCCCAGTCCAGATTCCAATGATCCCAGTTCAGATTCCAGCGATCCCAGTTCAGATTCCAGTGATCTCAGTTCAGATTCCAGTGATCCCAGTTCAGATTCCAATGATCCCAGTTGTCTTCCAGCAATCCCAGTTCAGATTCCAATGATCCCAGTTCAGATTCCAGTGATCCCAGTTCAGATTCCAATGATCCCAGTTCAGATTCCAGCGATCCCAGTTCAGATTCCAGTGATCCCAGTTCAGATTCCAATGATCCCAGTTCAGATTCCAATGATCCCAGTTCAGCTTCCAATGATCCCAGTTCAGATTCCAGTGATCCCAGTCCAGATTCCAGTGATCCCAGTTCAGATTCCAGCGATCCCAGTTCAGATTCCAATGATCCCAGTTCAGATTCCAATGATCCCAGTCCGGATTCCAGCGATCCCAGTTCAGATTCCAGCGATCCCAGTTCAGCTTCCAATGATCCCAGTTCAGCTTCCAATGATCCCAGTTCAGATTCCAGCGATCCCAGTCTGGATTCCAGTGATCCCAGTCTAGATTCCAGTGATCCCAGTTCAGCTTCCAATGATCCCAGTTCAGCTTCCAATGATCCCAGTTCAGATTCCAGCGATCCCAGTCTGGATTCCAGTGATCCCAGTCTAGATTCCAGTGATCCCAGTTCAGATTCCAATGATCCCAGTTCAGCTTCCAATGATCCCAGTTCAGATTCCAGTGATCCCAGTCCGTTCCAGTGATCCCAGTTCAGATTCCAGCGATCCCAGTTCAGATTCCAATGATCCCAGTTCAGATTCCAATGATCCCAGTCCGGATTCCAGTGATCCCAGTTCAGATTCCAGCGATCCCAGTTCAGCTTCCAATGATCCCAGTTCAGCTTCCAATGATCCCAGTTCAGATTCCAGCGATCCCAGTCTGGATTCCAGTGATCCCAGTCTAGATTCCAGTGATCCCAGTTCAGATTCCAATGATCCCAGTTCAGCTTCCAATGATCCCAGTTCAGATTCCAGCAGTCCCAGTCCAGCTTCCAATGTGACAACCTTTGTCACAGAGCCAAATCAATGAGACCTGACCATGAACGCTGGCAACCCACCCCACCCCAACCCAACCCACCCCAACCCACCCCAACCCAATCCAACCCAACCCACCTGCAGCTTTTCCTGGAGTGTTTAAATGCATCTCTGTGGGATTGGGAACAACCTGGAGGCAGCCCAGGCTCCTCTCCAGCACAGGGGGCGTGGGGGGCACTGCTGGGGATTTTTTTTTAACCTTCAACGGGAAAAGTTTAATTTCAAATCCCCACTTTCCGGCAGCGTGGGGAGACAGCCCAGGATCTTCCCTGCTTCCAGTTCCAAGGACATCAGTGCTCAGCCTTCCCGAGCCCACGGATGCCACACAGCTCCACAGGTTCCAGCCCTGCTGTCACCAGCTGAGGCTCTGTCCACATCAGTTTTGCTTTCTTGTTTTGTTTCCAGGCTGGTGCTGGAGATTTTTGGCTCGCAGACAGGCTTTCCCTTCCAAGATTTCCGTGTTGGAGGACTGTTTCCCTAATCCCCAATAGCTGAAGATTATCTCCAGCCAACTATTAATCAAAATCAGAATCTAGCACTGCTTGCTTGTGCTGGTGCACTTGAGCACATGAAAAAAGATATTTTTTTTCCCCTCTGAAGAAGCACAGTTGCAGTTTTTTCATTTGTCCCTGATTCCTCCAGCAGCTCCTCAGACCCAGAGCAGCCACATTTCTCCTCAATATTGTACCAAGATGCCACCTGGGCCAAGGGGGGGCTTTAAAAACACAGGGAAAACAAGCAAACACCAGCTCAGAAAAGGCTTCAAACGAGCTGGAAAACAACAAAGAAACTCTCTTGTATTTTCTCCTTCCGCAGTGTGCTCCTTGGAGTGCAGGAGGAGGAATTGCTCTATAAAACCCTGGCATATTGATGGGCAATTAACTCGTGCACTGACAGGGGTTATAGAGCAGGAGATGGGTTTTTACAACTCCTTCCATATGCCAAGGCTCCAAAAGCCTTCCTGGAGAAGTGAATTAGATGCCACTGATTTTTTAGGGTCGGCGGCTGGAACAGCCCCTTCTGCTTCAGTCGTGTTTCAGGGTTGGTTGGTACAGAGGAGGAATCCCACAGGAACAAGAAATCCATTTTAAGGAGAGTTTGGGAGTGAATTCCATGCAGAGGGTTTGTCCTGGGGTAGGGATTTCTCAAGTTTCCCTTGCTCTGTTTGGTCACTAAATCAATTCTTGTGCCCCTTGTGGCCCCAGCCTGGCACCCAGAGGCCTGGCACATGGGTATTTCCCCTAAATAATTGATTTTTGGGTGCAGAAATGGCAGGAGGTGCTCTCTGGATGATGCACCCTGGAGAAATAAAATGCAATCCCAATTGCTAAAGGGATCCTTCCTCCCGTGCCAGAATCTCACCAGGACTGATTGGCACAGGGAAATGCTCCATGTTCCCACTTTGGAATCCCAAATCCTGGGGCAGAAATTCCTGCTGTGGGTGACCCAGCTGCATCCAACCTTTCCACACCACTACAGACCTCGTGCTGAGGTTTATCCCCCAATCCCAAATTTTCTGCTGGGGCTCACACCAGCCTGAGCTGCCTCTCCATTTCCATCTCTCCAGGCCAACAGGAAAACACTTCCCCCATCACCCCAAACCAGGGCAACTCATGCTGCTTTGTCAACCTCATCTCAGGTGGCTCCTTCCCTTCAGCTGCTCATGAACAAGGATAATGCAGCACAAAAACCCTTCCCAAAATGATTCTTCCTGATCCAGGGCTGCTTGGGGCACTTTGCTCAGCAAATGCCAACACCATGCCAGCCCTGCCTGAGCTGCAGCCACAGAGAGGGATGGGATTTGGGTTTGTCCTGCTCATCCTTCCATATCTGTGAGGAACCCCACGTTGTCACTGCTGTCACCTCCCCAAAGAGCTGCCAGGCTGCTCCAAAGAGCCAGGAGGAGACAAAAGCTGAGCCTGGTGCCACTGTGTTTTGAGCTTTCCTTGGGTTTTGTCTCCTTGAGGGTTGGATTTCCTCTCGCTGTGCCAGCCTGGATGGGGCAGCTGCATCCTCCAAAACCAGGGATGGATCCAGAGCTTGGAAAAGCCAAAGGAGCAGTGCTGTCTCCAGAGATTTCTGCTCAGGCTCTGTGTCACATCCCTGGACCTCCTGGCAGGAATTCTCAGAACCTCCCAGCCCTGCTTCGGAGTCAAGGTGTGCTTGGAACTTCTCCTGGAGAAGCTCGACCAAGGTTTGACAAGAAACCCGGCTGGAAATGGGGGAATTCCCATAAAACCATCATCTAATAACCGTGGAGGGCTCAATTTGTAAAGGCACTGTCTGCTGGAATCGTTCTGCCTCCTCTATTTACCAGCCAGCAATTATCCTCACTCGAGTTACTTCTCATTTAGCTGCTCCCAAATTGGAATGAGCAGGAATGGCATTTCCTTGCTAAAGCATGAAATGGAAATCATGTCTTTGCTGAGGAAGCACCAGACAAGGCCCAGGCTGCAGAGGGGGAGATGTTTTTAGGGAATGTTGTCATTTTTTTGTCACCCCAGAGACACAAAATCCTGCTGGGCTGAAGGAGCTGAGCTGTTCCAGTGAAGGCAAAGCTTCACCTGCAGCTGATCCATCTGTTCCCATCCTTGAAGGGATATTTGGGGATTCCTTGTGGAATTTTCATGGTCAGAGGGAGCTGCTGGAGCAAATTGGGATGGGAGTTAGCCAAAGGAGGTGAGGGGTGGTGGAAAAGAACCATTTGCTCATTTTCAGCTGGACAGGCCAGGCATGGAGCAACGGAAGAGCCTGGCAGAGGTCATGTGAAGGACATGGGGCAGGGCTGAGATGAAATCCTGACCAAAGCCTTGCCCCAAAGGCTGGGGGGCAGCCCGAGGTGCCAGGGAGGCCCTGAACCCTTCTCTAGGACAAACTCCACCTTCCCATCTCACCTACGTCAGAATTACCTCATGCTCATCACTCCAGGAATTTCCAGCTGGAGCAGCCAAGCCTTTTCCCTGCTAAATTAAAGTTTCTACCTCTCCCTGGAGAGTTATTCTCCCTTCTTTCTAATTTTTTTTAAATTAATATATCACTAATAACGCGTTGTGCTGCTGTGGGTTCAGCTCCAGGCGTGGCAGAGCAGAACAAGAACAAACATCAGTTCCTCTGTCAGCACATCTGGCTGCAGGGCTTGGGTACCAGAAGGCAAATCCTGCAGCAACTGGAAGGGCTGAGGGATGTTTTTACAGGAATAAATCCTCCTTTTTTTCTGCCCACACCGTGGCAGAGCTGATCCAGCCATGGGTATGGTGATGGGTGCTCCCTTTCTCTCCTAAAATTGGGATTTCCTCAGTGCTGACCCAGGAAATGCTGAAATGGTGGTGTCCCTGCTTTGTCCCTGCTTTGTGCCAAGGGCTGTGCCTGCAGAGAGCCAGGCAGGCTCGGGGGGTTCATAAATCCCAGTTTGCACTGTGCCAAGGAGTTAAACACCCCAAACCAGGGTGTTAACACACCATAAACAGGGCTCTGGACACAGCAGATCCATGCAAATCTGATGTCCACGAGGGCAGGACATCAATAAATCCCCCTCTCCAAGCACATCCCTGGTTGTGATCCCAGTGCCAAGGGACATCCCACAGCTGTAAACAGCAAATTGCCCACTCTGCGATTTTAATTTTTAACTGTGGCTGTTAACCTGGGGTCTGCTTTTGTAATCTCTGCCCAGATCTCCAGCTGAACATTGATTTATGGAGGTTCCTTTCACCTTGGCTGTTCAGGACTTTGCAAAGCCCACGAGGGGAGTGCACAAAGGGGATTTTTTGGCACTGGGATGTGCAGCTATCTCTGGGCTGCAGTGGAGAAGAGGTTTGATGCTGCTCAGTGAAATGGCCAAGGGCTGGACTGTGGATGTAGGAAGGGACAGAAACACCAAGGAACATTCCTTGAAGAGCAAACTGGGACAGGGCAGCAGCTCCAGAGCTGTCACTCCATGATGAATTATCCAAGGGATGGTGGAGAGGAGAAGCTGCCATCAGTTGGGAGTGAAACACAATTCTTTGCTCATTGCCAACCCAGTGGGAATTCATGGCTGCAGGAGGAGCATCCCTGATTAGAAATTATCTGGGAAAGCAGTGCCTGACACCTTCCCTGTCCCTCACAGCCTGACCCTTTGGAATTCCCAGATTCCTGCCCTGTTCCAGGGCAGATCCCAGCATGGGGATCCCATCCTGCTGTCAGAGCTCTGGAAGGGCAAGGTTTACAGGAAACACCTGGGAACAGCCAAGTTAGGCCCAAAAGCAGCAGGTGGATGAAGTTTCACATGATTCCAGCTCAGCTGAGGCTCCAGCTGAGCCCAGTTCTGTGGGATTGGGGAAGGTTCATTTGGAGCCCATGGGGAGCATTGTCCCTTTTGTTCCCTGGGGAGCTGCTGGAGCAGGCTGGGCTGAGCTGGAGGAGGGATGGACAGACAGACACAGCAGGTAAGAGCTTCCTGGGGCTCCTGCTGAAGGACAGCAGAGGGTTCTTCATGCCTCATGGCTTTGGGAAGAGCTGAAAGTGGGGAATATTCTTGGAAAACTCCTCTGGAAAAGCTTCCCTCTGTCTGGGGCTGTTTGGGAGCAGCTCAGGAGGACTCCCAGCCTGGGGATGAAGGCAAAAGCAGAATTTTCTTTCTTAAAGCTCCCCCAAAATGATTTCCTGCCCGGGACAAACCCTGTGCAATCCCCCTGCTGCAGGGCAGGAGGCACAGGGACCTCCCAGCTAGGAAATAAAGGAAAAAGGCACAATCAGGGCTTTGAAAACTATATTTAATCCCCATCCCAGCTTGCAAAAGTGTCACTTCATAGAGTTTCACCAAGAGAGACACATCCTGGATTGCTGTTCCCTCAGTGTCTGCTCTTTCCCTGCTGGGTGTGGGGATTTTGGGATGTGTGTCCTCCCTCCCCAGGCAGAGGCAGAAGCTAGAGCAGCAATCCCTGGCAGCTCCATGCAAGGGTTAATCCGTCTGTCCTGCCCTGCTTGTTGAATGTTCCTCTTCTGCAGGGAAGTGAGACACTGACTTACACTTTCCACCATGCTGGGACAGTCTTTTGGCCTCAGAACGCTCCAGAAGAATGAAAAGGTCTATTTACAGTAGCAAAAGCTCCGTCTGTTACCTCCTGGGATGAATTTCCTGCCCTGGGATTTCTGAGAAGGCTGGTTTCTGTCTCAGTGTCTTGGCAGCTCCCTGCTAATGCCAGGTATTCAGGTTTTTTTTTGCATGGGATTTATTCCTCCAAGGCTTGTGGGACCTTTATTTTGAGGAGGAAGGGAGGGAGAAGGGATGCTCATCCCCATGGCCTTGGAAAGCTCTGCTACATCCCAGCACAGCAGCTTTTCCCATCGTTGGTGCAATTTTGCTCCTGGATTTACAACCTCCGAGGTGAAATCGGGCTCAGAGCTGCAGCTTTGATTCCCAGAACTCCAGGCTGGTGTTGCTGGAGGCAGTTAAAGGGGGAAAAAGCTGGGAAGAAATGCAAATCCCAGGTGGGGAGTGTGGTGGGAAGGCTGGGATTGGGATATTCCAGGTCACTCCTGTCTCGTGGTGCCACTTGGGGAACATCAGTCCTGCGGGGTTAAGGGTTTCTCTCACAGCCTATAGATCCTGCAGGAAGGCAGATTTTCCATTCCTGAGATCCCTCTGGATCCCAGAGGCTCCCTGAACTGAACGATTCCCAAGGCTGACCAGCTCATAAATTTCACATCTCATTAAACAGATTGCTCTTGTTAAAAACCAAAACAACATCCCAGCTGTTCGCCGTGTCCATCCCAGCTCTAACAAGGGGAAAAAGGAAGGTTTTGTCCAAGAGCCTGGAGGGCTGCAGCTTTTTCCATAGGATATCTCCAAGGGCTGGTAGATTCATTATGGTGCCTTGGAGCTGCAGGATGTGTTTGGCAAGGGGAAAAAATTCCCTTTTTCTCTCCTTGCGTCAAGAGCGAGCGGCGCTGTGAGAAATGCAAACGTCTTGGATCGTTTTGGAAGGCAGGGGAGAGAGATGGAGTTGATTCCAGAGGGTGGGATTGAGCCTGGCCCTGGCTCTCCACGTTGTGTGGTGTCAGCTGTGGCTGCACTGTTGTCAAACCTCTGGAAGAATCCGTGATGGAGGCGGCAAAGCCAAGAGCCGTTCGGCTTTTGGAGGAGGCTGATGCGTTGTGCTGTTCTTTTCCTTGGAAAAGATTTCCTCAAACCTTCCTAAATATCCCGAAAATGCTCATGCTTGGCTCTCCCGCGGATGTAAAACAGAAATATTTACGTTGTTTACCCACATTCTGCTCTCCAGAAGCCGTGCAACTCGGATTTCCAAGTTCAAACTCAGGGTTTGAACAAGCTCAGGAGAAAAAAACATTTTCTGTGGCACTCGCCTCGTCTTTCCACCTTTCCCTGAAGCGGAGCAGAAGTCTTGTCTCTCACCTCTGAATATGGGGATTTTTCCCCTCATTCCAGCTCCTGCTGAACACAGGGAGATGGGAAGAGTGGCAGTGCCACGAGGCAGAGCTGTGACAGGGGACAGGACTGATTTATCCCAGGATCTGTGGCAGCAGTGGCTGGATTGTTGCTGTTCCCCTGGCACAGATGTGGTTCTGAACTGCTGCTTGGGAATAGTTCTCCCCAAAAACTGTGACAGCTGGGAAAGGAGGGGACACTGCAGCAATTCCTCTTGTTTTGGGAAGGGATAAATGCTGAGTGGCCCAGAGGGGACAGCGTGCCCAGGAAGGGCTGGGTGACACCCCTGAGTGCTGCTGGGGGGAGATGCTCAGGGAATTGCCCAAAGCTGGAGTTTGCAGCTTGCCCTGCTTTTAACAAAGGCCCAGATTGTCTCCTGCTCCCATTCCTGAGCTGTCATGGCAGTGATGCTGCACAGAGCAGCTTTTCTCCTCCTCCCCAGGGCTCCTGGTGCCAGCAGAGCATTTGGGCAACAACAGAGCTCCTGCTGGAAGCAATAATATAGAATATAATAATAATATTAACTGCATGGCATGGCTGAGGCGGGCAGGCTGAATTCGCCCTGGTCATTGCAATTTGGCTTCAGCACAGGGAGGAAAAAGTTCTGTCTGCATTGGTGACATTTCCTGGGCAGGAGGAATGGCACTGACAGTGACATTGAATGGCTTCAGCCTCGGGAAGGATGGGAAGAGGCTTGTTGTGGCTCCAGAGGTGTTTGCACAGCTCTTTTCCAGCTGGGAAGAGAGGTGGGAAATCGGTGAGAGAGGTTCTTCTGGGCTGCTGAGGTGCTCCAGGGGCATGGAGAGCTTCCACATCCATGCAGAATCCCTGCAGACAACATTTGTGGGATGCTGGGCTCATCCCTCTCCTCTTTGGGACTTCCTCCTAGTGCCAGAGCTCTCCTTGCACACCAGTTTTTTACAGTTCCTGGGATAAATTCTGGAAATCATCTGCCCCAGGGGCTTTGTGCAAACGGCTCAGACTGCACCCCAAAGTTTCTCTTGATTTTTGTGTTTCATTCTGGGTGTATTTTTATCCCTGCTGCTGGCTTGGAAAATGCTGATCCTGCTGTGGTGTTTGCATAATTCTCAGCAAAGTTTAGTTTGGGAGGATCTGCAGGTGAACCAACTTCAGTTCCACGGAATGGACATTTTTAACAGCAAATGTTGGTCTCAACCCTGCTGTTAAAACCGAAAATCTGAAGTGAGCTGAGCTGCTCAGCGACTCTGGAGGCCACAGTTTATTACAAAATATCTTCTTTCTGTATTCATGGGACTTCAGGACATGGAAGTGATAAGGGAGACACGGATATGGCTTATCAGATGCTGCAGCTGGCAGCAGATAAAACAGCCCCAGCCACGTTCCTGTCGTGTCCCAGGGGTGCTAAAATGAATCACAGGAAGCAATGAGCAAACTGAGTCACTGCTGGGGTTGGGGGAGCTGCTCTGGGATTGCAGAGGTTCCCTTGGGAGATTGGGATCTCCTGCAGTGTCAAAATTTGGGACTCAGAGCAGCATTGGGCTCGGCTGGCTTTATTTCCAAGGGGATAATGATTTTACAGGAGAGCCTAGGCTGATATTTTGGGAAATGTGTTCTGCGAGAGGAATTTGCTCACTCCGTGGTCAAACTGCAGACCTGAGGAATGCAGAGATTCAGAGGTATTTGGTTTTTCCTTTGGGGATGCAAAAATGCAGGTGCTGGAGAGGCCCAATGTGTTGGGAAAGCTTTATTGGGAAAGGGCTGGAGCAGCACATCTGGGATGTTCCTCGCACTGAGCCACAGCTCAGCTACCACAAAATGACCCAAAAATCCCAAAATTTTCAACGATGGGACTGAGCCATTTCAATTCAACACTGCCCAGGCACCCAACTCCTGCACCCCAAAATTAGAATTAAACCACAACTCTCCATCCCTGAATAAAAAGCCACTTCTGAGGTTTTTTTACCTTCCATCCTGCCTTGGATTGGATCGAGGGAAAAGCCACAGGTGGAAGATTTGCAGGGTATTTTTCAGAGCTGTCTGAGAACGATTTTGACATGTTTGCTTCCTCTGGGGTTGGCAAGCTCTGCTTCCCTGGGACTAAACCTTGTGGAAACTTCTCATTTCTCTTCCCCGGCAGGGGAGGGAGAGGCCAGGTGTAAATCTGTGCTCTAAATCCGTTCAGCAGCTCAAAATACCCAAATTCAGGGCTTTTCTCAAAAGAACTTTTGCAGCCAGCCCAGGAACTGCTGCTCAACTTCATGCCCTGATTCACTGCAAGTCGGTGGAGGAAATATTTTCGGTTTCTCCCCCATGCCAGTGACTCAGTAAATGCTCTTTCCCTTGGTTTCCGTGGCCAGCTCCCAGTGCAGGCAGGAATTCTGCACATCGTGCTGCTGGGAGTTCTCAGCTCTGTCTCCTGGTATCTCCCAGGCTAGACTGCTTCCTGCTGAGTGGAGACAAATTGGAGGAGGATGTGGGGCAGGGCTGCTTGCTGGGAGTGCAGCCCTGCTCCAGAGGGTGTTTACTGGGACAAAACCCCGGCATTCAGCAGGACAGGTGCTGCTCTGTGCTTCCTCTCCGTGTCTCCTGCAATCCTGATTTCCTCTCCTCGCACATCTGATTTTCACGTTGCTGCCTCCTGCTCCATCCTGGGGCTGTTGGAGGTGCTGGGGAGATCCCAGCTCACCCCATTATCCATGGGGGCTCAGCCAGTGCTGGGGATGGGAGATGGGGCAGGAATGCAGCTCTGGCTTTCCAGGAATGATTGGCTTTATTCAGATCCCATTCCCAGCACCTGGGCCTTTTTGCAAGGATGAAAAAACCTCAATCAAGTAAAAAAAATCTGGGATAATGGAATTGCTGGGGCTGGGAGTTCTGTGGTCACACTTGGATGTGACTAGGCAGAGATCAGGCACAGGATCTTCGAGAGAAGACTCGACTTTTTTGGGTTTTTAAAAATATTTTAATAGTTTCTTTTATACCTACTCAGCTTTGGAATCACAATTTTTCACAGGATGTCTCTGGTGTATCAGATTTAGATAGTCCTGGAGAGCTCAGGGGGAAAGAAGCAGCTTGCAAATTCCCCATGGAGTCACTCTGTGGGCACTGCAATTTCCAGTGGTGTATAAAAAAATTCATATTAGGGGAGAAGTGAGTGTTTTGGGTGCTTAATCCAGCAGCAAAGTCACTTAGTGCTGGAAAGGCAGGAGAAACTGTCATGATGAAAAGTGAAGTTATTTGGAAGTTGAGGGGACCTTGCAGTCGAATGCATGGGAGAAAATGGTTGGGTTTAATCATTTTTTTCCTCAGGAATTGAGCATAATTTCAAAGTATAAAGAGGCTGTTTGTGTGTAGGAGTGAGGAATTTGGAGTTAAAGCCATTTTACTGCAGTGATGCAGCACTGGGTGTGAGAAATGCAAGGATGGGCACAGCCTGGAGGCTTTCCTTGGTTATTGGTGTGGGAAGCATTGCCAGGGAAAAAGGAAATGTGGCATCTGAGTGTGTCCATCCAGAGAATCCATCCCTGCTTGGGGGATCACTGCCTGCCTGGTAAAATCACCTGCAGGAATTCTGTGTGAGGCTGTTTGTTCCAGGGGGCTGGATTTTTGCAAGGCTGCCCCAAAAAAAAGGTCTGAAAGACAAATTAGCTTTTGTATTTCCAACACTGCAGGGACTAAACTGGAGCGAGTCTCCTCCCAAAATCTTTAAATGTCAAAGGAAAGCTTCTGCTGAGCCTCTGCTCCCCTTGGAGGGGGAAAAAGCCATGGCAGAGGTGTGAGACAGGCGAGGAAAACCAGGAGGCACTGCTGCTCTGGTGCCATAATGTCAGGGATGGGATTTGCCAGGCCAAACTCGCTGCTGCCAGCAGCTCTGTCACTGGGTAAGCAAATGCTGTCACCCTCTTCCCAGATCCCAAAAAACCTCCTCCAGCTGCTCCTCATGGAACAAACCTCCACCAGGAGAGACAACACAAGGCTCTTTGATTGCCCCTAATTGCATTTCAGTGCCTGGGGCTGGGGCTGCAGGGTTTCTGCACGAGTTCAGCACTTTTGGTCGCTGGCTTCCTCTCCTTGCTGACCTACAAATACCACTTTTCAGGGGGAGATTTATGAGCAGCATGAAATTACCATCTTGTAAAAGCACAGATCGTGGGCTATAAATAGGGGGGACTGGAATAAGCACGGGAACCCCTTGGGAATTGGGAATGGCTTTGTCTGTGCAGGACAGCCCAGGTTGGGGAGGGATCCTGTGCTCTTAGGGGTTTTTTTTAAAGCTGGAAAAATGCCATCCAACCTCCCCTTAATCCCTATCCTAGCGAGGATGGGAATAACATCTGGCCAGGCTGACAGTAGTCAGGCTTTGGAGGAGCTGAGAGCCCTGAAAACTGAACCCTCCTCCAGCCTCGTGTGCATTTGTCTTCCTTTGCAGGACATTAGCAGGCAGAGTTTGTTTTCAGTGAGTTATTTAGCAGAAAGAGGGATTAGACCTGGGGCTAGCATTGATTAACCCCTGCATGTTGAGTTGTTTAACAGCATAATGGATTAGTCATGTTTGCTGGTGACCTTTGTCAATTGGATCCTTCAGCCTGAGCCTCGTCTGTCTTTTTAAATACACAGTTCCTTCAAAAAAAAAAAAAAAAAAAAAAGGAAAAAAAGTTGGATATGTGCTAAAATGCTGAAATATCCTTCGAGTGAAGAGCTGAGCACAGAACTGAGGCAAAGAGTCACAGAATTTGTGGTTTTGAGTTGGATGTGGCAGGAGTTGAGCCCAACTTGTGGAACTCCCAAAGAGGTGACCCGGGAAGGTTGGAGTCCTGGGAATGGATTGTCTGAATGGAAAAGCATTTCTGGAAAGGGATTGGATTGTCTGTGGGTCTTGGGAGGGTGTAGAGAGAAAGGGCAGCTAGCAATAGGATTTAATGTCACCGTGGCAGGGAAATCTGTCATGTTTGGTGATTAATAGCTGACTTTTTCATTTCATGAAATGGATGGGGCAGAGGTGCTGGGAGCAGAAGTGGCTGAAGCCTCATGGCCTCTGGTGGAACCAAATTAAACCAGTTGAGCATCTTAGCTGGCTAAAATATCATTAAAAATCCTCATAAAATTCTGCTGCTGAAGGCAGGGACCCAAAGGAGAGGAAAAACTGCTCAATGGGACCAAACATGACACCAAGAAAAGCATCTTAACGTGCAAGGAGGCAATTTGAGGGCTGCCAGGACTGTATAAAGAGCTCTCACATCACTCAGATCTGAACCCAGGGGAATGTCTGAGCTGAGGGTGTCTCCTCAGACCTTCCATTCTCTCAGCAGTGCCCCAGGAAGCTGTTTTATTTGACTTCTGTCACAAAATACCTTCCTGCAGCAGCCAGCAGCTCTTTCTGGGCTCGCTCTGCCGCAGTACAAGTCAGGTCAAGAAGTTTGTTTGGTTTACTAAAAAAGATACTCCAGTTCAAACAAAACTCAATTCATGGAAGCCTCGTGGCCTCTGTGAAACATGAGCCCCTCTGGCCTCCTGATTTATGAACACAGAGCCACGGGGAAGCCTTGCCAGAGGAGAGCAAGCTGTGGGACAGGTAGAGGGGAAAAGGCACCCAGAAATGGGGAATCACGGGGGTGGGAGGGGGAGTGAGCTGGTGAGGGCTCTGCTGGCTGCAATGGTGGAGATGTGGGTGCTGGGTCATGGAATTCCAGCTGGAATGGTGGAGATGTGGGTGCTGGATCATGGAATTCCAGCTGAAATTATGGATATATGGGTGCTGGATAATGGAATTCCACCTGAAATGATGGATATGTAGGTGCTGGATCATGGAATTCCAGGTAAAATATTAGATATGTGGGTGCTGGATCCTGGAATTCTAGCTGAAATGATGGAGATGTGGGTGCTGGGTTGTGGAATTCCAGCTGCAATTATGGAGATGAGGGTGCTGGATAATGGAATTCCAGATGGAATTATGGATATTTGGCTGCTGCATGCTGGAATTCCAGCTGAAATGATGGATATATGGGTGCTGGATCATGGAACTCCAGCTGAAGTGATGGAGATGTGGGTGCTGGATAACAGAATTCCAGCTGAAATGATGGATATGTGGGTGCTGGATACTGGAATTCCAGCTGAAATGATGGATATGTGGGTGCTGGATCATGGAATTCCAGCTAAAATTATAAATATATGGGTGCTGGATCCTGGAATTCCAGCTGAAATGAGAGGCTGAGGGACTGGAGGACGATCCAGGGCTGACAGTGAGGACCTGAGCTGCTGTTTTGGGGCTAAACATGGGTGGATAGGCATTGTGTCCCCAGGTTAAAACATCACTGATCCCACACCTTATCCTGGCTCTTCCCAGAGCTCCCCAAACTGGAAAACTCCACGGGGAGAGCAGGGAATAAGTTCCTTGAGGAGAGGTGATGTGTCTGGAGGTGACTGACTGGAAACACTGCAGTGAGAAATGAAAATGAGTCAGGGCTGGAGCTGGACTGGATTCCTCGAGTGATTCATCCCCAAAAAGGAGTGCATTTTTTCCCCTCTCCCTATTTAGAAAGCAGCTCAGGCTCGGTGAGACTGTGGCCTCTTGTCTGGAGTGCCTTAGGAGGGCTGGGTGGTGCTCCCTGAATCCTCATCCTTCCCAAACCACTGCTCCAGCAAGGGGAGGGAAACACTACAAAATGAAGGGTTTGTCACTCCACAAGCCCTGGGTGGAATGAACCTGTAATCTTGGGAAATCAAAGGGGAATAGACAGAATGAGCGTTTTTAATTTTTTTAATTTTTTTTTTTTTTTTTTGCCGTGGCTAATGCCACAAGATTTAGGAATGGAAAGAGTTGCTTGGAAATTGTGTGTTGTGGGTAATTGAAAGTAATCTTAGGGACGGGAAAAGGGATGAGAATTGTTTGCTAAGGGGAAATTTGTGGGCATTAAGTTGATTTATTTATTTATTTTTAAGGACAACTAGGGGATGATGCAACCACAATGTCCTGGGATGGTTCAATCAGTTGCCAGACCTGGGCAGAATAATCCATAAATGATGCTGATTTTGGGTGTGCTTGGATGGACATTTTCCTTAGGTTTTTTTTTTTTTAACGTTGATGTATTTGAAGAGCCCTTCTTGCTGCCTTTGGCCAGATTTAATTCCAGATGGTCCTTGACCTTCCTAATCTCATTTTTACTTATTCAGATAGCATTTCTTAGCAATGAAAATGAACACCCCAGGGGTGTAGAGGAAAATTTTGGGATCAGGCACCCAAACTGACCTCCTGGAGCTGCTGCTGGGTCATTTGGGATCTGTCCATAAATCAGTGGTTTGGGCTCACCTTTAATCTTCATGATTACAACAGACAAAGCAGAGCTGGAAAACGAAAGTTTGTGGTGTTCAGAGAAAGCATTGTGAGGTCAGGGAGAGTTTAGGAACTTCTTCAGCGCTTGACCCTGGTGGAGATCAGAGGGGAAAGTGGCAGCTCCCTGCTCCTGGTGTAACACAACACTCTGTGTATCCCCAGGGATTATCTCCTGGAGTCCAGACAGATTATCTGGGTTTAGCCTGAGCCACTGCCTGCAGGTCACAGCCAGAGGGGAAACCAACCCAGGGACTGGCAGCTCCAGTGGGCATGGAGAGGGATGGGATGGGATGGTGTGGCTAGCACAGGTCTTTCCCATGAGAATCCTTTTTGTGTTTTATGAACAAAGATAAAGTTTGGATGTTATTAACAACAGTGTCTCGAGATTTGGACAGTGCAGGCCTGGCCAGTCAGGCCTAGGGGGAGGTTTCTGACTGACCAATCTGGGTGACCTCTGAAAACTCTATATATATGTTGGATTCAAACAATAAAGTGCTTTTTCTATGCCACGCTGAGAATCGGGGCTTTCCTTCTCTGCTAGCGGCTCAACAGCGACAGGATGGGATGGAAAGGGGAGGTCAGCTCAGTTCAGGCACCACAGAGCAATTCATCCTGCATTTCATGGCTTGGGATGCTCAAACACATCCCAGCCTTGGCCTCGTTAACGTGGAGCAGCAGAGGAGGCGACAGGGCTGGAAAAAGAGGAGGAGTGGAAAGTCTGTTCCCTTTATAAAGCTATTTCCTCCCTTGAACAGAGCTCTCTGACTGGGAAACATCCAAACATGCACAAAAACAAACCCCACCTTGTGCTGGCTGCTCTCTCCAGGGATGGGGCTGCTCCTGGTGCCACCTCAGGGCAAAAAATCCCGTTGGAATTTCCAGGGGAGCAGCTGGGATTGGGGAGAATCTCCTGTCCAGCTCCTGCTTTTTGGCCTGAAAAGCCAAAACAGGTGTTGAGCCATAGGAAGGGTGGGAGTTTGTCTTTCTGGGGGAAAAATTTAACTCTTGAAAGCGTTTTATGGGGTTTTTTTGCTGTTTGGGAGGTACCTGTTGAGTCTTTTCATCACGTCACCAGCCAGCCTGGGCACTAATTAGAGCATTAATTATTTTTTTTTATGAAAACTTGCAGTATTCCTCTATCACTGTTGATGTGCTGCCCATCACCACCTTCTAGAAATGTGGATTTGGGATGGTCCTTGTCCAAAATGAGGTTTTCAGACAGTTTTTAGGGAAGTTGCTGCCACTCTGCAGCTCTCAGGCAGGGTGGGAATGGGTGTGAGCAGTCCTGGATAATTCACTGAACTCCTTGTTCAAATTAAAGACCACACAGAGCTCGGAGTTTGGGGCAGTGCTCAGCTCTGGGATGCCAGATGTGAAAGTTCCTCTGGGGATAAATGGAGAGTTTCATTTTCCAAGCCTCTCAATCCAAAATGCCTCATTATTAAGGCTGAATCCTCAATTTTTTTAAAGCTGAATTTGGGAGCAATCCTTTCCAGGCCAGCAGGTGTGAGATTATAAATCAGGATTGTGATTTGGGATCTCACTTGGACACAGAACAATTGATAAAAATTGAATTCGTGGTGGAGATGCAATTGTTTTATAAATGTGCAAGGAGTAAAGGCTTGACACCAAGGTTGTGGAGGAAAAATGGTGTATTTTATATATGTGTGCTCTTCACAAAGGGTATTGGAAATCATTCCTGAGAGCAGCTGCCTGTCCTAAATACTGATACAACAGCTCAGGTAATTCTAATTCCTCATTTTAGCCTCTTCCCCCTAGCTGGCCATGGGGTGTAACTGGTTATCAATAACACCCAAGGCCATCCTGATTCTCCAGTACTTCCAAACTACACAACAATGACCTTTTGGCTGAACGCTGGTGATGGTTTCATACCACATAATTTTTTTTTTTTCCATTACCTCTATGTCTCAAGCCTTTTTTTGTTTAAAAGCTCACAACCATGTCCTGCATCCTATAAACAACACCCAGCTGGGCTCAAGATGCACTTAGGCATGAAAACACTTCCCTAAAGTGCTGTTCCTTACAGAAAAGTGGCTCTGTGCCACTGCAGGATTCCTTTGGCTGCTCAGAGGTGACCCTGGCTGGCTGCTGGAGGGATTTGGGGTTGGCATGAGCTATCCCAGCTGGTGTGAACCCTCCTGGAGCTCCCACCACATCATCTGGCCCATTCCCCCTCAGCAGTTGGCTCCCCAACCTTGGCACGTGGCTGCTGGAATTTTCCAGTTTGCCATCGCAGGCTGATTTCTGCCTCTCTGTTGTTGATGAGGAGGAGCAAACAGGTCTGTGCAAGCTTCCTAAATCACCTGGAAAGCAACTGGGAACTCAGACTTCCTGCTCAGCAAAAGCTCCCTGGGCCAGGTTCTGGTGTGGAGAGAGGTTGCTTTGCATCTGATCTGGGTCCAGGTTTGGATAATTTAGTGATTTTTTTTTTTTTTTTTTTTCCTAAGGACAGCTAGAGGATGCTACAACCAAAATGTCCTGGGATGCTTTAATCTGTTGCTAGACCTGGGCAGAGTAATCCATGAATGGTGCTGATTCTGGGTGTGCTTGGATGAACATTTTCCTTAGTTTTTCTTTTGATGTGAATGTATTTGAAGAGCCCTTCTTGCTGCCCTTGGCCAGATCTAATTCCAGATGGCCCTTGACCTTCTTTATCTCATTTTTACTTATTCTGATAACATTTCTTAGCAGTGAAAACGAACACCCCAGTGGTGTAGAGGAAAATTTTGGGATCAGGCACCCGAACTGACACACCCAGGCTCCATCCCATGGGTGCTCAGCACAAGAACCTGCAGGGCTCTGCAGGTGTTGCCCTGCAAGATTTCCCCTCCAGGCTCCTCCTGGAGATGGAGCAAGGTGTGATTCCTCTGCCAGCCTGCAGTCACCTGGTTACCCATGAAAGCAGAGCTGGAAGGGGTTTCCATCCCGGGATTTGCCCAGCAGTGCCACTGGCACCTTCCCCAGGCTCCGCATGGCACGTGCTGAGCTGCTCCTCCCTGCTCGGGGCTCGCAGCCAGCCTGCCTCTCACCTCTGCCTGCTGAAAGGCTCTTTCAGCAGGGGAGCTCTTCCCGTGTGTGGCTCAGGCTCCAGCTTTTCCAGTTTCGCGGGAGGCTGGGAGCAGGGGGAAGGTGTCTCGGCAGCTTCAGAGGGAAAGGGAGGGATTTCCTGCAGCTCTTCTCAGAGGAATCCTTAGGAAACTTTACTAAACTCGAGCCTGGGTGGACTGGGAGCAGCCCTTTCCCATTCTTCATCTGGGGATTTGGCCTCCTGTCCTTTTAGGGTTTGATGTGTTTGATGTTGATCCTCCATCCAAGGAGCTCTCATTCCATCCTTTGTATCCATCCGTGAGATTTATGGCTAAAACTCATCATAATCCCCTGTGTTGCTGAGTTTTTCCATCAGACAGCCAAAATCAGGGACAGGATGTGATCCCAAGCTCCTTCACTGACCTCCTTGTATGGGATAGGATGTCTGGTGGCTTCTCAGGTCCTTGAGCACTGGGTGACCAAACCCACAGACAGAGAAATTGGGGTCCAGGGAAGGCAAAGGGTGGGAATTGAGGTCATGGCCATGTTTTTTCCCCTGTGGATGATGAGGGCTTTATGGCTGCTGTGTAGGGAGAGTGGAGAGGGCTGGGATGCTCTGCTGTGGGTGTGGAGGTGAAGTCAGTGCTCTGTGAGAAAACAGCCCTAAAGGAGCTGGGATTGTCACCTGGATGTGACACCAGCAATGATGCTCAGATCTTCGGTGGCACTGCCAAAGCAGGTATTGACGCCAGCAAGGCTCTTCAAAGCATTTATTTAAGGGAAAAGGCTGCAGTTTGTTGTTTCCGTGGGGAGCCTGTCCAGCGCCCGAGCACCTTCTGGGTGTAAAAACCATTCCTGCTATCTTGTTCTTCCTTCTCTGTTCTCTAAAGAATCTGATTTTAGTTTTTTGAGGGGTCTGCAGCTTTGGTTCCCACCCAGTCCTACAGAGTGGGATTGAAAACCCCAACCTCCTGTGTCACCGAGCACCGCAGGGGACACCGATGTCCCATCCCGCGGGGACAAGGGAGGGGAAAGAAGCGGAAAAAACTCCTCCTGCCGCTATTCCAGCGGGGGGAAAAAGGGAGGAAAAGTCCTTTTGGGGGCCGGGACATGCCGCTGGAAGTACCGCGGGGGCTGGGCTGCGCCGGGCGGAGCAGCGCTGATTTGCTGCGCGCCGCCGAGATTGACAAACTCCTGCTCGGGTTTAAAAGAAGGGGGGAAAAAGGGCGGTGTGGCGAGAGAAGGCAAACTTTTCCGGCAGCCCGGGAGCAGCAGGCAGGGCCGGAGCTGAGAGCGGCCGAGCCCCCGCAACCCTCCGCCCGCCCCATGGCTTTATAAAGCGGCCGCTCCCCGGGGGGGGCTGCCGGGGGGGCTGAGCGCCTGCTCTGAGCTTGTAGATATATAGGTTTTATTTTTCCCACCCTCTCCCTTCGAGCTGTCCCGTTTTTTTGGGGGAGCATGGATACGCACACGCGCTGGAAAAGGCGCAGTTGGATACGGAGCTGCTCGGTGCTGCTGCTGCTGTTGGGTGCCCTGTCCCTCGGCCGGGCAGGTAAGGGGGGACCCCGAGCCCCCCAGAGATGCTGTGGGGTCTGGGGAGGTGTGCTGGGGCGGGAGAATGGGGTTTTAGCGCGGGGGCGAAACTCTGCTTTGCTTCCTCCGCGCATTCCGGCGAGAAGGAAAAAAAGGGAAAAAAAACCAACAAAACCCACCCAACCTCCTTTAGCTGCCCGAGTCTCTGAATGCCATTTGTCAGGGGGCCCGTAAAAGGGGAAAAAACTTAAAACTATTCTTTATTCGCCTTTCTTGGAGCCCGAGCTGCCTGTTGCCGGGCTGCTTTTTCCGGAGGAAAAGTCGGGGATGAGTTTGTGGAGGCTCTGGTTCTTTATATATCGCCGTGGATATATATGTGAATGTATATTTAGTCAACTGGGAACCTCCGGGCTTGCGTAGTTCCTCCTCCTTGAGGAGAAGAAAGTTTTTTGTCCCGCGGGAATCTGCTCTCCCTCGGGACACAAAAGCTTTGGAGCTGCTTTTGAACCCCAAAGCTCGCTGCCCTCTCACCAACCCCAATCCGCAGGTTTTCTCCCCAAAACTGAGGCTGCTGAGCGTAGCAGGAGGAAGCTCTGAAGTTCCAGATGTGCAGCAGCACAGAAAACCACTGGAATGTCTTTTTTTTTTTTTTTTTTTCTTTTTTTTTTCCCTTTCCGTAATCGTGCAGAAGAGGGAACTGAACACACTTCTGTTTCCCTTCGGGGCTGTGCAGTTTGTTCCCGGAGCTCTGCTTCCCAAATGTCTGCCTTCCCCTGGGTGGGCTGGGAAACGCCACGGCACAGGGAGATTTTTGGGGCTGCTGGAAAAGTTTCCTGGGTGTTTGCAGAGAGTTTTCCCCAGTCGGCAGTGGACACTCGGAGGCATCGGCGCTCCGAGCTCTGCTTGCGCTGGAATTCGGCAGAATGACCGCGGAGCAGCAGTTGTTGGCAGAGCCGAGTTTCTGCAAACCTTGAAAAATTAAACTCGAGTACTTCGGGGTAACTTGAGAACCCGAGAAGTGCCCTGAAGAGCTGGGCTGTCTGGGATCCAATTTTCCTGTGTTCTCCAGGAGTTTTTTCCCTGGCAGTGGGGCGCGCGGGGTGGTTTGAGCTTCACCAGCACGAACACCAGTGGGATTGTGAATTATTGTCCTTTCTGGGCTCTTCAGATGACCTTAGGGAAGAAGAGGTGGGCGTTGGAGGAATGCTTCCATTAAGGCTTTGCTCGTGGAGGCTGAGCAGGGTGGAAAAGCGGGTGCTGCTCAATGAATAAAAGGTCTTGGGTATTCCTGCAGGGGAAGTTCAGGGCAGTGGGAGATCCCAGAGTTTGTCCTGCAGAGGAACTGGGCTGGTGGAGCTGTTTTCCAGCTGGCAGAGCACTGGAATGACCCCAGCTCCCTGTCAGGCTGCTGCTTGGGTACTTCGGATCAGCTGAAAATTGAGTTTTCACCAGGCTGGTCTGTTTTAAAGGGAAAACAACAGATTTTTCCTTTCACTTTTGCCTGTGCTGATGTTTTAACACTTCCAGAGCATCCTCGGGCATTTCCCTATCTGTGCTTATCCTTCACACAGCTCCCAAACTCTTCCAAAGCTCTCCCAAAAGCTTCCAAAGTTACCGGGTAACTTTTTAAAAACTTTTGGGGGCAGCTGCCGGAGCAGAGGAACGGCTGGAAGCTTTTGTGGGGCCAGTGAGCAGCTCTGAGGAATGACTCTTGTGGTGAAAGGCTTTGAGTTTTCCTAATGAGCCGCCTAATAGGACATCAAAAAATTTGGATGAGGGAGGAGTCAGAGTGGGGCTGCTGATGGCGTTGACTGATGTTCTTTATGGCTTTTATTTTGAATTTTTCCACGTTGCCTTCGGTTTTATTCCAGCTCAGAGCGTGTTTCAGTTTTATGATAGTTGGTTTTTCTGTGTGGAGAGGCAAATCTTGTCTGTTATCTGTGGGATGGCACCTGGCAGAGAGGATTTCCAGAAAAAAAACCAAAAAACAGGGAAATAACAATGTCAAAGGCAACGTGAACTGAGCTGCCTCCCAACGCTGCCCATCCAGCTCAGATTTTCCCATATTTGAGCAGATGATGTCACACCAAAAGCTAACCCACAGACAAAGCTGGAACGTGTCTCTGCTCTTACAAATCCCAATAAAACCCAATCGGGTTTCTGGGTGAAACTTTTTGGATGAAGCAGTTTCCTTTATGGGCAAAATGTAATGAGGATCCATGGCATGGCCCTTAAAATAAAAATACTGGAAATTATGCAGTATCCTGTTACCAGCTGTTGTTGCTCCCCTTGGCTCTTCCCCAGTCACCTAAACGAGCTAAAAAAAATTTATCCTCATCCAGCCAGTTAAAAGTGGGGTATTTTTAATACTTTGCCAATCCAAAGTGTTGGTATTGTTTTACAAGAAGAAATATGACTTTATAAGTCTGGAATTGATGGCAGATCCGATTTCCCCCTGTAAAACCTGGATTATGCTGTCACTGCCCTGCCAGATTGGAAAGGGAATTTGGGAGTTAAAAGCATTAAATGTGGGACATGGCCTGGCCAGGGGACAGCAGAGGCCTCTGGCTGAGGTCATGTCTTGCTCTTCAGGGGCAGGAAAATGCAGTGTTGGCCATTCCCTTGGAGGTGGGCTTTGCTCCTGGGTGGATTCCCCCCAAGGCTGAGGCTCTGGATCTGATTTCAGGCTCTGATTTGAGGAGCTGATTCTGTCAGCTCCCTCCAAAACTCCGATTTGGGAAGGGGAGGAATCCCACCTCATCTCTTTGGGGTAGATCTAAGGCAAAACCTGCTGGGGAATTGCTGATTTTTGGGGTGCAGAGAGAACCAGCAGTGAGGACTCACCTGGCTTTGACCAAAACATGTTTTTAATGGCAAGTTTAATTGAAAAAAGCTGTCTTGGTGTTCCTTCTGGTGCTCACAAACTTTGGTTCCCTAGGAGGGAGGGACTGCAAAGGGGTTGGGCAGCCTGGTTTTAAATGGGTGCTGTCCCTGCTCCTTGTGATTTGGAGCTGGAGATGGATTTTCCAGGTTCATTCCTTTTTGAAACACAGAGTAAATCCACCTGGTGGCTGTCTGTGCTGAGCTGAGGGCAGCAGATATCCTGTGCTGATCTCTCTCAGAGCTGGGGGTGACTCTGGATCTGCTCTCCCACCCCTGGGTGATGCAGATTTGGGATGGGACCCTGATCTCCCTGGGGATGGGACCCTGATCTCCCTGGGGATGGGACCCTGATCTCCCTGGGGGTGCCCAGGAGGGCTGATTTGGGTTCCTGTCCCTGTGTGTGGCTGCAGCAGCTACTCTGGATGCTCTGTCCAGCCCAGAATCCCTGAGGCTGGAAAAGTTCCCCAGGATCATGGAGTTCAGCCTTTCACTGAGCACCGCTCTGAATTAAACCACAGCAAATCCCAGCTTTGTTCTGAAGGAGATTTTTCTCTTTTTACCCCATCCCAGAGGCTCTCAATGACACAGATGTCCCCATTTCCAGTGACCCCAGAGCTGTGCTGTCTGTCCATCCCAGTCCCCATTTCCCAGCCTGGCTCCAGGGCTCAGGCTCTGCCTTCTCCCACCTGCTCTGAGTTAAATCTGATCTTTCAGACGAGGCTGGGGAGCGGAAGGAATTGCTGTGGGACATGCCTGGTGTGCAGTGCCATTTATAGACGTGTTTTCCACAATGTGAGTTTTGTCTGGACTTCAGGAATAATCTGGGAGTGCTTTCCAGGAAACTGCTGTTCTCTCCTAGGGGTTTATCTGCTGGAGAATTAGAGCAAATTGGCCTTTAATTCTTTCAGTAATCACTTTTTGTCTGATGTGCTGATCCTTGGAGCTTCTCCCCGTGGATCTGGGTGCTGGGGATGCCCTTCCCAAAGCAGTGGTGGATGGATGCCAATCCCTGGGAAAACATGGAAATCTGCACTTGGGAAAACTGCAGGGAGCAGAGAGCTGGGGATGCTTTCACTGAAGTTTATTTGTTTGTGATACCCAGATTTTGGTAAATGGAAAGTGCTGGTTAAAGTGAGAATTCTCTGGGAATTAAACCAGGAATAAGCCCCAAGACACACCTGAGGCTTTTTTCCTCTGTTCCATGCTTTTTTCTGGTGAAGGCTCCTCATCACGTATTTAGGAAAGTCCTGATTCTGCTTTGGATCTCTGACATTGCTGCTGTTAAGGATATTTTGGGAATGCTGAGGCCTTGGAGAGTCCTGTGCTGGAATTGGGTCAAATCTGATCTGCAGGATTCATCCCACAGAGAAATCAGTGTCAGGGGGATGAGCACACCTGCAGTTCAGGGTGATCATCTCCAGCCAGGGAAATCCTTGGATTTTAGCCTGTTTTGTGTGGAATGTGCTCATTCCCTTGGATATATGGCAAGGCTGGTTGGTGTAAGTTTGGCATCATGTTCCCAAAACTGTTCCCAAACTGGGGATTCCCCTGGGATCAGCAGCCTAAAGGCATCTCCTGTGCTTCCTTCCTTCTGCTTCTGCTGAGGTTTGGGGACTCCTTGATGTTCTTCTGGGTCAGGACTGCTCAGTGCCCTTTTAACCTGGATTTTAATCTGGATTTTAATCTGGGTTTCCCTGGGGCTCTGACCCCCCTGGAGCTCACAGAGCAGTCAGGAAGAGCAGCTGAAGGTGTTGGCAGGTTTTACTCCCTGCTAAGGGCACAACAGCTCTCTGGGGAGGTTTTAAGAGGATTTTTGGAAGGCAAACCCTCAGGTGGACACTGCCTTGTGCTCTCCAGAGTGGACAGAGCCTCAATCATGTCCCAGGAATGAGTTTGGCTGCTGGAGTTTGGCTCCTGTGCTTTGAGCAGCAGCAGAACCCCGTGGCATCCTGACTCTGCAGCTTTTGGGTGCAAATATTTGCCCAAGGCAGCAAAATCCAACTTTCAGACCTTGAATTTAGATTTTGCTGCCTTTACCTCCCATTCTTTCAGCTGTTGTTTATCCAGGCAGTGAATTCCCTCTCCTTTGCCCTCCTGGCTTCCCTGGGAGAAGTTTCTTCACTTCCAGCCTGGCCTTGCTGTATATCAAATATTTCACTCTTCCTACTAAATCTGATGTGATAGGGAGTGAGTTTTCAGGCTGAAAGCTTCCCTTAAAAATACAATAAACCTTCGTGTGAAACAAAGCAAAAGGAGGATGGGAAGAATGAGCAAAACCAAGGGGGGAGCAACAAAAAAAAAAAAAAAAAAAGGTTGAGACATGAAAGAATGGAAACATTTTGTTGAAATCGAATGTTCTATGGAAAAAATTGGGTTGGCAATGTGGTATAATTAACCACTGGTTGCTGTTGGCAAGTCCCAAGGCTCTTGAAATTCAGCCTAGCACTGACTGAAGCATCCAAATGATGTCGTGGTTTCTCTGTGGACGTGTCTGGAAATTCTGTGGAACTAAAATAAATAAATGTAGGAACTACACAAAAGGCATTTTTGAGGTCGGTTGCTCCAAGTCTGGGCTCTTTTTTTTTTTTTTTTTTTTTTTTTAATTTTTTTTCTTTCCAGAAGCCAAGAGGATTCTTAACATCATCTGGAAGCTTTCACCATGATGAGATGTCATTTTTTTAAAGGAGGAAAATGGTATTAATGTATTCACGACGTTGGGAGTTTTTCTTCAAGTTGGTGTAATAGGCTGAGAGAAAAAGGGATAATTTGGGGGGTTGAGTGAGTGGAAAAGCTACATCAGTGCTCATTGCTAACCTCTGCTGTGGGTTCTCTCCCTGCATTTTCCATGTTTTGGGGGCTGATCCTGGATCCCTGTGTGGAACCTGGAACTGCTTTAACACAAATTTGTGTTGTTTTTTAACACAAATTAATTCTGCTGTGCCAATGAAATCTGTGTTTTCAGGCTCTGAAGAGCTCCAGGAGTCTCTTCCCATCCCTGTGCCTCAGGTTCTGTTGGTGGCTGTGGTCTTTTTGATTTAAATTTTTTTTCCTCCCTGCAATGTTTTTTTCCTGTTGGGTAACACCAATGCCTCACACAGCAAACCCAGGAGGTTATTTGGATTTTGGCTTTGGGTTTGGGCAGGTTTTTTACAGATTTTATCAATACCACTGTGCTGTTATATTGGCTCTTCTCAGAACCCTTTGGATTAGATCTAGAAGGGAAATTTGGAGCAGAGGATCCATCTGGGTGCATCCATCCCTGGGGGTGAGCTGGGATTTCCTGGGAAGTCTCCCAGTCCTGCTGCTCTGCAGTCACTGGGAAAAAGTTTCCAAGCCAAACCTTAATTTTGCTGTGGTCTGGATGTCACCAAAGGAGGATCTAATAAGGGATGGGATAGATATTTGGGGACCTCTTTTCTCCCTCAGCTTGATGAACACTGGAATTCTCTTACCCTAAATAGATATTATATCTATTTAGTATTAAATTTATTTATTATACATTAAATTCATTTATTTATTATACATACTATTTATAATGTATATTTTTATATAATATATATTTATACATATAATTATTTTTTTAATATATTGTTAATCAATATTTGCCTAAACACAGCTGAATGTCCCTGCCAGCCTGGGGTGACCCATGTGCCATCCCTGCCAGGCTCAAGCTGTGCCTCTGCAGCAGGGCCATGCTCATTCTTTCAGAGAAAATAACACAAAAAGTGTTTTCTCAGCTCAGCTTTCCAGCAAACTCTTTAAATCCCTTTTCTCCCCTTGCAGAGGAGGGCAGTTTGCAGTTTGGAGGGAGAGCTCAATGAGAGATCTGCTGAATCCCTGCTTGGGCACTGCCGGATTTAGGGAGCAGATTTGATGTTTTCTGTGCCTGTCAGCTGGAGCTGCTGGTTCTGAGCAGGGAAATTCAGCAATGAGCAGTGCTCCTGAGCCTGGCTGGCCTCTCCTCCTCTGCCTTTCCTCCCTCCACCCCCTTTTTTTGTTTCCAAGACAATACTTGAGTAAGAATTCATTGCAGCCGAATTCCTGGAGATGACACTGCCAGTTTCCCAGGATCTCTTGTCCTCCTGCAGCGGTTTTTTTTTGGTGGGACTCACTCAACTCTCAAATATGAATCAAGCAGTGAGTTTGTGTGATTTTTTTTTCCAATTTTTTTTTTTTTTTCAAAAGGGTTCATCCTAGATGTGCTGGAACGAGATACCTACTCTGTGTGCTCTTGTCTGCTGCAGGGGAGAGATCTGCTCGGAGGGCTGCAGCTCACCAGCTGAATAATGCAAGCATTGTTGGTGTGCCCTTATTTCCAGCTTGCACCATTAAAAGTGAATGGAAAGGTCAAGGAGATGAGTCACCGTGAATACAAGTGTCATTCTGCTCAGGAGAAATGGAAAAAAAGGAGCTTCCAAGCGAGGTGTTTCAGCTGGTGCCAGGCTGCTCTGTTCTTGCAGGGAGTTACAAGGGGAAATCTTGGCTGGGAGCTGCTGGAGTGTTCAGGCAGCTCCAGAGCCAGCGAGGGGCTGGAGCTGCAGTGGGATCTGGTTGGAAAATCAGGGTGATGCTCTGGAGAAATCCATGCTGCTGTCTTGGAGAAAAACCAGCTGGAGTGGGGAGGGTTGTTCTTGTTCTCAGCTTGTTGTGCAGCCTTTGGTGCCCAGGAGAAAGCAATTCCTCCAAATCCCTGTGGAAATTCCTAAAATTCAGCCAGAATCTCTTTTCCTCTGCTTTTGGAGAGAGGGTGGGGTGAAGGTGCTCGGATGGGACAGGATTTTTGGAGAGGGACTTGGGGCTGAGGCATAGGGACAGGACAATGTGGAAGGACTTTAACATGCCAGAGGGCAGAGTTGGATGGGATAGTGGGAAGGAATTCTCCCTGTGAGGGTGGGGAGGCCCTGGAATGGATCTGCCAGAGAAGCTGTGGCTGCTCCTGGATCCCTGGCAGTGTCCAAGGCCAGGCTGGACAGGGCTTGGAGCAGCCTGGGACAGTGGAAGGTGTCCTGCCATGGCAGGGGACAGAATGGGGTGAATTTTAAGGTCCCTCTCAACCCACACCATTGTGGGATTCTGTGATTATCCCTGACGTCCTGGTGAGGAAATGAGTGCACTTGCAGCCATGGGGTCCCACTGTGCCCCTCACCACCCCGGGAGGGTTGCAGCAGTGCCACCCCTGCAGCTGAGCATGTCCCCGTGCCCTGCCTGGCCCCTGGCAAATGCCCATTTGTAAATGAAGCTTTTGTCATTTCCTGCCCACAGCCTGACCCAACAAGCCCCAGGCAGCTGGGGAGGCAGGGGCAGAGCCCTGGGAAGGGAGATGTGGCTCGTGGGCTGCACGTGTGGCAGGGCTGGGAACCTGGTTAGAGCTTTTAATTACTGCTGTAATTGCTCTGCAACAGCAGCAGTGCACAAAGCACAGGAGCCACTTCAGGGTTTTTAATGCTTTTTTAATAGGGGGGAGTGTCTTTGACTCCTGGGCTCTCCTGTGCCTGTGGCTTGCCTTTATTTTTCCTTTTTTTTTTCTCCTCTGGGCTTTTCCCCTTTGCTTTTCCTCATTGCTTTTCCTCATTGCTTTTCCCTGTCCTGGCAAGGAAACAGCCCCAGTGCATCTGGGATCACGGTGTGCTGCCACAGACCCCTCCTGCACATTGTCCAGCATTCCTTTGGGATTTTGGCAGCGTTTGAATGCTGAAAGTACAGAGGAATATTGAAATTTTTGATTTCCAGCCATTGGATTTTTCAGTTCTGAAGTCACTCTCCTGGTGTGAAATAGATATTCCCCTGAAAAAGGGCTAAAGCATCGGAATTCTGATTTATTCTGCACATTCCAAATCGGAATCCTGATTTATTCTGCACATTCCAAATTGGAATCCTGATTTATTCTGCACATTCCAAATCTACCTTCAGCAGCAAACAGCCAACTCTTTTCCTTGTCCCTCTAATCGGAGCTAATTTCCATGAACGACTTTGCAAATGAATTTGCCAGTTGGGCTTTGATCCGAGGTGGCCAAGAATTCCACCCGAATTCCAGGGGATATCAAATGACTGGGAGCTGGGACTGGTTTGCTGATGATGCAATAGGAACCATGGAATGGTTTGGGCTGGGAGGGTGAGGAGAGTGGGGATGGCTGAGAGCTGCAGCTGATTTGGGGGTGCTGTGGCTGTTTGTGGGGTGAAACATTGGGATTGTGACCTCTGTGCTGGTGTTCCGTGGAAATTCGGGATTTCTGCAGAGGGATGAGGGAGAGTTTGGCTGCTGGCAGGCAGGAGATGGTGGGAGCAGGCTGTGATTCCATGGGAGAAACCTTGGGGCAGGGCAGGAGCATCCCTGGAAATGCTTTCCCTGGAAAACAGCAGGCTGTCCGTGCCTCAGACGCAGCATCTGCTGCTCCTCTTGGAAAGCTGTGCGTTCCTTGAAGGATCCAAATGGGGCTTTCCCCATTCCCTGCCCCGTGTCACAGGGAGGACAAGTCCCCCAGGGTCCCCATGGTGTCTGTGCCCCCAGAGAGCCACCAGGGCGGGAGGCTGAAGTGGGTTTATCCCAATTTCTGCCTCCGGATCCTCTCGGAAAACTGCGAGGAATGTTCTCTCTGCAGGGCAGGCAGCGATGGGGAGAGGCACATCATCACGTCCTGTGCACTTGGGGGGAGAAAGTCCCTCACTCTGCCTCTCTCAAATGTTTAAATTAAAACAATCTGTCTTTTCTGCAACTCTTGGATGCTTTCCCTGCTGACCTCAGGAGCTGGGATGGGAGGAGGAGCCAACAGACCCAAACTGGCTCTGGATTTTTTACTTTTTTTCCCCTTTCAGTGCTGAATCCCTGCAGGATGCAGGACAGCACAGCAACGAGGGCTATATCTGCTGTGGAAACATCCACTTTTCCCCAGTGCTCTGTGATTAAGGAGCTATATCAGGAAGCTGGGGAGGCTCCACGTGCTGGGGACTGCTGTCTGTGAGGCTGGAGGGAGCAGGGATGCACTTTTCCAACCCCAGATATTCCTACAGCAGGGGCTGGCTGGGAGCAAAAGGCTGGGAAGGATGAGCCTCTCAACCCCATAAATGGGAGAGCAAAGCCAGGATGCTCCAGAGCCTTTGACAGGATGCTGATGTGGCCCTGCATCCCCAAATTCCCAACCCTGCCGTAGTCTCTGTGCTGGGAATTCTGCCCCAAAGCCTTGGACTTGCTGATCCTTTCCAACTTTAGTGACTCCATGAAACTGTGCATGGGCCAGGGTTTGCTCCAGCCCTCTGAGCTGAGTTTTGTGCTGGCCCAGGGCCCTGGGGCTGGGCAGAAATGGGATTTTTTTGGCTTCTTGGCCGTGGCTCAGGCTCTTGCAGCACTGCTCCTCTGTCTACGTGGAGCTGGGGGTGGATCCAGGGCTGGGAGAGACTCTGTTGACTTTGGGAATTTAGGCAGGGAAGCAGCACGGCATCATCCCTCCCGAATTACAAAACTTCCCTTCATCTCTTCCTGCTGCTGCTCCTGACTTGCTGCTTTCTCTGCCCGCAGGTCTGGAAGGGTTTGGGAGTTTTTCCAGCGTTTTACAGTCCTGGTTGGGATTCGGGGTGGGAAAATGCAGTGGGATTTCTTGTGGCAGTGCAGAGCAGGCAGGGAGAACACCAAACTGATTTTCCTGTGAAATAGGAAGCAGAGCCAAACCTGGAGCTTGGTTTGGGTGTGGAAACACCCACAAAGAACTTTGGGTTCCTGGGCTGAAGGGACTTCAAAAACCCACCCCAATGAAGTGTGGGGCAGAGTGAGAACATGAGTTCAAGCTGCTCTGCACACAGAGAGGAGCTGAGAGCCCAGCAGAGCTCCCTGCCTGCTCCACAGCCTTGGCCAGACTAGCCGGGGCCCTCCTTGCCCTGGGGACACCGATCCCAAATCATGAACAGCAGTGCTGCTAAAACCAGCACGGTCCCTGCCAGCCTGCAAATAGCTGAGCCTCTCAACTGCCCCATTTCTGGGGCCTGCAATGGAGCTTTTTATGGGTTTAAGCTGAAACATCTGCTTTTGGGGCAATGAAATCTGCCCTGGTCTTTGCTCCAGCTCGGGAACTCCATCTGGAATTTGGGGTCTGCCCCCCTGGGGACTTGTGGGGTCAGGCTGATGGTTTTTTTCTGATGGTGGCAAAATGCCCAAACTGGATTTTAGTCAATGGAAAGGCTAAAAATAGATGTGGGAGATGAGAGGGAGATTATGTGAAACTGAATGGAGCTCTCTGATGCTGAGTATCGAAAGTGTCCCAAGAAATGAGTTTTGGGAGAACTTTCCACAGTTTTATTGCTATTTTAGTGAGCCAGGAATGACAGCAGAGGGGGTGTTGGTCATGCCCGTTTGGTGAATTTGATCTGTAGTATCTGGAGTTTATGTCAAATTATTCTGTTATTCATGCATGGCAGTGATGGATTTGCAGCTGGATCTTCTCTGCATCCATGTCCTGATGGTTTCTGGCAGGAATGGGCAGGAGGAACCAGGAAAGGGCAGAATCCTTCCCAAACTCTCCCAGCTTTCAGTCCTGGATGCTGATGGTGGATTTTCTAGGATGATTTCTCCCTTCTCCGTGCTCTCTCAGCATGCTAACGAAGGGATCACTGCAAGTGACCTCTCTGCATTTTAAGGACAAAATTTGTTTTCCTTGTAGCTATGGAAAGTCTCCCTTCCCTCTGAGCCAGAAATGAGGACACAGAAAAATGCCCACAGATCACTTTTCAGCTCTTGCTATCCCCCAGCACCAAATATTGCTTATTTAGTGATGAGGAGAACATCAAACTGCTCCATGTAGAAATCAATCCTCCTGAAATACACTGATAACAGCATCTGCCTTGTCTCCAGGTTGCTGAATATTTTCTTCCCTCATTTCTCTGGCTGCTCATCCATGGGATGAGTGGGGCTGGGCTGTCCTTGGCTGCAGGGATTGATGCCTGCAGGTGCCATTTCCCTTCCCCTCCTGGATGTGAAAACACCAACCCTGCCTTCTCCCCGTTCACGAGTGGCTGCACAGATGATTGGAAGTGTCAGCCTGAGCTTTCCCAGCTGCTGGGAGTGTGTTCCTTCCTTCCTTTATTCCCAAATGTCAAACCCAGGGAGAGGAATGACTCCCGGAGCTGAAGTGATGGAGGGATTCTTGTCTCCCTAAACTGTGAGCCCAAGCAGGGGAAAGATTGGGATTTGCAGCAGGATGGACAAGTTGTTCATGGGGAAAAGTGGCTTTGGGAGAGAGGAATGTCTGTCAGGAGTCAAAGATGGCTTTTGTCTTGGGTTTCTCCCCAGCTGTGCCTGGCAGAGATGCAGCAGCTGGAAAGGGAAGCTTTGCCCTGCTTGCTCCCTGCCATCCCCCTGCACCCCTGGGAATTCTGTATCCACCCTCCATCCTTTGCCCTTCCTCACCTGTAGGAAAACATGGAGTCTTTTTTTCAGTTGTACAAATGTCCTGATAAATCCTCAGGCTATTTGCAGGTAGGAATCATTAAAAAAAAAAAAAAGGCTTGGACCAGATGGCCCTTGAATCTGGTATTCCATAATTCTGCCATGACAATAATTCTACAACTGCAGAAGTTGGGCAGGGTTGTGGAGAAGCTGCTCCAGTCAGAAACTGGCAAATCTCCAGGGCTAAATTTTGGATTTGGGTGCCCAAGTCAGGGCAGGGGACGATTGAATTTCAGTTTGGAAAGCTCTGAGTTCTCAGCACACCTGAATTTGGGGTGGGTGAGTCTCCTGTGGCAATGGAAGCAATCACAGGGAATTCCTGCTCGCTGCTGTTTCACTCCTGGTCCTGGGAATTCTGCAGAGCTCCAGGGAATTGCCTGGTATTTAGTGCAGCCCCTGGGTGAGGGACAGAGCTGAGGCCTCCTGGATCAATAGCCCTGCCTGTGCTTTAATGTGTTTATTTTGCATTCTGCCTCATTTGAAGATAGCATGTTCCTGTAAGGGCTGTTTGGGAGAATTCCTCCCAAGAATCCCTTGCATTTCTCAGGCACTCTCATCCCTCTTTTCTGATGACACCTTGCAGCAGTTCTTTCAGGAGATCCCCACTTTGCCATTCACCTCGGGGAAACGCTAGCAGAGAATCTCCATGCCTAATTTAGGCTTCCCCATCCCTAATTTAGGATTTTAACCTCACGTTCCCGCTGCTCTCTGGGCCAATCCTTGCCCATCCTCCGTGGCCACTTTTTTACCATCCCAAGATTCCCCCAGCCCTGCCTTGCCCTACCATCCCCACAAAGACCCATCCCCATCTCCTCTCGCCCTCTATTGTTCCTCTCCTTTGTGCTAAGTACAGTAATGCCTCTGAGCTACCCCAGGGCTCCCTGGTTCCCATGCTTCCCCATCCCTCTCACAAAGACCCTTTTTCTCCCTGCCTTCTGGGGCTTCGGGGCTCTGCAAAGCCGTGCCAGCGACCCTTTGCTCCGGAGGAAAATAGCCCCTGCCTTTTTGTAGCTGTCACTTCTCCTCGCTCCTTTAATTAGACTTGATCCTGCTGGTAGTTTTTGTTTCCCTTTGACCCGGCTTTTTCCTGCGGGGAGGAAATTCTGGGAGGAGTTTGTCAGCTCCATTCCTACCTGGATTTTTCCTGAGGGGAGGGAGGTTTGGAAGAAGTTTGTCAGCTCCATTCCTACCTGGCTTTTTCCTGCAGGGAGGGAATTTTGGAAGAAGTTTGTCAGCTCCATTCCTACCTGGATTTTTCCTGAAGGGAGGGAAGTTTGGGAGGAGTTTGTCAGCTCCCATCCTACCTCACACGAGGCTTCTCCCTTTTGGGTTAAGTGGGGAGGAACTTTAATTGCAAGGTTCCAGACTCTCCCAAATATTTCCTGTTTGTGGGATTGCACACTGAGAGCTCAGGTTGTCTTTCCAGCTGCTTTTGCAGCTCTTTGTGTGGCTCCCCTGAATTTTTGCCTCCCTGGGTGTGTTGAGGCTGCTGTGAAAATGGATTATGCACCCTGGTGGCACCTTCACCCCTCCTGGCTGGCTGCTGGTCCAACCAGAGGAGCTGGCATCTCCTCAGGTGCTGTGAGCTGAGCCTTTCTGCAGGGGAAGGATCTCTCCCTGCAGGGAATTGTTCCTCCTGCAGAGGGAATGGTGCTGACTGAGCCCAGGATCTGCTCCTGGTGCCTGCTCTGCCCAGCTGAGCTCTTCTCCACCTCATCCCCATCTCACTGCTCCAAACCCCTCTGCTGCTGCTGTCACCCTGGCAGTCAGCTGTCACCTTTCAGGCTGGAAAAAACCTCCCAATCCCACCCTTAAATTGTCGCTGTTGAGCCGCTTGCAGAGAAGGAAAGCCCCAGTTCCCAGCGTGGCATAGAAAAAGCACTTTACTGTTTGAATCCAACATATATATAGAGTTTTCAGAGGTCACCCAGATTGGTCAGTCAGAAACCTCCCCCTAGGCCTGACTGGCCAGGCCTGCACTGTCCAAATCTCGAGACACTGTTGTTAATAACATCCAAACTTTATCTTTGTTTATAAAACACAAAAGGAATTCTCATGGGAAAGACCTGTGCCAGCCACATTAAATCATGTCCCAAAGTGCTTCACCCTTCCAGAGCATCCCTGTAAACCCCTCTGCCTTGGGAAGGGTTTCCTCAATCCGGTGGCTGTGCCTGGGTGGTGATTTATTTGTTGGAGTGTCAGGCTGTGCTTGGCAGAGGGGAGCAGTGTTTGTGTCCTGTTTAACCAGTGTTTTCCAAAGCCAAACCCTGCTCTGGGGCTCTGCTCAGGGAAAACCTGGAGGTGAGTTTGGCACGGACAGCCAAACTGGAGGTGACCAACAGCTTTGTGTGGATTTTGGGAGCAGATTCCTGTCCTTGTCTGCTCCACCAGGGAGCAGACAAGTTAAAATTGTTAATTTTAACTCCATCCAGCTTGGGATGGAGTTAAAAACTGTCCCAGGGAATGCCAGAGCCATTGCAGGGCTCTGCTGGAGCCTGGGGAGCTGAGAGGTTCTGGTGCTTGGGGAAAGCTTCTGATGCTTTTGGGGCTGAAGAGAAAATCTTTAATTCAAGGTTTATAAAGCACATGCTTAATTAACACTTAATGTCTAATGGAGGTGATTAAGGAGGGTTTTATTGGCTGGTCAGGTCAGCAGGGCTGATGCTCAGAGCTGCACATGAACTCTCTCTCCATCCCTCACTGCCTCCTCTGACCCTGCTGAAGGCTTCTGCTGTTCCCACCCTGCTTAGCAGGACAGAAGAAAATAAAATTAGCAGGAAATTTTGGGAGCCTTTCCAGCAAATAAAGCGACATTGTCAAATTAACTGCCTTTTGCTGTGGAGAGAGCAGTTTAAGGAGTGGTTAATGTGTCAGGATGTTGATTTTTTTTTGCTGCTTTTCCCTCATCTGTTTTTAACCTGCTGCATTTCTGCACCTCTTGGAAGGGTGAGGATGCTGTGGGCTCTGCTTGTATTGGAGCAAAAACACGGGGAGAGAAGAAATCAACCCCAATCCGTTTAACCCAGCTCTGTGGGATTGATCCTTTGGAGCCAAAATCTCCTGTGGGGCTGCAGAATTCAGAGCAGGAACAAAATCTCTCAGCCCTGGAGGACTGATTTTGCTGCTGGAGATGCCTTGGGGTTGCTGTGTTAAACCTTGGTTGTGTCTCTGCTGGGATTTCACTGCTCAGCACCCTGTGAATGACTGCTTGTTGTGCTGTTTTCTTACAGAAATGTCATTTTTTATTGCCACATCTCTTAGGGCCAGCTTCTGCCAGCTTTATTAGGGAAATTGCCACGGAAAAAGCTGGGATTGTTGGAAAGCAAAGCTATATATTTTTCCTCAGTGGGATTAGGGCCTGGAAGGGTTCTGTGGGGAGCATCTGGCTGTGCTGGGCTTTCTGCACAAAGCCTTCCCTCTAAAAGCAGATTTATTGACAAAGCTGGCCTTGACTTGTTTCCCTTTAGAGAATTCAGTTGTCTGATGGCAAACTGGCTCTTCAGTGTTATCAAAAAGCAAAATAAACCCAAAAATACCCAGTTTTTAATGGCCAGCAGATCAAGGTGTTGCTCTTGTGCTCTTTATAGAGTCCCTCTGTAGTTGGCTGTGCCCTGGAAAATCAGAACAGCTTGAAAGCTTTTTGTTCCTTGACTAAAATCCTGAATTCCTTTTCAAATTTGGCACTATTTTAGGTCAGGGGATGTCAGGAGAGGGACCCTATGTGATCTAAGTTATCTGCCTGCAGATAGGAAGCCAGAAGTGCAATTTTCTGGGAGCACTTTGGGTATATTTATATTAGGATACAAAAAGTGTCATTATAATCCTATAGATGCTAAAAATTGCTGTGTTTTTCAATCTACAAATATTACAGATCAGTATTTTTACTGATCAAAGTCATGGCTGAGCTCTTGAAACCTCCAAACCTCTAGGAGGTCATGCCATGAACCAATTCCAGGCAAGGAAAACCAAGCTTAAGACTGAAATCAGTGTTTCCCAAACCCCAGATTTTTTTTGCCTACAGCCCCAAAAAAGATCCCCTGTAGACAGAAACACAAAATCCTTTCCTTACCTACAGAAAAATGGGACACTGATCACCCCAGGGGCTGAATATTACATAAAAAAATGCATTCCCTGCATGGTGGGAGCAAGGCAGGGATGGGAATGTTGTGTTTGATCTCTTTTTTTATGGATTTCACCCAATTGGAGGGGATTTAGGAACGAGCACCTGAAGCAGTGGTGGGAATGTTGTATTTGATCTCTTTTTGAGTAGATTTTACAAAACTGGGAGGGATTTAGGAACCAGAGATGGGGTTTGGGGCTGGACTTGCAGGGACTCACTGGAACTGGATTTTTTCCCTCCCAGGAGGGAATCCCAAACCCTCAGCTCTTCCAACCCAGCAGGATATTTGCTGCTCCAATTTCCCCCAAATCCTCATCATTTGCCTGATTTTTGGGGAATTGTGTCTGTAACTTTTGCATGGAATTTGCAGCAGATTTTTTAATTCTATTCCACGAAGGAAAACCTTGCTCTTTGCTCTCTGCTGGCTGCTAACACCATGGCTTTGTCAGAAACCCAAATGATTGATCGTTTAAAAAAGAAAAAGGATTTCTGCTCAAAGTGAACGAGGATTATTTGATTCTTTGAATTTAATGGAGTCTCTGAGCTGCCCCAGGATCAGGCAGGAGGGGAAGCAATCAACCCTGAGTGGACATTTCTCACCCTTTTTCCCATCCATTTTCCATTGCCCAATCCCCTCAGGATTTTCCCAGGGGAGCAGCAGGGTTGGGACAACCCCAGTGCCACCCATCACTCATCCCATTTCTCCCAGCAGCCCCGACAAGGAGAGCTCAGTGATTTTTATAACTGTCATTGGCCCCTAATTAGATGTTTGATGCCAAAGTAATGATAATAAAAGGCTCTTTATTTCAAACAAACCCATGTGAATAATTATGTAAATATTTGTCTGGGCCAGGCTTGGGCTGAGTCCTGGGAAAGCTTCTTGGATGAGGACGTTGGATATTTCTTGTTAGCTTTTATAGGAGCATATTTCAATTTTTAGATGCTATCTTTGGGTTTGGAGTCTTCCTGCGTGGAGAGTGGAAGACCTGAAATGACATCTCAGCTCTTAAATGCAGACATTTCCAATGTCCAAATCACCTTGTAACCACTTTTAATAGGGAATATCTGAAAGGGGGGGGAAAGGAACTTGCAGCTGGTGACCCAAATTTCCCCAAATCAGCCTTTATCCTTGCGTGACTCGTGAAACACCATCGTGGCAGCTGTGGGTTCCAGGCAGATGGAGGCAGGATTTTATAGGAATAAACGTGAGGAAAAGTTAAATAACATCCCCTGGTGATGTTCACAAAGAAATCCATTTAAATACCTAATTGGGGAGGACAAGACCTGCTGGATAAATGTGGATTAGAAGTGAGAAAAATCACCGGGAATGGGGAATTTAAGTGGGGAATTTCTCCCTGCTCTCCTTGGTGGCTGAGAATGGATGAAACTCAGAAGTTAATTTTGGGCTTTTTCTTCCTGCTGCTCTTCCCTTGCAAGCAGCACCTGTGTGGTGCAGTGTGGGTTATATAAACTCAGGAATTAATGCTCCGGAGAAAACTTTGGGGGGAAACAAGCTTCAGGAACACTTTTCATGAAGTCAAGCAGGTATTAATTTGAAATTTGCCTGCTGGCGATGTTTTTGAGGAGAATCAGATATGAACTGCATGCTCAGAGTTGGTTGGTTTAAACATCTGAGGGAAATAATTGGTTTTACACTTCTCTCCCCGGGTCGGAATATTGAAATACAGAGTAGTGCTGGAAATAATTCCGTGTTGGGCTTTTTGGTTTTTTGTTTTTTTTTTTTTTTCAAATCAGCCAATGAAATATTTAAAAATGAAATTACTTCTGCCCGCTCCCGTTAACTTTACAGACAACCCGGAAAACCCACAGCGCATGAAAATGAGAATTTAGCTTCTGGATTTCCTGGATTTTGGGAGCACCCTGGCTTTACCTGGGCGTGGGGCGTTTGCTGCCTTTGAAGTGGTGATGTGATGTGCGAGGCTGAGCTTCAGCTGGGCTGGAAGTGATGCTCGTTCTGCAGGTGTTTGTGTTAATTGCTTAATTAAGCTCGTCTGCTCCCAGCGAAGGGCTGGGCGGTGCTCTGAGAAGGCTGGAGAGAGAAGGAGGTTATCCCAGAATGATTGCTGTTCCCAGAAATTTGTTGGGTTTGGTTGCTTTTTTTCAGATTTATTGCTGTGGTTGGTAAAAGATCTGCCTCCCCCTTTCCCCTGTCCCCCATGTCCCCCATGTCCCCACACCACAGCTCTGTGCTTGTTGGACATCCTGCTCTGATTCCTTCAGCATTTCCCACTTCCCCCGAGTGCTGCTGGAAGATGCTGAGCAGGAATAGAATCCTTTGCTGTGGCACGAGGGCAGTCACATCTTCCTGGGCACAAAATCCCATTTAAAGGCAACTTTATGATCCTTTCTGATAACCCTGAAGCGTCAAGAGATGTGGTGTTGGTTATTCTACATATATATATTTTTAATGTATTTTTATATATATATATATTATATATTTATATATAGATTCCATATATATAATATATATAATATATATAATATATATTATAATATATATTATAATATATATATTCTATTCTATATATATATTGGTTATTCTATATATATTAATATTTTATTTATTTAATATATATATCTATATATTCTATATAGATTCTATATATATGTATTCTTATACTATAAGGCTCTGTGTATCCTGGAGCATCCTGCTATGCTTTCACTGGCATGGAATGGGGAAAAAATGTCAGATTTCCATGTGTTTCTTCCCCTTCAGATTTCCATGTATTTCTTCCCCTTCTCCAGGAGATGAATTCCATGCTTCCTTGCAGGAATAACTGTTCTGCACCCCATTAAATCTGATTGCAAGGCTTCTTGTTGGTTTTAATGTGCAGCAGGCTCGGGCCCTAATTAAGCCCTGCAGAGCTTTAAGTGGTTGATTATTACAAATTGCTTTGAAAATGTAATTGCTGTCCCAGTGCCAGATCTCTGGAAACACTGGGGCTCTTCAGAGCAAAGAGAAAAGGTTGGAATTTCCTTTTCCACCTTGCAGTGCACCTTGGTGAGAGGTGCAGGAGTCCCTGGGCTGCTGGTTTGGGATTGAGTCCCATTAGGATCCAATTAGGATTGAGTGCAGGGAAACTGGGAAAAGCCTCACCACCCTCCCAGGGAAGAATTTCTTCCTAATATCCCATCTAAACTTGCCCTTTTTGGGTTCCAAGCCTTGTCAAAAGTCCTGGGAAGCCTCAGTGCTCCACCTGCAGAGCTGAGTTCCAAAAGGAAGTGCCAAGGTTTTCCTTGGGAAGAATTGCAAACTCCTTGGATGTGATTTCCATCTCTCTTTGCTGGCTCTGAGGCAATCCAGGGGTCTTGCAGTGATTTTTAAAGTGGGTTTTGTGTGAAAAATCAGAGCCTGGGATGGGAAGGACAGAACTGCATCCCTTTCTGGCTGATTTTTAGGGAATCATTCCCAGGTTGGGCTCCGGCTCCATCCCTGTGTGGATCTACTGAGGATGTGAGTTTGGAGCTTTAAAAACTCCAGCTCTCCATCCTCCATTCACCCTCAGTCGTTCAAAGGGCAAAACTCCTGCCAGGAATGCAGCTTGGGCTGGAACACTTCCCAAAATGTCACAGTGACCCAGAAACTGCTCCCTTTGGAGGGGGGAGGTTGGGAAGATCTCCTGGACCCAGGGCAGGGTGGGATGTGAGGTGTCTGTGTGAGCAGAGCCAGGACAGCCTGGGGTTGGTGATTCACCTCATTCCTCTGATCCCACTGTCAGGAGGAGCTCTGAAACCTTCCCTGCATGTTGGCCAGTCAGCACTGTGGGTCACAGGGTGACAGGCTCTGCCCTAAAAGGCTTTGGGGTTTTTCCTTCAGCAAGGAAGGATTTGTGCCATGGGTTTATCTTGGGGAAAGCCAGGGGGAATCCTACTGATCCCAGTGCTGTGTGTTGGCTTTGCACCCTCAGCCCTGCTCTTTTAGGGACCTCACCATCCCTTTGCCCTGCTCTGGGGGTTTTCCATCCCATTTTCCCAGCGTTTGGGGCAGCAGCTCCTTCCCACCTCCTCGTGCTCCCCCAGCCTGATGGAAAAGGAGCAGAAAAGCCTTTGACTCTCTGCAAGCCCTGCCCAGAGCAGTGAAAACTTCCCAGTGTTATCAGCCCTGGGTTCAGCCCAAATCCCAAAAATCCAGGGCCATGGATTTTTCCCTCCCAGGAGAGAATCCCAAACCCTCAGCTCTTCCAACCCAGCAGGATATTTGCTGCTCCAATTTCCCCCAAATCCTCAACATTTGCCTGATTTTTGGGGAACTGTGTCTGTAAGTTTTGCATGGAATTTGCAGCAGATTTTTTAATTCTATTCCATGAAGGAAAACCTTGCTCTTTGCTCTCTGCTGGCTGCTAACACCATGGCTTTGTCAGAATCCCAAATGATTGATTGTTTAAAAGAGAAAAAGGATTTCTGCTCAAAGTGAACGAGGATTATTTGATTCTTTGAATTTAATGGAGTCTCTGAGCTGCTCCAGGATCAGTCCTGGGTTTTCTTTCTTTCCCTTTTGGGATTAAATGTAGTCCAATCTGACTCTGCATAATGGTTTCCTTTGTTCCCAGTTGGGACTATTTGGGCTTTTTACAAGAAAAAATAAATAAATATGGGGACGTCATGAGTCATTGGTGAAATATTCAGCAATCTGGAGCACTGTGAATTGACACAGCTCTTGGGAGGAGCAGATGAGTTCTGACCCCTTCTGTTGCTGGATTTTATTTTTTTTCCCTGTATTTTGCCTCTTCCTGGGGAACAAACTTTAATATCTTCAATCCTGCAGCTCACATTCCTGGATTCCCCTCCTTAAAACGCCTTTTCTCTTTGTCCAGATAAATGATGGTGTTTTATGGGACTGCTGGGATGCTGAGGAATTTCAGAGGCTCTGTTCAGCCCTTCCAAGGGATGCTGCAGAAACAGCAGCTGGAGCTCAATATCCTGATTTTGGGCTCTGTTTTATTTTAGCCTCTGCCACCCCGATTTGGTCAATTATCCCAGGGCTGCAGCTGGGCCAGCTGGGGTGAAAAATGTTTAGATAAGGAGGCAAAATTGTTGAAATCCCACAGGCATGAGAAGGAGACTCTCAGCTCCATAAAAAAAGCATCACTGGAGGGAAGCAACTTCCAGTCCTCGCTTGCCTTTGTTTCTTACGGATCTGACAGAGGAACTCCTAATATAATATAATATATAATATACAATATAATAATTATATATATATATATATTATATATAATATATATAATATATATGTATATATATAATATATATAATATATTATATATATTATATTTTATATTTAATATAATATATTATACACATATATATATTATATATGTGTATATAATATATATAATATAGTATATACTATATTATTATATATAGTATATTATTTATATATATACTATATATATAGTATATATAAATATATATATATTTTTATATATATATTTCTGGTATATATATAGTATATATATTCTATATATACTATATATAGTATATATACTAGTATATATATTATATATATTATATATATGTATATATATTATAATATATACAAATAATAATATAAATATAATACAATATAATATAATGCAATATAATAGAACATAACATCACGTCATACAGTATAATACAACACAATATAACACAGTATACCTAAATTAGTATATAAGATATAAATACCTCTCTGTATTTAATTCCAAATCCAAGCCCAGATGTTCCTGTCAACCTCTGGGCAGCTGCCTGGGGAGTTGAGAACTCTGGAGCCCAGGGAAAGGGCTCTGCCCTGCCCAGGGCTGGGCCATCCCAAGGCAATAATTGGGTGTTTATTTAGGGCTAAGAATATCTTGGAGAAGCACTTAAAGGAGCAAAGGCTGGCAGGGATGGAAAGGGAAGGATTGCCTTGGAGAAATGTGGTTTTTACGGGGGACAGAATCCTCTGTCGTGGGGATTCTCAGCTCCTCCTGGAGGAAGCCTGGCTTTGGATGAGTTCTCCAGGTTGGGATTACAGTTTGGGGTCACAGATGGCTCCTCCTGTCCTTCCTCATCCCTGGAAGTGTCCAAGGCCAGGCTGGATGGGGCTTGGAGCAACCTGGGATAGTGGAAGGTGTCTTGAAATTCTTCTCAAGGAGATGCTGCTGCTGATCTAATCCTAATTCACTTTATTTGCTGTCACAGCTTGCTGTGAGATAAATGACAATTTTCTGTTGCTCGTTCATATGGGAAGGATTTCCATCCCAGCAAATCTGCCTCCCTGCTGCTGGGATTGGTGGTAAATGATGAGGAAAGCTGCAGAGGGCACCTGCAATGAGCTGGGAATGCTTATTCATTGCTCACCTCCCAACCTCAGACCTTTGCCATGACTGCACATAGACCAGGGAATGACTAAGAGCTGCATCATTAATTCCCCAAAGTCTTTGGGATGTCCTTTGGCTGCTCCAAAACCAAATATGGGGAAATGGTTCTCCTGTTCCAGGCTGGTGATCCCTCCTGCAGACCCCAAATATCTCAGTTATGGTGTTAACACTCACAGTAAATTTGTGTCTCGAGGTGCTGATGAGGAATTTTTTGGTGTAAGGGGAAAAGTTGAAGATTCCAGGAAATGCCCTGAATTTTAGGAATGTGTCACAGAATCACAGGATGGTTTGGGGTGGAAAGGAACCTTAAAGCTCATCTTGTTCCACACCATCCACTGTCCCAGCCTGCTCAGAGCTCAACTTCAGAATTCCCTGAAATCCAGACCGTTCTCCTTTTGAAATCCTGGCTTTCCCTTTTCCCCAGTGTTTCCCAGTTCTCCCTGCTGAGCTGCACTGGGAGAACTGGGAAAACACAAAATATCTGTCCCCAGCAGCGCTGAGCCTCAGCAGCTCCAACCCTCAGCTCAGTGACAAATTAAAATACTCTGCTTTTCCCTGGGGAGAAGGATTTCATTAAAGACCTCGAAAAATGAGATTTGTCTCGAGGTTTGTTACTCACAATTTGGTATTTTTTCAGACACCAGGAGCAGGGAAATGCACAAGTAACACCTAAGTGACTTACAGGAGTGCTTTGGGGTTCCTTCCAGAGCTTTGTTCAGGTGTTAAAAATTATTATTGCAGGCAGAAATATGGCTTAGATTAACGACTTCTGGCTGAGGTTGGGATTTGCAGTGTGGGCTGCAGGAGCTGCAGCACTGAATTTCAAGAGCAACATTTCCATTGGGTTCTTGGAGGTTTTTTGTTTTTTTTTTTTTTTTTTTTGGTCTTTTGGTTTTGGTTTGTTGGGGATTTGTTTTGTTTGCTCGTTTTGTTTTGTTTGGGTTTTTTTTAGTTTGGTTTGGCTTTATGTTGGTTAGGTTTGGTTGGTGTTTTTTGGTTCTGTTTGCTTGTTTGGGTTTTTGTTTGGTTTTTAGGTTTTTGGGTGTTTTTTGTTTGGTTTTGGTTGGGTTTGAGGGGAAAATAATATTTAATATTTATTTATTTTCCTTATTTTCCTGCTGATCCATGGAAGGTGGAATTAGGAGGGAAAACCAAAAATTAGGATGGGGAAATGAATCTGTTTAAACTTTGGATAATGACTGTGTGGAGAAAGAGTTTCCCTGAGCTTCCTGCAGTGTTTGAAGCAGGGCTGGCTGTCCTGTGCTCTGGGACTGACAGGTGAAATAAAATCCTTGTTTGTCATTGCACAGATCCTGCAGGATCTGTCCAACCTGGCCTTGAAGACTTCCAGTGATGGGACAATCACTTTGTTCCACATTTCCCTGGAATTAAAAAACCCCAGACTTCTGACTGACTTTTTCTCTCTGTCCTTCCAATGCTCTGCATTTATTCCTTCTCTGGGCATTGCAGAGCATGTTCAAAATGGGAAAAATAGGAGTAAAACCTTTATTTTTTGGTCTTATTCGAGGGCTTTGCAGATTTTTGGAGCAGCCTCTGGTGTGATTTTGGTGTGATTTATTTGGGGTTTTTGGGGTTTGGCTCTCTGTGTGCTGGGCAGGGGCTGGGCTGGTCCCTTTGGGGATTCCTGAGCACCTCGAGCAGGGAATGTTCCAGCAGTGTGTGATGTGATGCTGCACAGGGCTGTCATTCAGAAACAGTCCAAAGGAACCTTTCAGAAAGCAGCAGCTCGCTCAGCTCTCGGATGGAGGCCAAACCCTGAGCAAACCTGGGAGAAATGCCCTGCAATTCCAGCAGGCAGGTCTCTGTCCCGCAGTGCACGGTGCCCTCCCAGCTCCTGAGCTGAGATTTGGCTGGAAAATGTGGAAATAACTGCCCTGCTTGGCTGGGGAGGCACGAGAGCTGCTCCAGTGTGCAGCTCATCCTGCTGGGCAGAGCTGGGGCTTCTCCTGCTGCTCAAATCCTTCTCCAAGGATGCTCTGGGGGCTGAGGGGCTTTAGCTGGCTGCTCTCCTCCTCTCTCATTTCCAGGAGAGGTCAGACCCTGGGAGCAGAGGTGATTTCCTTGTCCTGCTGGTCACCTGGGTCACAGCTGGTTTGTGCAGCACCAGAGTGTTTTTCTGCTTCAATATCTCACTCTGACCTCATCCATCATCGTTCTGGAGGCACAGAGAGGATGAGGATGAGCTGCAGGGTTTGGAGGGAGTGCAGGTGTTTGGATCACCCTGTAGGGATGGGAATGCTGCACTGGGATGGGTTGGGGATGCTCAGAGAGCTCCTAACCTGTGGATCATGACTCCTGGAGGGGTTGCAGCTCCCCCAAACCTCCATCAGCTCCAGTGACCACTGCAGGGGCAGTTTTATCCCCAGAGGCTGGATTCCCCTGGAGATGTTCCCACTCCTGCAAACCCCTCTGGATGTGCAGCACCAAACTCCAGCCCCCCACACCCGGCACAGGGACCCAGCTGATGTCAGGAGTCTGGAATTCACATCCCTTCCCCTTTTCCCTCCTTCTCCTCCCTAAATAAATGCTGGAGGCAGCTCAGGAGCTGGCTGGTCTGACACTCTTGGAGCACAGGGATGTGACTGGAAGCAGAGATGGAGTTTTATTGCCTTTTGGTTGCCTGAACAGGCTGGAGGTGTGCAGCTATTTCGTGTGGAATAAAACGTGGTTGAAGGCAGGGGGAAGATCCAAGGACAGCTCAGACAAATGTGTCATCCTCCACTGTCAGATGAGGAAATCTTACAGCTGTTTGCTGCTCAGGCCAGGCTCCCTCAGCTCCTTTATTATCTGCACTGTTCCCCTGGCTTTGCCATGTGTTTGTAATCTCTCACTGAGGTTCCAATTTCTCAGGATTGTGGAAACTTTTAAAAGCTGCCTCGCGACGTGCATCGATTTTCCATGCGAACATGTCTTGGTAACCAAAACTTGGGATATTGTAAAAAGGTCTGTCTGTGCTTTTTTCCTCCCCTCTGCTAGTTTTGCTGATAGACACAGTGCAGCCCTTCTTGGGATGGGGTAGAGAACCAGAAAATTGGGGGAAAAATAATTTGTGGGTTGAGATAATGGTGGTTTAATAGGTAAAGCAAGGAAAATAAAGCAAGGAATTCTTCCCACTCCCCATGGAGATGGAAAGCAGGGCTTTGTCACAATTAATGATTTTTTGGGGAAGATAAACACCATCACTTGAATTGTCCCCCCTTTTTCCCACTTCCCCCCGTGCTGGGCAGGATTCCACATGGCATGGAATTTCCCTTGGATCAGTGTCCTTTCCCACCTCCTGTGCTCCCCCAGCCTGATGGAAGAGGAGCAGAAAAGCCTCTGACTCTCTGCAAGCCCTGCCCAGAGCAGTGAAAACTTCCCAGTGTTATCAGCCCTGGGTTCAGCCCAAATCCCAACTGCAGCCCCATGTCAGCTGCTGGGATGGGATTTAACCCTGCCCCAGCCAAAACCAGCACAGCCCAGTTTGCCTTGGGCCCTGCTGGCATTTGCCTTGGATGGTTCATATTTCTGACGCCGTCTTGCTCCAACAACCGAGTCAAAATTCAAAATAATTTCTTTTAAAAGCTTCAAGTGAGGCCTGGCTGTTCCATTTCTGGAGCCTCCCCTTCTGGAGATCAGGAAGTCAATGAGATGCATCATTTGCATGACTTAATTGATGTCCCAGAGCCCTGAAGATCTGCAGGTGAAGCTGCCCTGCCTGTGCTGCTGGGGGATGTCAGACAAGGTCTCCTCATTAATTAGAGCCTAATGGGATGTAATTGGGGAAAGGAGCTTTTGCTGCATGCCATGAGTCAAAATTCAGATTTTTTTCCCTTCCCTGTGAAGCAAATGTGAGGTTTTGGCCATCCAGTTTGGGTGGTTGTGTGGGAATCCTGGTGTGATGGAATTACCTGGGGAATAATTTGGTGGGAATTGCCTGGATTTGAGCTGCCTGAGGAGGACTTGTGCAGCACCTTTACCTCCTCACCTTTCCCCATATCCCAAGACATTCCTTGTTGCTTTTCCTCTCATCCCAGCCAGTGAGAGTTTGCCCAGTGGGATTATTATTTTGGTGGAAGCTTGCTCAGGTGTTTGCTTCCAAATAATTTTTGGATCCACCAACTAAAGCCAAAAGAATGGGAAGGTTTGTATTGGCATTGTGGGAACTTCTCGATTTAAATCCTTTCCCTCAGATCAGGAATTTCCTGCCTAGGGCTTAATCTCCAGGATGTATTTGAGTGATGGAGGCTGGGTGAAGACATGAAGGAAATCCAGCTCCTGTGACAACCATTCTGCCCTGAATTAGTGCCTTTGACCACATCCCAGCTTTGAAGCTGCCCTTAACCTTGTATTTTCAGGTGCACTGAAAGCAGATTTCAGCTGGGTTTAAGGCTGTGCCGATGGATTTGTGTGTTGCAGGATTGATGTGGAGCCAAGCAGTGCCACTCCTGTTGTCTCCTAATCTTTGCTTTCTCCTTTTCTCCTTGCAGCTGAACCCGCAGACCTCTTGAAGGTGTTAGATTTTCATAATTTACCCGATGGCATAACAAAAACAACAGGGTTTTGCACAAGCAGAAGATCTTCAAAAGAAGCAGATGTTGCTTACAGAGTAACAAAAGATGCTCAGCTCAGTGCCCCGACAAAGCAGCTGTATCCTGGTGAGTCCAGATTTTTATTCATCCAGTATCTGATCCTTTTCTCAGCCACTGTGGAATTCCTGCGTTTTCCCAGGGTGTCCTGCAGGTTTTCAGCCATCCCATCACATCCTTTTCTCACTGCATCTGCACGAGCTGGTGGCTGTCCCTGCAGGAGAAGTGGCCAATGCCACATCTGCTCCCTCCCAGATCAGAGAATCCCTCCTCTGTCATTCTCACAGGGTGACACCCAGCTGGGGACAGAGGCTGGGAGGAGGCAGAGGAGCTCAGGCTGTGTTTTGTTCCGTGCCTGAGCAGTGCCAAACGCAGTGGGGTTTGGTTCTGGGGCTGTGGTGTGTCTCCTAACACAAATAATCACCATACAGAAACAACACACTGTCCCACAGCAGCAGATGTCCCGAGGAAGGCTGTTTGAAGGGAGGCTCATTAGGGGAAGGTGCTGAGTGCAGGAGTTCACAGAGCCCTGGGACAGCACTGACCATTTGATTGCTGCCTGAGGATGCCCAGAGTTGCATTTTTGAGTCCAAAGAATAATCAAAAGTGTTTGTGAGAAGAGTGGACACGTTATGGACCCAAACTCCTCCCTGCCTGCGAGCTGCAGCTCTGAACACACAATCACCACCAGAATCACCTTCCCAAGCCATCCAGGTGTCCCTGTTTCACCTGGGGAATGTTGGGATTCTGGAATCAGCCATCCAGGTGTCTCTGTTTCACCTGGGGGAATCCAGGGATGCTGGAATCAGCCATCCAGGTGTCCCTGTTTCACCTGGGGAATGTTGGAATGCTGGAATCAGGCATGGCAGGACTGTCTGGGTTTGGTGAGGAAACCAAGGCAGGTTTGGCAGGAGGCAGGAAGGAGCTGCCTGAGCCTGCTGTGTGAGGCAGGAGGGGATTTAGGCAGAGCAGACACACACGTCCTCCCTCCGTGTTTGGGAGGGAATGAATGGAGTGGCTAAATCAGAGCTAATGGGCTGTGCCACCATCAGTGCTTCCTAATTAACCAGGGTATCCATCAGGCCAGCCTGGCAGAGGCACAAGTGAAGATTTGAGGCTGGGCTGGGGTTGTGCTTCCAACATTTCCCTCGTTGCTGAGGTTATTAGCAGCCTTTAGTATCATCCAGCTGTGACAACAAGCAGGTGAATTATGTTTAACCCCTGGTGAGCAGGAGCACAGCCTGTGTGTCACCTAAAAACTGAGCTTGGCATGAGGACAGATGAGAGTGACATGTGACAGGCTGGACATCCCTGCATGGCCCTAGCCAAGGAGCTGCTCAGCCTGGCCTAAAGCTGGATTTAAATGTCTGCAGAAGGGCAAACCACGCCCTATGTGGAAATTCATCCTGCCCAATGAAGGAAAGTTCTTTCTGATCACAGATGACATCACTGTGTGCCAAACTGTGCCTTCCTGTCCCTTCATGTCCTGTACCTGAAATGACTTCAGGTTTTAGGCCAGCTGGTCTCTACAAGCTCCATAGTGTTTGAAGGAAAATGAATATTCCAGTTTGGAATATATAGCTAGAGTGGATTTGAGAGCTTCTCACAGTAGTTTCTGTAGCCACTGTGAATTCTTGCCTGGTCACTTTTGTGTACCAGAAACCAGCAAATGGTGGTGAACTGGAGATGTGAAAACAAGGCTGGAATATTCTGGGTGATCAGTGGAATGAGGGGATTGGATCAGAGGTGAACATGAGAGAACTGAATCCTGGCACAGCAGAGAACTGAATCCTGGCACAGCAGAGAACTGAATCCTGGCACAGGAGACAAATCAGCGTTGGAGATGTTCTTGGCTGTCTCTCACCTTATTGCTTTTATATCCTCATCCTCGTTGAGTTCTTGGTTTCTATCTTGTGTCTTCCTCGGGTGAGAAGATCTGGAAGGATTTATAAAGTGACTTTTCCATCATTTCATCCTCTGGACAACCATGGGGTGTTCAAAGCAGCTCAGTCCCTCTCCAAAGCCTTCTCAGGTCATTGAGTCATCTCTGCTGCTCGCTGAGGAGATAGGGCAGAGCAAAATGAAGAGCTGCCAGTGTTTTCCATCAGATCCACAGATGTTTCCTCCTCTCCTTAACAAGATGTGACTTCATCTCCCACCCCCAAATGAGAGAGGAGATAGAGAGAACAAAGGAATTGCAGGGCAGTGCAGCAGGGGATGTGTGGTTTTGGGGATTTTGTGTTACCAGGAGGGTGGGTTGGAGCAGAACCTTCCTTCTCTGCTCCAGAGCACCCTTGGCAAACGTGCTCTGTGCAGAATATTCTGTGCTAATTAGAAGCTGGGGCTTTTCTAAGATGTAATTTCATGGGCTTTGCGTTCTGCTGCCACGGCCAGCAAAGCAAGATGTATGTGTGTAAATATATATCAAAAACTTGTTTTTTCACGTTCAAAAGAGTGAGAAAAAATCTGCCGAGATGCTTTTTGTCCTTGATCCCTAAATAAGTCCTGCTTCCCAGCAAAATCTGTGCTCTTCCAGCAGGAGCAAGAAAGGCAAGGGTTTCAGTGGCAGCCAGAAAAATGTCATTGGTGTTCTTCTATCAAATTTGCAATTGTCATTTGCCTTCCCAGAAGTCTCTATTATAGCTTGAGCAGTCACCCCTGAGCAAACAAGTCATTGCACAGTTGAGAGTCTCCTCAGATGAAGGGAAAGGCCAGGAATTGGTGACACCACTGGAGAGCTGTTTTCCTCTGAAGAGGAAAGCTGCAAAGGCTCTGGAAATGCCACCTCCTCGCTCTGTGCTCGTGTCAGGAAGGGGACCAGCTCATTGCTCTGCCTGCTTTCTGCTATTCTGCAGCTCAAGCTTCCCAGATCAGCAGCAGGGCTCTGTTTCAGGCTGGGTTAGGAAGAAGATCACGACTCCCCCTGCTTTGAAGAGGATGAGGTTGTCCAAAACCATGATGCTCAAGGAGGAAGAGGCTCAGAGGAGCATCCCACGGATGGAGCTGTGCCCACCCTGCAGCTCCTTCAGCTCCAGGATTGGGGTTTCCCCCGTGCAGCTGCCTCGCAGGAGATCCTAGGGAGGGAGTTGGAGAGGTTTTTTCCACGGGGAGGGAGGAGGATGCCGCGCCAACCCCGGCAGTGCCGCGCAGCGCTGGGTGTGCAGCATCTCCCAGCGTGAGCTCGTTTGAGGAGTGAATCAAAGACGAGGACTCAATCCCCGAGCCTTTGTTGGAGGGGTGTCTCCATTGTTGTGGAGGGATTTGGGTCAATTTCCCCGTGCTTGGTGTATTCCTGATGCTGCATTTATCAGTGCTGGTGTCGGCGGGGATGTGTTTTCATCCCTCATTCAGCAGCCTGGGTCACTTCTGCCTCTGACAGTGAAGGCATTGTTATTTTGCCAGGACAGCAGAGCAGTAACAGAGTAATGTCAGCTATAATTCATCCATTATGATTATTTGGGTTGAGAAACTCGCGTCACCATGGAGACGTTTTAATAATAATGAAAAAAAAAATTAAAAGCAGCTTTTTAATGAGTTGGCAGCTTGTCCAAGTTGAAAGGTACTGTATTGTGGGTTCATAATGAAATTTTGGACGTGAACTATTTTACATAAAAGGCCCAAATCTGTAGGCTGTAATTGGAACCAGGAAGGCGTATGGTCCTGATTCAGGAGGGTTTGTGCTCAGGGGAAGGAGATAAAGCTCAGGGCATCCCATGGGAGCCACCAAAACCGGGTGCTGCTTTTGCCAAATATCTGGGGCTGCATCCTGGGGATAAACCAGGCTCTGATGGCATTTAATTCCTGGCTGGGAGGCCGTTCTGCAGATTGCTGCTTTTTGCTTCTCAAATGTTCTTTACCCAAGGTGAGGTGTATTAGTTTGGTGCAATGTTTCTCCATAGATATCCTCAGTTACCCCCTTGGAATTCTCCCTTTGCTCTTTGCAGGTTTTGCTGCAGCTTCTGCCTCATCCCCTTCCCTGCTGTAGGCAGATAAATACATTTAAAACACTTTTTTTCCTAAAAATTAAAGCAATTCCTAGGCAGAGGAGGAAGAGGATGAGTTCAGAGCCTCTGTGTTTGAATTTTGTATGAATTCCCCCTTGCCCTGTCCCTCATCCCCTCCTTGGACCAAAACCCCCAAAATACCTTCAAGGAGAAGTCTAAAATAAATCTATTGGAAGACAGTCTGAAGAAAATCTATTTGAAGCTTCTGGGCACTGAGCTTGATGGTTTTTGTGGTTTATTTGGCTGCACATCTGCAGTTTCAAAGGGGTCCCTGTGTTCCCTGGGTGCCCACCAGTGCCACACCAGTGCCACACCAGTGCCACAAACCCCACGGTGGGGCTGCCCCACTTTGCCCTGCCCTGCTGTGGTTTAAGATTTCCCAGGCAGATATCCAGAGGGACAAAACAATCCTTGTTTTGGGAAGCCCAGACCTCGAAGGGGACATTCCCTGCAAGCCCCACGCTCTGAAATGCAGCATCTGAGGGGTTGTGGGGATAATTTGATCAAGAAATCTTCTTTGTTAATGCTGCTGGTGGTGTTTAAGCTGCCCTGTTTGGGATGTGCATCCTGGCTTTTCAGTTCGGGCTCATTTTTTCAGTCTGAAGGGCAGAGAAACCCAAAGAGTTTGGGTTTCTGCAAGAAGGTGATGCCCAGATTGACTTGAGACTCTAAATGTGTTTGCCTGGCCTTGCAGATGGACCTTGTACTGCCAGGACTTTAGTGGCTTTAATCCTCCAAACCTTGCAGAAATAAAGACAGAAATCACCTGTGATCAGACACAGTTCTTTCCCTGAGTGGAGAAAAGCCAGGAAATGGGATGCTGTTTAATAAGCAGATGAACTAGCGTTTTCTACTGATTGCCAGATTTATTTCCTTTTTCAGATTTGTTTTGTGTGTCTGCAGCAGCCCTGAAAGCCAAAGCCACGAAATCCTCTGTTTTCATCTGGAATAGACAAATCCTGATGCAATTCCTTACTCCCTTAAATAAAACCTTTCAGTACTGTGTGTGTCTACCTGGCACAGGCTGCTTGATTTCCTCTGTGCCTTTGACATCTTAAGTTCATTTGGAAACCCCCATGATGTACAAAACAGAAAGTTTTTGCCTCATCTCCTAAAAAGGTTTTGAGGAGCTTCTTGAGGAAAGGTTGGGTGAAAATAATACAAATTTAAGCCAACAACTGTTGTAGGACTTGTTTCCCCAGCACAGGGGTTTCACCCTAGTGCATTTGGGGAAAAGCCAGATGTTCACCTGGCCCTATATAAACTTTCAGGGCTGCTGTTGTGCACCCACACAACAGGACTGTTTGTGTAGGGATCGATTCTCCAGGAAACCTCACTAACCTCTCTGCTTTTCCACTCCAGCTTCCCCATTCCCAGAGGACTTCTCCATTCTAACCACTGTAAAAGCGAAGAAAGGAGGTCAGTCCTTCTTGATCTCAATTTACAATGAGCAAGGGATCCAGCAAATTGGTGTGGAGTTGGGTAGATCTCCTGTATTCCTGTATGAAGACCATACAGGAAAGCCAGGCCCAGAAGACTATCCTCTCTTTAGAGGCATTAACCTAGCAGATGGCAAGTAAGTGACATTTTGTGCACCAAGGAAAAAACAGTTCATTGTTTGTATCGATGCCAGCATGTTGAACCTTGTGTAAAATAGGAGTTTTGCCTATGGAAATGTATATATTTCTATATATATATTCACCCCAAGAGCCCCAGGCTGTCGTTTTGGCCTTTGGTGAATTAATTTGATGTCTGTAAGAATTGTAAATGAGCAGTCAGTGCTACTGGCTGGTGCTTATGGGGGGGTAGGAGCAGCGATTTTGCTGCAAAGGGCCTTAAAAAAAAAAAAAAAAAATCAGTTTGTCTTGCAAAAATCCATGCTGAGACTTGTGCAGGGCTTCCAAAGAGGGTGGAAAGGGAGTCATCCACGTGGTTTTTATCCCTGCTTCTTGCTGAAGCCACAACTGGCCCTCTCCTTGCTGATCTGGAGGGAGGAAAGCTGTCAATCAGCATTTCTCTGTCCAGTGAAACCCTTCAGGCTCTGCCCGAGGAGGATTTCCACTGAGGTTTGCAGAACATCACTTCCTCAAAAGTTGATTTTTATGCAATCATTGGCTTGTTGTGCAAAGCCCAGGGCTCTGCCTGACCCGTGTGCGGGCCGTGTCCTCGCAGGTGGCACCGAGTGGCTCTGAGCGTGCAGAAGAAAAACGTCACCTTGATCCTGGACTGCAAAAAGAAGATCACCAAGTTCCTGGACCGCAGCGAGCATCCCATCATCGACGTCAACGGCATCATCGTCTTTGGGACCAGGATTTTGGATGAGGAGGTCTTTGAGGTGAGTCAGGGTCGCTGTTGAGCCGCTAGCAGAGAAAAAGACTCAATTTCTCAGCGTGGCATAAAAAAAAGAGCTTTTATTATTTGATTCCAACTTATATAGACTTTTCAGAGGTCACCCAGATTGGTCTGTCAGAAACCTCCCCCTAGGCCTGATTGGCCAGGCCTGAACTGTCCAAATCTCGAGACACTGTTTTTAATAACATCCAAACTTTGTTTATAAAACACAGGAGAAAATTCTCATGGGAAAGACCTGTGCTAGCCACAAGTCAGGGTGTGGAGAAGCTCTGGAGGTGTTCCACAGGGATGGGGAAATACTCCCAGCTCGTTTTTCAAATCTGGGTTGGGTTTTGACTAGTAGAACGTGGCTGTAATTTTAAAATTTTTGTTTCCACCGGGTAAATAATTTTTGTAGTGGTGATCACAGCTGAGGTTCAGGTGAGCTGTTGGAGTGAGCTCCTCCTGTTCTCTGGTTTCAAGCCCTTGCTGGGGTTCTGGACCATCTCTGCACTAGGATTTTGGAGCTCTTGGCACATTTAAGGACTCACAAGGTTCTCCTTCATCCCCTTGCTTTAGGGGATTTAGAGCTGCAGGGGCAGTGAGTGAAGGCTGAGGGGAGCAGCTCCCTCCCAAGCCCCAGTTCACCCAGGGGCTGCAGGAATTTGCTCTTTTCCCACTCATTGGCCATGGATTGTTGGTTCTTTTGCTCCATGACATGAAGGGACTCTCCTTGACAGCTTGCTTGGCAGCCCTGTCACCTCCCACACGCCTGCTTTCAGAGGCAAAGTGAAATCCTGAGGGGTTGAACATTCCCATGAGCTCCTCTGATTGAAGCAGGGATTATTTATAGACAAGGTACATATGGGAGACATTTCCCCCATAGTTCAGCAACTTGTTTAATGTATGCATTTCCCTGGCAAAATCAACTTCTGCTCTCTGCTGAGCTTGTGAGGCTTTGTGGGGATGAGAATCTCATTCCTGATCTTTGTTGAGAGCTGAATTTCTGCCCTGAAATCACCACCAGTGCGTTGAAGTGTAAACCAAGCCCTATCGATCTCCATCTCCGAATTTTTATGGAATTTCTGCGGAGGAAGAGCTATATCTCCAGGGCATCCCCAGCCCAGCAAAGGGATGAGGAATATCTCCTATCCACGGATAATTAGAGCCACAGCAAAGCCAGCTCTTGTCTGCATTTTGCTTTCACTCAGAGGGAAAGTTCCAGTCTGTTTAATATTACCAACATCTGGGAGCTGGCCTGCTGTAAACAGAGCAGGAATGCGTGGACTCGAGTGCATCTGCTGCCAAAATCCCAGCTCCAGAGTCAGAGCTGGATCTCAGAATTGTGTTAAATTAAGAGACGTTCCCTGGGAAGTTGAGCAATTAAAATGGAAAGTAAAAGCTGGGTTGAATGGGCACCGGAGTGTCTTTTGCAAGTGTTGGACGTTCTGCCAAATATTGCAGTGCTGGATGCTGTGTTTGGAGGGGAGTTGTTATATAAAGTGGTGAGTTCTTCTCCAGCTCAGGTCCAGGGAAAAGATTTGGTATCATATCCAGACTGGATGAGAAATCTCCACTTCAGGCTCTGTCATTCTGTAAAATAACAGAGTTTCCATAATTGCCCCTAAAACTTGGGCGTTCCCAGGTGGATTTTAGGGCTTCCCTGATTTTGGGACAGCTGATTGCTCTGCCAGGAGGGGAATTGAATCCAAGTGTTGATGGGTGGAAGTGCTCCCCTGCTCCTCTTTTAGCCCTAGCCAAGGGCTGAAAGGTCTTAAACTGCAAGGGGCTGTGGGATTTTCTCAGTTTTGGGATGGAAAGGAGCCTCTCGCCCATTCTGGAAAAGAGCTGCAGCTTCAAGATCTTGCTGGCACTTATGAGAAGTGGGTAATTAGAAAACACTTTTTATCTTTGTCTGATAAGTACTGATACTGTACGACAGATATAAAACATTCTGGCATTGATCCTTTTTTCTTTATTTTTGGTCACCCTCCTCACCCAGCACTCAAGACACACCAGCAGCTTTAAGTGGGGTGGAATAGGATTTCTGCAGGCAGTGGACTAGAACTTAATTTCCTTCATATCTCAGCAACTTCATTTCCTTTGGCCCCTCCTTCCTCCTTTCTGCAAGGCTAAGCAGAAACTGTGCCTCAGAACAATGGGGAAAGGGTGTAAGCTGTTAAATTGATGTATTCCTGGAAAGCTGAGGATTTCTGGAGCACAGGGAGGGGATGGAGCTGCTGCTGTCCCATGGGTGCTGCAGTCCCCAGGGTTTTCTGCACCCATGGAATTTTCTGGCTCTTGTGTGTTTGTCAGTTTTGCTGGAAATTGGAATAACCCAGTGAGGTGGGAGTGGGATTGGGGACAGCACTGGGATTGGCTCTGTCTCTGCACCAGAGCTGTAAATTCATGTGGGAATTCATATCCTCCTTGTCAGGACTGAAATCAAACCAACCCCAAACCCTTTTTGTGTTGAAAGTTGTAATTGTTGAAGGGCTGGGGTTGGGAGGGGAGCAGCTCTGTCCACAGAGATCCCAAATGGGAACTTCCTCACTCGTGTTCTGCTGCAAGAAAAAAAAAAAAAGGAAAAGCCTGGCAGGAAAGGTTAGAGGAGTTTCAAAATATTTCTCTAGCAAAACATTCTTCCAGTGGAAAAATGACTTCCTCTCATTAAAATTCAATTAGCTGGGAGGCTGTGTGGATCTCTGTAGGGCCTGGGGAGGTTTGAAAAGGGGCCAAGCCCCGAGCCCAGGTTGTACAAGCTGGGTTTTGTGCTGGGGTGTTGTTCAAAAACAGGAGTTTACAGATGTCAGGACAGGCTCTTGGGAAGTTTCAAGCTGTGCCCGAGGGGATGCTGCAGTGAGGCTGCAAAGGGTTGGTTTTTTTTTTTTTTTTGCAGGGAGAGAGGGAAAGGACAAAAAAGCAGCCCGTGGTGGAGGATAAACATTTTCTCTGCTGCAGTCAGAGCTCTGGGGGAAGTCAAGACACGTGAAAGTGTCTCAGTTTGAGAGGGAAGAGCTGTGCTTTTGATGTGCTTTTCCTTTAAACACGAAGGAGAACCCAAGTCCTGGCACAGTCCTGGTGGTTTAGTGTGGGGATGGAGAGAGGAGGAAGCTTGGGAAAAGCATTTTCATGGATAGCAAAGCATCTTCAGCCTGGAATCCGTGGAGACTTCCCAAAACATCCTGGGGATGCCATTTTCTGCCCATGGTCCATCCCTGGAGTCACCTTTTGGGGAACAGGGCAATCCCACCACCCACAGCTGGAGGATCTTTAGGTGTGCATGGCAGGTAGATGTTTCCACCCCTGGGCTGGATGAGGTGAATTTAACACCTCTGGAGGTGTTCTTCAGATGAAAAGTTTGGCCTGAGTAGTAGTAGTGCTGAGTAGTGCTTGGTAGTGCTGAGTTCTCAGCTCTATTTTCCAGCTCAGTGTCACTCCAGAACATCCCTTCTGGCCTGATGAGCAAAATGAGCTTTATTCAGACCTCTCTGCTCCATTTTTCTGCTGGATATCCCGTTTTTGTCTCCTGATCTGCCGGCAAGAGGTTTATTCTGTGCTGATAAAAGTCTCACCCAGCTGGAGAGAAAAAAAAAGCTCCAGAGCTGGAGTTAGCATCATTCAACTGCAGTGTGGACATTGATAAAGAAAATGAATAGGTTTTGATAAAACTGCTTAGAACACCCTAGGGACAAGTGAGTGCCTTTGCTGCCAGTTATTTTTGGTTCATCTGTGTGAAATTTTGCAGTGCTGTCCCACATGTTAAGTGGTGTTCTGACCCTCTGGAAACAGCCTTGGTTTGCAGCAGTGGCTGGAGTTGATGAACTGAGTTTTCCCGCCTGTGGAAAAGCTCAGGGCATGAATATATTGCTTTTTAAGGTTTATATCCTTCACTTTCGGCTCCCTTTAGAGACAGGAGGAGGCGGTTTTGTGCAGCTGAGTGCCATCAGTGCAGCTCAGTGCTCTGATTTGGGCTGGAAAACTCAGGGTTTTCCTCTGATGCTGCCAAACAAGGTGAAGCTCAAAGGGGTTTCATCCACCTGTGGCCAGGTGGGGCTGAGAGAATTGTGCACAACCTGTCCTGGGATGGAGCAAAGCGCCCTGCAGGGGCTGGAGGATGATGAGAGATGCTGTTTGGGGTTTCCTCTCCTCCTTTGTGGTGTTTTTGGGTTTTTGTTTGGGTTTTTTTTTTTTTTTTTTTTTTTTTTTTGATTGGTTGCTTGGTTTTTGTTTGTGGGATTTTTTGAGGGGTTTTGTTTGTTTTGTTTTTTGGTTTGTTTTTTGGGGTTTTTTTTGTTGTTTTTGGGGGTTTTTTGTTGTTTTTGAGGGGGTCTTTGGTTTGTTTTTGGCTTGTTTCTTGTTTGGTAATTTTTCTGTTTGCTTGGTTTTGTTTATGGGTTTTTGAGGGTTTTTTGGCTTTTTGTTTGGTTTTGGGGGGGGTTTGTTTGGTTTTTTCATTTTTTGGGGTTTTTTGGTTGGTTTTTTGTTTGGTTGGTTTTTGTTTTCTTTTGGTTTTTTGGGGGGGATTTTTTGGGTTGTTTTTTGTTTGTTTTCTTCTGTTTGCTTCGTTTTTTTTATAGGGTTTTTTGAGGATTTTTTTTTGCTTGGTTTTTGGGGGGGTTTTATTTGGTTGTTTTGTTTTTTTGGGTTTTTTTGTTGGTTTTTGGGGTTTTTTCATTGGTTGGTTTCTGTTTTCTTTTATATTTTGGGGTTTTTTGGGGTTTTTTGGTTGGTTTTTGGGGTTTTTTCTTTGCTTGGTTTCTGTTTTCTTTCATATTTTGGGGGTTTTTTGGGTTTTGTTGCTGCTGTTTGGTTTTGATTTTTGGGTTTTTTAAAATTTTTTTTTTTTTTTTTTTTTGGGAAGAGCACGAGTGCAACCAAGCCACCAGCAATGGAGGCAAAGCAGTTTTTTGCAGCTGGGATGAGCCAGCGGGGCTGGGCAGGGTGCCAGAGGTGCTTTCAGGGCTGCTGCCAGCTCCAAGGCACCACAGCACAAAGCAGAGACACAGCAATGCTCCCAGCCCAGACACTGAGGCCCTTCAGGTGCTCCTGGGGTCAAAATGCCAACTCCCTTTTCATCTTCAGCCTTGTTTACACTTAAAAAACCCAATTATCCCCGCGGTTGATCATCCCAGATTATCTCCTTCCCTTCCCTTCCCATGCTCTTGGCCGTGGTGTTTCCACCTCTGGAAAAATTCTCTTTTTCCTGCAGGTTGTTTTTCTCTGAGCTTGAGGATGGATCCAAGCTTTTGCAGTGGTGAAAGAGGTAGAAAAGAATGTGCATTTTTAGAGGTGAGGGTGCATTTTAGGGTGTTTTGTGCTGGTTTGGGGGATGGAGGAGTTTCAGAGGCTCTTCTTGCAGGCAGATCTGCTCTGAACACATCAAACAACTTCTGTTTGCTGCAGGAGGAGATTGACTCTCTCTCTGCTCCAAGGATTGAGAAATTGGAGAAATTGGTGGTGATTTGAGTTACAGGTTTGCTCAGCTCCTGGGGAGCCTCAGGTCTGAATCCCTAATTTTAAATTTTGCCTCAGCATTTCTGTCTCAGCTGCTGCTGGTGGCAGGAGGGTCCTGTGAGCATCAGCAGCAATGGCAAGGTGGGGATTGGGAGCACTTCTGAGAGAGGAGAATCCAGAAAATCCCCAATTCAGGGAGAATGTATTCATGGAAAGGGCTGTTGAGCATTTGGAGGGAGGTTTGGGATCCTCATCCCTGGAGGTGACCGAGGACTGACTGGGTGTGACACTCAGGGCTCTGGGCTGGGGACAAGGTGGGGATTGGGACAGGTTGGGATCATTTTCCCACCTCAGTGATCCTGAAATTCTGTGATCTTCAAAACCAGCAGCTCCCCTGAGCTCCTTGAGGCTCCTCATGAGCTCAGAGTTGGACCCAGCTCAGCCCAGCGCCTCGAGCTCAGATTTACCAAGTTTTTCTCAACCTTCAAAAAACATCTTTAAAAATCAGGGGTTTTTTTGACTCCCCTGGATTCGTCTGTCAGGATGCACCACGGATCCATGTTCCCATTTCTTCCCCCCTGCCTTGGCAGGCTGCTGAGAGCAGGTAATTTACAGTGCTGGCTGCCTGCTTGGCTGGCCCTGCCAAATCTGATTTCACCTCCTTTGCTGTGGAGTCTTGCAGGGAGTGCAAAGAGGGGATGTTTTACACCACCACCATATAGCTCGGCGTGAGAGGATGGAAAATGAAACCTTCTGAGCCAGCATTTGGGGATCTTTATTGAACATGTCTGTAGCTTTCCCCAGTCTCCTAATAATTCTCCGTTTGCTCACTGGTTTTCTCGTCATTCCTCCCGCTTTGCTCGCTTTTTTCCCCCCCAAAGAATCCTCTTTAAAATGGTGCACTGGAGACATATGGATTAAATCACAGCTCTGGGCTCTTCCAGGGGAGCAGTGCTGCCTAGAAAATGTCTGCAATTATCGAGGATTATTCCTCTGGATGGGTTTGCAATTAACGGGGAGGTTTTTTTTGGTGCAGTCGATCCGATCAAAACCCAAATGTGAGATTTGGCAACACCTCAGCCCCAGCATCACCTTACCCAGGTGCCCAGGGACGTCATCTGGCTTTATCAGAGCCACAGAAAGAATTGCAAAACCAGCTTGTCAAAGTGACTCTGTGCTTCAGGGGCTTTCAGTGCCACCCCAAACTGGCCCTGGTCCCTCTGACCCCTCCCTGGCAGGTGCCAGCGAGGAAAGTGAGAGGCTGGCTGGAAACATCAGCTGGGTTGTTTGCACACACTTTGCTGAAACTCTTGTTTTGCATTTCCATTTGCTGGGTAATTGCAGGTCCAGCCATCTGGCCTGCAGTCAAGCTTGGTGACTGGGTCAGGGTTGCCTGTAATGATGGAGTCATGATTACAAAATACATTTTTTTTTAAAAATTATTTTTATTTTTGGGTTGGGTTTTTTGTGGGTTTATTTGTTTTTGGGGGTCTTTGTTGTTGCTGGGGTTTTTTGGGGTTTTTTTTTGGTTTTTTGGTTTTTTTTTTCTATTTGGTCAGTGGTAAATTCCATTTCATCAACTGTAAAAGCCACTGCATTGGCATAGCACAGATAATTAGTGCAGTTTGCTGGTATCAAATGCCTGCAGGCCTCTGATAGCTTACAAAGCACTTTATTGTTCAAACAGATCATAAAACCGCTTTTATTGGTGTTTAAAACACTCCTGCAGTCTATCATTTATCTTTCCAGAGCGCCAAGTGAAACATCAGCCTTAGGAAGCTGGGAGGTCTTAGAGCTTCTGAGAGTTTGTCCAGATTTAAAGCCATGGCAGGGCTGGAAAAGATGGATTTTTAAACTCCCTCCCAACCCAAGCTGTGGAATTAGTCTGGAATTCCATCTGGAATTCTGTGATTTGGGCAGTTTTGGGCTCAGGATGCTGCTGCTGAGGGTTTTGTTGGCAAAGGGTGGGAAATGCTGAGGATCTGGAGCACCTAGGCAGGAAAATGCAGGAGTGATGCCCTCTGTGAATTCCTGGTGGAGGACACTGGACCTCATCCCTGTGTGAGGATCCCCTGCCTGCCTGCTGCTCCTGGCTGGTGGGAAACCAACACTTGTTTGGTTGATATTCCTCAAAGAAGCAGTTTGATGGTTCAGTCCCAGGGACTCCTGCAGCTGAGTGGGTTTGGAGAAGTGTTTTCCAAAGGGAATGGGCAGGGATGCTGAGGGAAAATCGGGATCTGCCATGGCTAGGGATGCTGCAGGGCTCTCATCCCTGCTGGCCAGGAGGGGACAGCCAGTTTGTGTCCCCTCACCCTGACCTGGCCTGGGGTCCCTCCTGCACTGTGGACCAAAAAAAAACTCACAGGAAAACCAATCTGGGAAGCGAAACTCATCCTCCAGAGCCATTTCCACCCCCTGTGGGGACTCTGTGAGATCTGGGGAGCCACGTCTGGTTGTTGCTGACATCCCCCTGGCAGAGCTGAGTGCTCAGTGCTGGCAGGCAGCAGCCCCAGGCTCGTTTGGGGTGATGGATGCTCGGAGCTGCGGGGTCATTACTCCTCCCTGGCTCCATTTGGGGTTTGCTTCCCCCTGCTCGGGTAGCAGGAGGGAGGAGGAAGGGGCTGAAATTCTTCCATGGAAAGTCTGAGGAGCAGCAGGCTGATGGCTGAGCCCAGACAGGGTGATGTAATGCTGGCAAGCTGCTGCTCTCTCTCTCCAGTGACATCATTCCCAGGTTTGTAGGGTTGGTGTGGACAGGGGGTCTGCAGGGGAAAGGATGGAGCTGCAGGAGCAGGAAGAGCACCACGAAGGGATTTGGGGTGTGCTGGGAAGGGAGAGCAGATAGATGTGTTTGGGAAAGATGATTTTCCTCAGTTTGAGCAAGGGGGGAAAAGCCAAATGCTCGTGCTTTGGGGGAGAAGTTTCCAGCTGGATGGTTTTGGCAGCATCCCTGTGCAAGATGGAAAAGGGATTATTGGGAGCAGAGCCTGACAGGGTGCCCTGGTCCAAACCAGGCCATGTTTCCCTTCCCTGCTCACTTGGGAACCTCCTTCTATGTGGGAGGTTGTTCCTCAATTAGTCCTATTTGCATAAAAGTTAATTTTTTTTGCAGGAGAAGCCTGTAAATAAGAAAAAAACCCTCCTCTGATTACAAAAGGGTGGGTGGGTTTGCATTGCTGCAGTGAATTTATGGGAAATAAAGGCTCATCTGAGCCAAACCCTGGGAGCTGCAGGAGGAGGATGATGAGCACAAGGGTGTGAAGCTGCTCAGGGTTTGTGATCTTGTTGGCTTGATGATGCTCACACTGCTGCTTCTCTGCAATTTTGATGGGTTTGCTATTTCCCCTGCCTTTTACCACCTCTCTGAGGGACCTTTTCCTGCACCACAACATCTCCTAAATCCCATCCCAACCCAAAATCCCCAGGGCTGACTCCACGTTCACCCCCTTCCCTCCTCGCTCAGACCCGAGCAAACAGAACTCATGTTCCTCACACACGCTGAGCTCTTTCTATTCCATTTTCCCCTTTTCCAGGCAGTCTGGGCTGCCTGCCAAAACCCAGAGGAAAACCCAAGCCCACTCCAGACATCCCCAGCGTGCAGGTGTAGCTCTCACTCCGATGGAAATGTTCCCCATAAACACATCCCCCCGGGATGGGAGCTGGAAGAGGGAATTCCTAATGACTTGTGCAGAAGGTTGGATGGGGATTGGGGTGGTTGGGAGTTCTCCATTCCCTGCAAGAACATGGAAAAAAAAAAAAAATCCCTGCCCTTGGGCTCGTTGTTCTGAGCACAGAGCCAGCCCTGGCTGGGGTTCAGGAGGTCAGACCTGCTTGAACAAACAGAGTTTGGCCACTGTAGGGAAACGTGTGGGGAGAGTGGGTGCTCCATATGGCTTTTGTGCGCTGTGCTCTGCTCTGGAATGTCTGCAAACACTGCGAGGTTTTCCTGAGGCTTTGGTGCCTCGCTGGAGCAAATTTATCTGCAGGTTGTGTTTGCCCTTCTCCCAGCTTGGTGCTCAGAATGGTGAAATCTGAGTTGGGGATGCTCAGGACGATGAAATCCCAGCTGGGAATGCATTATTGTATAATATATTATATATTTATAATATAATTTTTATACATATTATCTATTATATGTTTATATATTTATAATATATAATTTTATAATTTTATATCAACTGGGCAGAATTTATGCTCTAAGAATCCCAGAATACCCTGAGCTGGAAGGGACCCACCAAGAAACATCCAAGTCCAACTCCAAAGCAAGATTTTCTTGATTTTGCATCCTGAAGTTGAGATAACAGATGCTGAGTGGAGATTGTCTTGCAGGAATAAATAAGACCCAAATAATTTTTCATGGATAAGGAATTTTTTTTTTAAAGGAAAATTTTTTCAAAGGAAAATTTTTTTTCACAGGAAAAAATCCTTTGGGGCACGAACATTATCAAAGGACACATTTGAGTTTCCTGGAAAAAGAGGGAGAGTGGTGTGTGGGTGAGAGGTGTCCCACCTATGTTTGCTCAGCAGCTCAGCTTTCCATTCCCAGCTCCTTCCTGAGCAGCCAAATTTTGGGAATTAGCAACAGGAACCTTCACAAAGCCTCCTCCTCGGGTGGTCCCAGCAGGTCCCTGCTCCATGGCTGGGTGAATGTCGCCAGCCAAAAGCAGGAAAACACTTTTCCAACCAAAATTTGGTGTTCAGTTCCATTCTGAGTGTGTCAGCAGATCTCCCCAAGCCGAAGCGTGTAATCCCACTCCCACCCCGAGATCCCTTTGGCAGTCAGGTCTGTTTTCCCCCCATTGCCTTTAATCCATAAAACCTGGATTCTGTATTCACCTCCTGGGGCAGAAAACATTCCAAGTGCTGATTAAAAGCCTCTGTGCACACAAACCCCTTGATCCTGAGCCACCTCGGTGTGGAGGAAACCTCAGGGTGGCTTTGGGGTTGTGGCAGTGGGAGGTGGAAATCCTGTCTGTGGGGCTGAGGGAACAGCAGCTCCACTTCCAGATATTTGGCTAGGAGGGGAAAAAATGGGAGTAAAAGCAAGTTTTTGGGTACTTCAGGAGGTTCCATCTGCTGTGAGCAGGAAGCCTTGATGGGCTCTGGAATCCAAGAGCCACCCTTGCAAAGGAGTGAGCCCAGTAGGAACTGGATGATTTTTAAGGTCCCTTCCAGCTCAGTAGGAACTGGATAATTTTTAAGGTCCCTTCCAGCCCAGTAGGAACTGGATAATTTTTAAGGTCCCTTCCAGCCCAGTAGGAACTGGATAATTTTTAAGGTCCCTTCCAGCCCAGTAGGAACTGGATGAGCTTTAAGATCCCTTCCAGCCCAGGAGGAATTGGATGATCTTTAAGGTCCCTTCCATCCCAGTAGGAATTAGATGAGCTTTAAGGTCTCTTCCATCCCAAACCCTTCTGGGATCTCAGGTGGGATTTCTCTCCTGCCCCTTTCTGCACCCCAAGCTGCTCTCCAGTCTCCCTTGCTCCCCATCTCCCCCAAATCCTCTCTTTCCCTTTGCATCCCCGACCTCCCCCAGAGCCAGAGGTGGGAATGAAACCCAGAGCCCTCTGGATCGTTGGGAACAACACCTCCCAGGCAGACTGGGACCCTTTTATCCTTTTTCAACAAGTAAGGGCTGAGTAAAAACCCAGCAAGCGCCTCCACTTGAGTGAGTTCTTAAACGAGGAACTCAAGCCAAGAGCTTTGCTTTACTCCACATTTTCCACTTTGACAGAGACCCCCTCATATCCACCCTCGTGTGGGCGGCACAGGCAGCAGAAGCTGATCCTGTTCCCCAATTTTCCAGAGATGAAAGGGAAATAAATCAACGGGAAACCAGAGCCAGGGAACGGCGTCGCTCCGTGCAGAGGGGGAAGACACAAAGGAGCGACTCTGTGCCGGGCTTGTAATGAGGGGGAATCTGGTTTTAAACTATCCCTGATGGCTCACACATATGTCATTGAAAAATGACTCCTCCAGGAAAAAGCCAGCCCTGCAGCTCTGGGTTGTTAGCAGATTATTTGATTTGGAGGGAGAGGGGAAACTTGGAACGGCGCGAGCACGAGGTGGTGACATCAGGGGATGGGGAAAGGCAGCGCTGAGTGGAATGGGAAGGAAAATAGGGGATTGGGGTGTGTGGTCAGCTGTGCACAGCCACAAGGAGGGAAGGAAGGCTGGGCAGCCTTTGGCAGCCTCCAGTTTGGGATTATGGGGAGTTTTTGGAGGGTGTGCTTCCTCTCCAAGGGAAACTCTGCTGTTTCCTATGGAAAAGGCAGCCTGGATTGCAGGGCTGTGCTCGGATCCTGGGCTGGGGTTGGGACACCAGCCAGACTGTGGGGATGTCACCTTTGTCAGGTGACAGCTGGGAGGTGGTGGCACTGGGGATAGCCAGGCTGGCCTGGGCTACCTGGTGCTCAGAGAGCAGGGGAGGACAAGGGGAAATGGGGTCTTGGGTTCCTTCCAGGGATTCCTAATGAGTGGGATGAGGAAAATGGAGAAAATCTCTTGTTGAGGCTGCCCTATGGAGCGCAGGGCATTGAGCTCCAGAAAGGCAGAGTTATTTGGGGTACCCCGACACAAAACCAGGGGATTCTTTGGAAATTGCTTATGGCTCCATCCCCTCCCCATCCCAGCATTATTAACTGCCAGGGCCAGGGCTGGCACGGCAGGGCACACAATGGCAGCCATTCATTTTGTCCCATTCACTTCGCCCAGGCCTGGGCTGGGCTTTTGTGGGGTTTTTCTTTTGCTTTTATTTTCTTTAAATTTCCACGCTGGACACTGAAGGTCAGGCTGACCCTCTCCCCCTTTGTGTAAATGCCTCCCACAATGTGCAGGCCATGAGTTAATGCAGCTTTCCAGAGGGCCTGAATGAGGTTTTTTTGGGATGCTGTCCGTGGGACTGAGCCTGGCTGGCACATGGGACACTCGGGGTGGCTCTTGGGGACAACACCACCCTGTCCCCTTGCTTTGTCCCTGCATGGAAATTTCTTTTCCAGACTGTCAAGATGAGGCTCAAATTGCAAAATCCCATTTCTAGGTGCTTCCTGAGTTATCCTGCTTAAGCATATCCAGGGAAGCAAACGTTTTGAGCAAGGATAAAGAGATTTTTTTTTTTTTTTGTGAACAGTCTCATTTGCTGCTTCAGAAGCATAATCTGACTTGATGCTTCAATTAGGGAACAAAACCACTCCGTGTGAATGTACCTGAGCCAAATCAGCTCCAACTGGAAAACAATGGGAAGAAACTGCTGGAAAAACTGCTGCTGGGGGTGTTTTTCACACTGGTGGTTCTGTGAAAGCTTTGGAATAGAGAATAACTTTTTAAAAATGGCAAAAAAGAAACTGTGTTTGAATTCTGGAGGGATAGATCTGGGGAATATCTGAGGGATAGATTTGGGGTTTTTTGAGGGATCTCTTGCCATGAAGTCACTCTCAGGGGGGTGGGATTAATATTATAAGCAGATGGAAGGCGCCTTGATTAAAAAATACCTTAAAACTCCATTTTGAGCAGCTTTTAAAGCATTCCTTTCAAAGTCATCCTCTAGATTTCCACTAGGAATTTATCATCTGGAGGAGGAGAACAAGAAACCAGCTGTTCAGTGACCACAGCATCAAGCTGTGGATGTAAAAGCAGTGACAACACAGCACATGCTGATTGTGGGACCTCTATTCTTAGGGCCCAGGGCTGTAATTTGTGTGCAGAACGACACAAATGCTGATTTGAAACTCCCAAATGAGGAGTTTGGAGGCAGAAATCACAGAGTGCCAGGCTGCTGTGTGGTCACAGCGGGGAAAAAATAACTCCAGGGGTTTGATGCTGGGGTGTTGGGAGAGGCAGGAAGGATTCCAAGTGTGTTTGGAAGAGGCAGGAATGGTTCCAGGTGGGTTTGGGAGAGGTAGGAATGGTTCCAGGTGGGTTTGGGAGAGGCAGGAATGGTTCCAGGTGGGTTTGGGAGAAGTAGGAATGGTTCCAGGTGGGTTTGGGAGAGGCAGGAATGATTCCAAGTGGGTTGGGAGAGGCAGGAATGATTCCAGGTGGGTTTGGGAGAGGCAGGAATGATTCCAGGTGGGTTTGGGAGAGGCAGGAATGATTCCAGGTGGGTTTGGGAGAGGCAGGAATGATTCCAGGTGGGTTTGGGAGAGGCAGGAATGATTCCAAGTGTGTTTGGGAGAGGCAGGAAGGATTCCAAGTGTGTTGGGAGAGGTAGGAATGGTTCCAGGTGGGTTTGGAGAGGCAGGAAGGATTCCAAGTGTGTTGGGAGAGGCAGGAATGACTCCAGGTGGGTTTGGGAGAGGCAGGAATGACTCCAAGTGTGTTGTAGCCACTGCCAAGGCTCAGCTGAGGTCACCCAGGTGGCTGTGCCAGTCTGGATGTGACTCCAGGTATCCTCTGCATCCCATGAAATCCCTCTAGAATCTGGCTTAGCTGAGACTAACCACCCTCCCTTTCCTCCCCCATTTTCCTTGGGGCTGGAAAATTGAGGAGAGCAGGGAGTTTTCCACGTTTAGCCACCGAGGCAAGGCGGAACTGCTCATTTTGTGGTGGCTCAGCTCATCTTCCCCCAGCGGCTGTGGGAACTGGGGAAGCTCAGAGATGCTCTGAGATCAGCCAGGCTGAGATTCCTTCTAATTTGTGTCTGGTGGCTGCTGCAGCTTCTGGTGGGGACATGAAAGGGGTGGTGGGGACGTTAAAGAGATGCTTTGGGTCTGATGTGGATGGGATCAGAGGAGAGCTCGCCACAGCCTCCCCCAGCCGATGCTCTGGGATGGTTTCTTTTCCCGAGCTGTCTGTTTCCATGACATTTATAGCAGTTTAATTATCCCGAGCCTTTTCTCCCTGTCAGGAGTGATTGAAATCAGCCCTGAGATGGAGCAGTTGTTGGGATGGACAGACCCACCTGCAGCTGCACGGGGGGATCAGCCAGGGCTGCTTTTTGGGGGGAAAGCAGCCAAAAAAATGCAGTTCTGTCCTAGTGAATTCATTAGAGGAGAGTGCTGCCTCATGGCTTGCTTTAAACCTTCCAATTGAGTAACTCCGTGTGGTTTCTGGTGTCCACAGGGGGAATATTTAGGGATGAGCTGTTGTAAACACAGAGTGGGTGGATTCTTTAGTAGAGGTGTTTCCCTCTAGTAAATCCCTACAACAGCTCTACTCCAGGTATTTCCTATTGATGCCTTAGTGGGGTTTACCTGAAACAGTGGCCAGACAGGGCTAGGAGAATAAAAAGACAAATTTCTTAAAAGTCTTTAGGTACATTTAGGGCAGACAAAGCCTACTTGAGTCAAAGCTGCAGAGGGGAAAAGCCAGTCAGACTCTTTGCCGTGTTTTGGGGAGTTTGGGAGCAGCCAAAGAAAACCAAGGGGTTTTCTGGTTTTTTGGAAGGGTTTTCTGCACTCAGTCAGGGTTTTTTACCTTTTTTTTCCACTCTTCCCCTGAAATAGAATGGACAGCTTTGCCCAGCAGCTCCAAACTGAGCCAGCAGAGGAGTTATTTCTCCCAGTCCAGCCTGGTTTGTGGTATGGATTCATTAGATCCAAATTCAATCCATTGCAAGGTTTCCATCCCAGGGCAGTGAGAACCTCTGGTGACTCCATCCTGTGTTCCTGCAGGAGTGACAGACACCTTTCACCCAAACCTGGGGGGTTTTCCCTCTCTCAGTGGAGGAGCTGGCTGGGCTCAGCAGTGCTTGACCTCTGTAGATATCCAATCTGCAAATATCCATTCTGAGATCCCCAAAATCAGCCTCAGCCTCGTGCTCATGACATCACTGAGATCTCTAAGTTTTATCAGCATCCAAGGGACCCACAGGTATGGCCAGCTGCATGTGTGGACGTAAATAAAGCACTTTTTAAGGGTGACCCACCCTGCAGCTGCTGCTTTCGGGAGAAAACCCTCACTTCAACGTGAGGAAATCTGAACTGCAGCAGTGCAGTTTAATAAAAACCTGTGGTTCAGGTTCCTGCCCCTTCACATGTGTTTCCAATCTGCTGGGGGGGCTCAGACCATCTGCTCAGAGCACACAATTAAGAAAAAAGAAAAAGTTTAAAACCGCTCGTTTTTGCGAATGTAAAGACCTCCTTTGCTCTCAGGTTTCATTTTCCTATTGTGATGTTCCCTTTTTATCGGGGTGGAGAGAGGTGGGACTTTTCAGGGGGCTCTTCTTTTCTTTCTTTCCATTCTTTTCCCCTTCAAAAACCTGATCTGCACCATTATTTCCCCCTCTTTGCAGGAGAGCTGCAGAAACCTCTATACTATGATTTTTTTGCCTGTGTTAGCACAGTGCTTGGCCAGGCTGTAGGCAAGGAGTGAATATAAAGCAGCTTTTTGTCCCAGCAGCTCCTCTCCCAGTCCAGCCACCTTTCCAGACTGGGCAAACCATTCAGTGCCATCCTGCTTTCCACGGCCAGAACTGATTGTTTTGCACCCAAAAAAATCCTGGGAGATAAATTGTGGTTTGCTTAACAGACATAAATATATAAAAATAGCCAGCGGAGTGTCTGAGAGGGTTGTTGATTTAAGGATTTCTCTCTCTCTGGGTGTTTTTAGCAGCTCTTTGTATTTGCTTTATTATTTTTCTAAAGGCACCTTGGCTGCCTTTTCCTTTTCCTGCAGTCCCCACTGCTTGGCTGATCTTCCCTGGATGTACCTTCCCATCCCATAGGAGAGGTTTGGGAGGAGAAATGCAGAAAAATCCAATTTAAGAAGGATCTCAACTCCTTCCCCTGCTCCTGCAGGGACAGGGCACTCAACCCCACTCTCCAGTTTTCCCTCCTTGTGTTCCTTGCCTCAAATCTTCCCATTTTCTGCAGAAAATCCCAGCTGTGGCTCTCGTGCAGCCTGGCTCTGTCCCATCCCAGCCCTGCTGAGGGATGTTGTGTCCTTCCTGCAGTGCTTGGAAAACAGAGAAAAACCTGGAAAATGCACTGCTAGGATGGCCCTGCAGTAAATACTTTGCAGGTTTGATGCTTTCTGAGCTCCTGCCAGCACCACCTGGGTTTTTTCTGAGCTGCCTCGAGGATTTGCTCTCTTCAAATTTGTTTTGCTCTCTGCCCTGTGTCCCCAGAGTTCCTGGATCTTCATTAAATGACACCTTGCTAATTGGCCTGAGCTGGGTTTTTCCACTCATCTGGTAAATTTTCTAATGAAATCTCCTTCTCCAAGGTCTGGGCACTGGCTCTGAGCTGGGGAAGATGGTTTGCTGTGGAAGAAATGCTCATTTCTGGGTCAGGGTGGGGTAACCCAGGGCATGGTGGGCATGTGGTGCTTCATGCCAGCACTGCAGCCCCTCAGGCAGGCAGGGCTGAGGCTGGGAAAGGTGAAATACAGAGGCTGAAGCAGCCCCAGAGCTTTTGGGGAGCTTCAGAGGGGTGATTGGATGTTTTTGTGAAAGGATGGAGGTCTCCCTTGTGGCTGTGGATGAGGCAGTGCTGGCAGGAGAGGGATGGGGAGATGGGGCAGGGAGGATGTGTGGGGAGCCTGGAGCTTGGCCTGGGCTCCTGCCCCATCATTAAATGTCCATTTCAGCCTGCTTTATCTCTTTTATCTTCTCTTTCCTGTTCTCCTCAGGTCTCTCCATGAGAAGCTGTGAGGCAGGGGTGGCACTGGGTGCAGCAGAGAGCTGGGGAAAGGGGAATTCAGAGCTGTCCCAGGGGATGGCAGGGAGAAGAAAGGCTCTGGGCTGTCAGGCTTTGGTGAGGATTCCAGGGAAAGTGACAGGGAGAAGCCAAGAAAATCATCCCCCATTGAGGGTGGGAAGCTGGAGGGGTGGCTGGACCTTATAAAGCAACCATGTCAATAATCCATGCTGCTGGTGGATCCTGAGTGTGTTGTCTGTGGGAATCAGCTCTGTGTTCCCAGAAAAGGTCTTTGGATAAGCTCTGGGTTCCCAGTTACTCAGGGTTGTGCCTGTGGGGAGTGTTTGCTTTAGGGGTTATCTGGGGTTGGGATGGGAAGGATCCACCTGGGAGTGAACCTTGTGCTGGTGTCTCCTGCCCTGCCATGAGTCCTTGACTGCTGTTTGGGTGTTGGCAGAGCGACAGCTTCTCCAGGAGAGCTCTCCAGAATTAGCAAAGCCATCTGGCTTTTGTTCTCCTCGGAGGGAATGGCTTGTCCTTCCCTTCCAGTGAGGAGTCCTTGCTGAGCTGCCCCACGGTTGGATTTGGGATAGCCACAGACAGACCCACAGCGTTCTGTGGGCTCTGCAAGCAGCCCTGTGCTCCAAAAAACCTCCTAATTTTAAGGCATGAGTCTTAATTTAATCTTCAGAAACAGCCACGAGGCTGCTGATCCAAGGATCCAGCAGTTTTGGGTGGAATAAACAGGATTTGGTCTCAGCCAGATGTGCTGGAGCAGGGCTGGGTGTTAGGGACAAGCAGGGAACCACATTTCCCTGCCCCACTCCTTCAAAGCCAGCAGTCACAGCGAGTTAATGCATCCTCACATGGTAGGAAATTGAGTTCCTCCCTGGGATTGTAAAATAGAAAGGTTGAGAAATTACCAGCGAGGTTAATTGCTGTCGGGCCCGAGGGCTGATTTCCTCCTCACTGCTGTGGTCAGGAGAAGAGGCTCGTGGGCTGAGCTGATGATTGCTGTGTTTGTGCTCTGCAAGCTCAACACAGGGATGCTGCAGCCTGGGGGTGATGCAGGAATGGGCTGAGGAGGTTTTGGGATCCCCAGGTGGAGATGCCATGAGGAGGGACAACTTCACCAGCCCTGGAGATGGTTTGGATGTGTATTTAGGTCTGGTGATGCTTCTAAACCTGTTTTTTCCCAGGAGGGCTGGGCAGAGGATGCTCTCTGAGTGCTCAGAGCAGCAGAAGCTGATTTTCTGTTCTTGTGGTGCCTGGAGCCCCAGAGGAGAGCAGCAGAGCAGCTCCATCCATCCTGCAGCCCCTCTGAGCAGGATGGGGACACAAACACCCGGCTGCATTCAGCCAAACCACCAGGAATTTGTAGCTGAGTCACGGCTGTGTTCAAGACAAGCCTTTTTCTTTTTAAATGCAGTATTATTTAGCCAGACTTCCAACAATTACCTTCCCATTTTGCAGTGCAGAAGCTCTGGAAACCCCAAGGAGGCCCTTGAGGCTGCTCTGTCTGGTGAGGTCACTCATATTTGTGGCTGCCCAGGACAGAGCTCAGGACACAGGGACAGGGACAGGAGGGGTGAGGAGGCTTTTTGATCCTATTATTGCAGCTTTGCTGCTTTTCTGGAGCTGCTGTGTTTCCAGGAGGGACTCTGGGGTGACGCCAGGATGGCAGAGGATGCTCTGAGCACTGATTTTTGGGGTTTCCATGCTGACAGAGCCATGGTGATTCCTCTTTGCTGATGTCTCCAACACCCCTTTCCCTCCAGGCTGGAGCAGGGCAGCTGCTGTGGCCACAGCAGTGACAATCCATGGGAAGTGCTGGTGACAGGGTTTATCAAGTGGAACATCTGAGGGCTGGCAGGCTCTCTCCAGGACAGGGATTAGGGGTTTGGGAGGTTTGCTGGTGCCTGGGATCTCTGAGCTTCCACTGACGCCCTGCCACTCCTCAACTCCCAGGTGGGTTTGGGGTTATGGATCCAGGGAGTTTGTCAGGATAAACATCAATCATTCCCAATAATTGTGAAGTTTTTGTGTTCCCACTGCGCATCCTGGGCTTGTGTTTATCCAGTTGAAATGCAGGAGTTTCCAAAAGCAGGATTTACTCTCAGGGATGTTGAGTCTCTCAGATTTTTGGGGTGATGCCCTAACCCAAGAGTCCAGTTAATTCTGAGTGCACTGCAATGAGAACCCTAAAGAATCCCAGGATTTAGGGAGCTGCTGCCAGTGCCAGATGATGTCAGTCTGATTATCCTCTCCAGCTGTTTTTTTTTTTCGTTGAACCACAACGATTCCTGAGTTACTGCAGTTGATGTCATTGGAAGTGATGTGACATTTTTTGCACGCATATAGAATAAGTGTTAAAAAATGCTCCAGAAAGAGCTTTTCCAGCCCTGTCTGGGAGCTGGCTGGGGAGTTGAGTTAAACTGGATTGATGGAACTTAATCCATAAAGCAAATGAGTCATCAGGCATAAATGGCTTTACCATAAATGTCAGACAGATCCTCACTGGTCCTGACAGTTAGCACTTCCATCTGTTTGGTGGAGCAAATAAAACCCTCACAATTCACTGTGCTTTTCATAAATGTGCTGTCCTGCCTCTTCCTCTTCACCAGAAGCTTTAGGAATAATGGCCAAAACGTGGTTTATCCCCCTTTTTTTAAACACTGCTCCTTCTGATGGATGAAACTGTGGTTATTCACAGGCAAAAAAAAATCAACTTTTTTATTCTCCACTTCAGATTTTTTTGTTGAACCAGCAAAACACAACTGAGCTCAGCCTCTGGATGCTCCCAAGTATTCCAGTCGCTGGAGAACTTTCCTGAACCTTATGCCCAACTCATTCAGAAGCTAAAAAAAGAACTTTACCCACTCTGTGGGTGGCTGGAGGAAGCTCCTGGTGCCTTCCACAAAGGAACACCAGAGCGTTTCTGTCTTGCTCCCTGACTCAAATACCTCATTAATTGCAAATAAGTCTTTGATTTGGCTGGTCAAGTCTTTAAATCACTTTATTGGTGCCGCTGTGAGTTCTCCCTCTTGGAAAACCTCACGGAGCTGCGTGTGTGGATTAACGGGATCTTCGTTAGCGCCGCGAAAATCCGACACTGCCTGGGCAGGAGAGAGGCTTTGGGTGCTTTGTGACCAAAACGGGGAGAGAAATGGACACTTGAGGAGGGAACAGGAGCAGGGCTGGCTGCTCTTTGTCCGACAGGGATCCCTGGATCCCTGGGCACGATTTATTAGCAGCAGCACACTCGAGAGGACACCAAAGCCTCCCCAAGCTCCCGGCGCGGCTCGCCGCGTTCAGAGTCAGCTTTTTAAATCAAAGAAATGGGGCTCTTGACAGCAGAGCTTTGTGCAGCTTTTGTGAGGTGCAGATAGCGGGGCTTTTTACAGCAGCCTAAATTAGCCCATTTTATTGTCTGGCGCTGAGGGATGAGGTCAATTGAGTGGGAATCTCGCTAACAAGGTTTTTACTCCTGTCTGCTCTTTACAAGTGTTGCCACGGGGGATCTCCCAGTGCTGGGTGATTGCTGGTAATGGGACACAGATGAATGGGCTGGGGACCCCCTGAGCTCTGGTTCTTCCCTTCCCTGAGCTCTGCTCCTCAGCCCCGTGCTGGAATTCGGGTGTCTCTCATTCCTCCCGGATTTGGGAGCCTCGGCTCTCCGGGATTTTGCACTCTGCTGCTGCTGGAGCAACGAGAGAAGGATGAACTTTGGGCAGGGTGATTGATTGGCTTTGAAAAGGGAAGGGGGAAATGGCAGCCCTGCGGAGGGATGCTGGTGAAGCGTGGTGAGCCCTGAAGGAGCCGTCTGATGCTTTTTCCTGGCGCTCCCCACATCCCCCATTTATTCAGTTACGCACTGATTTTCCCAGGTTCTTGACCCAGAATGAGCAGGAAGCTCCCCCTGCTCAGCCTCCCCCTCTCCCTCAGCACAAACTGTGGCACCCACGCTGTTCTTTGGCGTGTTGAGGTTGAGTTTTCTGCTGTGGACTTGCAGGTTGGTTTTTTTTCCCATGCACTCCAAGGCACTGCAGTGCCCTGAGGATGCTCAAACTCCTGCAGGGAAGCAGGATGGGATGGAGCCAGGATTTATCCCCATGCACAGCTCAGGAACTGCCACGAGCTGGGACTAAAAACAAACCCAACTTTAGCAAATTCTCTTCTGCTTAACCTTTGCCACTGCGTTTAGCCAAGATGCCTTTCCTTGCTTTATCAGTTCCTTGAGGAAACGCAGTTCCAGCCCTGCTCACTTATGGGATGCAGCCTATCAGCTCTCCAGGAGGTGTAAATCCAACCTTATCAGGGGAAAAAAAGCTTTTTCAGCCTGCCCTGCCTCTTGGAGACAAGTACCAGGTCTGCTTTGGGGCTGGTTTCTCTCAGCTTATCCCAACAATGCCAAGCACTTCCCATCTTCCCATGGAAAACTCGGAGCTTTAGGCACCTGAGGGAGGGAAGGACATCAGTGGCTTAGCTGGGGTGTCAGGGAGGGCTGGCTGAGGTTCTGTGTGCAGAAATAGCAGCTGGAAGAGTTCTTCATGTCAGCTACTTGAAACAAATCTCCTTGGCCAGGTTGGGCATTCCCTGCTGGAGGGAATTCCCAAGGAGCAGGCAGGTTTGGGGCTCTGGAATGCCTTTGGAGACAGGGATGGGGATATAATATAGGGCTGGGTTAACTCCTCACACCCCCAGGAGCTCCTCAGGGCTGGGTGATGTCCTGGAGGTCACAGCAGTGGCTCAGTTCCCCTGTGGGTCCCATTGGCAGAGCTGCTTGGAAAAGGGAAATATTCTACAAGGCAAAAAAAAAGCTTGGCGTTTTTTTATTTTCCCAACACTCTGTGCCCATTTTTGGTGGTTACATTGCAAAAGAAAAAAAAAAAGTTGGAATAGTAACGGCAGAACTGCTCCGTGGATTTGTTTAAAAAAATATTAAAAGGGAAAGGGAAGGAAAGATGTTTCTCGTTTTTAAAAATGGAAAATTGAAACCCACTTTGCAGGCGTTTCTGTTAATTTTGTAAAGGCTGTTCACTGGAAACAATGACTAATGAGCTTCAGGGAGGGCTGATTGAGGGGTGACTTGTGTGGGTCTGAGAGGTGCCCAGATGTTCCGTGAGCTGCAGGGAGGGAAGGGACAAGTGGCAATGGAGGAGGGAACTCCAGGAAACTCCTTCCCCTCAGTGCTGATGTGTCCAGAGCTGCATGGTCCTGGAAAACTCCTTTCCCAGAGGATCTCTGCCCAAAATGGGAACAGCACCTTTATTTTGGGAAGTCAGTGGGACACATCCATGGGAGCTCCCCGTGGATCCAGCGACACCAAGGCAGATTTGGCCATAATTTCAAAAATATCCTTTTCCACAGGGCTGTTTGCCAGTCTGGCCAGGCTCCCTTTGGAGCTTCTGGTTCTTATTACTGCCCAAATCATCCTCCCAGTTCTGCTGTAACGCTCCTGCTTTCCCCCCTGATGCTTTAGCCATGTTTGTCTATTATTAAATAAGATTTTTTTTTTCCCTCCCCTAATTAAAGTATCAGCTCTAACCATCCAAGTAGTAAAGTCTTATGTAACTGTCTGCTGAATGAACTGGATTTTGGCATCGTGGTTGAGCAGCGTGGTGGCTCTTCAGGAAAATAAAGAGCAATTTCTGCTCTGACCTTGGGGCTGTGGCTGTGCTGGGCTCCGTTTGCTCTGTGCAAGTGCTCCATTAACCAACCCCTGCCTAACGAGCTTCCCCTGCACCTGGTTTTCAATAAACCACTGCAATCCCCATCCCTTTGGCTCTTTTCTTGGATTATCAGGTGCATTTCTGATCTCTCTCTGTGTCTGCTGCTCTGTCGCGGGTGGAACGTCGAGGTGAGATGATTTAAAAACAGGATGATGCCTTTTGTGGGAGGAGCAGAGAAGTTTTGAGGCCAACAAGCAGCTTTTTGGAGTGGGCAGGGTGACTCTGCAGAGCTGCACAGGCCAAGTGGAAAGGAGTTGTTTTATTGTCCCCAGGATGCTGCTGATTTGGGGGTTTTAGAGCTCTTTTCTCTTATTTTTCCTGCACCCACCTTGCCTGGGGCTGTCGGTGCTGCTGCAGTGCTGTTGTGCTGGTGATTTGTGGTTTGGGGAGGTGAATTTGGGACTGGGGGTGAAGCACAGTGAGGTTAACACCCAAGACAAGCAGCTTCTCCCTGAGCACAGAGGTTTTCCCCAGCACCTCTCATGGAATCTACCTGTGTCAACAAGGTGGCCACATGTTTTTCTTTTAATTTCCGCGTGTTTCTGGCTCGGATTGCAGCTTTTTCTGGTGATTCCACGAGCACCACCCATCCCTGACCCCGTGTTTCCTCCCTGCAGGGTGACATCCAGCAGCTCCTGATCGTGGCAGACCCGCGGGCAGCCCTGGAGTACTGTGAGCACTACAGCCCCGACTGTGACACTGCCATCCCCGACTCCCCCCAGTCCCAGGACCCCAACCAGGATGAATATGTGAGTCTCTCCCGGGGTTTGGGTGTGTTTTGGGGCATAATTACAAATATTTGGGTTCATTTCCCACTCGCAAGCACGTGGCTCCTTCCTCCCGCTCGGCATCGCTGCGACTCATCTCCAACATCCAAGACAGAGCTTCTTTTCAGGATTTGAAGAGCTTCTTTTTAGGATCTGCAGGTTCTGGGTTTGGCTGTTGCCCTTGGGAGTTTCCCTTCTGTCTGCAATCCTCCCATTTCCAAAGACTGAAAAGAACATTCACTCGGAGCTCAGAAACACAGGAGAGACAACAGGAGCCAAGTGTGGAATACTGACCTTCCCTGGCAGGCTCAGTGCTGTCCAGAACAGGCACCAGTTTCTAAATTTTCAAATTGTACTGTTGAACTTGTAAAAGGATTAAACAGTTCTTTCTCAATATGCTGTGAAACAACAGGTGTTAAAGGAGAAGGAAATATTTTTGCCCCTGGATTTGATCTGAATTTCATTTTGGCAGAAATGCTCCTGAGTCATCTCCAGGAGCTGCTGTGCCCAAAAATTTTTCTGTGAAGGCTTCACCTCAGGTCTTTTCTCTAAAAACAGAGAACACAGAAAATAGCCTGGTGCTGGACACATTTTTATTTTTGCTGCCCAATTAGAAATGCCTGGGTGTGGCTGATTTCCAGAAGAGCATCACCTTAATTTTGCACTTTTTTAAGAGCTCCCTGCATTTGCTGTCTGGCATCCTCTTGGGCTGATTCGCTTTCAGCTGAGCCCAGACCTGCAGGGTCAGGGAATCCCCATGCACCAGCAATGCCATCAACCCTCTGAGTTTATCTTTGGGATTTAATTAATCCCTCACCTAAGCAGGGCTTTGGGATGCTCCCGGCGGGGCTCAGCCCCAGGGAAGTGCTTCTGGAGGAACGAGAAACGAGACAAACAAAACAGCGCTTGGGTGCAGTCAAAACCCGCGGCAGCAGGAAAATAAAACTCTTCTCTTAGAGCCAGCAGTCCAACAAGAGCTGGCTTGTCCTGAGGCTGTGTTGCTCCGTGGAGGAATAGCTGCTCCACGCTGCTGCCAGGAGAGCTGGGCTGGCGAGGAGCTGTCTGTGCCCGGCTGGAGCCAGAGGCTCTCTTGGGCTGCTTCCTGAAGAATGACTGACTCCTTGTGGAGAAGGCTGTGCTTTTCCAAGCCATTCAGGATGGGAAGTCGCAGGGGTGATGTTAGGGGATGAGTGGGAATGGTGTCGTTGCTGCTTGGAGTGGCTGTGGGGCTGGAGGGCTTCCTGCCTCTCTCTCGGGGTCAGATGGGGCAGAGCTGGGAGACCTCAGCAATGCAAGGTTAAAAAAACATCGAAGAGTCACTGGGTTGGGTTGGAAAGATCATAAGGTTTATCTAATTCCAAGCCCTTACCATGGGCAGGAACAATCCCAGGTTGCTCCATGCCCAGCCTGGCCTTGGACTCCTCCAGGGATGGAGCAGCCCCAGCTGCTCTGGGTGATCCATCCCAGGCCCTCCCCACCCTCCCAGGGGAGAATTTCTCCCAAATATCCCCTCTAAACCTGCCCTCTGTCAGTGTGAATGTCCAGAGGATCAGGGTGCTGGGTTCTCCCTAATTTCCTGCTCCTCCTCTCCTCGCAGTACACGGACGGGGAGGGAGAAGGTGACACTTACTACTACGAGTATCCCTACTACGAGGATGTGGACGAAGCTGTCAAACCTGAAGTCCCCACCACCAAACCAGCCCCTCCAGAAGTGGCTGCTGGAGAGACACCCGAAACCAAGCAGGTACCGAGGCGGGTCCTGGCAGGGGTGAGGCTGATAAACCTTTCCCCTAAAAGGGGAGGCTGACGCAGAACGGTGTTGTTTCTCTGACTGTGGTGTTTTATTCCCCACGTGCAATAGGATTATCCTGCTCCCACAGCACCCCCCGAGACAGGGAACCCTGGGAACCAGCCCAAGGAGGATGGAGCAGTGGAGGATCCCCTAGTTGATGAGTACAACTACGAGACAATCAACGAGGAGTATTTTACCCCAATGCCCTACGAGGATATCAACTACAATGAGGAAGTCGATCCCCAGGGTGGCCTCACCGAAAATGCAGTGGAAGCTGAACTCCCCACCAGCACCGTCGTCACCTACAACGACACTGATGTAATTTTAATTAATTTTCATTTTTCTTTTTCTTAAATTTTATTAATTCTACTGTTTCATAGCCCTGGAAGCAAAGGAGACGTGAGCAGCCAGATGGTAAATCCGTGAGTGGTTCAGGCAGCTGCTGGGAGAGGAAGTTTCTTGTAAAATGTTTTCACTCCAGATATTTCAGGGTGGGGAACGCAGATTTTTAGAATTTGGTTAAGGATTATTCCCCTGGAAAAAGCTGCTCATATTGACATCTGCATTTCCTTGGGTGAAGTGGTTGCCTGACAAAAAGAGAAATGAGGGTTGCTGTTGCAATCTCAGTAAAAGCCTTTTATCCCAAAGTTATTAATATAAATCCTTAAAATGTTGATTTGCTGGGGAACATCAATATTTTTCACTTTGCCATTCCAGCTGAAAAGCATCCTTATGTTATTCAGTTTATTTTCAAAAGAAAACCAACATTTCAACACTGGGACAAAGCCTTGATTCCAAAACTGCTGGGTCCACCTGGCACGAATCCCTTTGTTCTGTGCATGGATCTTCTCATCCCAGACCCCCCAGCTATTTCTGTTGGAATATTTACATTTTTATCTCCCCACACTTTGACATCCTTCAGCTGAAATGTTGCACTCGAGATTCTTTTAAGTCTTGTCCAGTTCTTGCTTTTTATTTTGGTGCTCAAATGGGTGAAGGTTGATCTCAGCTTTGGATGAATTTTTGGGAGTTGGGTGCTGTGGAGCTCATGTGGAGAAATAATGACATTAAATAGGTAAATTCTTCATTATCCAAGGGAATAAATAATGGGATAACATGGAATTGTTCAGGGTTGGATGGGGCTTGGATCAACCTGCTCCAGTGGAAGTGTCCCTGCCCGTGGCAAGGGTTTTGAACTGGATGAGCTCTAAGGTCCCTTCCAGAATTCCATGTTCCTCTGATGCTTCCAAATCCCACCTTCCCTCCCAGGAAGAGCTTCAGGGTGGTTTCTGCAGTGGTTTTGGGGTTGTGCCAATTCAAGGCTTTCAGGGAGGTGGCAAAAGAGACAGCAAAAGCTGCCAGGATCCTTGGAGTTGGAAACATGAGGGAAATGTCAGGAGAAGTGTCCAAGTGAAGATGTGAGCAGCTGGAGAGAGGCAGGTGCAGATCCAGGGCAGGGGGGATCCAGTGCAGCTAAGGGTGGATAAAAAATCGCAGGAGGAGGATCAAACAGCCCAAAATGACCCACAGGGAGAAATGGAAAAGGCTGCAGGAACTGAGGGAGCCAACCTGAGGGAACCCGTGGATGGGAAGGTTTTCTGTTTCCTGACCAAGAGCCAGAAATCTTTGGCCAAGTTTGGAATTTCTAACAGAGAGGAATTAAAGATTGGATGGAGTGACCTTAAAAAAACAAAGGAAGAGGAAGTAGGAGGCTTAAGGGCCTCTTCAGTTGTTAGGAAAAGGAAACAGAGGAGGAAAGTTCAGGTAGGGAACTCCCCAGTTATTCCAAATATCATCTTTCCATGCAAATAGACCTGGGGACCTCAATTAAAATATCAAACCAGACTTCTCTGATATTCATTTCAAGACAGGCAATTTGCTGTTATCCCCAAACCCTTAAAGCCAGATAAGATTTTTTTAGATTAGGGTTTTAAGGTTTCAAAGTGCAAAACTAAGTAAAATATTTGAGCCAGGATAAAAGGGATATGTGATAGCAGGAGATGCATTTGAACCAAAGGAAAAAATATTTTGACTTTTCCAAGTTTTCTGGTTGAATGATTGCCAAATTATAATTTCTGCCAAAGCCAGTTGGTGTTTGCAGAGGTAAGAGAAGGTGGGGTGATGATTGCCTTAGTTCTAGGCTTAGTGTTAGTTTAAAACCTCCTGAATTTGGACCCAGATGCTCTTGCTTGTGGGTTCTGAGTAATTTTGGCACAGAAAGAAGGTCTGGAGGCAGTGATGGCACTGAAGTGATTTCGAATTCGTAGTAATGAGGAGGTGTTTCTCCAGGAAGCACTGGAAACAATTCAATTTACAGACTATTTTGGTCACTACCTGGATGAGAAAGGAACCAAATAAATACCAGCAGCACATGTTGTTCTGTGCAGCTCAGAGCAAGGGGTGCCAAGGGCTGATAAAAGCACATGTGGAGAGGAGCAAGGAAATTCTGATCCTTGTCTGGATGTCCTTGCAGTGCTCCACAGCATCTGCTGGGGGAAGGACTGGGAGAGGATTCAGGGATGAAGGCATCAGAGTTGTAACAACTCTGCTCCTTGGACGAGCCCAGGCGCAAATTGGATCCCAGACTAAACAAACAGGAGGTTTTCATAGGAGCGAGCTGGGATTTTTCCACATTTCCTGCTGTAATTGGACACTCACAATGACACACTGTGGGTTTGATGTGCATCTGAAATGTGGGAACGGATGTGGGACTGCTTGGGCTCGATCGCCCAGCGTCTCCAGCACGGAGGGACGAGGAGCACTTGGAGCTCCAGACTTCCATTACCTCTTCCTTCAGGCATTTGGAGGCTGCAGGATCCTCCTGACAGGAGCTTTGTGTTGGGTTTTGTTCTCCTCACTGCAGCTTTTCTACTCGCAGTGTTTTATTGGGGATCAGCGGAGAAAATCCCAGGGAAAGCCAGGGTGTGTATTTGACATGAAGCTTCTCCCATCTGTCTCCCTGCTGCTGGAGAATTCCCTTGGAGGTCACTGGGATTTAAAAATCCCAGAATTTAATTTTCTCCTGGTTTCTCCCTTGTCACCATTATTATAAATCACCCTCCCTTTGCAAAAATCACTCCCCTTAATACAACAACACATTGATATTCCAACATGCCCAGCCAGGAGAGAATTCCAGCCTGACACCTCACTGCTCTTTCCTCTCCAGGCTGCTCAAGGAGGGGACGACCTGGATAAGGATTTCACTGAGGAAACCATCAAGGAATACGATGGGAATTATTATGACAATTACTACGACAGGACAGCCTCTCCCGACATCGGCCCCGGCATGCCAGCCAACCAGGACACCATCTACGAAGGGGTGAGAGGATTTCTGTTCCATCCAGGGGAAAAACTGCTTCCAAACCTTCATCCTTCCATAATTTAGAGCAGATTTAGCAAGGTGAAAAGCAGTGGAAGCATCATCTCGCTTGGGTTCACCCACCTGCAACGTGGGTTTGGGAAAGGAGGATCTGCTTTGGATTTTTTCCTGCGTGAAGCTCAGCAGAATTGTCCTAAAATCTGCAATCCTGCTGGGATTGGTGATGATGATGATGATGATGGTGATGATGATGATGATGATGATGTCCTCTCTGACTGTCTGGCTTTGTGTCCCACAGATCGGTGGCCCCCGGGGTGAGAAGGGACAGAAGGGGGAACCTGCCATCATTGAGCCGGTAAGGACCGCCTGGGGTTTGGGGTTTTGTTGCTTTTTTCCCCATGGAAAAAAGGTGCAAAGAGTTTTTCTCGCTGAGAAGTGGGAGGAAAATTTCCGATGAAAAAAAAGGTGCAAAGAGTTTCCTCTCACTGAGACAGCTGGGAGGAAAACTTCCCATGAAAGAATTCCTCGGTTCATTTAAAAATTTCTAATATTAAACACTGTAATGATAGAATTTTTTTTTTAAAGCTTCAAGAAGCGACCTAAATCATGAAGAAAGCCCAAGAACTCCCATGAAATCTCCCATTTAGCAAAACCAAGGTCTGATCCCTCTGGAGTTTGCAGTGATCCACAGCCATGGCCAGGTCATACCCTGCCCTGCCCTTGCACTTGGGGCTGCCTTTAATTGTGCCACCAGTGGGCTCATCCTGTGGAAATGAAGGGCTCTGGAGAGGAGAGCTTTGCTCCTGCAGTGCCCCACAGTCCCCCAGCAGAGAAACCCTGTGTGTCTCAGCAGTGCAACCCGCTGGGCTCTCTCTTGCTGCTCCTGGCCTGCTTTTGAGGTGTTTTTCTCTCTCCAGAGCAGTTCCCAGCTGTCTGTGCTCTCTGCAGAAGCTGTGGTGCCCAGCCTGAGGTGGGGAAGGAGCTCCTGCCCCGTGCTGGGGTTGGCTCAGGGGATCCTGCTGGGTTGATTCCCATCATTTTTTCCCCTCTCAGTTTGTCAGGATGCCCTGGTACCCCCATTGCTGCTGTTCCCCAGGCTGGGATTGGGGATCACATCCTTTTAGGGGATCACATCCTTTCAGGGATCACATCCTCTTGGGATCACATCCTTTTGGGGATCACATCCTTTTGGGGATCACATCCTTTAGGGGATCACATCCTTTTAGGGGATCACATCCTTTTGGGGATCACATCCTTTAGGGGATCACATCCTTTTGGGGTCACATCCATTTGGGGATCATGTCCTTTTGGGGATCACATCTTTTTGGGGATCACATCCTTTTGGGGATCACATCCTTTTAGAGATCACATCCTTTTGGGGGATCACATCCTTTCAGGGATCACATCTTTTTGGGGATCACATCCCTTTGGGGATCCCATCCTTTAGGGGATCCCATCCTTTTGGGGATCCCATCCTTTAGGGGATCCCATCCTTGCCCCCACCTGCCCCCAGCCCAGTCCCCAGAGGGCTGAGCCTGCTGGCTGCACACAGCAGCTCAATTAACCTAATTTTCCTTGGCAGAAGGCCAGCTCAGCACCCAGCCTTGCAGCAGCACTTCCCATCCTCCTGAATCCATTCTTTCCCTTTTTATTTTTTCCCTTCTTTCCCTCTTTCGCCTGAAATTCCTGCAGGTAGTGGGGAGAGGAGCCAAGGAAGAAGCTGGGGTGAAGCCGTGTGGCTTGAAAACTCCAATTAAGCGCCTTATTAAAAACATTTCTGACCTCTCCTTCCTTCTCCTCCTTTCTGGGTCTCTCGCTCTGCAAACAAAAGGAGGAGTCAGAGATTTCCTTATCAGAGGGGTGGGAAGGGAAGGGAAGGAAGGGGGGCAGGCAGACCCCACGGAGATGATGGCAGAAGCCCAGCCTGAAGAGCTCCAAAGCGAACCAAATAGTTAAGTTTAATCATCCAGAAGGAATTTGGCCGCCTTTGCTATTTCAAAACACTGGAGCATGGATGGCTTTTGCCAGAAAGTAAACAAGACCAAATGCTGCCTCGTCCCTCTCCGTGCAGCTCCTCTCGAGCAGGGAAATTCGGATTTGCTGCGCTCTTCAGCTCTTTTTATTTATTTTATTTTATTTTATTTTTAATTTTTGGTGGGAGCTGCGGGAGAAGGGAAATCAAACCCAAGCACCACGTTGGATTCTGCTGGATTTTCACCCCTTCCCGTTGAACCTGGCTGTCCTTCAATCCTTGCTCTGTGCTGACACTTGCTGGAGGCAGCAGGGCAGGGCAGAGCAGGGATGGAGAGCATCCCAAACATCCCAGCTGTGGGGCCATCGGGCTGCTGTCACCTCCCCGGAGCCCTCTGGCATTTTGGGGTGACCCTGGTGCTCAGGGTTTGCTCAGCACTCTGCTTTTCCACAGGATTCTGGGCTGTTCTGGGCTGTGGGTGGTGTGTGGAGTGAAGCCTCACCCTGTTTTCCCCAAGGACAATCCCAAACCCGTGGTGGGTTTGCCCTCCTTGGTGGCATCCCCCACTGGTGCTGTCCCCAAATCCTCCCACATGCCCATCGCTGAGGGTTCCTTGCCGAGGAGAATCTCCAGATCTCCCCGAGGCCAGAGCTTGACGGAAAGCAGCAGATAAAGATGGGAAGATGCCAAGGATGTTTGCATCCCAAATGGGCTCATTATCCCTGACTCTTCCCATCATGCAGGACTGACATGGGAAGCTGAGCCTCGGTTCTCTCAGCCCAGCACCCCAAAAATCCCCTGGGGAGCCCTGGGGGGGCTGGGATGCTATTTTAGTTTCTAGTTTAGAACCTGGCACTGCAAAATGGGGCATCACTGGTCCCAACAGGGATGGATTTTGGGGTTTCCATACTCTGGGATCTCAACAAGGAGTGATTTTGGGGTTTCCATACTCTGGGATCTCAATAAGGATGGATTTTGGGGTTTCCATACTCTGGGACCTGAAAAAGAATGGATTTTGGGGTATCCATAGGCTGGGATTTCAAGAAGAATGGATTTTGGGGTTTCCATACTCTGAAATTTCAACAAGGATGGATTTTGGGGTGTCCATAGGCTGGGATCTCAACAAGGATTGATTTTGGGGTTTCCATACTCTGGGATCTCAGTAAGGATGGATTTTGGGGTTTCCATACTCTGGGATCTCAACAAGAATGGATTTTGGGGTTTCCATACTCTGGGATCTCAATAAATATGGATTTTGGGGTTTCCATACTCTGGGATCTCAATGAAGGATGGATGTTGGGGTGTCCATAAGCTGGGATTCTGGGGTTTCCCTGCAGGCTGAAAGCAAAGGCATACGAAATTCACCCCTAATTCCCTCCCAGGGAAGTATTTCCATGGCTGACCCTGCAGTGGGCTCAGGGTGAAGCCCGTGACCTCAATTCCTGCCTGGTGAGGAGCTGCAGAGGCACTGCTGGGGTGGCAGCAGCACATTTCCCCTCACACATCCCACTGCAGCCAGAGCCAGACCTTCAGTGGGATTTTCAATGCTGTGGTGATGACCAGGAGAGGCAGAAAATAGAGCTGGCCGAGCACTGGTGGTGCAGGAACACTGGGGGAAGCAGAGCTGGTCATTTTAGGGTGTTTTAGGGGTTTTTTTTTGCTGCTCTGGGGCAGGAATGCCTGGATTTTCCTGCAGACATTTCAGATTTGTTCTGCTCAGCCCTGGCTGCTGGGATGGGGTCAGATGAGGCTTTTGGCACCAGAGCCTGAGAACAATTTAGGGTGACCCCAAAGCAGCCCCAGCATGCCTTCTCCAACTGCTCCCCCACGGATTTTTCCAGGATTTCATCCCTTAGCAGAAATGTCCCCGTTTGCCACAGGTGAGCTGGGAATTGCTGGCTCAGCTTTATCCCTAATCCACTTCTCCCTGTGGAACTTTTCCCAAAACATCCCCCTGATGCCTCCTGGAAAACATTTCCCAGGTGGATTTTCCAGGTTTCCTTCCTGCCTCTTACATACTCATGAGGTTAAAAAAAAACCAAAAAAACCCCCAAACCTCAATTTTCCTGAGTAAATGATAGATCTGATCTAAAATGATGACAAAATATTGAGATTGAACAGGCTGGAGTAACATTATTCCAGCATTTTTTCCCACACAGTGATTTCCTACGCTCACAGAGGAAATCACAGCGTGCAGTCTGCTGGAGAAAAATAATTTCAAAGAACACCTTGCAATTTGATTGCTAATTTCTTGTTAAGCTGTTTAGGGCTAGGAACAGCTTTCTCCTCAAGCTCCAGCATCGTCAAGGCTGGAAAAGCTCCAGGATTTGCTTTTCCCTGGATGTGAGCAAGGGGAGAAGGTTGTGGTGGGGAAGGTGCTGGGGGTAAGGGCTACTCTGCTGAGCCCTGTGGGATTTAAATCCACATTATTTGACTTTTCCAAGCACCTCCTGCACCTCTGGGGGGTTTCATCCAGACGGAGTGCAAACCCTCCAGCTCTGGGATGTCTCGGTGGAGCAGCAAGACCTGAAATATTTAGGAACAACTAATCTCTGGGCTTTTCCCTGTGGTCAAACTCATTTTGAGGATGTGTCTAATCACTTTTTTTTCCTTTTTTTCTGCTCAGGGAATGCTGGTTGAAGGCCCCCCAGGTCCCGAAGGCCCTGCAGTAAGTGACATTTTCCTCCTGCTCCGTGGCTCTGTTGCTCCCATCTGCCACCCATGTGCACAGGGAGGGCTTTGGGGTGGATTTGCTGGTGCAAAAATAAACAGAAAGCTCGAAATCTTTTCCTGCTCGTGGTAGAAATCTGCTGCAAATAAGAACACGTTTTCCTGGCTCATTTTTCCCCGGTGTTCTTCTCTGCCAGGGACTTCCAGGACCTCCAGGACCGACTGGACCTGTGGGATTAATGGGTGACCCAGGGGAGAGGGTGAGTGACCACAGTTTTCTCCTTTTTGCTGGAGTTTGGGGTTGGTTTGTGTGGGTAAAGTGGGGCTGTGGGGGATCCCTGGAGCCTTAAAATCCTGTTCATCCTGGAACAGCAATTCCCCCTGAGTCAGCCCCAAAAAGGAGCTCATGGTGGGGCACAGTGCAGAGCTTTGCCTCCAGGGGCAAAGGGTAGGAAAAATGACATTTATTAAACTATTTTCCAAGTTCAAACCAACCGTGAGGCTGAAAACTCTCTGCTCCTCCCAGAGCAGGATCTGGGCTGTGGCACTGGGCAAGCAGGAGCAGCAAACACAGAAATAATCCTTAGCACAGGGAAATGGAGTTCAGCGCTGATCCTGCCTCCTCATTCTGCTGCTGGAACGTCCTGGCAGAAGGTTTGGCTTCTCTTGGCCCCAGGGTGGCTCTGGGGTCACACCAGGCTCTCTCCCTGTGACTTTTCAGTGTCCCAGTGTCCCAGAGGGAGAGCAGCTCTTGTGCAGCACTTCACCTTTTCCCTAGGTGCATCATAGGTCTGTCCCAGCGAGCACCAGGGGCTGATTTATGTTCTTTAGAGATGCCATAACTCAGGTTTGGATGTTGCTGTAAATCAGATTTGTCCCTGGCAGCCTCTGCTTGCTGAACTGCTGCTGCTGCAGAGCTCCCAGCTTGGGGATGTCTCAGCAAAGGCAGCTCCTCCCGAGTGCTTTTGGGGATTGTGACCCCAAATCCCACACTTTAGTGCTGTGTTTCTGTCAGAGTAATGTAGTTATTTGTTACTGCTGAGGACTGGCACAGGGGACATTTACCTGGCATGAGCAAATCCGTGGATTTCAGCTGATAGTGGAGCAAAACCAGCAGAGTTTGGAGCTTGGCTGGTACCTTGGTGTTGAGGGCAGTCAGGTGTGGGTCCAGAACAGCTCCTGGAGCTCTGCTGCTCCAGCTGGGAATGATTCCAGCAGCCCCAAAGGGACAGAACCAATGTGCCACAGGTCACAGACAGGCCTGGGTTGGGTCTGTTTTCCCTAGAAAGCACAGGAGGGAGGGAGCAGCAGTGTTGCAGATCCTGGGAGATGCTCCAGAACACTCCACATCCCACTGCTGTCCCTGCTGTCACTGCTGTCATTGCTGTCACCCAGCAAACCCACAACACCTCTCCAAGAAAGGAGTCTTATCAGCAAACACTTCCCAATCTGATTCCTGAGCAGTTTTCCTGGCAGATAAGGCAGCTCCCTGCCCGTGGCAGGCTGTTGATCCTTCGTGGATCCAGCAGCTGATTCCTGGATGGGAACCACATCCCATTTGGGTGCCCAGAAGGATCAGCTGGGGTGACCAGGCACAGACTCGGTGGTTGTAGGGCTTCCTGCTCTCCTGGCAGATATTTTGGCTTGGATAAAGTGGGGAAAGGCCATGCCCAAATTCAGATGGGAAGGTCTGGCTGGATGAGGGGAGTTGTGCTGGTCTGAGGTGTTTTTTCCCACAGCTGGTTGTTGGAAATGCTGCTCAGTGTTTGTGGCCTTGATTATATTTTTTTCTTTTTTAACAAAAATTGAGTAACCTAGGACCCAGAAAGAGCAGAAGGGAGAATTCACTCCATTGCAGATCAGAGCAGGATCTCCCCTTGGCCTTGTTTAAAGGGCTGCAGTGATGTCCCTGCAGTGGCCATGTCCATGTCCACATCCCCTTTTCCTTCTGATGTACCCACAATGCCAAATAAAACCACTGAGAGAGACAAAATCACTGCTGGCCTGCACTGGGAGGCATCTCCTGAGGTTTTAAGGTGCACCTGAGGAGATTCCTCAGGTTTGGGGCATTCCTGTCCCAATGTCCCCAACCTGAGCCCTGGATTTTTTTTAGTGAAGGTTCCTTATTGCCTCCTTGGTCCCTGTGGGCTCAGCTGGAGCCCTGTGGCTGCTGCACTCCCACTTTTCCCCTGGAATAATGCTGGGAACACCCTCACCTCATCTGCACTGCTGCTGTGGTTCCTGTGGGGTGGGATGGAGCAGCAATCACATTTCTTGTGGCTGTGACATGACTGAGGACAAGGGGCTCTGCCTGAGCGCCATCGATCCTCCCGAAGTCAATACAGCTCAGCCTGGCAGCCCGGGCCACCAGACTGCTGCTGGGCTTAGCCCTGGGGCCACCAGACTGCTGCTGGGCTTAGCCCTGGGGCCACCAGACTGCTGCTGGGCTTAACCCTTGGGCCACCAGACTGTTCCTGGGCTTAACCCTTGTGCCACCAGACTGCTGCTGGGCTTAACCCTTGTGCCACCAAACTGCTCCTGGGCTTAACCCTTGGGCCACCAGACTGCTGCTGGGCTTAGCCCTGGGGCCACCAGGCTGTTCCTGGGCTGGGCTTAGCCCTGGGGCCACCAGACTGTTCCTGGGCTGGGCTTAACCCTTGGGCCACCAGACTGCTCCTGGGCTTAACCCTTGGGCCACCAAACTGCTGCTGGGCTTAACCCTTGGGCCACCAGACTGTTCCTGGGCTGGGCTTAACCCTTGGGCCACCAGACTGTTCCTGGGCTTAACCCTTGTGCCACCAAACTGCTCCTGGGCTTAACCCTTGGGCCACCAGACTGATGCTGGCCTTAACCCTTGTGCCACCAAACTGCTCCTGGGCTCAGCTTAGCCCTTGTGCCACCACACTGCTGCTGGGCTTAGCCCTTGTGCCACTGAACTGTTCCTGGGCTTAACCCTTGAGGCACCACATTCCTGCTCCAGCACAAGGAGCTCTGCAGCCTCAGGTTCAGAATTCCCGCAGGGTGGGGGAGCTGGGCACTGCCCCAGCCATGGTTTGCATCTCTCAGTGGCCCAGGATGAGCCAAAAGAGCCCTGTGGCTTCGCCCCATTCTTGGTTAGTCTCCATCCTGCAGGAGCCCTGGTGATACTCAGCTCTGCCTTCTCCTCTCCTCCATCCCCTGCTGCATTCCTGGCAGGCTGGATGGACCCTGGGGACAGGGGACTCTCTCTGTGTCATTTGTCCAGGCAGATGCAGCCATTTGCTGGCCAAGCTCCTTTGGAACAGCCCTGCAAAGCCCAGCAGCAGCAGACACTCTGTCCCCAGTGCTGCTGCTCCACACCCTCCAGTGAAAGGAATAATTTGCATTCTAGCACAGGCTGCACGTCCTGCTTTTGCCAGTGTCCAGAACAGAGTGTAACACAACCCATTGTGCAGAGATAAGTGATGAACTCGCCGAGCCAGGAGCCGCGACTGTATTAAAACCCTCCTTTTCAATTAGAGCAGCTCCTCTTTTAATTTGTTTATTATTAACCCCGAGCGGAGCTCATGAATTTACATGACCCTTCCCTGCTTACAGTGAGGAGCATTCCCTCTGCCTGCATCTGATAGAGAGACCTTTTCATTTGCAATCAGGCAGGTGCAGGGAATTAACACCCCGACAATAGGCAGCTCTGTTCATGTTGGCCAGCACTCGTTTCGCCCTGCTTTCCTCCTCACGTCAGCTCCTCCCTTCATCCCAACATTTCAGAGGCACAGAGCAGTTGGTGGCAGAGCAGAACTGAGGAGCAGCCTGGCTGTGGGAGGCTGCAGAGGGCTCAGAGCGGGGAGGATGCTTTGGGATGGATTAGGCAGCTTTCCTGGAGCAGTGGGAAGAGGGAAAATATGGCATTTTAAAGACCACAAAGCTGTTTCAGGGAGGCTACAGGCTGGGAGGAAGGAAGTGGGAAAATGTGTTGTTTTGAAGGAGATGAGCAAACTGCAGCTCCCTCACCCACCCCGGTGTTTGTTGGGAAATTTGGGGTGTCTGGGGGCTCTGGGGGGTCAGCACACCTTGGGGGCAGGCTGGTCACAAAATACCTTCCAAAACCACACAGGCATTGAATCCCAAAGGACTGACTCCCCTGGGGATTGTTTTGCACCTCAGAAGTGCAATAGGATCCCTAAAAATCCTAATTTGCCTTCTGAATATTTCCAGGGTGCTGTTTTTCCCGCGTGCTGCCTTAACTGGGAGATCCCAAAAACTGCAAGAAACATCTTCTACTGTATAATTTTCTGACCAGGGCTGAAAAATAATCAGGGAGAGAGAGAGACTCGGTGAATTTTAAGGCTGCTGGTGAAGCTCCCCACACAAACACCCCCAGGTTTCAGTTTGACCATTCCCTTGAAATACTGCCCCAGTGTTTGCTCTCAGCGTGGCATTTTAGAGCACTGCACCAAATGCAAGCTGAAGTCCCCATCCCTGCCTGCTGTATATCAGCAAATCCCCATTTCCATAATGAGAGCCACACAGATTTACACCCAGACCCTGGCAGGCTGCATTTCTTCCAGGCATTCATGAATTTAAATTTCCAAAGTGCTTTATGGGTTTGATTTTTCCTCTATTCCGTTGCCCCTGCTCCCTCCCCTCCTCGCCGGTCCATTCCACCAGGAAAAGACCTCCCACACCCACCCTGAAACAAAAAAAGAGGCATTTATGGATAAAAGCACTGCATCAACACTTGTCAGGAGAGATAAACAAGCTCAGTCCTGCTCCGTCAGAGGCAGGGTTGGAGTTAAAGGAGGAGAGGGAGAGAAATGGAAGTTTATTATATAAAACAAGCCTGGCCTGAATTATTTGTGGTGTTTCTGCTCCAGCAGAGGGGTCTGGGATGGGGTTTTGGGGGGACTCTAGGTGGGCCAGGCTGAGCACACTGTGGATGTCCCACCATGATCCTGCCTGGAGAAATGGATGTGCTGGATGTTCTGCAGTCCCCCCCGGGCTCTGCTGGGATTTTTCCCGGAGTTTTTTTGCTGATCCATCTCTGGCTGCAGCAGGGCTGGGAGAGGAGTTGTCATTCCAGGCTGGCCGTGGTGCAGAGCTGAAACTGGGCTCTGCAGGGCTCTGCCTCTGCCCTGTCCTGGTGGGACACCATGGCTGGGGACACCATGGCTGGGGACACCACGGCTGGGGACACCATGGCTGGGGACACCACAGCCCTGGCCAGCCTGGGGCAGGGACAGCTCCTCACCCCACCCGGGGCTGGGCTCTAATTTAGTGCTGGAAATGTGGATGGGAACAGTTTGGGTTCCTTTTTAGGGGAAGCAATGAGGGAACTGGGAATTGGGAAGTCCTCTTGGACATGGAAGAAGAGGGAGCAGAGTGGTGTGGGATGGAGAGATCCTGCTGGAAGGGTGTGGGGCGAGGATAGTGCAGCAAATGGTTTGGTTTGGTGGCCTGTTGGATTTTTAGGAATTTTGGATTTTTAGGAATTTTTTGATTTTTAGGAATTTTGTTACCTCTTTGTCTTTCTCTCCTCCCTTTCCCCCCTTTACCCAGCTCCCTGTGCCCTGTAGGGTGAATTTAGGACTTCCTGGCCTGTTGGTGTCCCCGTGGCTGAGATTTGTGTCAGGGTTTTGTGTTTACCTTTTGCTGATATTTGAACAGGATAACCTGCAGGCAGGTTGAGGAGACTGAGAACTACAAAGATGTTCACTGCTTTCCCTTCCGAGAGCATTGGTTCTCTATAAATTGATTTATTATTGGTGTTTATTAAATAAAGGCATCTCCAAGCCATCAGTCTTGAGCTTTTGGCCACAAAATGAGCACCAGAGCTTCTCTTGGCCTTACTGAGATGTGATCAAGTCCCAGTTGCCTTAAGCTGCTGGGAAAATTGCAATTAGACACATTGATGTCATCCTCATTTGCATATGGGATCACTGGGATGATGTGTCAATCTGGGCTAACCTCAGCTTTTTGCCAAGTTGGGAAAGCAGATAATCTCTGGGCTGCCTTGGGAGAATTGGCCATATTTGATTATTTATGGCTTCTTCAGTAGATCTTGCACTGCACACTCGTTGCTTTATGGGAGTTAAAGAGACTCCACTGGTGTTAATCAGCAGAGCTCCATGGAGATCCGTGGATTTGGGCTGATTTACAGCCCCTGACAGCATCACTCCACTGCAGCTGCAAGGAGCCTCAGAGGACAAAAATATTAAAAAAAAAGAAAAAAAAAAGAGAGAGGGAGAGAGAAATGAAATGGCCCAGCTGATTGAATGTGAAAAGAATTTATCCTCCTTCATGTCTCTCTCACTGACCCTGAGTTAGGAAGTTCCATCTATTTTATTTTTTTTTTCTGGATAGTTTTTAACAGATCCAGCTAAATGCTGCTTCCATTCACTTGGAGCATTGCAGGGACTTGGATTGCTCACTCCAGAATTGCACCTGGAAATAGGTGGGGGGCACCTATAGGAGGAAGATGAGAGAATGAAGAAAATTTAAGAAAAATTGTGTGTTCTTACAGACGTGCATTTGCCCTGGCTTTGGGATGCCTCCAAGCTCAATCCCTGTCACGACAATATCATGATATATCCCTTTACGGCCACAGCTGCTGATGTATGAACATAACTATGATGATATTTTAGACGCAACTGAAATGATATTTTAGAAGTTTATTTGAATTTCTTCTCCTTCCAGGGCCCACCTGGGCGCCCGGGTCTCCCAGGAGCAGATGGATTGCCAGGACCACCAGGGACAATGCTGATGCTGCCTGTGAGTACAAAGAGAGCTAAAAAAGCCTTAAAATGAGTCAGGTTTCTTGGTTTTGCTGCTGTTTAATGCCTCTCCTTGCAGAGGTCTCCCAACTCCTTTACCCCAAGGATAAAGGGGTTTTTTCCTTGGGATAAAATAATTCTAAATGGTTCCCCTTGGAAATTGACTTTTTGCACTGGAACTCCTTCACTGGTCAGTAGCACAGTCACACAGGTTAAAATTTCCAGAGTGATGGATAATGATAGAAATCATGCAATACCCCAAGGTGGATATTTATTGTCCACGGGGATTATTAAATCCAACTCCTGGCACTGCACAGGACAACCCCAAAAATCCCACCCTGTGCCTGAGAGTGTTGTCCAAACATTTCTCAGCTTCTGAATGAGCTGAAGTGTTTCTGACTGGACAGAGAGAGACAAGAGCCATGAAGAACCAACTGAAGACACCCCAGCAGTCAGATTTCCAAGCAGAGCCCTCCCTCCTGCAGTGAGGAGCCTCTAACAGCTCTCCAAAAGTGCCAAAATTTGAATCCCCTGAACGAATCCAGCTCTTTTAATGCCCAGTGCCTAGAATTGCACCAAAGCTATGGATACATGAAGAACAGAAGCTAAAAATTTAAGGCTAAAAATTCTTAAGGCTAAAAATTCTTAAGGCATTCTTACCTGGGGACAAACCCTCAGGTCCAGAGCACACATCTGGCTGCAGCTGGGATGTGTGGATGGAGCTGCTCTGCCACTCAGAGCTGTTTGTAGACTTTAACACGGAATTTTTGGGGTAAAATAGGCTAAAACCCCAAATTCTTAAAGCACCCAAACTCTGGTAGTTTAGGCAAAGTGGCATGAGAAGCTCAGCCTCTGCCTGGGGCAGATGGGAGCTGCACAGATAATCTGAGGCAACCCCAGGTCTAGGGAATGGGAGAACTGGGAGAGCTGGGAATGGCAGCCTGGGAGAACTGGGAATGTGGGGGGGGGGGGGGGGGGGGGGGGGGGGGGGGGGGGGGGGGGCAGCCCTGGGAATGTCAGCCTGGGAATGTCAGCCCTGGGAGAACTGGGAATGTCAGCCCTGGGAGAGCTGGGAATGTCAGCCTGGGAGAGCTGGGAATGTCAGCCCTGGGAATGTCAGCTCTGGGAGAACTGGGAATGTCAGCCTGGGAGAACTGGGAATGGCAGCTCTGGGAATGTCAGTTGTGAGAACTGGGAATGGCAGCTCTGGGAGAACTGGGAATGTCAGCCTGGGAGAGCTGGGAATGTCATGCCTGGCATCCCTGGGAATGTCATCCCTGGCAGAGCCCCGTGCTGCTGGTGAATGTGCCCTGGGAGGTCCCCAAGGCCACAATCCCCCCCATTGTGCTGCACCCCGCGCTGGCAGCGCTCCCCGTGCCCAGGCAGAGCTCCCTTGGTGGCCCTGAGCTGGGTGACCCCAGGGCTGTGGGGTTACTGGGACAGGCTGGGAGCACTGGGATGGACTGGGGGCAGTCATGCTGAACGGAGCTGCTGCGAGGGTGGAGGAGGGATGGCAAACCTGACCTGCTCTGTCCACCTTGTTCCCCCAGTTCCGCTTCAGCGGAGGAGGAGACGCCGGCTCCAAGGGACCCATGGTGTCAGCCCAGGAGGCACAAGCCCAGGCCATCCTGCAGCAAGCCAGGGTGAGTCTGGCAGCTGGGAGGGCTCTCAGCAGGGAGAAAAAGCAGAATTTATTGGGAGAAAGCAGGAGAAATGTGTCCCATCTCTGCCTGCTTGCCCTGTTCCCGATGCTGGTGGTGGAACTTCTCCCCTGGCTGGATTGCACCTGCATGGTTTGGGGTTTTGGGGTTTTATCGATAACCAGCAAGGCTGCAGGTCGTGGCAAGCTGGTTTCAAATATCAAATTCAAATAGCCCTTTGGCTGCATGCAGCAGCCACACAGACCTGTGGGTTTCACATATTGGTGTTTTCAAGGTCTGTAGGTTGCAGAGGTTGTGCTCGAAACATTTTCTTATTTTTGCGTAGTTTTCCCCCAGTAAACCCTCCTAATGAAATGCTTGTCACAGATGGAAGCTGCTCCCAGCTCCAGGAATCTCACCAGGCAGATTTGTAATTTCATGTATTTCTCTGGGAATACACGATGACTATCCCTGCAACATTTTTTTTTTTCCCTGGGATGACCTTATTGATTGACGTTCAAATCATCCCTGGCTGGCTGGAGAGACAAGATTGGCACATTCCCAGCACAACTCCTGAGCCTGCCTGCCTGAGCACCTCTGTATAAAAAAAGGCTTTGCACTCATCTGTTCAAAACAAAACTTCATTTTCAGCCAGTGCAGCTCTGACATTTTCCTTCCCTGGCTGCTTGTGGGAGTTTCCCCGAGCTCTGACATTTCAAAGCAGAGATGCAGGAGGAGCTGGGGGAACCCCAAAATTCCCTCCCTGCTGTGTTTGCCCCCATCTTGCCCAAAAGGGGACAAATTCTGCTATAAATTGCCCAAATTCTTTGCAAAGAAGGAGAAAATTTAATCTGTTTTAGGGCAGCAGTTCCCAAAGGGACACAGCTTTGGTGATGTTTTCTTTGGGGACAACCCCTCAGCTCCAGAATCCACATCTGGCTGCAGCTGGGATGTGTGGATGGAGCTGCTCTGCCACTCAGAGCTGCTTGTAGACTTTAACACGGAATTTTTTGGGGCTAAAATAGCCTAAAAACCCAATTTATTTCACCCTTGAATGGGATAAATCCCATGTCACCCCCTGCTGGGTGGCACGTGTCCCTTTTGGGTTTTTTAACGAGGTGTTTGGCTTAGCTGGGGTTTTCCTGCTTTCCACCCTTTTTGCAGAGGAGTTGGAATTTTTACCCATTCAGGCAGAGTACAGAGCCCTGATCCCCCAAACACTGCATTTTCCTGTCCATTAACCTCGTGCTGACAATAATATCCTGCATTATGTTCCTGGTGTTACCTTGTCAGTCCTAATTTCCAGCCTGCCTGGGTCTGTTCCATCAGCGTTTTTATTTTCCTGGGAAATAGGGGGTTTGACCTGAGAAACGTTTCAGGAGAAGCATCTGCTTTCTCCAACTCGCTGCTTTGGTTCTTTTCTTCTTCTGCCTGCTGAAAATCGTGATTTACGAAAAAACAAAGGTCCTCCCTCCCCTCACTCAAAGTCCCCTTTTTATTTAAATTTTCAGGTTTAGGGGAAAAATTTTAAAAAATAAATAAAATCCTGGATAATGTTTTGACTGCGGATGAAAAGCTGAATGTTTCTAGGAAGAAAAATAATCAGTTTTTTGGCTAATTTAATATTTTTGCCTGAAAATCATGATGCTGAAAGGGAAATAAATGTCAATTTTTTGGTGGGTAACAACAGGACACGGCAGGATTGGAAAAAGAGTCCCTCAGCAAGGATAACCTTTATCCTTTTTTGGGCTTGTTTTCCTGGTTATCACCGCCGTTAATTGCATTATTAGGTTGATTTATCCCCTTAAAAATTTGGCTTTCATTAGGCACCACACGTTGCTGCAGCCAGCAGTGGTTCAGAGCATCTCCCTTTTTAATGGGGTGTTGTAAAAAGATGCCACAGGACCAGCATTTGTGCAATATTTATGCCGTTCCAAGCGCAATCACGGGTAGATTTTAATTACCGGAGTACACAGATAATTACAACTCTATGAAAGTGTTGGGTTGTCACGAGGGAACAAATTGTCTGAGGGTTGTTTTAAAGCATGGCCCAGCTCCATTTCCCACCGTGGAAATGACTGGATTGATGCAGAGTTAACACGACTCCTTAATTATGGAGCTAAAAGCCCCCTGTGTTCAGCTTCAATTGGGAGTTCAGCTTGCAGGATATTAAGTAGTAACCAAAAAAAAAAAAGGGAAAAATTCCTCTAAAATTGAACTACCAGGAGCATAAAAAAAAAGGTTTTGCTGAGCTGAAGTGGGATCATGAATATTTCTGTCCTCTCAGCAGATTCATGAATAGAAAGTCCAGGGGCTTGCATGGAATAATAGAATGGTTTGGGTTTGAAAGGGAGATTAAATCCCATCTTGTTCCAAGCACTTCCATGGCCAGGGACACCTCCCACCATCCCAGGCTGCTCCAGGCCTGACCTTGGACAATTCCAGGGATCCAGGGGCAGCCACAGCTGCTCTGGGCAAAATGAAATTTTTTTCCCATTTTCCTATTTGTGAGTGCAGGAAGGACTTGGTAGGGCAACACCTGAAATTCCCAGGGGATGTGGACATTGCTCCAAGGATCTGTGGGCTCAGGGCACGGAGAGAACCTGTGGCTGGTGACACAGAGGTGGCTTTGTCCCACTGCAGCCACCAAGAGACACCTGATTGTCCTTTTCTTGCAGCTGGCACTGAGGGGACCAGCAGGACCCATGGGGCTGACGGGGCGGCCAGGCCCGATGGTGAGTGATGGGATTGGTGGGATGGAGCTGGGGAGGGGTGGGATTTGGGGGATGGAGCTGGGGAGGGGTGGGATTAGTGGGGATGGAGCTGGGGAGGGATGGGATTTGGGGGATGGAGCTGGGGAGGGATGGAGTTGGGGGGATGGAGCTGGGGAGGGATGGGATTTGGGGGGATGGAGCTTGGGGATGGGATTGGGGGAACGGAGATGGGAACTGATGGAGTGGTGGGGATGGAGTTGTGGGAGGATGGAACTGGGGAGTGATGGAGCTGGGAAGTGATGGAATTAGTGGGATGGAGCTGGGGAGTGATGGGATTGGTGAGGATGAAGCTGGGGAATGATGGAATTGGTGGAGATGGAGCTGGGGAGTGATGGAATCAGTGGGGATGGAGCTGGGGAGGATGGAGCTGACCCAGTCACTGTCAGCTCTGGGTGCATGAAAAGCTCTTCCCTATCAATCTTCCCCCTGGGTCTCTTATGGAAAAATGTAACAAATCCTATTCTCTGTCCCAAGGGACCCCCAGGCAGTGGAGGGCTGAAGGGAGAAGCTGGAGAAATGGGACCTCAGGTGAGTGTGGGGGAGCTGGAGAAACCAAGGGTGGAGCAGCCAGTCCTGCTGGAGATACTCCTGGGAAGCAGGGACTGAGCAACCCCGTGGCAGCTGGAAGTAGGAAGGTGTGGGAATGTATGTTTGCCATGGAAATGGCATTACAGTTCCCTCCAAGTGTCCCAATGCAGGCTCTGGATGGGATTTTAACCCAGCAGTGTAAATCTCTGCAGGTTCCTTCCTGGAAAGACATCCATGGAGGAGTCCTGGAAGTAAAAGATAATTTGGAGTGTGGAGAATTCCCTAATGCTCAGGATATTGTCCTTCCAAGCCTTAAATCCTGCATTAAGGGGAAGTTTCCCTTTTCTGAGGGTGAGGGAAGTGATTTATGGGATGCATCTCCACCATGTGCTCGCAGGGCTCACAAAATCTTCCTTGTGGGTAAACAAGGAAGATTTTCCTTCAATTCCTGCACAGGGATGCTCAGTCCTGACCCTTCCCTGGCGTTTGGAACCACCAGCTCTGCTCCAGGGATTCATTTCAAAGCCCTGGTGGCCCTGAGAGCCCCAGCAGTGCCTGATGTGACACCAGCTCTGCTCGTGATCCCTTAAGTGACATTTCTTCCTCTCTCCTTGATTCCTCGCAGGGTCCACGAGGCATCCAAGGTCCTCCCGGTCCGGCAGGAAAGCCTGGCCGCAGGGTGAGTGTCCTGGCAGCTGCTGACAAGGCAGGAGCTGCAATTTCTGCTGGAAAGTGCTCCTGCTGCCAAACAATCCCTGAGCACTGAGGGCGTTGCACAAGAGCAGGCTGGAGGCCAGGCTGGGCTCGGCCAGGACCTCTCCGGCCATCTGGGAGGACAGAAAGTGGATGGGAGTTAAAATCTGGGAGGATAGAAAGGAGGATGGGAGTTGAAATCTGGGAGGATAGAAAGGAGGATGGGAGTTAAAATCTGGGAGGATAGAAAGGAGGATGGGAGTTAAAATCTGGGAGGATAAAAAGAAGGATGGGAGTTAAAATCTGGGAGGATAAAAAAGAGGATGGGAGTTAAAATCTAGGAGGATAAAAAAAAGGATGGGAGTTAAAATCTAGGAGAACACAGAGGAGGAGACTTAAAATTTGGGAGGACATAAACAACGATAGGAGTTAAAATCTGGGAGGATGCAAAGGAGAATGAGAGTTAAAATCTGGGAGGACAAAAAGGAAGATGGGAGTTAAAATCTGGGAGGACACAAATGAGAAGGAGAGTTAAAATTTGGGAGGGCACAAATGAGGATGGGATTTAAAATCTGGGAGAATGCAAAGGAAGATGAGAGTTAAAATCTGGGAGAATGCAAAGGAAGATGAGAGTTAAAATCTGGGAGAATGCAAAGGAGGATGAGAGTTAAAATCTGGGAGAATGCAAAGGAAGATGAGAGTTAAAATCTGGGAGAATGCAAAGGAAGATGGGAGTTAAAATCTGGGAGAATGCAAAGGAAGATGGGAGTTAAAATCTGGGAGAATGCAAAGGAAGATGGGAGTTAAAATCTGGGAGGACCCAAATGGGGAGGAGAGTTGACAGTCAGGTGTGGGGGGAACTTGAAGGCTGCACATCCCACTCTTTATGCTGGGATTTTGGCTCTGTGGTGTGGAGGCTATAGCTGCACAAATGCCTCGAACTGGCCTGGAGTCCCCACTGCTGGTGGTGTGTGAGTACAATCCAACCCCCAGAAGGGATCAGGTGTAAATCCTGCTCTGCCTTCATCCCAAATGCTGATTCTGATTTCACACCACCCTCCTCCTCAGCGTGCCAGAGGAAGGAATCATCAGCTCTGGTGTGTGTGTGACCCACTCCTGCCTTTCCTCACTGAGCAACTCTCATTTCATCATCAGCCACCATCATCAGCATCTCTCCAAATGTGCTGGGAGATCATTTTGCCCATAAAAATCAATGACCATGGCTCAGCACCTCGTGGAGCAAAGTGGCTTCACTGCCATTTATCTCCCACCTCTCATTAGCTCCAGGATGTTTCCTCAAACACAGAAAAGGGATTTTTCGCTGCTCTCCAGCCTGGGAGCTCTGAAATAAATAAACCCTCCATCTGATTTAACTCAACTCTGTCTCAGGGTTGGATTTGGGTTTGATTTGCTGCTCTCTGTTGCAGGGACGAGCTGGCAGTGATGGTGCCCGGGGAATGCCAGGCCAAACAGGACCCAAGGTAAAAAAAAAAAAAATCCACGTTTTTATGGATTTGGGGGAATCTGCCTCTGCTTTTTAGCAGGAATGATCTGAGGGACACGTGGAAAAGGAGCTCACCTTGCTTGGAGGAGGTTGTGAGGAGGTCAAGAGACTCCTGTGAAATCACAGCAGTTAAAAGAGGGAAGCTAAACACACTCCAAGAAGGCGGAATTGCTATTTTTTCTTCTCCTGGTTTTTTTTCAATGCCACTGTGTTTTAATTGCTGGGTGAGACACGCTGCCTCACTCGAGAATGAAACATGCTGTGGTTGTAGAACAAATACTTTGGACTCCCAATTACAAAAAACCAAACAGGAATGAGTGGCTGGAAAGACTCTAGAATACAACCACCAAAAAAAAAACCACCTATTAACCGGGTGAGGAAGTGTAGGAGGCGTGGGGAGGAATTTTAATCCCTTTTATTTTTTTTTTTTTTTTTTTTTTTTTATCGGAGACAAAATCCCTTCATTCCACTGCGACCTGCTGGTGTTATCAAGCAGGAAAGAAGCTGCTGCTGCACTGGAATGGAAAGCAGGGAAAGTTTGCTCAGGGAATCACGTCTTGGAGGGTTTGAGTAGTTCATTATGCAGATACTTCAGGCTGCAGTAGACTGGGGGGTTTGATCCGGAGGCAGGAGACCACAAATCATTTATCCAGCAAAGTGCTTTAATGGGTGTGGAATGCCCTCCCAGGAGGGGCTGCTGGGGAGGAAATAAAGAGAAATAAAGGGAGGAGCTGGGGCTGTTTTGGTAGATTCCCATGCTGTCAATATGGGAAAATACACGTGGTTCACCCCTTTACAGGGAATAAGGGACTTTTCTTCTCCTGGGCATTGGGAATCACCCAGGATTTGCAAACTCCTCTGTGTATTTTCTCTTTTCCAAAGAGTTGAGGCATTTAGGAAGCAGCTCCTTCCTGTCCTGGTTTTGTTATGATGGTGTCCAGAATTTGTTTTTATAGATTTCTTTCTTTGGAAGGTAAAAAGGATGGATGGGGTGGTGAGAAAGCTCAGAATGGTGTGTGGGGTTGTTGGCAGCTGTGGGGTTACATGGAATTAAAGCTAAATAAATAATTGGATTAGGAGAACCTGCCTAGAAGGGAGAGGAAAAACCCACCCAGTGAAACCCTGAAATCCACATGGAAAAGCATTTCCAACTGTAGGTGCTGGGGGGAGAGTTTAACTCCAAATGCCTTTGGGGTGTTTGTTGTTTCATCTTGTTTTAATCTCCACCTTTGAGCTCATCCCTGGTGGGATGGAAGGCGAAGGCTGAGAGGCAGAAAATCAATCCCTCCTTGACCCAGAAAAGAGCCAGATGGGAAGGGGATTGGGATGTGAGGAGAAATGTGTTCTAACCTGGTTTTCCTTTCAGGGTGACCGAGGCTTTGATGGCCTGGCTGGTTTGCCTGGTGAGAAGGGAAACAGGGTGAGTTTTCTGCCACTTCTCTTCTGGCTGGGATGAAACCTTGGGAGGAGGAGGAGGAGGAAGGACTGGGATGAAACTCAGTGGTGCCATCAGCAGAGGATGAGTGTCCCTAAGGGTGTGTGGGATGTCACAGCACCCTGCCAGCATTCCCATCCCTGGGAGCTCCAAAATCCCTTTGTGAGATCCTCCTGGGATTGCTCCAAACTGGAATGGGGAGGGAAAAATGACCTTCATAAAATGCAGCCTGAAAAAAAACCAAAGCAAGGCAAACCCTGCAGTTGGAGGTGGAAATTGCCCAAAATGACAATGGTTTCGATGGCTTTGCTTTATAATTAAACAACAGGGAAGAAGAAATGGGAGAAGGAGGTGATTTTGGCAGGCTGGGTGTTCCTCCCCTCCCTGCAGAGTGCAGCCACTGCTGTGTAAAGCCAGGGAGTGTTGGAGCAGCAGAGCACTGTGATTCCAAATCCCACAGGAAAGGGAAGATGGAGCTTGGGAGAGGAGCTGGATCAGCCAGGAGTGGAGTGGCCAGGCCTGGGGACAACAGTGACCATGCAGAGTCACTGTTTTGCTCCTGTTTGGTGCCCAAATCTGCCAAAGTGTCACCAGTGAGTCCCAGGAGCCCTGCAGGACACGAGGCTGTGACCCTGGGGAGGCAGAGAGAGGCTGCTGCTGCTGCTTCAGAGAGCACAGAGACCTCCAGCCCTGACAGAAAAATCAAATCCACACCTTGGTTCATCACCATTCCCTGCTGGTCCCCACTGCCAGCATTCCTGCCTTCTCTGAGCGTTTCCTGCCTTTCCTTTCCAGGGTGAGCCAGGTCCCCACGGCCCTCCAGGGGCACCAGGAGAGGATGGGGAGAGGGTAAGTGTGCCTGTGGGCTCAGCAGCCCTTGGAATTGCTGAGGAACCCCTGGAAACAAGGAGCAGATGCTCTGTCAGGCAGGAGCTGCTCCTGCTGCAGTGCCCTGGGGTGCTGCTGGTGGCTGGGCTGGGAGGGAAGCAGGGAGAGGAGATGGGAGTTGAAGTGGGAAGGAGGATTTGGCTTTAAAGATCTGGTGAGAAAATTCAAGTTTTGTTAAAAGAAAAAAAAAAAACAAACACAAAATCCACAAGAAAAAAGTTCTTCCTGTCAGTGAGCCAAAATCACTCCTGATTTTCTGAAATCCAGAGAGCTGCAGAGAGATTTGGGGAGCAGAAATTCCAGCCAGGGGTTGGAATCAAAGATCAAACTGTTCTCTTCTCCTTCCACGCTGCTCAGTCAATAAGGAAAGGTCTTCAGTGAAGCCCAGACTAAGTGATTGCAGCTCTGCTTTGATGGGAGAGGTTGAAAATGCTGAACCCACGGCGAGAGGAGTGTGTGGTTCATCCAGCAGGGATTTCCCAGGCTCTAATCCCTCTCCACGATGTTTTCCTCCCACCTCTGGCTGTTTGTTTCCCCTGTAAAGCTCAGATAATCACCACGGGCTGGGCAGGATTAATTAGCTGTGGTTGTAAAGTGCTTTGGGGTTGAGCAGAGCGAAGCTGTGGCTGGAGGGGGAAGAGAGAGGCAGGAGAACTTGAATCCCAGAGGGAAAAAAAACCAATTCCAGGTGTGCAAGGAGGGCAGAAGTGGGGAGAAAAGCATGGATTTTGTCAGCAGAGGAGGAGGTTTGAAGGGCTGCCTGCTGGGAGGGATTTCCTAAGGGATAGCCTCAGGTTTGGGGGGATTTAAAGGCAACTCAGAGGAAGCATCATTTAATAATTTGCATAATTTAATAATTTGGGGGTTTTGGTGGGACATCAGCAGGATATGGGAGTGGAGGGATGAAGAATTATCTCTCTGCTGCCTCTGGTTTATCTGAGGAGTTCTACTTTGGCTCAGTTATGTTCCCATCCTGCCTTGCCATTCAGTTTGGTTTTCAATCTTGTGGTTATTGTCTCACCTGCCCTGAATTGTGGCTACAACCCCTGGCCTGGGGGAAAAATCCATCTTTCTAAACACCACCAGCGATTATAAAATATCCTGAGGGTTTTTCTAATCCCTGCTAAAATCACCTGCACCCTCAGCTTTAGTCCCCAGGTTTAAAAGTCCTCCTTAGGCATGGGAACTGCCAGTCCTGCAGGGAATCTGCTTTTCTGTGGGAATATTACTGAACAAGGACAAAACCCCTGCCAGGTGACTGAATTAAATCTGTTTTTTCTGCTTCTCTCTGTGCCTCTGCTGCTGCTGCCCAGGGAGATGATGGAGAAGTTGGACCCAGAGGTCTCCCTGGAGAACCTGTGAGTATCTCTCTCCTTCCTTTGGCTTCTCATCCAGCAGCACTGACTGGGGCATGGATTTGATAGGGAAAAGGTGGTTTTAGGTGTTTTCCCCCTGAGATCCTGCAGAGATTGAACTTCTCTTGAAGATCCACGTGGACAGTTTGAGTGTCTGTGCTTTAACAGCTCTGCTGGGCTTATTTTCACTAAGACACCTCCCACAAAGGTTGGGAGTTTTTTGTTTGTTTGCTTTGGGTTTGGGGTTTTTTTAGGCAGGTTTTTGTGGTTTTTTTTCTTTAGGAAAATAGTTCTCACTGATTTTGTTTGCTCAGAAAAAATCGTAGCTGTAAATGTAAAGCTTAGCTTGATCTCATGCTTTTCCTGCCTGTGTCCTCCTCCCTGGTTTAGGATTGGGGTGAGCAGGCTGGGGTAGAAATTAGACATGGCAACCAGTTGTGAAATACAGTTTTTGTGAGTGTTCATGGAAAATTCCAGTAAGAAAAGGGTTTTTCTGCTGTGGCAGTGTCACCACACAGCTCCCACACACTTTGTCCTGTGCAATGTCCCTAAAAACCTCAGGATGAAAAAAACCTCAGGCAGCACACAATTCAAGGGAGCTTTTCTATCTGACTCCACTGGGGTCAATATTCTGCTCCCAGTGCACAAAACTTCCTAAATCTGCACTTTGTCAATATTTGGACCCCACGTGCTGCAGAGCTGCTGAAGCAGGAGCTGGGAATTCCTGGTGCCAATGAGGATGAAGGAGATGCTAGTGGTGTTGGACAAATTCTTTGGAGCAACCCAAAGAAATGCTTTCGTGGAGAACCCCACTGGAAAAATAACAAAAAAAAAAACCCAACAAAAAAACCCCCAAAAAACCCAAACAAACAAACAAAAGTAAAAACAAACAAAAAACCAAACCAGAAAACCAAACAAACCAGTTGGGATGTCAATTAAACACTCTGAAAAAGCATTTTCCCCCTAATAGTGAATATTTCTCACTTTGTTGGCAATGGCAACCTCTGCTCCTGGCTGGCTGCAGATTTCTGTGCGTGGTGCAGCCGTTGGCTGCTGATTTCATCCAGAACGCATTTCCTCTGTTATGAAAAGAACACAATCTATCATTTCCCACTGCCTGGGCTTTCAAAATCTCTGCTTTGGTTGTGCCCAGGACCAGCCTGGTGGCCTGAGAGTAATTGATGGGAATTGTTGGACACAGTTCATGGCAGAGAGGGAAGGGTTGGCATTTACAGACTCGCTGTGACTAAATTATAGACAAGATGTCTGATTAACTTCTGGGAAAGATTAATCAACTCAGCTATCTCCTTAGCACATGTCTAAGCAATAACTTATGGCTTATTAACTTCTTGAAAGCGTTTATGGGCTCAGGTAACACAGCAGCAAAAGAGGAGCTTAAATGAGGATAACACACACGTGGGGAAGTTTGTTTTTTTATTTCAGCAGCACGAGGAGGAATTTCTGGGATGGCCAGAAAAAAGGGTTCAGGGGCATTACAGAAAGCTTTGCTATAAATATCCACACCCTGAAGCTGGGGGTTTGTCTTCTTCTCTGCCCTCAGCCAAAAGAGGCTCTTTGCAAATGGGACTGAAAGCATTGAAAATGGTTTTTTCGCTTGAAAAATGGGTTTTTCATCATCCTGACCCATTTGCTCCCAGCTGGCCTCACCCAGTAGAGTTTCTGCTCTGGGATTCATGCAGATTATCCCAGGAGGTCTCCAATGGTTGGGACAGAGCTTTGGATTCATCATCCCAGTTTTCGCTGGGAACTGCAAATTTTTTTGCAGGATCAGAATCCCCACGACCTCCGAGATGAGACATTTTATTAATGCCTCCTATTTCACCCTGTAACATTGAATTTTAATTCCTCAGCCCTCTCTGCATCATAAAAAAGGGGGATGTGCAATATTTGGGCAGACAGATAAAACTGCACATCAGTCAAGAACGATTTTCCTCCATGGCAGTGAAGGAGCTCCATCCATACAAATTCCCAGTGTTCCTCTCATTTCAGGAGGGGAATTTCCATGTTAAAAAATCAATCTCTCAGATCTGCAGCGAGTTCTCACAGATCCCATCCCTTTCCCTCCACTCCAAACCCCCCTGAAGGCTCCAGGCACAGGAGGGGCTGGGATGGGATTTGCAAAAATTCCCTTTGCAGGAATTCTCCTGGTGTGTTCGTCTTACTCACTGTGATGCTCCAATCCCACCCGTTTCCCTTTAGACAATTCCAGGTTAAATCTGGTGAGAAAGGCAGGAATGGAAGGAAAAACCAGCAGAGCAAAAGTCCTGAATGCTGGAGAACCAAATGCCTTTGAAAATGTACATTCATGCTACAGGCTGGAAACCTTTCCCAGCCTTGCTGAGTTGTAGGGATTGTCCATGAGAAAAGCTCAATCTGGAGAGATTTTGGGATGCTCATCCCAGCAATCCATTGGTGTTTTCAGGTCATCCTTCATAACTTCCCAGCTGGAATGATTTGGCTGCAAAATGTTTTGCATCTTTGTGTGTGTTACAGAGTAATCCAGGAATGGGGTTAAAATAATTTAAAACTGGTTCAAATGGGGGTTTGATCCAATCCAAGGAATAAATGGCTATTATATTATTTATCCTGTATTATTTAGATTTATAACTCGAGGATTTGTGCCCACAGGATCTCTCTCTGTTTGTGAATCAGGGGAAGTGCTGCAGGTCCTTTCCAGCCCTGCTGTTTCCATGTCCAGTGTGCTGCTCATCCTGATCCATGCTGTGCATCAGCAATTCTAACTGGGAATCCTAACCCCATTTCTTTCCCCCCACAGGGACCCCGAGGACTTCTGGGACCCAAGGGACCCCCAGGACCACCAGGGCCACCAGTGAGTTCCCTCCTGCCCTCCCCAGAGCCTTCCAGACAAAACTCCTCATCCCCATCACCCATTCCAGCAGATCACATTAATATTCCACATCTGGGCAATGAAAAGCACTGATATCCCAAAAAAATCACGGCTCAGAGTCTCTTCTCCCCATTTTCAGTGGTGTCACGTCCATCCACAGCAGATTTACCCCACCTGAGTAAATATGAATGCCTTGCTGGGGCTGCAGGGGAGGAATGAGAGTTATCAGCACAGTGCTTTGCTATTAACTCCTGCCCGAGGGCTCTGAAGGAGTTTCTTCATATTCCAGGCCAGAGCTGAGGCTGCAGCATGTGGGGTTTTATGCAGTGCCCTCCTCCCTGCAAGTGCTGATGCAGAGCTCTCCCTAAATCACTGCTGCTCGCTGGACCTCAGTGTTTGATGGGGACATGGTGTGGCACTTCAGCCCTGCTGGGACGTGGGGACACCTCTGCCGGGAGCTCCTGGGCTCGCTGCGATTTAATGAGGAGGAATTGAATTCAAGATTTGTCGCCGTTGAGCCGCTAGCAGAGAAAAAGACCCGGATTCTCAGTGTGGCATGAAAAGAGAGCTTTTATTATTTGATTCCAACTTATATAGACTTTTCAGAGGTCACTCAGATTGGTCAGTCAGAAACCTCCCCCTAGGCCTGATTGGCCAGGCCTGAACTGTCCAAATCTCGAGACACTGTTGTTAATAACATCCAAACTTTATCTTTGTTTATAAAACCCAGGAAAAATTCTCATGGGAAAGACCTGTGCTAGCCACAAAGATTTGCTCCCAAACAGACTCATCTCCCAGGGATGGGATGTTACACACCCCAGATCCCCAGGAGAAGGTGATCCTGGAGGAGAGGAGGCTCAGGGAGATCTTGTTCTCTCCAACTCCCTGCCAGGAGGTTGGAGTGAAGGAGGGTTAGTCTCTTCTCCCAGGATGGGAGGAAAAAGGCCCTGAGTTGTGCCAGGGGAGGTTTAGGTTGATTATTAGGACAAACTTCTTCATGGGAAAAGTTGTTCAGCATTGACACAGTGTCGCTGTTGAACTGCTAGCGGAGTGAAGAGTCCAGACAGATTCTCAGGTGGACATAATTCTGAATTTATTAATTATTTTAAGAACTTATATAGACTTTCACAGGTCATTCAGATTGGGCCAATTCAAAACCTCCCCCTAGGCTGACTGGCCAGGCTTGAACCGCCTATCTTCCAAAGACCATTTCAATAACATTAAAACTTTATCTTTATTCATAAAAACATAGGAAGAAGAAGAGAAAATTCCCATGGGAAAGAACCTGTGTTGCCACAACACAGGATGCCCAGGGCATGGTGGAGTCACCATCCCAGGGAGAGCTCAAAAACCACCTGGGACGTGGCTTGGTGGTGACCACAGCAGTGGGGTTGGTTAATGGTGGATTTGATGGTTTTAAAGGGTTTTTCCAACCTGAACAATTCCATGTTTCTGAAAGGGTGGCAGGAGGACATCTCCACATTCCCCCTCAGTGAAATCCAGGGAATGTTTGACCTCAGGATTTTTGGCACAAGCAGCACAGCCCTGTCACCTTTCCCACCTGCCCTGCATCCCAAGCCAGGTGTTTTTCCCTGTTTTCCTCTTGCCATTCCTTTTTCCTCACTGGGAGATGCAATCCAGCCAGGATTTGCTCCAGCCTGGTGCTGATTGTGCCTGCCAGGCAGGTTCAACCGAAGGGAAAAGCACTGAAATGACTTTTTAAAGTTTCCCTGGATTGATGGAATTGGCTGCTTTACCAAACACCTTTAGGAAATTGTTCCCTTTCCACGTGGTCTGAAGGGCTCCTCGATTTTTTTTTTTTTTTTATTTTATTATTATTTAATGGTCATTTCCCTGCTTTTGTGGTGTGAAATAATGCAGGATTTTCTTATTGCTGCTGTTGTTTAAATCCTTTCTCAGGGTGTGGCTGGCATGGATGGACCAACAGGTCCCAAAGGGAATGTGGTAAGTTCTCCCTGCAAAATTTTACAGGCAGTTCAGATATTCTATAGAGCAAAATGTAGAATTCTGTTTGATTAGGTTTGCTAATTAATTGCTTTTTAGCCTGGTCTAGATTGCCATCAAAGCCCGTGAAAAACACCAGGAACATCTTCCTGCAGCAAACGGATGTTAATTTATTGTAATTTCTGATGGAATTACACATTATTTCTCCATGAAAGATGAAACATTTTCATCGAGGTGCTTGCTGGGCTAATGAATATCAAAACAGAGGAATTTAACTGAGAGGGAAAACTCCTTTTTTTTCCTTGGATGGGTCGGATGGGACAGATTCCCTGGAGAAGAACCAATGCAGAGCCAGGTGTTTTTAAATCCTTGCTCAGCTCCTTTGGGCTGAAAATCCCAGGAGAGGAGTCAGGATGCCTGGAAATAACTTCCCACTGCCCTATCCCAGTGGGAAAAGCTGTTTCCAGGAGCTGCTGGTTCCTGGGAGAAGCTCAGGTGTGGATCCAGCTCTGTGGGAACACAGGGACATGGCTGGGGGGATTTGGGGTTGCTGAGGACACAGCAGCTCCATCCCACCTCTCCCTCCTCCATCTCTGTCTCCTCCAGGGTCCTCAGGGTGAGCCAGGACCTCCAGGGCAGCAGGGGAACCCCGGGGCTCAGGTAAGAACAAATCTGCTTTTCCTCAGCTGGGAGGAAGGGATGGGAATGGAGTTTCCAGCTTTGCTGCTCTGCCAGGGGTGGAGCAGCAGTGTGGGGAGTTGGTGGGAATGAGCTGGAGGAGACTTGGCTGCTCCAAAAGCTTCCTGAAAACTGGGATCTCCAAAAACCTTCCTGAAAACTGGGATCTCCAAAACCTCCCTGAAAACTGGGATCTCCAAAACCTCCCTGAAAACTGGGATCTCCAAAATCCTCCCTGAAAACTGGGATCTCCAAAATCCTCCCTGAAAACTGGGATCTCCAAAATCCTCCCTGAAAACTGGGATCTCCAAAATCCTTCCTGAAAACTGGGATCTCCCAATGCCAGCTCCCCCAGGTCTCACCTGGCTCTAGGAATTCTCTCTGGCCAAGTCCCATCTTGTGGCTCATGCCTGATGTTCAACGTTCATCCCACTGTCCAGTTCCTGCAAATCCAGATGGACAATGCAGATTTCCAGGCCTTTCCCTTGGCTCTCAGCTAATGCTGCTCCTCAGAGCATCCCTGATTCCCTCCTGGACCAAGCCTAGCTGCCCACAGCTCTCTGGAGCTAAAAGGACATTTTATTGCCCCTCACAGGACATTTTGGGGGAGTGAATGGCACTAAAATATTGCTCAGCTGGGACTCTGCCTCGATATATTTGTAAGGGATAACCTGTTCCTTAATGACCCTAATTTTATTTTATTTTATTTTGGCTTCTCACAGGGTCTTCCAGGTCCACAAGGCGCCATCGGTCCTCCAGGAGAGAAAGTGAGTTGAAATTCTGCAGCTCTGGCCTCGGATTTGCATGTTGCTCCTTCAGCTGCTCCTTTGCCCCGTGTGCAACATCTGCTTGCAGCCGTGGCCATGAAAGTCTAATGCCTCTCATTCCAGACAGAGCAGAGATCAAGACAGCTCGGTTTGCCCCTAATTCATCATATTTGCATTCATTTCCCCTCTGAGGAGAAACGTTTTGCGTGCAGCCTGTGGTAAAACATGAGGAGAGGATTGGAAGTTGTCTTTTTTTTTTCCCCGTGGGCTTTGGGAGTCTGAGTGGGATGATAATGGGGAGAGCTCATGGATCTCCTCCCTCTGCCTCTGATTTTCTGGCTCTTGATGTGGGGTAGCTGCTGGCCTTGGACCATCAGGGTTTAAAGAAGGAGAAGTTTCCAGCAGCCCTGGGGAATAAAGGAAGAAAGATCTTATCCTCCTTTAAATCCTGGAGAAATCTCATCCTCCTTTAAATCCTGAGGGATCTTTTCCTCCTTTAAATCCTGGAGAGATCTTATCCTACTTTAAATCCTGGAGAGATCTTGTCCTACTTTAAATCCTGGAGAGATCTTGTCCTACTTTAAATCCTGGAGAGATCTTATCCTACTTTAAATCCTGCAGAGATCTTGTCCTCCTTTAAATCCTCGAGAGATCTTCTCCTCCTTTAAATCCTGAAGAGATCTTCTCCTCCTTTAAATCCTGAAGAGATCTTATTCCCCATTAAATCCTGGAGAGATCTTATTCTCCATTAAATCCTGCAGAGATCTTATTCCCCTTTAAATCCTGGAGAGATCTTCTCCTCCTTTAAATCCTGGAGAGATCTTCTCCTCCTTTAAATCCTGGAGAGATCTTCTCCTCCTTTAAATCCTGGAGAGATCTTCTCCTCCTTTAAATCCTGGCGAGATCTTACTCCCCTCTAAATCCTGGCTCCCAGGATTTCAAGGAGGAGAAGTTTTTCCTCCAGAGGGGCCATTCTGCAGGGTTTTCTCAGCTCCCACAGAGCAGGGACACTGTGACTGTGTCCCTGGTTGCCTTCCTGCCTGTTTGGAGTGGAATTATCAATAATCCTCCTGTTTTATCAGATCAGTGGCACTTCCTGGTGTGTGAAAAACCAGGAGATGCTCAATCAAAAGGTGCTCATGGGACATCTCCTCTCCCTTGCCACTTGTCACCAAAAAATGGGAATTTCTTGGTGCTCTGACCCCACATTTTTGCATCCTCACCTTGTCCTGGCCCAGCTGTGCAGCATGCTGTGGTTTTGGGAGGTTTTGGTGCCTCGAGGTGCTGCTGAGCTCCCCTTGCTGCTCCCTGTGTGTGAGAGATGCCAACTGCAGCATCCCAGGAGAGTAATGAACAGAAATAAACAGATTCCCACCAGCTATGGCAGCTTTTCCAGCTCTGCAGCCTCTCCCAGCTGGTTAGAGGCTGAAAATCCCTGTTTTCTGGTGCTCTGATTGATTTCCTGTTTGTTTTTAGGGTCCCCTGGGCAAGCCTGGGCTCCCTGGAATGCCTGGTGCTGATGGACCCCCGGTAAGTGCTGCCCTGCTGCTCCCTGCTTGGCTCTGGGGCTGAGCTGCATCCATCCACCCTGCAGTGGAGCTGGTTGGGAAACGGGAGCTCAGGTTGGGATTTGAACCTGGTCAGGGAGGGAATTGGAAGGGTGAAAGTGAGAAAAGTCATTATTTGAGATAAAGGCAGGCAGTTGAATATGGAAATAAAGAAATATTTAATGTGATAATAGTGTAATGATTATTATTAAACAATAACCAAATAATAATTTGATGACATACTTATTTACATCATAAAATATTAAATATTTAGCTTTAATGTGGAAAGTTTAATGTGGAAATAAAGTCAGTTTAATATGGAAAAAACCAACATCAGGAAAAAACCAACATGAGGTAGCTCACCCTGCCTGCAGGCTAGGTTCAGGTTTGGGAAGCTCCAGCACAGTTTTGCTCACCTTGGGTATTTCTCACCATCTCTTCAAGCCTCTCTTTCCCCATTTTTTGTCCCTGCTCTGTGTTTTCTGGGTGCTGGCAGCTCCCTGAGGCTGGGCTAGACTCCTGGGTGTGTTTATTCCCACCCTGCCCTCGCCCTGGGCACTGCTGCACAGGGGTGATAAGAGCAGGTGGAAATTACCTGTCAGTGTTCCATTCTTGCAGCTTCCCCCTCTAATCCTACTTTAAACACCATTTGCTCCTCGCTCCAGAGATGAGCCTCAAAAAAATCACCTTTGGACCTGATCTCATTTTTACCCATCTGAGAGAGAGGCACCTGGTTTGAAATTCTTCTTTCATTTGGAGAATGAAAAAATGCAAAATCGTTTCGATCCACGAATGCAAATGCGGAGCACGGCCCAAGGAGGAAAAAAAAAAAAAGAAAAATTACATTTCCCACCCTGGGATTATCATTCCTTCAGAGGGCACTTGGAACATCCCTACAATTGTTAGCTGAGTCAACAGAGCAGCTCGAGCAAAGCCCAGAACATCTCTAAATCTGTAGGTTTTGATGTGAAATTCCTGCAGCAGCCTCCGGGGAGGTTGGGCTGGAGAAACTCTATTTTTACACAGCCTGGAGGAGCTGCAGGCTGAGCTCAGAGTGGCTCTGCATGGCCAGGGAGATTTCCCACAGGTATCCCCTAGGTGTGCTGGGCAGGGGCTGAGGGGTTGTCAACACACAGACTGCTCTTCCCAAGGACAAGAAGTGTGTTATTTATAGAAATCCATCTTGGAAAATCCCTGAGAATCCCTGAAGGCTTTGCTGGGAGAGCCAACAGAGCTGCTCATCAATTGGGGATCTCAGGATCAGCCAGGGAGATGGGAAATGTGAAAATTGGGGGTGATTTAGTGCACAGGGGACTTCTGAAATGCTGCTGCAGCTCTGTCCTGCCTCCCTGGGCAGCAGGGAGATGGCTGGAGCTGAAGCAGGAGTGATTTTCTGGATCCTTTGTGCACTTCTGCTCCGTTAAAATCACAGCACAAACCCAGACTGGGTTTTCTCCCCCGTTTTGCTGATGTGCAAATGGCAGCTGTCATTTGGTTCCCTTGTTAAAGCAGCTTGGTTGAGGCAGTCTGCCTTGTCTGACATTGCTGCTCTGAAACTGATGATGGGAGACACTCGGAATTTTCCTTGTTATGTTGAGAGAAATAAGTGTATTTAAAGGAGAGGGTTCAGTTCAGACAGCAGTGAGTGCAGAATGGCTTTGGAGCAGCTGGAAGTGCTTCCATCAGCCTCAAAAATGAAGGTCCCTGGGTGTGCAGTGAGTGCCCTTTTGGGGCCATTGGCCAATCCAAGAACCATTTTCCATGGGATCACTTTCCATTTCCATCCATTTGTGATCCTGCAGTAGGGAAACCTCTGAAATCCCCTTTCCTGGATTCCCCCATTCCTCACTGATCCTCCCAGCCACACCTGAGGCAATTCCCACTTTATTTTTTCACTGGCTGTGACCCCAGCAAAAGGCTGTTGATGAGAACGTGTCAGAAACTCTGGGATGCTGAGTTATTCACCATCAAATCCCAAAAGGAATGCTGGCCAGCCTCCAGCCAGCTCTGCCTAGCAGGGCTGCAGGTTAGCTGAGCACTTGTCATGGGATCTGGTGCTGGACTCCAGGAATTAGGAATTTAACGAGGGGCTCTGACCAGGCTGGGCATCTTGTGACCTTCACAAGTTTCCTGCTGCGTGGATTTTATCTCTTCTCCTACCTGCAAAATTCCCCTGCTGAACTCACCCTGAGATGTTCTGCTGTATGTTCTGTTCTGCTGTATATTCTGTTCTGCAGAGAATATTCCAGAACGCTTGGTGCTGCACTGCTGGGAGGTGGGGAAGGGTAAAATCAGGAATAACCAGGTAGAAAACCAAGGTGGAAAACCACCAAGGACCACAGTGCTGCTCTCTTCCTTTTGGGGAAAGCTTCCTCTTGCAAGGTGGATTCAGGGGCTCCTGGAGGACATTCCTGGGGAGCAGCTGCAAATAAATCACAGGTGTCAAAGCTTTAAATGTGCACTGACCCCCAAATTCTCTTTGTTTCTTTTGTCCATAGGGCCATCCTGGCAAGGAAGGTCCTCCTGGAGAGAAGGGCAGTCAGGTAAGACCTGCCAGGAGGAAGGTCAGGGCTGCTGGGTGGACCTGGATCTCCTCAGGGATGGCCAGGGGGTCAGGGCAGTGGGGCAGGGGAGGTGCTGAGAGGCAAACACAGGTGAAATGGGAAAGCTGAGCCCAGATTTTATCTGTGGGTGTTTCTTCTGCTCTGAGCTCCTCCCAGCTCTCCTGGCCAGCAGTGCTGCTCAGACCAGACTGAACCTGGGAGGGGAAACTTCCTCTTGAGAGACACAAATAAATATCCTTTATGGCACAGAGAATGCAGAAAATAGATTAAAAAAAAAAAAAAAAATTTCCTAGCCGTCTTCTTTTTTTTTTCTCCCTGCCCCTCCAAGTCCCTCTTTAACAATATATTTGAGATGGTTGCCAGAGGCAAAAGCCCTGAATTATGCACTGGTCCATCTGTCCAGGAGATTGGCCAGCTGCATTCCTGCTGCAGCCCAGGCACTGGGAAAACACTGCCCTGGTCCAAAGGCTCTGGTCAGAGCTCAGCCAGGCTGGATGGACACCAGCAGGCTGAACATCCCAACCTTGGCTCTGCAGAGCTCACAGTGGTTTGGGGCTGATCCCAAAAACCCCGAATCCCGAAAACCCCAAAAATCCCAAATCCCAAAAAAATCCCCAATCCCAAATCCCAAAAAATCCCAAATTCCAAATCTGAAAAAATCCTGAATCCCAAATTATCCTTAATCCTGAAAAGCCCAAATCCCAAAATATCCCAAATCTCAAATCTGAAAAAATCCTGAATCCCAAAAAATCCTGAATCCTGAAAAATCCCAAATCCCTGTGATGCTCTGTGTGAGCATCACGAGTTCAAACACAAATCACACCTTGTGGATAAATCCCCTTTCTAGCGAATTGTTGCCATCCTGATCCTTTTCATCCTCCTTTTCCTGCTGGATGGATCTTTGCCACCAGCTCAGCTCAGCACAGCTGCTGGAGGTGATGCTCCTGCAGCTCCCTGGGCTGTTTTGAGCTATTTTGGTTTATTTTTGTCTATTTTGGGTTATTTTGGGCTGTTTTCAGGTGGCTGCTGCTGTTCCTATCCCATAAAAGAAATGGGAAATTTATTTTCCACACCCTCTCCTTATCTCTGCACCTCTCTGTTGTTTCCTGATGTGTTTTTCTCGTTTGTATTTGGTTCCCCTCAGGGTCCCCCAGGTCCTCAGGGCCCCATTGGTTATCCAGGTCCCCGTGGAGTCAAGGTAAGGAGGTGCAGGAGCTCTGCCCATGTCTCTGGAATTCTCCAGCCTGCCCTGGACACTGCTGGTGGCCACAGATGTCCCCTTAGGGCCACCTCAGTGACCACCTGCATCCATTGCTCCAGCAAGTCTTGCTCCAGTGCTGCAGAGACTTTAACCCCAATAGGGGTGGTTTTTCCTGTGCTGGTGTGGATACTCAATGCATTTTTCCCAAGAGACAGTTTTTATGGAAAATATGGACAGAAAAAAAGAATTCATAGTGAATTTTATCCCTGGAAAGAGAACTTTATGGGTAGAGACCACCAGTGGCACCTACCAACCACAGCAGAGGTTTGGGATCATGGGATGTTCCCTGGTGAGCCAAAAACCAGAGGGCTGTGGCTGATATTTAATTGGAGCATCACCGTTTCACCCCAATTAATGGGGATTTTTAATTTCTTCCCTCTAAACCTTACCCATACCCTGATGACATCTTGTTTTGTCTCTCAAGGGAGCAGATGGAGTTCGTGGGCTGAAAGGCACCAAAGGGGAAAAGGTGAGTTCAGTTTGGGTTGAGTTTCTACAGTTTCAGAGCGTTTTTGCAGGTGGATCCCACAGGATGTTCCCTGGGATGTTTTTTCCTGCACAAGGGTTTTTTGGGGGGAAAAAAGGGGCTGAGCACCCAAGGGACCTATAAGCTGTGCTTTTGGAGTGGCTGTGGGTTCTTGCTGGGACGTTCTGCCACATCTTGGCCTCAGCCTGGCAAAATTTGGAAGTGGAATGATCCAGTGGAGCTGAAGGGCTTGGGAATGTCCCAGGTGGATAACAGGGATGTGCTGCCCGGGAAACCTGAGTCAACAGGAGAATCAGCACAATTTATCTCTGCTCATCTCAAAGGTGCACTTGGATTCTCCCAGGAGGTGGAGAAAAACCTTGCTCAGTCCCAAAAACATCCCTGCTCCTTCACTGCTGCCCCCTCGGCGATCCAGCAGCAAATCCAGCACTTCTAGCTTGGGATCTTCCAAACTTTACAACTTCCTGGGAACTGTGGTTTCCTAGCCTGTCAGGGATTAGCTGCAGGATGAGATGCATTATTGATTAATCTGCAATTAAACCTTCCTGGCTGAAGGAAATATTGCAGTGTCCTGGAGGCTGCCTGGGAGCTGGGTGTGAAACCTCCTCCGTGAGGATAAAACCAGAAATAATTGCTGCAGAAATAATTGCTTCTCAGTGCTGCCAAGGCCTTGCTGTTCTCGTTGGGTCTGATTTGTGATGTTGACTTGCAGCCAGGATGGGATGCAGGGCATGTTTAGGGTCACTTTGAGGTCCCTTGGGGTTCTGGGTGGGTTTGTGCATCTCCAAGGGCTTGGAGAAGCCACTGTGGTGGGCAGTGTGGGGACCTCAGCTCGTCCTCCCCAGGCAGGGGGCATGCAGTGAGGCTTGAGAAACTTTTATTCCATTTTTTTCTCCTCGTTTCTACACGTTGAGTGACTTTTCCCTTCTCCATTCTTTAGGGTGAAGATGGCTTCCCTGGCTTCAAAGGTGACATGGGCATCAAAGGAGACCGGGTAAGAGTCTGGGATGCATTCAGTGTGTCCAGCAGCTCCTGCTGAGCCAGGAGAAGGCTGTTCCCAGCAAGGGAGATTTGTCACTTTGTCCCCAGTGTGATAAAGTGTCACACAGTGCTGTCCTGTGTGCTGGAGCTGGCAGTGCCACCATCCGTGGCTCCACACTCAGATTTCCCAGTAATTCCCAGCACAGCAGCTCCACTTCCCTCTTCATCCCACAATGAAACACCTCCCAGGGCTTGCTTGGCACATCCAAACTGGAAATTCCCAATTTCCAGTTTGGGAAGCAGGAGGAAAGGGCTGCAGTCAGAGGGAATGAAGGCTGTTCCCATGGAGAGATCCTGGGTGTGGATGGGATAACAGCTGCAGGAAAAGATGGATATTGTGGGGGATGATGAGGAGGTGGAAATCCAGCCCTGGTGCTTCGGTGCCATCCCAAAATTCAGTCTCACCTGAGCCTCCTGTGAGGGCAGACTTTCTCCAGGAGCTGTTTTAACATGGGATCTGGGAGCTGCCCGTCTAATTAACACTGATCTTGTAATTAACAGGGGGAGATTGGACCCCCTGGCCCCCGGGGTGAGGATGGACCTGAAGGTCCCAAAGGTCGCTCTGGACCCAACGGAGATCCAGGTCCTCTTGGACCTGCTGGAGAGAAGGTGAGCAAAGATGGGAATTCCAGGGGGTGTTTCCCACCAAACCCCACTGGTTTGGGGTGTCCCAGGTGGGTGGGGGGACAGTTTTGGGGCACCTAAACTGGGGGAATTCTGTGTGGAGGGAGGTGGGTTTGGTGCAGCCACGTTGAGGCTTCGGTCTCTTTGGGGTCATCTGTTTGGGTACAGCGCCTTGGAAAAAAGGTCAGAGGGGAAAAAATGCAGAAGTGGAAAGCATGATGGACTCCAGTCTAATTTAAATAAAAACCCCAACCATTCCCAACTGGCTCCCAACACATTTCCAGTCTGCAGCACCCCCTGGGCATCCCTCAGGGAGGGCAGAGGAGGAGCTTAATACCCCAGAACTTCAATTCCACCCAGGTCTAACTCACTTTTCTTTATATTCCAGGGAAAACTTGGCGTGCCAGGACTGCCTGGGTATCCAGGAAGGCAGGGGCCAAAGGTAACTGGGATTGGGGATGGTTTGGGATGGGGAGATTTGGGGATGGGATGGGATGGGATGGTTTGGGATGGGGAGGTTTGGGGTGGTTTGGGATATCCAGGGACACAGCCCAGCTCAGCCCCTACTTGTGGGATGAATTCCCTCCTTCCCACCCACGCAGGACAAAAATAGGGATGGATAAAAATAGCTCCCAGGGCTGAGCTGGTGGAATTCAGGGATTTTCTTGTGCATGGCTTCAGTCCCAAAGCGGTGGGAAGGCCTGGAGAAGGGCTGGAGTGTGCAGCAGTGTTTTGGGGATGGATACAGGCAGGCTGGTAAATGGCATTACAGCCCTTCTCCTCGGATTGTGGTTTTTATCTTCCAAGATGGTGTTATCTAATTAATTAAGGAGAGTAGCTAATGACTCAGGGTCTCCCTGAAAAGAAAATAAAAGTGCCATTTGCATATTTGCAAACATCCTTTGTAGCTTATCTCCACGCCCACCTCCACTTGGGCCGTTTTCAAGGCAATTTTTTTTTTTTTTAATTAAAACTGCGAATTTCACTCCACACACTTAAGCTACAGCCCAGTTTTCACATGCCCTGGAGGCTTTGGGAACTTATGTTTTTGTTAACTTTTTTTAAAGAATCCTCTTTTATTATTCATGTTCACCGCTTTAAAAAAAATAAACAAAACAATCCAGGCTTGTTTCATTCTGGAGACATAATTATCTGCAAGAGATTGTTTCCCAGTTGTGGTGGGGATGGTTTATTTTTTTCATTTGCATTTTCTATCTGGAGTAAGGGGTGTGGGGGGGGGTTGGTTTGCATTTTCTTGGGCTAATTCATATTTTAAAAGCAGCAGCAGCAGCAGCAGCAATTCTCCAGGCGCTGACATCAGAAAGGAACGAGGCAGGAGTTACATTTTCATGGGCAGCACAGTGACTTAGGGGCTGAAATCCCAAATCCTGCCCGTTCCCTGGGCTCCCGTCACAGCCACGGGCTTTGCGCTGCCTGCTAACCAGCATGGATCTTTTATTGCTTTTTTTTTTTTTTTGGTGTTCTTTTTGGAAGAAATTTAATTTCTGAGGTCATCTCGGGCCTGAGCTGGTTTGGCTGTTATTTGAGGGAGGTGTGAGGGAGCTGCAGGTGTTTCCAGGGGTCACTCCAGCTGTTTCCTGGGGTCACTCCAGCTGTTTTTTGGGGTCACTCTGGGTATTTCCAGGGGTCACTCTGTGTGTTTTCTGGGGTCACTCCAGCTGTTTCCTGGGGTCACTCCAGCTGTTTTTTGGGGTCACTCTGGGTGTTTCCAGGGGTCACTCCGGCTGTTTCCTGGGGTCACTCCAGCTGTTTTTTGGGGTCACTCTGGGTGTTTCCTGGGGTCACTCCAGCTGTTTCCTGGGATCACTCCGGCTGTTTCCTGGGGTCACTCCAGCTGTTTCCTGGGGTCACTCCAGCTGTTTTTTGGGGTCACTCTGGGTATTTCCAGGGGTCACTCTGTGTGTTTCCTGGGGTCACTCCAGCTGTTTCCTGGGGTCACTCCAGCTGTTTCTTGGGGTCACTCCAGCTGTTTTCTGGGGTCACTCTGGGTGTTTCCAGGGGTCACTCCGGCTGTTTCCTGGGGTCACTCCGGCTGTTTCCTGGGGTCACTCCGGCTGTTTCCTGGGGTCACTCCAGCTGTTTCCTGGGGTCACTCTGGGTATTTCCTGGGGTCACTCTGGGTGTTTCCTGGGGTCACTCCGGCTGTTTCCTGGGGTCACTCCGGCTGTTTCCTGGGGTCACTCCGGCTGTTTCCTGGGGTCACTCTGGGTGTTTCCTGGGGTCACTCTGGGTGTTTCCTGGGGTCACTCCAGCTGTTTTCTGGGGTCACTCTGGGTGTTTCCTGGGGTCACTCTGGGTGTTTCCTGGGATCACTCCAGCTGTTTCCTGGGGTCACTCTGGGTGTTTCCTGGGGTCACTCCAGCTGTTTCTAGGGGTCACTCTGGGTGTTTCCTGGGGTCACTCCAGCAGTCTCCAGGGGTCACCCCAGGCTGATGGGTGCTGCTGGGGAGGAGCACAGCTGCCCCTGCAGTGTCCTGAGCCTCTCCCTCTCTCTCTGCTCTCCCCCCAGGGCTCCATCGGCTTCCCCGGGTTTCCAGGAGCCAACGGAGAGAAGGGCACACGGGTAAGAGCTGCTTCCCCACCGTTCACTGGGGTTTTTTTCCTCCCCAAAGCTCCTGGAGGATGTGAGGATCACCCAGCTGCTCCAGAGGCTTTTCCACTCAGGAATTGCTCATGCCAGGATGAGGTTCCTGCTGGACAGGAGGGTGCTGGTGATAGCACAGCAGCTTCCCAATTAAACCTAAAAATGTTCCCCCCAGGATATTTTAAGAAACTCCTCAGAAGCTGAATCCTCCCCGCGCTGTCAGACTTTGCTCAGGGCACAAAGAGCTCTTTAATTAACAGTAATTATTAGAGATGGCTGAATCCGTGCAGAAGCAGCCAGAACCACCTTGAACCCGACTTGAAATTCTAAATGCATGGCTGAGAACACTCCGTGTGGCTGCTTTTAATAAGCTGTTCAAAATTCACAGGCACCCTGAAAATCAGGGGGTTTCATCCCCCAGCCTCGTCTCTCCCTCTCACCCCACCTCCCCAGCCCGCTCTCAGAATAGGGATTGTCTAAATATACTGATTTATTTTTTATCTGCTGCAGAGCATGCTTGAGTGAAGGGATTCAGAGTACAAACAAAGTCATTTTCTGCACCAGCTCCGGTCACAGTGACAAGAAGGGGGAGTGAGGACAGCAAGTGGAATTAGTTTCCTTTTTACTCTCATTTAAATAGAAATGAGTTCTAACAGACAGCTTTGAGAGGAGCCCAGGAAATATAAATCACTTTGCACTGCATTAATATCGTGCCACTGCAATTTGGGTTCTATCCACCCCTCCTTTTTTATTATTTCGCTGGGGGATTTAATTTCATTCTGAGCTACAAATGCACATCCTCAGCTGGGCAGGAGGAGGGAGAAGATCTGATGGGAAAGAGTCCAACTTCAGAATCGAGGCATGGTAAGAGAAGAAAAGACAAAAAAAAAAAATCAGCATTTTGTTCACTTTTATTCCAAATGGTCTTTGTGCCCTTAGTGGAGGTAGTGAGGATGTTTAGTTCACCCTTGGCACAGCAAACATTTCCTCATTTAAGGAGTTAAAAAAGGGGTTTTTTTACATTTCAAATGTTGACTTACTTAATGGTAATTTCAATTTTTTAATTTTTTAAAAAATTCTCAATGTGTGATTTGACCTTTTCTACCATTTTACACCAAATCCATCAAGCTGCACCCATTTTTACCAGTGTGGAGAGAGATTTGCATGGACAAATCTTTCCATTAACACAAGGAGCTCAGCTTGGAAATTTAAGGGTAGCAGAAACAGTGATTTTCAGTAACAGCTTTGCTATCCATCTTTTTTTTTTTTCTTTTTTTTCTCCCAGATATCCCATTTTAAATAAGAGAAAAGCAATTATATACAGAATTATGGGCTGAGCTGGGGTCACGCTGCTCCAGCCCAAATCCAGACCCTCACCTTCATTTCAGCCTCGTTGAGTTCGACCTGATAAATCCCCCTCTGCTTCTCCTAAAACCACTCAATTTGCTGGCTTTATGAGTGTGTTCACATGGAGTCAGGGAAGAGAATTTCTGAGATTATCTTCTCCAGTTCATTGTGGAATAACTCAATTTGCTGCTGAAAAAAAAAACCCCAAATCATTTGTTTGCCTTTTCTTTATCTCAGTATCCCCATTTTGCCCTCCAACCCCCTGGGGTTTTTTTGGCCAAAAGAATGCAAATCGCAAATTTCTCTCACAGAATGGAACTCAAGTTTGTTGTTGTTTGTTTCCAGTTAGTTCCAGCAGCACAAAGAGTCTTCCCAAGCCCTTAAATTATTAAAAAAAGGTGAAAATCAAAGGTATAAGGGCAGCACAGGCAGCTGAATTTTGGTGTTGAGGTGCTGAACCTCCACAGACACAAAAATTCAGCTTCTGACTGTTCAGCTGTACAAAAAAAGGGCTGGAAAAGGTCAAAATAAGGAACAGGAAATGGGATGAAGATGATGAGAGGATGATTCTGGGAAAAGGCTTGGGGAATTGGGATTGCTGGAGAAGAAAAGCTTTGGGGTGAGCTCATTGTGGCCTTGCAGGACTTGAAGGGAAACCTGCAGGAAGATGGAGAAAAACTGTTTCCAAGGGTCTGGAGTGACTTTGGATGGGGCTTGGAGCAACCTGGGCTGGTGGAAGGTGGAAATGGTTGGAATGAGATGAATTTAAGGTCCCTTCCAACCCAAAGCAGTCCTGGATTCTCTGCTTGGTGATTTTGGAGAATTCTGACCCATTAAATCTCCCAAAAACTGCTCAGCACTGAGCCCATCCTGAGCTCGAGGTGAGCTCAGCATCTTCTCAAAGCCTCCTAATGAAATAATGAAATTAATCATTAAACATGAACAAGAAATCTTATTTTCAGAGCTAAGAGGTCTCTGCCATGAGCAGGGTGCAGTAGATCTCCCTGCCTGCCCAGTCTGACAGAATCCCCAAATCCACCCAAAATAATCTGAATTTAGCTGCCTTCGTGTCAGGATCCCTGCTTGGAAAATATAGGTCTGCGTGCATTTACAGGGCTCTAGAAATTCTTTGCAATGCATGATTAATGGCAGCAATAAGCAGGGGGAAATTTGGCTTAAAAATAGAATTGTGGAGGGAGGAGAGGAGTTGGGGGCTACCTGAGGGGAGGCAGCACCCCCTCCTCCCCACCTACTCTGAATTTAGCCTCTCAGAGCTCAACAAAAAACCCAGCTGGAGTACTTTAAAGTGAATTTTGTAATTAATTAAAACAAAAAAAAAAAATTTAAAAAGTATGCCAGCAGGCTTTAATAAGTGGAGCTGCAGAACAAGGAGGATTCAGCAGGGCTAATTTTAGCAGCTGGAAGAAAGTCGATTGTAAAGTTTTCCAGCTCCTGCTTTATGTTCTGCTGGTTAATGAGTGTCAGATCCGAGCAGGCAGCGCGGTGAGGTGATGGATTTGGGGCAGAAAATGGCAAATTGTAGCTTAAGCATTTCCATAGGAACCTCTGCCTTCCTTTCCCAGCTGATTGGTGCTATTAATGGGGGAAAGCTAAGTGGGGGAAAGTCGAACCTCTCTGCGGTTTTTTGGGATTTTTTTTTTTTTTGGCCACTCGACACCAACCCAAGCAGGGCTTTCAGGCTTTTAGGGTCAGGGGAATGGAGCTGAACGTGCTGCCAGATTTAGGGCTGAGCAGCCTCTGCCTCCTCCCCGTCAGGATGAATCCCAATCCCCCATCCCTCAGTGCAGCTGTCACGTCTCATGAGCTGCTGTTGGAACAACAGGAATTCCTTGTTCAGCTCCGAGTTCAGGGCAGATCTGTAGATATGTAGGGCAGCTGAATTGGCCCGGGTGGCAGGGAAGAGCTGCTCCGAGCTGCAATCTGCTGTCACTCCTGCAGTATCCAGCAGCAACATGTGGGAGCAGCAGGGTGAGGAGGTGGGAGAAGGGATTAGCAGGGATCAGTGGGGGAAATGGGATTGGAGGTGTTGGGGTGGCAGAGGTGAAGAGTGTTTTGGCTGGGTTTTCGGGATACTGCAGGGTCCGAGGGGTTGGCTTCATCTTTGAAAGTTTTTGTGGGGTTTGAAAGGACTTGGGATGCTGTTCCTTGAAAGATTCATTCCCTCAGAGAACAGATGTTTTCTGAGCATTGGGCTCACTGTCCAGACCCGCCCAAGTGCTATCAATTCAAATAAATACAAGAAAATTCAAATAAAGCAGGAGATGAAGGTGAACCTGCAGTTGACTTTCCCGTTGCAGATGAGAACCAGAGAGGATCTGCAGCAGTGACAGGCTCTGCTGTGGGCTCACCTGCCCTGGTGTTTGTTCCTAATCCCCTTTCCCTTTTCCCTTCCAGGGCACTCCTGGCAAACCAGGTCCGAGGGGACAGCGCGGTCCGACGGTAACGAGCCACTTCTTCATCCTTGTGCCCTCCTATCACGGCCAAAGGGGAACTGGGGTGGGATTTGTGTCCTCCATCAGGGGGATCTGGCCTCTGGGGACACTGCTTTGGGGCTGGGTGTCACCAGTTTTTATAGTTCAAATCTTCCTGGGATGATTTGTTGACCCTGTGCAGCTCAGGTGTTCGGGGTACTTTGCCTTGAGCACAATGCAGGGCAGCAGAATTGCCTCAAATGTCACTTTTTGGTGTTTATTCCAGGGTCCACGTGGGGAAAGAGGCCCCAGGGGAAGCACTGGAAAACCTGGCCCAAAGGTAAGGCTCTGGGGAGCCTTCGGGGTTGTGTCCTAATAAATAGGATAAATAAATGGAGATAACATCTGGTTCATCGTCCTGCACGTCCCTCCTCTCCTTTCTCCGCTGGATTTGGGAAGCTGAGCTCTCCTGAGGTTTATTCCCAGCTGAATGGCTCAAAGCCCAACTGCCAAAGCAGGTTCTGTGGATGTGGTGGCCCAGGGGTCAGCAGGACATGAAGGGCATGGCCAGGCTGAGGAGCAGCACAACCCTACAGCCCCTACACCTCCCCCAGCCCCTCTTTTCGTGTTTCAGTGCTGGTTGAACCCCTCAGAGCCCTCGGGCTGTGCCATGGCTCAGGGCATGTGTTGCTGCTGCTCTCCTGAGCCACTTTCCCTGCCCACTGCTGAGCCAGGATTGGCCACCAGGCAAAATTTGGGATTTTTTTCTCCCTGGAGGCCAATCTGGAGGCACTGACTGATTGATTACCTGAGCATCGATCACCAGGCTTGATGGGAGCAAAGCTTTTGTTGTGAGACTGTTGTCACCCCCGTGCTGCCAGATTGAAAAATAAATGCCTGGCCTTTGTGTTGGCAGGGATTTTTGATCAATCCCTCCTCTTTGGGGTGGCATTCATCTCTCACCATTGTCTGGTGGAAATACCCTGATCTCCCTGACGTTTCCTCCCCTGGGTTTTTATTCAGCAATGTGGGGGGAAGAAGCAGCTGCTCATTTGTCACTGGGTGCTGCTGCTGACACAGGATTATTATTGGAGAGGTCTGGGGGAGTTGTGGTGTCACCGTGTGCTTGGTGCCATCTGAAGCCTTTGTAGGCAGAAGCTGTGATGAAGAATTGAGTGTTTTTTAACGGTTTCTTCTTTTCCTTATCCCTAAAAGGGCAACTCTGGTGGTGATGGCCCCCCTGGTCCTCCTGGAGAAAGGGTAAGGCAAGCTGGGGGTGAAGCAGGAATTGGTTCAGTGCAGGAATTTTCTCTGGCAGAGGAGGTGGGGTTGCAGGGCTGAGGGGTTTTTGGCAAGGAGGATCCTCCTGGGTGCTGTTAGCAGAGAGGAACGAGCTGGAGCAAGGGTTCAGCTCAGGGAATGGAAGGAAAAATGGAAAATTCTGGTTAGAAATCCAAGGTGAAAGGTGCTGGTGTGGAGAGAGGAGCCACAAGCCACCTACAGCCCTCAGCTCCTGTCTGAGCTCTCCAGGGAAGGCTCAGGTGGGAATTTGGGTGTCCTGTGGAAGCATCACTGCTGGCAGAAGGGAAAAGTCACCCCTGGGGTTGCAGGATGTGGTTCTGTAGGACCTCGAGCTGCTTTCTCCCCATCACTGCAGGTTAGATGGAAAACACCCAAACAATGGGATTTTCATGATTTTAGCCTCTATTTCTGCTTTTTTTCCTCTCGCTGGGTTTTGTTCTGTTTGTAAATTTTTCTACAAGATCACCCAGTATTTGGCTTTCCAGATCGTTGTGCTTATCTGCTGCTCCCACAGAGGTAACATTACATATCAAGTGTTGCAGGTTCCTTAACCAAGCTTTCTGCCTTGTCTTCCATCCCAGGGACCCCCAGGGCCTCAAGGACCCACTGGATTTCCTGGACCAAAAGGCCCCCCTGTAAGTAACTCAATTCCTGGGACATCCCAAAAAATAATCCACTCTTTCCCACCCAGCCTGTGCCAGCTCAGCCTGAAGAGTGGTGACGTTCCCAATGACAGGCACTACTGAGACATCCTGATAACAGCCCGTGGTTTCAGCTTTTAAATAGCCAAGTAAATTGCAGCTGATGATAAATGTTCATTTCCTACTGACTCAGGATCTCAGGGATCTTTTGTGGCTGGTGGGTGCTTTATTTTCCCTCTGTGTTCGTGGAGGACAGCACAGCACTGCTGTGTCTGCAGTTCTTGTGCTCTGGGGGACCTCAGAGATGATTTCCTGAGCGTGGTGAGCACCTCTCTCCTGCTCTGGCCCTGTGAGAGAAATCCTTTGGGAGATGTGTGGGAAAGAGGTGTAGCTTTTAGGGCGCTGAGCTCCCCCATTTCCCTGTGAAACTGAGGAACTGATTCAATCCTTGCCACTGTTTTATCCCTGAGCCCTTGGTGATGCTCCTTCTGCCCTGCTTTTCTGCCACAGGGTCCTCCTGGGAAGGATGGATTGCCTGGGCACCCTGGACAGAGAGGAGAAACTGTAAGTAGCCAAAAAAAATCCCACCCACTTTCCTCTGCTTGGCTTTGCATTTTTCTCCCCACTGCCTTCCCCAGCAAATGAGCAGAAAAAAAAAAAAGGCTTTGCACATTATGCATTTTTTTCCCCTCAGCTTATCACACAATTTAATTAACTTGCCTGGCATTTGCTAAGCAAGGCAGTGCAAACACTGCTCAGCCCAGCACCAGATATTTATTTACACCCCATAAGACTGATTTTAAAACCAGGGGTTTGAGGTGTTTTTGAGCCAAGTCCTCAGGTCTGAATTTACTTAAAGGTGAAGAGTTTTCACCTTGCAGAGCATGACTGACACTGAGTCTTCCTTCTCTGAGTTTTCCATGACACCTCCAGCCAAGGTGGAGGCAGCAATGAAAACTCTGGCAGCTGTCATCAACTTCTGAGCCTGGAATAAAAAGCATCAACCTCCAAATCTGCAGGAATAAATGGAGAATGGTCTTTTCATTATTTTGGGGTCTGAAAGTTCTCCCTAATAGCTTTCCTCAATTTGCTGCTCCCAGGCAAACCCTGACAGAAATCAGAATATGTTAATCTGTGCCATCAGCCTTGCAGAGATCACTTTCCCCAGGCAGAAGAAGTCCCTTTTTTGTCCCCTTTTCCCCACACAGCGCCAAAAAGCAAGGAGAGGGATATAAAAATGAATTAAATAATTTTTCTACATCAGTAGCCTGGTCAGTGCAGTGTATCTCCATGCAAGATTGAAATCTCCATGTCAAACACTTCCCTTTATTTAAGTTCCCATTCAGCAGCAAACGGGCATGCTGAGATATTTGGCCATATTATATTTGCACAGATTGGCTCTAAGAAACCATGAAAAATTCTGAAAAACCTCTGCTCAAGGCTCAGTGAGTACCAAAGGAAACTCCTTTCTTCAGGTTAATAAGGAAAGTCCTGCACAGAAATGGTCTAAATATTTGTCTACGATAAGAGTTTAAATTGCACCTTCATTTCCCAGGGATGTTTTGCCATTTCCTCACCAGTGACAGGATATTTTCTGATCTGCAGGCAGCCAGAATAGCATGGAGGAGTTATTTCAGCATGACAGGCGAGCGTTGGCATGGGATTTATCTGCTCCTCTTTTGTGGCAATGAGCAAACAGCCCGTGTGCCCTAAATGCCATTTCTCCAGCTTGTCAGCAGGCTGGAGTAAAAACCATAATTAATGTGCTTTTTAAAGAGTAGCCTCAGAGAGCCAAACAATTGCAGTGGTGAGAGTTCCTGTTTGTCACTCCTCAAAATGCCATTGGAAGGAGCTGGCATGGAGACTTCTCTGCTCATCAGGGTTTGGAGACAAACACAGCCCTGCTTCCTTTCAGCAGCTGCTGATGGAGGAGATAAAGCTTCAGTCAGCCCCACGAGTTGTGGTTCCAGGCTGGTGCTGAGCTGAGACTGAGCTGAGCCTAAACCAGCACCAGAACGAGGAGCAGGACAGGGAAAATGGCTTTTAAGAATTGCTCAGCGTGAGGAAACTCACCCTGACTTTTTAATAGCCATTTAATAGCCTTTAATAGCATTTTTAATAGGTATTTCTTCTCTGGGTTTATGAGCATAGCAGATTTTTTAATACATACATATATATATGTATGGCCAAACCACAGTCATTCCATCCAAACAGCAGAGCTGAGCCTTGAGAATCCCTTCTCCTTCCTCTGTTTCACCCTTTATAAATGTACAAAGACATTTTTCCCACTTCTGTTTGATTTCTTCCCTCCTCATCCTTCCACCCAGCCTGCTCAGTGGTGTCACCAGAGGAGGAGCAGTCGGTGGCAGTGTGACCCTCACAGGACTCCTTGGCAGAAGTGTCACCTCTTTGTCTCTTCCCTCTCTCTCACAGGGTTTCCAAGGCAAGACTGGCCCTCCAGGCCCCCCTGGTGTCGTAGGTCCTCAGGTAAGAAGGAAATCACACACAGAGAATCATCAGGCTGGAAGAGATCTCCAAAATCACCTAACACCACCTCAACTACACCATGGCACTGAGTTTTAAACACATCCAGGGATGGTGACTCCACCACCTCCCCAGGCAGACCCTTCCACAACTTCATCACTCTTTCAGTAAAAAACATTTTCTTAACATCCAACTTAAATTTCCCTTCAAATTCCCTTAAATGCTCACCCCTGCACCAGTCCTCTGTAACTGGTCCTCACTGGTTCAACTGGAGCTGCTGGGACCGTGGCTTGTGCAGCAGGGAATGCTTTTCCAGCCTTGCCAGCTGGCTTTGAAATTCCTGAGCCAGGTGTGAAACACCCCCGTGGTGTGTCACCTTGCTGAGGGGTCAGGATGGGGTGTGGATCAATGTGAGTGAGGTGGTTCCTGCGAGCTCAACACAACCACCCTGGTGCAAAACTGGTGTAAAACTGGTGTAGGGTGAGAGATCAGCTAAAAGTCACAACCCAGCTCATGGACCTCCAGCAGACAGGGAGATGAATGGGATCTCCCAGGGCTGGGCAGCTGCTGGTGGTCAGGGCAGAGCAGACGTGATGCCAGAGTGCTCCTCCATGTCACTGTGAGCAACATCATCCCTCTGTGAGCTGAAGAGCTGCCAGATCCTGTCAGAGCTGGGCTGCTTTCCTCTCAGCCACCAAGAGCTCTGTGCAGTGTGGAACAGTCACTGCACAGCTTTCAGTGAGCCTGTTCTGAGCAGGACTGGCTTTGGGTCGAGCCTGCTTGCCTGAACTGCTGGGGAGCAGCTCTGTAATTAGCAAGTAATTAATTTGTCTTCTTTAATGACAGCATAAAGTCTCTGATTTGTAAATTCCCTGATTAGGGGCAATTCCCTGACGGCCCTGTCTGTCTCCTCGAGTGCAGATCAGGTTGTGTGGCAGTTCTGTGGGGCTCTGCTGGGCGCAGTTGCTGTGATGTGTGGCTGCTGAGCGAGGCAGCCTTGGAGCTCTGCGTGCTCTCAGTGGCCTCCTGCAGCAGGACATGAATCACAGCCCTGTCCCCAAAGCCACCAGCGGGCAGGGACATGGGGGCTTTGTGCACGTGGCTGTTGTCCTCCTCCAAACGGGGCACTGGGGAGCCCTCTGTGCTGAGCCTGGTGGGACACTCGTCACCCTGAGTGCCCACGGAGGGCACGGAGTACAAGCCTCATGCATTATTTATGCTCCATCTGAGCAGGGATCAGCAGGGCTGGAGAGTGCTTAGGAAGTTTCCAATTAAAAAGGAAAACCTAAGCATAACGGTGGTGGTGTTAACATCTCATTTGTGTGAAAGCTCTCACTCCAGAGGTTCCCAGTGCCTCCAGTCTGCCAAGTGAAGTGTTGGCCACTTCCAAAATAAGGTCCCTGTAGATGCCAGAGGAGGCATCTCTCCAGGGATTGCTGGTGGCACTGAAAAGGCACCTCTTCCACCCCACTGCCACCCAAGGGACTGAACTGATATCCTCATTTTTCCTTGGGTTGTTCTGCCAGTACTCACCCTCTTCTCTCTGATGGTTTTTCCAGGGTCCAACTGGTGAGACTGGGCCGATGGGTGAGCGAGGACACCCAGGCCCTCCAGGTCCCCCAGGTGAACAAGGTCTCCCTGGTCTCACTGGAAAAGAAGGGACCAAGGTAGGACATGCAATTCCCCCTCCTCGCTGCCTGTCCCTCCCCGGAGGTGGAGAGGATGATTCAGAGAAAAATGACGTTTCTGTCTCATCCTGATGAGCTGAGCTGAGTCCCCATGGAGCCTGCAGACCCTCAGCTCTTTCTCCTGTCCTTGCAGGGTGACCCAGGTCCTGCTGGCCTCCCAGGGAAGGATGGTCCCCCTGGCCTGAGAGGTTTCCCAGGAGAGAGAGGCCTCCCTGGCCCCATTGTGAGTAGAGGCTGCTGGTTCCCTCCAGCAGGGATGATTCCCAGCTGCTCCCATTGTCCATCACCCACCTCCCCAAACCACTGTGTTCTCCTCCCTCCAGGGCTCTCCAGGGCTGAAAGGCAACGAAGGTCCCCCAGGCCCTCCAGGTCCAGCCGTGAGTATCCCTGTCCTGACAGGCACCACCATTTACAAGCTTGGCAAGGCGAAGGGAGGCTTAGTCACAGCTCCAGGTTTTATCCTGATTTTCCTGTGCCGTAACTGACGACTCCCTGGGTGTTGCTTTATTTACAAGCCGCGCATGTAACAGCTCAGTAATTCTGTGGTGGACATACGTGACAGGCTGAGGGAACTGCAGGGCTGCAGGACATCCAGGATTTTGCTTCTAATCCACCTGCTTTCCCTCTGGAAGTTGTCTCTGCTTGAGATCCACACTCAGAGCCTCCCTCCTGGAAGGAAACGTTCATCATCCAGCCCTCCCTGCTGGCTGTGAAGTGGCTCATGCTCTTGTTCCAAGCTGTTCATGTGTCCCCAGGAGCTGAGCTCTCTGCACCATCCAGAGGAGAATCCAGCCCTTCCAGGGGTTTTAATTAGAAAAAACGATCTGCAGGCCCCCTTAGGCTGGTGGTACCAAGGCATCACATGGCAGTTATCCCATCAAACGTGGATGAGGAGTTTGGATTTCTTCCTGTCAGTGCATGGATGAAGCTTGATACTGCAATTAATGCTTCTTTCCTCCTTCTCCCACCAGGGCTCTCCAGGGGAGCGTGGTCCTGCAGGATCAGCTGGCCCTATAGGTTTGCCAGGAAGACCTGGTCCTCAGGGACCTCCAGGACCTGCGGGTGAAAAGGGAGCTCCAGTAAGTACCAGGAAAGAGATAAACAGCTGTGGGACAACTGGATGTGTGCAGTAGGGAGCTGAGCACAGAACCAGTCCTTGTGGAGGCGTATGAAGGATTTAAATTTAAAAAAAAGGAATTCAAATAGGAAGGGATTCAATTAGGAAGGGAATTTTCATCTTGAGCACATCAAAGCACTGCATGTCAGCTGCTGCAGTGCCCCCTTGGTGACACCCCTGCTATCAGACATGGCTGTGACCCCAGGGACCCACGTGTCCTCAGGCAACGGGGAGAGCTGGGGGCTGAGCAGGTGAAACACAGCCTGTGTCACCTCCTGGTGACAAACAGCCCAAGGCCAGGCCTGGGGGCACAGAACTGAGCCAGCTCCACCATCCCTGCTCACCAGGATGGGCAGCAGCAATTCCTACTGAGCCAAACAAATCCTTCCCCATCCCAGCAGCAGCACCAGGAAGGTGCTGTGATGTTTTGGGATGCTCTGTGCTGTTCCTGAGACCAGGAAGGTGCTGTGGGGTTTTGGGATGCTCTGTGCTGTTCCTGAACCAGGAAGGTGCTGTGGGGTTTTGGGATGCTCTGTGCTGTTCCTGCAGCACCAGGAAGGTGCTGTGGGGTTTTGGGATGCTCTGTGCTGTTCCTGCAGCACCAGGAAGGTGCTGTGATGTTTTGGGATGCTCTGTGTGCTTCTGCAGCACCAGGAAGGTGCTGTGATGTTTTGGGATGCTCTGTGCTGCTCCTGCAGCACCAGGAAGGTGCTGTGATATTTTGGGATGCTCTGTGCTGTTCCTGCAGCACCAGGAAGGTGCTGTGGGGTTTTGGGATGCTCTGTGCTGTTCCTGCAGCACCAGGAAGGTGCTGTGATGTTTTGGGATGCTCTGTGCTGTTCCTGCAGCACCAGGAAGGTGCTGTGGGGTTTTGGGATGCTCTGTGCTGTTCCTGCAGCACCAGGAAGGTGCTGTGATGTTTTGGGATGCTCTGTGCTGTTCCTGCAGCACCAGGAAGGTGCTGTGATGTTTTGGGATGCTCTGTGCTGTTCCTGCAGCACCAGGAAGGTGCTGTGATGTTTTGGGATGCTCTGTGCTGTTCCTGCAGCACCAGGAAGGTGCTGTGGGGTTTTGGGATGCTCTGTGCTGTTCCTGCAGCACCAGGAAGGTGCTGTGATGTTTTGGGATGCTCTGTGCTGTTCCTGCAGCACCAGGGCTCCCAGGCATCATCCTGCTGCCACCCACGGCAGAGCTGCTCCCGGCAGGATGCTGGCCAGGCAGGCTGGCAGCTGCCATCTGCTCCTTCTCCACAGCCATCCCTCGCTCAGCCTGCACTCCCCTGGCACGTGTGGGCACAGGGATGGGGCTGGAGGGCTGATTCTGTCCCCGAGGAGCTCAGCAGGGACAGTCCCAGGGGAAAGGCTCTCATTCCTGCAGGGATGGTGTTTGGGCTGCCTGCCTCAAACTCAAACTCATCTTCATACCCAGCAAAAGGAGCCAGAGATGGTTTTGGTGATGTCAGCCCACTCTCGTGATGGTTGGTTGTTGTTATCAACAGTGTTTATCACCCCCTGTATCCCATGTTTTCTGGTTTGTTAGAAACTCCTGCAGCTCATCCAGAGGCGAGAGTTTCGTGGTGAATCAGCTTGAGGAACATCTGTCCTGCTGAGTACCTACACGATGTGTCAGTCAGGGGAGGCATGAATAGGCAATTTATGTGGCATCTAATTATTCAGAGGAGAGCACCCAGGATTCGGATGCAATTAAATTATGTACGAGGAAACTGGAAAATATTCACTGTTCAGTTCCTGTAAACAAACAAATTTGATTGAAGGCTCCTGCTCACCAGTAGATGTTGAAGCAGAGATTGCTTTATTCACTTCAGGTGCTTTTCTCTGCCCAGAATCTCAGCAGGGAGCTTGGGGCCTCCTGAGAACCCCCTTTATTTGGGGATCAGCCAGGGAGGGAGCAGCAGTGAGTGCTGTGGGGCAGCCAGGACCAGAATCAGCAAAAAGTGACTCGTGGGAGTGAAAATTAGTTGGGGTCTTGTTTGTCATCCAGACAGAGATGGCAGAGGGTTCAGATGAAATCAGATTACGTTGCTGCAGCAGTGAAATTGCAGCTGTGGTCTGGGTGTTCACTGTTCACATTTGTTTGTTCTGTTCATTATCCCTCAAGACAGAAGTCTTGTCTTGTTTCAGACAAGGAGCACAGATGAAATATCAGCTGGAACCCACTTTGCTGCTCCTGCCCATCCAGCCAGGAGTCCTTAGCAGCTGAATAAAACCTCAATGGGCTGTAATGGCTCGGTTGGAGAGCTCTGTGTGACCTGCCTGTCTTTCTGCTTCCAGGGGGAGAAAGGTCCCCAAGGGCCAGCTGGCCGGGATGGCATCCAGGGTCCCGTGGGACTGCCGGGCCCTGCAGGTCCTGTTGGACCCCCTGGAGAGGATGGAGACAAGGTGGGGACAGCTCCTGCTGCGTGGGGACACTCTGGGAAGGACCTGGGACACGTTTCCACCCTGGTGCATCCCAGAGCTGGGTGGGATGTGCTGCCAGAGGAGGTTTTCTGGGATGAGCAGCAGCAGATTGGGCTCTGTGTGTTCTACCATTCCCTGAAATCCACTCTGCCTCCCCCAAGCCTTCCCAAATTAATTACCTTTGCCCACTCATTCAGCCCCTCTGGGCTGGAGGATTCCCAGAAAACATCAGCTGGGATAAATCCCTCCTGGCTGCTAAAAGGGTCTGCAAAATGCAGCTTCTTGCATTGCACGGCAGCCAAGGAATTGTGGGGTGGAAAAGGGTTTGGTTACACCTGGAATGGCCAAACCTCTGGCATTATTCAGCACACTCTGGGGTGTTCCTGTGGGATTTGGGATCTCTGGGATGAGACAAAGGGCTGTTGCTGGGATGCTGAGATGTGGAAGTGGTGAGGAATTAACGTTGTCCCTTTGTTCCTGGCAGGGTGAGATCGGAGAGCCAGGTCAGAAGGGCAGCAAAGGTGACAAAGGGGAGCAGGTGAGTGGAGGGGACACTGCTGTCACTGCTTCTCTTGAGTGTGGCTCGTTGTGTGACTTGCTGGAAATAGAAATCCAACTTCTATCGTTTTCTTTCTAATGTTGATTCATCTTCTGTGCTTCATCAAATACCCACATGATGTAAAAAAAAGAGTGAGTGCCTCAAGTGGGAGCCTCCAGCTCCCAGGAACACTGAGATATTTCCACATCACCCACTTGCCATGGAAATATCTGTGAAACACGAGCAGAGTTGCCATCAGAGTTGGGTCTCTGGCTGAAGTTCTCTGTCTGGTTTAGTTGAAGATGTCCCTGCTCGTGACAGAGGGGTTGGAGCAGGAGATCTTTAAAGGTCCCTTCCCACCCAAGCCATCCTGCAATTCTGTGGGAATTGCAGTTGTTTGCAGCACATGGAACACCCTTGATGTGCTGTGCAGAGCCTGAGGAGCAGGAGTTACCCATCACTCAGAGCTGGGTGCTGGGACATGGCTTTGCTGGAGAAAAATCGTGTTCAGATGTGTCTGCTCTCCATTGGCACCAGGGCTGAGGAGTGCTGGGGTGTCCAGGGAGACCTGACCCTGTTCTCCCTCTCTCTTTTGGGGATTAATGCCATTTTAAAGGAGACTGTCTTGAAGGAATTCACCCTTTCCAGGTGGATTTGTCCCTCTGTTCCTAATGCTGACATTGACTTCTTTCTGTGACAGGGTCCCCCAGGTCCCACTGGTCCCCAGGGCCCGATTGGTCAGCCTGGCCCAGCTGTGAGTATTGTCCCTCTTAGCAAAAATCCCTTTTTCCCCCCAAAAAGCCTCCTGGGAAGCACTGGAATGATTTCTGCCTGCTGCTCAACACGAGCTGGGCATCATCTGGCTGCAGCTGGGGGTGCTGGGATGGGGTTTGTGTGACCCCAGGTCTGTCCTGGGCTGAGCAGACCCTCTCCTTGCAGGGAGCTGATGGAGAGCCTGGACCCCGAGGGCAGCAAGGCCTCTTTGGGCAGAAAGGAGACGAAGGACCCCGAGGTTTCCCAGGTCCCCCTGGCCCCGTGGGCTTGCAGGTAATCTGCAGCACCCAGGGAGGGTGTGAGGTGATGAGAGCTGAGATGTTCACAGCTCAAACTCATCCTCTCCCCCTCCACAGGGCTTGCCTGGACCGCCTGGGGAGAAGGGAGAAACGGGTGACGTTGGGCAGATGGTAAGGGACATCCATGCTTCTCTTTTCATCACTGACATGGCTCTGAGAAATCCATCTGAAATTCGTCCTTCCTTTTCCTCAGGGTCCACCAGGCCCACCAGGACCCAGAGGTCCATCTGGGCCACCAGGAGCAGATGGTCCCCAGGGTCCTCCTGGGGGAATAGGAAATCCTGGCGCAGTAGGAGAGAAGGTAAAGCATCTGGACGAACCTGAAGCAGGAGTTTGCTGCAACTCTCCTGCAGGGGCTTTGCTGTGACAGCAGGAAACTCATCTCCCTGCAGAAATGTGAATATTTCCATCCTTTTTCTCCCCGTGCAGGGTGAACCTGGGGAATCTGGTGAGCCTGGTCTGCCTGGCGAGGTTGGCCTCCCGGTAAGTACAGCCTGGGGGAGGCATGGATGTCGCTGTTGAGCCGCTAGCAGAGAAGGAAAGCCCAGATTCTCAGCGTGGCATAGAAAAAGCACTTTATTGTTTGAATCCAACATATATATAGAGTTTTCAGAGGTCACCCAGATTGGTCAGTCAGAAACCTCCCCCTAGGCCTGACTGGCCAGGCCTGCACTGTCCAAATCTCGAGACACTGTTGTTAATAACATCCAAACTTTATCTTTGTTTATAAAACACAAAAGGAATTCTCATGGGAAAGACCTGTGCTAGCCACACATGGATGTGCTGGAGAGGGGTGGATGTGGAGGGACAGCAGGGATTGAACCAGCCCTGTCCTGGATTTGGGTATTGATGACACATTGCCACGTTGCTGGGTATTTATAGGCTCACGTTTAGTCACCAAATCTGGGCTGCCCACGGCTGAACACCACGAGCACCATCCAGTCCTTGTGGGAAGGGACTGTTAAATCATGTCCTTGTGTTTGGAGACACAAATAGAGCTTCTTGCTCTGAATTGATTAAAGGATAATCAGAGATCAGGAAGGTTTTTTTTCTTGTGGATAATAAAAGCTTTTCTCCTTCACAGGGCCCTAAAGGTGAAAGGGGTGAAAAGGGGGAAGCAGGTCCCTCTGGTGCTGCTGGTCCACCTGGCCCCAAAGGCCCACCAGGGGATGATGGCCCCAAAGGCAGCCCTGTAAGTAGCCCTTTAGTCTTTCCTTGCCTTGCCCAGCAGAGATTTCTGCATGAAAGGATGTTCCCAGATGTATCTGTAGAAATTTGAAATATTTACCAGCTGCAGATTTGTTCCTCTAGTGATCCATGATACCAGGGTGCTGATGAGGGAAAAACCCCACTGTACCCTATTTCCCAGCAATTACTGGAATTATAAGTCCTTTTTGCAGGCTGTGAGGAATCTCACCCCATGGAGAGGAGCTGCAGTAGGGTGATTTGTATTTATGGGTTTCCAAGGCCTTTCAAGGCACCAGGGCTGAGCTTCCACAACAGCACCAAGGAGGTTCCTGTGGATCTGGGAGCTGTACCTTTACACCCAGGTCCAAAATGAGCTGATGCTCATTTTTCTAGCTCTGGTGGAGCCAGTGGAGCCCTGCTGAGTTCCACCAGGTGACAATGGCACAAGGTTGATCTTGCAGGCTCCTCCGATGCCTGGAATTTATTATGAGATAAGGCAGGAAGGCACAAAGCAGCAGAGGAGGCAGGGGAGTTTAGTCATCCCTCCTGACAGATGGGATTTGGGATATCTGTGGTGGGTTGCAGGCTGCTCCTGGAATCATTTGGAGCACCCGACAGACACGGTATGGAGAAGGATGGTGAAGTGTTTCAGTCATGAAATGCTCTGAGAGGCTCCTCCTGTGGAAAATATCACTCACTGTGGAATGAGAGGAAGCAAAATTTTCCAGTCTGCACATTCCCAAAGCTGGGAGGATTCTGCTGTCAGCTGTCTGATGGATTTCCAAAAACTGGGATGGAGCTCCCAGTGTTGCCTTTGGAGTTCTGGCAGTCAGGATGCGAGCAGCCTGGCTGGGATGGGGTGAAAACACTGCAGCTGCAAGGATGGGATGGGATGTGGGGTTGTGTTGGAGGGAATTGGGGTTTTGCTCCATAGGGTGACTCTCCATGTTGTCACCGGTGCTCTGCAGTTCTCCAGGAGCAACAGCTCTGACTTGGGAATGTTCTTGTCTCTCTGCAGGGCCCAGTTGGTTTTCCTGGTGACCCTGGTCCTCCTGGAGAGCCTGGCCCAGCTGTAAGTGTTGGTCTCACTGAGCTTCTTCCTCTTGCTGTGGTGAACCTTGGCTGTGCTACTCGTTCCCAGCAGCTCCTCAGCATTAACTCTGCTCAGCCTGAGTCAAACCCTAAAAACACCTCCTTGTTCCTTTTTTAGGGTCAAGATGGTCCCCCTGGTGACAAAGGGGATGATGGTGAACCTGGACAGACTGTGAGTACCTGGAGAGAGGAGAGTTGTTCCCCACAGTGCCCATGGGATACTGAGCCTCTCATTCCCACCAGAACTGGTGGGAGTTGCCCACTGAGGATCTCATTCCTTGCTGTCTGTGTCATCCATCCATCCATCGATCCATCCATCCATCCATCCATGATCCATCCATCCATCCATTCCATGATCCATCCATCCATCCATCCATGATCCATCCATCCATCCATGATCCATCCATCCATCCATCCATGATCCATCCATCCATCCATGATCCATCCATCCATCCATCCATCATCCATCCATCCATCCATCCATCCATCCATCCATCCATCCATCTCCATCCATGATCCATCCATCCATCCATCCATCCATCCCTCCATCCATCCATCATCCATCCATCCATCCATCCATGATCCATCCATCCATCCATGTCCATCCATCCATCCATCCATCCATGCTCCATCCATCCATCCATCCTCCATCCATCCCTCCATCCATCCATCCCTCCATCCATCATCCATCCATCCCTCCATCCATCCATCCATCCATCCATCCATCCCTCCCTCCATCCATCCATCCATCCCTCCATCCCTCCATCCCTCCCTCCATCCATCCATCCATCCATCCCTCCCTCCATCCATCCATCTCATCCATCCATCCATCCCTCCATCCATCCATCCCTCCCTCCCTCCATCCATCCATCCATCCATCCATCCATCATCCATCCATCCATCTCTCCATCCCTCTATCCATCCATCTCCATCCAGACTTCTTAGCCCTACACCCCAAACCCATAAATCATCTCACGGAAAAGCATCACCCAAGCCTTTGATTTTCGCTTTTCCCTGCCTTCTGGCATTTCATGGTGGGAAGGGCTAAAACAGGATACCACCTGCACCCCGAGGAGGTGTTGGTTGGAGTTGCTGTGTTTCTCCCACGCCACAAACTCACAAGGCTGACTCAGGTTTGCCACGTTGGCTGCTCTTCCCCAAATCCCGTGGTGCACTCATGCCTTGTTCTCCCCTCTCTCCATGCAGGGTTCCCCTGGGCCCACGGGAGAGCCAGGCCCCTCTGGACCCCCAGGAAAAAGGGTGAGTTGGTTCTTCAGGGGGATTTTACCAAATGTGTTTCTATTCGCTTTTTAAAACTCGTGGTGTCACTAAGCCTGCAATCAACGATGTGTAAATACTGTGTAAAATATGTGATAATAAAAAAATAAAATAATATGCACCATCCACAGTCATTGGAAATTGGTGGGAAGCTGCCAGCCAAATCCCATGGATTTTTTTTTTAGATGTTAACAGCCCAGAGAAAATCCAAGGATGAGGTACTCCTGCTCTTCCTGCCTCGCTGGCAGAACCCAGGGATTCATTTAGCAACGAGCTAATTTAAAAAGCTTTTCAGAGATATTTGTCTCCATTTTGCCTCCTTCCCTGGGGCTGGAGCATCATTTTGCTAATTCCAATGGACCGTTTCAGATCAGCAGGATCTAATTGTGTTTTCCATCTATTTTGGGCTCTCTTTAGGGCCCTCCTGGTCCAGCTGGTCCCGAAGGAAGGCAGGGAGAGAAAGGAGCCAAGGTAAGAGCTGAATGGGATTTCACTTCTGCTGTGTCCTTGATATTCCGAGAGGATTTCCCTCTCTGCCAGGGCTGGCGTTGGAAAGGCAGGGAGTTGATTTTGCTGCGTGTTACAACAAATTAGCCCGAATTTGGGGCCACTGGCCTCAAATCTGAGCTTATGTTTCAGCTCTTAACAAGCTCTGTGGAGATAATTAGGGCTTGGTAAGGTCATGGGAATGTTTAGCTTTGTTGGAAACAAGCAAGTGCTATATTTGGCAATTTAATGCGTTGTAAATAATGGGGTGTGCACAGCCCCGTGTCCTTTCCCAGGGCAAACACAGCATTAATGGGCAACCATTGTTTGGGTGGGAGTGGTGGGGAAAGGGAGATGGGGTTGGAAATTGGAGATCCCATTGTGGCAGCAGCAGGGGAGGGAGGGAGGGAGGGAGGGTGGATGTCCTTGGGTAGCTTCTCTCCAGCACTAAACCCAGGAGAACCCAGAGCCAAAGGGTGGTTCCTGCTGGAATTCAGGCAAGGCTGGAAAGGGAAGGAGTTTGGAGGTCACCTGAGGTGGATGGAGCAGTGGGAAAATCAAGGAGCAGAGAGTTTGATGTGTTTGATGTGAAAGATCATCCATGGAATATCTCAAAAAGTCATCCCAACCATCTAAACCATCTTGCCTCTTCACCCAGGGTGAGGCTGGTTTGGAAGGACCTCCTGGGAAGACTGGGCCAATTGGTCCCCAAGGTGCTCCAGGGAAGCCTGGCCCTGATGGTCTTCGTGGGATTCCTGGTCCAGTGGTGAGTATTCCCAGTCTGAGGAAGCTTCTGGGCAGGTTACATAATGATAGGAAATAAAACATAATTAATGGAAATAATGGAATGGAGAATATCACCTCTTGGAATGTTTTATTTGAGTCTTGGGTCTTCTCAGCCCTTCTCCATGGGGGATTTTCCATGCCCTACAAAGTCCCTTTTCCAGCAGAGATTTGAGCATGGAAGGAACATAAATCCTTTTGCTTTTGCCATCTGTGAAAAGCCAGGGCGAAGCTTCCCTGGCACAGGTGAATGATCAGAATATTCCCACTGGGAGCTCTGCTGTCAGGAATGAGTGTTTTGAGGGAATTGCTCTGTTTTACAGGGTGAACAAGGTCTCCCGGGATCCCCTGGCCCAGATGGTCCTCCAGGCCCCATGGTATGTGCAGAGCATCCAATTCCATGAGTTTTTGCAACGGGTGAATGAGTGTAACATGAATTAATTCCCTTTTTGTTTTCCCCCTGTCTCCCAAAGGGCCCTCCGGGTTTGCCTGGTCTGAAGGGAGACTCTGGTCCTAAAGGGGAGAAGGTGAGAATCCACCCAGGGTCCCACTGCATGATCCCTGTTGGGATGTGGGGGCAGAAATGTCACTGGGGAGGAGTCCTGCAGCTGGCAGGGGCTGGGGAGTGTCATTTCTGTCATATTTATATATTTATATATTTATATAACCCCAGGGAATGAGCAGCTGCCCCATTGCAGAGGTTCTTTCCATATTTGTAGCATTTTCTGCTGTAAAAATCTCCTGTTTTGCTCCACTCTGCCACTTCCCCATGCCAGGGATTGCTACAAACTCCTGTCACCTTGCTCAGATATTTGGGGTTGGATCTGGGAATGTCTTTGCTCTCTCCACTCAGAAATCCCAATTTAACATCTGCTGCTTTCCCCCAGGGTCACCCAGGTTTAATTGGTCTTATTGGACCTCCTGGAGAGCAGGGAGAAAAGGGTGACAGAGGTCTGCCAGGTCCCCAGGGCTCAGCAGGACCCAAAGGAGAGCAGGTAAATATTCCAGAAATCCTTCCTGCAATGTGCTTTGGATCATTTGGATCGTTTGGATCATTCCTCCCTGAGGAGGTGCAGCGTGGTCAACCCTGGCAGGAGATCCCTGCCAGTTTTTGAGGGATATTTTCTGTGTTAATGTGGTTTATTCTACGTGTGAAATATGGATCTGCTCCAAAATGACCCATTTTTGTGGGAAGCACATCCTCAAGGGTCGTATGAAAGAGCTGAATAGGCTTGGAGGGATGGTGCCATTAAATATTCATCTAAAGGACTGATTTTTAAGCGTGTGCCTCAATGAGATACGAAATTCCTCATCCACGCTCTTTTCTGGACTTTAAAAAGCAATTCAAGCTCCATCCTGGAATGGAGCAGGGGTTGGCTGTGTAGCTTTAGGCCAGAGTTGCTGCATGCAAATCAGCATTTTGCTGTTCTCTTTTAGGGTATCACAGGTCCTTCTGGACCCATCGGACCTCCAGGGCCGCCAGGATTGCCGGTAGGTGACAGTTCCTGATCCTGGAATTCCTTGGGAGCTGCACAGGAGTCACTCTGGTGCTCCCAGGAATTCCCAGCACAGCCCTTGGGGGATGATGTTGGTCACAAAGGCTTTGCTCAGCTCATTAAAAACCCTTGGATGAATTCCAGGAGTGCTGGGAGATTCACACAGGGAAATCTTCCCACCCTGATTCTCTCCCCCTTTCTTCTGGATGATCTACAATCCCGCTGTGACTCTTTGCCCTTTTTGGTGATTTTTATCCCTTTTTTGGATGCCCAAATGCCTCGTCCTGCCCAGCTGGGTGTCCTGAGCACAGAGCCAGGATCATCCCCACGTCCCAGGAATCACCCAGCAGCTTTCCCAGTCCCTGCTGGGGCAGGAGTGTGGAGCTCTGACACAAATCCTTTTTGCAAATAAAAGCAACACCCATCTCAAGTAGAGATGTAAAAAATGGAAATAGGCAGTAAATTTTAAAAAATCCCATTTTATAGCATTTCTGTGTTTGAGGAGAGCCTGAATTCTCTGCCTGGAAATCAACTCCTTTCTGTGTTTCTCTCTCCACAGGGTCCTCCTGGTCCCAAAGGTGCTAAAGGCTCATCAGTGAGTATAGAAACTGCTAAAGGAAGAGGCTGAGGGGTTTTTATTAATGCTGGGACTCCCCTCATCAGTGTCATTAGGGCAATTAGCAGAGAGGACTTAGCAAGCTCTGCCTTTCCAAGCTGCCTAAACCCAGGAATGATAATTGGGAAAGGTTTCTGTGCCACAACTGCACTTCCCCAAAGAGCAGTGCAGCAGAGATCACAGGGAGCAACCCAGTGCTTAGTCCTGAGGAGAGCAGCTGCTGCTGGAGAGTGGAGGGGATTAAAAATAGACCTTGAAAAGCGGGAGGTGGGAAGCTGGAAAGTGAAGAACTCAGTGAGAAATGAGACTCTGGAGCTTCGTGGTGCAGACCTCCTGTGCAGGCAGCTAAAAATGCCTCTTTTGGGCAACTTCTTAGTGTCTTTTTCCCATCCAGAAGTCGATGTTTTATTAATTCGAAGATTCTCTTTGACTTGTAAAAACGGATTGGTTCAGAGAGTTAACGATTTTATGCATTGAAAGATCATTTTTCATAGGAAACGCATGAAAAATTTGACTGCTTAACTCCAGGAGTTTGATCTTTTCTTTTACCTAAACACCAAAAATAACCAAAAATACCATTTTCATGGGAGGTGGGTACAGGGAGACTCCTCTTGTGTGCCTGAAGGGACGAGAGTGAAGTTTTAGCCACACTTTCATGTTTGGGATGTGATAAAAGTTACAGGTGAATTCTCCTGGTTGACTCATGATTTTTTCTTGTTTTTCCACCCAGGGTCCCACAGGTCCAAAGGGTGAATCAGGTCTTCCTGGACCCCCAGGGCCTCCTGTAAGTAGAACCCACAACAGGAAGTCCAGACTCAGTGGGTGCTGGGATTTGGGAAGCAGAAAATCTCCGGACAAAAATTCCTCACCAATCCTGGCAATGGATTGGAATGTTTCTGAGATGCTGGGGAAGAAAGCAGGATGGGAGGGGAGGAGTTATGAATGGGAAGAGGACAAGGGGAGGTGGAAGACAATGAGAGAAGGTAGAAGATGATGAGGGAAGGTGGAAGATGTTGAAAGCAGAGATTTTATCAGCACCATTGGGGTGTTTCCACGTCTGTCACTGTTGAGCCGCTAGCAGAGAAGGAAAGCCCCGATTCTCAGCGTGGCATAGAAAATCTCTTTATTGTTTGAATCCAACATATATCTAGAGTTTTCAAAGGTCACCCAGATTGGTCAGTCAGAAACCTCCCCCTAGGCCTGATTGGCCAGGCCTGCACTGTCCAAATCTCGAGACACTGTTGTTAATAACATCCAAACTTTATCTTTGTTTATAAAACACAAAAGGAATTCTCATGGGAAAGACCTGTGCTAGCCACACACGTCCAGTGTGTATTTTGGCACATTGCTGCTTCTCCTTTTCTTCTCTCCTTTTCCCAATGGAATGACAAGTTGTCTCTTCGATTTCCCCACTGATCAGGGTCCTCCTGGAGAAGTCATCCAGCCCCTGCCCATCCAGGCTTCCAAGAGGACCAGGAGGAACATCGATGCCAGCCAGCTGGTGGACGACGGCAACGCCGACAACTACATGGACTACGCCGACGGCATGGAGGAGATTTTCGGCTCCCTGAATTCCTTGAAACTGGAAATCGAGCAGATGAAGCATCCCTTGGGCACTCAGCACAACCCTGCAAGGACCTGCAAGGACCTGCAGCTTTGCCACCCTGATTTCCCAGATGGTGTGTCCTGGGATGGAGGGAATGTGGGGAACACAGGAATTTCCAGCTCTGCATGGAAGTGAGGGCAGGGAGAGGAGAAATTTGGGGAATCCCTGGGTCTGGTGATCCATGAGGAGTGTGGCTGGTGGAGAAGGAATACGTAGAGTTGGGCCAGATATCACTGGACAGCCCTTCCAGCTGCAATGTTCTGTCTAAAAATGGGTATATGGGATGAAAAATCTCCTTTAATTCACACCAGACCATGACCAGTTTTTCAAAAAATGATGTTCAGATAGAAGCCTGTGAGAGATGAAACATCCCTGGTGAAAACGTTGCTGAAGTGCCCTTTTTTTCTAATTCTGTCTTCCCTTCTCTTCCCTCATCCAGGTGAATACTGGGTTGATCCCAACCAAGGATGTTCCAGGGACTCTTTCAAAGTTTACTGTAATTTCACAGCTGGAGGAGAGACCTGCATCTTCCCTGATAAGAAATCTGAAGGAGTAAGTCCACAGCCCCTTTGCTTTCCCCCTCTATCCTGGTGAGAGATGGTTTCCTGAGATGAATATTCATAGCCAGCCAATTTCAGGAGGATTGAACACCAGCAAGGAAGGACCAAAGATCCAGAACGTTCCTTTGTTACACAACATTAGCTCCTAAAATAACAAGGAATACGTTGACAAGGAGAATTTCTTTAAGTCAGAGTGAAACTGCGATTTGGGACAAAGCTTTGATGATTTCCCAGGCATCATAAATGCTAAAACCTTAATTTTTTTGACTTTGCTGTCCCTGTCAGAGGTGTTTGCTGGTGCAGGAACTGGAGCTCCCACAGCCCTGCTCCACTGCCTGCATGCCCAAGCTCCACTGATTCCTCTCCCCTCCCTGTGTCTCCAGGCAGAGCAGATAAATCTTTACCTCCTGTCATTTTTCCTCGCTGTTTCTCGTGGGTAAATGATCCTAAATGGTTGCAAGCAGGCTCAGAGCTCTGCCTGGCATCGCTGCACAGGGCTGATGAAGTTATTTGTGTAATGATGCTCTCAGCTCAGCCACACTCATCATTTTTGTCCTGAATCCCTGCACTCTGTTTCATCCAGAGCTGCTCTTCCCTCTGCCTGGGGACCAGCTCTGGCGCTGGCCAAGCAGAAACACAACAATTCAGCCTGGGGGAGCTGTGCCAGTGTCACAGTTGTGCTCCAGCTGTGACAAAGCTGAGCTGGATTTCACCCACCAGAAATGTGTGTCAGCACAGGACAAATCGCACAGAACATAAATCCTCCCTGAGTTTTTCCTGGGGGCTGTTTGAGGAGGAGATGGATTTCCTCTCCTTTGCATCCATGGGCTGGGTTTCTCCTCCAGACATTGAGAGCTCAGACTCTGGCCTTGATCTCTCAGGGTTCTGGAGCTCTGTGGAGCTGCAGTGCTCCTCACACACAAATGCCATGCTGGGATCCATCAGGAAAAGCTTTTCCCATGCAGAGGGATGCAAACAGTGATCAGCCCAGCGGTGGGTGGTGGCTGAGTGGGTTTGTGATGAGGCACAGCAGAGTTCCAGCCGTGGCTCCTCTCAGTCCCTCCCTCAGCCAGCACAAACACTCAGCCTGGCTCTGCAGTCACCTCCTGGAGAGGGAATGACAATAATGACAATCCCCAGGCTCCTGGGGCTTGGCTGTTGTTTTTGGGGAGATTTGGAGCACAAACGAGGGGGATGTGGGAGGCTGAGGGAGCAGCCATGCTCCTTCCTTGTGCTCTGACTCAAAAAACTGCCCCAGCTGCTGAGCTGAGGATGCTTTCAGGATGCTCTGGTGGCTGATTGCTTGTCCAGGTCACCCCCTGGGTCACCCTGGCTACCTGGATCTCCATCCTGTGCATTCAGCACCTCAGGCCCAGCAGGCAGGCAGAGGCTTCTCCTTAATCACATCCTTTGCCTTTCCCAGCCCCACAGCTCCTGGATTTGGCATTGGAGAGGCAGCCAGGCTTCTCCAGCACCAGCTTTGCCTTTCTCCCATGGAGATCAATGCACCTTTTCCCATCCATGCTTTTTTCCCCCTCTCTATCTTTCCTTTTGATTTTCCTGCCACTGCTGGATTTGCATCCCAAGTTTCTAGGAGGCAGAGGTCCTCAGTCCTTAGCAGAGGTGCCAGAGCAGCACCACTCCATCCTCCTCTCCTTCAGAGTTCACCTTCTGCCCTCATTATCAGTGCATAAAGATTAAAAATCCCATTTTAAAGCAAGTTGGACAGTTTCAGTAAGACACGCAGACTCCGGAATGAATGTAACCTTTTTAATTCTGATTTTTTTTCTTTCTCTCTTCCCTCCTTTCCATCCACAAACTAGGCTAGAATTACTTCCTGGCCCAAGGAAAACCCAGGCTCGTGGTTCAGTGAATTCAAGCGCGGTAAACTGGTAAGATGCATCCTGGTGCTTTCTGTTTCCTTTAACCCCTGTCATATTTTACAGAGTAAAATGGCTCGTTGGCCCAAAGAGCAGCCTTCCACATGGTATAGTCAATACAAGCGGGGGTCCTTGGTAAGTGGCTAACCCTGGCCCTGGGTCAGAGCTTGTCACCTGCTTTGGTATGGCCACACTGCTGCCTCTGCATGCTGGACTAATCCCCTCCAAACACATGGAAATGTTTAAGGTGGAATGCTGAGAGAGACGCCAAAGCCAGTGTGGGTGCTTCGTGCCAGTGTGCCTTGCTGGGAGCACAGGAGTAGGGGATGGGCTTTGCCCCGGGTTGGAAGGGACAGGGTGATGGCCTGGGGGACCTGGGGCAGGTTTGTCTTCATGGAGCCCTGCTGGAGTTCTGCATCCCAAAAAGAGTGCTCCATCCCAAAAAGAGTGCTCCATCCCAAAAAGAGTGCTCCATCCCATTGGGAATGCTCCATCCCACTGGGAATGCTCCATCCTGAAAAGAGTGCTCCATCCCACAGGGAATGCTCCATCCCATTGGGAATGCTCCATCCCACTGGGAATGCTCCATCCCACTGGGAATGCTCCATCCCACAGGGAATGCTCCATCCCATTGGGAATGCTCCATCCCATTGGGAATGCTCCATCCCAAAGAGTGCTCCATCCCACAGGGAGTGCTCCATCCCACAGGGAGTGCTCCATCCCAAAAAGAGTGCTCCATCCCAAAAAGAGTGCTCCATCCCAAAGAGTGCCCATCCTACTGGGATTGTTCCGTCCCAAAGAGTGCTCCATCCCAAAAAAGGTGCTCCACCCCACAGGGAATGCTGCATCCCACAGGGAGTGCTGCTGCTGTCCCATCAGCTCCCATTAAGGCTGTCCCCATGTCACTGTCCCCCAGCACTGCACCCTTACCCCAAGAGCTGAGAGATCCCTGAAACGATGCTCCAGCCCAGAGCTGAGCACAGAGCTGTCACCCAGGGCTGGATCTGCACATCTCTGTTTCCCCCAGAGGATGGATTTTGTCTCCCATTCTGGAGATGATCCACATGGGGACTCCCGTGCTGACCCAGAGCTTGGGAGACACAAAGTCATCTTCTAAAAGATTTCCAGCCACGTGCCTTTGCCAAGCCTAGTGGAAAAGAATTTGACTGAGTCACAATTAAGGGTTTTTCCAAGGGGGAAAAGCTGTTTTAAGGTCAAACAACATTTGATGTAAGCAGTGCATAGCCAGGAAAAGCTCTGGTTTGTTGTCCTGCAGCAGGACATCCACTTTGTGGAGAGATCAGTCACATCTGTGCCATCCAGGTCCCCTGAAGCCACAGAAATGTCCCCCTGGTCTATCACTCCTACGGAATTGGGATGCAGACAAGGAGCTCAGTCAAACCATGAGAATTAGGGAAGGGCAGATATTCCATGGATCAAAGCAGAGCTGCTCTGCTGTGTCCCACAGAGCAGAGTTGTCCCCTCCCAGGGCAGGGGGATCCTGCAGAGCCCCAATTTCCACCTTAAAAGGCAAACAACCCAACCCCCTGCGTTGTTTCCCACGCTGCATTCCATCGCCACTAAACCACATTTTGCTCTGATTGTGCCCTCAAGGAGGACACGGCTCCTGGAGCTTTTCTGCATCATCAAATCAGGCTGCAAAGCCAAGGCTTCAGCCTCGTGGCTCCTTGGAGGGCAACTACTCATAGCTTAATTACAGAGCACTTCATCAGTTTGTGTTCCAAGTACCTCCACTTCTCCTTCTTCCCTGCTTCTCTTTTTCCCAGCTCTCTTTAGAGGCTCAGTTGCCAGCCTAGAGCTTAGGGCTTTTTTTTTTTTAGATAAAACCATTCCTGGTGCTACTTGGAGCTCTCTGTTCCATCTTTTCGTGTTGTCATTTTCTCGCTTTTTTTTTTTTTTTTACCTGTCCTGCTTTTTCTATGTGGAAAAAAAAAATTAAAAGCCACCAGTATATGGAAGATCTACCTAAGCAAATTACATAGCAGTCAGACATGCAGGCCACAAATTTTTTATTGATTTCATTTTTTTTTTTTTTTAATCAGCTCTGATTTTACCCCACTCAGTACTGGGAGCCTGGGATTTGTAAATTAAGGAGACATTTGCCTGGTGGGTCCAAGGTCAGCTGAAATCTGTTTATGGATGGGCAGAGTGAAGGAGTTTGAGTTCCCCTCTGGCTGTAGCTCCTGTTATTCTGTGGAGAAGGTCCCTGCTGTCTTTCCATGCAGCCCAAGAATGGGGGGCTGAGCCCATGGGGGAAGATTCCCAGTGCTGTCAGGGGCTCCAAAAAAATCCTGGGATTACCCCAGGTGTGCAGCTGGGGAGATGCTGCCTTTCTCCTGGGGACACCTGAAGCAAGAGGGATTCAGTAAATTTGAAATACAGCACAACCAGCTGGCTTTGCTGCTCCCACACCATCATTAATCACTGCCACAGAGCATTGGCAGCCAATTCCTTATCTTTCCTCAGGATGAAGCTGAGATTGTTTTGGAGGGATAAAAAAATAATAAATAAAAAATAAAATCCCATCCCATGTCATCCCGTTATCCCATCCCATTATCCCTCCCATCCCATTATCCCTCCCAGCCACATGGCACTTGCCACAGGGAAATCCCAGCACAGAGAAACGAGGAAAGGACTGAATTTTCCAAAACTCTGAGCAAACATTGTGCACACAACCAGCTCCCAGTGGCTCCAGCTGCTCAGGGCTTCACAAAATCCGCAGAGGCTGAGTGACAAAAACACCCCTTAAGAAGCAGCCAGGCTGCAAAGCAAGCACTGATTTGAAACAAAACCCCACAAGAGACGGTCCTGCAGATCAGTAGTGCCACACTGGGTGTGTGACACATTCTTGGCATTTTTTTGTCCCCTTCCTTCCACGTGCTGGTGGTTTTCTGGTCTCTCCTCCTGGCATGCGTGGCTCTCTCCTGGTCAGTCACATTTCACTCTCAGGAGGACAGCGCAGCAGCATCCTGACAAACCGGTTGGTATCTTCATTTGTTTGGGTTCTCGTTTTGATTCCGTGTTTGGTTGCCTGGTTATGAATCTCTTCTACTGTTTGCAGCCTGCACCACAGCTCGAGGGTTCGTGGTACCTGGAAGAAATCCACGCTGGTGGGGTGACTGTGTTTTTCTCCTGGTTGTTGCTAAAGAAATCCCACCTCAGGCACAGGCAGTTCATGCCTGCAAACTCCTTTTGTGGGGTGTGAAGATCCCACAAAGTCCTGAATGCCCCAAGTGCTGGCACTGGGTTTCACTAAATTCCCTTTTGTAGAAATATATTCAGAAAGGAGCAAATCTCAGTGTGCAGGAGCAGTTCTCAACAGGGCAGCAAATCCATTTTCCCTTTAGCTGAGCGTGGCTTTGCCAAGCAGGGCAGCCCCGAGCCCTTATCAGCAGGACCAGCATTGCTGCAGATGGAGTGCAGAGATTGCTTCAAACCCCAGTGTTTAGTGCCCAGGAAAAATGAATGGGGAATCCCCCAGGGTGTGCAGAACAAAAAACCCCCAGCAGTCAGAAAATCGTGTCAGACAGGCCAGAAAAATAAAGCCCTGAAGCCTCACAGGAATTTGTTTTCTCTCCTCTTCACAAGCTGGAGAAATAATCTCAATATTGCCTTAAACTTGACACAAATTTCCATCCTCTCACATCCAGGGATGGAATCCCCTTGATTTTCTTTTCCCTGCCTTCGTTAGCTTTAATTTTTAGCTCCCACCCAGCAGGAGAACCCAGTGTTTCCTGGGGTAGCAGAGCAGCCCCGTGCCCACAGCGTGGCAGGAGCAGTTCCTGCTGGTGCCACCACGTCCCTCAGAGCCCCCAGGCGCGTGTCCCTGTCCCTCACTGCCCAGTGTTGTCCCCAGCTCTCCTACGTGGACGCGGATGGGAACCCCATCGGGGTGGTGCAGATGACCTTCCTGCGGCTGCTGAGCGCCTCGGCCCGCCAGAACGTCACCTACAACTGCTACCAGTCGGTGGCCTGGCACGATGCCACCACCAACAGCTACGACAAGGCCATGCGCTTCCTGGGCTCCAACGACGAGGAGATGTCCTACGACAACAACCCCTACATCCGGGCTGCCCTCGACGGCTGCGCGGTACGTGCGTCATCCTGGCCCTGGGGACACCTTGGGGACATCCTGGGGACATCCTGGGGACACCCTGGGGACACCTCTGTCCCCTCCCCTGCCGCCATCTTTCCCAGAGCAAACCGTCCCCAGATTTCCTGTGGTTGATGGATTTGGTGCGAGGGATGAGAGAAGCGTCAGTCGTGCTCTTCCCTAAGTTGGGAATAAATTATTCCACTATTCTGCTCGAGGTCAGGGGGAGCTGCAGCACCTCCTGCAGTCAAATTAATCTGATTAATCCGATTAATCTGCCTAAAAACGCTGCTTGCTTTTAAAAGTCACCCCGTGACTTTGCTCTTACCCAATTCCTCACACGAGGAGAGGTGAGCAATGGGAGGTTTCACACCCAACACCTGGTTGGAGATGAAATTCTCAGGGTTTGATAAGAATCTCTCCTGCTGCTCCCAGGAAATCTTGGAGGCAAAGCAGGAAGGGTTTGGCAGGGGGTTGGTTGGAATTATTTATTTGTGCAGCCCCAGGCAGGCTCTGGACTCTGCTGGCCACAAGCCCAGCCACCATTTCCACATCCTCCCTTTGCTCCAAACTCCTCTTGGATGCCTGATTTGGGTTTAAACTCCGAAAAATCTGCCCTCAGGAGAGAAAAATTTGGCAAAGCAGGTGCTGCCTGCATTTATTTTGAGCCCCAGCTTGCTGGTGTAAAAACATGCATAATTCCCACCCTCTGGAACTGCAGCACTTGAAGCCCACGGGACAGAAAGATTGAGATGTTTGACAGAAAAAGCGCCCCACGGAATTTGAGATTGAAATGGTTCTGTTCTGGCACAAACAGATTTTTTTACAGGAGGAGAAATAAGGAAAATCAGATTAGAATCACTTCTTTTAACACATTCCTGGCGAGGGAAAGGGTATCCAGTCCCTTACTGGAAACACTCAGGAGAAGTTGATCCTCAGAGTTCTTGGAGTCTCCTGCTGACATAAAATTCCTTGGGGGAAAAGGATCTTCCTCTTCCTTCCCCCTCTGAATCTCAGGGGTTTTGGAGGACCACATGTTGCCCATTTTGAGGTGGATGTGTCTCCTGGAAACCTCTGCTGCCCTGGTAGATTGTGCTGCAAAAGCACAAGAATAGTTAAAATTTATTTATTTATTTAAGGGAGTTTGGGGTTTACAATAAATTCTCTCCATTAAAGATGATTTTTAATCTGAATCTTTAATCTGAGACCCATAAAAAAAAGGCTGTTTTAGGAATTTAGAGAATTTATTTTGTGGGAGTGAGTGCTTCAACCCATTCCCATGCTGGGCTTGGCTGTGCTGATTTCATGGTTGATCCCAATGATCCAAATGGTGTTTTCCACCCTAAATAATTCCAGGATTGAGCCCTACTAATTGAGGGTCTCCATGGCTGGTGTTCATCCCATTTGAATTCCCTGAATTCCTGTTTTTCCTGAACTTCCAGCCCTTTCTCAATAGCTGTGCTCCAGCCTGTTCTTCCGAGACACACAAATCACAGGGAAAGGTAGAGCCGAGAGCTGCTCCATAAATTCACTTGTTTGTGCAGCTTTGTATGCCCTCGGGGGCACTTCTGCTCCTCTAATAATTATTTATATTTTGGAAATAACTCCGTGGCCACCAGGCACGATAAAAAGACAACAGCACCTTGTGAATTCCATCAAACTTTAAATGCGATCTCTTTTTTTTGGGTAATAGTCACACTAATATATTCAAATTAAATCGCTCCCATTTGCTCAACAAGCCAGGCATGTCCTCGGGGAGGCAAACCAACCCTTCCACAGCCACAAGGATTTTCCCAAGCTCCCGTTCCAGCTTGGACATGGAAATTGTAACTCTGAGAGCAGAGTTAGAATGTCATGATGTGCTGTGCTCCAGGATCTGGGCATCTCCTAGGGATTTTTCAGTGGTCACCTGAGGGCATGTGTGCAAATAATTTGTGTTTGGGGCAGAAAAATCCTGGGAAAGATCACCACCATATCCCCAGTAGAGTGAATAATCAATTAAATAATCCATTAAATAATCAATTGAATAATCAATCGTGCTGATGTTGGTATGGAGGAATCCTCAGAGCTCCTCTCTCTCCCTCTTTCCCCCACTCCAGGCAAGGAAAGGCTACCAGAAAACCATCCTGGAAATCAACACTCCCAAAGTGGAGCAAGTCCCCATAGTCGACATCATGTTCAATGACTTCGGAGAAGCGGCACAGAAATTTGGATTCGAGGTGGGACCAGCTTGCTTCCTGGGCTAAGAGCCACCTGAACCTAGTCTCCAAATGAGCAACCTCGTAACCTCATTGCGCCATTTTAATTAAAAACAAAAAAAGAGAAAAAAGCAAAAAGAAGAAAAAAAAAAAAAGAATTCCTCGTCACGTGCACGGTCTGAAACTGGACAGCGATGGGTTATTAATTTTTTTTTTCCCCCCTCTCCCCGCTATTTTGTTGTGTCCCACGAGTCCCTCTGTGCCCCCTCGGCCATTCCCACCCGGATATGGAATCTCATGACCGACAAGCCACACGTGGAGATGTGTCCCTGTCCCTGCTGCCACCACTGCTGCCCCACGGCCACCGAGCTGAGCTCACCTCCAGCAGCCTCCTTCCTCCTCCTCCTCTCGCCACGAAGCAGCAGCGAGCGCTCGGCTGTGTTGTTTGTTTGTTCCTAAGGAAAGAAAAAATGGAAAAAAAACTTGAAATTCCTCGTGTTCAGTGCTGGATCCAAGCCCTGCCAAAGCTCCTCAGAGGGTTCTTGTTGCCTTCCGTGAGATTTGGATCATCAAGGAGACACCACGGCCAATTCCAGAATTTTTCGTGTCTCCTCCACTGAGTTGCCTCATTTTCCACGTTTTCCAAAGTGCTAACTAAAGGTCACACTGGGCATCTCTTCCCTGTGTGTTACAGGTGCTTCTGTTTTTGTGTGTTTGTAAGTAAATATTTGTGTTGTACTTTATTTGAATTATCGCGACGGTTCTGCCTTCAAACCACGCAGGTGACCTTGTCTGTATTAAATCCACTCCATCCCAGCCAAGCTTCCACCTGGGAATGCAGACAGCAACTCCTGTCCCATTTCTGCCTCTTCCCAGCCCCAAACTGGGATCTGGAGGCTTTGGAATTACCGCCAGGATGAGGTGCAAATCAGCCCCCCTGAGCCACAGACGCCTTTTGGAATGATTGCTTTTAAAATGAGGAAATTAAAGGCACTTTGAAACAAATTTCCTTCAAAGCCCCTGATCTAAAAGCAGGATCTGCGTTGAGCCTCTGCCTTTTTCTCCTCTCGCTTCGCACGCGGATTTTAAATTAATTCTTTCTTTTTCCCTCAGCGTTCCTTTAAAATGATAATAATAATTAAACCTAGATCCATTCCCAGTGGCAGATTCCAGTGGCAGGGGAAATCCGTTTGTCCTCTTTGTATATCAAGTGTTAAAAAAAAAAAAAAAGGAAATTAAAAAAAAAAAAAGGTGCTTTTTATAGTTATTTTTACATATCTCTGTGGTGCTATCTGTTCGATGACTTTAACACAACACTGGCGATACCCTGCCACTGGCCAATCTCCCACTTGGCTTTTTTAGGCACTTTCAGGCAGATTTTGGCTGCTGATAAATGCATGGCACCTTCTTCTCTCTTCTCTAGAAATCCTGCTCCTCTCCCTCCTTGGATGGGCCTGTGCAGAAAAAAAGCATTAAACATGCTTACACATTTTTTCTCTTTTTCATCCTTTTTTTTGTTCGTTTCCCCAAGGATATCCATGCCTTTTCCCGGTGGGAACCAGAGCAGATTGTCCTCAGTGGCTGAACGTTTGTGGTGCTAATTTATGTTGGGTGTCCCAAGCCCAGGCTGTGCTGCCCGCCCAGCAATCCCGGGAATTTGCAATTTTCCTGCTCTTCCCACTTTTTTTTTTAAATTTCCTCAGCGTGCTGTCACCCTCTCCTTTTGCCATTTGTGTTTCTCCTCCTTGCCCGTTTTCCTCCTTTAGGTCTCTCAGCTGGAAAAGAACTATTGCGAGGTGGGGGTTAATTATTATTCTTTTTATTCTTCTTTGGCATGGAGCGTTCAGCTCAAGGGGAATCTTTCACCACGAATGAAAAGACATCACATTTACTGTGAAAAAAGCCTATATATGATGTCTTTTCCCCCCTCCTGCCCCAGCTGAGAGCAGCAGCATCCGAGGAAGGGAGGCAAAGCCGTGCTGGAGGGAGCGGCGATGCCAGTGGTGCTTTTTTCGGCCTGGAAAAGCCATGTCCATCCCTCTCCCTTCTTCTCCCTGCCATTTTATTTCCCATTTCATCCAAAAATAAAAAAAAAAGGTGCTACCCTGAAAACCTGCAGACTCCGGCAGCAGAGCGGTGAAACGGAATTTAGGATAATAAATAAGGAATTTCTTCGCAGTGCCCTTGGCGCCAGGCTGGGTGAGGAGCAGCAGGAAGGTCAGGAAAGGTTGCACATCCTCCCTGCACCAGCAAAGCCATATTGTGATGTTTGTCCCACCTGTGTGCTGCCCAGGTCGTGTGATTCTCTTATCAATTCTCATCAAGGGAGCTTTTTTCCTTGTTTTATTTTCTTTTATTTTGTTTTCTTTTATTTTTCTTTTATTTTTCTTTTATTTTCTTTTTTTTCTTTTTTTTTTTTTTGTTTTTTTGGTTTTTTATTTTTTGGTTTTTTAAACTTTGATTTCTCTGCTTGAAGAAAAAAAAAGAAAAAAAAAAAAAAGAATAAAAATTTTCCTCTGTTGAATTCCACAGTGTTGTAATTGTACTGAGCTCCAAAATGTTCCAATCCCCCCCAGACCACTTAGCTACGGTATATTGCAATAAAATTACTACTTGTATTTGCAGACCTTCTTTTTGTGTAATTTTATTTCCCTCCTCCCCCTTTAATATATATTGACTTGAACAAATGTTGATAAGAAAAATAAAACCTATGGAAAAAAAAAAAAGAAACCTTTTAGTACATAAGGCCCTTTTTAAAATATAGTGTCAAATGCCATATTGTACATTTCTTCAAAGTCCAATAAACATGTCATAAAATTTAAGTGTAATGCCCGTAAGAGCTATTTTTAAATATTTTAAACCTGTGTAATAAAGGAATAAATGTAATAGATTTTTTTTTTCAATAAATCAAGTTTACTGTTTCCACCTAAACCCCCGTGATGTGAATGTCTTCTTGGAGTTGGTTGCAGCAGGATTTCCCCAGGACCTCTCTGCCCTGTGGAGCACGAAAAGTTCAGCAGAGGAGCAGTGCAAGTGCTTAAAGGTAAATAAACACTGTAAAATATAATCCAAACCTATCATGGGGAGAACTTCCAAGCCTGGAATATTTTCTTTTTTTTTATTTTTTTTTTTTTCCTCAGTGCAGAACTGCAGTGCAAAAATCCAACTTGGTTTTGGTGGGATCTGGAGGAGAAGACATGTGGCCACCAGCTCTCCATCTCCACAGCAGCAGCAATGTCACCACAGGAGCATTTCAGCATCCCAGCATCCCAGGACAAATTTGGGAACAATCCATTCCCCACCTTCCTGGTGAGCTCCTCAACCTGCTGTTCCCAGCCCCAGGGCTCTGCTGTGAGCAGTGAAACACCACGGAGCACTCTTTGCTCATCCTCTCCTCCTCCTCTCCTGCAGGATGCACCCCAGGGATGTCCCAGCTGCTGGATCCTCTGGAGATCACCCTGGGCAGCTGCAGCAGCCCCTGCCACCACATCTGCATCACTCTGGGGCTTCTTCAGACAACATCTGCTCAGTGCTGCTGCTTCCAGGAGGTGCTGTCCCTTCAGAGGTGACATCTGGAGCTCTGCAGGTGGGTCAGGTGCCACCACAGGCTGTGCAGTGACCAAGCCAAGCTCTGTGCCCCGTCAGCTCCTGCCCTGCATTGCTGTGGCAGCAGAAGGTGTTGGATGATCTTCATTCTTTGCTGAAAGATGTCCAGAGAGGGAGCAAAAGGCACAGAATCGCTCAGTTGGGTTGGAAGGGATGTTAAATATTAAATATTATATGTATATTTATATATTAAATAGCCAGTTCCGTGGGCAGGGACACCTTCCTTAGCTCCAAGCCACATCCAACCTGGCCTTGAAATCCTTTAATCTCCAGTCATTTCATCTGTCCTTGACTTCTAGGAGTAGTTTTGGGAAATCTTGGGGTATTAGGGCCAAATCTTCCCCCCAAAGGACCCCAGAAATGCAGAGGTACCACAGCTGCAGGAAGAAATTAGGGCAAAATTTACTTAAACAAACTTCACTTAAACAAATCCTTCCCTTGGATCTTGCTCATGCTTCAAGGTGACCCCAGCCCTGTCCCTGCTGCCTTGCCAGTTGTGATTTGCACTCCATCACTGCTGCTTGCAGCAAATGCCTTAAAGTCTCTGTGCCGAGGGAAGCTTTGATCTGCTATTAGGGAAAAACAAAGATCTGAGGAGGGATCTGGCTGTCTCTGGGACTGCCAGACACAGAAGCTGTGGCAGATTTTTCACCTCTTTTCACGCAGTGTGTGATTTAGTGCTGCAGCTCCAGAGCTGTAACTCCAGCAGGTGCGATATGGAGGGGAGTTTGTAGGAGATCCACAGGAAGAGCAGCAGGTAATTGGGATAATAATGGATATTTGGTGTTAGCACCATTGACCCTGGGGCTGCCCCAGCAGGGATCAGCACATTCCAGTTCCTCCTGGAGGGGAGGGAACCAGGATCCCAATCCCTGTGCCACTCGGGGTCACACTGGGATCACACCTTTTGCTCTCCACAAGATGCCACAGCTCTGGTTGGGCTTCTCCTGCTGCTTTTGCCTCTCCAAATGATGTTCCTCCCATCTCTTTAAATCCTGTGTTTACAGGAGACTGGCAAAAATAAAAATGGCCAAGAAAGGAGCGTTGGCACTGATTAAATTTAGAGACCAGATCTGGGCATCCCCTCCCTGTCTAGGTGAGTTTTAGGGAGGAAAGCTGTGAATGGGTGTTCTATACAAAGGATTGAGCATCCTTAGTGCCTCCAAAGCTCTCCTGGAGAGACAGAAACAGCAGGACCAAGTGGGAGGCTGGGATGAGGAGGGGAGAGGATTGTGCATGAATTAGCATGAAGAAAATATGCAAATTGTTGGGTAGAGTGAGGCTGTCACAGCGTTGGAGGGAGTTGGAGCTATTCTTGTTGTTCAGCTGCTTTTTGTCCTGCATCTTCTCCCAGCCAGGCTGGATTTGACTCGGGTTTATTTTTATTAATGGCTCAAGCAAAAGAGGAGAATTGATCTGACCCACAGCTCTGGGAAAAGAAAAAAAAACCACAAAAAACCCTCTCCATGTCTTCCTGCAAGAAAAAGCAAGTGAGCTGGAGGTGCCTGTGGCAGCTCAGCACCAGCTGTAAATTAATCTGCAGCGCCCAGAAAAGCTGACACAGTGCAAGTCAGATGTGCCTCCTCTCTTCACACCTTGCACAGGAGCTGTGCCTCTGCAAATCCCCTGCTCTGGCTTTCCAGGCAGGCAATTCCCATGGTTTTTTAATCCATTTTTTAACAGGACTGCTCAGTGCTGCAGCATCAGCCTGAGCCTGGTGTCCCTGTGCCATGGGCAGGTGGGGAGCAGTGATTTATCATCATTATCCACAAATTATTGTATCACTGCATATTCTGGCTTTTCCTTCATTTTTATTTTCTTTCCCTGTGCTTTTTCTTTAAGGCAAGAGCAGCCTTTGAGGCAAAGCTGGGCTGATGTTCTCCACATCTGTCAGGCACTGTTCAGGCAGGGCTGCTTTCCTGCCATTGTGCTGTGGCCCAAAAACAGCCTTGGAAATAATTGACTCTCAGTTCATCCTTCCCTCAGCACTTCCAGGGAATCAAGGAGAGCTTCAGCACCAGCATCTTTTAGGATGTGCTGGATCTGGGGCTCATTCCCAAGTTCCACCACTGAAAATCCATTTTGCTTTTGATCCGAGAGCTGGATGAGTTTAATGTGCAGTAGTTTTATCAATGGCACCTATTGCCATTACTCATTTATTCTATTACTACTTCATTTTTCCCTCTGGTTGCAGATTTTCCCCATCTTTGGGCACCGTGGCAGCGAAGTGTTTTCCTCCAGAGGCACAAACCCACAGCCCCTGCCTATTCCCACCTCGGCAGCAAACACAACCTTCCCAATTCCTGCTCCTAGTTAATGGCTTTCCTCAAACAGCCCCGAGCAAAACCAAACACCCCAAAGAAACCAACCGGATGAAAACCCCGCGGCAGCAGCTGTTTGCCTCCTGCAGACAGCATCCAGCGGGGTTGTTCTGCAGAGCCACGGAACGAGGGGAGCTCTGAAGCGCCACAATGACATCTTGTAAAGCACAGCCTGTCACACTCCGAGGCACCCCTGGCACAGCTGAGCAGCCAGAGCCACCGTGTGATCCCTGGGACTGCGTGTTCTCATCCTGCCTAATTATTAATATGTTAATTTGACAACCAGACGTTGTTCTTGGCGGAAAATTTTCTGCTCTGCCTTGGATTCTTTATTTTTATTTTTTTTCCGGCTGCTTCTCGGCTCACAGATTTTTGTTTTCTCCGTTTTCTCGGCTGGAGCAGAGCAGAGCCTGGGGGATCCTTGTGCCCCTGGATCTCTGGAAGTGTCCAAGGCCAGCCTGGATGAGGCTTGGAATAATGGAAGGTGTCCCTAGCCATGGCAGAGGTGACACTGGATGGGCTTTGAGGTCACGTCAACCCAAACCATCCTGGGATTCTGTGATTCCCAGAGCATCCCAGCTGTGCCAAGAGGGTCACCAAGCTGATTTTTTGGGAACATCCCACGATCAAACCCTTCTGAAGGGTTGCAGCTCTGCCCTGCAGCCCCAGGGATGGGCACTGCTGTGGTTGTGCCATTGCCTGGGGATCCAGAGGGAAAAGATGTCCTGACTGTGCCTTTTGGGGTTTAAAACTTCACCTGAGCAGGGAGCAGGAGCTGCTGAGGGTCTCACACATCACAGATGGGGTGAAGAGTCTGATCTCTTCAGGATTGCAGCACAAGTTCACATCCGAAGGTCTCCTGGCAGCTCCCAGGTGGGAGAAGGGGCTGGAGAATTGTCTCCCTTCAGCCCCCAACTCCCCCAGGGTGGAGGGTTGGACCCCAACTGCTCCTCACTGCCACAAGCACCGTGTTGATTCCAGGAGAGAGCAGAACCCACTAAAAAAAAAAAAACAAACCAAATTGTCCCCCTTTAAGATTTTCTTTCCAAACAGGTTGATCAGAGACCCTGTTGAAAGGGAAATCAAAAACCTGCCAGACTCAAAACATTAACTAAAGACACCCAGCAGGGAGAGAGGGGGAGAAGGAAGGAGGGGAGAATCCATTCAGGAATTCTCTGCTCCACGAGGCAGCGTTTGTGGATTCCACACACATCCATCATTTTGGGGGGGAAAGGAAGGAATTCAATCCAACCACACAGGAAGTTTGTCCACCACCATGGATTTAATTTCCAACCTCACATCAGGCAAAGATTAACCTTGCTGAAGGGCACCAGTGGAGCGGGCAGGAGTGTGCAAATTAATCCCTGCTATGAGTTTCTCCAGGAGGAAACACTGAGCAGGATTAAATATTTATTGTATATAAATACTTTCTTCCCCACCTCCCCCATTTCCTCTCCTGATTTACATTTCCTTCCACCAAAGCCAGTTTGCCCAGCAAGCCTGGCAAGAGTGCAAGGGTTTGTTTTCCCTCCTGGGTGAGGAGGAAGGTTTTGAGGAATAATTCATTTGCCACCTTGATTCTTCCCTTCCCTCCCCTCCCAAGATTGATACCACAGCACTTAAAGGGGAGAAAATCAAGTTGTGCTGATCTATGACCAGACACTATTTATTCTCACAGAATCTCATCTGCAGTTCTGCTCAGCATCCTCAGAATTAAAATCCCTTTGCAATCTCTCCAGCTGGCTGAAGATGTGCCATTTCCCTCCCCTCCCTGCTCAGATGTCTTTTCCCCCTGATCAGGGCACGGCGTTATCGATGATGTGATTCTGCTTTACATTCAGATGCTTCTGGGGGTTTTTGGACCATAAATAATATTCCTGTGGAGCTCAGGCAGAATCATTCTGAGGGTTGTGGGGTTTTTTTCCCCTTTTCTTACTCCTTTTCCTCCTCTCTTTCCCTTTCTATCTTTCTTTCTCCAGCCCTTGCAGTGGGTGATAAATTAATCATTTCTTCCCCCGTAGCAACCGCCAACGTGCAATATGGAGCTTGTTCCTTCACACCTGTGATTTAGGCTCCGGGCTGACCCTGCAAACAGCAAAAAAAAATCCCCTTTCTCGTGGATCCTGTGCTTCCTGGGAGGAACAAACCAGCCTGGCACGGAAAGGTGGCTCAGCAGTTTGATCCTAGAAAGCAGCAGAGAGGCTTGGTGTCCCTTTGTTGTCCCTTTGTTGTCCCCATGTGGGGACAGCCTGGCCAGCTGGGTCTGTGCTGGGGCATTGGTGGAGAAGAGGAAGATGAAAGCTGCTTTTTGCAGGGATTGAGGTGTTTTCCATGGGATATTCCTCCTGGGGCTGGCATGGATGTGTCCTCTGGATTGTGCCCCATCCACCTGGAGCACAGAAGATGTCACCAGCAAGGCTGGCTCCCTGCAAAACATTGATTTTCAGGGTTTTTTTGTCTGATTAGGAATAGAAAAGCATCTGAAAGTAGATGGAGATGAGGCATCCATGACCTGGATAATCCCTCCCTGCTCTGCAGGGCTGCTGCTCAGCAGGGACAGGAGCATCTCCAGGTCACCAATGTCACTGCCAGACCTCGGTTTGCTGAAATAAAATGGGCTCAGAGAGAGGAAATGGCCTTGAGTTGTACCAGGGGAGGTTCAGCCTGGATATTAGGAGAAGTTTCCTCACAAAAATGGTTGTTCAGTGGTGTCACCATCCCTGGAATTCCTTTAAAGGCTCACAGATGTGGCACTTGGTGGCTTTGGCAGTGCTGGGTTAAAAGTTGACTTTGATGATTTTCCTTGGCTTTTCCATCCTGAATGATCCTGTGATTCCATGGCCTGAGCTCTGCATCAGCCCAAAGCCATCCTGGGCTGCAGGGAGGGCACGCTGCCGGGTCCAAGGGGCTGCTTGGTGTCACTGCCTTTGAACCCTGGGACAGCCCAGGTGGCTCCAGCTGAGTGGGGGGTCAGGACCCCCAAAATCTGCCCCAGCATCCCTCCAGAGCTGCAGGAGTGTGGCCATGAAGGAGACTCAATCCATCCTCCTTTCCCTGCTCCAGAGCTTGCTTTCTGCTGCCCAGGCATGGAAAAGACTCCCAAAATCCATCAGGATGGATCTCCCAATTTTTCTACCAATTCAGTGGATCCTTCCCTTCAATTCCCAGTCCAACCAGAGGAAACCCTCCCTTCAATCCAAAAATTCCCTTCAATTCCCAGTCCAACCAGAGGAAACCCACCCAAAGCTCTCAGTGCCACGGAGTCATTCCCCACCCCAAAAGGCTCTGCTGGGGCTGCTCCAGCTCCCCTCCCACAGCTGAATTCCCATTTATTTGCGCAAAGCCCAAGATCCCGGGTTGTTTTGTCTCCCGTTTTGCAGAGTTAATCGGATTGGCAAGCGCAGAAAGGAGCTGTCAGGGTTTGCAGCTGCCGAGCAGCAGCGGGAGCACAAAGCTGGGGGTGTAATCCAAGCTTTACCCACAGCCCCGTTGAGATCGGGATGTCTCATTACAGGCGCATTTCCAGCTGGATTTCACATCAGCTCGTGTGATTTCTGCCTTTCATCCCCTCCCCTCCTCCCCTTTGCCAACAGGATTTTTCTTTGCTGGTTTAATTTGCTGTTTCTCGCCGGGGGAAGGAGTTTGGTTGAAGTGCTACACGTGTTGCGCTGAGCAGCATCTTCGATTTAAATGGAAATTCTATCAGTAACAAATGTACTTTCTGTCTCTCCTCACACGGGGAAGGGCTTGGAAATATCATTCAGAGATAAAAAAAAACCCACCAGAGCTCAGAGCCATCACAAGAACAGCCCCAGCACTCTGGCAGGGCCAAATACAGATAATAAAGTGTTCATTTGGTGTGGCTGAGGTGGTGCTGGAGGAAGGAGGAGCTCAGGAATCAAGGCTGAAATGTCAAATTAAGTGGGAATCTGGTCATGGAGTGACTGAGATCGTTTATTGCAGCAGCCTGGGGTGGAATTGGGGACTGATGTGGGTAAGGAGAGGAGCCTGGAGGAGCTGGGAGAGGAGCTTTGGGTGACCCAGAAGGAGCTGAAGGTGGACAAAGGGACTGAAGGCATGGCTGAGTCCCAATCTGTCACCGTCTCCAAGTCCTGTTCTCTTTACTCATAATTATTATATTTCTATTATTATTATCATCAGCATATATCATATAATGATATAATATTATTATATTTCTCTGACTTGTTGGGGCAGAGATTTTTCTGTCAGGGAATGCCCTGTAACACATCCCTACATTAACTAATAATGAAAAACTAAATGGGGCTAAAATATATTCATCCTTTTTCTCAAAGGGAAAAAACCCTAAAAAAAAAAATTCCATTTTCCTGCTATCACTCAAATTTCCAGAAACCTCCAGAAATCCCTCTTTTCTGGTTGACAAAGTTTTCCAAACGAGAAACTTTGCCAGATGTCCATATTGTTAAAAAGCCATTTGCTCCTAAAAGAGATGCTTTGAAGGAAATTTTTCAGCTGGCTGTCAAAATAAATCACTGAGCATCGCTGCCTTCGACGGGGGAGATTTATAGGGGCTGGGCAGGTGATTTATAGGGGATTGTAGGAAGATGCTTTCTGACTGCAATCCACAAGGCAAGTCTGGGATTCCTCCCTGGCTGGAGTTTCAACCACTGCATGGAGTGAGGATCAAATCCATGGATTTCCTTCCAGGATGCAGAGGTGCATTTGGATCAGGTTTTTTTGGGGTTTTTTTGGGGGTGGTGGGTGCAGGGAGAGGCAGCCAGGGACCCCCAAACCCCACATTTCCAGGGCTCCCACTGGAAAATGAGAATTTTATTTTGTTTTCCAGGGTTCCAGGAGCAGAATAAATCCCCTCCCAGCTCTGTATTCATCAATCAGGATCTCTCAGGATATCCAGCCAGCACTGAGGCTGCGAGGGATAACCATCTTTTCCTGTTTAAATTGCTTTTATTTGTTAATTTTTGCTCTGCTCCCCTGCTGGTCCTAACCCAATCCACATCCTCCCTCCTGCTGCAAGGCAGGTGATGCTCAGAGGCTCCAACTCCTCCAAAAATGGGGAAAAAATCCCCCATTCCCTCCCAGCTTTGGGGTGCAGCTGCTTTTCCAAATCCGTCGCGCTTCGTTTCTCGCCGTGATGGATGCTCTGCCCATATGTTTAAATAACGGAAATTCAGCCTCACAGATAGCTGCTCACCCGGGAGGAATCATCCTGCCTTGACAGGCAATCAAGGCAGGAGCAGTGTTTTTCTTGTCATCAGCAGCTCTGGGAGAATTTTGGAGAAGTTTCCATGTCCTTCTCCCCGGGTTGGGTCTCACCATTGGTGAAGTCAGAGCAGTTTTCTTTGCTTTTTATCCTCAAAAATAACCCAAGCAGGGCTTCTTCCCCCCACCCTGTGCCGTAAATCAGCAGGAAAAATGAAATGTGGGAGTTTTTCAAGCCCCACCAAGGCAGGGATGGTGCTGGACTCATCAGTCCTGTGGTGTTTCTGGAGCTTAAGCTTTGCCCTTTCCGAGCAGTGTTGCATTTCAGGAGAGATTTCTGAGCCTGTGGCGACGAGAGGAGAGAGGAGAAATGAAACATAATCACCCTCAGTGGCTGCCAGGACTGAACTTCCTGCAGGAAAAGCTGGAAGAGCCACCTGTGTGAAATAAAAGGCTTCCAGGAGCAAAGGAATCCATTTTATCCCGAGCTATTTTTCTCAGAGACTGAGAGGGATAGATCTTCTCTGGCCCAGTGCACATCCTTGGTTAATAACTGGAGTGTTCAGCATGAAATACTGGGTGAGAAAAGTGCATTTTCATTCACTGGGGTTTGGAGAGAAGGAAGGAACAGCCCAAGGAGCACGAGAGCTGTGATAGCTCTTCAACACCTTGGGTTCCTGTGTAGCATCTGCTGATATTTTCTTTTTGGCACCTCTAAAGCATCTATTATCCCCGCTGAGATTTTACCCTGTCGTGTTTGCATATGGGGAAAAATAAAATCCAGCAAATAAGGGAGAAGTGCTGGGAAGAAATGAAATAAAAAAGGTGATTTTTCCAAAGAAGGGAGGCGGGCCTGGAGCTGCAGAGGGATGGATTGTCCCTCAGACAGGAGCCCAGGGATTTGGGGGAATTTCAGCCACCCAAAATTTATAGAACTTATTCCTTATGCCAGTTAGTCACTGGATCAGCTGGGAGAACCTCACCCCTCTCCACTGAACCCATGGAGTGCTGGGATTTTTCCAGGGTGCAGGAACCAGGAAAGGTTAACATGTTATTAAAACCTTCATTAATATGCTAATGATGGAGAAACTTCTGCTAAAACTCATTTCTAACCCATCACCTCCTCCCCAGTGGGCACCAACCCTGGCTCGGTGCTAAAGGACTTTTATAGGATCAGAGAATGCCTGGAAAGGACCTTAAAGCTCATCCAGTGCCACTTGAAAAGGGTAGGGACACTCCAGCTGTCCCAGGCTGCTCCAAGACAGCCTTGGACACCTCAGGGATCCAGGGGAGGTGGATTTCTGTGCTCTCCTCACACTTTCTGGGGAAATCTCCCCCAGGGATGAATCCAGCACTGCTCACAAGGGCTGAGAGCCACAGGGAGAATTTTCCTCCCAAGGTTCAAACTCTGCTGTCCCGAGTTGGCAGGGAGAGGCCTGGGTGGTCCTGGGGGCTGCTCCTGCCCAGTTTGCCCAGTTTTCCCAGTTTCCCTGGCTGGGATGGGCAGATTCCCATGTTTCCCAGGCAGATTGCCACCCCATGGAGTTGTTTTCCTCCCTCATGTCTGCCACCAGGAGCCTCCCAGCCAGGACCATCTGTCCCTTGATCTTCCTCCTGATCTTCCACCCCAACCACACCAGCAGCACTCCAGGAAAACCAGGAATGTTCCTTTGGAGAGGGAGCAGGAATGGGGCTGAGATTTCAGAGCTCAGCCACGGCACATTCTCACCCCCTTTTGCTGGAAGGAGTTCTCTCCTCACCGAGCTGCTGACTCATTTATTCCGTGGCTTTTAGGCTGGCTAAATATATTCCAGCACCAAGGAGTGCTCTGGGCTTTGGGAACGAGGGGGAAAAGGGAAAAGGAGCTGGAGGAGAGAGCATTGCAGTGCTCAGCTTCATCCCCAGCCCAGGGCTAGCTGGAAATGGGTTGCTAGTGAAATGATTTCCAGAATCCCAGGAAGATTGATGTGGTTTAAGAGCTTCTCCCAGGCTGGAATTTGTCATGGCTCCAGCTCCAGGGAAGGAGGTGTTTTCAGGAAATGGGGAAGTTTGGGGAAATGGGGAATGGGCTGGGCGTCCTGGCCAGCAGCACAGGGGGGAAAAGAAATTAGGTTTTTTTGCCATCTATTCCTTCTACATCCCCTCTGTCTCCTCCACAGCATCACAGCCATGTCTGTCAGCCCTCAAAGAATCCCAGCGTGGTTTGGGTTGGAAGGAACTGCAGGGCTCCTTCAGATCAGAGTGATGCTTTCAGAGTGGAGTTTTTAAAGGGTTTTTGGCACTTGCAGCATCTCCTGTCTGGGATCATCCCCCAGCTCCTCACCTCAGAACATCAACATCTGCATCCACAGGGGATAAGCTGAAATAGCCAAAATAAAGAGTTTGATGGTTTCCATGCCATGAAAACCTCCCCAGATCCATGACTGGGAATTCACAGCCACCCCATGTGTGTGTGGCCCTGCTGTGTCCTGGCTAAGCGTTGCTGGTAATGTGATTTTAAAAGGTGAATAAACACAACCAAAGCAGCTGTTCTGGGGCTGAGCCCAGGGCTGGCCACTGCCAGAGCTATCGACCCGAGAGTTTGCTGCTCCAGGAATTCTGCAAATGCCAGGTGGGTGTTCATAAATCACCCAGTGGCACACATTTCTCTGCCGGACTCAGCAGAGCTGTGGCTCTGTAAATCACTGTGTACAGAGCCTTTATTGGGGACGATAAATCTCAAAGCTCTCACCTCTTCTTTTTTCTTTTTTTTTTTTTCCTTTTTTCTCTTTAATTATTAAAGTCCACGCTGCGAAGGAAAACGACTCAAACCCTTTGTAAACTCCGTGGGTTTGGGGTTAGTTCTGGAGGGTTTGGAGTGCTCAGGGAGTGGGAGACAGATGGGAGAGGTGGCTCAGCCCTCCTGTGCATGAGCGGATTTTTTTCCCTCTTTGAAGCTGAACTTTTGATTTACAAAAATAGCCTGTCTCGATTTTCACATCGAGGAGACTCCACCACAAACATTGGAGAGCTGCTGCTGTTGTTATTCATCTTCTGCCTTAAAAATATCCTTCTTATTCCTAGCCAGGAATAAAAGAAATCAAGGATTGATCAGGCGGCGACCCCAAAATTTTGCTGCTGGGAAATTCACATCGTGTGCTACATGAAACAAAAGAAACTCAGGGGTTTTTTGTTCTTTCATGGGGCCTCTCTTCAAATTCGAATGAATGAGATGATGCTAAGGAGATAAGAAGCGGATATTGAAAGAACAGTGGAAATTGTTTTAGAAATAGATCTCAGGGGGGAAGGCAGTTACAGAAATTAAGCCAATTAGGCTGGATATGGGTTGTTTTTCCCTTTCCTGAAGAAGCTCTGCGAGGTGGATAATGAAGGCCAGGACAGATGGAAGGATTTGTACTTGTTTGTATTGCAGTAGTTTTAATGAGTTTTTCTGCAGGGTCAACAGCCAGGGGTGTGATGACCTTCTCTCTCCCTTTCCCTGGGCTTGGTGACATCCCAGGTTTTGGGGTCTGAATCTTCATGACAACCACAGGGACATCCCAACCTGCTGCAGGAAACGTCCCCCTGCTCCCCTGCCATCCCCCCTGCCCTGCCCACAGGCAAACATTGATTTCTCCATTCCCTTCCCTGCCTTTCCACCACTTCCCTGTTATCTCCAGCTCCTTTTGAGAAAAGCGCCGTGAGACTTCTTCTGAAGGGAACCTGAGGGAAGCAAAGGAACCTTTAAAGTGCTGATGATTTCAACACCTTGTCTTGCACTGCTCGAGCACATTCCCCAAGAGCTCTTTGAAATACCAACACTAATCGGGAAAAGTCAAACTTGCCGGATGTGCTACCTGGTGGCTGAGCTGTGTCTGCCATCAGCACCTTCCCTGGCACTGTCTGCGGGGAAAAACCTGAACCCCCAGGAGAGAAAAGAGATTTTCTGTCCCCAGGGCGCTGCTGGAGCTCCGTGGGGATGGAAGTGAGGCTGGATTTTAGTCTCAGTACAGCAGGGAAGCTTGAAATGCCTTTGTGAAGGTTTCTCTTTGAAGGGAGAGCAGAGTGAGATGCAGGGAAGCTCCTGATAAAACACTGAGGAGAAGCTCAGTCCCACACTTAAGGGCACTGCTGCCCTTGGCACAAGGGAACTCCCAGCCAATTGCCAGAAAAAGTTGGGGAAAACCTCCTTTTAAGTGCTTTAGTTTAACAGCTGAGGGTCTGGAGCTTCCCATCTTGGATTGCTGTGCTGCTGAGCTGGGAATGGAGTTGGTTTTCTGGAGGGAGATAAACCTGGTGCAGCTGGCCCAGCTCCCTGTCACCCTCCCTGTCACCTCCAGCTCCATTTCCAGGCTCCAGAGGGACACCAGGAGGTGCAGGCAGTGCTCCTCTCCCTCCCAAACTTCCAGAGGGAGGAAGCTTTCCCATCTCTGGGAGGAATTAGCTCCCAGAGCTGCAGATAGATCTGTGTGTGTGTGTGTTCAGAATAACCCAGGCTGCGAATCTCGCGGGTTTATTGATGCACAACGATTATTTGCAGGTCTGGGGGATGAAAATATCCATCTCAGCCCCTTTGTAACCACGTCTGGATCCAGTAAATCAGCTGGGCTGGCTGTGCCAAGTCTCTGCTGTTCCAGCAGGGTAAAACCCATGAGAGAGAGCAGAATGGAGTCCTGAGCTGGCAGGAAATGAACTGCAGCAGCAAAAGCGACTTTAATGGATGTGTACTGCAGCTTAATGGATATGTACAGCTCTTGTTTTATTGCTGGGCTTAAGGAGAGCAGCAACCCTTTAATTGACTTTGATAGAAGAGGGTCTCCTTAGCGCTGCAGTCGAGGGCAAAACCGATCATTAATATAATTAAGGCATTTACTTCCAGCGTGGATTTGTTCCTTCTTACTGGAACTCCTGCCTGGCGGACTGCTGGCTGCAGGATGACCTTGGAGTGGGGCTGCTCCCCACCCTGCCGAGGGGAAAAGGGGAATATTTCACCCCTGCTGGGCACAGCAACCCCAGGGTGTGGGGTTTGTGGGGTTTTCTGGAGTATGAGCAGCACCCATGGGGTGGCTGGGGAGGCTTGGGGTGCTGAATGCCCAGGGAGCCCTTGGCACACACCTGAGCAGAGCATCACCTGCCTGCTGTCAGTCCCAAATTTGTCCCCTTTCCTGGTCCCCAGGGTCCTTCCCTTTTCCCTTTTCCCTTTGTTTTCCCTTTTCCCTTCCCAGGATCTGCAGGGATCTGGGGGTAGCCAGGGGCTGCCAAGGGCTACTGGAAGAAAACCCAAGGCTCCTTCTCCTCCTGCCAAAGCCCAGGGCTGGAGAGGTTGGATCTGCCTGGCTCAGCACGGTGGGTGATCAGGGACAAGGAGCATCCACCTCCTCATTCCAGGCTGGAATTCCTGCCTGGAGAAATCCATGGAGCTCTGGAGTCAGGACTGATGTCCTCAACTTCTGCCGGGATTCAGCTTGGAAAAGCCACTCCATTCTGTCCTCTCCAACACCTTCTCCTGGGACAGGGACAGCAGGTGACAGTCCCCAGGCTCGGCTGATCACACCGAGGTGGCTCCTGCCCCTCCCAGATATCCCATGGCACGTTTCCCGGGAGGAGAGGACAGCACGAGGTGACAGCTCCCTCTCCCAGATGGCTCCTGTCACCTCTGAGCAGAGCAACCCTTCTGCTCCAAAACCCCTGAATTGCACTTCCCTCCTTTAGATTCCTTCCCCAACCAAAAAAAAAAAATCCTAAATAAAAACGAGTGTATAAACGCAGGACGATTATCACTCAATTAATTCCTCTGCTGTCGCCATAACACTCTGTTTGACCTTATTCACAGTTCCTTGAGCTGCAGCTCTTTAATATTTCAGCTGACCTTTCAGGGCTGCAGAGATGCTGCTGCTGCTGCTGCTGCTTCTCCCTGGCGTTGCAGAGCCAACCTGTGCATCCAGCCCAGCACTGGCCCCAGGCTCATTTATCATTCCATTTCAGGTGTCAGCAGAGCCATTATTCAAATGACTTGGCCACACATGTAATCAATCTTTAATGAAACAATAATTGCACCTTCCACTCCGCCAGATCTCCGCCTTTCTTCGCGGTATTTTGGATATTAATTATTGAAAACGAGGGTGTTTTACCAGCCATGAGTTGTGTTTCATCAATCGAGGGGATTTGAGCTGGGCAGTTTGTGACCTTTGGGTTTCGCGGAGGAGCAGGAGGACAGCAGCTCCTGCTGCTCTTTGTGTCACCCCGTGATTCCTGGAGGCTTTTTGGATGTTGGCAGGAGCAGAAAATTGGGATTGAGGGGCTGCTGGCAATAAAGAGGTGACAAATGGACATGGGGAGTGTCCCTGTGCAGAATGCCCCTGCTCTGGAAGAGGTGACTCTGTGACAAAGGAGCAGCCCAGAAAGTCCATTTATAATAGAGTTCAAATTTGCATTATTCCCCGAATTAACTCAGAGACACCTGGTAGCAAACCAGGCTTTCATCAGGTGAGGTTCCTGATTGCTTTTATCCCATTAAAACCCAGCAGTTCCTGGGTTTGTGTTCCTCTGCAGGCTGAGAAAGCTCAGGAAGCCATGAGCAGGTAAGCCAGGAGGTTTAGTGCACTCGGAAAATGGAGAAAAAAATTAAAATAAAAGGCTGAGCGAGGCTTAGGCTTTAAAAAAAGTTAATTAGAATAATAAGGTTGGGGGTTTTTAATGAACATGAACAATTTCTGTGAATTTACTGACCCCAAAGTACCCCCTGTCTAAAGATTAACGAGAAACACTGAAGTGGCTGTGACACCACTTGGTTTGGGGTAAATTGCTCGGTGATGGAGCCACATTTTTGACATTAGTGGGAGCAGGGAGTGTGGCAAGGGCTGCTGCTGCTGATAGTCCTGGTGGAGCCCAGAAATAGCAGCAGAGCTCTGATCCTCCTGTAGCAACAGAGGAGTTAATGCTGAGAAAGTTCCTCTGGTGAGCCTCGATTTTCTCAGCCCTGCATTATTTTATTTATTTGATTTTTTTTTTCACCTTGTCCGCAACCTTCAGCAGCGATTTTAATGGGGGATTTTTTTTTTTTTTTTTTTTTTGAGTTTGTTTTTTATTTTCTTTCCTCCTGAAATTGCCATCAGCCTGTTGGAGGAGAGAATTCCAACAGCCTGGGACCCCTGAGCTGTTTGCAGCGCCATCCCAGCGGAGCAGGCAGAGGAAAATGAACCCTTCTGTTTATGCAGCGACTCTAATGATGCTGGGGAAAGGTAAATATGTGAACAAAGAGCCTCTGTTTGCCTCCGCTGTGACAAGGCAGCGTCTGGGGGAGCAATTGCTCCTGCTGCTAAGTTTCTCTGCCGTCGTTATTGACTTTCTGTGCTGCATTGAGCTCTGCCTTCCCACCCCGAGCAGGGATGGAGAAAATCATGGAGAAAGGGATGGAGAAAGGGATGGAGAAAGCAGCCCCTGGCGCAGGGAAAGCTTCGTGCACAGGGCTGCAGCTGGGCTTTGGATTGGGTTTTTCCCCCAAATTGTTTCCCTGCAATTCCTGCTCTCAGCTGCCCTTGGCTCGAGTGTTTCCCTCTGTGTTCAGTGGCCAGGATGGAGCAGGAACTGAGGAGCAGGGAAGGTGGGGAGAGCAGCACAGCCACACATCCTCCCCTCCTGGATTTCCCACTTTCCCCCTCCTGGATTTCCCACTTTCCCCCTCCTGGATTTCCCACTTTCCCCCTCCTGGATTTCCCACTTTCCCCCTCCTGGATTTCCCACTTTCCCCCTCCTGGATTTCCCACTTTCCCCTCCTGGATTTCCCACTTTCCCCCTCCTGGAATTCCCACTTTCCCCCTCCTGGAATTCCCACTTTCCCCTCCTGGAATTCCCATTTCCCTCCTTCTCCTCAAACCCCCAATTTGGAGCAAGGAGCTCCTCTCCTCTCCTCTCCTCCCCACCTTTGGGTCTGGTCTGGGTGAATAAACTGAGGATTTTTTCTTATTTTTCCTGAACTTGGAGAGTTCCATTTTCCATCCCACGGAGAGATCCCAGGCAGTTCTGCCTCAGCTGTGGGGAATTTCCTCAGAGCAAAGCTCCAGGTGGGAAAGGAAAAAAAAAATCAAACCATTCTGCTGGCACAGGATTAGTTAGTGCAAGGTTAAATCCCACTAATTTAAAAGCCTGAGTTGCAGGGTGATAAATGACCCAGCTTCCTGTATTGTTTGATAATGAATTGTTCGAATCCTGTTGTATTAAGGGGTGGAAAAAACAACGAGATACAAGAGGAATGCCCTTTTCCTTCTGCGCACCCTGAACTCCATTTGTTGGGAAAGGATTTATAGTTTTCATCATAATTTAATTCTAAAACGTATCACTTAATTAAAGGGATTTATTAAAATCCTCTGGCAGTGCCTTTTTTTACGAGTAGCCCAGGACTCAGACCCTGAATGTCAGGGAGGAAAATTCATCAATTGATTTGTTGAACTGCACAGGTCTCACCCCCTCCCTGCTCCGGCTGAGTCAGGCTGGAAGGAAGAAATCCATAGTCAAAAGCCTGAAAAATCTCCAAGATGGATTGGTTTGCTGATTCCATCCGTTTCTCCCTCCCCTTCCCTGGGTTCTCGAGGCTCTTTAATGAGCTCATTAATATTGATGATGGAGCTCTCCGGGAGCTCTGCCCCGCCAGCAGCCCCAGGGAAGAGGTTGCCCAAAGTCCAGGGGAATCATCCCGGATGGATTCCTGCTGGAATTCGAGCAGTACCTCCCTCCTTTCAGTGGGTTCTGTGTCAATCAATATCAATAAATATCAATAAACCCGAATTATCCCCATCCTGCCAAAGCTTTCTGGCACTGATTGTTCCAAACCGCCCCCAAAAATCCGGGATTTTTTGGGAAAAAGGCTGTGCTTCCTGCTGGTGCAGCCGAAGGAAAAGGCTTGGAAATGCTTCTTGAGTTGCCTAAATATTGGGGGCAAAGGAGAACACCCCAAACTGGGCTGGGAATGAGCATCCAAACTCTCCATCCTTCCTCCAGATCCCAGGGAAAGAGGAGAATTGTTCAGCTGGGAGTTCAGGAACAGGAAAACACCCAACCCCTTGTCACCCACCCTGGCCACTGTCACTTGTCCCCCAAAGAGTTATTCCCCTCCTGCTGGGCTGTATTGAGAACCTCTCCTCCCTCAGCCCATCAATCCTCCCCGAACCCGAATGCAATCTGATTAAAAACTCAGGAATGAGTTCAACCCACCTCTGCTGACATAGGGCCTGGAGCCTTTTGAGCTCTGTGGAACTGGGAATTTCAGCTGGGGCTGAATACAAATCAGCCCTGCAAGGCTCCAGCTCTGCTCCCAGCCCGAAATGCAGAATATCTGGGGCTGGAGTTGTCTATTAGCCTCGTTCATTAGAGCTGGAAGGGGTTGGGAGAGAAAGGAAAGGGAAAAAAACTCTCAGAGAATGTGTTTTTTTAGGATTTTCTCTGTGCTTGCAGTGATGTGGACCCAAAATGACAGAGTGCTGCTTTGGGAGGCACTTGGCAGCCTCCCTGGGCTGAGATTTTAATAGGAATTATCCAAACCCAGTGGATGATCCTTTTCTTTTTGCCTTTCCCACCACAGCTGCAGGGAGTGTTCAGTCAGCCCTACAAAGCTTGCTGTTTGGGGTCAAATATAAAAGCTCTGAAAGTGCCTGGAAAGGTATTTTTGATCACTTGAATGAGTTTTCTGCCCCTAAATTTGCCTTCAAGCAGGAGAAGGTCACCAACACCCCTTCATCCTGCACCCTGCCCTGCCAGGTGATGCTCACCAAGCCCTGGCTGTTGGGTGGTGTTTGGGAGCAATGTGTGCTCAGAGCCTCGTGACCCCAAATTCCTGGCTAAACCCACCCAACAGAAAGGCTGGAGGTGAAAAAATGATGATAAAAAATCTCCTTTCCCCCATGTTTCCTCCCCCAACCTCTGGTTTTGCTCCACGGGAGTCTTTTCTCCTGGGATGGCTGAATTTCCCTGATTTTTTTATTTTTTTCTACCACAGTTTTGGGAGTTTGAGCAAACTGCTCACCACAGCATTTTCCCCCCCAAATGGCCCAAATGGCCCCTCAGGGGTGTTTTTTCCAAAGCTTTCCCCTCTCCCATCTTCCCTCTCGAGGAGGAGCTGAAGGTTGCCAGTGCAGCACTTCATTTGCATCACGAAATGGGAATAAAATATTGTCCTCAGGCTTATGAAGCCCTGACAGAGACTGAATGGAAATGCAGTGCCCCAAGTCCCTCTTTTTTTTTTTTTTTTTCCTGAGTATTTAATTAAGGTCTTTCATTCATCATTTATTCCTGCATCCAACCATCTTTGGTAATTTATGAAGAAAGAGGGGAAATCAGGCTTCTGCTAAAGATGCTGAGGAGTGGTTTTTGAAAGCAACAGGCTATTCTGGCACCTCTATCTCTGTTGAAGGTTTCCTTAACCCTTTTTATTTTAAATGACACAGATGCTTTTCATTTGCTTTTTACTAAAGGGAGTCCTGCCAAATTTATTAGGAATAAAGGATGTTCTTTACCCTCTCGTGCCAAAGTCTCCCTGCTGCTCCTGACATTGGTGCCCAGTGCTTTTGGGGGGATAGAAAACTGGATTTTGTTAAATTTTTGGATGAAAATGAAAGCCAGCGAGGGTGAGACAACTGTGGCTTCTCTGTGCTGGGTCTGGAGTCTCTCAAGCCTGGCAGTGACAGCTCTGGTGAGCACCAAGTTCTGCAAGGATTCATTCTGAAAAGGGGTTTGTGTTTCTGCTCCCACCTCCCTCCTCGTTAATGGAGGGTGTTTTGGTGAAAATGCCCCCTCAACCCCAGGGCAGAGCTGTTCTGGGAGCAGCTCAGGTGCAGCCAGCTGTGCCCACATCTGCATTTTCCCCTTTGAATTTCCCCAGGCTCCACGAGAACCATCTTTAGCTGCTGCTGAATGTCTCCCCCTCCCCTTTGTTTGTCTCCTGTCCGATCATGAGAACGCTCCTGCTGGCTCAGGGGGTGGCAGACCAGCCCTGCCGAGGTGGGAAGTCACTCAGCCTGGGTGCTCCAGACCTTGCCCGAGGTGTCACATCCCTGCAGCCCCGGGAGAGGCTCAGCTTTGTCAAACCCTCATCCCCACACAGCTCCATCCCCCGGCTTTGTAAAACCTCAATCCCATCGCTCCCCACCCTCCCTGCTATTTGTCTGCCTGCCCCAGAGGGAGGATGGTGCTCGCTGGGGAGAATCCAGGGATATCCATCACTGTCAGCAGGCAGGCTGTGGGGTTTTCATAACAGCTCCCCACACGTGTTTTTGGGCACAATCCTGCTTTTCCACGGGCTGGGATGGGGATGGATGATCAGCCCTGCCCTCCCTGGAGCTGCAGCACAGCCCTGGTGCCTCAAAACTGCTTCCCAGACCTTCCTGCAGCTCTCATATCTCCTAAAAATCCATTATTTAAGGGATTACATCTGAAGTCCATGTGTGACCATCCTCCTGATTTGTAGGGTTGTGCAGCAGGAGCTTGCAGGGATAAACAGAAGTTTCTGCTCAGGGCATGAGGGCAGTGTGGCCTTTATCCCAACCTTCATCCCATGGCCTTCATCCCAACCTTCATCCTGTGGCTTTCATCCCAACCTTCATCCTGTGGCTTCATCCCAACCTTCATCCTGTGGCTTCATCCCAACCTTCATCCTGTGGCTTCATCCCACAGCCTTCATCCCAACCTTCATCCCAACCATCATCCTGCACCCCCCCCAACCTTCATCCCAACCTTCATCCTGCAACCTTCATCCCAACCTTTCCTGGCAGCCCTTAGCAATTATTTGAGCCAGCACCAGGCAGGGAAGCTCTGTGCCCTGATGTCCAGGTGTGGCTGGTGACCAGCCAGAGCCTAAATCCCAGCTCCCCCGTGGGATTCCAAAGCAGGAATTCCCTCCTTTGTGGGAGCAGCAGAATTCCTTATCCAGCCCCATCCCAGGGTTTCTCCATCCTCACCACAGCTGTGCCTCGCTGTTGCTGGCAGGATAATGGGAGGAGAACTCTCTCCCATGGGCACAGGGAGCAGGAGATGCTCTTCCCTCTCCCTGTTTAACCTCCTGCTGCTCCAGGCTCTGTTTGTGCAGAAGGAACCCAGCTGGGGAGGAGAGAACAGGGAGAGCCTCCCGGATCCTTGGGCACTAATAACTTATTTATTTCAAAATGTGAAAGGTGTGTTGGCTCCCTGGTGGGTCTGAACACACACGGGGTGGTGAGGAGGAAAAACTGCTTGTTCTGGTTCGGTTTTAAATCTTTTAGAAACTCAGGGAAAACGGTGAAAGGGGAATGTTTGTTACCAGTGTAAGGGTTTAGTAAACAAGGCTGGAAATACAAAGTTCTGTACTCTAATTGAGAGGGAATTAAGCGAAATTCATGACTTCTGGGAGCTCCTGCTCAGCCCAGCCGGGCTGGATCTGCCTGCTCCCCTTGCCCACCCTCCCCTGCTGCTCCCAGGCTGCAGGTCTCGAGAGAAGATCCATGAAAAAAAAGCCCATTTCTGTTATTTATGACGAGCTGTGTGTCTTTGGGAGCTCAGGCAGTGAGACTTAGCTTCCCCTCTATCTCTGCAGATTGTCCTCCAGGGCTGGGCTGGGCGAAGCACGGAGCTTTTATGGCTCTTTGGCTGAATGTACCTGTTCAGGAGATGAATAAAGACCACTTCTCTGTGCTGCTGTCAGCCAGGCTCCTTTTACCAGCCAGTTTTTGCCCATTTTGTTCTGACACTTCACAAGAGCTTTAGCAGCCACAAACCTTGTAGTGCATTTGCTGAAATAGCTTCCAGCTCAGCCAAGCCTGCTGGTGAGGAAGCACTTAAACCAAGACAGATGTTGACATGAATTTCGGAGCGAAATGCTCCGAGATACCCAGCCAAGCTCTGTCTCACGACAAAGCACTGAAATTCCCTGCTTTGGAGAGGTGGTTACATCTCAGTTGATGTCATTCAGTTTTCAGACACAGCAGTCAAATCTTCCCCCCGTTGTTCATGTGCTCTGCAGTTTACCCACCTGAAAGGCTCGTTTTGGGGGATGAAACAGTGAATTTCATCCTCACTGCTTGTTCTGTGGTTTGATTTTTCTTGGCTTTGGGGTGTCCTTTGAGCTCTGTGCTGGCATTGATCAGAGTCAGGGTGTGCTGGGAGGGACAGGAGGGACTCTGTGCATTCCCTGTCGCTGGTTTTGCTCCCAGCAGTGATGGATGGAGGGAAAATGCTGAGAAAAAAGGGGCAGCGAGATCATTTGCTTTCCCTCAGTGCCTTGCTGAGGCAACCTGGCTGCTCCTTTCCCTGAGGTTTAACCCTAGGGGAGGTGTGAGCTGCACCTCGGGGTGGCACAGGGAGAAAGGAGCTGCTGTGAGGGGGGGAAGGATGATTTGGAGCATCTCAAAGATGATTTGGGGCATCTCAAAGATGATTTGGGGCATCTCAAAGATGATTTGGAGCATCTCAAAGATGATTTGGGGCATCTCAAAGATGATTTAGGACATCTCAAAGATGATTTGGAGCATCTTTTGCCCAGGAAATGCTGGGGGAGATGGAGCTGCTCAGCCTGGAGAGGAGACACAGCCAAGAAGGGACTTCATCCCTGCCTGTCCCTGTGTGCAGGGAAGGGCAGAGCAGGGCCAGGCTCGGCTCCATGGGGTCAAGTGGGACAGGAAATTATCCCAGAAAGTTATCCCAGAAAAACTGATTCCAGGAATTTCACATCTCCCTGTGCTGCTGGGGGTGAAACTGGGAGGGTGGTGGGTGCTGCTGTGCCCAGAGCCTCGAGCTTCCAAGGAGAAAGGCACCAAGTCAGCCCTAAATCTCACTTTTAAAAAGCGGTTTTGCTGATCAAACATGTCCCTCATTCATATCAAACATCCTTTCTGTGGAACCACAGAGTGGTTGGGTTGGAGAGGATTTAAAGCTGATCCCAGGATGGAGGCAGAACTTCCCTGGGCAGAGTCAGAGCCCAGGGAGGGTGTGGAGTGTCCTCACTGAGGATATCCCAGACCCATCTGGATGCTCCTGTGCTCTGGGATGACCCACTGCTGTCCCTCCCAGCCTTATCCACATTCTGGAATTCCGTGGGGATCTGAAAATCAGCTCCCAGCACTGCAGAGCTCTCTGGGTTTAATTGAGCTCAGACTCTCATTGATTCCCTTTTCTCCCTTTTTTTTTTTTTTTTTTTGTAGCTCATTACCCAGCAAGTCATTTTAATTAACACCATCTAATACGGGTTGAGATGTATTTCGCAAATGTCAGCACTACTTTTTTTTTTTTTTTAATTTTTTTTTTCCCCTTCCCTGCAGACCGAATGTGGGAAGTTCCGAGTTCCAAAATGATTCCAGTTGATTTAGCAGTGGGAAAGCAAGTCGTTAGCAAAGTGCTTTATGGAGCCATAAATGTCCTTTCCGAGTCCTTTATGGGCTTCTTGGGGAAAATCTCTTTGTCACAGAGGGTTTTCCGTGGTTTTTCCTCACCTGGTCAGAGCAGAGGTGGGGGTTCCCCCCAAAATTGGGGGAAGGAGAGCCTGGAGCAACCTCTGCGACCCCAAACTCTGCTCAGATCCCAAATACCATTGTAGGAAAACCCTCCTGCCACCCCCAGGGACCCCTCAAGTGTGAGCTCAGCCCCCGCCAGGAGTGAGCCCAGCTCGTCTCAAATCCTCTGGGAATCCAGCAAAGCTCCTGGCAGAGTCACTGCCGAGCCTCTTAATGATTTCAGTCGTGTCTGACAAAGCTCCAGGAACAACCTGAGCCACTGGAACAATTAAATCCTCCCTGCTGAGCTGCACTGCTGCAGGTCACCAGCAGCTTGGAGTGGCAGGAGGCATTTGCTGCTTGTCACCCATCAGCTCAGTGCTCAGAGGGTGAGCAGCAGGGAAAAACCAGGCTGAAATCCTGATTAACCCCTTGGAACCCACAGCCAGTGTTGCCTGGAGTGATGGGAAAGAGTTGCAGAGGGATGGGTGAGCAGCCCTTTCTCTCCTCACATCTCTGGAAATATCACACCTTCCTTCCTCCTGATGTTCAGAGAGGGAAAGGAAAATGAGAAAATGCGGAAATCTCCATCAGGAAGCTGCTGTGGAAGGGGACAGGTGCTCCCAGTGTAACACAGCTGCAGAGAAAGGAAAATGACGCCAGGAGCAGAGAGCTCGAGGGCAGCAGTGACCGTGGAGTGGCTGATCCCTCAGGGTTTACTTAGGGCCGTTTAGGAGGCACTGTAGGAAACGATGTGCTGCTTCCAAATCCCTCCCAGAGCTGCCAGATCCAGGCTGATAAAGAGCAGTCGAGCTCGGTGGATAAAGTCCCCATTCATAAATTAGCAAAGGATCCTCCTCCTCCTCCTCCTCCTCCTCCTCCTCCTCCCAGGGTCCACCAGGCTGTGCCAAACCACCGAGGGCTTTGCTGCAGCATCCATCCTGCTCAACAACACGTGCACAGCTACTTTTCCAATCGATTTCCCTGGGATTCCCAGCACCCTGGGCCTGGAGAGGAAATACAGCAGGTGCTGCACTCAGCGTTGTTGCCTCTCATCACCCACGGGTGCGAAATTATCTGTAATATTTAATATCTGCTCAGCAGACAGGATTTAGTGCAGGCTTAAAGCACGAGGCTTGGGGTTTTCTTGTTGTGTTTTGCAGGGTTTTTTTCCCCCCCTCTCCCTTACATTTGTACAACTTCCCCTGGCTTCAGTTCAAGCTTCATTAGGAGAAGATTCTTCCCCAGCACGGGCGAGGATGGATGGCTGGGAATGAGCTGAGGGTTTTGCAGGATTCCTCCTCCCCCTCTGTGCCAGAGCCAAGCCCATAAAGCTGATCTTACATCATCATTTTGTAGTTGTGGGTTGTAAATTTATTTTTTTTTTCCCAAGGGAAGTGCTGGGCAAACATCTCCCTGTGCTGCTGGGGGTGAAATTGAGAGGGTGGTGGGTGCTGCTGTGCCCAGAGCCTTGAGATTTCGTGGAGAAAAGCACCAAGTCAGCCCTAAATCTCACTTTTAAAAAGTTGTTTTGCTGATCAAACATGTCCCTAATTCATATCAAATGTGCTTTCAGTGGAATCACAGAGTGGTTGGGTTGGAAAGGATTTAAAGCTGATCCCTTCCACCACCCCAGGCTGCTCCAGCCTGGCCTTGGACACTTCCAGGGATCCAGGGGCAGCCAAAGCTCCTCTGGGAATTCCATCCCAGCTCCTCCCCACCCTCACAGGACAGAATTCCTTCCCAAAATCCCATCTAAACCTTCCCTCTGGCAGTTCAAACCCTTCCAGTGCTTCTTTCTCAGTTCCACAGTTCCAGCTCACACCATCCCAGTTGCTCTCCCACCAGATATTTTAATGGCAATAACCACCCTGGGCCCCAGAGCCCTTCCCCAGCTGGCTCTAATTAATTTAACCTCATCAATTCCTGCCCAAAGACTTCCTGACCACGAGCCAGGGTGGGTTTGGAAGCAGATAAAACAGTGTCAGTGATCAGGATGGAATCTCAGAAATGAGATTTACACCCCAAAGTGCCTCAATCCAAAAGCTGCCTGCCCAGGGCTCCCAATCCTGCTTGTCTCCTCCAAGGAGAAGAACATCCATCAGATTTTCTTGTCCCCTTCAAACCCAGCAAGAGCTGCTGGGAGTTCATCCACAACAGCCTGGGAGGACAGAGGGAAAAATGGAATAGCTGAGAGCCTTTCTCCCAGCATCAGCACTTTGAGAGTCGTGCAAAGGAGATTGATTTGTCTTTCTGGAGGGGATTTGGGTGATTTCATTTATTCTGGAGCTCTCCCATGGAGCTGTGCTGGTGGGCAAAATCTTCCCTCTGCTCGTGGGGAGGTCAGAGCTGGGAATTTTGTCCTTTGGGGAATTTTGTGCTTTTGAAAGAACAGTTTCTCCTCGTGCAAAGCTCCATCCTGACTCATCCTGCGAAACTTCCTCCTGGTTTTTCCATCTGCTGCTGCCCAGGTAGTTGGAGTTGGCTGTGCTGCTTTCCCTTTTTCTCCCCCCCATCCCTGAGCACTGCCAAAATATTCGGGAATGCTTTGAATCAGGCACAGGGAAAACTTGTAATTGTGAGGAAAAAAATCAAATCTAGCAAATTCTTCTTGGATTCCTTTTTTTCCCCCTTCCTTTCTTTGTTTCAGAGCCATTAGCTGAGGCACTGATCATGTTTTTCCCTCCAAAGGCCAACATGAAAAGCTCTTTTTTTTTGAAGTGCAATGTGTGATTCACAGGTAGCAGCCCAGCCTTGAAGCTGTGGGTTTGGGGAAAAAAACACTGAATACCTTATGAATCACGATAAAAACCCTGCCAGTGATCAAAGCAGCTTGGGCAGGTTATTTAACCTTGAAGAAAGGCAAGTTCAGGATAGCTATTGAGGAAAATTCCAGGTGGGAGGGAGGAATGGTTGGCCAGAGATGGGAGAGATTCCATGTGCCCAGGGCATGGAATAAAACCCCTTTATTCCTATTTATTCCTTTATTGCATGGAATAAAATTCCTTTATTCCTACATTTTAAGGTTTGGGGTGATTTTTTGCTGGGTGTATGCAAGATGAGGGATAACACTGGATTTACTCAGAGATAATTAATAATAACAATAATAATTATTATTATTATTATTTTTGGTGGTGGTGCCGGTGGTGGTGTTATATAATTATAATTATAATTATTATTACAATTTCTCAGCAAACTGAGAAAACTCCTCCTGGCAAAGCCTGATGGCTCTGGCTGCCCTTTTCACACATTCAGCCTCAGAACCTGTGGAGTTTTTCGCTGTAAAAACCCCCAGAAAATGCCAAAGAGGTCCCACTCCCCAAGGCCTGAGCTTGATTTAATACTCACGGCTGCAAACATCCAAACTCTGGCTGGGGCTGGTTTTAATTAAAATGACAAAATAAGGGGAGCCATGGGGATGAATTACCGAAGGAAAATGCTATATTTCCCTCCAGCCGGTTTAATTAAAAAAAGCAATGCATCAGGCCTGAAGGGCTCTGTCCCCTGAGCCAGAGCAGGGTGGCACAGCTCGTGTCACCCTCTGTCACTGCAGCCACACTGGCAGCTCCACAATCCCCTCCAGAGCCTCCACTTGGCTGCCTGGCTGCACTTTTCCCCTCGCCGCCCTTTCCTTTGGATAAATTCATCTGGATAAATTCAGATCTCGTTCATATCTCAGGGTGCAACCATCTGAGATGGGCAGGAGGAGCAGCAAAAGCAGGGAGGGATTGCTCTGGCCACGTCCCGACCTCGCTGTCTCCTCATCAATTCCCTCTCTGTGTCACCAAAGGTCTGAAGGACAGCGCTGGGATTTGGGGAGGGAGGTGCCCTGGATGTGGATTGGAAGCGATTGAGGATTGCTGGCTCTTCTTCCTGCACCAAACAGCCCCCAGCAAGCGACAGGAGGGTTGGAAAGCAGTTTTCTTCACCCTGTGGGACTTTTAGTCACCTTCAAGCTGCACAGCTGCCAGGAGGAGCTGCACTTCCAGCCCCCAAATTAATTGAGGTTTTCCTAGATCCCATTTTTTTTCCCCTTTCCCGGTGGCAGAGTCCTACCCCTTCTTCCCAAGACAATTTCCTGACTCCTTTCCAGAGCAGAGCAGAGTCTCTGGATAGATAATTCCTGACCTGCAGCTCCACATGGGTGTTCAGCTGAATTGCAGAGCCTTCCAGCCCTCCTGCTCTCCTTTCCCACCAAAAATATCATTTTCAGTCTGCCTTTACTCCCTGCCCACCTCTGACCTGATGATTTTTTCTCCTTTTCATACCCTTTTTATCCATTTTTATACCCTTTCCTTGTACCCTTCACAGACACTCCTAGTACCTCAGCCCCACGTGTTTATAACTTTTCTAGTCTGATATTTTGATATTTAGCTCAGTTTGGGGATTCTGCAGGGTGGGAGGACTAAATATTCATAATATCTCAAAACTAGAGGCTCCAGCCTTGGATGGATCATCCTCTGTGGAACATGTTTGTGTAAACCAGGCTGCAGTCTCATTGGAGGGGGGATAATTAGGGAGACAATGACTCCATTTATTAAGTTGCTTACTGGGGGATTTTAGGTAGCTATGCTAATTTGTGAGGTCCATAAATTGGTATATGTGTTGTACAGTGTGCTCTTGGTGTGTTTCCACCTTTGACAAGCTGTGCACCTAAAATCCTATTAAACCAAGGTAATACCCCAGGGTCCTATTAAAACCAAAATAATACCCTTTTCCCTTTACTGCTGCTTCTGCCTCATATTTTACCAGCTGAAAAGGCATCAAGGATCTCCTCTTTAAGGGCAGCACTGCCCATTTCTGCTCTCCCCAGGTCTGGCAGCCCTGCTGGTTGATGCTCCCTCAGCCCTGACACATTCTGGTATTTATCAATTGTTAATTCTTTGGTTAATTAGTAATTATATAATATGATTATTACAGTAATATAATATATATGTATTATTTACATAATATATAAATATATTATATATAATGTATAATATATAATGTATAATATATAATAATATGTAATTATACAATAATTTTATTATATATTATATATTATATTACATATTATATTATATATTATATATTAAATATATATTCTTTCTATATAATTACATATAAATATATAATAATTGCATTATATATTATATATAATAACTACATTACCTAATAATATCTATTATTTATTATAATACAAATTAATTCCAATAAAAAGTGAACTCCAGGACCTTTCTGCGGCGCTCAGGTGGAGGCAGCAGGTTGGCACCGAGCGAGCATCTCGTGTCTGCCGCGGCAGGCTGGGATGAACTCATCGAGTGAGTCAGGGCAGGCGTGGCTGGCAGCCTTGGAGAGCCCTGCAGCCATGGTTACGGGCTGGAGGTGCTGCGATATTTGGGGCAGGCTGTCGTTTTGGCATCTCCGGCAGAGGATGGGCAATCTGCCGGGAGAGGCTCTGGGTTTTTGGGAGAGGGAAGGGGCTGGGAGGTTATGGTGATGTGAGGCTGTGAACTTTGTGTCCAGCAGAATTTGATTTTTTATTTATTTATCACCCTCCAAAAGAAAGGAACGCCCAAGAGAGGACTTTTCCTGGTTGGAAATTACAAATTTGGGATCAGACCCACATGACCCACCTGGGCCCATCAGGGCATTCCCTGCTCCTCTCTCAATCCCATAAATCCATCCCTGAGGAGCCCATTTGGCACAGAGGGTGAGGAAAAAATGCTCCTGGAGCTGGGAATTCTGAGCCACCAGTTGATCCAGCAACGCTGAGCCAGGTCGATAAAGGAGCCAGGCTCCAAAAATGGAATTAAATAATTATTCTCACTTGCTTTGACTCTGGGAAGATCCTATTAGAGCAAAGAGCCTGGATTACTGGCTGGCTGACATTTTCCTCTGAGCCTGTCTCCAGATTGGATTTAGCTCTTTTATCTCCTAATCCCCCAGAGCTTTTTAATGTAGAAAGTAATGGCATCCAAAGGCAAATTTAATTTTGACAAGTAATCTGACTTCCTTCCCTTTTCTGGAGCCGGCTTTTAATCCTGTTTGCTGTCTGAAGCTGCATTATATGGATGTATTTAAAATCCTCACCGCTCCGAGATCCTTCAAAGAGGCAGGAAAAGAAGGGAAACTGCAAGCCTGGGAGCAAGGAACAGTTTCTTATCAAACATTTCCAACATTTTAGTGCTGCTGGTTTTATTAACCCCTGCAGCTCGGCTCCGTTGGGAGGGCTGGAAGCACTGAAGGAATGGGAATTTTGGGTTTTCTCCCAATTTTTTTCTCCCAGCTCTGCTGTTTGCTGGGCTGAGCCATGGGTGCAGAGAATTGTGACCCTTCAGGGGACATCCCTGGGCATCAACCATTGCCAAAACCTCCCTCAACCCAGTTCCCAGGGAAAGGCAGGATAATGGAGCTTCAATTGATCTCAGCAGAGAAAACAGAAATTGATGCTGATATTCCACTTCTCAGGCCTCAGAGGAGCAGCAATCAATTGATCTGATCATTGATTATTCCCAATATCTCGCCCTGTGCTGTTGCTCAGATTCATCCCAGCCCAGAGCTCCCTGTTTATTTGAAAATCTCTGTGGTAAATAGGGTGTTCTCCTCCTGAGAAAAACTGGGGGCTTTTTCCCCAAAGAGCCATAAATTGCAGAATATCCCTGTCCCTCAGTTATTGCATTATTCCATCACATCAACACCAAAACCCCAATGTGCAGCTCGAGTTTAATTTGTCATTAAACCAGTGAAATGTGGGTCTGCCTCCTTCCAGCCCTATTTGAACAAAAACCCCTCAGCAAAAGAAGGGATTGGGTGGAAATACAGAGATTTGGAAATCTCAGCCTCAAAACAGGGAGAATTTGGGAGCTTTGCAGGGAAGGGATTGGTTTCCCACAGCGAGCTCAGAGGGAACTCAGTGGGACAAATGGGGTTTTGCTGTGGGGTTTTTCATGCTGGAGAAAATCAGGGAATTCAAATCACATCCCACATCCCATCAGGCTTCAGAGCAAGGCCAACAGCTCTCAGCACAGAACAAATGTACAACAGTCTCAGTCAGCAAGGGCTGGAGCAGTAACACCACTGCCTTTTGCAGCTCCTGGGGGCTTTTTTCCCCTCCTTCCCAAGTCCCCAATCCATCTTGGTCAGGATCTGCCACGGGGAATGGATGGTGATGGGAAGGATTAGCACTGCTCCAGGGCTGCAGGAGCACTGGGCTGGGCTAGGAGCGAGGCAAGGACATTTGGGCAGGATTTTGGTGTTCACCTGATGATTTTGGTGTTCACCTGAGCTCTCTGGATTAAACAGAGCTTTCCCAGCTTCTTTTTGGACTGTGGATAGCTCCACCTTGGCCGTGGCCTGCCTTCACCCCCACCTCAATGGACACGAAGTGAGGGATTTCTGGTGAAAAAGGATGATTAAGGATAGCTGTAGCTACCCCGAACCTTGGTGATCAGGCCAACATCTCCACCCTGGAGCAGCAATTTTGGGTCCATCACTGCTCTGTCCCTTTGGTCCTCCAGAGGGAAGGGAACGCACCCTGCATTCTGTGGAGCTGCACCCACAGAGATGCTCTGCCCCAAAATTGAATTCAAATCCCCTAAATCCCCCAGCCACCCTCATCCACCAGCTCCCCCTTGGCTCCTCCAGGAGCAGCTCTGCTGGTGGAGCTGAGGATTTGGAATCCACCCTGACGTGTCCCTGCAGCCCCCTGGTGCCCAGAGCTCTGCACATTTGGGTTAATGGCCCTGCTGAGCGCTGGAAATGTGTCTCGTCAGGAGATCAGGGAGCAGCTGAGCCCAACCACCATGTGAGCTTCACTTCTTGCACGAGGCAGATCGCTTGGGCATGAAATATTGTCAGGCTTTCCCCCCTGGATGAGTGATTCCAGCCCTGACCCAGTGCAGGCAGCGGAAGCAAACAGCTCCTGGGTGAATGATCTAAACCATCCAGGGCTGGGATGGCAAAGCCAGGAATTCTTCAGCTCAGGGCTGTGAAACGGAGAGGCCTTTGCCTCTCGGGACAGATGGAGAGGAAAGGCAGACAGCAGGAAAAACCCACAACTCCAGCCAAGCCATATGTCCAGCTCCCCAACCCCCGTGCCTCTTCCCCGTTGATATTAAAGCAATACCAGCACGTTCTGTGGAGCTGAGAAACCCTGCCCAGGGCTGGGAGTTCATCCTGTGCAGCCTGAAGGGTGAGTGGCACCCCAGGACACGTTTGGGAGGCAGTGACAGACGGCAGAGCCTGTCCCCAACATCCCAGCCCTGCAGGGAACGCTCGCAGGAGGAGACAGCAACCTGGCCCTCTCCACCTTCTTCTCGCCTCTTTTTTGGTTTTTGGGGGTTTTTTTTTAATAGCTAAAAATATTCCCATTTCCCATTAGCCTTCTGTGAGTTCCTCTGAAGGCTGGGCTTTACAAATTTCCACGGAATCTCTCGGGAGCAGCGAGAGCCTCTGAAAAAAGCAATATTTGGATGGGAAACTTATGTCCTCCAAGCTGGCAAGTCACAGCACTGACACACATTTCCTCGTAGCTGCAGAGCTCTCTGGAGAAAGGGTAGAAAGTCCCTCCTGCCTTCTCCTCCTTCTCCCCCCTCGGTTATTTAACAACTGGCTGTGATTTACACGGTTCATTAATGCAATGGTAACACTGACACAGCCATCCCCAAATAAGCCAGGAGGTTTATATTTGACCTGGGCCCTCTGCTCGCTGCAGATGCCCCAGAGGATTTGAGAAACAGTGATTTGAAGTGATTGCATCGGATAAGGACATTACTCAGTGCAAATACAATTGGATGCAAGCGTTTAATTTTTAAAAAACACGGCTATTGCAGTGCCTCTGAGCCAGTGAAAACAACAGTTTAGCTCCCTTCATGGTCTTGGCTCTTTATTCTCCCTGAGGACAGGGAAGGGAAGCAGGCCCAGCATCAGACTGGAGAGGTTTTGGCAGGTGGCTTGGCTGGGGTTGCTCTGAAATAACCTGCAGGGTTTTCAGGTGCCACCTGGGGGGATTGGCACCCCGGGCAGGGTGGCAGCAGAGGTTTGGGGTGACCCTGGGCTGCTCCCCCTGCCCAGCTGCTGTGATGCTCCCGTGCAGCTTTCCAGCAGTTTGAGACCAGGGCTAAACCATAAAGGGAATTATGTGTCCCCCTGGTTGGATGTTTATTGCTGTGTTTGGGGTAGAGGGGAGCGAGGGGAAGAGGGGAAGGTTCAAAGCCATGACTGCACCATAAACGGCAGCAGCTCCCTTGATGTGCTCAGTGCCCACAAACACCTCTGGTGAGAGACAGAGACACAACCTCCCCTTCCTGCAGGTGCCTTTACCCCAGCCCTGCCCTTTCCCAGGCAGGAAAAGGGAAAATCAGGGAGCTGGAGCACCGAAACCACAAATCCTGGGCCAGCAGGTGGGGAGGGAGGAATCCCCTGGGAGAGATGAGATTCCCTGAGCTCCCTCCTTGCAGCAGGCTCAGGGATGGAGGGAAAGAAATCCTGAGCAAACAACAGGAGCATCAGACAGCCTTGCTGAGCACACGAGGGAACAGTGAGAACATTCCCAAACTCTCCTGGGCCAAAGATTCCCCTGTGAACCCCTCGGGTGCCTCCGAGAAAATGTTTTTCCCTGTAAAGTTTACTAAAGAGGCTCCCAAAAGCACCAGGAGAGGGACAGATCCTTTAGTGACACAAACAGGTCTGGTTCCACCTCTTCCAACATTTCCTCTGCCTTTTTCACCCTAAACCAGGGCTGGACCCCAACAATTTGAACTCCCAAAATGCAGAACACATTTCGGTGCATCCTATTGTCGCTCCTAACTTCATCCTAAATCCTTTAGTGGTCCACACAGCTCTTCCCATCCGAGCATCCCCCAGTTAGTGACACAGGAAAAGCATCATTCCAGTCTGTCTTTCAGGCTGCCCAGGCTGCAGGAACCGTGGCTGGCTGGTTTGGCAGGCAGGAGTTTCCTGTGGGAAGCAGCAAGGACGAGCAGCCGCCTCGCCTCTGTGCCAGCTCCACCCCCAGCAACCCTGGCACCATCCGAACCGGGGGGGAGGAGAGGGATTTTAAGGTTATTTCCTTAAAAGAAAAAAGAAAAAAAACCAAAAAAACCCTAGGGGTTGGATTGAAATACCCAAGGGAAAGGCTCCAGCCTCTGAGCACCTCTAGGTGCACCCAGGGACCTGCAGCTGGGACTTAGGATGGAAAAAGGTTTCTCTGAGTCAGGAAATGAGGTGGGAGGAGTGGAGCCAGCTGTCCCTGCTTCCCCTGTCCCTGTCAGCAGCCCTGGGAGGACATTAACAGGAGGAGAAAGGCAGATCCTGGTGGTTCTCCACGGGGAACAGGCTTGGGAAGAGTTGGGATCATCCCCAGCAGCTCTTGGCTCGGTGTGAAAAGCAGCTCTGAAACCATTGCAAAGGGCTGGAGACACCGAAACACTTCTCCAAACACCCCAGCAGACCTATTAATTGCAATATTGGATCTTCCTCCCTTTCCAGCAGGTTCCCAGCAGTGGGCAAGCAGCCAGCTTGGCTGTGGGTTTGTTTATTTTCCAGCTAATGGAGCAGCAGGATCAGTTCCAGAGAAGGCAAGTGGGAATGTCAGGCAAGTGCTGTCCAGTTCCCACAGATAATTTGTGACAGGCACCTGGTAGGCAGTCGTTAGTGCTGTAATTAATGCAGCCCTGTGGCACAGGAGCAGCAGATCATGGAAAACCCAATCCTGGGGAAAGCCATAAAGGCACGTTTGCCCTGTTGATGATCCCTTGGATGGGGAAATTGCACTTGGAAAGAGGGCAGAACACACCAAAATTCAGCTGCAGATTGGGGGTGGCAGCTGAGCAGTGCCAGTCTGGTGTCCCTGAGGTGGCAGTGTGACAGAGCCACCAGCGTTTGTCACCAACCCCGTAAAGCTGTGACTGCTCTGGAGCTTTGCCCCTTGCTCATCATCCACTTGTTCCACATGTGGTCCAGATGGAGCAGGAGCTGCCAAAATCCTCCATCCCAAAAAACTGTCACACCTGCAGCCCCAGCCCTGGCGTGTGCTCTGGGAGGAAAAACGACAAAAACATGGAGGAGAGAAAAAAGGGCAGAAATAGGCCTAAGAGGAACAAAAATGGATTAAAAATTTCACAGGTTTTGCCTTTTCACCTCTACCATGGAACTGCTGGGAGTTCCTGCCTTTGTCCTCCCATTCCCAGCATCACCTGCCCAGTTCTTGGGGAAATTTCTGATGTGCAGAAAATTCCACCTCCCCCTTTTAATCCTTGTCCAGGATGGGATCAGCTCCGTTTCAGGTGGAGATTTCCAGGAGGGAAGTTGGGATGGTGAGCAGAGGGGAATGCGAGGCTTTCACTTGAAAACACCGAGCGTTGAGTCATAATTCTCCAAAAAACGGAACAAACAACAACTCCACGCCAGCTGGGAAGCACAGGGGTGCTGAAAATCTCTGATTGGCTCTGATTGAAGCATTCAACAGCAGTGGATCTGCTGGAAAATCCTGAATGAAAAGCTCGGATTTGGCTGAGCACAGCCAGCTGGGGCTTACAGGCACCCAGAACCACAGTGGGACAAACCCACAGCAGCAGAACTGGCTGGAGGAAACCCCAAAACCAAGTGATTCCCGTTATTCCCGATATTTCATTTTTCCCTGCATTTCCTTTACCCCATTGCTGTTTTTCACTCTGCTAGAAAATCGAGGCTCACGGGGAATTTGTGCCTTGGGAGTCCTAGCTTTGTGCTCAGATTGCACACCCCTCCTGTCCCTGCCTGAACTCCCTATTTATGGCAATCTGTTTACCACCAGAAACCCTAAAAGTGCTAAATGTTTCCAAGGTTTCCGTTCCGATCCGATCCCCGGGCGACCTGCGGTGCACAGTTAAATAAAGCTGGTTTATGTATGCTGCACCCTAAATCTAAAGGTCAAGGGGTTTGGTGGCCATAAATATTCAAACCTCACAGATTGAGTCTTTTCAACCTCCTTTTAAATATTTATGACGCTGCTTCCATGGCTGCAGGAGAATGTTGTAGTAGTATTAAGAGAAAAGAGGAAAAAAATCCTTCTCCATCTAAAAGCTCAGCATGAGCCATTTTCATATATTATGCATCGCTAAGTGCTGTTTATGGCCGTTTTTGGCACTGGATCTGGGCAGAGTTCATGAATCTGGGGCTGGGCAGGGTGTTGGCACCAGCCTGGCATGGGGTGGGCACAGCTGGAGGGACTGTGAGTCCTGCAGGGTCCCTTTTTCTTGGTGTTGTCCCCAAAATTCTTTTGTCCCTAAAATGGTTTGCAATGGTATTGCCCCCTAAAAATATTCCCCAAATTTTGCCCCAAGCTCTGGGGATCCCTGGAGTGACAATGCCACCACGGCTGGTCCTTGCAGAGGGACCAAGGTGCAGTTGGTGCCAGCTGGAGGGTGGTGGCTGCTGCTGCTCATCCCGAAATATTCGGCTGGGAAGCAGCAGGGAAGTGCAGATCCTGTCAGGATCAGCTGCAGGAATTCTGCTTCACTCAGCCACAGCTGTGCCCTGCTGGCTCCTGGCAGAGCTCTGCTGATTCCCTGGAAATCAGCTGCAAACGGAGCAGGGCGAGGGCAGGATGGGGATAAATCACAAATCCTGGGATTTGGGATTGCCTGGGAGCAACAGCAGCACTGCTGGAACGGGAAACTGGGAATGGAATGAACTGGGAAGCAGAGGATGAGCCAGCAGGGAGGTCAGCAGAGCTGCAATCGCTTCTAGACTTTAATCAGCTCCTAATTAAAATCGAGATGGGCTTTTGTCCTTGGGTAGAGCAGCATGATTCAGCCTGACTGATCCATCTCTGGTGCTTCCTACTCTTATCTCTTCCATTTCCAGAGTGGTTTGGGGGGAAAGTGCTGGGTCAGCTCGGTTTCCCTGGACTCATGAACCTGTGCTGTAAACTTAATATCCCACATGAAGTGGTTCTGGGAGGGGAAAAACCGGATTTTTCCCCATTCCATTGAAACAGGCCCTGGAAAAAATAAATATATAGCAGAATGATGGACAAGCAAATGGACACACATGGGCATGAATCCAGAGTGGGACGTCAGAGGTTTCATTTCCTCAGGAAATCAGGTTTCAAATTAAGGCTAATCAGAGTTAAAAAACACTGCAGTTCCCCCAGCCCAAACGATGCTATAATGTACTCAGTATATTACATTCTCAACAGCAAAGCAGCATCTGCTCCATAAAATGAAATGTGTGTGTCACCATATGCAGGCAGCATAATGTGGACTCAAATTAAATAAAAACATTTCGGGGTATATGGTCCAATATGCAATCTGGGCCCTGGGAAAGGCTGAGATTTACTGCAGAGCTCTCAGCAGTTGGCTAAAAAGCTGAGTCCAAACCAGGGCAAAATGGGGGTTTTAGCAACAGGAGCTGCTCTGTGCACTTTCCTCCCTTTGAGCCAAGAGGAATTCTGGAAATGCAGGAATTGTTGGTCATATTTTTAACGGTTTTGTTTGGTTGGTTTGATTTTTGGTTGGTTTGTTGTTTTGATTTTTTTTTTTTTTTTTTTTTTTTTAAATCTGTGGCTTTTTGCATCTTTCCACTACAGAAACACCAGGGAAACTCGGCGAGCACAGCAAAGCCCCAGAAAGCACTCAGCCTCTCATCTGTGCACCACAAATAAAGAACTAAACTCTGCTGAACCACTTGACTCTCACCTTTCCCAGCTCTTTCTCCCACTCAAATCTCTCCCAAGCCAGCGTTCCTCAAGCACTTTGGTGTTATTTTAGAAGAGATCAGGAGCCAATCTTCCCCAGCTGGCTCTGAGGCTCTGCTGTCACTCCTGACCCTCCCTGACCCCATTTGCTGATACAAAAACCTCTGGATTCCCTCCAGGTGCCAAAACCACCAGGAATGAGCTGGTGGTGAGAGTTTGTTGTGGTGATGATGCTCCTGGTGTGCGTTCAGGGCTGCTGGGAAGCTGCAAACCCTTCAGAAGCTGATCATGTGGAATTCATCTGTTTCCAAGGTGCAAAAACAACTTGAAAAAGGCAGGCAGGGAGGGGATGTTTGCAGAAGAGCTGCTTCAGGTTTGCCTGGTGTGGGGTTTTATCTCCTTTGTTAAGCTCCTTGAATTGTTTGGATAATGAAAAGCCCAGGAAAAGCAGCGCTCTGCTCTTCAGAAGCAGCAAAAACAGAATTTCCAGCTGTGAGGCTCGGACTGAAGCATTTGATGAGGGGGAGAAGTACAAGTGTAGCAGAAAGGGAAGGAAAACCCAGCGGTGCTGATGGAACTGGCTGTGCAACCATCTGGAAATGTGGGATACACCTGGGAAGGGCTGGGAAGTCACCAGGACAGAAGGGAGGATTCTGTTTGCTCCGGGAAAAGAGGAATTGAAGGTGAAGGACAGGGAGAGGAGGTGACAAATCTGCTCCTCTGGGGTACTGAGGGCTGAGGCTGCGTGGGGCAAAGGGAGAGGATTTGGCAGCTCCCAGGAATCAGAGGTGTGGAGCTGGCTGGATGTCACCCAGGCTGAATGTCACCAAGGCTGGATATCACCAAGGCTGGGTGTCATCAGATCCAGATGACATCAAATCTAGGTGTCACCATGGCTGGATGTGATCAAATCTGGATGTCACCAAATCTGGGTGTCATCAAGTCTGGAAGTTACCAAATCTGTATGTCACCCAGGCTGGATGTGACCAAGGCTGGATGTCACCAAATCTGGATGTCACCAAATCTGGATGTCACCAAATCTGGGCATCACCAAATCTGGATGTCACCAAATCTGGATGTCACCAAATCTGGGTGTCACCAAATCCGGATGTCACCAAATCTGGATGTCACCAAATCTGGGTGTCACCAAATCTGGATGTCACCAAATCCGGATGTCACCAAATCCGGGTGTCATCAAATCCGGGTGCCACCAAGGCTGGATGTCACCAAATCTGGATGTCACCAAATCTGGATGTCACCAAATCTGGATGTCACCAAAGGCTGGATGTCATCCAGGCTGTATGTCACCAAACCCAGGTGTCACCAAGTCTGGATGTCACCAAGGCTGGATGTCACCAAATCCGGATGTCACCAAGGCTGGATGTCACCAAATCCTGGATGTCACAAAGGCTGGATGTCACCCAGGCTGTATGTCACCAAACCCAGGTGTCACCAAGGCTGGATGTCACCAAGGCTGGATGTCACCAAATCCGGGTGTCACCAAGGCTGGATGTCACCAAACCCAGGTGTCACCAAGGCTGGATGTCACCAAACCCGGGTGTCACCCAGGCTGGATGTCACCAAACCCAGGTGTCACCAAGGCTGGATGTCACCCAGGCTGCACTCTCACCCACCCACCCATCCTCCTCCCCAGCCACGCTCTGTTTCAGCCCAGCAAACAGAGAGATGACTACAAAAATCTTTAAAAAAATCACCCTGGATGGGGTTTGGTTTTTCTCTTGTCATTAGCCCTGCCGTTTCCAGTTCCCTTCCTGCCCTTTGTGTTCTGCACCTCCCCGTTTCCTGTGCTATTCCTTTTACCATTCCTCCTGCACTCTCCTGGATCCTGACCTGCTCTCCCTGAAGCTTCAGGGGATGAATTGCAGTCTGGCAGTGATTGCTCCTCAACCCACTGCTGAGCAGGGAGGTGAGGAGCTGCAAAGAATGAGAAATGTTTGCTTTAACCAAGCCCCAGGCCGTGTTTTCAGATCCAGGAGTGCTCTTTTTGCTTTCCATTCCATCCCATCCCCGCGGCATTTCGGGGGCAGTTTGGATCCCTGGGTGAAAATGTGTGGAATTGGCTTTGTCTGACTCCAAACCAAGAGATCAGTTCCTGAGGGGTGCTGATAAATCCGTGGAATTTGCCTGAAATCAGCTGGAATTGCTCCTGGTTTTAGGATATGGGTAGATCCAGAGGTAATTTGGCCTCAGGTCCTTCCTGACATCTCTTGGTGGGACCTGGCGGTGTTGTCACCTCTGTGCCTTGGCTAATCCATGACTTTCCCACGCCATCCTCGTGCTCTCTGCGTGTCCAGAGGCTCTGCTGGGGTGGTGGAGGTGAGGAGGGATGACCCCAGGAGGGGCTGGGGCAGGGAGATTCCGTGGGGTGGAAACAGACCCCAAAACCAGAGCTCAGCCCAGGGAGCTCTGAGTCCATCCCTGAGTGTTCCTGCATGGATTTGGCTCTTGGGGAGCATCAGAGCAGCCTGATTTCCTCTGGGATCGATTTTCCTGTCCCCCCCAGTATCACATCCTGCCAAACCATCCCCACATGAGGAAGGAGAGCTCCCAGGGGGCTCCTTGCAGCCAATCCTCCTGTCACACACCCACGACAGCGACTCTCCTGCCTGCCGCTCCTGACACGTTTCTGACAGAGGGATCGATGGTTTGGGTCTGTTTGGAAAATCAATCCAGCGCTGGGCAGAGCCTGAAGGAGCTCCATCAAAACATCAAGTGAGGCAGCAGTCCCAGGAGGGGACAAAATCCATCTGGACTCACGGATTGTGCAGGGAAAGCTCTGGTTCCCAGCATGGAGGAAGGGCTGCCTGCCCTCCCCTGCTGTCCCCTGATGTCCCCTGATGTCCCCTGCTGTCCATCTCCATGTCCTGGCAGCTTCTCCCAAGGACAGCAGGATCTGGAGAGCAAAATGCTGGCCTCCATCTCCTCCAATCCATCAAGAGCAGAAAGCAGGTGTGGTTTGCTCTGCTCTCCTCCATCACACAGCGAGTTTCACGGCTTGCAGCTCTGCTTTGGTTTCTGGAGGAGCAGGGATGCTGCTGGGAAGAGAAGGATGCTCCTTTCCCTAGGAAACTCAGCTCTGGGTTCACTGTGCCAAGCGATGGACACCGTGCCTTCAGCTGAGTTATTTCCCAACCTGATCATCCTCCCCTGAGGGGAAAAAAAAACCACCAGGCCCTATTTCTACTCCAAACTGTGGACTCTCGCTTTGCCTTTTTATTTTTTTTTAGAAGATAAAAGAGCCTTCATGTACAGAAAGCTTCCCCTGGGCAGCCTCCTGCCAGCCCTCCCTTTTCCCGGGGAAAAAGCTGGAGCCTCTTTAGTCACACTCCACGGGCAGAGGTTCTCCAGACCTTGAACTCCTTCCAAATTTCGAGGAGGTATTTTTCAAAGCCTAGGTTAGGCACTGTGGGAATCAAAAGATCTGAGCTGTGCTCCCACTGGGTGATTTTTTTTCCCTTTCATTTCTCTCGGTTTCTCTGATTTCTGAGTGGAGCTCCCAGGACAGAGCTCTTCCCCCGAGGAAGGACCATGCAGGGCCTCACCCTCTGGAGCTGCAGTTCAATCAGGAGGCTGCTGATTTTCATTCAGAAACACTTCAAAAGAGGAACAAATCAACCAATTTGCAGGGCTGATGCTTTTGCCCAAGTGCAGGACAATAAAAGTGAAGGACAATAAAAGTGGATGTGTATAAAACCAGAGGAGGGGGGAAAAAGGAGATTCCCCTTTGGGTTGGTGTCTTGGAAAAAGCTCATTTCAGAGCCTCATCTGTGCAAAACACAGTGAGGTTTCTTCTATTTGGAGGTGTAAAACACCCAAACTGAAATCACCCTCCACGGGCACAGCAATTCAGGTGGAGCTGAGCTTGTTTGCTGAGTATTTTTGTGTGAAAGGAGCTCTCATCACTGGGTTCTGCATCTCTCCAACCTGTTTTAACCCTGGGAGATCCAGCTGGACCTCACTTGGAGCCTCCTGAGCTGCACCAACCCGTGCTGCCCCTGCCTCGTGGCCCAGCCTTGATGAGCAGCTGCTCAGGTGGCCTTTGAAGGCACTCTAAGCAGTGAAATACCCACGTGGAACTCGCTGCTCCTCCTCTTCCCTCTGAATTTTGGGATTTTTTTCACCCTGCTGCAATCCCTGCCAGGGGGAAGGTGGTGCCAGGGCAACCAAACACCTCCCGAGGTGCCAGGGGAGGAGGTGCTCAAACCCTGATGCTTTTGGCCTCGTTGTGCTGCTCTTGATAAAGTCAAGAGGAGTTTAATGCTTTTTTTTTTTCCAAAGTCCTCAGCTTTTATGGGCTATAAAGCATCGACCTTAAAGGCAGTGCTGAGGGAAGCATCTCAGGATGGATCTGTGGGATAGTCAGACATCCAGCTGCTCCCTGGGCTGGATTTTCCAAGCTCCCTTTGAAAGGATGGGATATTTCCCTCCTGGAGCTGAGCTGAGGCTGCTCAAACCCTCCTAGGACTGGGACAGCCTTTCCTTGGACATTTGCTGATGGAAACACAGAGAAAGCTTTTTTCCAGTTTGTTTTCAGCTGTTTGTCCCCACTGAGGCTCAGCCACTGGAGATTTCCTGGTTCCTGCTGAATTCTGGGATCTCAGCACTTGGAAAGGGTCAGCTCATCCCTACAGAGATCCCATATCCTGCTCCAGGTGAAGAAACCCTGGAGTAATCAAGGGGAAAAATCCTCTGCTAATTGTGGGGAAGGGATTTCTCTGATGTTATTAAACAATCACTAAGGGATGATGCTTTTCACCTGCATCACCACTTTCTAAAAGATTTCGTAACATTTATGAGGGCCTGGGAAAAACTCTGCTTTGGAAAGCATTCAGGGGGTGTGTGAGAGAGAAATGAGGGGGAAAAACCCCCAAGGACCTTGGGGAGGGAAAACCTGGCAGTGTGGGGTGGGCACTGCAGGACCCCGGCAGGGTGCAGGGGGGGATGCTCGGTGACACAGGGATTGTCACACCCTGCTGCTGCTGCTGCTGCTGGGATGGATTCGGAGCTGAGGCTGGCGAGGATGGAGCTCGGAGCTTTCCCGGATTTGGGGTGGGGTGGGAGCAGTTTTGGGGTCGGTGCTTTTTGGGGATCCCTGGGCACCGCCTAGCCCAGGAGAGATCGGGGTGGGGAGGGAGGGGGTTAAGGAGGGAATTAAAGAGGGGGTTAAGGATGGGGTTGAGGAGGGAATTGAGGATGGGGTTAAGGATGGGGTTAACCCCCTCCTCCCCGCGGGGTCCCCGCAGCCTCACCCGCTCTCCCGCGGCTGCTTTTCCCCCTCTCCCTCTGCCGTGTTTAGTTAAATTTCCCCCGCCTTGCTTGATGTCACATCCTGTTCCACAGCCATCCCCTGCTAGTAGCCAGCCCTACCAATTCCTTTCTTTTTCTTTTTTTTTTTTTTTTTTTTTTTTTAAATCCCTGTCCTCTCCCCATCACCCCCCTTTTCCAGGCAAACTTTTGGCAATAGCAGAGATAATCATTGCGTGCTCCGTCGAATTTCTCTTCGCAAATGTCTTCGGAGCAGGGGAGCCATTAAAAAAAAAAAAAAATTAAATAAATTACCAGAGAGCCAGCACCGAGAGCAGAGGAGAGAAACTGGGATCCCAATAAATATGCAAAGTGAAGGCTCTGCTGAGCAGATTTCTGGCATCGCTTCCCGAGGGTGCTGAGAGCCGCCCGCAAAATCAGCCTCATTTTTTTATTTTTTATTTTGTTGTCCGTTACATTTTTTAAATTTTTTTTTTTTTTAAATCGCGCTTTGTTGTCTTTTTTTTTTTTTAATTAAAATATTAATAAGAATAAAGCGGCGAGGAGGCAGCGAGGCTCGGGGACGGCGCAGGGGAGGCTCGCCCGGAGGTGATCTGCATGCGAGGTGCCTAGAACGGGGGAGCGAGAGATGCAACCGGCAAGCAAGCTGCTGACCCTCTGCTTCCTCATCCTGATGGGCACAGAACTCACCCAAGTAGGTTCATCTCTGCCTTTCCCCACACCCCCTCCTCCTCTCCCTTTTGTCCCCAACGCCATTTTCTGCTAAACCTCCGGAGCACGGCGGAAAACTGCCGGGAGATGCTGCACCTCCCGCGCTGCTCTTCCCCCGAGCATCACCTGCGCGCAGCCCGGCCACCCTGGGGCGGCGGGGCGGGGGGCTCGGGACCCCCGCAGCTGGGCAGAGAGGGGCTGTGCGGCTTGGTGACCCCCGAGGGGTGTTGGGGACAGCCTGGCTGGACACCTGGCGGCCCCACCCGCGGGACAGGGGGCTGGGGGGCTGCGGGACCCCCGCGGTGGGGCTCGGCCGAGTTGGGAGGTGCTGTCCCGGCTGGCCGCGGGGATGAGTGCTGGCTGGCTGGCTGGCCCTCCCCGTCACCCCCACCCTCGTGTGGGGGCAGCTGTGCTGGTTTTGGGTGACATTTAAATGTCCCTTGGTGTTTCCATCGGTGACAGCTTTGTGGGAGATGGGAGCAGCTCGTTTGTCCCCCTCTCCCCGCTCCGCCTGCTTTTTTTGCCTCGATTTTCCTGCTTTTCTTTGCCGTCCCAACCCCTGGACCGAGCGAGTCGTGGGGCTGTGGGGGGAGGAAAGGAGGCACCCAAAAACCATCTGCAAGTGGCATTAAAACTCCATTTGACTTCTCGAAGCTGACTGGGGAGAGGCAGGCAGGGTGACTGTCTTTTGTTTGGTTTTTTTTTTCCACCCCTCACTGGGGAAAGGAAGAAAAGTGATTGCAAGAGGATGCTCTCTGGATTGTGGGGTTAATTGTGGTGCTGCTTGGAAGCAAAAAAAAATTAAAAAGAAAAGAAAAAAAAAGAAAGAAAGAAAAAAAAGAAAGGAAGGAAGAAAAACCGGCTATAAATAGGAGGGGAATGGAGGCTTCTTAGTGTAGGAGCAATTAGCAGCTGGGCTCTCATCCTGGCTGCTTCATGGAGATTATTTTTCCCTTTCTCCCAGTGGCAACGCTCCTGTCGCTGCCCTACTGCTGAAGTTTGAGGTGCTGAAGCCTCCTGGCTTTGCACCCTCCCGGGATCCCTGCTGCCCCCGGCAAGGAGAGCCCAGAGCTGCCCTGGTTGCCAGAGAAAGGCTGAGCAGCTCGGGGTGGGGAAGGGGGAGAAGGAGGGTTGGTGTGGATGAGGAGGGTGGGAAGGCAGCAGAGCAGCGAGTGAGAAGCCCATTGTGTGTGAGGATGCTGGGGCTGTGCGCATGCGCCGCGCTGGACAAAGAGCCACGGCCACCAGCACGGCAGCCTGCTGGCCACCAGGGCCACCAGGGCCACCAGGGCATGGTGACAGTGCCAGCACAGTGCCACGACTGTCCCTTACCTCCCCCCCCCCCCCCCAGGCTCTGCCCCTCCAGCCTCCCCGGGGGTCACACCCACAGCCTGGGCATCACCCCTTTCGGGCCTTGGCAGCAGCCTGGCTCTGCTGGGGGGTTTTCCCCAAGGACACCCCCGTGCCGGGGATGCTGCCCTGCCAGGCTGCCCTGCCTCGCCTCGCTCTCCTCGTGACTGCAGCACTCCAACTTTGGCAGCAACTTCCAGCCGGGATGGGCATGGGCAGCCCTGGGCTGGGCTGGGCGCTGCAGGAGCTGCCCAGAGCACCCTGCCCTGCGTGTGGCAGGAGGTTTTAGCCTTCCTAAAGCCTGGCTTTGCTCCCTGGGCCGGGCTCATCCTCCCTGGGCCGGGCTCATCCTCCCTGGGCCGGGCTCATCCCCGCAGTGCCCACCTGGCCAGGTGACAGTGTCCTGCCAGCCCCCCCGCCCTGTGCTGCCGCCTCTCCCGGCACTGCAGAGCCCTCTCGGAGTTCCAGCGCCTCATTCCCGAGGCACAGCTGCCAGATGCAATCCCCAAATCTGCCTCTCAGCCCAGGCACCGCCCAGCTCCGTGCCTGCCGTGCTCCATGCCGTGCCGGGCTCGCACCCCCACGGCGTGTGCAGAGCCCCTGCTGTCCCCCGCGGAGATCCCACACCCGGGGAGGGAGGCTGGACGTGCAGGGGGAGAGAGGCTGCTGGCTCCGGCGGCTTTCCCTGCTGCTGCAGGAGGTGCTGCTGTCCCCTCCTGTCGCTCCCTGCAGTGGCACTGACAGGCCAGCTCGCAAGGAAGGGAGAAATGGCTTGTGAGCGGCTGGAGGGGCAAACACGTGTCTGTCCTTGCAGTGGGAGAGCTCTCGGGGTGGGAGGGGAGGTGGCTGCGAGGTGTTGGTGCTGCAGCATCCTCGGGTGCTCCCCCGGGTGGGAGGGAGGGAGGATGCTGGGGGCACAGGGGTGATGCACACGCTGTGGCTGCTCCCCCACTCTGGTGGGCTTGGCGACCTGTGTGAGGTGGGTGTGGCTGTACCTGTGTGAAACAAGGGGGAGTTACCCCTAAACCCCCCCGGTTCTTTGTAGGACCCCCTGCCTGCCCCTCGATCCCCCCAGGGCAGGGCTGAGGGGGTGGCAGTGACCCTGAGCGACACCCACGGGGCTCTGGGGTTTCTCTTGAGTCGTTTTCTGCCTTGTTCTGCCTCTGCACGGGTCAGAATCACAGCCTGACGTGACCCATTTGGGCTGGGTGGATTTTGGGGTGGGGCAGAGGCGCTCTGGGCACCCCTGGGTGCAGCCCCTGGCTCTGGCTGTGCTGACAGCAGGATCTCCCTGGACCAAAGGTGGTGATTGTCCTGCTGGGGAGCCCCAGGGCAGCTCTGTGGTGTCCATGGAGGAGCAGAGCCAACTTGTGCTCTCTAAGGATCTGCTGGCTGTGCTGCCAGGAGGGCTTTGGGATGCTGTGCTCCAGCCAGGACTGTCAGCACAGGGGGGCTGGGATGCCAACAGCTGTCTGTCTGTCTGTCTGTCTGATCTGTCCTTGTGTCCTTCTGTGGGACATTTCAGTGAAAACCTCCTGGCATTGCTCAGAGCTCCTCGGGAGCAGCGGAGCTCCCACATCCACCTGGTGATTATCAGAACCACACAGGGGGAAATCCCTTCCTGGGGCAGGCAGATATTCAACATTTAGAGCTCCTAAAAGGGGAAAAAAGCCTCAAAACTACTAATTCAGCCATTGATTTTCCTAAAAGCACCTGTTTTTAGGGACAGGGAGAGCCCTGCTGGAGCCACATGCTGCCCAGCCCAGCTCCTTCTGCCCACAGAGAACTTCCCAGTGCCCAGTTTGGTGCCCAGGCTCTTCCTCCCCCTGCCAGACCCATGGAAACGGGCAGGATTAAGCTGCAAATCTGCAGCCTGGAACAGGAGGCAGCTGCCTCGTCTCATAAACCAATTTGTGTCTCGTCTCAGTAACTCCAGCTCGAACCAATAAAAAAGAGAGGTAATTTCCAGCCCTGGGTTGTATTTATTACTCGAGTTATCAGTCCTTGTAATCAGTATTAGCATCATACGTAATACAAAACTAATTACTATCAGAGGGAATTAAACAGAGATTGTGCTGGCAGTGGGAAAAGCTCATCCTGGAGTTGGGAGGGAGAAGTGTTGCCTTTGCTGTGGTGGAGCCACAAACAAAAGGGAACGAGGCAGGGACACCCAAGGAGTGTCCATCTGGGATTTTTGGGATACCTGAGAGGCTGAGTCGGTGAAGCAGGGCAAGATGCACTTGGGAAAAGTGAGACACAGAGCCCAAATGTGGGGGAAGAGCTGCTGAAAATCCTGATTTTCCTCCTTTTGTCGAGTGTAGCTATTGGTTGTTAGTGCTTTCCTGGAGCTGAGCTCTCCTTCCAGCTCCACACCGACTTTAGCCTGAGCCTTGACCCTTTTTCTCTGCTCAGAACCCTTTTTCTCTGCTCAGAACCCTTTTTCTCTGCTCACAGACCCTTTTTCTCTGCTCACAGACCCTTTTTCTCTGCTCAGAACCCTTTTTTCTCTGCTCAGAATCCTTTTCCTCTGCTCAGGATCCAAGTCCTGATTCCCAGCCCACCCTCCCCATCCTGGAAAGATAACAGGGGAACAGCAGCAGGAATCATCCCTGGGCCAGGAGCAGAGCTGTGCTTGCTAAAAAGCAACACCTAGAGTAAGTTTTCCTCCCTCTTTCACCTCACTCTGTACTGGAGGTGTGTGCCTGACCAGGGAAATGTGCCCAAAAATCATCCTCTCCAGCCACAGCCTCCAATCCCAGGAAGCTGGGGAAGCTGGGCTGGATTTAGGGATTTAGGGAGCTCTGCTCTGCCCCAGAGGCTCTGACAGGTTTTGGCACCTGCTGGGAGATCCTGGGCTGAAAGTCACCAGCAGGTTTAGCTAAACACGGATTTAGCTATGTGAAACCCCCTGAAGGAGATGTTTCCTTGCAGAGTTCTTCCTCCCGAAGGAAAGGAAAGGTCTGGGAGTGTTTTTCGTGCAGGAGTAGGGAGTGTGCAGAGCTGGGAGCTCACTTTGCAGAGCAGGCTGGGCTGCTGATCCCAAAATGTGGCTCCTCCTGGTGTCACCCACAGTTGTCACCCAGAGCCCCACCGGGAGCTGGCAGAGATCCACATCATCGTGGTCACCCTTTGGGGTTCCAAATTACCATTTTCTCTCCTTCCATCCCTTTTATTTTCTGTCCATCTCTGCCTTGCCAGGATGAGGGGAAAAGCTTGCTCTGTGTTGTTCCCAGGCGGCAGAGTCCAGCTCCAGGAGCGAGGTTTGGGTGAGTGGTGGTAAAAACCAGTCAAAAAAGCCAGGATATTTGGAAATCTGCCCCAAAAATGGGGGAAAACTGGTGCCGTTTATTGCTGTGACCTGCTGAGGGGCAGGTGGCCTGTGGCAAAAGCAGCAGGAGGTTGTGCAGTGACCCGGAGGGACACAAAGGGTTTGTCACCTCGGGAGGGTGTGGCTGCCCGGATACCTCCCAGGACGGGTGGCACCTCTTCTCAGGCTGTAGGGATTTTGGGAATCTCCTCCAGCGGCCCAGGGGATGAGGAATGCAAGGGAAGGGTGAAGGTTTATTGAGGGAGGGATGAGAAATATCCTCCAGGGTGGAGTCCAGGCTTCTCCCTCTGTGGTTCTGCGGTGCTGGGGAGAAAGAGGGACAGAGAGACCCCAGGGAGGGCAGAGCAGGGTGGGCACAGAGCCCCCAGGGCAGGGCAGGGCAGGGTGGGCTCAGAGCCCTGGGCTGGCTGGCATCTCCATTTTTTGGGTGCTCTCCTCCCTCCGGCTCGCCCACCCCTGAGCATCCTTGGGGTGCAGCAGGTGAGGCAGAGGGGCAGCCTGGCAGCAGGCAGGGATCCAGGAGGGATGGAAGGAGTCCCTGGAGGCAGCAAACCCTGCGCAGGGCTGGGTCAGAGCTCCTCCATCAGCTGCAGGAGGGAGGAAAATCTCAGTCCAACCCAAGGGTTTGAGGAGGATCCATGAAGTTCCACAGCCAGAGGGGACAGAGCTCTCCTGGAGTGCCCAGCCCGTCCCACAGGTGTCCAGCACGGAGAGGAGGAGCTGGGAAGGGCAGGAATTGGGATGTGTCACACACCAGAGTGACCCTCTGGAGTGTCCAGCCAAATCCCTGCCTCCTGTGCTCCCAGGACAGGAGCTGCCAGCCCCGGGAAGGGCACTGCCCTCACGGGACAGCCACCTCAGCTGGCCTCACCCCCCTCCAGTGTCGCCTGAGGTGTCCCCAGCGCGGTTTGGGGCTGTTAAAATCCAGCTGGATGTGTTTTACAGCAGCTCCCTCCCTCCCACCATGCAGCGAGCAGCAATTCCCTGCTGGGTGTCCCAGGGCAGCATCCCCACCAAAATTTGGGAGCAACAGGAGCTTGGGCACCTCTTCTCCGAGCCAGCCAGGAGAGGGAGACAGTGACCGCCGTGTCCCACTCGCTGCCACCCGGGAATTGTCCCCGCGCCACACCTTGACCCTCGCAGGGCTCCTGTAGGCACGGAGCCACATTCTGCATTATCCCTTCCCGGCAGCGGAATTTTCCACTAAGTAGCTATTTTGGAAGACCCTGTTCTCCCTGCTTTTATCTCCCGTCGCTGCTCTTTCTCTGCTCGGAATATATGAATGTGAAAAAAGGGATCTTTTGTTCCTCGAGCAGCTCTGTGCCTGCTGGTTGCTCTCTGCTGGCAGCAGGGGAGGAATGGAGGGGGCAGTGCTGAACCCCAGTTTTTGGGCAGCCCTGCACCCCCTGCTCTGGTGGGAGGGGACAGCCAGAGCCAGAGCATGGGGACAACAAAAGCAGTGACAACAGAAGGGTTTTTCTCGGGCACAACCCCCAAAGTGACCAGGAGAGCTCCACCAGTTGAGCAGAAGTGCTGCTGGAGGCATTGCTGTGGATGTGGTGCTGCAAAGTTGCTTTTTGGGGATCAATATCCAGCTGTGCTCTGGGAAACCCCATCAGGAAATGTCCAACAGGGTCACCTGGGCTCCTTCCCCCTTAGCCACCCTTGTTTCTGCTGTTGTGCTCCAGTGCAGTGCCCCCATGGGTTTGTGGTCAATGTTTGCATTTCATGTTGCCACACTGAGCTTTTCAAACCAGGAAGATCCTCAGGGTGAGGCAGAGTCTCTGTGTCTGCATGTCACCTGTGCCAGGCAGAGTGACAAAGGCCGTTGTCCTTGACTGGCAGCACCTCCTCAGCCAGCAGCCACCACCAGTCCCTCCCTCTGCTCAACCCTGCATCCCTAAAAAAGGGACTCAGCGTGGAAAAAGACCTCTTTTTCCATCAGGTCTGTGTTTGGAGTGCTGGGGGCTCAGCTCCCATGGGGTGGTGGCTCTCTGCCCCACAGGCTCAGGCAGATTATTGCATTAAGAACTTTCTGAAAAGGGATGGAGGAACATTTTGATGTCCCTTCCCTAACTCCCTTAATCTCGGCGGCAACAAAAAAAACCCTCCCCCAAAAGTGCTGCTTTTGATTCTTTCACAAACACTGAAAGCAGCAGAAAGAAAGAAAATCCTCTGGATTTTGCTCTCCCCCCGTTATTACAGCACAGCTCCTCTTTCAGCTGACATGAAGGGGTTTGCTGCAGGGAAACAGAGCAGCTCTGCCTCCCAACACCTGCACAAACCTGGGAAAAGATTCCCAGTAATGGGCTCCCTCCTTAGCAGGGACTTGTGGCTGCTGCTCCTCTCCCTGGGCTTGGCTCTCCCTGGCTGGAGCAGCTTTAATCATGGCAAAGCATTTGAAGGGAATATGAATGAAATCACCTGCGTGCAGTGCTGGGAAATGAGGCTTTAGCCCAGGTGGAATCCAGGGCAAGGCACAGGAATGCCTGAATCCAGAACAAGGCACAGGAGTGATTCTTTTTTAAATATTTAAATATTAAAATATCCGTGGGTCTAATTCCCTTGCATGCTCCTGCAGCAGACAATTGTGAGGGATAAACTTTCCTTACAAACTCCATTCCCAGGTGAAGGTTGGGATGATTTAAGTGCAGCACTCAATGTTGGATATGATGGGAAATCAGAGAAGCAATCAGGGCCTGAGCTGCCACAGTGCTGAGCACAGCAGCAGCACCTGGAGAGCAGCAGGAGCAGCTCAGGGAGCTCAGATTCCTTCAAAAAGGTGGAATCCAGCCAAGGGTTTTGGGGTTTTTTTGTCCCTGCACCCCCAGCCTGGAGCAGCTCCGGGGTGCTGAGCCCACAGGTGCCACACTGCACAGCCAGCAGTGGGTTTGCCAGGGAGGGGATGCTGATGCCTGGCTGGGAAATGTGAATTCCATGGGGTGGAAGCAGTTTATGTATTCCCAAAGCAGGACAGTGTGGGATTCAGAGTGTTTCCCTCCTGATCCAGCAGCAGCTGGCTCACCTGGGTTGGAGCTGGGCAGGGGAAGGGTGGAGGGATGGAGGGTGGTGGGAAGTGAGGGAAGGATGGAAATTCAGCTGCTGCAGCCCGACACAAACCAGCTGCCAGTGTCCAGCCGTGTCACGGGCGTGTCACAGGGACAGGATCCGACCTGGCATGGCATGGAAGCAGTTGGAGCACTCCTGCTCCAGCTCATCTCATTCTCTCCACCTGGTGGACTTGCTAAATGTGCTTTATGTCAGAGTGTTCCAGCAGCTCCCAGCTCAGCAGGGATTGCATTTCAGGCTTTCCTGCTTCCCTGCTGGGATGTGCTCTGCACACCACCTGGCTGCTGGATGTGAGGAGGTACTGGTGGGTTGAGGGTTTGGGGCAACAAATCCCACACTCCCAGGAATCCATGGCGTTGGAAAAGCAGCTCTGGATGTGTCAGGTTTGGGGCTGGGCTGGTCAGATTCCAGTGGGGATGTGGTGACTCCCACGGGACAGCCAGGCTGGGGGTGCTGGGGCTATGGAATGGTTCAGGGTCCCCAGGACCCATATCAGGGTTGGAGCTTGGTCTCTGTTGGTCTCCGTTGGTCTCTGTTGGTCAGAGACTTTGGTTCTGAAGTCACCAGGGCAGTTCTGCAAATGCCTTCAGGAAACCTGAGTGGTGACCCAGCCCAGATGACACTCCAGGCTGGCCGGACAGGCTGTGTGCTCTTTGCCCCCCGTGGGGCTCCCGGGCAGGGAATTCCTGCGCTGGGGGTGAGGCAGGGGCAGCAAGGGGGCAGCAAGGGCTGGTAGAGTGGTTTGGTTTATCCCTCGTGCTGAGGAAGTGCTGTGGTGGCAGAGCGTGGCAAGGTGACAGTGGGGGGTCTTGGGGATGCTGTGACAGCCCGCTCGGACCGCAGGGCTGGGGACCACCGGGGACCCACAGGGAACAGCTCCGGCCGCCCCCGCCGGGAGCAGCTCCCCTCGGGCTCGGCACGGCACTTCCTCTCCGCTCTGTCCCCTCTGTCCCCTCTGTCCCCGCGAGCACCCAGCGACCCCGGCCCGCAGCGCCACCCGCAGCCGCCAGGGGGAGCCACAGCGCCGCAGCGGGGGAGCCGCGACACCCCAAAACCCTTCCACCTCCCCAAAAACCCCAAAAACCCCAAAACCCCTTCCACCTCCCCCCCCCCAGTTCTTTCACGCTCTCCTCGTTCCTTTCCCCCATCCTCTCTGTCTCCTCAAATCTTCTTCCCTCTCCCCAGTTTTTCCCCTTTTCCCGGATCTTTCTCTCCCTTCCCCACGCCTTTTTGCCTCTGCTCAAGTCTCTCCCCCCCTCCCCAATTCTTTCCTCTCTCCCCAAACCTTTTCTCTCCCTGCAAACCTTTTCTCCCCAAATATTTTCTCCCCTTATCTCTTTTCTCTCCTTCCCTCCACTCCCCTGTCCCCAAATCTTTTCTCCCCATAATTTTTCTCTCTTTTCTTCCCTTTTCTCCCCCTTCCCCAAATCTTTTTCTCCCCAAATCCTTTTTCTCCCAAATCCTTTTCCCCCAGATCTTTCTTCCCCCCAGATCTTTTTCCCCCCAAATATTTCCTCCCCAAATCTTTTCTCCCCGAATCTCTCCTCCCCCCATCTTTTCCTCTTTCCATCCCCCCTTCCGCCAAATCTTCCCTCTCCAAACCTTTTCTCCCCAAACCCTTTCTCCCCTCCTCCCCTGCTCTCCCCCTTCCCTAAACCTCCCTCCCCCCCTTCCCTCCTCCCCTCCCCGTCCCTCCCTCGCCCACCGCAGTGTCCCCGGCTGGTTGGGCGCTCCCCGCCGCCCCTCCCGGTCCCGTCCCGCCCCGGTTCCGCCTCCTGCAGCCGCTCGCTCCGGCTGGGGCGCGCCCGGCGGCGGCGGGCGCAGGGAGCCAGCCCCGCTCGGCTCGGGCTGCGGGCACTCCGGGCGCACCGGGCACACACCGCCGGCAGCGCCGGGCAGGGCGGCGGGGCGGAGGAGGAGGACGATGGGCCGGCGGCGAGCGGCGGCGGCGGCGGGGCGGCTGGCGCAGCCCGAACCCAGCGGCATGGAGCCCGGCGCCGGTGCAGAATGAAGGGTGCCTGCCGCCCCCCCCCGCAGACATGTCTGTGCCTTTACTCAAGATTGGAGTCGTCCTCAGCACCATGGCCATGATCACCAACTGGATGTCGCAGACGCTGCCCTCCCTCGTGGGGCTCAACACCACCAAACTCACGGCGGCCACGGGCGGCACCTTGGACCGCAGCACGGGAGTAAGTGCGGGGCGCGGCGGGGCGCGGGGAGGGCTGCCCCCGGAGCATCCCGGAGCTTCCCTCCATCCCGGAGCCTCCCGAAGCATCCCTGAATCCCGGAGCATCCCAGCCTCCCGGAGCGTTCCCGCATCCCGGAGCATCCCTGCGGCTGCTTCCCGCCGCCGCCCAGTCTCTCCTCGCCGGGGTGCCACATCTCTCCTCGCCCAGCTGTCCCCACGGGTGTCCCCGTGGCCGTCAGGGTCTCTCCCTGCAGGATCCCCCGCGCTGCGGAGAGCAGAGCCCCGGGGAGGGGCGGCGGTGGCTGCCGAGTGTCCCCCGGGCTGGTGCAGGAGGGGACAGCGGGTGCCGGCAGGAGATGGGGTGGCGGTGCGGGGAGCATCTCTCCCTCTCCTTTCTTCTCCCCATCCCTCGTTCGTGGCTCGGTGCGACCCTGCAGCCCCCCGCATCGCCCCTGCAGCCGAAGGGATGCAAAGTTTCCCCGGTCGCTGCCGCCAAAGCCGCCGGGACAAGGACTGCGAGTCCCGGGAGGCTCCTTGGCTTCCCTCCCGCCCCGCCGGGATGGGGATGCAGCCGGGAAGTGTCGCGGTGGGGCTGGACGCGCCCTGTCCCTGCTCTCCTCAGGCTGTGCCTGAGCTTCCCACTTCGGGAATGGCTGGGAAAAGCCTTCCTGGCTGGCTGTCCGTGTTCCCCGAGCAGGGAGAATCAGGCACCTTTCTCCTGCAGGCTGCATGCCTTCCGACAGAGCTCCGCTACTGCAGCTCTGCTGTTCCCACAGTGTTTCGTGTAGTGCTTGTGCTGCGGAGTGAATGAAACTGGGATTTTTTTATTTTTTCCATGTTATCAGGCTTTATGAGATCCGTTTATTATTTTTTTCCCCCCGGTTGCTTTAGCCAGGGAATCCAATCGCGCATCTCTCTCAGGGTTTGCCTGTCAACACGGGCTTTTTGCGGGGTGATTTGCTCGGTAGTGAAAGAGTGGAAAGAACATTTCCCCTCTGGCTAGGGACACGGTGACACCTTCGAAGTGCTCCGAGGGTTAAATAATGGGTTGTGCCGTGAGATCGAAGGAAAACGAAGATGGGAGAGGTTTGGAGAGCTCGGGGGGCTGGGGAATGCGATGGGTTTGGGGCTGGGAATGTGTCGGATTTGGGGAATGTGCTGGATTTGGGGCTGGGCTCCCTTCCGTGCCGTGTTCTGGGAGCTCAGGCACTGCTGGTCCCTCCTGGCTGCATCCCATCCCTGCCGGAATTCTGCACAGGGCACAGCTCCGGACCTTCCCTGCCGGGAACTGGAGGGAAATGCTTGCCTGGTGAGGCTCCTCATCCCCGGGGGAGGCTGGCAGGGAAGGGAAAACGTACCTCGCAGTGTCCATCGGCTCAGGAGAGCTGATTCTCCTGCTGCCGGAGACCGGAGAGCTCTGCAGAGGCACGGAGCAGCGCTCAGCCCTCAGCAGGACGCTGTGCCCTCCCCGGTGGCTCGGGCACGTCCCTCTCCCGAGGGCTCTGTCCCCACCCCGATGCGCTCAGGGATGTCCAGCACCCGGAATTGTCACCCTCGGCTGGCGTTCCATGTGTCCACGCTTTCCCACGTGTGCTGCCTTCGTGTTTCAGCTCTCTCTCCCCTTCTCAGACCCTTCTTTGATTTGTCCCCGATCCATATTTTTGCATTCCAAGTGAATTTCGCCAGCTGGGCCCTCGGAGGGACCTCCAGCCCTCTCTGCCACATCCGTCCTGCTCCCTCCACTCCTTCCCCTTCACCTCCCACCCCCCTGCCGGGCCTCCCCCCTTTAATTAACCCATCTTTCCCCGTGTTAATTAGGTGTTGCCTACCAACCCAGAGGAAAGCTGGCAGGTCTACAGCTCTGCCCAGGATAGCGAGGGACGTTGTATATGCACAGTGGTGGCACCTCAACAGACGATGTGCTCGCGTGATGCCAGGACAAAGCAGCTGAGACAACTCCTAGAAAAGGTAATGCTTGGTCCCTTCTGGCAAAGGGGGGTGGGTTTGGTGGGGTGAAAACCTGGTTTGCAGGGGAGACCCCTTGGGATGGCTTTTTCATGCTGTAGTTGTCCCTGGGTGTGCAGGAGGAGGAATCCCTTAAGTGTTTCTGTGAAAGCCTGCCCTAAGGTCAAGGTAAAACTGCTGAGATCAAAGCAGCAATATTGAACTGGATCTCAAAAAAAAAAAAAAAAAAAAAAAATCCTCTTTTTTTCATTCTGTTGGCACAAGCAGTTTCAAAAGCTGAGCCTGAACAACAGGAGAGGAGAGAGAATTAAAAGCCCCAAGCCCAAGCTTTGCCGGGCAGGGTGGTGTTAAAAAGGTCGAGTAAAACCCTACTGGCTGTCGCCATCAGGTAGCCCAGAGATGACACTTGGTGGTTTTCTTCCTAACGCTGACATCCTCTTGATTAGTTTTTAATAGTCTGCTGTCCAAAAAGATCAAAGAATCTCATTAGGGAAACATTCCCAATAACAAGAAATTTTCCAGATAATAGATTTCAGTGAAGAAATGCTGTTTCATGTGAAATTGTGCTCCTCTCTTTCAAATATGAGCTGGCTCCTGTGCTGGAAACATAATTAAACCCCAAGCCCTAACGCTATATTGGCCTGTGCCGTGCATGACAAAAGAATTTTCCTCCTGCTGCTTTGGGGGAAGCTGATGTATTAATTCCCCATAACAATATTAAACCTCCACTTAACTGATTTCCCCATGTGCTGAGGACGATAAAGCAAGCCAGGATACATTCAGCCCTAAAACAACTCTTCGGGTTGTCAGAGGCTGCTAAAAATAATCCCACTCAAGCTTTTATTTCTCACAGCAGTAACACTGGGTGCATTTGGATTTGGGAACAGCTGACAGGGGTGCCCAGGAGGGACCGTGTTCCCAGAACTCCTGATCCACACTAAACGAGCAGGATTTGACCCAATGCCCTCTGCTGATGGGCAGGAGTTGGGAATGGGAGACCTGGGATAACATCAGGAGGGTGGGAGTGCTTGGTGGTTTTTTTGGGGTTTTTTTTATGCAGCTCTCTGGCTGCCAATGGATAAAAAGTGAGGGAGGAGCAGGATTTCTGGGCATGTGTTCTGGGATATGTTACCTGCCTGCTAATCTGTCTGCATCTCACTCCCACGCTAACCTATATGAAAAAAAACCCCCAAAATAAGGAATAGGCTCTTAGTGCCAGACATCTGAGCTTGATGGAGGCTGAACTGATAATCCCTGTAGGAGAAAACAACTGCAGAGCAGTGCTTCCAGCTTCCCAGGGAGGATTTCAACCCTGGAAACTCCTTCCCTCAGCTGACACCCTAACCCTAGCTTTGTGATGGGGAAAACTGGTTTCTCCCTGGCAGCACAATGTGTCAGGGAGGTAATTGTGTGTGGATTTTCCGAGGAGCAGAGCTGGAATTCACCTATGGAAATGATGAGGTGTTGCCAGGGGTGGGCTGTATTTTTGTGTGTGTGTTTGTATGAAACAATTAGAGCATTTCAGGGGAAATCTCCATGCAGAGCTTCTGCAGTTTGGGGGTTCAGAGCTCCCATCCATCCATGCTCAGCTCGTGGGATGAGCACCTCTGCAGGGAGCTGCTGTGGCTGGAATTGTGTCCTGGCCATGGTGACAGGTTGAGGAGCAGGGCTGCTCTCTGCACACACTGTTCAGCCCGTGTTGTGCCACTGGAGGTGTCTGAGCTCATCCTTGGCTGGAGCACACCCAGTCCTTGCAGCCTCACACGGGTCAGGTGCTGAGCCCAGACTGTGCCCAAGCCAAGCCACCACCTCAGCCCTGCTCAGCAACAGATTGTATTTGATCTCCAAACAGATTCTTTTTCAAATTCGTTTATTTATTCTGGCCCTGTTGTCGGGCAGGACTTCCTCCTCTGATGGTTAAACCGTTCCTGGTTTCCTGCCAATCCTCCCTCTTTGCCAGCGCTGATTTCCAGATTAAACAGCTCTTTTTGTTCCCCTAATAGTCCCTCCCAGGTGTGTATAGAGGGGACAATGACATCTCAGCCTTCACTTTGCCTCCTGCAGACCTCCTAAAATGAACTTTTCATATCCTGGACCATCAGCTGAGTCCATTTCTCTGCTGATTTTTCCCCTAAACTGTGAAAATCTCCCCCAAGATGCCTCTTGCTGTTGCTCCCCCAGGGTAAAAACCCCAAATCTGGGCTCAGAACAGCCCTTTTGGAGCTGGCTGATCCACAGGGCAGCTTGAGCAGGGTTTAAACCATGGATTTGACCTTTCTATTTGCCTCACTGCGGTCATCAGGCCAATCTTGATTCTCTCACTCTGCTTTAATTGCGAAACAACTCGTTGTCAGATGAGATGACAAGAACAGCACTGCGAGCTTCATTTGTATTAATTTCCTATTTCAACTGCTAAAAATAGCTCTTTCCCCCCAGACGGTCGCAGGTATCTCTCTCACATTAGCTTGCTGAAAATGAGATTTCAGGCTGAGAGAGGAGGCAAAAAAGCATTTTAGCCAGTGTCTGAGGACTGCAGCTGATGGATGGAGCTGAGGGAATTTCAGAGGCAGTATCCTTGGGCCTGAGTTCATTAGAGCACTTCTGTAGACGCTTCAGCCCGAGCTCCAACAGGCTCATTGAAACCTAATCATGTGCCAAAGCACTTTGCTGGATCAAGGGCATAATATGCTAATGAGGGAAAACAAGCAGATCCTCAGCTGGGAAGCACACGGGGCTGTCAGGGACCAGGAGGGAGGGAAACTCATTCCCTACAAACCTAGCCGGGATCTTGCCTGATGGAAAACAGCACGGGCAACAAACAGCCACCCTGGGCTTGTGAAATCCGCCCCGGAATAGCACAGCAGGCAGTTTTAGGCATCTCTGTGCAGAGGCACGTGAGGAGGTTATTTTTCTCTGCTGCAGGGAGGAGCAGAATCGCTCCTGAGGTGTTTGAGGTCAGCCTGAGCGAGATGCTGAGTCTATCTCTCCCTTCCCACCACCTGAGAAAAAGCACAATGAACCCCCCAAAATTCTGCTCACCATACTCAGATATTGGTCTGTCTTTAGAGAAATGCTCTTTTCTGGTGATTTGCAGCTCGGCCTTGAGCTGGGGTTAGGCACTAGTGGAATAAATGAGCTGTTTTGCATGAGCCCTGCGAGTCGTGCCCCTCTCTGCTCCTCGGAGCAGTTCTGCTGGGTAGATGCAGTTCAGCTCAAAGCCTGGATAACTGCAATAAAGGTAGCTTGGCAGCCCAGCCGTGCTTGTCTAAGGCTTCCCTTCTCCTGCCTCGGGGCACTGAGAGGTCTTCAACCTCCTCCACATCCAGCCCAGGTGAATTAACACCCACTGAGAGTTCCAATTCCCTGGGGGAGGCACAGCCTAATGGGAGCTGACCAGGCTGAGCTCAGCTTTGCTCTTTTCTCCTCCAAACCTGCCTTGTTCTGCTCTTCCCTGCCCCTCACGCCTCCCTGAGCAGCTCCTGGAGGGGTCAGGGTGGTGCTGCTTCACCTCTGAGGCTCAGAGACTGCAAATATAGCCTCACCTTTGCTGAGGAAACCTCTCAGCCCCCCGGAGCAGTTGAACAGAACGTTCCAAAAGCTGCTGGCCTTTGCCATACGGGCCATCCATACATTTTTAATAGATCCCTGTCATCATTTTGGTGTCGCCCTGCATGAGCAATGGGCACTCTGATGGTTTTCCAAGCTGGAGGTCCCACAGCTGACCTATGCAGCGAGGAGCCCTGGCTGGCACGGCTGTCCCGCCGTGCCCTCGCTCTGTCACTCGAGGTAAGTCCCAGCCCTCCCCGGTTGGATTTGCCAGAGGAAATGTTGCACTTGCAGCACTCCTTCCCCATCCCAGCCTGGCTGGCGAGGGCGCAGATGGGAGTGGATGTGGCAGCACAGGCTCTGGGAGCAGATCCACGGGGACAGGGCTGCTCCTGCTCGGATTTGGCTCAGCCACCCACAGCTGAGCAGGCTGGCAGCAGGGTGGCTTCAACGCCGGGGTGGCTTCACTTCCAGGCCCCTGACGAGCAGCAGCAGCAGCAGGCTGGCTGCCTGATTCACGGTCCCCACGGACGTCACCGCGGCGGTGGCGCTGCTGGGGGTGACGTGGCGGTGGCAGGAGCAGCACCCGTGGGCTGAGCCCCGTCACGTCCCCGCCGTGGGACAAACACATCCGTCCCCGATGCACAGCCCTGAAATACAGCTCGGTGCTGGATGCTAACTAGGCACTGACGTCAGGGCTTCGTCCCCCCTCTCCCAGCCTGGAAAACAGGAGGGAATATCTTAATAAATCAGATGGCGGCCAACCTTCAAAATCAGGTCAGCCTCGGCGGCGTTTCCCTCCCCTCCTCACACCTTGGGCTCGGTTTCTCGCAGCGAGCCCAGCCAAGCTCCTTGCATCATTCCCTGGGCGAGGCCAGATGGGCTCCGAGCGGGAATGCGGCACAGCTCGCTCCGGAAACCGAACCTCCCTCGCAGGAGGGCATGGCTGGGCTGCCAACCATCCCACGGTGCTTCCCAGCGCCAGGATGTCCCCCTGCAGCTGGATTGGTGGTGGCAGGTGCTGGCTGGGCAGGCTGCTGGGAGAATGAAGTTCTGCTGGCTGGGAGGGAGGTGTGTGCAGTGTCACACGAGGAGATGGAAATGTTCACCTGGGCAGGAGTTTTTCCTCCCAGCCAGCTGTGCTGCTGTCACCTCCCAGCTCTCCTCGTGCTTCTGTCACAGAGGACATCCTGAGTAATGCATTTTAACCTCAGCCCCAACCCTCATTTCCATGTGGGGTCGTTGATTCATTCTCTGCAGCGCAGCAGGAAAAAAAAATAAGCATTTATGAAAGCGGTTTGCTGTGTGTTGGAGCACAGGGTCGTAATTTGGGAGCTGCTGGTGATGAAGCAGTAAATAATGCATGGGCTGATTGCCCTTTAGCTCTGCTGGGTGTGTGGGAAAGGTCAGTGTTGGGATGCAAGCAGGGCTGCCTCGCTGCTGGAAACACCTTCTTAATGAGTCCCTTCTCGTTTGGCAGGTGCAAAACATGTCCCAGTCGATAGAGGTGTTGGACAGGAGGACTCAGAGAGACCTACAGTACGTGGAGAAGATGGAAAACCAGATGAGGGGACTGGAATCTAAATTTAAGCAAGTGGAAGAGAGCCACAAGCAGCACCTGGCAAGGCAGTTTAAGGTAGGTGTGCTTTCCAAAGTGCTACTGGAGACGTGGCCAGGGAATTGTTGGGATGGGCTTGGGACTGTGGCCCTGGTTCCCATCAGGGGACAAACTGTGGGGTCCTTGCTGTCCAAAGCACAGCCAGATCCAGGTTGTGGCATCACATCCTCAGCCCTACGTGTTCCTGTAGGGTCAAAGCGCAAATCTCCGTGTTCCCACACCCACAAACCACCCGGGTATCCCAAATAGGGCTGTGCAGGATGATTCCATCGGGGGATCTGCAGGGACACCCCAGGGTGGCTGAGGTCTGGGTGAGGTGGGTTCCCCTCTGTGGCTAGACAGCTTCTCCATGCCATGCCCAGGACCCCTTTTCTGGGCAAACCCAGGACTTGTGGCTCCCTTTCCATTCCTGGCAAACCTCAGCTGGCTGTCCCCAAACCACATCATCCCTTGGGGTGGCTGGAGAATTTAATTAATCAATCAAACATCAACCCCCCAAAAAAACCCCAAAAATACCACTTTTACAGCCATCCTCAGGCTGGCAAACTGCACATCTGCAGGAGTTTGTCCAGTTTTGAGCTGATGGTTCTGCGTGGCGTCCTGGTGCTGTGAAAAGGGGAGTGGAGCTGCCAGCCTTTGGGATCAGCTGGCACTGGGAACAGTGGCCAAACCCTCAGGAAGTTGCTTGGGAAGGAATGAAATTGCCAAAAAATGGTTCTGAGAAATGCCAGAATCTTAAATGTTAGCGGTGCTGTGGGTTAATAGATATAAAAATCAAATGGAGAAGATTTCTGGCAAAATTTGGGGACTTTTCTGAGCAGCCACCCAGCTGATTCCCACCCTCATTGGCAGGCAGCTGGCTGGTATTTTAAAGCAGATTTTTTTTTTTTTAATGCTAAATACTGAAATACCACGATTATCTCATAAAAAGCTGGGAAGAAGGATCTTAAAACTTTTCACCAACTCCACCTCCTCCGCTCCCCATCTCCAGTTACTGCAGGACCCTAAATTTAGCTCTGCAGTCTGGATGGAAAGACCATCTTTGTGATTCGAGCATGAGTTCCTTTTATTTAATTATTTCTTTATTTCAGTTATTATTGTTTTCTCCCCACCATCCTGATGAGTTTAACCCTCCCCACTGCCAGCCAGGGAGATTAAAATTAAATAAAATTAAAGCATTCCCCCCATGTGAAGAACAGGAGGGAAAAAACCCTCATGGCTTAAATAGGAGGGGATGGATGGGAAGGAAGGGAATGAGGCTGAGGAGCAATTCCTGGTCCTGTTCAGCCCCAAAAAGCTTCAGGACACAGGCAGATGTCACAGCCCTGGGTGCTGGGAGCTTGGCCACTGTAGTTTGAGCAGCAGCAGGGATTTTGGGTGTTCTAACACGCTTCATTAAAGGGTAGGTGCATGCATATTAATGTCTACTCGTTAGCTGCTGGAGCAAAGCATCTGCAACAAAATGCTGCATTCTGAGCTTTTAAATGAACAAAAAACCAAAAAAATACAAAACAAAATGAAAAAAAAAAAAGGAAAAAATTCATTTCTGCAAAATCCATTTGATAATGACTTTTATTTTCCTGTTCCACGCTTAAAACCAGTGAGGAATTTTTATCTAATTTGCTGCCAAGGCAGCATTGGAAAGAACAGCCACAGCATTTTGTTCCTGCTAATGCCAGCATTAAACTGTGAGTGCTTTGGAGCTCTTGTGTTGGTTTTTTTTCTCTCTTTAGTGCCGTAAGAGTATTTGTCTATGAATGGCTATCTATATAAGGCAGGTTAGTGAGCTAGATCCTCAACAGTATTTCATTTTCTTGCTTACAGGGCTAACTAAAAAGCAAGTTTTTTCAATGCTGCAGTGACTGAAGAAGCAGTTCACTCCCATGTAACCATGAAAAGAGGGCCACAGAGCATTTTGCACCATGCATTGATTTTTTTTGATTATTTTCCAAATTAGCACCATATCTCACTAAGGAACCTTGAACCACACAACCGAGATCTTCCTTTGCATGCAATTGTAGATGCATTTCATGAATAGTTTGAAACCCTTGTCAATGCATATATATCTTATTTTCTTTTATTTTTTGGAAAGAAAAAGAAAAAAAAAAACAACAACTCTTTGTGTATGTGATCTGAAGCATGTAACCCTAAGATGTTGCATTCTAAAAATGACAAATAAAGGCCTTTCCCAAATATTTTGGTGTTCTGCAGCCTGTTTAATATGTTCTTGCCAAGACATCATTCGGACCAAAAATAATAATTAATTTTAATGCTAATAATTGTGGGATAATGTGAACATTTCGCTCCCATAGGAAGCACCCAGGTCAAGGCAGAGTGTTGCAGATTTTTGCACGCATAGCACTGAACCGAGCTTATTTTAACCTTGCAGGCAATAAAAGCGAAAATGGAGGAACTTAGGCCTTTGATACCAGTGTTGGAAGAGTACAAAGCCGATGCCAAATTGGTATTGCAGTTTAAAGAGGAGGTCCAGAATCTGACGTCAGTTCTAAACGAACTCCAGGAGGAGATTGGCGCCTATGACTACGAAGAGCTTCAGAACAGAGTGTCAAATCTTGAAGAAAGGCTTCGTGCATGCATGCAAAAATTAGGTAGGCTCAGAACCGCCATGGTGGCCCTGGCTGCAACGCCAACGGCGCCCGCATGCCGGCCGGAGGCACAGATGCCCCGCTGGACATCTTGCGCCGCGCCCGGCCCGCGAGGGATGACCCCACGCAGCCAGGGGGATCCTGCCAAGGCTCGTGCCGCCGGGAGCACTCCTCCTGGGAGCAGCCCTGCCCAGGATTCCCGGCAGGAGCGGTGCTGCCGGCGGTGGGAGCGCTTCAGGATCCTCGCGGGCAGCGCTTGCATAAGTGGCGGCTCACGCTTATGCAGAGCCAAACTCTTGCACCCCTTTTGCTTCTTGCATCCCTGCCCCACCTTTTGGCTGACCGGAGCTGCAGAGGGCTCTGCTGGTGGTGGGGGGAGTGGGGCTGTGCAGGCTGGGCCTCGTTTGCCTTTTTTCCCCTCGTTTTCCTTTCTTTTTTTTGCATCCTGGCGATCCCCCCGGAGAAGAGCATGACGGAGCTGTGTTGGGGGTTTGGTGTGGCCCTGTGGATCCTCCCTCTCCCTTTCTCAGAGGGAGCCATTCCCACCAGGCTGCTGCTCAACCACCAGAGATTCATCTCTAACCTCCTTCAGAGGGTTTTAATTAACCAAAAGCCGTGGGTTTGTTGTGGGGAGGCTCAGCAGTCGCCAAACCCAGCGTGTGACCCCAAAAGCAGGGGGAAGGAGGAGGGCATTGCCTTCCACAGCTGCAAGGACTCTCTGCACCATTTGTTGGGCCAGCTCTGACTTGATTTAATTTCTCCTTCCATTATTGACTTCCTTGCTACGCCATTTAGATAATCCAAACACATTAACTGCTCTGCAGTCTATTTTGGTAGCACATACGAAATTACACTCTCAGGTAACTTCATGGAAGATCAGATCTCTTCTGAGCACTTTATATCCTTGGCAAGGTAACGCTTTGTTTCTCTCTTGGCTCTGCTGCTGGGGTTGCTTTTGCTTGTTTCTAGATGCCTCCACACCTCTCCTCTATTTCCCCCTGCTTTTCCATCCACTGGTTCCGTGTACATCCCTTGTGGGCTCCACCTCACTCAGGGGGTAAATTCCCACTTAAATCTGGATGCTCGGAGTGTTTGAACCACAAGTCAGGCACCGAGGTACCCCTGGGATGGATAAAACCCCCTGGCCAAGTGAGAGACCAGTTTGATTTCTCATTAATTAATGAGCAGTGGTTTGGTTGGAAAGCAGGACAGGCTGGGGCTTCCTGCCCCATTCTGCTGTCCCTCCTGTCACCCCGTGAGGGTCACAAGGAGGGCAGCAGGGTTGGGGATGGAGGGAAATTCTGCCCTTGCCCTCACCCACTTGAATTTCCCCCTGAAAGCTTGCTGGGGACAGAAATAAGCAGGGTTGGGATGACTTGGTACCAAATTCCTGGAGTTTTATCGGGTGGGGAGTGAGAGAACTGCAGTGGAGATGATTAGGGAGGATGAACAGGTGAGAAGGAAGGATAAGAAAGGAGAGCAAACCCAGGAGGGTTGGCTGACCAAGGGCACACAGAGACCTCCTGGCAGCACCCAGAGCCTTCAGCCCATCCCTGGAGGATGAGGAGGAGCTGTGGGTCATAGAGCAGCAGGAGCAGGGATTTGGGGCTTTAACTCGGGGACAGCTCTTTAAACAAAGCCATCCTGTCCCCACAGCCGCTCTCCAGCCAGGACAATCCTCCCACACACCCTGGGCAGATGTTAAGATGTAGCTCCCAAACCATTCAGGGCTCCAAAAAACAGCAGAATTTGCTCTTGGGCCATTAACCCGTTCTGCTCCAGGCCATGTCCTGGCTCATTCCATCCCCTCATGCTCAGGACCAGTAGCCCAGGTGAGACTGAGTCAGGCAGGTAGGGATGCTGAGCTCTTGCAGGCAACCTTGTCTAGAAACTTTTGAGTGATTTTTTTAAAATATTTTTGAGTCTTTAGTTGGGCTTTTCGGCTTCTTCCTCCCCTTGCTCTCTCTGTGTGACTCTGGGGTCAGAGCAGCTGTTCTGCAGCAGCCCTGGGTGCTCCCAGAGATGGATTCTGTGCCTCCCAAAGGTTCATCCCAGAGGATTTGTTGCTCGCTCAGGAGGGTGATTTATTTGGTCACTTAAAAGCAACAGCACGGATTGAATTTCCAATGCTGTTTATCTCTCTGCCGTGTAAACCAGTGGAAATGGTTGTTAATTGAGTTAAATTCAGATAACAGCAGCCTTACAAATGCTTTGCTGCCACCACACAGTGAGGCCCTGATTGCTGAGGATTTCTCTTTGCTGCAGGATTTCTGCTCAGAGGGGCTCAGTGGTGTCTCAAAGGGCACATTTTAGGTTGGATTTGCTGTTCCCCCAGAGTGTTTGTGTCCCAGACAGGGTCAGGAGCTGCTGCAGCAAGCACAGGCTGAGGGGAGGATAGGGATGTACCACATTCCCACCCAATTCACCTCTCCCAGGAAGCTCTGAGCAGCCTTTCCCTTAGCCAAGGTCCTGTTTTGCATTTTGGGTTTCCTAAGCATTATTGATGGATCAATGGTGAAAACACTTCCTGACCCTGGCATGTGTGTGAAGGGAAAAAAAAAATCGATAATGGCAGCTTCAATCTGTGTTTCTGTTTACACTCCTAAAGATCCCTATTTATACAGGGATTTTAGCCTTTCCATTAATGTTCCTAAGAGGAAGTGCAGGGGTTGTCACTCCTTGGCTCAAGGGGGAATTTAGCTCAGGCTCAGGTTTGCCTGGCAGCACAGAGTTTTGGGGGAAATCCTGGCACAGGGATGGGGATGGAATGATGGGTTTGGGATTGGGTGTTGCAACAGAGGCAAGATATAGGCACAGCTCAGCTGCCACAGCCCCATCCCTGCTGTGGAAGGGATGGGATGGGATGGGATGGGATGGGATGGGATGGGATGGGATGGGATGGGATGGGATGGGATGGGATGGGATGGGATGGGATGGGATGGGATGGGATGGGATGATCAGTCCTTGGCTTCCTGGGAAGCTGGAGCAGGGAAAGATCCTAGCTGGAGCAGCAGCAGCAGCCCAAGCAGAGCCATGGAGTGCTGGTGCTGGTTCTGTGCAGTGCTGGAGGAGTTTCTGGGAGCTGCCAGGCAGGACTGGTGGGCAGGAATGAGATCAGGAGAGGAGGTGTTGGCATCCTGGGAGGAGGGGAGTGCTGGGATCCATCCGAAAATTCCTCCTGCTGGAAAATTCCTCATGCAGCTGAGGGAAGGGGCTCTGTAGGGATGCATTTCGTGGTGCAGGACAGGGGAGGAACACTCAGGAAGAGGCTGATTTGTGGCCAGGAGGAAGGAGCTGAGTAGCACTGGGCAGAGAGGACTGAAAGCAGCTCCTCTGTGAAGCCCCAAAAGCTGCTGCTCTCAGGTTTCCATGTCCTGGATGAGCAGCAGGATGTGCTTTCCTGTGGCCCATTTGTCCCTGAGTGACCTGGAATTCCCACAGCATCCCATAGCTCCTGCCATCCCAACAGGAGGGTGGAATTGCCACAAAAGGCTCAACACCCACAGGGGAAAATCACTGCTGATATTCCGAGTGTGGTGTGGATCTCCTCAGGTGGGTGAGGATCCCAGTTGTCCGTGCCTGGGTGGCACAGCCAGGAGAGCTCAGTGGGAATCTTAAAGAATCTGTTTTAAATTCCTGAGTAGCTGGGATAGGGTTACACCAGGAGAGAGAACACCCTGCCCTGTGTGAGAACAACCCTCTTGCCTTGCTGAGGAGCTGGGATGTGTGTGTGCCTCTAGCTAAACGTGTAGGAGATGTTGCAAACAACACTGGTTTACCCTTATCAGCTGCTGCTGCTTTTTTCTTCTTTGAACAATTTTTTTTTTTTAAATCAATGAGCTTTTATACAACACTTCTCTCCGGGGAAATGGGAGGAAGAGATAAAGTGACAGCAATGTAGGGCTGTGATAATGGAAGGCAGCGCTGAGCAGATCTGGGATTAGGGGAAGGCTGGACCCCTGCAGGACATTAGAATTTGTTAGTTTAACCCATTGCATCCCTTTTGCCATCCTGTGCTCTCCCCCTGAGCTGAGAGGTTTGGAGTGCAGCAGAAAGCAGGAAGGCAAATTCCTCATGTCTCAGGGAGGCCAGGAGAGCTCTCTGCTCTTTGGTGGCATCTCTCTGTGTCTGCCTGGCTCTGGAGGCTGTGGAAACACTGATGTTGCTCATGTCCTGCTGGTGCACATCAGGAGTATCTTCATCTATTTTCTGCCCTTTGGCTACAGCTCAGAGCTGAGGCAGGTGGATGTGTCTGACCAGGAATTAAAGATGCAAGTGAGAGAGATTGCAGAGTTCTGGAAACACCCAAGGTCTAAAATCCATGATTCTATGAAGGTCAGGTTGGACAGAGCTCTGAGCAACCTGATCTGGTTGAAGACATCCCTGCTCATTGCCCTTTAATGGTGCCTTATAACAAACCAGCCTATGATTTTCCTTGGTAATTTGGAGCAGGATGACCTTGTCCTGAGCTGGCAGAGCTCTCCCCGTGTTCCAGCAGCACCTGCAGGGCTCCAGCCCTGGGCACTGAGCAGGTACTGCAGTGCAGCTCAGCCAGGTGCTCAGCCCAGCACCCAGAGCAGCTTCTCCACCCAGCACTGCCACCTTCCCCTTGCCCAGCTGGTCAGAGGCTCCCAAAGGAGCCCACAGCAAAAAGGAGGAGTCAGGAAACACCTCCTGAACTTCAGGTGGTGGTTCTGCCCTGCTGCCTCTGCCCCGAGCTTGTCTGGCTGTGGATGTGAGTGGGTTTTAGATGAGCTCTCCTGGAGCAGCAGGACATCCCAAGGCATCTTCACCCCATTCACATGTTGGTGAGGCAGGGAAGCAGAGGGGCAGCTTGGCTGAAATTTGGGGGTGTTGTTGGAGAAAGGAATTGGGGTTTGGCTGCACCTTCCACGTTCCATACCTGCTCCTGTCCATGGCCAGCCCCAGAGAGGGGCTGGGGACAGAACCAGGGCTGGGGGATGAGGTGCTGCTGCTTCCCCTCGTGTTCAGGGCTTGAAAACCCAGAGCTGGCTCCCTGAATCCAGCAGGTGGGGAGCACCTGAGTGCCTCAAACCTGGCTGGCAGCACTCTGTGGGTTCCGATCCCCACAGGGGTGAGGCAGGATTCCCAGGGCAGCTCCTGAGGGATCCCCAGGACACTCCAGCTCCTTCCTTCATCCTGCTGTGTTCAGATTCCTGTCCCAGACCTGGCTGGAGGAGGCTGCTGGACCCATCCGTGTTTCCTGAGGGAGCAGGGAAAGCACCTGGTGGGCGCTGATAAATGATCTTTGCAGGGAGGAGATCTATATCCTGTGCCACTTTCCACCTTTTTCTCTTTTCCCCTTTGCATAACCTGTAGCAAACGCACGTCTCCAGCAGGGCTGGAATAGACACGGCTGCCTTTTTATCCTGGCTGCAGCCCTGGATCAGAGCAGCGACGAGCAGCTCTTCGGCTCGTTCTCCACCTGGCTGCTCTGCCCTGGCTCGCTGCTCTCATTGCCAATTCTGTGCCACTCGCAGAGAATGAGCTCCTTGTCCCGGGGACGGCGATAAGGACAATTGTCATTAAGAGGCGTGAAGCAAACACAAGCATCCGACACTTGTTCCTGACCCGATTGCCTGTAATTAAAGCAAATTAAACCTCCGCAGCAGGGCAGAGCCGTGGGGTGGGTGGGAGTGACTCCTGAGCCCCTCTCGGGGCTGATGTGATGCTCACCAGCCTTCCCCTCTTTTCCAGCCTGTGGGAAGCTGACGGGAATAAGTGACCCGATCACAATTAAAACCTCGGGGTCCCGCTTTGGATCGTGGATGACAGATCCTCTGGCTCCCGAGGGAGAGAACAAGGTAAGGCCACCACAGCATCATCCCTGGGTGCCACCAGTGGGGCTGAGGACAGGGAATACTCATCACAGCCAAGCACCAAAGCCCAGACTGTGCCCTGGGGAATGTCCTAATTCATGCCACGGGGCTCTGCTGGCAGCAGGAAGGGCTGAGGAGGAGGAGGGAGGATGAAGGGCAGGTGAGCAGTGGTCCCTCAGATGGGCAGTGAACTCATTGCAGTGGTGAGAGTTCATGGGCTCAGAATTGTCACCACCAGGTCTGCGTGGAAAAAAATCACATATTGGGTTTGTAATCTGTGTTTGGCAGCCAGGAGGGAGCTGGGGCTGAGCAGAGAGACCCCAGTCCTGGTCCCTGCTGCTTTTCTGCTGCCAGCACCTCTGATAATGTCATCTGCCTGCATTTGCCCTCCATCCTCCACCTCCATTGTTGTGAGGAATTAACTGGCTGCAGCCAGAGAGAGAGATTTGTTTTGCTTTGTTTTGGTCTCTTTTTTTCCCATTCAGACCATTCAATTTTGATCCCAAGGAGGTAGGAGGCCAATAACTGGCTGAAAATCAATCCCGGCTTCCCATGACTGATGGAATGGAAAATATCTCAAGTGTTTGCCGAGGATTTGCAGGCAGCAAAACAAAACAAGAGGCACAAAGCTTGGCTGCCCGTAATTCCCTCCTGCATGCAGCATCCTTCAAAGGATGAAGGCTCCAGCAAGGGCTGGATTAGGGCACCTATTTTGGGAGCTGTGCCCTGGCATCAGCTCTGGAGCTCAGACAGGACAAGGGATGCTCTGGAGAAGTCACCCCTGGGTGGTTTCTTTGAAGGTGACTGGAGCTGTTGGGCTTTTTCCCTCCAGCAGCCAACTGGCTGGCACTGGTTCCCTAATTCAACTCCTCCGTATTTTACGGTTATTAAGCAAAATTTCACCTCCAGCCCAAATAAAATCCTGCTTAGAGGTGAGGTGGGGAGGTTTTACCCACATCACATCTCGTTTTGCTCAGGAGAGGGGACAGAATTGTCCCCTTCAGGCTGTGCTTGCTGCTTCCCTTGGCACTAGGATAATTTTCAGCTGAAGCTGGTGGTTCTGATGCTAAAGATCCTCCCGTGTCTTCAGAGAGTTTTGTCTCAAACCACTATTTTTTTTTTGTTATTTTTTTAGCCATGCCTTTTTCTGCAGAGTATTTTTGTTGCACGAGTAGGCTGCAAACTGGAGCTGAAGCTTCCCAAGCCTCTCTGTGTATTTAATATAGAAAACCTGCTGGGAATTTTATTAAGAACACACCACTGAGTGAACTTCCCTGGCTGCTCTGCCGAGTGGGAAAGTGGGGCTGAGATGGGCAGTTTATCATCCCCAGGAGGTGTTTGGTGTTCATGGGATCGTTTTTTTCATGTCATGGAGCCACAGAACACAACTGGGGGAGATTTGTGAGTCCTGTGGGAGCAGCAGGAGGATGCTGAGGGTTGGGATTGCTGAGTCTGGGCAGGAGGAGGTTGCTCTGAGCCAGCTGATGTGACGGGACGTGGCTCATCCATCCATCTCTGCTTTTCCAGAGCATGGAAAGGGTCCTGCAGCCCCTCCATGGGGCTCTCTGGGCTTTAAAAACAAAGCACAACACGTTTGATTGTTGAATTTTTAATACCAGATAACGAAATGGGAGCAGCAAAGAAAAAATCTGATTTTGTTTATTTTTTCCCCTCTGATTTCCCAAGCTGGTTCAGGTGTTCCATTCCCAGTTCAGGCTGTTCTCTGGTGGTTTTACAGCCCCCCTCAAGCCCACCAAGGTTTGGGGCTGAGGGTCAGAGCCATTTGCCACTTTCCCTCCCCACCTCTGCAGGGAGGAAGCACCGCAGGGCTGTAATTCCCAACCAAGTTTTTGGAGACCCCAGGTGACTTTCCAAAGGCAGCAGCCAAATGTCGAGCTGCCCTTCGAAAAGACTGATGATCACACTCCAGACACAGAACTGTCAGCTTTTGCGAGGGGTTTGCAGAAGAAATCTGCACTACATCACCCAAATCTGCAGCCTTAAAGGCTTCCCTCTTGCTAAATTTACCTTTTCTCCTTCCTAAATTTACCTTTTCTCCTTCCTAAATTTGCTTTTTCTCCTTCCTAAATTTACCTTTTCTCCTTCCTAAATGGCTTTTACAGAAAGCAGCTCTCTCATTTTCAGGCAGCAACTGCCTCCAGAATGTCAGAGCCTGGCTGGATATTTCTTGTGGATATTAACTGCACAGCTTGGTCATTTGCCTCGGAATTGGTTTCATATAACAAAAGCCTTTTTTTTTTTTTTTTTTTTTTTTTTAAAGGAGTCTAGACAGTGTCCCCAGTGAACTGGCACTTAAATGATGATCTAAAATCTCTCCCCAATCTACCCAGAGCAAGATTTAGATGTCTTCAGCTCTTATATTTCAGCAGCCTTGCTTTAAGCTTTTGATGCAGCGGTGTACGATTTTTAAACCAATATGGACTTTTTGCCTGAATTTGCCTGACAATGAGTGATTGCATCCCTCGCTCCTGCATTCCAAATTAATGGAGTTGTGCACAGCAGCTGCTGTAATTTACTGAGTGCTACCGCGGGAAGCAAGGGCAGCAGCTCAGGAAGCACTGGGTTTAGCCGGGGAAAAACTGCTAATTGCCCTCGGGAAGGGTGGTGTCACTCACAAAGCATTCCCAGGGGGGTCACTTAAACCAGGTTACCCCCCAGGGAAAGCTTGATTTCGTGGCTGATTCAGGGCTCCAGAAATTGGGGTTATTTCTGGGTGTAGGTGGCAGATGTTGGCTGCATTCAAGGCCAGATTGGATGGGATTTGGAGCAAGCTGGTCTGGTGGAAAGCATCCCTGGCAGGGGTGGGATGGATGAGTTTTCAGTTCCCTTCCAAACCGTTTTATGACAATTCCACCATTCCTGGCTGAGGATTTCTCTCCCAGCCCGGTTTTTGGGGTGTCTTCTAACCTAACCCCCCCGTGCTCCCTGATTCACCCCAACAGGCCCAGAGACACATCAGAGACAAAGTCAGAGAAGTGGGTATTTGATTTATTTGGTGCACCAGGTGTGGGGGATTCACTCCTCCAAACACACATTGGCACTTCCAACAACACAATATTATAGGTAAAATTCATAAATATTCATCACATTCCCCAGGATAGGAGTGGTTATACAAATTATTTCTTGTAAGTCATTAATATTATTCAGCGATTTCTTGTGCTTGGCTTCAGATGGATTCTTTTGCCCCTTTTATCTTGATAAGATTAAGGGAATCCTGTTTTTCTGGCTTTTTAGGATTTACATATTCTGCCTTATCTAATAACTTGGGTTATCTATTTGACCACCCCTTTCTCAAGACTCCCAAAATAACCTCCCAGCTGAAGACCCCAAAAGTCTTCATCACAATGCACTTTTCACCTTTCTCTCTGGAGCAATGCGTGGTCCTTCATGGGATGATTCAGCAGTTTCTGTGCTGGCTTCAAATGGATTTTTTTGCCCCTCTTATCTTGATAAGATTAAGGCAATCCTGTTTTCCTAGGTGTTAGAACTCACATATTCTGCCTCTCAACAGTTGAGTTACCCATTGATTGCCCCTCTCTGCCCCCCAGGTGTGGTACATGGACAGCTACCACAACAACCGCTTAGATCCGCGAGTACAAATCCATGGCGGATTTCTAGGTTTTTAAAATCACACATTCTAGGTTTTAAAAATCACATATTCTGCCTCTCAATAGTTGAGTTACCCACTGATTGCCCCTCTCTGCCCCCAGGTGTGGTACATGGACAGCTACCACAACAACCGCTTAGTCCGCAAGTACAAATCCATGGCGGATTTCTAGGTTTTTAAAATCACACATTCTAGGTTTTAAAAATCACATATTCTGCCTCTCAATAGTTGAGTTACCCACTGATTGCCCCTCTCTCCCCCCCAGGTGTGGTACATGGACAGCTACCACAACAACCGCTTCGTCCGCGAGTACAAATCCATGGCGGATTTCATGAACACCGACAACTTCACCTCCCACCGCCTCCCCCACCCCTGGTCGGGCACCGGCCAAGTGGTCTACAACGGCTCCATCTACTTCAACAAATACCAAAGCCACATCATCATCAGGTTCGACTTGAAAACGGAGACCATCCTCAAGACGCGCAGCCTGGACTACGCCGGCTACAACAACATGTACCACTACGCCTGGGGCGGCCACTCGGACATCGACCTCATGGTGGACGAGAACGGCCTCTGGGCTGTCTACGCCACCAACCAGAACGCCGGCAACATCGTCATCAGCAAGCTGGACCCCAACACGCTGCAGAGCCTGCAGACCTGGAACACCAGCTACCCCAAACGCAGCGCCGGCGAAGCCTTCATCATCTGCGGCACGCTGTACGTCACCAACGGCTACTCGGGTGGCACCAAGGTGCACTACGCCTACCAGACCAACGCCTCCACCTACGAGTACATCGATATCCCCTTCCAGAATAAGTATTCCCACATCTCCATGTTGGACTACAACCCCAAGGATCGGGCTCTGTACGCCTGGAACAACGGGCACCAGATCCTGTACAACGTCACCCTCTTCCACGTCATCCGCTCCGACGAGTTGTAGCCCGGTCTTGGTTGGAAACTGGGTTTGGGGGGGAGAAAAATATACATAAAAATTAAAATTTAAAAAAAAAATTAAATAAATGAAATAAAAAGGAAAAAAAAAAGGGAGAAACTGATTTTAAAAACATGCTAATAAGAAAACATACTTTAAATAAGTAAATATATAAACAGCTGCCAAAATTAAGACCAACGTCATGGAGGATTATTCAGCATCAACCTGACAGATCAGCATTACCTCTACATTTCTAGAAGTCTGGCCCTGCGTCATAGACTCACGAGCAACCATGTACTTGCAGCTGGAACTGCACACTCCAAGAACCACTTCAGTTTGGGGTTTTGTTTTGTTTCTGTTCCGATAGCAAACCTAGAGTACATCCTCAAGCAGCAAGGCAATGACTGTTGGAAGTTTCCCCTCGGGAGCCTGGCTCTCCTCGTGTGTGGGTTGCATGGACATTCCCCCGGCGCCAGGGCAGCTGTGATGGACGTGGGAGGTGGATTTTGAAGCAGGAAAAGCTGACCCGTGAGGAGCTCTGGCTGTCTCAACAAGACCTATCGCAGGTTAGTTTTCTTCGCCTTCCATCGCAGCTACTGTCTCTCTCAACTGTGTTCTTGTCACTTAGATTAACTGTGCTGAGACCCCGAAGTAGCTCATGGATCTGTGTCTTAGTAACTTATTAAACACGATGGTTTAAGTATGTATTATGAACAAGTTGTTGTACCCATATTGTTTGAACTTATGTATTCAGCAAATATATTGTATAATGTATGTCTGTTATTTACCAGAGGTGGCAAAACTTTGTATGTCCAGTTTATGCAATGAATGTTGTAAATGCAATGATGTAGTTTGGATTTAATAAATGATGGTTTTTTTCGTTTCTAAAAAGACAAAAAAAAAATAAAAAGGATCAGTGTTCACCCTTATACACAGGTAACCAATTTCATGTTGATAATTACAAGAATATTCTCTTACTGTTATACTATCTACATAGCATTATGGTGGTTGGAAATCGCTTCCGTGGAGATTCTGTGGCAGCAGATTCCCATGGGAAGCTTTGTTTATGGAAGTGTGAAGGTAATTAATTTTTTTTAAGAGGAAAACTTTGTACTATCCACAGTTATCTAAGGAACAATAAAACTATTAGGAGACTTCCCTGCTTTGTTTGTTGTCTTCTCTGTGTGAGTGAGCAAGTGCAGGGGAGGGAGAACAGGAATTTTTGTGGGGTTTTTTGGGTGAATGCTGAGCAGCCATCCCGAGTTTCCTTCCAGGGAATATATCCTGATGTGGAGCTGGGGCTGGGAGGATGGAGGATGGAGGGTTGGCTCTCTGCTCTGCAGGGATTCCCTTCCCATTTGCCCCTGGAAGCAGGCAGTGCTTCAAGGAGATAAAATCCTGGTCCTGCTGTGGGCAGGGATGTGGCCACCTGCCCCAGGGGCTGACAGTGTCTGGTGCCACAACAGGAGGAAACCTCATCATCTGTCACCTTAATTAGAGCTGGAGACAGGCTGCTGAGTGCCACTGGATCCCATTCCTTCTTGGATGCTTGGAGTGCTCCCTGTCCTGAGTTTGCTACAGCCTTGAGCAGGTAAAAATCTTTTTTTAAACTTGTTATAAAAGTGATTGTCATTGCTGAAGTCTGGGCATCCAGCACTATCAGCCCTCCTGGTGTGGCCAAAGCAGGGCCCTCACAGGGCTGCAGGATGCTCATCTCCTTCTGGTGTGAGATTTGGGGTCTCACTCTCTCTGTGTGAATTTGGGGTCACTCTCTGCTGTGAGATTTGGGGTCTTATTTCCCTCTGCTGTGAGATTTGGGGTCCTCATCTCTCTCTGCTGTGAGATATGGGGTCCCATCTCTTCCCTGCACCCCTAGAAGAACAATATTTAGCAATTCCCACTCCAAGCAGCTCCAGGTGAAGGGACAGCAGCTTTCCTACCCATGCAGGAGCCTCCTGAGCTGGATCTCTGGGGCACTGGTCCCTGGGCAAGCTGCAAAGAGCACACTGGGGTGGCATCAGACCCTCATTTCCTCTTCCCCCACAGAAATGTCCGTGTTTAGCCCACCAGGGATGACAATTTTTCAGCCAAGTGGCCTAATGAGGCTCAGCAGATGGATGTTTTAGGGCCCTGGGAAGGAGCACGGATCGCCAGGGTCAGGAAATTGAATATCAGCAATTGGTGTTTGCTGCAAACCACACGTATGGATTCCAACCTCTCGGCCTTTGCAGCACTTCCCTGCTGGGCTCTTCAACAGGAATAGGGAAAGGGGGAAAAAGAGGTGTAATGTGGTTTCTCAGAGCTGGATTAAACCACAAGCAGAGCCCAATCCTGCCCATGAAGGTGTTGCAGGCAGTTCCACGGGGCTCAGAGGCTGCCCTGTGTCAGCAGTGCTGCTCTCACCGAAGCCTTGGCTGGATGCAGAATGGGGACAGCTCTCTGAGGACTCATTCCTCTGCTGCACTCTGTAATTCCAGCACTCTGGAGCGCCAGGCTGGTGGAGAACTTTGCTATTGAGCAGTGGTTTTCCCTCCAAGAAGCTCGAAAAGGAGGGCTGGAGACCCATAGTGTAATTGGCAGCAGTATTGATCCTCGATGCGCGGGAGAAATCCGTTAAGCCAAAAAGCAGGGAGGCACCTGCAGTCGTTTCTATTTAATTGATGTGTTTCTTCAGTGCAAACTCATTTAGGGGCAGCACGCTGTTTGTAGGACTGGACCCAGGGATGCTGCAATCAATGGGACAGAGGCTGGTGCTGACACCAGAGCTGAGCTTTGCTGGAACTGCTCCTGCTAGCTCCTTTAAGGGCTTCAGGGTGGAGAAGTTGTGGCAATCCTGGCTGTGCCACTTTGCTTTTTGGTGTGGTTTATTGTCCCAGCAGCCAGGCTTTGTGTCCTCTGTCTGTGGGGATGCTCTGATGGCCCCAAGCACCTGATGGTTCCTCTCCAAAACCTCTGCAGGTGTTCACTGAGTTTATCCCAGCCCGAGTGTCTGGTTTTGGGGAGAGGTTTGAGGCAGAGCACAGCACGTGGCAGGGCACCCCTGAAACCTGCACAACCCACCCTGGCACCCCAACAGCACCCTGTGCCAAGCTGCCCACAGCCAGGGTGGGCATTAGACACGAGCCGAGGACAAAAGAACACGCCTGCTTCAAAACATCGATCCGCAAAAATAAATCGAATTACAGAAAGGCAAAATAATGCTGTTTGCTTTAGGGCACGGCCACATTTAGATTCTAATTTTCCAAGTGCAACTCATTTAAGACAAAGGCTCGGCAGCACAGAATGTCCTTGAAGGCAACGGGGACGGAGCAGCTCGTGTGTAACATGTACCCAAAGTTAATGAGATGGGAGAAGTGCTTTGAGGGGTGTACCTTTGTCCTATCTGCCTGTAGTGCAATATTCTATAAATGGATGCCATATGGCCGTGCACTTAATGGTATGGATTGGATTGGAAGTGGATGAGCCACTCAAAGACAAGAACATCCCAGAGGATTGCTTTCTATAGCCTATGACTTAATTATTTGATGCACGAGGCTTGTTGGTCCAAATTTAGTGCTGGGAGCCAGTGAGCTGCTTCGGAGGAATATCTGACCATAGTTCAGTGTGTGTTTGTGTGTTGTTAGTATTGGCCAAGGTGTTCAGTGGGAAGCTCTGCTCCAGGGGTTTGGGATCCCAGGGTCTGCTCTCAGCTCCACCAGCCCAGTCCCAGCTCCATAGCTGGGGCACATTGGATGAAAAGGGAATTTTTACATCAGCATGGGGCAAGGGGAATGGCTATAAACTGAAATAGGGGAGATTTACATGAGATATTAGGGAGAAATTCTTCCCTGTGAGGGTGGGTAGGCCCTGGTACAGATTGCCCAGATGAGCTGTGGCTGTCCCTGGATCCCTGAAGTGTCCAAGGCCAGGCTGGATGGGGCTTGGAGCAGCCTGGGATAGTGGAAGATGTCCCTGCTCATGGAACGGAGTGGGACTGGATGAACTTTGGGGTCCCTTCCAGCCCAAACCATTCATTCCATGATTTAATTTCCTGTCACCCCATTGCTGTCAGAGGGAGCAGTGCCCTCCAGCTGCGTCACACCTTGGGGTGAAGGGGAAACCTGATGGGATTTGCTCTCATTCCTGCTCTTTCCCAAACCATGGCTCTGATCCAAACCCCCTTCCCTGGAGCCCTCAGCCCATCCCAGGAGATCCTGCCCATCTCTGGGCTGTAAATGCAGCTCAGAGCTGCAGGAACACTCCCCCAGCCTGTCCCAGGAATTAAATGAAGCTCACTCAGCACCTGGCCCAGAAGCCAGGCACAAACCCTGGCTGTTGCTTAGCATCATCACAACTCTCAGAGCTAAAAATTTCCCTTTCTTCCTTTGCTGTTACTTCCCTGACCTTCATTAGTTCTGCAAGCACCAAGTGCTGAGCCCATATGGAGACAGTTATCATAAAAAACTGAATCCTGGCCCCTTAATTAGCTCCTCATTATCGGAGAGCTCCACATTGAAGCGTTAAGAACTTGCGAAGCAATTTGTTGGGTTTCCAATTAAAACTTTTTAGAATTGTTGAGCCTTTTAATACTTTGTGTTTACAAATTGCCTTGGACCCACACCAGTACACACTCTTCCTTCACTGGGGAAATATAGCTGAGGAGCTGATCGTTATTAATATAAAATCCTTGGTTTTAATAAAGTCATAAAGCATGTCACTGAGGCTGCTCTTCTCATACCTGATACAATAGAGATGACTCTGAAAGAGTGCAGACGAGTTAGAATCATTAGGAGGGCAATTAGAGGCTGATTTCCTAATAACTCCACTTTCACAGCACTGTAAAAACAAACGTACACATCCCTCTTTATATTAATTTACCTTGGATGTGCTCCTGGCAGCTGACAGCTCCTGAGACCCCCTGCTCCAGCATATTGCAGGATCAGGACCATCAGGAATAAATAAAAGCCAGATGGGCATGGATTATAGTCAAGGTGGGAGCTGGAGGAGTGCAGCTGCAGATACAAAACAGGAGGAAAATGGAGCTCTCCATGAAGCACAGATGGGTCCATGGCCAGATTTGCAGTGGTGGCCAAAAAATTGGAGAGGTGAGTGGCCACTTGACAAGCCCAGAGGTGATTTCTTCTGAAAATCTGCAGAGAAGAGGAGCAGCAGTGGCTCTGCTGACCTGGAGAGGGATTAAGGGATGTGCTGGAAAACTCTCAAATATGTTTCCCAAGCCTTTTGGAAGGGATGGCCATGTTCCCATCACATCCAAAGGAGGGATGCAGCAGACAGGCAGCAGCCAAACCCTCAGGGTTTTAACTCACCCCAAACTCAGGTCAGATCCTGAATTCCTGTAGAGCATCCCCCAGTCTGTGACATGGCCCAGGTGCAGGTGTTTGGGGTGTGTTTGGTGTGTTTGGGGTGTGTTTGGAGGTGTTTGGGGTGTGTTTGGAGGTATTTCAAGGTGTTTGGGGTGTGTTTGGAGGTGTTTCCAAGGTGTTTGGGATGTGTTTGGGATGTGTTTGGGGTGTGTTTGGAGGTGTTGGGGTGTATTTGGAGGTATTTCAAGGTGTTTGGGGTGTGTTTGGAGGTTTTGGGAGAGGTGTGTTTGGAGGGGGGGTGTGTTTGGAGGTGTTCCCAGGTGTTTGCCATGTTCCCAGCACAGCCCTCTCTGCAGAAGAGGGTAAAGTGCTATAGACAAGCAGGGCACCATGCCCAGACTCCAGCCATAACACTTCCTTTGGAAAACTCAATAAACCGGGTTTTTCAGCCCAGGAAAACCGCTGCCAACCATTTAATTACCAACCATCGTTACCGCGTTACCCTAATGGCAACAAACCACCACTGCTCTGCCGCTCCAGATGTTCCCATCCCACTCCCCCTGCAGCCAGATGTTCCCATCCCCACTCCTTCCCAGGCTCAGCTCTGCCCAATCCCGGCCAGGAGCACAAAGCTGGGATCAAGAGCTGTGAAATATTCCAGCTCTTGGTGTGAAAATAGCCCAGCAGATGGGAGAAAACCTGCGGAAGGGCGACGAGCTCTGGTGCAGCAGGGCTGGCAGAGAAGGGTCAGCAGGAAATTTGTCCTGGAGGGTGATGGTGGCTAATGGACTGTGAGGAGCTGAAATGCTCTGCTGGAAGCAGAGGATGCTGCTGGAAAGAGGCCACCAGGCCTGGCAGTGCAGAGCCAGGCTGAAATTCAACACGCAGTTTGAGGATGAAATAATAACTGGAGTGTTGCTAGCGGGGTTGCCATCTGTTGGGTGGTTTTTGGGTGGGTGCTGGGTGGGGAGGCAGGGAGGGGTGGTGGAGCTCTGTCAGGTCAAACACCCCCCTGGAGCTCTGCAGGAAGTGCTGGGGCTCTGCACGGTTTGGTTTCAAGGAATCCCAGCCTGGTTTGCATTGGAAGGAATCTTAAAGCTCATCTCCTTCTGACGCCTTAAGGATTTTTAGCTTCTATGTTTTTTATGTATCTCTAGCTTTTGTGTGTGGCTCTGGACTCCATACAGGGTGCTCAAGCTGCTGTTCCCAGCATTTTAGACAAAACAATTCCTCTCAGTTGGAAAATCCAAGGACACTTTGCTGCCTCAGAGCCCCAAAATATGTGAACAACAGGGAATTGCAGGGAGCAAACTTGGGGTGGTTGACATCATCACCTAAAGGTGTAATTGGATAATTAAGGCTCAATATGTTAATAAGACACAATTTATAAAATGTGAAAAACTCGTGACTCGCTGTCCATTTTGGGTGTAGCATCTCCAGTAAGCTCTGTCTGCCCTAAATGCACCTTAAAGGCCTTTAATAAATTTAACTGCTTTTTATTCTCCTAACGTTGTCCAGCCTCTGTTTTAGGCAAACCTGCTCAGGCATCACTTCCACCCTGGAGCCCTTCCCTAGCCCAGGCTGCTCCAAGCCCTGTCCAGCCTGTCCTTCAGCCCAGATGCAGCAGAAAATCCATCCATGTGGTGGTCATTAATTCCCTGGAAGAACTAACGAATTTAAGGAGGGACACTCTGTAGGAGCACACCCAAAGATGTCCTTCAGTGAGGAACTGAGTGTGAGAGGAGGGGAGAAAAAGTACAGAACTGGGAGCTCTTTATCCCATAGCAACAAGCCCTTTCAACAGGAGGAGAATGTTCACAGCAGAGCCCTAAAAAAGGAGCTGTTAAAATAAACATTGGCATATCTCACACCTCCCTCTTTCCCTGAAGGATGCTCCCTGGAAACACATGTGGACAAAGCAGGGAAGGGAAGGGAAGGAAAATAGTGATGAAGGGGAAGATGAGAGGTATTCTAATTAAGTGCTGAAATTAATCTCTGTCGTCTTGCAGTATCTAATAAGTTAAATCATTCGGTGTCTCTGTTGTTCACTGATGAATCCAGAGTCTCTCACAGAGCATCTGGTCATGCTATCCCTTTGCTTTTTATATCATCAAATGCTCCACGAGTTTCTGTGGAGCTTTTGTCCTACATATCCCATTTTAGGCAGATGACAGAGGCCCTGTAACCTCTCTGTGAGCACCCTTCAAGTTCCAGGGGTTTTCCCTGCTTTATGTGAGTTGCTGTGCTATGTGGAGGGATAAAAAATCCCATTTTTCTTTTATGAACTGGAATAAAACTCCTGAAGGTTTACAAGCCTGTGCTGGCCCTGCTCAGGATGTCTTGGGGTGGATGCTCTGAGCAGCAAAGGGCTCTGCTCTGCTCTGGGAAATCATCTCCCCTCGCTTTGGGAAATCCATCTCCCCTCATTCTGGGCATGCAGCCCCTCACAGGCACAGCTGGGAGGTCACAGTGCCCTTTGGAAATTCCCAAATTTCCCACCCCCAAGCAGATATCACACATCGTCTCCAGTGACGCCCTAGAAATGAGCAGAGTCACTTTTACACCTGCTGAGCCTCAGGAAAAAGCCAGGACAAAGGGTTTCTGAGTTAAATTCACACTTGCACTTCTACCCCTCCCTCTTTCCCCTCTTTTTGTGTTTGTCTGTGGATCAGAATGAGCCCAAACACCGAGGTGTCACTGTCACCACAGAGCCACTGGAGATGGGACGTGCTCAGAGAGCAGGGCAATAATGAGGCAGTTCATCTTCCCTCCACACACAGCACTGGGGAAACCACTGGGAAATCAAAAAAGCTCCAATAAATCAGGTTGTCCCTGCTGTGGAAGCAAGAATGGCAGCGAGTCCTGGTGGAGGGAGAAGTTTGCTCTGATGACTCTTCCAGGGATGTGTAGGAAATTCCATGCACAATCCCAACAGCAGGATTTGGGAATGGGGGAAACACCCAGAGCTGAGCAAAGGCAGGGAAAACCTCACAGCTATTGAATTCTCTCCCGTGCTGGAGGGTGCACTGCTGTTATTTTGGGAATATAAAATCAGATGTTTAATTCTGCAACGGGGTTATTGAGGAAGGCTGTTTGTAAGGAGAATTCAGTGGGCAGCGAGAAGAGCCGAGTTTTCCTTGCTAATCCACCACTGATCATGGAAAATGAGGGTGCAAAAATACTTTGTCCAACTGGTTTTGGAGGAGCAGCAAGCTGGGCTTGAACGAGGAGCCAGGAGCAGCGTGGTTTGTCACCTCCACCTTCAGAAAGGTCACCACGTGCCACTGATGCCTAAATAGGGCTAGCCTGAAACAAAGGCTAGACAAAGGTAGGAGAATAAAAAGCAGATTAATTGATTAAAGGCCTTTAGGTGCATTTAGGGCAGACAGAGCCTACTGGAGAGGCTACACTCAAAATGGACAGCGAGTCATGAGTTCTTCACATTTTATAAGTTGTGTCTTATTAACATATTGGGCCTTAATTATCCAATTACACCTTTAGGTGATGATGTCAATCACCCAAAGCTTGCTCCCCAAAATTCACTGTTATTTACATATTTTGGAGCTCTGAGGCAGCAAAGTGTCCTTGGATTTTCCAACTGAGAGGAATTATTTAGTCTAAAATTCTGAGAAGAGAGGATTTTAGCACTTTCTATGGAGCCTAGAGCTACACACCCAAAACACAAATACACGAAATATAGAAACTAGAAATCCTTAGGGCATCACCTCCAGCCACTGCTGGGGGGTGGCACAGCTCTCCCTGTCCCCCAGCAGGACAGACCCCAAACCCCACAGGACAGACCCCAAACCCCACAGGACAGACCCCAAACCCCTCAGGACAGACCCCAAACCCCTCAGGATAGACCCCAAACCCCACGGGACAGACACCAAACCCCACAGGACAGACACCAAACCCCTCAGGACAGACCCCAAACCCTCGGGACAGACCCCAAACCCCTCAGCACAGACCCCAAACCCCTCAGGACAGACCCCAAACCCCAGCAGGACAGACCCCAAACCCCTCAGAACAGACCCCAGACCCCTCAGGACAGACCCCAAACCCCTCAGGACAGACCCCAGACCCCACAGGACAGACCCCAAACCCCTCGGGACAGACCCCAAACCCCAGCAGGACAGACCCCAAACCCCTCGGGACAGACCCCAAACCCCTCGGGACAGACCCCAAACCCCACCCTGCAGCTCGGACACTCCACCTTCTCTTGCATAATCCCCGAGCTGAAGGAGAATCGCCTGATAACAACATCCCACTCAACTCCAACCCCCCCCCCAAACGGCTCCCTGCCCTGCTGGAGCAGGAGACTGTGAGACTGCCAGGAATAGGTGGCAATCAGATAATGCTGCAGCCCACTCCCATCTGCTGGGGAAAAATCCTGAGTGGAAGAGGGAGAGAGCTGGGAGGAATTGCCTGGCCCTGCATCCTCCCCTGGGCATCAGCACCTGCTCTGCTCTCCATGTGAAAAATATCATAATATTGGCTTTTGCCAATATTACAATGAATACTGTGTGTATCATTTCGATTCTTTTTACAAAGGTAGCCTTGCTGTGGAAAGAAATATCTGTGTGATAATGACTAATGCCTTTCTTTTTGTTGCTAGCTAAACTCAAGCGTAGCGATGAAATAGCTTTTATAATTTTGTTAAAATGCTTAAACTGCCTGCTTGAACAAAATAACATCCCACCAAGCCCTGCCACTGACATTCCAACTATCAGCACCTGTCGTCTGCAGAAACTACAATCTAAGAGTAATAGCAAAATCAATTATAGAGGACTGAGCATGCTCTGAGGAAGAATATCCAAAGTAAAACCAAGCTAAGCAGTTCCTAAAACATAGCAGAGTAGTTTGAAAAAAGATTTGAATATGCATAATTGTTTATAAATATGTTTATAAATAAGCTAAAAAGTACATAAAGAGTGTCTCTGTCCATACCAAGTGTGCTTTTTAGCTAAATGCCAAGCACCCACTTCTGCTTATCTCTCCCCCCTGTTGTCATTGATTAAACTGTTAAATCCTAACAAGGAAGTAAACCTCATTTTTCACATCCACATCCCGCTGCTCCAGCAGGGTGGGCAGCACTTCTCCCGAGCCAGGAGGAGTTGCTGGTTGCAGATGAAGGTGCTGGAATGCAGACATCTGGCTGCCACAGCCACGCGTTTGCTTCATAACGTGATGTTGGCAATGCTGTGTGAAAACATTGATGAAGCCAGGCGCTGGGAGGGGAAAAAAAAAAAAATTGTGTAAAATTTTGGAATTCGGTCTTGCGTTGCTTTGAGCATGGCCGAGTGGGTTTGGGGTGTAAAACAGCAAGGGATCGGTTCTGCTGCTGGCAAAATCAGCAAAAATCGATGTATAAATTAGGGTTTCTTTGCAGCAGCTGCGCTGACACAGCTGTGGCCACAGCCATCTCAGAGGACACCTGGCTTGGGCTGAAAGGTGACAGCAATCCTGGGATTTGGGGTGGCTTGGGGGACTGGGGGGCATGGAAAGGCAGGGAAAAACCAGTTCATCGCAAAAGTCCTTTTCATCAGCTTTCTCTGGCTCGAATTTTGGGAATTCTCCTGAGATTTCCACCCCAAATTCTGGGAATTCCGGGAATTCTGCCTCAAATTTCGGGAATTCTTCCAAGAATTCTGCAGTTGCAGCAACACAGGCCCCATAAAAGGTGATTTATGGCGAGGAGAGGGAGAGAGGGAGAGGCAGGACTAACTCCACTGATGCTCCCTGAGTGAGCCCATCATTCCTGGGGATGTGACCATTCCTGGGGATGTGACCATTCCTGGGGATGTGACAATTCCTGGGTTGTGATCATTCCCAGGGATTTCTTCACCCCTTAAAGAGCTGCCTTTAACCTCTGTGGTTGTGTCATCAAAAGGACACCACAAAACGCAGCCCTGGGAGCTTTGGGTCAGGGCGAACACAGCCCCCTTCCCCTGGCAGGGATTTTGGGAAGGCTGGGAACGTGAGTTTCTGAGGAGCTGGTCCTGAGCAGAGACCTTGCATGTGTACAGAGAGTGCTGATTCATCTGGCTGCCCCTGGAGACAAGAGAACATCTAATTAAGTCGCCCGCGTATAAATAAATGTACAAGGTACAACCGCGGGAGCACAGAGCAGAGCCGGAAAAATCTCAGAAATGCACGAAATGCTTTTCCTCTCTCTCTGGCAGGGCCAGAGCTCACCTCTGGGACCACCCTTTTGTTTGGAAATATCAAAGAATGAGCTTTTTAAATTTTTTTTCTCTGTTGCGGTATTAGTTTTTTTACATCAAAATTAGGCGGTTTCCTCTTTCCCCGCAGTTCAGCTGTGCCTTGGGTACACCAAGGCTTTGATAACTCTCCAAATCTAACTCTGAGAAGCTTTTTTCCTTTTTTCCAGCTCCACCCAAGGGTGTGTGGGGTCTGCATCCCTTTTTTGGGAAGAGAGTGGAAAACCAGCAGCAAGACCAAGACAGACAGCGAGCAATTAATTGCTGGTGCTGCTCTAATTGCCAGTGCACTGCTGGCCAGGCTGATGTGCCTGAGGCTGTGGGACAGCTCTGTGTGTTAATTAACCTCATTAAAGGGCTTTGCATTTGGCTCAGAAAGGGGTGAGACCCTGCCTCAGTCCAGAGGTCTGGGAATTATTTGGGGTTTTTTTTGTTGGAGCTGTGGGATTTCCCTCTGCCCTGTTCACCACCAGATTCCCAGGATTTTCGAACTGCCTGACATTTTCCCACCCCGAGCTGAGCACTCCTGGCCTCTGGATGTTCACCGCCATCAACCCTTCCCCGCAGAAGTCTTCCCCATAAAACCCTCCATCGTTATTTTTACAGCCCTTTTCCCTCGCTGTTAACACGCCAGGAGAGGCCTTTGTTGTGTTTTGAGGCAATTAGTTTTGATGGCATAACGAGGCTGATAAATTACCACCTCGGCCAGGAGCTTTGGGTGTTGGTGAGGTAAGAAACCCCTCGGTGTCTTCCTTCTGCACACTCATCAGGGATTTTATGGGGCCACCAGGGAAAATCCCAGGGGATGTCCCTGCCCAGGGTGGAATGGGATGGTCCTTGAGGTATTTTCCAACACAAACCAGTCTGGGATAATGGGAAAAATCCTTCCCACCCCACCCTGATCCCATCTGCAGCCCTTGGCGGTGACCAGGAGGAGAGGATTGTCCCTTGCCACTCTGCTTGCCTCATATCTTCCAAGCAGCAAAGCACAAATCATCTCCGGCAGTTTGACTGGTTAAAAGTGAGAAGATCCGAAAGTTCTTGCAAGTGAGTAATACTAATAATAATAACCTCTCCCTCCGGCTGCTCCAAACGGTGGGCTGGGAGATTATAATTAAATCCGTGATCTATTCACACTCCCACTGCTTCCCAAATCCTGCTGCTTCCCGGGGGAGATGCTGCTCCAGCCCACGTCCCACGCTGGAATTGTCACCATCCCAGGCTCAGCTGCCTAATTGCACCAGCAAGGTTTTTTTTAATGTGTTTTCCTCCATTGCCTCCATCTGATAAGGTCAAGCCCACCTTGAGGACAGCTGGCTTTTCCTCTTTGGCATCCAGGGAGGACGCAGCTGCTCTGACCTTTTACGTAAAACTCAGCAAAGGTGACCAAGAAATGCACAAAATTTATTTCCCGAAGCAGTTTGAGGGAAGTGGTTTGGGGATGGTTTATTTGTCGTGCCAGGTGTCCCAAAGAATCACTCAGGGGGGCAGAGCTCCTGACTGCTTTTTGTGGAAAATCAAGATAAGTAGGGATAGGCAACCTGCAGGAAGAACATCCCTGGCTAAAATTGGAATTTCATGGCTAGAAAAGGAAAGACACAAACAGCAACCTGCTCTGGGCTCTTCAGCAAGGCTGGGTTTTTTCTTCTACTTATTTTCTTAAAGTTGGGACTGTTTCTGCTGGAGGAATGAAAATTTAAGCTGGATTTTCCAACGGCTCCTTGCGAGGCCATTGCTGTGACCTGGTGGAGACTTCCAAGAGCTTGGCCACGGTTCAGGTGTGAGCATGGGAGCTACAGAATGGCTCTGTGAGGTCCTGGCTCAGCATCACCCAGCTGCTGGGGCAAACCAAGGTCATCTCCACCAAACCCACGAGCTCAGAGCCTGCTCTGCAAGGGAGGAACCAGATTTGGGACCTGGTGACTGCAGAGAGCTACACTGACCCATTTTCCTCTGGCTGATGGATACAGGCACTGGGAAAAGCTCCATAGCAACTGGATGTGCACAGTTTAATTATGAAATCCCCACGGTGCTCCCTTGCAAAGATAAATGGATCCAGGATATTTTCCCCCCTCGCAGCCATTAGGAAAGCTCTATATTTAGAAGGTCCTGTCCCACTTTGCCGAGTGCCAAACAGCAGCACAGCCTGGGGGAGGGCAGTGGGTAGGATGAGCAGGTCCAGGTCAACACATGGTGTGTCCTTCCAGGAAGATTTGGGAGCCTGAGGAGTTTGGTTGTTATCCCATGGTGGTTTGGGAGTCATTTTTTCCCAGGAAAAACCAGTTTCAGGCACTGCTGATGATGGTGGTGACATTCCACACCCTTTTGACCCCAGTGCCAACACCAGGTGTAACAGGGAACCCAAAAATCCCAGAGCTTAATCCCAACAGGAGGGACAGACCCATCAGAGCCGTTGGATCAGTATCACCCCCGGAAGATCTCAGAAAAACAAGGCAGAACTGTATTAGTGAGACTATTTTGGGTTCTTTCCTCGTTGTCTTTTGCCGAAGCTCTCCACAACAGCTCAGGTCAGCTCTGATTACCTTCAGCTGTCCCTCCTGTCCCCTGGCAGCGAGCACTGAGACACAGACAGCGAGAACTTGGAGATGGCACGATAAATAAAATAGATGCTATTATTACAGCCCTCGCCTGTTTGCTGCTGCCGTGGTATCTCTTCTCTTGTCTGACTTATTGCTGATGTCTTCTGTCAGCCCAGCTTGCCTTCCTCGCTGATGTGATTTATGGGCTGGGGAGGCAGAGCAGAAACACGGGAAAATTGCAGATGAGGGTGCTGGGAGGAGCCGGGGGGAAGGACAGGAGGGATTGTGATGAGGATGTGCAAATGGGTCCTTGTCCCCTGCCCTGTGGCAGGATGGGGTTGGGGACAGTGTGCTCAGACAAGCCAGCACCTCTGAGCTCAGAGAGGCAAAACCTGGAGCAGGGACACAATCCCTGTCCCTTGCCAAGGTGAGCTCCCCATTCCAGGTGGGAATGCCTCCAGCCTGGGCTGATCCTGCTGCTGATGGTGCCTAAGAATTTCTAGTTTTTACCCTTCAAGTGTCTGTAACTTTGGTGTAGTATAAAACCACTAAAACCTCAGTTCCCAGCATCTTTAGCCAAAACAATTTCCTCCGAATGGAAATCCAAGGACACCTTCCTCGCCCTAGAGCCCAAAAATATGAAAATAACAGTGGACTGGGGGGAGCAGGCCTGGGGTATTTAACATCACCACCTGAGGGTGTGATTGGAGAATTAAGGCCCAATATGCTAATAGGACAGAATTTATAAAAGGTGAGCAGCTCATGACCTCACATCCATTTTTGGGTGTAGCCCCACGAGGGGGCTTTGCCTGTCCTCAATGTCCCTTGAATGCCTCTAATAAATCTGCCTGCTTTTTACTCTCCTAACTTGCCTTGGCCTCCATTACACACAGCCTGTTTTAGGCATCACTGAATCTCCAGGCAGCACTGCCCAGCTCCAGCAGGAACCCCAACTGCTGCAAATCCATCCTGCTCCTTCTGCTTCCAGCAGTTTGTCCTCTCTCCTCGCCGTTCCTCTGCAGCCAAGGTGGTTTGGAGGCAGGCAGGAGGGAGAAACCACAGGCTGCTCCTGCTTTGGGAAGCTGTCCTTGCTGGCAGCCCCTGCAGCACGGCGGGATGATGCTATTTTCATCCCCAGGGCTGAGGCTCGTGATAATTGAAAGCTGTTCTGCTCGGTCCTGCAGCCTCCTCAGACTCCAGGCGCCTCTCACGCTTCCCTCCCGCTGCCAGCCCAAAGCATGGGAGGAATGTGGAAGTGCCAAGCAAACAATCCCTGATTTTTGGTGGATTTTATTGCACCTTCCATGAGAGCAGGGCTGTGTGTCCCTCGTGTCACTCATGTCCCTGTGTGGGGACATGAGTGTCCTCTGTGTCACCCTGCAGAGCAAACCCGGCAGTGTGAGTGACTAACTGTGTGCTGGGGAGGGGAGAGAGAGCCCAAAACCATCCCTGTAATCCTCCCCAAAACTCAGGGACAAGATGAGGAATGAGGATTTGCTTTAGAAATAAAAATTAAACCAGCGCACGGTTTCATTTCCTCGCTCCGAGCAGCGCAGGAATTCCAAAGGCAGATGCTGCTGCTTTAATCTGGATTTTTGGCCAGCTCTGCACACATGTAGCAGTCCTGCTTGGATTACACTTTTCTAGGATTACAGCTCAAATCCAGCAGTGCTTTTAATGCCTGGGATGGGGCAGAGCAGCTGACATTAATATTTTCCAGGAGTGCAAAGCCAGCCGGCAGGATCATCATTAGTAAGTCTGATGGAGGATTATAATGCAACCTGGAGAAATCAGCCCCACTGCTGGGTGGTTTATTTTTTTTCCTTGGGCCGTGTCACCCACTCGTTGAGCAGTTCTAGGTTCTGGATAATTATTCCAGGGAAAAATTGATGAGTGGAGTTGCTCTGGAATGCTGATGGAGCTGCAGAGCATGCCCAGGGGCTCAGCACATGCAGGGAATCCCAATTAGTGCCCTTGGGAGCTGCCTGAGTGGGGAGTCAGTGGAAACTTCAGCATGAGAGGCTTTGAAATTTCACAAATAAACACCAGAAGCTGGCAAGAGGAAGCCAGGGAATTCTGCTGGCTTTGTGGCTCTGGTCAGGCCAGTTTAACATCCCAAAGGTGCTGCCTATATAGAGGTGTATAAATTACAACTAATATTTGGGGTGGCCCTAAAGCATCCCTAGGAATCATCATCACTTCCCAGACAATCTTTTTCCTGTTTTCCAAGATATGGGATGATGGTTGCAGGAAACTGAATGAATTACCATTTATCAGCAGCCACTATGCAGAACCTTAAACGGTTAGGATCAAAAAAAAAAAAAAAAAAAAGAAGAAAAAGAAAAAAAACCCACAATTCTTTTATTTCCCAGTCATCTCAGGAAGATCTGGATGGTGGAGCAATTCCCCAGCTCCTGGATCAAAATGCCTGTTTGCCATAATACAACTCTGACAAAGCAGAGCAGGTAATTGCTCCTGTCAGCTGAACAGAGGAGAGTAAATCTGTAGGAAAATCAGTGTTTCCTTGAGCAGGGAATGCCGTTTGGAAGTGTAGCTGCTCTGCTACTGTTTGCTTGAACATCTGTGAACCAACAACTGTTGAGTATTCAGTTCACTCAGAGAAGAGCTGGAATCCCCATCCTTGGAAATGTCCAAAAACCCTGTGGATGTGGGGAATGGTTTAGTGGTGACCAGGGTGGTTGGACTCGATGATCTGGGAGATTTTTCCCAACCCAAATGATGCTGTAATTCCACATCTGCAGTGCCACCAGTGCAACCCACAAGTGACAGCCCAGCTTCCCTTGGCAGTGCTAAACCGAGCCTGGTTGTTAAAGCTGCTTTTAATTTTAATGTGGCTAACCATAAATACTGTCACTCCTGCTCAGGACAGAGCATCAGGCACTAGCTGCAGTGATTTGCTCTCTCTAAAGCTGCTGTTTTCCCAGTGATTCTCAAAGCCACTGGAAAGGACTTTGCCAGCGAGGTCACAGATCCTCCCTGGACCACTCATTGCCTCGCTGGGCTGTGGATGCCACAAGGATTTGTTGTCTATTTGCACATGGTGGCGTTTGGCAGAGCTTCAGCAGCTCCATGGCTGTGGCCAGGCACTGGCAGAGATGAGCTGAGCTCAGCTGAGCCCTGGGAGAGCAGAATCCTCTCATCCCATCTCTGTTTGAAGGTAGAGAGAGCTCAGGACGGCACCGCGAGGTGAGTTCAGCTGAGGACTCTGCCTCGAGTCATCTTGGCTGAAAACCACTCTGGGTAAACTTTCCATTTCAGTAGATTTAGGGAAGCAGAAATGAGGCAGCTTTGGGGATTTTCAGCGGTGGCAGAGGCTGATAAAATATTGAAGAGCCAGGCCATCTGTAGCTGCTGCCTGGGCTGGGAGCACAAACACCAACTGGGCAGCTCCTCTGCATGCCAGGAGCAGGAGGGCAGCTGGAGGGGCTGGATGGACACCCATCCTCCCTCTGGCCAGATGGCACCGTTTGCTAGGAATTTACATTCCTTTTTCCCTGGTTTTTGGGACCATCACAGTCAATAACGTGCAGGGGAGAGGTGGAACTCCCAGCGCTGGCTGTGGACTCGGAGCAGAGATCTGCTGCCTTGCTGTGACTTTAGTTAAATAGATTGTTGGTACACACAATTAAAGCAAAGAACTAAAGGAAACTGTTTCCCTGTGGGTTTGGTGTTGGGGTGGGACAAAGGAAGTTGTAATGAGATTTTCCATCTCAGGATGCTGCAATCCTTCTGCTTTGCTGGGTCTCCTGCAGAGTCTTTCTCAGCCTAGAGTTAGTCTGGGTCTAGAAAAAAGTCCTAAAGTGATCATGGAATGAGAAATTCTGTTCAAATGCCACCAGGATTTGGGAGCTCCCAGGTGAGGCAGTGCCTTGGTGACCTGCTGAGCTGGCGCTGGCATCTGCCACCTTCCATCCTGCCAAAACCTGGGACACTGGGAAAAATCTGGGAATTATTACCAAGCTCCAAACCTCGCTGTTCCCAGACCTTTCCTCTGCCTCCCTTGCAGCCAGCAGTGGGAATGCATCAAATCTCTGATGAATTATCAGCTTTTCCATTCCCCTCCTTGGATGTTTTGTTTTCCTGCCAAGCCTGCCAGAGGTGAAGCATCTCCTCCAAAACCAGCCTGGCAGGAGGCAAATTCCAGGTGTTCCGGTTTCACCTCTGGAATGACGCATTTTCCCTTCCCTGTGTTTCCCAAGCAGCTTTTAGACTTCCTTTAACCTTTTCAAACTCCTCGCTAGCAGGGCTTGCTCTGTTATTTCCTGATCGAGTTGGCATTTTCGCAGGAAAACAGCCTTTCCATAAAAATCGGTGATTTTCAGCGGCGACCATGGATTTATTGAATAAAAGCATGGATTTTTCCATTGGGGGAATGGGAATGATGGCTCCCCAGTGCCTCCTGGGCTGCTGCTCTCTGCAGAAGAACCAGCCAGGTGGGCACCTTGCAGCTGCAAACTGCCTCCCTCCAAAGAGATTTCATTTTCCTGAAATGATTTTTAGTTTGATTTTCTTTTTTTTTTTTTTTTTCCCCTGTAAAATATTCCACCTTTTTATTTTCCCTCCCAATTTCGAGCGAACGAACACAAAAAATAAATCAACTCCCAATTATTTCCCCCCCAACTGTTTCCCCCAGGGCAGTGCTGCAATTATGTGGAGATAAATAAATTTGGTTAAACAATGGCAAATTGTCCTGAGCTGCCTTTTATTACCAGGAAGTTGCGTTGGCAACTGGATAATTTGCTGATGTTATTTTACGTGATCCTCGCCCCTGCATCTATTCATGAGATTATTCCTGATGTTATATTGGTGCATTTAAATTAAGCAGGAAAGTGTTTTAGGGCTTTTTGCAATGATTGCTTATTTATTTTACTATCAATAATAAATTTCAACCCGAGCTTGAAGCTTCCACTTTCAAGGACAGTAAAAGGCAGCAGAGAAGCAGCTGGTGGCACATAAAGAGGAGCTCTTATGAAACTGGGGTTGTGGGGAGGCTGAAAAGAAGCTGAGCTGAGATTTCTGGGGTTCTTCTCTCAAATTCTTTCTCTTTTGAAGTGAATTTTGTCTTTTCTGGGCTCTGGAGTTGAGCTGGAGGGAAGGAATGAAGTTTCTTGATGCTGGAGAGATGTTGCTGTGGGGAATGGCTGAAAGGCTTTGGGTAGGACTGGTTGGAAATGGGGCTCTGCTGTTATTTTTAATGACAAAACTTTGATTTTTCATGGAATCACAGGATGGTTGGGGATGACAGGGACCTCAAAGCTCATCCAGTGCCACCCCAGCCACGGGCAGGGACACCTTCCAATGTCCCAGGGTGCTTCAAGCCCTGTTCAGCCCATCCTTGGACATTTCCAGGGATCCAGGAGTGGATCCTGTGCCAGTGTTTTCTGCAGAGAGCAAATTTCAGCCACTGCTCTCTTTCCTCTGACTTCTTTACAGTTTTAAATTATTTACATTTATTGTTCTGATGTAATTCATTGGTTTCATTCTCCATCCACTCTTCTTGGGATGGGGGAGAGCAGAGGCAAACCACACCTTTCACTTCAGCTCTGTTGGGTTTCAGATTGTAAAATATTCCTTTTCCCATATAAATCAACAGGAATACCACAGGGATTCTGTTGGGAATCCAGCAGTGCAGGTGGAGAAGGTCCTGAGCTCATCCTCCACTTCCCTGGGCTGCCCAACACCCTCCAGAGCCATTGATGGGCTGCCTAATTGGGAAATTGATTAATTGAGCAGCGAGGTAACAGCCTCTCTTCCTGCACGGCTTAATTGGATTTGCACTGCTGCTCTGCTCCTGCAGTGGAGATTCCAGCACTTCAGCCTTGGAGCTGAGCTGCCTTCAAAGGAAAAGGACCTCCTATGAAATCCCTGTGGGGTTTATGGGATTGCTTGAGGAGCATTTGCTGAGGTTGCTCCATCCCTGGCAGTGTCCAAGGTCAGGTTGGACAAGGCTTGGAGCACCCTGGGACAGTGGGAGGTGTCCCTGCCCATGGCTGGATGGAATGAGATGATTTTTAAGCTCCTTCCAGCCCAAACCAGCCTGTAATTCCTTTATTATCCTCCACATGGTGGAATGAATGAATGAAAATAGAGAAAAATCAATGCACAAACTGCACTGAGGTGTGTCTGCTGCTAATTTGGATTTCCCCCCTGTTCACTTGGCTTTCCACACAGGCCAACCCTTCTGCCAGATGTTTTATTTCAGCAGAACAACACTGACACAAACCTTATTTCCCCAGAATGTTCTTCCCCTTTAGGTCTTCCCTTCCCGGATCTGGCTTCTCCTGCATTCCCAGGATGTGTAATGAAACCTCTAATGGGTTATGACAAGCAAAGGGCTCTGCAGCCTGCTGGTTAATGCTCTCTTTCTTTGGGGTGTGGGGCTGATAGATCCTCTGCAGCTTTGTTTCTCAATTACCAGCCACAGTTTTAGTGACAAGGACGCTGTTTCCAGCATTTGGTAATAGAATCTTTATTATAATAATTATTTAAAATTAGAGGGTGAATGGGAACGCGGCAGACAGTGAGGGATTATTAGTGCTGATTAAAGCCACTGGCAGTTCAGGCAGGTATTAACAGACTGTTCCCTGAATGTTTTTCTCCCAGCCTCTCTCCTGGCTTTTATATTTTCAGTAGTGCATCTTTCCAGGGCATTTAACAGCAATTTCAGGACCCAGCTGTTGGATTACTCCAGAGGAGAAGTCACCAAACTGGGCAGTGTTTTCCCTGCAAGCTCCTGGGATGCACTGGAGCTCCAAAATAGCCCCAGAAGTGACAGAAACTCTGCTCTGAGGAGATGGATATTTGATATCTGATGGGTATCTGTGCCCCTGTGGAGCCAAACTGGTCTGTACTGGAGCACTGAGGGGCTCAGTTTGGAGTTCTGGGGGATTTTTTGGGAGACTTTGCTGCAATCCCACAGCCCCACCACACCATGCAGCCACTTCCCCCTCACTCCTGCCTGGTTTGGACATGAAATCACTGCTCTGGCAGCTCTGAGAACACATTTGCAAAGGGGATTTGCTGCTTTGGTCACGTTTTTAAGCAAACCCCTGGCTCTGTTTGCATTGACAGAATATCCCGAGCTGGGAAGGATCCACAAGGATGATCAAATCCACCTCTTCAGGATCATCCCAGGTGCCTGAAAGCCTTGCCCAAGTGCTGCTCCAATTCTGGCAGGTTTGCCCTCCCTTGAAGCCATTTTAAATCCTCTGTTTTATGGCTCAATCTGATCTAGTGCCACTTTTTCCTGGTGCCATCAGTGTTATTTTGCCAGGGCAGGGAGAGAGGCTCCTTTATTTCACAGAGGAAAAGGTTTCACCCTGTCAGAGGAGACAGCAGAGGGACAAATCTTTGGGAACAGGAGGAAATTTATCACACAGCCGCTGCCCAAAGTGGCTCTAAATAAAAACCAGGAGGTTGGATCACCTTGGGGCAATGTGGATGGAAGAGACAAACTTGAGGAGATGCTTTTGAGAAGTGCAGGGCTTGGCTTTAGAGATAAACTGAGTTTGCACACATGTGTATATATGGCATTGTAAAAAGCAGGAATGGGGTAGAAATCACCCCAAAAAAAAGAAAAAAATGCTGTGACAGAGACAGAGCAGGAGTCCTTGGGCAGCACAGACACCCAGGGCTGTCACTGCCACTGCCTGGCTCTCTGTCACTTTAACAAGTCCCTAAGCCCAACATCTCACTTGGACTAGGATGGGGATTTGTTCTAAGCACAGATGCTGCCTGGGAAGAATAAATTTCTAAGGATGGTAAATGAAAAACAGAAGTTCATTTTCATTTTTCCTTTTTTTTTTTTTTTTAATTTTCCCCTCAGCCTGTGATCCTGAGGAGGAAGGATGGTGCTATTCCCAGCCCAGTGAGCATTGCTTTCCCACCAGCTTTCCTCTCCACCCCAGCCTCCTGGAGCTGAGATGAGACCCAGGATGGACCCTTTTCCTTATTCCTGCAGAATTTCAGGGGGAAAAGAGCCCTTCTGTGCATTCCTGATGAGCCATTCCCATCCCCACTGCTCTCCCCCACTGCTGATGGGGTGATTCAGGCTCTGCCTGCCTCAGGGTCAGCTGTTTGCTGCTCCATGAGATCCCAAATTTCTCCTGTTTGGTGGGTTTTGGGTAGATTGGCAGGAGAATTCTCCAAACCCCATCCAGCCTGGCCTTGGACACTCCCAGGGATGTGGCAGCTGGATGGAAAATGGAATTCTTGGACACTCCCAGGGATGTGGAGTGGATGGAAAATGGAATTCTTGGACACTCCCAGGGATGTGGAGTGGATGGGAAGTGGAATTCTCTGTGCTGGAGCAAAGCTGCTGCGATGCTCCTGGGCTGAGGGTGACTTTTCTCAGGGCTAGGGCAGCAACTCTGCCCAACGTCAGGCTGATTTATGCTCCCTGGAGACAAAGCAGGGCTGAATTCTCTCTGTATGAAAGGCACGTGAGCTTGCATGTCCCAAGCTGGCTGCCAAACTCTTCATCTTGCAGGATCTGTCCTCCTGCCATGCCCTCAGGGCTTTCCTAAATCTCCTTGGCTTGTCTAGTAGCTAAAAAAAAAAAATTAAAAAAATAAAAAAAGAGCAGAGCTGACAGCAGAGATCTTCCTGGAGGCTTTCTGAAATCCAAATTAATGATGTCATCTGTGATGGTGCAGAGCTCTCCCTCCAACACCTGTGGAAAAGGAAAGGTTAAAAGAAAAAAAAAACTGAAAAATAAAGAAGTTGGAGTGTGTGTTTGCACTCTGCACTGCTGGTGATGAATGTGGGGTAATCACCAAATCTCTCCTTTGGAGTAGTTTTGCTTTTGGAATTTCTTAGGGAGGTTCTGGGGTGCCTTGGCTGCCCTAAAACAAATTCCCAGCAGACTGGAGGTGATGTTTGCTGTGGCCAAAGCTCAGATGTCACAACTTGGGCAGAGTGGGGAGCTCAGGACTGAGCAGTTTTGGGGCTGAAACCTCCCATGAGGACAACCTGTGATGGCAAAAATTATATATATTATATAATTTTATATATGTCTATAGATTATATATAAAATCTGAGGGCAGAGCAGGGATTGCAGCATCCTCAGCCTCCCCAAACCAACCTGAATTTCGCCCTTCCTCTGCTTTGACTGGAGCATTTGCCATCCAAGGGATTGGTGTCTCCTCGCGCCAGGCTTAAAAATTAATTATTAAGCAAACAACCAAGTCCCACTTCCCCTCTGTTCCCCCTACCAGTGTTCTGGAGGATAAAAAGGGTTTTTACACAGATGTCCAACCACAGGCAATGCAAAACACCCTGACCTGCAAACATCCCCAGGGAGCCCTGGAGCATCAGCATCCTGCAGGCTGCACTAGACTAGAACTGAAACGCCTCCCTCCCTCCTCCCAGCATTTTCTGTACTGAAGGAAGAACAGCTTTCCCTTCCCCCAGCCAGGGATATTCATAAAAACCTGGATTCTGGCCAGCAGTCTGCCTCCAGATCTTGCTGGAGTAGATCACTTCTAGCTCATCCTTCTGTGCAGCAAGAGCCTGGCAGTGCCTCTGGATGGCTGAATCCATGGGGAAAGGCTCTGGTGGCCACAGGAGCCTCCCAGGGCCACCAGGGAAGGCACTCAGGTGGCTCAGGGCACTGCTGTCCCCTGCTCAGCTCAGCTCAGCCTTGGAATCAGCATTTCCCACTCTGCAGCTTCATCCCTGCTGCTCCTGGAATGAAACAAGGATATTGCCCAGCTCCAGCTGCCAGGGATGATGTTTCCCACCTGCAGCAACAAAAGCAGGAGTCAGCACCTTCCCCCCTCAAGACTCCCCAGATTTTTACCACCAGGGACAGCAGGGAGGTTAGGAGCCACGAGCAGGAGGAACATTCTGCCTTGTAAGGGGAAAGCACAGCAGGAGAAATGCAGCTCTGGCGTGGTTTTGGCAGATTAAACCAAGTTTTGGAAGGAGGATCTCTCCAGGTCTACTCCAAGGCTTCAGCCCTTCCTTTGGGGTGCAATTAATGGGCTGTGGGGTTGTGATTTATGTCCCTCTCCCCTTAGAAAAGCCAAGAGCAGGCAAGGCAGGCAGCAGGAAGAAGGAATGGGTGGAAGGCAAAGAGATCTCCTGGGTAGAAGAAAACAGGAATTCTGCAGAAGAAAAGTCTGAAGGCAGAGATAATTCAGGATGTTCGTGTTTCCCACGGAGAGGAAGAGACTTCAAGAGTTTTTATTTTTACGAGTTCACTCCTCCCGTGGCAAGGAGTAATGGGATTAAAATAGCAGCAGAAGAAATTGTGGGGGAGATCAGAGAAATTTCTGTCAGGAGAGGGTTTGGCTGAGCTGGTCTTGCCTGGAAGGTGAGGAAACGAGCTCGGTAATTTTTCAAGGTCCTTCCAGCCTGTCTCCCGTGACTCTGGAGCCATTTCCTTCTCTCTCTCCCCCTCCTGCTCTCTGGTTTGAGGTGGGCAAGGTCTTCACTGAAGCTTTTTAGCCAGATGCCTCCAGTTAGGAAGTGTGAAAGGTCCCCGAAAGTCTCAGCAGCTTCACTTTGCCCATCATGAAAGACCACATGCCTGGCAGTAAGGTGAAGCCCTGCCTCTCACTCAGAGTGCAGGAGGTGGAATTGATCAACAACAGAGAGAGAGAAGCATTCCTGTTTTATCTGTGCTGCATCTCCGGGGTTATCTGTGCAGTGAGGGCACAGAGGAACCTGCAGCATGGAGATTGGGCCACTGTAAAACCCGGGGCACAGGCCAATTAAAGAGCAGCTGGACTGGAACTCCAGGCCAAGTGGCACACTGTCCATTTGCTCGGCTGTTTCATAAGCAAAATGCCCTGCAAGGTTAATGAAAGTGCCAGGCAAGCTCAGCCGGAGCGAGGCCAGCTGACAAAAACAGGAGCTGACACTTCCCAACAAGCTCAAGAGTGAGAATTTGTTTAAATGTAATTAGCTGGTTGGAAAAAAAAAAAAAGAAGAACAAAAGAATCCCTCTGGAGCCCGAGCCCTGTGACTGTTTGCTGTGCCTTTAGATTGAACCAATACATCTTCCTGCACTCAGCAGCCAGGGAGGGAAAAATCCTTCTCGTCTCCTCTGAGAGACGTGGGAGCTGCTGGCTGCTCTGCTGCCTCGCTCCCAGGGTCACACCAGTGCCAGCCAGTCTCTGAGGTCCCATTCCCAGTACCTGAGGCTGCCCAGGGGTCAGGAGGGCAGTGGTGGCATTCCCAGGGGGAGTGGGGATGTTTTGGGGTCATTTCCCGAGGGGCACTTTGGCCCCAGGTGTAAAACACTCACAAAGTGCCACTGTCACCAAGGCCAGCCCCAGGGGACCTGCAGCTCTGCTGGCAAGTCCTGCACAGCCCCACAGCACCTTCCAGTGATGCCATTCAACCAGGTTTTGTCAAATATTGAAATTTAACCTCCTCTCTCCATTCCTTGCACTCTCCTCCCTTCCCTCCCCCACCAAGCAAGGGCCTGAAAATCTCACGTTCTGGGCAGAAATTAAAACCACCTCTGGCTGGAGCCTTTCATCATTAAGTGTTCATCACTTTGGAGTGTCTCCTAAGGTCAAGAGCATTTTGCCAGAGCCATTCATCAGCCCAGCTGTTGGTGCATCCTGCAGGGCTGTTCCTCAGGAAGCCAAGGTCGGGCAGCAATACCCCAGTGAGGTGACCTGCTCGTTACTCTGGGAAACAGCTTTTTGTCAAGGAATGGCCCTCAGTGAGCATTTAATTTGGATTTAATAAGGCATCTAATGTTTGTTGAAAAGGACACTGTACCTTCAAGGTGGTTGTCGTAATTGGATGGAGGATATTTACCCACAGTGTTTATTAATAAACCCCTTAGAAGATGGAAATTGAAAGCAGCTCCTTTAATGTCTTCCCCCGATGCCCAGAGGGATGGGGTTGGGTTGGCAATCAGAGGAATCCCAGCTGCATCTAGGACTGGGAATGCTGGAGTTGGACTGGGATGCTGGGTGTGGATCTGGTCGGTGTCACCTGTGCAGGGAGGTGGGGACACAGGGAGGTGGGGACACAGGTACCAGTGTGGGCACCCACATCGCCTGCCTGGGAATGAATCACCCATGGATCTGCCCTGCCAGGGAAAAAAGGGAAAGCCCTGAGTTTATTTTTGGTGCCTCTCACTCCACACCTCTTTCGAGGCATCTGTGCTGGGGAGCTGAGCCGCCTCTGCCCTGTTCCCGTGGCTGCTGGTGGCACCACGAAGAATTCCAGCAATCTCTGCACGAGATGTGCCAGGGAATATCAAAGCCTCGTTGTCTTTTGATTTCTCTTGGGATATGGAGAAATTCAGGACTTGAGAAAATGGAGAAAAAAGGGAAGAATGGTTTTATGTGTTCCCTCTGCCAGCAGCCCTGAGAGGTTTGTAACTTCAGGGAAATGGGGTGAGGTCAGGGCTGCACTTAAACCAGGACAGCATTGTCAAGGTGTGCTGCAGGCTGTGAAATCCAGGAATATCCACTGGGGAATGGCACATCCTGCTGAGGGAGCAGCCCTGCCTGCCCTGCACCCATCCCAGACCCTCTGCAAGGGGGAAAACATGGTTAATCTCCCAAAACTGGAGCTCCTTTTCCACCAAGACCCCACCAACCTGTGGGTTGCCCATGGTGGCAGAGCAGCAAAACCTCTGCTCTTCCCCCAATAATTCACTTTATTTTATCCAGTGTTAAATGTAGAACTCCTCATGTGCCATCAGGACAAAAAACCCCAAATGAGCTGATACTCAGCTCCAAAATGACATCACCAAATCGCGGAGATTCCTTCCGAGGATCATTAAGGAAGATTTTTAAAACAAGCCGGACTAATTTCAGGCTGCGTCTTCCCGTCGCGTTGTTTGGGAAGCCCTGACAGCCAGATGGATGCTGTGGGAAGCCATTAGGCATGGCAATTCATTTTTAATCCCATTACCCTGCCACACATCAGTTTTTAAATCAAAGGCTGCGCCTTTCCAGATGATCCTGCCGCTATTAGGTGCTGTCTCTTGCTCGGGGTTGGGGGGAGAATAGGTAGAATTAATTCTAAATATGCGCCATAACGTTAGATTGATTTCTTTATTAGCCCCTTTTATAGTCAATTCTCTCCACGGAAGGGCTCTGTCATATCTCCTGCCGACAGAAAAAGATGGCCAGGATGGTTTCAAATGAAGCCAATAAATGGGGGGATTTGTGGATGTGGGATATTTAAGGGCAAATCGTTACGGATGGGCTACCAAATTGGGGAAGCAGAGACTGAATTAAGGCTCCTGAGGTCTGACATCTTATTTGCAAGATAAAAAGCAGGCCTGGCTTGGGGACTGATGAATAATTTGGAGTTTTCAGCTGCCCTTCCTGGGTTTCTAATGGTCCTTTCAGTCGTGGTCTGCATTGTTCTGAGGTGGTGAATCAGCCCAGATTTCAGATTTCCTTGTGTCCTCCCAGCAGAACCACTGTCCCCAGTTTTAACCTTTCTCCTCCACCCCGTTCCAGCAAAGCACAACCAAAATTATCCCTCGGATCAGCTTGTATCCCTCCCAAATCCCACGGGGCACGAAAGCAGCGACAATTTATTAGCAGCATCAGTGTGTTTTACTGCTCATCTAAGAATATCATTAATATTCTTTCATCACCTTCTCCACAGCTTTAAAACCTCCTTCATAACATTGAGCTCACGCCCGCCGAGGAGTGAGCGAAATTTCAATTTTTATTTTTTTTTTATCGCCCAGAAAATCCCTGCGTTTTCACATTTTTTGGCATCGTGTCATAACATCTCAGAGGATGGGATGTAAAAATACCCCAAAACCAGATTTCAGACGCCCTGGAACATTTCATTTGTGATTTTTTTCCCACTAGTGCATTTTCCTGCTCCGAAGGTGAAACGATTTGGAGCTGGTTGATTAAATTACCCCACTGTCACCGGATTCTGAGTCACTGCAAGATTGGTTTAATATTGAAAAATAATATTTCCCTCCATCAGCAGCTTCCTGCTGAGGGTGGTGCCCAGGACCTCAAGGCTTTCGTCATCCCTCTGCCTGGCTTAAAACCCTTTTCTCCCTTTTTTTATGTAGAAAAATGGCAATTTTCATGGGAATGCTGCTCCAACACAGCTTTGCCAGCCCTGGCTGCTGATTTGTAGGGATTTGTTTCTTGCAATGGGAGCTTCTCAGCAGAACCCCATGAGCTTCAGCATGTAGGAGAGAGGGATGGAGGATGGAGGGATGGAGGATGGAGGGATGGAGGATGGAGGGATGGAGGGATGGAGGGATGGAGGGATGGAGGATGGAGGGATGGAGGGATGGAGCGCAGGCAGCTCATGGCCAGGAATTTCACCTATTTAATGAATTTTCTCCTATTCCAGTGCACTCAGAGCCATCTTTCCTAATTGCTTTGCCCCTTTGGTTAGGGTTCCAAGGATTTTTGGGTGAGGATTTGTCCCCATCCTGCAGGAACTGGGCTGCTGGTGGCTCTGGGGGGTGTTTGGAGCTCAGGATGGTCCATGGGGGAGACCTGAAGCTTCTCACTTTCCCCATGAGCATCTCTTAGGATCATTTAGGATCTCAGGGCCACCCCTGAGCTGTCCCTGATGAGCAAATCCCCTCATGAACCCCCCAGATCACCCCATTCCCTTGGGAGAAGCACTGCTTGTGGTCCATCCCATGCCATGGGGGCTTTGGGGTGGTTTTGTGGGATTTCTCCCAGTGGAGGCTGGAAAGAGGCAATTCTCCAAAGACCAGAGCAGCTCTGCAATCCAGCAGAAATCCCAGGAGCTGGGAATCTGTGTACTTGTCATGTAAATGAGTGTCCTCAGCGAGCTGCAACACAGATCCGGGTTTTAATTCCAGCGACACAGCGGGAAAGGACATCCATCATCCTGAGTAATGGATTTCCTGTGACTAATAGACTTGCTCCTGCATTTTCCAAGGGCAATGCCTTCACTGTCCCTCCTCTCCCTTCTTCTCCTGGAGTGCCTTGGAGGGGTCCAGGAGCAAAAAAAATGCTTCCCATGGAGGGGGAGATGTGGTTGGGATTCCTCCTGGAGTGCAGGAATTGCAGCAGAGCTCCCTGTGCTGCTCGTGTTGATGCCTTAGGATTTTTAGTTTCTATATTTTTCGCATATCTGTAATTTTAGTGTATAACTCTGGACTCCATACAGGGTGCTCAAGCTGCTGTTCCCAGCATTTTAGACAAAACAATTCCTCTCAGTTGGGAAAATCCAAGGACACTTTGCTGCCTCAGAGCCCCAAAATATGTGAAAAAGAGGGAACTGTGGGGAGCAAGCTCAGGGTGGTTGATATCATCACCTGAAAGTGTAATTGGAGGATCAAGGCTGATATATTAATGGACAGAACTTATAAAATGTGAAGAACTCATGACTTGTTGTCTATTTTGGGTGTAGCCTCTCGAGTAAGATCTAAACACACCTTAAAGGCCTTTAATAAATTATTCTGCTTTCCATTCTCCTAATTTTGTCCAGCCTCTGTTTCAGGCTAGCTTTGTTCAGCCTAGGGATTTGACGTTTGTGATGTTTTCGATTTGATGTCCAGCAGGGATTTGATGGACCATTTGGGCTAAAAAAATCAGGAGTCAGGAATTGTGAGACCCAGAACTCTCATTTCTCCCATTTCTCATTCCCATTCCATGTCAAACCTTGTGCTAGCAGAGAAAGCAGACCCGGATTCTCAGCGTGGCATTAAAAAAAGAGAGCTTTTATTATTCAATTCCAACTTATATAGACTTTTCAGAGGTCACCCAGATTGGCCAGCTCGAAGCCTCCCCCTAGGCCTGATTGGCCAGGCCTGAACTGTCTACATCCGAAAAACTGTTTTTAATAACCTCCAAACTTTATCTTTGTTCATAAAACACGGGAAGAAAAGAGAAAAGCTCCCATGAGAAAGGTCTGTGCTAGCCACAAAACCTGGCCATGCTGCTGCTCCTTGGCTTGGCGAGACACCCAGCAAATGAATTATTATTGGGGAAGCGCTGCAGGTGCCGCGGGTGAAAGGCAACGTTGTAATTGCAAAGCGCACGCTATTAAGTGGCAGATTGGATGAAACCTTTTCCTAAATGAACTGTGTTTCAAAACACGGCTGCTCCCGCGGAAAATGAATTTACTTTTTAATGTTTCTCGCTTTAATCTCGGTTCTTAAAGAAGATTTACGGTCTCATCGAGTCCTGAGAGTCAATGTTAAATTATTGTAATTTATTCCACATTATGTTACGTTAGTTTTTGCCACATATGGTATGTTACATTAATTTAGCTAATGTATGCTAATTTTGAGCTAAATTTAAGTCACGCTACCCAAATAGTGTGGAGATTGATGGCTTCGAAATTAATGTCATAATAGGAATAATTAATAGTAATAATATGGAGACTTTGGCATTGCTGCTTTGGAATCCTGAATGTTCCAGCTGAGTTTCTCGTGGCTTTGTAGCATGACTCACTAACTACTCAGAGAGGGAAGAAAGAGACCTTGTCTCTCCTTTATGGGGCCATAAATCAGCCCCATAAAACACAATCCCAATTCTTGATAGCCCCCTTGCAGCAGAAATTGTTGGTCCCCGTGGCAAAGGACCTCCGAGCTCAATAATCTTTTATGCCTGTAAACTCCACAACAGCTGGACATTAAATCTCTGGATTAATTCAACAAGTTTCTGCATTCCTCTCCATCCTGACTTTATTTTTTTTCGTAAGGACAGGGATATTTAATGGCAGGGCAGGGCTGTGACTCTCTCCATCACCCTTTCCCCCTCCTGCCTTTTCCTGGCATTCCTCATTCACCAAATCAGCTGGAATTTTGCATGGGAAAATTTATTTTCTTCATTGCTGTGCAGCTCCTTCCCTGGAGCACCAACCTGGTGGCTCTTCAGAAAGCCCCAAACCCCCTAAACTGCATTTTCTGGTTGAAATTCCATTTGTGCAGGCTCTCCCCATTAAACCTGCCCTGCATTTACAGAGTTATTAGCGGGTGCATTAATTACAACAGGCTTTGATTAAAGGCACGGACCGTAAAAGCAGATTAACGGCCTCCTGATTTTAAGCTCCTATGTGAAACCAGCCCAGAAAAACCCCGTTGTTTTGGGAAAAATAAATCCTGTACCTTGCTGTGGGCAGAGCCTGACCCACCCTGTAATCTCGTGTCTCTTGGCTGTGCTGGATTAATGGGACCTCGGGAGGATTCCCTCCGTGCCTCTAAGCCTTTTTGGTGTTATTATTTAAGAATATTTAATCTCGAGGAGAACAAGTAAACATGAAATTGTCATTTGTCCCACTTTGGTGGCTGAAATGCTGTTATTGTCGGGGAGGGAGGGGGAAGGCTGGAGGAAGGAATGGAAATAGCTGCTAAGAAGGGAAATTTCTAGCAGATTTTTGAGGAGCTGTGCCAAACCCCCTGTGCCATGGAGAGGGCAGAATGCAGAAATTGGGGGAATTTGGGCTGTTCAAGTGCATTCCCTGACCAAACCATGCCCTGGAGCTCTCTGTCCCATAAATCTGGCTGTGGCAGGGCAGGGAGGAGCAGGAGGATGCTCAGTCCCTCTCCTTTCCTTCTCCCCAGGGCTGAGCTGCTCCATCAGGAGCCATCCCTGTCCCAGCCTGGGGAGGCTGTGGCTTTAGGGCAAACCACAGACTTGTCCTCAGATATTTATAATTGCAGGGCAGCCTGTTGGGTGGTTTAGAGGCATTTTTTGGCCCTGAGCTGGCTTTTTTTGGGCATTTTTTGACCTTCTCACTCCTCTGCATGATCCCAGTTGGAACACCCAGCACTCACCTCCAGGGTCTCCACTGGACCATCTACCTGTCACCACCACATGAAAAACCCACAAAGCAGCAAAATCCCTTCCCAGCCTCTCAGCAGCAACCTGCTGAAGCCTCTCACACACATCCCTTTATTTTTTTTTTTTCTGCAGAGGGGGGAACGGCTTTCGTTCCAAATATAATATTTGCAAACTATTGGAAACCTGCTCCCCGGAACCCCAGGCTGATGTGAATAATAAATTCTGAAAATTCGGTGCAGGCAGCCCAGGCATGGGGGGTGGGGATGATGGAGGGAGCAATATCACTTGGCCCCAGGCCCACGTCTCGGTGGCCCTGCAGAAACTTGCCTGGTGACAATGACAGAGATTTTATAAATGGGTCTATTTGTTATTGGCAGGCAGGCACCAGCACGAGCAGCACAATCAGCCTCCCAGCAGACACAGCCCTCTCTGTTCCACGAAATGTTGTGTGGAAACATGGCCATGGAGCGGGTTTGGAGAGCAGGGCTGGTCTGATCTGCCTTTTTGGGGGCTAAAAGCCACCCTGAATGTCCAGCTGTCACCCTGGGCTCCCCCTATCCCAGTGTATTTTATTTTATTGCCCAGGTGTTGGATTTGCAGTACACTGCACTGGCGTGCTGGGATTTGCTCCTTGCCCTCAGATTCCCATTATTGATGAGAATGAACCCCAGTGAGTCATTTTTTAGGACTGCACACCAGAAGAAAGGACTCTTTAACCAGCCAGGCTGGATTTTCTGACCCGTGGCTGATTCCCCAGCCCATGGGGAGACAAAGACCCCTCTGGCTCTGCTTTTTTCTGCAGATTTGGGCAATGACAAGATTTCGGCTCAAGCAGAAGCCTCCTGCTTGCCCAGGCAGCAGGAGCCTGAAGGGAAAACCAGCTCCCACCTTCCCTTCATTCCTCCTCCTGGCAAAGCCTCTGATGGAAATGGATTTCAGCTCCTCCTGCCAGATGGTGAAGTGAACCAAGGGCTGCAGACAGAGATCGCCTCCAGGCTGAATTGAAAACGCCTCAGTACATTTTATTTTTGTCCAGGATGCCTCCTAAGAGCCTCCCAGCTCAGCCATCCTGCAAGCAACACCTGAGATGGGCAGGGAGCTTTTTCCTGCTGCAGCAGGATGGATTTTTCACTGGTGGATCTTTGGATTCCCTCAGATGGCTTTTGTTGCCCCCAGGTGACTCCTGCTGACCCTGCATGACCCAAGGCAAAGAGTCCCTCTTTTCCCTTCTCCCAGGGCTGGGTTACAACCCCTGCATTCCCACCCAGGGCTCCGCTGTGCTGCCAGGAAAATCGAGAATAATCCTTCATCCCTCTGGAATTATTTAGCAATCTCTTCACTCGTGCAGCTCTCCAGCTTCCCAAGGGAGAGCTGGGAATGGGTCAGGACCTGCAAAAACCATTTCTCAAAATTCCTTCTGCAAATTCTTGCTCCTACCAACCCTTGAAAAGGGATGTTCACCCTCAGCAGGGGGAAAAGGAATTTATGGAAAGGAATGTTCTGCGTTTTCCCCAGTTTTCTGTATTCCCCACTGATACGTGCTCTGGAGCAGAAGTTCCTCCTGAGCTCAGGTCCCCCCATGAAGTCATGTCCCCACACTGGTGACATCAGTCGTTGCTATGGTGGCAGTGTGGAAAAAACCCTCTTTCACTATTGTTTAAAGGGAATTATTCAGTGCATCCCAGATCAAAAGCACCGGGATCTTGGGATGTGCAAAGAAACTCAAACAAAGCCCAAAAATAGCAATATTTGGATAAGCTGGGTGACAGCCAGATTGTCCTGTGCTCATTTTCCTGTCTGCATTATTCAGGGATTTTTTTGAAGCTGCAGGGAGCTAATTCAGGAGCTCAGAGGCACCTTCCCTGGAGCTTTCCATGAGTTTTCCACACAGCTTTGGCACAGAGACATTTCTGCCAGGCTAGCTCCAACCTCCCCTTGCTCCTCTGCAAGTGTTCAACACCCCTGGGTTCAAGGGGAGTCACTTCTCTGTATGGTTTCTTCAGGAAAAATGAGAAGTGATCCCCAAATATTGCTGACAGCAGCACCTGGGGGTTGCCAGTGTGCAGGAAACATCTGGAAAACTCATCCCTGGAAGTTTTCAAGGCAAGGTTGGAAAGGGCTTGGAGCAACCTGGGATGGTGGAAGGTGTCCCCTCACTCAAAAATTGTCACCCTGGGCCACCTCTCCAGGAAATTCCATCTGGTATTCCCAGCCAAAGTGGCTCAGCAAGGCAGATGCCAATGGGATGGATATTCCACAGCTCTCCCAAGCTTCCCAGCCCATTGATGCCACCTGAGTGCCACCAAAGACACCCCAAAGAGACCTGGGACATTTCAACAATACAAAACCACACATCACTGTGGCTCAGCGTGTGCAGCGAGGATTTATTTTATTTTTTAAGTAATCAAATGTTTGGTTTTTTCCTTAAATGAAGGGTAATTTCTTACTAAAATAAACCCTTTCCATTAGGAAAATATAAAGTGTGGAAGATTGGGAGGGTTTGTGTGTGCACTGGGGCTTTTTTTTTTGAGGCGAAACGTTGGAATTACTACTCATCATCAAAAATAGAGAGCTGCTGGGAGGCTGTGTGTGAGAAAATTGCCAACCCTTATTGAATCTCTTATTTACTTGCAAAGTAGAGGAGAAAGTAAATAAGGAGCTCTGCAAAATATCTGCATCCCTGGCAATTTCCTTGTGGGCAATCACAGCCCCCACCCACGGGCTCAGCAGTAAATTGTAAATCCCAGGCGTTGGCTTCCTCTCCTTCTGTACATCCATTACAGTTTAACTCAGCAATTTTGACTTCCACCCACTTTGGTGGATGGGTGGAAAGAGGGGGAGCAGAGAATGGGGAAAAAAAAAACCAAAAAAACCCAAAAAAACCCAAAAAAACCACTGCTGTATTTTCAGCAGGACAAATTACAGTTGATGTTTTATTTCCAGCCGGAATGCTGGCTGGTAAATAAATGTTTGTGTGGTGTTGTCTCTCCGGTGGGTGTTTGGGGTGTTTCATTCCAAATCTCCCTACACACAAGGTCTGGGGTGTTCCCGAGGTGAGATGGAGCTCAAATCCTGACTTTTCTACTTGAAACCTCTGTAAAAAGGTTTTTTTTTTCTGCTTCAAACATGTCCAAATCCCTCTGCTGGTCCAGCTCCAGCTTTTTTCCTCCCTTCCTCCTTACAGCCTCACGTGAGCTGAACCTGCCTGGGTCTAATTTGCAGATCTATCAAAGTTTGTCAGATTAAAGTTTGCTAAAAAAAAAAAAAAAAAAAAAAAGAGGTAGGAACTTCGAGGGATCAGAAGAAGTTTAAATTGAAATCCTGTGTAAAACCTGCGCTAATCCTCCCCCACTGACAAATTTTAATTACCCAAAGATATTAAGGAGAAGGCGTGTTTTGTGCCTGCAGTCTTTAATTATGATTTTAGGCTTCTTTAAAGGGACAGCCCCAAAGGGAGCAGTTCAAATCAGCACTCTGAGATGGAAACTGACTTCCTTTCTCATCCTTCTCCTCATCCATCATACCTGGAATTGTCCTCAGTGAGATTCCCGTTGCTGCTGCTGCTGCTGGATCAAACCCCAAAAGGCAACCTCAAAACCCATCCAGGCAACCAAAACACCACCAGGATCCACCCTGGATCCCTGTCAGACACATTTAATGGATTTCTTGGAGTGTTCACGCTGTTAAATGAAAAATAGTGGAGAAATATCCAGATTCTCAGAGTTTTTTTCACTTAATAATTTTTATTTTAGGCTCCAAACCCATCATTTCCTCCCACAAACCAGAGAATGGTGACCCAAGCTGTTCCCTCCCGGTGCTCCTGGTGGGATTTGCCTGGTGAACATCACTCCCCACTCCCAGCTCCCACCTCTGGGTATTGCATAAGGCACCTCTGGGACTGCAGAATGGGAATTTAATTTCCACCACCAACAGCCCGGAACCAGAATTGTACAATTTCAAGCCTCAAGAGGTTCGCCTCGCTCTCCATAAAGATTTTATGGCCCAAGTCAGAAATCACTCAGCTCTGAGCTTTGCCCAGCCCTGTTGCATTCCTGCTCAGCCTCAGGCTGGGGAGCATCAGGAGCTGTCAGATCCATCCGTGGGCAGGGCAGGATGGAGCCCCTGGGACACCAGGGGAGCTCTGCTGTTTCCAGGTCACTGGAGAGGGAGGTTGAGGAGCTCACAAAGCTGGCAGGTTGGGGTTTTTTTTCTCTTTGAAATTCAGTTTTTTTTTCCCCAGAGCAGCGGGAAGAGGAGCTGTGGAATTCCTGGTGGTGGATTGTCCACGTGCAGCAAGGAGGAGGTGTGGAAGCTGCCAGTGCCATTCCCTTCCCACCAGTATTCCCACCAGTATTCCCTGGTGCTGGGATGTGATGCCTAAACAGGGCTAGCCTGAAACAGAGGTTGGACAAAGTTGGGAGAATAAAAAGCAGATTAATTGATTAAAGGCCTTTATGTGCATTCAGGGCAGACAGAGCCTGCTTGAGAAGCTACACCTAAAATAGACAACGAGTCATGAGTTCTTCACATTTTATAAATTCTGTCCATTAACATATTGGGCCTCAGTTCTCCAATTACACCTTTAGGTGATGATGTCAACCACCCCAAGCTTGGTCCCCCCAATTCACTGTTTTTTACATATTTTGGGGCTCTGAGAAGGCACAGGGTCCTTGGATTTTCCAATTGAGAGAAATGTTTTGTCTAAAATTCTGGGAGTGAGGTTTTTAGCTCTTTATATGGAGCCCAGAGCTGCACACCAAAGCTGGAGATACATGAAAATTAGAAACTAAAAATCCTCAAGGCATCAGATAGGGATGCTCTCTAGAATCCTGCACCTCCTGCCTCCCCATCCCAGCCCTGGCTGTCCCTTCTGGCTGCTGCTTGCTGCTGGCTGGGATTCCCTGGGAAGCTGCAGCTCTGATCCCAGAGATCCTGGAGGTTGTCCAGCTCACCTCCCTGCTTTGGTCACTCCTGTGGTTCACAGCAGGGACTTTCAGAGATGTCCAGCCTTCAGCAGCTCTCCAAGGAGCGACCATCTCCAGCTGGAGATGATGCTTCATTCAGCAATTTATTGCATTCTGATCCAGGCAAAATCCCCACCAGTGCCTGTGGATGTGACCTTTCCCATTCAATTGTTGTTGGTGGTGTTTGCAGAGAAGGAAAAGGAAAAAAAATTGCTTTTTCCCCAAACTGTCACTCTCCTCACGCACGAGCAGCCCTGAAATGAAAGCACTGCAGCTCTGCAAAGGCTCTTAGCTCCAATCCTAATTGCTTAATTAAGCTGTCCTGATCCAGGTAATAATTGCAAACTTTCTATCAGAGGAAGGTTTGCCGAGTTAAGCAAGAATTGATGGAACATTTACAATTCTGACAGAGCTGCCTGCAATTTATTTCCCTCTCTTTTCCGGGAAAAGTCTCTTGGAGCTGAACATCTTCCCCCCTGGAAGGTTTTATCTCACCCAAATTGAGGTGTGGGACTAAGGGTGGTGCTGGGGGAGCCACAAAGAGCTCCCAGCATTGGGAACAAGGAGCAGCAAACCCAGCCAGCTCTGCACTTACCTGCAGGGAGGGTTTGGCACTTCGACAGCAATAAAAAGAGATTTAAAACTCATCAGCAGGATGGCATTAAATGTACCCAGAGAAGCATCACAGTGCAGATTTATCTGCTGCTCCCCTCACACAGTGACCAGGTTCCCCTGTGCTGGCCGTGGTTTGTGTCACAAAAGGGGAGAAGCAAAAAAAAATCCCAAAAAGACCTTGCAGGGTTGGGGACATGGCAGCCTGGGAAATGCCCTGCATCACTCCATCCTTGCAGTTCTCGCTCATCCTAATGCAGGTTTAGATTGGATTTTAGGGAGAAATCCTCCCCTGTGAGGGTGGGGAAGGGCTGGGAGGGATTTCCCAGAGAAGCTGTGGATCCCTGGAAGTGTCCAAGTGGCAGGCTGGAGAACCCTGGGACAGTGGAAGGTGTCCCTGCCCCTGTCAGGAGTGGGATGAGATGATCTTTAAGTCCCTTTCCACCCCAAACCATTCCATGATTCTCTAGGACTCATCAGCTCCATCCAGCAATTCCCCTATATTTTTCCTGCCCCTATTTCCCCCCTGCCATCCCAATCCCAGTCCCATTTGTTCCCCCAGTGGGACGAGGAGCCATTCCTCCCCTGCCACTTAAAGATTCAGACCAGGAAGAGACCAGTTGAGATTGATATTGTCATGGTCTGCCTTTGCAGGAGCCTCACGAATAAATTTCCCTTTATTAGACACAAAGGCTGCCATTCCAGCCCCTCCATCCTCATTATTCCCTGGGAAATATCTCCAGAACCCACCTCAGGTTCTGCCTTGGTGGTCAAAGTCCCTCCTGGCTTCTGCTCCTGGCTTTGAGAGCCAGCAGGGAGCTGAGAGCCTTCTCCAGTGGCTTCCCTGTGTCTGCTGCTGTTTCAACATCAATTAGATTAATTTCCTTGTCCCTGCAAATAGGGATGGATTCCAGTGATGAGCATGATAGGTGAGGATTTCCCCACTTTGTGGGGGGAGAAAAAGGGAATATTTTTAATACTCTCCACATTTTGAATGTTAAAGTCCTCCCACTTTCGGGGGGAATGGCACTGCTGGTCAGAGAAAAATCTGCCAAAATCTGCTGGTTTGTTTAAATTTCAATCTGCTGAAATGAGGCAGAAGAGGAGAGGGAAAGAGTGGGGCAGCAGTCACATCCCTCTTGTTTGCAGGCGAAGGGGAAAGCTGGCTGAAATGCATGCAGGAGCATGAGGGAGCCTGCAGAACAAATATTGCCTTCTGGCCCTGCATGAAAAGGAAGTTGGAGGCAGTGGAGAGCTGAAAACAAACCCTCCTGGTCACCTCAGCTTTCTGAACATCCCACAAGATGACCAGCAGGGATGTGCCAGGGATTCCAAAAACCCCAATTTTCCCCCCTTTGTGTGGAAATTCATGTGGAATACACAGGACAGGGATGGATAGTCCTCCCTGGGGTGTTCCTGAGCCTGGAGAGAGGCAGAGTTTGGGTGAGAAGAGAGTCAAGCAGAGCAGGGAGGAAGCAGAGTCCAAGGGCAGAGATCAAATCAGCTCCACCAGCACTCAGCAAAATCAGAATTATCTCAAAGGGTCCCTCCAGCAGGAGTGGGACCACGCCAGCACCGAGCTCCTGCGGAGTCTGGCAAAGGAAAGCTTTGCTAGTTTTCATTTTATTTTATTTCCCTCTCTTTTATTTTTCTCACAAAGCCCATCGAGCAGCTGGGGCAGAGGCAGCTTGAAGTGCTCGCTATAGATTTTCCCCCTTATTGACGAGCTGAGGGAGCAGAGAGGCTTGTGACACGCCGAGTTCAGCCAGGGCACATCTAAAAACCAGTTATTGGCTGAAGCTGAAGGCACAGGGCAGGCGAGGGCTCGGCAAAAGCAGGGCATGGAGCTCCAAACTGCTCAGATGTGAGAGGAAAGCTGAGCAATCCCCCAGATTTCCCTGTCCCTCGGCCCCAAACCAGCATTTCTCCTTATTGCAGATATCGAGGGCAAGGTGGGGTTTTCTTTGCCCCCATTAATGAAGGCGGTGAGTTCCACCATGGCAGGGAACAGCTTTTACCCCAAAAATCCCCATCCTTTCCCTCCCTAAGCATCTCCCCATCCCACATTCCCCATTCCCTGTTTCGGGAAATTCGCCTTGTCCTGGAAATCGCTGCCACCATCTCGAGGCCATCGGGGTCACCCAGCCCTGTTTAGTATCTTCCCACCAAGTCCATCGATCTGGTTTTACACACAGCAGCTCCCTGACATAAAAACCCCGCAGACAGCGATGATTTACACCCGATTTACACCCACGGGCCAGCGGCCTTTGAGGGGATTAAAGAGTTTGGCGCATTCCTGCCTTTCTCCCTGCCTTTTCCCCTTCCCAGCTGTGTGCTGCCCCAGAAAGAAGGCCAGAACCCCAAGGAAAAATCAGAGGAATCCCCTGTGGGATGCAGAAAGAGCCTCTTTTCCAGCATCTCCTTCCCGCTGCTCCACCTCACGGTCCCAGGGGCATCTCCAGCCCTTTCCCCCTTGAGAGGAACAATCCCAAACCCACCCAGGCCCTGCTGCTCCTGGGAAATGGCACAGGAACGACACCCCGAATGATGCGGGGAGAATTTCCAGTCCTCTCGCCCATTGCCTAACGATTTTTGCTCAACTAAGAACCGAAAAAGAGCAGCATCTCTTCGCCAGCCGGCCGAGAAGTTCCCTTTAAAACCCAGCTGTCAGGGATAAAATGCAAATAGGTGCACGCAGGGCAGCAGAGAAGTGATCTGATGCCTTTGATTGTTCCTGCCCGAGCCTCGTAAATCATCGCCGCCTCAATCCTGTGCCCTGCTTGCTAATTCCTGCCATTACCGCTCCATTTATCCACAAGCATCGTCGGGTTGAATTCGAAATGTTGGTTTAATGTGGTGCTGATGAGATGGCAGAGCGTTTACGAAAAGTACAGCAGCAACCTGCTTTGGGGAGAATACAGATTTTTTTTTCTTTCTCCCCCCGTTCAAAACAGTGATAATACAAAAGGAAATAGCATCTCTGGCAGCAGCTTCAAAGGCAATTGGAGTAATTTTGCGAAGGATTTTCTGCTGTCTATAATCATGTGCTTTATTCTTTTGATTTGCCCTCGCTCTGATGCTCGGAGCTCGGCAGTGGGTGTGATGAAGGCCATGCCTCGGGGGAACACAGTCCTTCACCTGGTTCATGCGCAGAGATGTTCTCGCAGGATTGGGATCACATTTAAACCTTTCCCCACACGTGCCTGGCTTCACTTCTGGGCTGGGATGTCGCCCGTGGGATGTAAAAGGTGTTCAGGGAGGATGGGATGAGCTTTGGGAGCTCTGTCCCTCTGCTGGGAGGTGTCCCAAGCAGTGAATGTCACCTGTGTGGGCTGGCTCTGAGCACCACCAGTGCCACCAGCAGCCCTGGCATCAAGGATTTACCCTGTAAATGATGTGAGGGATGAAAACAGAGCTCTGCAGAGGGACTGGAGCCACACCCCAGTCCCACATCACCTTTCCATCCCACTGATCCACCCTATTCCCATCTCCCACGGAGCATCAACCGCAGCGTGGAGGTGGCTGCACCCACCCTTCTCACGGAGCAGGAGCTGTCTGCAGGCTGATGGAAAACCAAAAAAAAAAGCCAAATATCAAACGGGCTGGAGGCAGCCGGGAGCAGCGCCTTTTGATTCCTGCGCAGAGCAGGGATGAGTTCAGCCCTGCCGGAGCCATCGGGCCTAAAGCACAGTTAATTTCCCATCGACCGCTGTCTCCGGGATGAAAGGAGGGTTTTGAAGCGAGGAGTTGTGAATCCCTGTCACGCAGGAGGGCCGGGGCTGATCTCCGGGGCATCGATCCTCCTCCCGCCCGAGGGCAGCGCGGCGGCATCGCCTGCGGGCAGAGCGGGGAAAGAGCATCGCATCCAGGTGGGATTCCAGGTGGGATTCCAGCTGTTCCAGCGGTTGAGCAGCATCTCCCCATCAGCAGCTGCTCGGGAAGGGCTGAGCCAGAGAGCACCAGGCTGGCTGTGTTTCCAAACTGAAGCGAAATTCATTTTTTCCGGGGGATTCAGGAGGAGCGAACGAGAAGGCAATATTTACATTCGGCTGCGATGTGTCACCGGCGTGGGTTACTCATCCCTCCCCTGCCAGGCCCCGCAGGTGACAGTGACAGCGACAGGAGCTGTGACTCACCAGCTGGGACGTGTCTCGCCAATGTGACTTCAAACACGGGACACCGGAGGGGGATTGTCACCTTCCAGCGAGCGCTGCCGCGCATTGCCAAGCACAAGGACACCCTAAAACCTGCGGGTGTCACCCACTGCTGGCCCTGCAGTGACAGGCTCAGCCCTCGGTGGGTCACTGCCATGTCCCCTGGGTTTGTCCAAACCCCGGGAGCTGCAGGAGCTCCTTCTCCTCAGCCTGGTGGGTTGCTGTGCTCGGAGTGCTGCTCCAGGAGGTGTTTTTTGGGATGCTCACCATGCCAACACCCAGCACTGCCCCTTCCCCGGGCCGGGAGCAATCCCAGGGAGCAGCAACCCCTGGATAACTGCAATAAACGTGCTGAGAAATGGGCACAGCAGCGGCAGGGCTGGAGCAGCCCCGGGCAGAGCAGGCTGGTGCTCTGCACTCACTACCTGGCACAGACAGGGCAGCTGACCTGGCACTCGTTTGTCCATTAAAACATGAGATTCCCCAGGGATTCTTCAGATTCCCGTGGCTCGATGCCAAAAGGGAAAGCAGGATGGGATATTTTCCAGCAGCTGTGTGGCAAAGGGATTCCCCAGGAGCTGGCTGCACACGCTGGGCTCCACCTCTGCTGGCTTCAAATGACTCAGGCCACTTCTCAGCACCTAAAAATCTGCTGCAGCCTGGAATACAAACCTGGAAATGCTCAGTAACGCCTTCACCAAAATCCCAGCACTGCTGGCTTCCCACCTGCCTCAGTTTCCCCAGTTCTCCCAGCATCACCTGAGCATCACCACCGGAGCTCCAGGGGGACATCAAACACCTCGAGTGCTTGGCAAGAGGTTTGCATGCAAACATCAATCCCCATCCCCAGAATGATTAATTACTATTTGCCTGCTATTATTGTTTGTTTTCTATCAGCATCCTTGCTTTGGTTCTCTGCTGAATCCCACTCCTGATGCCAAGCCAGGGATATTTTCGGAAATGCAGATTATATAATATTTACATCTGTGCCACTTGTTTATTCCTCTCTGTCGGTTAATTTTATTACTGCTCCTCTCTCACGAAAGCAGTGATTTGCAGAGCCAAAAGCAGGCTACGTGATTTCAAGGATGCACTAATTTTAATAATTAAAAAGCTGCTGCCTTCCATCTGCCCGGGCAGGGGAGGAGAGGCACCAGGAGGGCACGAGGGATTTTTTGGGAAGCCCCTCTCTGCCCCAACCCAGTGCTCCCCCAAAATTCGATGGGGTCTCACACAGTCAGGAGTGTGTCTCTTGGTTTTCTTGTCTGGGAAGAGGAAAGAGACGCCAGGAAGGGAGAATAAGTAATTAGTGGATTTTTTGAGGGCTTGAGGAGGAGCTGGAAAGCTTGGGCTGAAATAAAGCTGCATTTTCCACTGGTCAGAACCATGACAGAAATCAGAAGTCTACAGCAAAGGTTCTGCTTGGTGTGGCCAAGGAAGGAGCAGCCAGCTGGAGGGAAACATTCTTCACTCCATCAGACTCTGGGGAACCCAAAATTCAGCCCAGGCACGAGGGGTGCCACCGCCAGCAAGGACAGGGACAGTGGCACAGGGCCACCATTCTGCAGGGACAAATCCCTGGGACAGCAGCCCCACAGGGGAACAACTGGGCATCATAAAGTCCCTTTTGCCCTTCCAGAGTGTGTCCAGAGGGTAAACCAGGGGTTTAAAAAGCCCCAAAAGCTGCTGGCTCTGGAGCAGCCCCACTGGGGACACCCAGCAGCAGAACAAACCAGTTCAGATGGTCAGGAAGGACTCACTGGAGGATGGAAACCCCACAGCAACCCATGGCTTTGCTCTTTTCCAGGCTGGCTGCTTGGTTGCCCAAGCTCTCCCCACATTCCTGATCTTCCCTGCTGGAGAAGCCCCAGAAATTAATCCAAAGCCTCACAGAGCTGCTCTTTCCCACTCCAGAGCCCCGAATTCTCCCTCCATCCCACTCCCGTGTTTGACCGAACTCCTGCAGGATTCCCACTCGGAAAACAAAAGCAGCATCTGCAGCACGTGGGGAGGGAAAAGACAAACAACAGCGAGAGGTTAACAGCGTTTCAGAGCACAAACCCCCCTGGCACTGTCACCACATCTGAGCACGGGATCTGCCGAGCACAATCCAAAGGAAATACAAAAGGTGCAAATCAGGGCAGAGCGGGGACAGTGGGACAGGCGGCAGGGGGGATTTCTCCGTGGCACGAGCTCTGTGCAGAGCAGCAGATGTCTGGGCTGGCAGGAAGGGGAAGAGGGGATTTGTTTATGGAGAGGAAAAATAATCTTTTCGTTTGGCTCGTGGATCAAAACCTGAAACTTCATCCCCGAAGACAGCGATTTCGCTGGCGTTTCTTCTCACAAAAGCTGGACCATGGCAGTGCCACCAATCCCTGCCACTCAGGGGACACCTCGTGGTGCCCAGCATCCCACTCATCCCTGCTCCAGCCTAATGGAAAATACAAAAACAAAAACCCTGAGCATGATGTATGGGATAATTCCTGCCTCTCCTCCCTTCCTGCTGCCTGGAAAAGCAGGAGGTGATGCTGAGTGCACCGAGGGTTGCTTCCCCAGCCAGCCAGCCCATCATTACACACCATTTGAAGTGCAGAAACACTTCCAAGGCTCTGCTGAGAGCAGGAGCAGAGGGAGGGGGGATTGTTTGAATTGAAAACCATTCCCATCTCCAGCGCAGTGCGTTTGCAGCAGGGCAGGGTGAGTGTTGCCCCCCAGCACCAGCAGAGCCACCAACCTGGGAGCTCTGCTCTGCCCCAGCTGAGGGCCAGGAGGACATTTCTGAAGGGCTTTTCTGGGAGCCAGCACGGCTGAAAGGCTGGCAGGGAGCCACAGGAGCTCTATCCCTGCTCCCTGCACTAATCCAAGCTTGCTCTCTGCAGCAGGAGCAATGCCCAGGCAGCACCTTTCCAGCTCTGCCACCTCGGTCTGGCTGGCAGAGAATCCCAGAGAACCAATTCCCTTCCCCTTCCTGCTCTCCTCAGGTGCTCAGGCTAAATATGCTGCTGCCCAGCATCCTTCTGGCAGGGTGAGCTGCTCCTGCTGCAATGGAAATTTGTCCAAAAAAGCTCTTTTCTCCAAGCCAGACCCAGGGAAGGGCATCTCCTCACGTGCTGTTGGTCCCAGACCCACCTGAGGGCCAAAAAGCAGCAAAAAAAGGATGATCAGAGAGAGGGCAAACCCCCAGCATGGTGGGGTTGTGTTTCCCTGCTGGCACATGCAGTATCTCAATGGTTTTCCTTGCCCTGTATTTACTTGAGGACAGAAAAAAAGCCAAAAAACACTCATAGAAATATTTTTGAAGCAGGTAATAAAGCTCAAAGGACAGTGGGATGCTCACTGTGTCTCACTCCATCCTTCCAGGATGGGACAGTGACAGCCCACACCCCAAACACCTGTGGGAACAGAACACAGAAATCCCATGGGATGTGCAGGAAGGCTCAGAGGAGGCAGCTCTGCTCCTGATCCCAAGCCAGTCCTCCTCTCTCTCCTCTTTCATCCTTTAATTTTAGTTATTGGTGTTGGAGGCTGGACCAGCTGACCCCATTTTCCTTCCAACTTTTCTCATTCTTAACCCTGTGTTACCAATAAAATGGATTGCAGAGTCTCTCATTTTCAAACAAAGAAGGGCTTAACCTGAAAAAAAATAGAAGCTCGGGTTAAAAGCCTTCAAAATGGCTTCAACTTTTCTCCAGCAGGAGGAAAAATTTCTGTATTTCTTCCCCTAAAAAAGCAGGTGGTGTTTGCCATGAGGGTGCAGACTGCAGTGATGTTCCTCAGCCTGTGTCTGTGGCAAAAAAAAATCTGTTTGCCAAAGACATTTTTATTCTGCTCCCACACAAGCTCCTTCCCCGCTCAGCAAAAGGGAATTTTCCCGTTTTGCAGGAGGGAAAGAAAATATCTTTGCTGTTATATCACACCAGCAGCCACACATAAACACATGGGCCCAGCAGTTCCCCTGGATTGTCCCTCCAAAGGAGGTGTTGGTGTGACATCAGCTCCACACGGGAAAAGTAATGAGTTATGTTAATTGAGCTCATCTTCGCAAATGGATATTGCTCCTGCAAATAGACACCAAAAAAAAAAAAAAAAAAAATTAAATATGTTTGCATATCATCTGCATGGAGCTCGAATCCACCAGCAGCAGGGTCACCCCAGGGCTCAGAAATCCTATTTTGTGAGTGACAGCAGCTCTGACCTTCATCCCTGCAGGTGATAAAAAACCCATCAGAAATGCTCTTCTGCACCCCCCACTCCCCTCTGCACCTCCCAGAGCTGACCACAGCACCCTGCAGGCTGAAATTCGGCTTTCAAAGAGCTTCTCTGGATGAAGGGACTGGTTAGTTCCCCCGTCCTGCTCCTGCCCTCCCCTCTCCGGGCTCATCTCTCGTGGCCCAAAGTGATTTTCGTCTGTGGTCACCCCAGAACAACCCCAATTAGGGCTCAGAGACCAATTAGCAGCGCGTGAGCTCTGGGAGGCTGTTTGATTGAAGGGAGCTGAAGGACACTCGCCTGGCTCGGGCGCTGCAGAGCTGAGGATGGATGGGGAATTTTGAGGGAATTTTGAAGGATTTGAGAACCCAGGAGCCTCCTGCCCACAAGGGCTGCTGCAATGGGGTTTTGCTGGTGCTGTGAGCCCTGTGAGGCTGGTTGAGCCTGCATTTTGGTGGGTTTTTTAGTAGCAATGAGGGAAAGACACAGAGCAAAGAATCATCACAGAATGAGAGAATTATGTGGATTAGAAGAATCAGAGAATTATTAGGGTTGGAGGAATTGGAGAATTATTAGGGTTGGAAGGAACCTTCATGCTCATCTTGTTCCATCCCTTGCCATGCTGTTTTCCTCTATCCCAGGTTGTTCCAAGCCCTGTCCAGGGTGGCCTGGAGACTTCCGGAGCACTTCCAGAGCACTGGGATGTCACTTTGCCCTCCCTGCCCTGTCACCAAACCTCCATTCATTCCCTGCAGCTCCTGCTCCCGTTTTTGTGAAACCAAAGAACTTTGCAATAAAAACACCTCCTCCCAGATCCTATCGATCCCAGGGCAGGAAGAGATGGAGCATTAAGGATTTAAATGGAGACAAGTGAGTGTCTGTGGCTGTGACACCCAATAACCCCCAGCAGCACCTCCATTCCTGGCGAAAAACAAAAAAAAACAACAACCATTTGTTCAATCAGTCATTAACGAAGGCATAAATCATTAGGAGGATAATTCTCCCCACATTGAATTACTCCTTTCAATTACCTGGCTTTTTTTTCTCCTCCCTCCTTTCCTTTCATTCCTGCATTCCCCGAGGAGCTGAGTGCACTGGAATCAACTCAGCCAGGCTGCTCAGGCACTTGTTGCCTTCTTTCCCTTTTCCTCCACAGAAAAAAGGAAAGGAGAAAATGAAAACAGCGATGTCAAACCCCGTGGCTTCCCAGGAGAATCCCCCTGCAAGGTTTGGGGCTTTATTTACCTTCCTGTGGAACGAGTCCTTCTGGAAACCAGGGAGAGGGAGAGGGGTGGTGTTTTGATTTTATCTTAATGAACATTACAGATCCCTGAGCTGCGCCTCGCAAACCTGCTCAGCGCCTGAGACGTGATAAAGAGACACAGCCAAACGAGATTTAATCTGCCCGACATTTCTGCACCGCTGCCTCAGCCCTAATGGAATCTTCACTTGTTTGCAGCCTGGCACAAACCAGGAATGTGCAGGAGAAAAATCTCCTCCTGGTCCTACCCTGGGTTGTTATAAAATGAGAAGGAGAATCCCTGAGGTATTTTTGGGAATTTCCTTTTCCCTTCTCCATGTCATGATTTCCCACCCGCCAAAAAAAAAAAAAAATCTCAACTTCTCCCTAAACTCACACCTCTCCAAGTCCTGCAAAGCAGAGGCTTGGCCATGATATATTTTTTTTTTTCCACAAATTTCTTTTACTTTTCCTTTTTCCTCTGACATCCATGGAGGGATTAAAACATGTCTCAGTTTCTCTCCTTGCCCTCTGCACTGACCACCACCAGCTCTCCCAAGTACTCGAAAAAAAAAGTTAATTCTTAATTAAGCTCCTCCATTCTGTTTGATATTCATTATTCTTCTCATTACTTCTTAAATCAGCTGAGTTTCTTGCTTTTTTTTTTTTTTTTTTTTAATGCAACTCAGCCTATTCTCCATTCACTAAATCCTTTCAATCCCTGAATTGCATTTTTGTTATCCTTGCTGTTATTGCTTACATCCTGTCTGGGCCAGCGTGGCATTTAGGGGTTTTTTTCCTTCCCTGAGGCTTGGATTTGTTTATGTGACGTGTGTATGGATATATAATCCAGAATTTGCTGAGCAGCATGCGAATTGCAATCTCCAGGAGAATGGCAACCTGCACATTGCCAAAACGAGCATCAGTGAAATATGGGAAATTAATTTAGCCCCGCGAAGGAGATAATTACTATTTTGCAGATTGAGAAAGTGGGGCATAAAGAGATTAAGGCCTAAGGACCCAATCTAGCCAAAACCCAATCATATGCTTAATTTAAAGGAGATTAGATAGTTCCCTTAAAGCCAGCAGGAGCAGCCACTGCTTAAAGTCAGGCACACATGGATGGTTGTGGTGAGGAGATGAGGGATGGGAATATTCTGAATTGGGAGGAGAGGAGGGAGGAAAAGGGCTCAGGGCAGACCCAGCTCCAAAAATTTGGAATTTACACCCCTCACCCCATGAAAGCTTCCACCCTGCCTGGCCTGAGCTGCTGCTGCTGCTTTTCCAGATTAATTGCTATTACCTCCTAACGTGTGTTAAATGCATGGAGGTGCTCGGTTAAGCAGCTTTAGGAAATTATACAAGAATTAATACATTGCAGGCTGCTGTCTGCCCGGGTTAATCCAGCCACGGTGTCACTGCGTGGGAAACAGCAGGGAAATGTGATTTTCCCTCTTTTCCATCCTCCCTGGGGACATCACAGCTCCTTCCTCTCCACCCTGTTTGGGCTAGGGATGCTTTCTGTGCCTCCTTTCCAGGTACAGCAGTGGGGAAACAGCAGGAATTTGGAATTCTGCTCACTGGGATCTGCTTTTGCCACCAGCTGTGATGTCCCACAGGGAGAGAGGGAGCTGGAGGTGCCACATCCAGGAGGAAAACCCTCCTGGAATCAGGGATGGAGAGGGGCTGGGCAGCCTGGAGGATGGAGTGGGTGATGATGATGATGATGATGATGATGATGATGATGATCCTGCCCATCCAGAACGCTCAAAGGCCAAACCTGACACGTTGGTGACACGTTTGGTGGCCTCTCCCTGAAGTTTCACCTCAGCTTTGGAGCTGGCCTGACATTTTAATGCTGACTTTTTGGGGTTTTGTTATTTTTTAACGCCTTGAGAGCAGCTGAAAGCACAGCAAGGACATCTCCTCCAGCAGAGCTGGGATGCACATCCCGAGGAATCCGCGTGCTCCATCTCCACCCTCACTCCCCACGTGTCTCCCCACGCTGCTCCTCAAGCTGCAGCCATGGCCAAGGCTGCTCTGGTCCATCTAACTTGCCATAAATCTTTCAAATTAATGTACAAATACAGTTTGCCATAAAACACCAGCGCAGGAGAGTTATGCCAGTCTTGCGGGAAAGTAATACCCATCTTAATAAAGTGTGTAAATACATATTTATTTGCTAGACTGGAACCAAAGAGGCTGTTCTGGTCTGCTGGAGAAAAGAAATACACATTTTAAGACTGTCTAGGTACATAATTACCTCAGAGAGGGAGCGAAATAAATCATCAATGTCTTCTTGCTCTCTGGGAAGGAGCTGAGCTCTCCTTTCCCAGCAGTGAGCATCCCAAGGCAATGTGCAAACCCAAAACCCACCCAGGGATGGTTGGGGAGAAACCAGTAACACCCAGTGTGCAATCCCAAAACCCACCCAGGGATGGTTGGAGAGAAACCAGTAACACCCAGTGTGCAATCCCAAAACCCACCCAGTGATGACTGGAGAGAAACCAGTAACACCCAGTGTGCAGAGAGGTGGAGCAGCCTCTTCCCCCAAGCCCTGGAAATGCCTCTGGAACTCTCCCAGCACAGGATGTGTTTATTGTCACTGAGATCCTGACCCTATGGAGACAAAGTGAAGTGAAGGAGAATTGATTTGGGAAACACAGCCTGGCTTTACCTGCCTCCCCACGGCGCCTGGGGAGGGAGCTGGAGGCTGCAGATTGCAGCTTGGAGCCAGAGTTTGGAGCAGTCTGACCACCGCCCTCCATCCCTGCTGCTGCTCGGGACATAACCTTGTGTGTGAAGAGCAAAGCTCAGCTCATTTGGAGGCTTGGCCATCCCGTTTGGTGTGAAATTCCTCTCTCTCTGCCCGTGAGGAGTTAATGAATGGAGGGAATGATGCCTTAACGAGTCGATGGTGGATGTGCAGCTCCGTCAATACCGCGCTGGCAGCATCCTCCTGGCCACCTGCAGCAGGAGCTCGCCGTGTCTGCAGTATGCTTATCACCACCATCAATTATTTATCGGCCTTTTAGAGACAGTTTCCAGCTGGGTCCCACAATAAAGGGCTGCTGGCTCCTCTCCCTGTCTCCCTCCTCACAATCCTTCTCCATCCCAAACCTGGCCACGGTCAGGGCAGGGGGACAGAACCTCAAACAAGGACACAGCTCCTTTTTTTGCCATTTTCCAAACCCCTCAGCTCCTTCCCGAGCTGGCTGTGCACGGGAGATTCCCAACCTGGGCTCTGCAGAGCCGGGAAAAGGCTGGAGCGAGGGGGATGTGCGGGGAGGACCAGGCGGGGGATAAACTTAGCACAGCCCTCGGCAGACTGTCACAGCCGCGGGAACACCGAGGGGCCAAGGGCTCTGCACACCCAGATGCCCAAGTTGCTTTTTCCGAAGAGCTGGGAGGTGCCAGACTGGGCTGGGTTGGAGAGGCAGCCTCGGAGAAGAAATATGAATTATGCATCGCGGCCCAGCCTGGAGAGCCTGGGTGATAAATAATTCTAAGTAGGAGCTTGCTACATGCCTCAGCTGCAGCCTGCCCCTACAGTGCTTTTTTTTTCTTTTTTTTTAAATTTTTTTTTTGAGGAGTACTATGGATTAGGGAGCTCAGTTTGATGGGTTAAGTAGTTTTTGCAGTGGTTCTTTAGGCTGGAAGATGCATCTCCTTTTGCAAGGCCCCTGGGAGCTGCTCTGCAGTGTCATCCTTCAATCCTTGCTGCAAGCTCTGGGTCAAAACACACCCCAGAGAATCCAAACCCTGGGATTTGTCCAAACAGATGACTTTTGTGTCATTTTGATGGCAAAAGAGGATTGACTCTCCATCCCACTGTTCAGGGGGTTCAGCCCTGGCTGAGGTGGGATGCTCAGAGATGCCTGGAAAGGGTTAAATAGCATCATTGCAATTAATAACTCCTAATGACTGCTTGCAAATGAGGGCACAGACGGTGCCCCCGTGCCCAACCTCTGGCAATGCCCCAGGAGCTGTGCAGGAGCCCAGAGCAGGTGATCAAAAGTCTGTGCTGGCTTAAAAGAAACCTGTGCCATGTGTGAGGAGCAGCTGTGGGAGTCCAGCCTTCTCCTGGAGGAGGATTTGCTGTCCCTCAGCCCTTGGACAAGGGGTGATTGACAATGAGAAATGGGATCAATTCCCATGCTCTGGCTGCACCGCTGCCAGCCTGCTGCTCTGGGAGAAGCCCAAGGAAGGAGCAGGGCAGAGCTCAGAGTGATCTATCTGCCAAGGATCTCACTCAGAGAGAGCCAAGGGGCTGCAGGGTCAGGAGCTGTTCCTATCCACCAATTCCCAGCCCAGTGGGGTCTGGCAGGAGCAGCTGGAATAACGAGCTGGGTTTTCTCCAAGGGGAAGGGCAGATGGACAGGGAGTGGCTGTGCTGGAGGAGCTGGCATTGCCCTCCTGCCAGCTCTCCATCCCCTGATGGAGTTACCTGCTCATTTTGGTGGCAATTGGGGAGCAAAAAGGGACTGGCAAGGGTGAAAGTGCCACCTGCCAGCCTGTTAAACACTGTTTTGGGAACATACTGTGCCTTCCCTGCACTCCTCGATGGCCCCGAGGTCCCCAAATCCCACAGATCCCAAACTCCTGCAGGTTCAGCAAGCCCAGAGGGCACAGGGACAGCAAGAGTGTGGCACACCAGGACTGTTCCTGCAGCTGTGGACGAGGTTTGGACCTTGGCACTGAGCTGGTGGGGTGAGGAGAGCATCCCTGTCACTTCAGCATGATTCTGAATTGCTGCTCACCCTTTTACTCACCATCCCTGCAGGCTCCTTCCCGTAAATCCAAATCAATTCCTCCACAGCAGAGCTGTGCACCCAGGAAAATGAAGCAGAGGAGGCATCAGAGGCTGTATTTTCCAGCTGGTGTTGGAAACCTGTCGTCCCTGTTGATGTCAGAGGGAGTTTTGAGTCTGCACTGGGTCTGGGTATTTAATCAGAAGTGATCTCTCTGAAAAAACACAGCAAATTAGGGGCAGAGTTAAGAGCAGAGCCCAGGAGTGCTGATCCCCACTTCCCTCCTTTAATCACAAGACGAAGCTTTGTCCTGATGGAAAGCAAACAGAGGAGGACAGGGACAGAGCTTGGCCGTGAATTGGAAATGTTCTGGCTGTTTCTCAGGTCTGAGTTGTTAATCCCAACTTCTCTTCCCTCATTCCCACGTCTCAGCCTGCAGAGGGAATGTGCAGATGTGGATTTGCAGTCTCAGCCATCTCCTCCACCTGAGCAGGCGTGGTGTTTTCTGGGACTGGGGGATCTTCATCCCTATAAATTTTAAAGGCAGTTTGACCTGCATCTGCCAGAGGTGCTTGGCCTGTCCAGGAAAGGAGGATCTGCTGTCCTTCCCCCTGGGATTTCCCTGCACCCCAAGCCAGCCCCATAACCCAGAATAAATCTGAGACATCCCATTGTGTCATTCACTGAGAATCAAACATCCCGAGCTGGAAGAGACCCACAAGGATCAGCAAGTCCAACTCCTCTCCCTGCACAGCACAACCCCAAAAATCCCATCCTGCCTCATTTTTAAGCAATCCCCCCCAACCTGTGGCTCACCAGTGGTTTGGCTCTGGGATAAATCCCTGCCTGACCCTTTGGGGGTCACTCTGTGTCCTGATGAAATAAAACACGAAGCATTACACATTTTTCCTGGACGAATCTGCTGCTGCAGGTTAGATCCAGGGTTCAGGAGGCTCAGACTGCCTGACACAAGCAAAACCTCCCTTCAGAAGATGCATCCCTGAAGTGGTTTGTCTCGAGCAGCCACTTGGCTTTCCTGGGCTGGAAAGCAGGGAATTGACTCCGTTTCAACTGCTTTAATTAAACGGAGTTAAAACCCATCAGCGCAAAGTTTCCTGCGATGCCCACACAAAATCTGTTCCACGAAAAAAGCAAAAATACAATGGCTATTACTTTCTGTCAAGTTCTACAGGGTTTTCTCTTTTTTTGAGGGAGGCTGAACAGCTCATTCTGCACCAGTTAAATTCCGGCTGCTGCTCCTAAGCTTTTTATTTCCAATGGATATATCTTTGTTAAACAAGCCAGGCTGAAATCCTGCCTTGCCCATCCATCCTCTTAAGGAGCTTGAGCGGTGGAACTGCGCCAGCACAGCCCAGGGAGTGGGATGGAGGGAGAGGGAAGCAGGGCAGCAGGAATCCTGCATGGAATGACCACATTTTCCCAGCAGAATGAGAGCTCTGTGTCTCTGTGCAGCCAGAGCAGCACTTTTGGTCCCAAACATCATTTAATGCCTTCTCTGACATGACCATGTCAGTCACAAGTGACCAATCCGTGGATGTAGAATGGGAAGCTGTTCTTGTCAAGCTCAAAATTTTATTTTTTAATTTTTTTCTCCAAGGAAAGACACTCATTAATACTGCCTAAGCCACACCTCGAGTGCTGGGATGGGGTAGGTGTGATGGTGGCAGCAACAGGCACAGGGCTGCAGGATCTGCACTCTCCTCAGAATCCCCAAGGAATGCCTTGGGAGCAGGGAAAGCCTCTTTAAAGATAAGCTGAGGCATTAGGCTCCATTTGCTGCTCTCAACACGATAGGTGCCATTTCCAGAGGGTGAAAGGGCAGCTTCCTCACGCAAAAAGAAGCACGAATATGCCAAGCACTGCTGCCGAGCATCTCTTGGTATCATCTTCCACCAGCAACCCCTGATGGAGAGATTTCCAGGAGGATTAAACTGCAAAACCCTTTTTCCAGCATCTGCTGCTTGAAGAGAGAGGGTTGCTATGGCAACCACATCTGGCCTATTCACATGAGTTTTATAAGGAGAGAAACAAATAAAAAACAAAGCAAAAACAACACAGGCGGCGCACAAAGGAGAGGTGACTTTGTCTGCCTCCATCAAAGGGACAATCAGAGCGGCGATGAATAATCCAGCCTGGCTGTTTGTTTATGGCTCTGTTTGCCACCAGCATTCCTGGATCCTCTCCAAAGCCAGGGGATGGGACAGGGGAGGTTCAGCCAGGAGAGGATCCATGGACATGACCCAGGTGGGTTTGGGTGTGCTGGGGGTTCCTGGGTGTACCTGGGGGTTTCCTGGGGGTTTCCTGATCCCCACAGTGGGGTGTCCCAATTCCATCCCTCCCTCCGTCCTCTGCATCCCCAAAATCTGACTGCCAGCACTGACCTCTGCTAAGGACTGTGGTTTCTCTGTAGGGCTGGAGCCAACACAGCCCAGGAGTTGTCGAAGGTATAAAGTTTTTCCAGGGAAAATAACTGGTATGGATGGGGAGGATCCATCCATAGCATCCAGGCATTTCTGTGATGCTCCCAGACCTGTGTGAACTCTGGTATTCCACACATTTTAATGAGCATTTCCTGCCCCACACGAGGCTGGGCCATTGCTCTTCCCATGCCAGGAGAAGGTGGTTTAGCAGGAATGTTGTGGGGAAGGACAAGGGATGGGAACACACGGGGTCAGGCTCCAGCTGCTCCCCACCTCTCCTTCCCCAGGCGTTGGGAATGGTCTCGCTCTGAACTGGAGGAGTTTTGCTGGATGATCTCAGAGCCAATCTCTTCATCATTTGGGTTTCTATTCCAGGGCAGAGCTGCAGATCAGAGGGATAGCTCCAGGCCAGCACACTTGGACCAGGCTCTGGACAAGGTCCATGCTGGAGAGAAGCATCCTGGAGGGGTGAATGTGGCTCTGAGCTGAGCACTGCATGTGCCAAAGCACTGGGAAGAGGCAGAGCCTTCCCAGGGCACACCTGAGGTGCCTGTAGGTCCAGAACATCCACTCCAGGGGCTCAGAGAGTCAGATCCCAAATCCTGGCAGCCCTGCTGTGGCTCCACTCCAGACACAGAAGGGCAGGAATTTACTCAAGGCCATAACACACAACTGGATCAGTGATTAATCCAAGCCCCCCAAGCAGTCCTGGGGGATTCTCCTCCTCCTCCTCCTCACCCACAGGGTGCTCCAAAGGCTGATCCAAAGCCCTGTGCCATAAGGTTTGCTCCCAAGCCCATGCAGGGTCATCCTTAGATCCCCCACACCATCCAAACCCTGAATATTCCAGTCATTTTCAGCAACACACACATGCACACAATTCACCATCTGGCCTGGAACTCTGCACGCTCTGAGCTCGATGCAAATCAGCCCAGCTCCACTAATTGCTGGGATGTTAATGATGCTCACACCGAGGCAGGGCTGGCTGAGCAGGGCAGTGCCAGCTCTGCACCACGCTGACAGCAGGACTGTCCTGCAGCCTGGCAGATGCCACAGCCCCACAGGCCTGCCCTGTGCCTTGCCATGCAGGATTCACCTGCTTTGGGAGGCTCACAGAGCCTGAAATGCAATGGTGACAACAAAAAGAGATGGGAAAAGGGAAAAGAGTGGTGCTGGGAGGATGGAATTGAGCCCTGCAGATAGCTGACCTATAAATGCCTCGGAGGGGAGAGGGCAGGTAGGGCTGGGGGAGAGCTCTGTGGAGCAGATGGGCTGGAATCCTCATCAGCAGGTGCAGACAGGGAAAATACAGGAGTGCCTGCAGGGAGGAAGCTGCTGCACAATGGGCACCAGGATCAGGCAGGATGGACCTTCCTGGGATGCTCACACACCACACCCCACAGCCCCCAGCACCAGCCCTTCCTCCTGCCTCTCCAGGAGTCACTGGTTTTCCTTCAAGCAGCTCAAAATGACCCTGACACTGCAAACCTGCAGAGCTGGGGCCAAGCTGCCACAGAGAGCCCAATTTGGGATCCCAAACCGAGTGGATTGCCACGGCTGGTGAGCAGGAAGAGGCTCAGAGCAGATGGAAGGCGACACGTTTGTCTACAGCTGAGGATCCTCCAGGTTTGCCTCCAAAAACTTCCCCCTCTTCTTCATTCTGTTCTTTCACAATCAGAGATTTATCTTCCCAGTGCTGGGAACAAGAGAATAAGAATTCCAGGGCATTCTGCTGGGCCCATTATTCTATGTCCCCATGGAAAATGTGATTGTTTCCATACCCCAGGAGGGTCACACAGACAGGACGTGACCAAAAAAGGGCTCTGTGGGAATCTCAGGCTGCTCTGAGACCTCTCCTGGCTCCAGATTTGAGCTTGGGGATCCCCCAGGGTGGGGCTGGGGGTGGCAGGAGCAGCTCCAGCCAGGGGGATCAGGATCAGGATCAGTGCAGAAAGAACCACAACCTTCCCGTGGCCTCCAGGCAAATTGTCCGTAAAGGATTTCTTGTTTCCTTTCATTAGGCTGCTCAGGCTCATTATTTCAAGGGCACTGTTACCAGCTTGGAAAAAAAGCAAATTGAGTGGGCGAGGAGCTGGTGCTGGGTGGTGTGGGCAGGGCTGGCAGGGACAGAGGCTCAGGTGGGAGCTGGGATGGGGACAGCCTGGTCCAGCTCCCAAATTTTGGTGGAGTTCACACTGTCAGATCTCTTACTGGGCTGCCGTGTGTTCCTGGTCACCCAGGGCTCATCCAAAGCTCTGGTTTTGCTCAGCCAGGCTGCACCAAAACCCAGCCAGCTCCGGGCAGGAGTGACCCCAGGAGGAGCTCTGGGGTGACACCAAGGTGGTGCCCAGCTCTGGTGAGCCCTGACCAGCCCAGGGCTCTACAAATGGCTCTAAATCGCCTGTCCTGCTCTTCTCCTCCTTTTACCGTTCCTACTTCATCAGCAGTGGCAGAAAATCCTTGAGGAGTTCTCCACAAACCCCACCTGAGGTTGAGGCAAAGCAAGCTCGCTCTGGCACTGCCCTGGCCTTTGCCCAGCCCTGATTTACACCTTCCCGGAGAGCCCAGAGCGTGGAGCAGAGCCAGGGCTGTGCTGCTGACCACTGCAGCATTTCTCCCCTTTCCCTGAACCCTGTCCTGCTTTGGAGCTAATAAATCCCCCCAGCAGCCTGCCAGCTCCTCCTGTTCAACCCCAAAGAGTGGGAAAGGGAGGAGAAAAAACAGCAAAAAACCAACAAAAAACAATAAAAACGGGAGGGGGGGGGGAATGTGGAATCACCATGGCAACCTGCTTTATCCTGGAGCTGCAAACCCTTACATTCCCACTCCCCATTTTGCCCTCGTGTTGGATCAGGCAGGGATGGCTGTTGGCATCACTGAGTGTTGTGTTGGATGCTGATGGAGCTGTGCTCCAAAGCAAGCTGCACGTTTCATACCTGCTCCCTAGCATGGTGGATCAGGGCCCTGCAGGCTGCTCTCCAGGGTGGTTTGGGGCAGCAGGGCCATTCCTGGTGCAGGGGATAGTCTCCTTGCCAAGTCCAGAGAGCCCCATGAGCCCTGCTGTCCCACTTTGCTCACAGCCATCCTCCCAGCGGGTGTTGCTGCAAAGAAATTTTGCTTTCTGCCTCATTCCTCATTCCCTTGCTCCTTCTTACTCCTCCTCTTCCTCCAGGAAAGCCCCTCTGTCCCTCTGCAGATCCATGGGGTGCTCATCCCTCCCACAGCACAGCCTGGAGGTGCAGGGTGACCCTGGCACCCTGGAAATCCTCACACCCCACGCAGCAGGGACTGTGAAAGCCACCAGGAGCTGGGTGGGGTGGGGACAGAGCTGTCCCTCTGCTGTCCCCAGTGCGCCTGAGCTCCAGCAGGCAGGGACTGCTGCAGGTATGGGCTCTCCAGAGGGTGATCCAGAGGGCGTTCAGCCTTCATTTTGTCTCATTTATAGCTCATTACTGGCCCTGCTGTGCAGGGAAGAGCAGCCAGAGGTGGAGAGGAGTTGGCTGTGGCCTCTGGCAGAGCAGTGGGATGCTGGATTGCTGCAGAACATCCCGCAGTGGGAGCAGGAGTGAAGCCCAGCTCATCCTAGTGGATCTCACAGGGTGATCAAAGCCCAGAGGAGCTTCACCCCCAGCAGCTTCCCCCTCCTGCAGACCCTCAGGGTCCTCACCTGGGCACTGCCCTGTCCTGCCCCATCTCCCATCCCCACGGGAGGAGATGCAGCTCTGGGAGGGCAGCAGATGGGTCTGAGCTGAGAGAAAATTGCTTTTTCTTTCCAGCTCAGGCAGCAGCACTCGATTTCCCTATTTACATCCCACCCCATTGCATTATCTGCAAACCCTTTCCCCTCTCTGCAAGCAGCAAGGCAGGCAAGTGTCACCAGCTGGCCCCTGGTGTGCCCACTGACAGCTGCCCAGCCCGGAATTTGGGGTTCATCAAGCTGGATCCCAATCCTCCTTTAGGGAAACACCATGCCAGGCGTGTCCTGCTCCTCCAGCAGCCTGGCAGGGCTGGTTAGCTGCAGGTTTCTGAGCTCTCCTGGGCAGGGGCACAGATGCTGCACTTGGCTCTTGGTGCCTCTCCAAGCCAGGCAGCAGGGATGGGGAGAGCAGGGCTGGAGCCGTTCTGGGGATCATGGCTCTGTAATCGCTGGTTTAACTGAGGGCAGAGCCTCGGGGGCTCCTGGCACAAGTTTTGGGAGAAAGGTGTTGGGAAAAGCTCCAAAACGAGGTGGGTTTGACACGCAGAGCAGGGGGCTGGGGCAGGACACACACAGCACCTCCCTGGGATTCCTACAGCCAAATTAACCGGGAGTTTGCAAACCCAGAGCCAAATTGGTGTTTTCCAGCTGTGGGCTGGATTATCCAGAGGTGCTGAGGCCTGATGGAGGCAGCAGCTTCAGGGAGAAGGTGTTGCCTCACCTGGGCATTACTGGAGTATTTTATTTCAGGAGATGTTGGACCACACAGCTCCATGATGATGAAGAATGATGAAATATTTCTCCCCTCAACGCTCCCCTTCACCAGGGTTTTGCTTTCCCACAGTCCTGCAGGTCAGATCAGCTCCCCCTCTGCATGGGGAGTTTCTCTCCTTCACCAGGAGGGAAACTGAGGCACAGACAGGACCTTCCCCTCTTGCAAACAACACCACAGAGCATCCCCTTCCCATCTGCTGCCCCTCCTGGGGAAGGAGGACGTTCCATCCTCATCCCATCCTGCCCCAGCAGCCCTTCCTCTGCTGCCACCACATCTCCCACGGGAGCTGGCTTAATGAAGATTAAAGAAGTGCTGCTGCAAACCTGTCACTCATAAAATCACCCAAAATGATACAAGGAATAAAGCAGCGTGGCTACCAGCCCGGGTGGAAGTCTCAATTAGCAAATATATCAATCACTGATGACATCTTAAGTAGCGTTTGCAGGGAGAGCATTACAGGAATGATCTGCAATTACAGCACTGCTGGGAGCAGAATCTTCCTGGGAAGAACCATCCAGGCTGCCAGCCCAGCACAGAGCCAGGCTGGGATGTTTGGGAGTGTCAGCAACCCCAGGGATGTTGTGTGTTCAGCCTCACCAGGACAGAGCCACGGAGGATGTCCAGGATGCTGTGGCACATGGCAAAGGGACATCTGCTGCAGCCTGGGCTGGGGACAGAGCACAGCTGGGTCACCCACCCGGGTTTGGAGCTGCAAACAGCCACGGGGACAGTCCCCATCTGCTCTGGGAGCCCTGTGGCACCGAGTGCAGTGGGATAATGGTGTGACAACCCCAGCCGCTGTCACCCGCCGGGGACCAGCAGCTGCCTGGTGGCACTGGGGACAGCGCCAGGGCTGGCTGACAATGCCCGGGATAAAAAGGGATTGGGACAGCGCTGGAACATGCCCAGTCAGTTGTGAACATGAGTGGATTACAGCAGCTTACAGCTCCCAGCTGGGAGCAAACCCCCTGGGCAGCCGTGAGAGGAAGGCACAGGAGGAGCAAAGTCACTCCCAAAGCTCCTCCAGCCCTTCTATCCCCCCTCACACCCCCCAAAAAACCCAGCCACAACCAAAAACCAACCAACAGCCCGCTGGCTGTTTGCTTTAAAGGAATTTGTTGAGTTTTGCTCCAAGCCCCAGCTGCAAACATCCCGTTTGGCAATTGATCCCCGCAGTGGGAAGAGTCAGAAAAGCAGCTTCTCCTCGCAGAAAGAGAGAAAAACACAGTTTTAGGTTCTTTTTAACAGAAACCTCAACATCTCCCACGAAAACATTTACTGGGAGAAGATCCATTTCTTTTTGTTTCCAACCCCTGCCCTGCTCCAGCACACACAGGCAGTGCTGGGGTGGATTAACCAGCTGCACAACCGGAGGAAAAAGCTGAATGGAGGCAAGATGTGTGAGCAGAGCACAATCAAAATATTTCTGTGCTCCAAGCTGAGCTCCCAGGGCTCCTGGTGGGATGATGGCTCTGCCCTGGGTGGCTCTCAGCTTTTCCCTGTGCTCATGGAGCAGAGGGCAGCAAGGGCAGGAGCTCTCCTGGGAGTTCCCTCGAAATTTGGGGTGTTCTGGACGGATGGAGTTTTGCTCTCAGCTTCAAAACCCGCTTTGCTTCAGGGCTTCACGGTGGGAGGATGGAGGAATTGCAGCTTTCCCAAAGCTTGGTTCACCCCTGTGGGTTTGGAGGTTGGTGGTTGTGGTGCTGGTGGGACCAACCTGAATCCCAGAATCCCTGAATCCCTGTGGGTTTGGCTTGGAATGAACCTTACAGACCATTTTCCCAAATGGAGCCAAAGGCTGAGCTGCTGATGGAGCTGCTGGGGCAGATTTGGGGTGTCCCACCCAGGAACACACTTTTTGCCTTTTTTCTGGGCGCCTTTGCCTGCTCCCACCATCCCAAAAACCTTCCTGAGAGCCACGGGGAGGCCTGGGCAGCCTCAGGGATTTGGGATGGAGGCAGAATTTGTCCCCACAGCCTCCCAGGAGGGCTGACCCTGCATGGATTCCATCCCCACGCAGGCACCGGCGCTAAATTCCATTTAATAAATACCTAATGAGGGGCTGACAGCCACTTCTGGACTCTCAGCAGTCCCTTTGGTTCTCCAGCAGCTCCGAAACGCTCTGCTCGGCTTCAATAATTGATGGCCCGCTAATGTGGAGCTCGGGGGGAGAGGGAGACCCATTAATTACTGCTCGGCCCTGGCACCAAACGCCACCAGGAGAGCTGCTGGAGCGATGCTCATAAAGCACAGCAGCACCAGGGGATGCTGCCTGCTCCCCTGGAGATCCGGGGAGGTCCAGGGGTTCAGCAGGAGCTGCAGCAAAGCGCAGGGAAAATTAAGATTTTTCGGGGAAATTAAGATTTTGCGGGAAAATTAAGATTTTTCAGGAAAACAAACCCAGCTGCTGGCTCTGGGTTTGCAGGCTGTGCTCCCCACAGCCCCAGGCAGGCAGGCAGCCCCGAGCTGTTTGCTGCTGCTCATCCCTTTCTCCGGAGTGGAAAGGAGTGTGAGAGAGCCCTGTGACACCTCGCCGTCCTAGAGCAGCGCCAGCACCTTTCTGAAGAGCTCTCTGAGTCACCTGAACCGCGGCCAGCAGCGTTGCCCCGCGGCTGGGAGGTGGGAGAGACACCTGGCTGCAAGGTTAGGGATAAAAAAGGGATATTTGAGTGGAAAACAGGCAGAAAGAGGAGAGCCTCAAGTGCACGTTCTGCTCTCCTGCCCTCTGCCTGGGCAGCACAACTGCCGAAATTCCCATCTTCAGCAAGACAGGAGGAGAATTGGTCCCCAAGTCCATCAGGAGGTATGGAGGAAATGGCCCAAAAGTCCAGTTTTAAATCCAATCCCGTTAAATCCTAAACAGCAGGATTGTTCAGTGTCTCCCGCAGAGCTGTCCCTGCTGCGGTGGTGAATCTCAGGGCAGTTTGCTCACACGGCACCTGTCAATGAGGCAATTTCAATATTTCAGGGAGGTTTTTAGGAGGTTTTGGTCAATGGGATTCTCTGAGGGTGAGAGGGGCACAGGTTTGGGATGAGCCCAGGGTGAGCCAGCAGTGCCTCAGGTGTACAACGGGCTCCTGGAAAAAATCAGGATAATTTGAAAATTTAAAAATTAAAATAAAATTTTTTTTTAAATTTTTTTTAAAAATTAAAATTTGATGCCCTGCCTCCCCCAGAAAAGCCTTCCTGCCTCTGCCACCGAGGGCTGCTCCACTATTTCAGTGAGAAAAAACCCAATTTTTGCAATTAAAAACAGTGTTGCAGAATGGGGGAATCTCCCATCATCCCCTGATCCTGCAGAGCTTGAAGGAAACTCAACAGTTCCCAGTGTGTGCCCAGGGCTGCCCTTGCCATGGCTCTGTCCCCAGTGCCACCAAGCACGGGCTGGGACTGCCAAAATCACCTCCTGCAAGCCTCACCTGTTTCAGACACTCCAAAACACCCTTCAGGGAAATTACCCAGCCCAAAGCACCCGTTGTGGGCGCAGGGAGGAGGTTCAATTAGCAATAATCACGCGCACACGCAATAAATGCAGCAGTTATTAATGCGCGTGCATAAAAACGGCATTTTTAATAAAACCTCGGCCATATGGTGTCACATTTACCACCCACACCCCAGGCACAGCCCCTGCCAGCTCCAGGAGCTTCCAGCTAAAAGGAGGCTGGAGGTGATAATGGATTTTCAAAGAGACAATTACTCGCTGGCTCTGGCGCAGCGCTCGGATCAATGGCAGATGTTTCTGCCGCATCCTGACCTGGTTTTGATCCTGAAAATGAGCTTCTGCTGGGCTGGGATGGAGCTGGGAACTGTCCCTGTGGGCTTCTGGTGCAACCTCCGGGCCGAGGAGCTCATCCCTGTTTTCCAGCCCCGGCAGAGCCACCAGAGTCCTGCTGTCCCTGGGGTGAATCAATGGGGTGGGATGGGATAATGGGATGGGATGGGATGGGATGGGATGGGATGGGATGGGATGGGATGGGATGGGATGGGATAATGGGATGGGATGGGATGGGATGGGATAATGGGATGGGATGGGATGGGATTGGATGGGATAATGGGATGGGATGGGATGGGATGGGATGGGATGGGATGGGATGGGATGGGATGGGATGGGATGGGATGGGATGGGATGGGATGGGATAATGGGATGGGATAATGGGATGGGATAATGGGATAATGGGATGGGCTGTAGGGGCAGCTGAGGGTTTGCAGACACCTCTCCATGCTCCAGGGATGGAGCAGCAGCTCCTGGATGTCCCCCAGCTCCCCCAGCATCACCCCAACCCCTCAGGAAGCCTGGCTGAATCATTCTGAAGTCTGGAGCTGCAGTGCTGGGGAGATTACAAGACCTGAGGGCAGCAGATGCCTCCCTGCTCAGCTTCCTGCTGAATTAGGGAATTTTTTCTTTGCCACACCAGCAGTGCTGCCTGCTCTGAGCCCTGTGCCCAGAGCACACCCTTCTGCCAGGCCTTCCCAGTGACCTGCAGTGCACTGAATGCCCTGCACCTGCTGCAGGAACAAATATTTTGGGGTTCTGGGAGTGCTGCCACCCTGCTGGGGTGATGCTTGGGAAGGCAGCCTGGGCACAGGGTGGATTCCAGCATCCTTCCTCTGGCAGCAAATCCGGGAGATGTGTGTGGGTGTCACCCCATTCTCCAGGGAAATATTGTGTCCAGGGGGAATAGATCCCTCTGGCTAAGCCTGGAGTCCTTGATTTTACCAGAACTCATGTAGGATTGGTGTAGGATTGGTGTAGGATTGGTGTCACCTCTCCCCATAGAGGTGGCATTACACTGACATCTCACACCTCTGCAGCCCGTGCTCCCAAAAAGTCCCTCAGCAGTTCTCAAAGGGAATTTTTGGTCCCAGCTGCATCCCACAGGCTCCCCAAACTCACAGTGCTCCCATCCCACATGGCTGCTGGGGCTGATTTGGTTTCCAGGCCTGAGGAACACTTGTCTTGTTGGGGCTGGTGAATAATTTATAATTTGCTTATGAGCAAAGGCAATGGGGAGTGTGGGGAAGGGGAGGGAGAATAAATATATATTTATAAAATATGGAAAAAGCTGAAAAAAAGAAAATCATAATAATGCCCAAACCACCCCTGTAAACTGTTCCTTTGATCTAATCCAGAATAAATTATACATAATGGGGCTGGTTGGGTTTGCTTGCCGCCAGCATGAATAAAAAACCAGAAAGCAAGAGAGTGAGCCAAATCATCTGGGCTAATAACAATGTGCTCGCTGTCGATGCTTCATCTGGGATTATTTTGCAGCAGCAAGCACAGATTTCCATGGAAAAGAAAGCCATTTTTTAACTGGGGGGTGCTGGGCAGGCACTGAGCTGTGGTGATGCTCCAGGATGCCTGGAACAGCCGAGGAGAAGTTTTTTCCTTTTCATTCCTCAATATCTTCCATGAAGAATCTGGAGTCACCAGATCTGCCAAACAACACTTAGCTACAGGCCATGGGGCAGATGCATTTTCCAAACTTCTGGAATTACACTGATCCAACAAAAACCCCCCTTTTTATTCACACTGGAAAGTTTTGAGAACTCCAGATTGTTTTCCCAATGCCTTCACCCATCCTCTTCTCCTCCTTCCCTCTCCCATGGAGGTGAGGGGAGTGAGGCAGCTTCTCAGGACTGATGCTCCAGGATGCAGATCCATCAGGAAACACACTCCATAAAGAATTCCCACCCAGCTAGCAGCCAGCTCCAGAGGCTCATGGAAAATCACTCCATTCACAAGTCCAGCTGCACGCCTGCACTGACTTTCTCAGGGTGAGAAAGGTATTGACCCAATAGCCAATACTCCAAAAATGGAACTATTCCCTCAAGCTTGGCTTCGGCATCCAATTCAAATTCCTGCCAGAGCTCCCAGCCCTTTGGGGCTGTGCTGGTGATGATGGAGCTCTCCCTTTGCCCGAAATCACAACCCAAAAGGGGAAACAGGGCTTTTCTCCCAAATCAAACACAGCAGGCTGATTTTTGCTGAAGGCATTTGCTCCGCTGGGGCTGCAAGGTCTCAGCCTTGGCCCTGCTGGGAGAGGCCACAGCCAAGTTCAGCCCTTCAGAGACCTTTTCTTCTCCCCAAACTCGTTCCCACTTGCCAGCAGCCATCTCTGTCTGATTTCGTGACAAAGCAGTAAATTTGAGGAGGCATTTCTGGTCAGAGGCTGACCTGGCTGTGCCACAGCAGCACCCAGCTCATTCCCTGCCTCTGCAATCTCACCTTCCACAGGGCTGGGAGTCCTGGCAGGAATTTTAATTGGATGCCGAAGCCAAGCTCTGTAACAGCCTTGGTTTGGATTGAAAAGAGTTTTTCACCAAAATGGTTTGATCCATCAGGGAAATGTGTCCCCAGCACCAGGCTGGCTGTGCCCTTGCAGCCCACCATGCACCACTGCCAGACACAAAAAAAAAAAAGAGAATTTTAAGGCTCTGATTGCCCTGGGGCTTCCTGGTGTGAAGAACTGAGCAGAGATCAGAGATCAGTTTATCCCAGAGGGAGCAGCAAGGGGTAGAAATGATTTCTGGGCTGAATTTTTGCCTCATCACGAGCTGCACTTGCCCTGTGTGCAGGAACATGGAGCCATGGGCAGGATCCTGAGGACAAGGAATGGTGTAACAGCCACCCCAGCTGGAATAAATCAGGAGAGATCCATCGAGGTCAATCCTGGCCAATTGGATGCACTTCATCTCCTCGCGGGAAGCACCACTCAATCGATGTGCAGAGCTCCTGCCTCCTCCAGTGCCCACTCCAAACCTCTTCCCATAAATACAGCAATAGAAATCCCTCCAGCAGCTCCTCTCTGCGTGCCTGTGCCTCATCCAGCTGGGAGCAGCTCCACTCTGAACTGGGATTGGGATCCAGTGGGAAACGGAGCTAGCTGCCCCCAAAAAATCAGCTTATTATTATTTCTTTTCCATTTTCTTTGCCTGAAATGGCTGGGGTGGAAAGAATGGGCACTGGGGAAGAAGGGTTCTTGATAATTCATATTCCAGGATGGTCCTGCTCCCAGCCCCAGTGGGGTTCTCATGTTTAATTTAAAGATGTAAAATTTTTATCTCTGTTAAGTGCTCTCCCTCCCCAGCCCCTCTCCCCATTTCAGAGCGAGGGGGATGGAGCAGGGCATTGTGGGGATCCTTCACAAAGAGTGAAATAATCAGCAAATTGGAAGTTTGAGGCTGGGTTATTATTTTCTGGAGGATGTTTCCATCCCCAAAACTGCTGCAGCAACTCCCAAATTTAATGTAAAGCACAAAACAAAGTGTTGGGGAGTCTCGGGGTGTCCCTGGAGAAGAGGGCTGACCCAGAAAGGAGAAACAGAAAGAGCAAGGCTGACCCTGGTGCTTAGCTGGAGACGTCTTTCAAAGAATCCTAAACAGCCTTATTAGATATTTTATTCAGTTTCCATAAGTACTCCTTGCTCTAAAAGAGTAAATGAGGAGTTTGGGGCAATGCCAAGGGGTCTCTTTCTTGTTTCTCTTGGCAGTAAATCAGCTTTCAAATGATTATTGCCGTAAGGAAAAATAATATTCAAACTCAGACCCCTCTCCCTTTTATCTCCCTCTCCCCTCTCCTCTCCCTTTTGCTGATTCCCCCTTTTCTAAATGCAGATCAGCCCTGGCACTCCCCATCACTTCCTCATCATTTTGGGGAGGTGACAATTTTATTTTCACATAAATTTCACACATTTGGGGAGGGTGGAGAGGTCCTTCTTTCCATCCTCGCTTTTCCCATCTCAGGTGGTGCTGAGAAAAGGCAGAGAAGGAACAGAACTGAGGCTCTGGAACATCACTTGGTGAGTTTGGGTCACACACCTGCCTGAGCTGCTGGAGAGCACAGACCACAGCAACAGGAGAGGAAGGAACCAGGTGACACAGCCAGGAAATTAGTGTTAAACCCCAGGGGCTGGGATGGCAGCAGGCGAGGATCCAGCAGCAACCCCAGGGCTAAATCACGGCTGGGAAGGGAAAAGGTTGCTCTGAGTTGCAGAGATGCAGCTGGTTGCAGTCAGGAGGGGCTGGGGGGTCACATCCCCAGGGGACAGCAGCTGACGTGGTGCCATTAAATCCCAGGCAGCTCCTGCCAGCCCAGAGCACTGACCTGCTCACCCCAGCTCGCTCCCAGCCTTCATTAAACCCTGCCTGGGAGATGTGAACGGCATGGAAAAAGCACTGGAGATTCGCGTTTATAAAATTCCTTGAAATAAATGACTTTGGTGGGGCAGCAGTTCACATCAGAGCAGCCCTGGGGTGCTGAGTGACTCAGGGAACACTTGAGCAGCACTGATGCCATCAGCACCACATCCTGGAGTTCCCAGGGATGAGGCAGGAGCAGAGCTGGGCTGGTGGAATGGGAAACCATGTGGCAACACAGATTCTTTCCCACGGGAATTTTTCTCTTCTTCTTCCTATGTTTTATAACTAAAGGTAAAGTTTTTGTGTTATTGAAACGCTCTTTTGGAAGATAGGTGGTCCAAGCCTGGCCAGTCAGCCTAGGGGGAAGTTTTGAACTGGCCCAATCCAAACAGCCTGTGGAAGTCTATATAAATTGTTAAAAATAAATAATAAATTCAGAATTCTTGATCACCCGAAGCCTCTCGACTTTTCACTCCGCTAGCGGTCCAAGAGCAACAAGACCAGCTGGGCGACGGGATTTGCCATGAGGCCACACCAAAGAGGGGACACTTCCACCTGCATCAACCCTTTGGGACTGCAAAGTGACCTTTGGTGACCTTTCCAAGTGGCCCTGTCAGCCTGAGGGACATCAGCCTTTCCCCAGGCTGGGTCCGGCACAGCTCCCTCTGGAGCTGCTGGGATTTGCAGTTTGTCCTGGCAGGATCCGCCTGGGCAGCTCGCAGCTCCTGGGAAGAACTCCTGCAGCAGCACTCCATCAATCCCTGCGCAGCCAATTGCTCTTTGTGTTTGCTCCCAATGCACTGCAGCACATGTACATCCACAGCACAACACAAACGGGGATGAATTACCTTCCAGGCAAAGCCTGAGGACTTCGATATCGCTGGGAAAAAATCAAAGCACGCTCCGGGGGGAAACACAGTAAATTGGAAGGGGAACAACGTGCAGAGAGGGTTTTGATAAAAGCAGTGCCAGAGAGGGATCTCACAGGCCTTTCAAGATGTGACCAAAGTGGATCCCAGCACGATTCTTGGGGCACAGAGGAGTTAATGCCCCAAACCATTTTCCAGATGGATGTGGATGTCAAAGCCAGCTGAAATCCCATGGAGGAGGAGCATTTGGGGTGTCCTCCTGGGGTGTTGGAAAGCAGAAATTTCCTGGGCTCTGAGCAAGGCAGGATCCAGCACTGAACACACCTGAATGTGCAAGCCAAGGATGGCTCTTCCAGGTGAAGGAAATAGGATCTGAGGGGAAGCAGTTTGGAAGAAAAGCAAAAAGCAACTCACAAAAAAATAAAAGGGGTTTTCTAAATGAAAAACACAAATCTAAAGCACAACCCCAGCCTTCTCCACTGCAGAGTGATGAGGTTTTAATGTCGGGAGCTGGAAGACAACCAGCAAGTGCTGGAGAGGAGGAGATTCACCCTGAATTCCCTGCTGGGAGAGCACAGAATTCCTGCTGCCCTGACGTCAGGACAGAGCTGGGATCAATACACCCAACAGGGGCTGTAAAACACTTGCTTTAATTACTCACCTCAGCCCAGATTAAATACCTGCAGCCTCCTGGGGTTGCTGTGGGAGCTTTGGGAAGGTTCCTGGTGGCTTTGCCCTGGTGGCTTTGCCCCTGGTGGCTTTGCCCCTGCCCACCCTGCCAGGGTCACCACGCCCAGTGCCACCGCAGTGGTCACAGCAGTGTCACCATATTTCCACTCCAGAGCCAGCCTGCTGCTGCATTCCCCAGCCAGCCATAATATTTTCCTGGCTAATCTCAGCCAAGTTGGAGTTGGAATAGAGATCGATGCGTGAAATGGAATATGTTGAGATATATTCTGAATATATCGCCGGCAGCAGTTCATGATGGGAAGGCAGCAATGACTCCAGCAGTGTTTTTCCCCAGCCTCAATCTTGGCACTCTTTGGTTTTTCCTCCCAAGGACCCATTAGTCACTGCCCTGAATATAAACCAGGCAAAGCAGCCAGATCCTTCAGTCTTGCAAAGATCCCCCACATTGTAATTCCAAAATAACACCACACTTCTTTAATGATCAATAGCAATTACTAAGTCATTTATATCCAATAAAGGCTCCGGCAGGAGGTCTGGGTGATATATTACTGTATAAATTCACACTATGAAGCAGATTAACAAAGCATTATGAAAAGCAAGCTTATTATTTGCATGAACACGAGGCTCAAGAGCTAATTGAAGCAATCCAGCAAAATGTCAATGACTCCTTTTGTATATGAAATATTCATTAAAGGCAAGCACTTATTTGCGAGCGATTGTTTATTTATACCTTTTCATTTGCATTCTGCTATAAAACTGGCTGTCTTTCCATTAGGGCACAGCCAGCATCACTTTTCTTGGGAATCGCTGGGACTTGGAAATTGCCTCCTGTCTGCAGAGAGCGGCAGGGGATTTTTCTCAGGCGATGGATGGATGGGTCCAAAGGATCAGGGCTGATGGAGAGGGAAGGGGAGCAGCTGTAGGAGTGATGAACATCCTCGTGCATCCTCATCCTCCCTCTGCCCTGGGTGCTGTGGAAAGGAGGTGGTTTTGGGGGAGCCTTGCTTGACAGCTTGGACACTCTGACCTCTTCAAGGGAAGATCTGTCAGCCTTGTCATGCATTTTTCCTGGGCATTAATTTGCTATTTTTGTGTTTATTTTATTTTATTTTATTTTATTTTTATTAATTTGCTTTTGGTTTTGTTTTTTTTATTATTATATTTTTATTTATTTATTTTATATTTATTAATCCAAATGAACAGCATTTTCCCCACCCTAAGGCAGCCATCTGCTCCCTCCAGAGCCTAGAAAAGGATCCACTCCCCTCTCCCCAAACCCATGGAAATGGCTGGGAATAGGTTTGGTTTTCATTGCTCTTGGCATCGTGTCCAAACACCAGGGCAGCAAAGATTCCACAGATCCATAGGGAAAAGCATCCCAAAAAAAGAGAGACCTCGTGTCCCTCGTTCCCCCTGCCCCAGGGAGGAGGCACAACAGGATCCCGAGCTTCTGGGCACCCTTTCCCTGCTGCTTTCTCCAACCCCAGCCCCAAATGAAGTTTTTCCCAGCCCATCCATTTGCCAGGACAGCTCCCGAGCTACAAATCAATGCAACACCGCATCTTCTTTGCTCTGCAGCCAGCTGAGCAAAACAATGTAGCACCAACAGAGACATGAATCTCCTTCATTTATCTTCGCGCTAGAAAAATTTCAAGGCTGGAGCTTTTTTTTCTGCCTCTCTGGCAGCACTGCCAGGAGGGTGACGTGTCGGGAATGGCGGGATGGAGGCTCAGGGTTTGTTTTCTCTGTGATTTCCTCGGTCTGAATTGCAGCTTTGCTCACACACGTCCCCAGGTGAGAGAGAGAAATGTTTGACCAACAGCTTAGGGCAGGACGTGGGGATCAGAGTTGGATCTCTGCTCCGAGGGAGGCTGCAGGGAGGTGGAATTGTCATTATCCTCCAGGAATTGTCATTATCCTTAGGAATTGTCATTATCCTCCAGGAATTGTGATTATCCTTCAGGATAAACCATGGGAAATGCCCGTGTGGCTCTGGGGACTCAGGGTTTGCTAATCCACTGGAAGGTGCAGGGATGAGTTTCCCTGGGAGAATGAGGTTCAGTCGCTGCCCCTGAGCAGAGCTGCTCTGGAGCTGCAGTCCTCTCTTTCCCTGCTGTACCTCACCCCAAAAATCCCACTGGAAAATCCCTTCCCATCAGCAACGTTTGGGATTGCAGCCACAGGCGTTTCCTGGAGGATTTTCCTGCTTTCCTGAGCTCTGCTCCCGTGGAGGAGCTGCCCACACCCCATCCCAGCCCGAGCAGGAAAGCTTGGGGTGAATCTGCCCAAGGATGCCCCGAGGATCTGGGGATTTGGGACACGTGGCTGTCCCTGGCATCACCAACTCAGCTCATCCCCGACCTCTGGAAATTCCCGATGCTGTACGAGGCACAACCACGGGAAGGGAAGGATGCGAGAGCTGCCGGGAAACTGCTGACAAAGTGCCCTGGCTGCGCCCTTAATGGCTTTTAAATCACAGAGGTTCAACGGGAAAAAACAACCCTAATGTTTACTCACACTTGCGCAGCTTCTGGTTTGCATACAATCGCTTCCTGTCACAACACTCCATCCTCAGCCTCCTAATCCAGGGGATGCCAGGATGAGTCCGGTGGTTCCTCAGGAGCCGTGGCTGTGTCCTGGGGCAGAGCAGGGACCGACAGGGACATCCCGGCAGGGATCCATTGGGGACAAAACTGAGGCAGGTGGCAACATGGGTTTGGGTTTGGATTTGGATTTGGATTTGGATTGATACCAAATTGATTGATCAGTCTTGGGAATGCTGGGGATACTCGCTCCCTCCTGCAGACCTTTTTCACCCATTTAACACACAAACCCCTGTCACTTGCCTTCAAAAGCAAATTACAAGATCCCGATAATCACAGAATGGTTTGGGATAAAGAATCGCTGTGTGGCGCTGGGTTTGAGGATGGCACGGGATGGCTCGGGGGATCCAGGGTGTCCCAACAGCCCCAGGGCCAGCAGGAAGGGAGTGCTGGCACCGCCTGTGCCTGTCCTACTTTCCTGCTCCTCCGACGGTGCTGCTGATGCACTCGCGATGCATTTTTAAAAACCTACGTCTGTCTGGAGGATTTAACTCCAGAGACGTTTCCTGAGGACGATGCTGGAGATGTTGGAAAACATCATTTCCAGGGAGGGCTGAGAACCAGCTGAAACCAGCCCTCTGCGGATCTGCGGAGCTCTTAATTAGACAAGAATTAACACCCTGGGAAACATTCGATTCCTAACAATCCTTTCAGCGGGATTAGCATCCCTTGGACTCCTCAAGCTCCACATCAGCCTCCAGCACACAGAGCTGCTTCCCCACTTGTCCTGGCATCACCTGCCTGCGCGAAAAGTCTCTCCCCATCTTTTTTAATCAGCTTTTTACAAGTTCTGAAGGGCCCCGGTGAGGATTTTAGAGCATTTCTCGAACCGGGCTTTGAAGGCGCGGGGTTCTCTGAGCCGTGTCGTCTCTTCCAGCATTCCCCCGGTTCCGGGGAGGCACCGCATTCCCCAGGCTCCAGCATTTCTCCTGACAGGCCAGCGGATAGGCAGAGACCATGAAATTTTAACGGAGATCTGTGTTTTCCAAGGTTTGGCAGAGTGGGAGGAGAGCACGGAGGACGGGCTGCCGAGACACAATAAAGGGAGCAGATTTCGGCTGCCGTGCTCTAGGAGGTTCAAACAAGCTAATTACTTCCCTAACGAAGCTCTTAGGGGAGCAAAGTGCCCTATATTTTGTTCTATCCCACTTTTATTTTCCCTCTCCCCCCAGTCCCACGCTCTCCCCTCGCACACGTCACATGTTGGCTCCGATGATTTATTCAGGAGCCACATCGGCTCTGCTTTCCACTCCAGCGAGCTCAGGAGCTCAATATTTCATATGGAAATCTCCAGCTCTGGCCTTATTTCCAGCTTGGAGCTGCTGCTTCCCTCCGCTCCTCGCCGGGGTGCAAAGATGTGGGTGCAGCGCTGCTCTGCAAAGTTTCTCCCGAGTTTTCTGGATGTTTGTGAGTCTCTCTCCATCCTCTGTCCAGAGCATGTGACACACCAGGGGTGGCACCGTGTCCCTGTGCCACCAGTGCCACCAGCCCTGGATGGAAAAATCCCTGTTTCCTCCATGGAATGGAAAAATGCAGTTCATCCACGAGCAGGTGACATCTCTGAGGTCACCTGAAATTCCTGCCTGGAATTCCTGCCTGGAATTCACCAGGATTTACCTGTTAACCACCCTTTTGTTCAGTCTCCGGGTAAAGAAATTCCTCCCTGGAGCTGTAAATCTCCTTCTCAGAGCAGAGCAAAGGACGAGGATTTGTCTTTGCTCCCTCGCAGGGATTTGCTTTTTTCCTGGGATTTGGGGGATGGCAAAAGCTCAGAATTCCTAAAGAAAAGCTCGGAATTCCTAAAGAAAAGCTCGGAATTCCTAAAGCTTCCAGCGGTTGTAGCCTGATTCCCCCAGCCTGGCTGGCACTTGGGACACTGAGCCACTCTGGTGCCACCAGCAGTGACATTCCCCTGCCAAAAGCTGCAGCCAAAAACTGCTCCGAGGAGCAAGGCAGAGAAGCACGTCCAGCCTGATTTCTCCTAAGGAGAGGGTGGAAGTGTTAATTAATATTATTCTCCATTAAATTAATATTATTCTCCATGAGTGGTTTTAATCAGCCTTGCAGAGACACTTGGCAGCGGTGAGGCATTTCCAGGGATGAGCTGCCCTGCATCCATCTGAACTTTGGGAGGAGAAAGGGGATGGAGACACCAATGGGTGGTGGGATGAGTTGATTTTTGCTCTGAAAATCAGCACAGAGCCTGACCCTGCTGCTGCTGCTGCTGCTGCTCCAGAGGGAGCAGAGGGGCTGAGATGTTTCCCCTCTCGAGCTAAAAGCTGGGGACTTGCTAATTTTGAGAGCTGAAATACTCGAAAAAATAAATCTCTTTTCCAAGCCCACCCCAAATCCTCGCTTGCTCCAGCTTTTTGGCATTTTTTGAAACTTTTCAAACCAAATTTGGGGGTTGGATGAAATGAGGGATTTCAACCAGACCAGGAAGTTCATGGAATTGCTGTTATCTCCAGCCAGAGAGATGAGAGCCACCAGCAAGTGATGGTTCAATTGGAGAGAATAAAGGAAACAACCGAGGTGATAAATTAATTCCAAGAGGGGGGAAAAAATTCATGTCTTTTACTGCTTTCCCAACAAAACATAAAACACAAACAAATCAAAGGGCTGGAAGTGCTTCCAGTCTGCGACATGACCTGACTGAGCAAGAGGCTTTAATGTGGAAGGAGCTCCCAGGAGGATTAAACTGCTGATAATAAATTATTGAGAAATATTAGGTGGCGAATGGGCCTGACGCCAGATTGATTCACAGCGACATCCAACCACCAACAAATGGAAAAAATGCAAAAAAAAACCCGAAAGCAAAGCAAAGCTGCGACAAGACTGAGAGTTTGAGCCGAGAAAAATGGAGTGAAAACATCCCCCAAAGGCTGTTTTGGGGTGAAAAAGGGATCTGGGAGATCCCAATTTCCTCCATCCTCATCCTCTCCACCGAGGGCTGCAGCAATTTCTCTCTGGGTTCTCCTCAGTTTGGCTGGAAAACTTTTTGGGTGTCAGTGGTGCCACGCTCATCCTGGAGGCAGGAATATCCTGGGATTGACCCTGCCTGCTGGAATGAAGGGAACAAAGGAGCCAGACACAGCCATTAAAGGCAGCTCAATGGATTTAATTTAATATTTTTTTTCTGTTAATGCTATTAATCACCGCAGGCACACGTCAGGAGCCTGATGCATATTTAAACCGGGCCAGGAGCCAGTGATTTCTCCTATGCAATTTCCGAATGTTAATAATGTTTCTATTAACCATATTCAGGAAATCTGCCATTTTTTGTCCCCTTCTGGCCCCTACTTTTTACTTTTAATTATGACCCAGTGTCAGCTATTGAATAGGTCGGCGCATTTGAAGCATCTGCAAAGATTTCTTTTTAATAATGCAATTCCTTGGCTGTAATAGCCCTATAACAGGAGTAATTAATGAACCACACAATCCAGCATGCTCTCAGAGGCTGCCCATCCATCCACAGCAGAATTTGCTCGTGGAAAAGATGCTCCAAGCCAGGAGAGATCCAGGAAAAATCCAACAGTGGCTGTTGCAACCCACTTTTTGGAAGGAGAGCTGTGGGCCACTAGAGATTCCTTGCAGGTGATGCTCCACCTGCAAAGGACCACTGAGGTCACTTTCACAACCCCAAAATTCTCCAAAATTTAAGTGTCAAGGAAAAGTGGTGAAGAAAAAGCGGATAGTTGGGAACTGGCTCCTCAGAGCAGGATTTATCTGTTATTTTGTAAGGATTTGGGAGCCCATTGTGCTGAAGGAATTCCACCAGCACTTTACCACTGAGAAAAACATCCAGGAAAGGTGCAAAGGGAAAGGTCTGGGGAGTTGGAGGGTTTGGGGGTTTGGGAGATGGGGCTGGGAGTTGGCAGCAGTGAATTCCCTGTGGGATTTTCCTTCCCCCCTTTCCCCCACCAGCTCAGCCGTGTGACACAGCTCATCAGAGCAGCTGCAGCTCTGAGCACAGCAGATGATCAGCTCGTGGGGGAAATAAAGAAATAAAGCTTTTAAAAAGTGGCTGGTTCGGGTTCACAGCTCTCTGTGGTGTTAATAACACCATCCCAGCCCAGCTTACCACTGGAGGAGAAGTTGGCTTTGCCTGCTGAGGTGCAGGAGCTGCAGGAGCAGCTTTGGGGGTGAAAACCCCTGGGGAATCAGCCAAGGCTTGTGTTGGCATTGCCAGCAATGTCACCAGCCAGGGGGACACCGACACTCCTGAGCTGCTGCTGTCCCCAGCACTGAGACCACCCCAGTGCCTGGGGATGCTGCCAGCCCTCCTGCCAGCCCTGAGCCAGGCTGAGGGGTGGGAAAACTCTGCTAAAACACAGTAAAAAACCTGACAGAACACATCAGCTGTGGGGACAGGCCAGGAGAGGGGCAGCTCCTGTGCAGAGCAGCCCACTGGTCCCACATCCCACTGATCCCTACATCCCACTGATCCCTACATCCCACTGGTCCCACATCCTACATCTTCCACATCCTACGTGTTCCACATCCCTCCAGGTCCCACATCCCCCTGATCCTACATCTCACCAGGTCCCACATCTCACTGGTCCCACGTCGCATTGGTCCCACATCCCACTGGTCCCTGCATCCCACTGGTCCCACGTCCCACTGATCCTACATCTCTCCAGGTCCCACATCCCACTGCTCCCTGCATCCCACCATCCCCAGCACCCATGGTGGGTCTGATGGAACATGACAGCAAATGTAAAATTAGGCTTTGGGGAGCTAAACAGGGCTTTTGCAGCAAAGAGCCATGAATCAGCCTCCTTGTTGGGAGCTATTAGTGTCTCCCTTGCCCTACTTTCCTGTGCTCTGTGCAGAATTCCATGGCAGGAAGCATGCTGGATGTGTGTTACTAAACCAAAAAGGACGTTAATAAATAAGGAGCCATCCAGACTCCCCTGCCTGGCTCGTGGCTTTCAAAGGAGCTGGGTTTGCAGGGCTGAGGTGGAAAAAAATCCATCCCCACCCCCCTGTCCTTCCTGCTCTGTCCCCTGAGCCACAGCAGTGTCCCCAGCAGGGCCAGGGCTGCTCTTGATGAGGAATTGGGATGAATCAGGCAATTAGCTGCAGCAGTGCCTCAGAGATGCCATCGCTCTGCTGCTGCCCCAATGCACTTATCTAATAAATGTTTGCAGGAATGTGAGTGTCACCAGCAGCGTGGGGACAGCTGGGGAGGGGCTGCAGGAAGCTCCCAGTGCCACAGATATGGGAACAGCACTGTGGGGAAAATCTGCTCTGCCAGGGAGGGTGGAGAGGGTGATCCTGGTTGGGACATCCCATGGCAAAAAAATTAATTTATCTGAAGCAGAGGGAAAATGTAGGATGCTCCCTTCTTTTCAGAAACCAAAATTCCAAGGGGAAATGTCAAACCACAAGATAAGAAATCCCCCCATGGAGCTGCCCACACCCCCAAGGACCCTCCTTCACCCTGGCAGCATCCAGAGCATGGGACGAGGAGAGGAGAGGGATAAATCCCATCCTCATCCAGCATCTGGCTCTGCTCGTGGCTGATATTAAAAAGAGAGTGAGAAGGGAAATGAAGAGAGCCCTGAGAAGCTTGAAAGGTAATTAAGGTAAAACTCGTTAATATTTCAAGGCAGTGCTGTGCCTATTACAGCAAAAGGCCTGGCTGGAGCCAGGGAAGTGACGGGAAGAGCTTGTCTCGTTGCATAACAGCACATTATGGGATCAAAGCAATAAAACTTCAGCAACCTGCTGCAAACCCTTGCAGGGTGAGGGGGAAAAGCCTCTGGAAAAGCCTGGGAGAGCAGAAAATAAAAAAGCTGCCAGTTCTTGTTAGACATGAATAATCAGGGAGAAAAATTTCCCTCAATCCTCTTAAGATTTCGCTAAGTCTCCTCCAGCGCAGGGGAGAAGCTGCTGCTCCTGTGCTGGGATGATTTTGGGGAAGATTTTTTGATTTTGAGCTCAGCCCTGGCTGGTGCAGGGGGTGGGCAGAGCCATGGGAACACGCCAGTGGCTCCTTGGGATCCTTTCCTTGGATGAGGATGGAGCAGCACAGCCCTGAGCAGGGTTGGAGGGGCTCAGCTATTGATCAGGGTTGGAGGGCTGATTATTGGGGTTGGAGGAGCTCAGTTAATTATCGAGGTCGGAGGGGCTCGAGTTAATTACCAGGGTCGGAGGGGTTCAATTAATTGTCAGGACGGGAGAAGCTCAGCTAATTATCTCTCGCAGTCATTGTTATTCCGGCGGCAGCGGGGAGGGCGGCTCAGTTCTCCGGAGCGACTCCATCTCCGGTTTCATCTCCACCACAGCAGAGGGAAAACGTGGCTTTTCCTCTGCTTGAAAATTTTCCAGCAATGCCCCAGGCACGGGCTGATTGCTGCTCCGACACCCTCGGGAGGAGAGGTGGCAGCAGGTCCTGGGTGTCCCCTGTCCCCACCCTGTCCCTCTCCGGGGAAAGCCCATCCTTTGAGGGAAGAAGGAAAGCCCAGCAAGGCTCAGTGCCTTGGGCTTCCCGGGATCACTGGTGGACCTGAGGGCAGCCGAGGAACCACTGGAGGTTTGGGGCTGTAAACAGAGCCTGGACCCTCCTGGGATGGGGCTTTCCAAGGAGCTGGGTTTGCAAAAACCAGCTTCCCAAAGCTCCATGCAGCTCCTCTGGATGTGAGCTCTCCTCCAAGTACTCGATTAGCAGATGTGAGAGCAGGACCTGGCGAGGTGCGGAGAGGATTGCAGCGCTCTGGTCCCCAGTAATTAACATCCCAGATTTGCCAGGAACACATCAGCAAATGTTTGCCTCTCAAACAAACTAACAAAATAAATCCAAATCCCCCATTTCACAGCTCAGGCTCCTGCTGCAGATGGGCCAGGGCTGAGGGATGCCCACATCCACCCTGCCACAGCCACTCCATGTGCAGAGCTGCGAATTCCCAACATGCCATGATTTATTGCTGCCAGAGATCTCCCCTCTCCTCCTCTGCTGTTTCTCCAAGCGGAATGATTCCCAAATTAAATCGCGGCATTTTCCGGAGCACCCGCTCCCTGGAACACACAAGGCGAGGAAAGGAACACAGTTGCAGTGGAGGAATCACAGCATGGGGAGTTTATTTGTGTTTTATTTGTGTTTTGAAACGGAGGGCTGCTCTCTCCCTGCTCGGCAAAGAGCTGCGAGGATCAGCCTTGCTGCCCACGGGGAAAGAAATCTGGGAGGAAACCAGGCAGACTTGGAAGGGACAGGAGAACTTCTCAGGAACGGAATGAAACGGAACAGAAATTGAATGAAATTTAGGAATGGAATGAAATTTAGGAATGGAATGACATTTAAAATACATTGAAAAGATAGAACACAGCTGGCAAAGGGGAGCATGAAGGAATTGAGGGAGCCAGCAGCATCCAGGAGGTGAAACCCTTTATCCAGCATCTCCTCCCACCCTTTCTAAGAGGCTGCAGGATCTAACCTCACTGGCCTTGCCAAAAGCAGGAAGCTCATTTTCACTGCACTGGAGATGACACCAGGAATATTCTGCTTGGATCCCTCCAGCCTGGGCAAAAACCAATTTCCCTTGCGCCAGCAAAACTGTGTTTTATTAACAGCAATTTGAGCTCTCCGATAAATCTCAGCCTGGCATAATTCCTTGGAAAATGGCATGTCTGCATTGTTACTACCTCCCTGCTCCTTGCTCAGAACCATTTAGGACAATACTGACTTGACAGAGTCTATTAAGCGGGATATTTTGGGATGAGCCACGACTGCTGTTGTTAAACCTTCCCGGGGTTGCTCAGTTCCTGGGCAATGGTCCCGAGCAGCAGGAGCAGCCAAGAGGATTCCCTTCCATCCATCCATCCATCCCGGGTGATACTGCCTGGTTTGTGGGCTGGACGCTGCTCCCATCATCCCAATCTCAGGAAAATGTAGAAAAATCAGAGCTGAGGTTAGTTGGGGTGAAGGCCAGAGGGGTGGGAGCTGTGGGAAATCATGGAATCATAGAGTGGTTTGGGTTGGAAGTGACCTCAAAATTCATCCCACTCCACTCCTGCCATGACAGGGACATCTTCCACCATCCCAGGCTGCTCCAAGCTCTGTCCAGCCTGGCCTTGGACACTGCCAGGGATCCACAGCTTCTCTGAGAAAGCTCCCCACCCTCCCAGGGAAGGATTTCTCCTAATCCAAACCCACTTTTTCCATTTGAAGCATCACTGGGACCCTGCAGCAGCCCAAGCTTCAGGCAGGCAGGGGGATGTGGAAAAATCTCCTGGCTCACCCAGGATCCACCCCAAAAGTGCTTCAGGTGGAGGAAAACCGAGGTTGATGCAAAAGTGAAGATTCCCACTCATTTCCTTGCTAGCTGGAGGTTCAGGGCAGGAGAGCCTTGTGGAAGGGAGAACACAGCCAGGGCAGGGCTCTGCTCCTCCCCATCCACATCCAGACAGTTCCCCTGCCCTTCCCAGGGTGGGTCAGAGCCCCCTGGGTGGATCCAAGCTTGTGAGACACGACTGCTGCTGCCCAGCCCATCCCCTGCCCAGGCAGCACTGCCAGAACACGCCAGCAGCGCCCATAGATCTTTTTTTAATTTGAAGAACGAACAGTTTCCAGGAACTGCTCCAAAGTTAGAAACAATATGATGCTGCTGGTGAATAAGTCATGAGGGCTGGAGCCTGAATCTACATATTTATGTGCACACTCCCTCATCCAAGGGGGATGATTTATATAATTTATACAAGTGAGAATAATCTCATGCCAAAGTGCAGCTCTGCCAAGGGTCCTGCCCTTCCTTCCCAGGCTGGGCTGTGCCTCACAAAAACCAAGCTGCCACCCCAAATTCCTGCTGAAGGCTGGCACTGAACCCCCAGCCTTGACCCACTGCCCAGGTGGCTTTTGGGACACACAATCCCTGCACATCCTCTCCTCAAATCCAGGTTTTCCACCTCCCAGTGCTCCCAAAGCCACCAACTGAAGCTCTCTTATTAGAGAAACTGAAAATATTGCCAGTCAATGATATTTCAGTGCAGGGAAGTCAGCAGAGATCTATTTTCATACACTTTCCATATCAACACTTGCAATTTTATTTTTTTTCCTTTTTGCTTTTTTAATTATTGAGAATTTCTGCTTCAAGAAGCTCCCCCGTTCTCGGGGGTTGGGGAAAAATATATTAAAAAGGCCTTTTGCTAATCTCTGCCTTTTAACGCGCAGCGGAATTGCGCAGTTTTCCTCGGGAAAGCTGAATCCCAGGAACATCAGAAAGTCTCCTGTGCCTCCAGGGTCTGCCTGCCACCTCCCTGCCACCAGAGAAAGCAAAGCTAATTAAATTGTAAAATCGCAACCGGCACTTTCCCTTGATTTTTCCCTTCTTTTCACTCAGCGCTCGGCTGTGCTTTAATTACCACCTTCAATTATGTGTCACTTCAAGGCCCGAGTCCCACTTTTGAAAAGGCTTTTGCTTCAGTCAAGGGGAAAAAAACCACGGAAAACATCAGAGGGTGGCTCAGGTGTGGAACCCCAGGCTCCAGCTTAACTTAAAACCACACTAGAGAGCTTAAGTGGAGAGCTCTGCAAAGCTCAGGGCAGCTCTGTGCCTCAGTTTCCCCAAGTATGGACAGCAGGCTCTGCCCCTGGGGCTGGCTGGGTCCTTTTCTCTAGGATGGGGATTGTCACTGCCCTGCCAGGACACTGCCAAACCCTCTCAGTGCCCTGCAAGGACCCCGTTTGGGGTCACACAAGTCCCCCAGCCCATCCTGCTGGCAGCCACCTCCTCTTTCCTCCCACCGCAGCAGCAGCAATGCCCCCAAAGGCTTTTCCCTCTCCCCCAGGAGGGGCGTTTAGAGCTTTTTCCTGGGAAAACGCTTCCCGAGAGGCGAGCCGGGCAGGAGAGGTCTGACCCCGATCACAGGAGCAGCGAGGGCTCGGCTGAGATCAAATAGCTGGCAGGCTGAGCTCAAAGGAGGCTAAGAGGCTGGGTTGGCTCTCCCAGCACGCAGCCTCCTCTCCTCCTTCCTTCTGAAGCGCCTCCAGCCTTTCATGTGTCCGGCGGTGTCTCCTCCCTGGCCGGGAAAATCCGAAAATGGAATTCAAACCGGGCTGAGATGCTCGAGCTGGGGAGGCAGACCTGCTGCGGGCTGCGTGTCGCTGCAAGGAGGAGGGGATGGAGAAAAGGACGTTTGGGGTGACCCTAGCTGCTCCCTGTCATGGGATGCTGAGCAGGAAGGAGTTCAGGGAGCATCCCAAGGGAATTCCTGCCTTGGAGAGGGGCGGGAAGCTCCTGGGTGAGGTGTGACTGTCCCCTGTGCTGGGAGAGGGGCTGAGCACAGCAGTTCCCGCAGGGAATCCTCTGCCCCTGCTGCTCCTGATGCCTCCTCGGCTCCCTCTCAGCTCCAGCCCCGGTGGGAGAAGGGATCTCCATCCCAACCACCTTCCTGTGTTTCTTCTGGAAAGATAAACCCTCCCGACCTCATCCCTGTCCTTGGGCACTGCACTTCTACCTGCCCTGTCTCTTTCCGAGAGATCCGGGGGGAAAATGAAGGAAAAAACTTGTGCAAGGGGCGGAGAGGAGGAGGAAGTGTTTCCTGGTAATGAGGCTTTCACGGCAAGGGAGGAAGGGGAACTACAAGGATTAGCACAGCCACGAAAATTGTGAGTCAGGAGTAATTAAAAGAGCCTGGATCGCCTCTTAGCCCCAGAGGAACCCCTGGTAATGGTGTGGGTGCTCATTAAAGAGATATAATTAGGACTCTGAAGCCGCTGATGAGCCACTCCACATCCCCAGCACCACCAGCTCCACACGGGCAGCTCCTGCTCCCCCCTCTCCTGTCGCAGGCACACAGCAAATCCCTGCACATCCCAAATCCTGCCAGAGCCTGCTCAGCCTCTCCAGGAGAGAGTAGGTTTAGGTTGGATATCAGGAATAAATCTCTCCCCGTGAGGGTGGGGAGGCCCTGGGATGGAATTCCCAGAGAAGCTGTGGCTGCCCCTGGATCCCTGGCAGTGTCCAAGGCTGGACTGGGATTGGAGCAGCCTGGGATAGTGGAAGGTGTCCCTGGCCACGGGGATGATCTTTAAGGTCTATTCCAACCCAAACCACTCCATGATTCCACCATTAACCCTGAGGACAGCCCAGCCCTGCCAGGAACAGCCAACACGTGGCAGAAATAATTGCTCACCCCCCAGCTGGACGTGACCCTTGGGCAGCTGAAAACCAGCGCTGCAAAGAGGGGATGAATTGTTTGAACACACGATGAAAACCCTTGGGTGAGCTTGAACTCAATAGGGTGTTGTGAGGCCTAATTAATTTGTGTCCAAAAGCACTTTGAGGGCGTCAGATGAAAGAGGTTATTATAGGATTGCACAGAGATCCTTTATCCCACAAGATGGAAGCAGGAATAGCCCCGGCCATGCTCCCACTTTAAAGAGCACAGGCTATTAGCACGAAACCCACTGATGAATAGCAGCTATTTTATATTTTTTTTTATGTTATGGAAATGATGCTGCATCTTCTGGTGATGACACAGTGTCCTGGCACGAGAGGACAGGGAGGAGGAGAAGCTCCTGGTGAAAAACAGGGAGCTAATTATTCCTTCCTGGTGAAAAACAGGGAGGTAATTATTGCTGCAACGAGCAAATGAGTTTGGACCCAAATCCTCCTTTCCCTGCAACGGCCCTGGGAGTGTTGGCCTCTGCTCTGGCATCCCACTAAGCTGATCTAGGGTGTCTGGGGGTCTCCTAACAGTGCAGTTGGTTGAGAAGGGAGAAGAGGATCCATGAAAAATGAGGGAAGTTTGGGGAGTTGTGCTTCATCAGTACTGGGCGGCCCAAGGGAGCTGTGCTCACATCCCACCCCACAGAGCCCCAGCATCCCCTGAGCTCCCCAGCCCCTCTCTGCTCCACTGAGATCCCATCCCCATCTCCTCCTTTGGGCTTTTGGAGCACAGAGATATCTTGGGTACCCTGGGACAGTGGGTGCTGCTACTCAGGAGATCTCAGTGAATGGCCAGAAACTGGGATTTTCCTGCTGGTATAGAAAAATGGGTTAGAAATCAGCCCCAGCCTCAGGTGTAGAGTTGTTTCTTCTCTGACTCCTTCCCAAGCCAGTGAGGGCAGGATCAGGGCCTCTTACATCACACTTTATGGCTGTAGATTTAGGAAATTAGGGACAGGGACAGGGACAGGGACAGGGACAGGAGGCACCTGGTAGGGTAGGAGCTGCACAGATTTCCCTGCTGTTCCTCCGCTGTGGTGGAGGCAGGGTTTGTTTGATTGCAGCTCCACGGCAGAGATAATTTGTAGGTATGAAAGTCGTCCTCGTGGGCGTTCGTTTTTGTTGGCTGTTTGTGTGAACAGGCTGAGTTTCTCCTCCCAGGCTGATGCTTCCCAGCTGCCGAGACACCACGGGAAAGCACCTCCAGGGACACCACCTCTGCCCCACGGAGCCCACTGGGGCACAGGCAGCTCAGGGATGGATCCTCCTGCTCTGCTGTGCCAGTGGGGAAAGTTCCCCCATTGACACCACTTGCTGGTGCCCAATTTTATTTGTAGGATGAGGGATTTGGCTGCTTGGAGCCAAGCTGGGCACAGCGTGGCCCTCCAGTACCCCACAGAGTGGGTTCCTGAGTGGGGAGATCTCATGGATGCAGTTGCCATGGAAAATTAAAATTCTCTGTCAAGATGCAGAAGGAGCTAATGAAATAATTAACAAGTAGCAAAAATGAAACAGGAGGATTGTTGTGGGGTTTCTGCTCTGCTGTCCGAGCTGTGGAGGGGAACTGACCCTGAAAGGAAAGAGATGGAAATAAATCCCACCTAAATCTGAGCTGGTGCTGGGATTGTCTGAGCTTTGTTTTGCTTTCTGTCCAAAGAGCAGAAAAGATAACTCCAGGACACAGAGAAAGCAATAGCACAGTTCCCTTCTGACCCCCTTCTGGCACAGACAGCCCTTGCTCCTCCAGGATGGGCCTGCAGGACAGAGCCCATGTGTGAACACAGGACCTGCAGCACACCTGGGACAGGACACCTGTGAGGGTCTGTGCAGCTGAAAAATGCAGCTGAAAACAGGGGACACCGGGAGGTGACACCAGGAGGGGACACTCTGTGGGGAGCGCTGCACTGGTCTGAGACACAGAAGGACCAGTTTTTAGAAATTCTGAACATCCCGATGGCAAAAGGAACACAGAGTGCCTCTGTGGGGTGTCAGTGCAGCCCTGAGCAGGGCTCTGGCTGGACAGCCCATTCCCCTGGCAGCAGAAGGCTCCTTCCCACCCTGCCATGAAACACAGCACCAGATATATCTCTGCACCAATTTATGCAGCACGGCAATGCGCTCCCTCCATCTCCCCGAGACACCAGTTGGCAGATCTGTGCTGTGAATGTCACAGCAGTCTTTCATAATAACTTCTCCCACCATCCCATCAAGTGCAGGGAGACGGGAGAACCATCTGCCGGGAGCTGAGCGCATCCCTCCCTCGCCAGAGATACCCTGACACCCTTCCCAGAGCCCACTCAGCCTCTCTCGGGCTGTAAAAGTCACATTTGAGTCTCCCAGGTTTCTCCTTGGGGGGCAAACAGGTCTTTTTTGTCGTTCCCCCGTGACCAGGTCTTAAAGCAGCTCTTTATGGGTTTTTTTAACCCTCAGCCCTAAGATCATCCCCCAGGGAAAGCATCAATAGGATTGTCTCTGTCTACAAGAATCCTTCCCTGAAACTTGGAGCCGTCACGGATGAAAGACACTGTAATCTGATTTTGTCAGGCAGGAGCGTGTCACTCCCCAGGGGACAAAGATGCTGAGATGGGCGCTGTGCCCAGAGCCACCTCGGAGAGAGGGGAGCCACAACCGGGCAGTGCCAGGCAGAGCTGCATCACCTGGAGATGATCCCAGGCCTGAGCTCACTGCCACTTCAGGCTGCATGTCCAGCCCGTGTCACCACCCAGCGTCCCCAGGGAGCAGCAGAGGGAAGGGGAAGGGTCTGAACCAGCCACAGTCGAGTTTTTATCCCAGCTTTGGAAGGGAGCAGCGAGAGGGACAGAGCATCTGCATCCCCAGCTATCGATGCAAGGAAAACCATGTTTCCAAATGCTTTTCAGAGCTGATTCCAAAGTGTTTCTTGAAGAGAACATCTGAACAGGAGCAGGGATCTTTGCAGGAACACTGTGCATCACTGGGGCGGCCAAGCAGCAGCAGCAAGGCAGTTCATAGCTGTGTGTGCACAGGGGGTGGCCAGAGTCTGGGCTGGAATGGCAATTAGTGCAGGACAGAAAAATCTCAGGGCACTCCAACACAATTTTGTTGAAGCTGTTGTGCTCAGCGTGAGCTGGAAAAGGCCAGCGTGGTCCTTGCCCCTGAGGAGTGAATGGTTTCAGCACTTGGATAATGAGAAAAAGTGTTTTCTGAGGGAAAAGAAGTGAAATGATTTTTCCTCTCGTGAGGCACTTGCTTTCTTTCAGCTCCTTGCAACACTTTTCATAATTAAAATACCTCCATAACGTCACACAGTGCTTTTTGATGCTTGCTCTTTGATTTGGATCAATGAAAATGTCCTGGGAGCTTATGGCAACAACCTCGCTCAGCATTTTCTACACTTGAAAGAAACCCAAGAGGAAAAAACGTTTGTGGCTCTGTAAGAAGGATTTTCCAAAAGGGCTATTCCACACCGTGGAAAAAAAGAGTGTGATAATAATCTCGCTCCTGAGTTCCCATTAAGGCTGCTTTGCATAATTAACAGTAAAATTAGTTGTCGTTCTGTCCTTTGGGACATATTGCAAAGGGAACCTGGTGAGAGCAGAGCTTTGCCCAGGGCAAGCTGGGTCCCCCCGAGGATGTCCCCAGGTCCCCAAATATGCAGCCACAGGTCCCTGGTAGATCCAGAGCCAATTTCATACCTTGTGATCCCCAACCCTGAACGCAGCCAAAGCCTGGCATGCGCAGGCACTCCCACAGTGCCCAGAGCAATGATAAGAACTGTTAGATTTGGATTTGCCTTGAAAATACATTTGAATCAGGCCTTATTGGATTAAGCACTGCCAGAACAGAGAGCTGCCACCTCAAAGTCCTGCTGGCTTTTCAGCTCGGTCCTGTTTGGAATGTGCCTGTCTCCCCCACCCGCAGCAATGGTGCTCAGAAGTGAATAATTATGAAGAGGGACTTTGGTGCCAAAGTAAAAAATAAAATAACTCAACCCCAGCCCCCAAACCTGTGAAGCCACTCACGCTCCGGCACGCTTGGCTACACGAGGATTATATTTTTCTTCCCCCCCCTCTCAACCAAATGTCAAAAATGTACTTAATGAGAAGTTCTCCTGTTACAAATGAAGCGGTAATCTGTCAGAAGGGAAAATCTGCTGTAAACTTAGAGCTCATCCCCTGACTCGCTGCCAGCAGCAGCAGCGCTGGCAGCCGGGCGGGCGGCGGGACCCGAGTGCCACCTACAGCGGTCGGGGGGAACTGAGCCATCCCAAAGCCTGCTGCCGTCGGGTTTGGGGCTGCCCGGCGAAAAACAGGCTGGTGCTGCGGCTGGGAGAGTGGTGGGGATGCAGGGCGGGTCATCAGCAAATTAATCAGCTCTTCAACAAAAAACGAGGATATTTAATAATAGTTTATTTTGCAACTCGCGCTCACGGAAGAGACTTCCAGAAAGTCGGCCGTGTTGTGGGGCATAGAAAATCCCTCATTGGCTTTTTCTCGAGGGGGAATCAGGATTCTGGTCCTGCTTCCATGGGCAGCACACAGCCAAACCCACCCTGGCACGGGGAGGAGGGGATCCAGTCAGAGCCACACTATGGCAGCTCCAGAAAGATCTGCGGGAGAACATATGGTGTGTTTTTAAATGCACCCATAACATTTATTTTAAATACAGGCTTTAAAGCTTGCCAGCAAAGCTTAATAGGAGGAAAGCTTTCTTTAGGCTGGAATCTCTGCTATTGTTTCGCTCAAATCATTAGGCTCGTATTTATTTGGGTTTAGGCTGGGCAAGTGGGGAGGATTGCAGGCAGCGCTGCCCAGGATTCCCCTGTCTGCAGGATCCCAAATCCAACCTGCTTGGCTCAGCCTTGCCCTCCTGGCTCAGGGGGGCTGCCAACCCACCCTGCCCTGACGCAATCCCTCAGCCATAAATGTCCCTCTGCAGCGAGGAGATGGCTCCTACAGGGAACAGGTCCTGGAAGGGAAGAGCATCCCTGCGTGTGTCCTCCTGGCTGCCACGGGGTGGGCGGAGAGGCCGAACTGCAGGTGGGAGCTGAGGTTCTGCCTGTACCCGAGGGTTTGGCAGCCGCATCCCTCCCGTCCTGGCGATGAGTCAGGGGATGGCAGGCGGGCGGGGGATCGAACAAAACACAGCGGTGGCATTTGGGCTCCCGGGGCCGGCCCGGGCTGTGCCTGGCACGGGCAGAACCAGCCGGATTGCCGCAAGGCACGGGGTCACCCCCGGGGTCTGTCCTGTCACCCCTCTCCTCCGCCTTCCGCTGCGCTCTGCCAGCATCTCCCCCGGGCAGTGCCAGGCCGTGCTCTGCCAAGGACAGAGAGGCCGGGAATAGCAGGAGACGGATTTCTCATCCCCTCCGTTGCGCGGTGCCCGCGGCTGGCAGAGCGGTGATGCTCCACAGGTAGCTGGCGCAGAGCCTCGGGCAGGTGACACGCGGCGGGCCGTGTCCCTCGGCTGTCCCATCCTGCCGAGACGCTGGGAAGGGGCCATGGGGAGAGCCCGGGGCTGGCTGCACCCCCGCTCTGCCGCAGGGTTGGGGTCTGGCTGCTCCGCCGTGCCTCGGTGGTGCCCAAAGGCAGCTGCACCATCTAGAGGAGAAACGGTCCCCGAGCAGAGCCCACACCCAGGCTGGCACAGGGGCTACGGGAATAGGGTGACCGGGGCAGCCTGGTGATGAGTGAGCTGCAAATCCTTCACTGAGGCGCTCCGTGAGTGATTTCAGGGTCTCACGAATGAGCCCAGATGGCCAATCTACCCCAGAGAATGGGAACAGGGCGGATAGGATTCACAGATCCCGTCTCCGCCTGCTTTGCATGTGACTGATCTCTGCTGGCTGCAAGGAACAGGGCAAAGGAGAGGGGAAAAAATAAATTAAAAATCCCCAGTCTGCAGTCAGGCTGACCGCACACCCCCGAGCTGGGAATCGACAGCCCTGAAAGCAATTTCATCGCTCAGCTGGACCTGCATTACTGCTGTGCCTCCGAACAGATGTGATACTCACGAATTGCCACCACAGAGATCCGAGGGGGTGACAAAAAGCCCCCCCGGCTCCCCCTTCCCCAGGGTGCTGAGGCCAAACCACTGCCCAGCACTCCAAACAAGCAGCAAGTTTCTGATGGCAGCACTTCCCTCGTGCTGAGGATGTCCCCAGAGAGAGAGATTTTGGGGACCAAAGCATCCTGTATCCACAGGAAAGGAGGCTGCACGCCATGGGGTGGGTGGGCTGCGCTGGCAGCACCCACGGATGGACAGCTCCCAGGAGCAGGGGCTGCCCTGTGCCACCCACCAGCTCGCCCACCTCCTGCCCCGTGGCAGCTGGATGAGCCCATGCTCGGATTCGCGAGGCATGTGAGGGTTTCACCCTCCCCTGCAGCCTCACGCAGCAGAAGGCGATGGAGGAGCTCCATTCCCACTGATTTTATATTTTCCATTTGCACCACTCAGGCCCCTGCCGGCTGTGCGAGTCACAAGGGAGCGTTGATCATATCCCAAACACAACCACTAACACGTCTCAGCTCTCAATCTGCCTCGTTTGCTGACACCCAGTTTTCTCCTCCCCCTCCTCCCACCAGCTCCTCGCAGCCGGTTCCTTCCTCCCAGCACGTAGGGCTCAAGCTGCTCCGGCTTTCCCGTCCCACGCAGGCACACACAGCCCGAGGGGCTGCCTCCGCACCTTCCCTTCCTCCCGTGGCTTTCCTGAGCCCCAGCCAAGCTGGGAAGCAGGCCGGGAAGCCTGGCCAAGGGTCAGATCCATCTCTCGCCCTGCACAGTGTGGGATGCAGCGAGCGGTGAGCAAAATGAAAAGCACCTCAGGAATCGGGAAAAGGCATTTTTTCCCCCCTCTGATTCTTCCTGGCCAGTTGGGCAGAGCCAGGAACTTGTATGTTGTTGAGCCACATTTTGGGTGGCGACAAACATTTTGGTTTGTAGCCCCACACTGTCTTCTCAGCATCTCAGTGGCCCACGAGGTGCTGGAAGGATCAGAGAGGGTTTGGGTCATTCTCCAAGGAGCCCAGAGCACTGCCAGGGGATTCAGGGTCAGGATGAGGAAACACTTTAAAAGGACCATCAATGCCAGCAGCACAAGCCCCAGCCAGGAGAAAGCACCTCTCTAAAAACCACATTTTTCTTAATGCTTACTAGGACAGAATTTGATCTCCTGCTCTGTGTCCAAAGCTGCTATGGATCTGTTGCACTGGAGGCATTTGCAGTGCTCAGTCAAACATTTCTCCATCCCTGACAGCTCTGCAGGATGGGAGGGTCAATCTGACACTGCATTTAGTCCAAAATTCCCACCACTGACCACGACATGGCCTTAAAAGACCCATGGAAAACAGAAGGACACAGAGTGTGAGCAGATGCACAAAGCTGGGGTGCTCAGGGCTCCTGCCTTCCACCTCTCCAGGTGCCTTCAGCCCACTGGGAGAGCAAAATGAAGACTGGGGGAAAGAAATGCTTCAGAAAAGTATCAGCCTGTTCTCCAAGCACTGCTCCAACCAGCCTGGAACTGCTCCTGGGAGTTTCCCTCACCCTGCAGAGTAGCAGGGAGGCTCTGGCTCTGCACGGCTGCTCTGCTGAGGGCAATTCATCCCATTCTGCTTTGCTGGAGGAGAACCCAAGTCAAAAGATTGCACAAACCCCCAGTCCAGCATGTTTTTTCAGTCTGATGAGAATTCAAAACAGTGGTGATCTCTGGTTTGATCCAACACTTATTTAAGGAAGCATTTTAAGCGCTGAGCCAAACAGGAGTTGTTTGCAAATCCTTAACCAAAGCCGCTTGTGCAAAGAGCACTTGGCAACCGCAAAGGCGTCGGTGGATGAGGCTGTGCACCCTGGCCCTGGTGGGACTGGACAGGCAGCATCCTGTGGTGGCTCTGTGGGCTCAGCCAGCTCCACAGGGACCTCGGGGACAAATCATTTCCATGGTGCTGTGCTTCAGACGGAGGCTTTGAACCCCTGCCAGCTGCCCTGTTGTGAATTCACCGCAGAGAGGTTTTGCTTGTTTGCGGCCAAGAGAGTCCACAGATGCTAAAAATAGAGCACTCCTTGAAGGTGATCTGGAAAGCTGAGGATGCCTCTTAAAAACACGGGTTTAGAGCTAATGGGAGCTGGGACAGTGCTCAGGATGGCTCTGCTGGGAACCAGGGGTTGCTCCACAGAAGGAATCTGGCAGCCCCTGCCTCACAGCGGGCTGCAGGGATGCTCCTGGGCAAGCAGCAGGTCAGGAAAAACACTGTAAATGCAGGACCTGGTAATTGCAGGTGGACAAGTGCATGGCTGTGCTGGGATCCCTCAGCAGACGAGTCAGAGGAGCAGTAATGAGGGGAGCTGAAGCTTGTTGTGTTGTCTTTCCCTCCCCATGCCCCCTTAAACCTCGCAGAAATTGCAGCACAAAGTCAAAGCAGAACAGTTTCCTTTTGAAACACAGAGTGAGTGCAGCATCTCTGTTTCACTCTGGCTTTTCTTCATGTGGCAGGGCAGGTATCTACCCCCAGGTACATCTTTGATCCTGCCCATTAAATAGGCCATTTTAAAGCTCACAGACCCCTTTTCATCAGCAGCCACCTTGGCTCATGGCACCAAATGCCCGTGTTTATATCCTGGCTCGTGGCTGGAATCAAAGTGCTGCTGTGGGAAACTCTGCACCTGGTTCATTAAAAAGTGAAAAAAAAAACAAACCCTGACTTTCTGTCTCTGAGTGAATCCCCATGTGCTCAGCAGTGTTCCCAAGCCCTGAGGTGCAGGAAATATCCAAGCTGTCCCTGCAGCTGGCACTCGTGGTGCTGGCAGGGCTTGGCACTGAGCATCAACACTCAGTTCCAGCTGCTCATCCCAAAAGGATGATGGACAAGGTGGGGAGAGGTTGGTCACTGCTCTGACAACACCCCAGTGACCCTGCAGAGCCAAGAGCAGTGGAAGGAGCTGTTGGAGCAGGAAGAGCTGAGCTCAGGAATGCAATGAGAGGTGACCTAAAACGCAAATGTGCTGCAAAACCCGGCAGGTTTGGGGCAGGAGCTGCTGCCTGTGGGTGCTCATTCTGCAGCCCTGGGATGAGCAGTGGCTCTGCAGGAATCCCAGCTGGTAAAACCTGGGCCAAGGCCAGCACAGAGTCCCCATTTAGTGGCCCAGTGAGCACCACAGCACCCAGTTTGCCCTTTCTGGGGAGGACCCACAGCTGAGAGAGCATCCCAGAAAAGCCACACCAGCTCTGGCTTCTCATATTCTCATGTCCTCGTCGAAATCCCAGAAACTGGAGACTGAGCCGATAAGAGTCTGACACCTAATGGGCACAAGCAGAATCGTGACAAGCACAGGATCCAGCTGGAAGTGTCCTTGTGGGAATACAGACAGCATTGCCTCCGAGCAAAGCCCGTGGAGATGGACAGAAAAGGGGGATTTGTGTAAAGAAAACTCTTAAAAGCCCACATGGCCCATGTCCAGGATTGTAAACATGAAATATTTATCGTTTAACCTAGATAGGAATGAGTCATACAAAAACTATTAAAAGGTTCCAGGTACAGAATATAAGAGGGGTGCCAAAATTTCCTTTAATATTTTAGAGGTCTCTGCCACGTGGTAGCAAGGAAAGGTTGGGGTTACAGTTAAACCTCTTGGCACTAAACTGTGTTTTTCACCTTGTGTTCTTATGCCAGATACACTTGGAATTCATATGGAAAAGAGACATCTTCCAAAGCAATGAGCTGTGCCCCACAGAGACTTTCAGCTGCACTATGTGTAATGGTCAGTGATGAATGGGAAGTCCACCAGGTTTGACTCAAAAATGTTAAATGCATTCTGTAGCCTGCCCCTGTGCTGTGCTTACAACTTAATTTGTTTCATGGAGCCGGTGGATTTCTTTCCTTAAGAAAAAAAAACCTGTCAGCCAAAGGTGATTTACAGCCACGATGTGTTCCAAGGCAAGACACAGCACAGCTTCTAGGACTGAGCTCCACCAAGAGCTGCCCTTGGACCTCCTCCTGCTTCAGGTGCTGCTTTCCTGGGCAGCATCCAGCCCTGCTGTAAGGCAGCTCAGACCACCTCTGTTCCATTCACAGGGTAAACAGAAATGTTCAATACCCGGCGCTGCTTCCTGGCAGCTTTCACAGGCATCTCTCTTCCTTTTTTTTTTTTCTAAATTAGATCTTTCTATTATAACTTCAAGGCCTCATGAGTCTCCTTGGCATTTATTAAATAACAACTAAACTCTTCAATTTGCCATGTTACTGCATGATCCAGTTGTTCTCCATTTAATAAATCATCTGAGATCAGACTGAAGGAGCTGAATGGGGCTGAGAGGGGATGTTGGAGCAGGGCCAGCATTGAGTGTCCTGAAGCTCTGTGGAGCCATGTGATAAATGGACCCCAAATATTGAGGGTCAGGGAAAATCAAGGTTCAGACTGGACTCTATCCACTCTTCCCTGCTGCTTCTTCCACCAAAAACTCAGTGGTCACAGAGGATTGTGCTGCTGTGGTTTGGGTTTGCCCCAAAACCTGAAGAGGTGCTTGGGGAATGCAAAACTGCCCCAGTAGAGGAAAGGGTGTGAAGAACCTGAGGTTACTGACTTCCCTCACGCCCTAGACATGGGTGTGCCCTCAGCCAGCATCAGCTGTGACCCATATTCCCAAAAAACTGCAGCACAGCAGACATGGCTGGTGATTTAACATATCTCCATGTAGGATTAGTAATTGGCCTCGAAGCCACGGGTTACCTGACAACAAAATCTGCCCTTTTATTCCTGCTAATTCGGTTTTAAACTTGTCCTTTCTCTTGCTGGAAAAAAAAATAATAAAAGCCATCATCTGAGCTGTGATTTCAGCCTCTGAGGTATCCAGAGGCACCTGTAATGAGCACCTACCCCCTGCAACAAACTGCAAACAGGAGGAGCAGATCCGGAGGTCACGGGAGATGTTTCATTTTGGAAACGTGAATGTTTCCCTGCCATTCCAGCCATTCTAACGAGGGGTCCAATTAGTGCTCGTGACTTTTGTCATCTGTCCAGTGGGGATGGGGACCACTGCTCTCATTTCCGCCAAAATCAGGGATCAGGAAGACAAATCATCCCTAATGGGACCTCGGGGAGAGGCTCCGCTCTCCTTTCAAGTCAAAGTGGCACACAGAGCCACAAATGCCACCTCGGCTGGGGACAGCAGAGCTCTCCAGCAGCAGCCAGCCTCCCCCCCTCCCAAGCAACTGCATGTGCACAAAAACATTTATCAGGCTTCTGGCCACAGCTTTGACTTTAATTTTATTTTAAAAGTGCATTCACATGTAAATTGACTTGGCCCGGGAGGATACATGAATACAAGAGCCCTTTCTTCCCTCTGCCGCGGCGTTAGGGAGGAATATGGTGAGCGGAGCAAAGTTTCCTCACCTCCAGGCTGCAATTCTGCAGAGAAGGAAAAGCAAGTCCATTGTTTCCTCCTGCACGCAGATGCTGGCTGTGCTGTTTTCAGCAGTCTCGTTCAAGCGAGCCAGATCAGAACATAAAAGCATGTTACGCATCCCAGGGACAAGAACATGCAGGCAAATGTCTTACCGGCTCTGTTTTATCTGTTTTAAGAACGAGAGATAAATTATTATGAGTTTGTAACTGTGTCTGATGGTTTGAAACGTGGTGCTGCCCCACATTCCCAGGGTCAGACCTGGTTTGGTGGTAGAGGATTCCTGGGGTAAAACAAAATTAGAATGTGAAGCTGGAGATGAGGAAAGGACACAGAAATACACGTGCTCACCAAAAGGAGAATCTCTGGGATAAAAGCAGGTGGAAATTTGCTCCACAGCATTCGCCATATGTCAGCCCCATATCTCGTGATGTGTTGCCACAGAGTGAGCACAAAAAGAGTGCAAGGCTTCCAATCACCCCATTTTCAGCCTGGGACCCTCCATACCTGCTGTTCCCCACTTGACATCTCCCAGAATGAGCATTTCCCCCGTGATTTTGCCAACAGCCAGCCAAACGATGCTGCTTTCCTCTGCAGCATCCCAGGTGCTGCAGCCCCACCGGGAAACAAACCGCACTGACAAAGTGAAAACAGGCAGCACTTTAGGTTGAGGCACCAGGTTTTTGTTTGCCAGAAACTAGGGATGGAAGTGCTTGTGCAGATTTATACACTGCGAGCTGTGAGTCAGCGTGTGTGTTTTAGGAACGAGCAGGTTCAAACGGGTGTCCCAAAAGGAAGCTTTGCACAGCTCGGCTCTGCTCTGCAAGATGCAGATAGCACAAGGTTGATGATAGCACAGGGTTGGCAGTGTATCCGCAGGGAAAACCTGCTTGCTAGCAAAACACGGATGAATTAGAGCACTAAAACTTTGCTGCTCCTCTGTGCGAAAGCTCCAACAACCCAACAGCTCCAGGAGGAACTGCTGAAAGCGGAGGCCTCGGCTCTCCCCACCTCTGTTCTATTCTTGTTCTGCACCCCCAAACTTAGCGCCTGGGACAGTCAAGTGCTGCATCCTGCCGATATTTTGACTTTGCCCCACTCTGGCAGCCCGCTGCACCCCGAAGGGAGCGGATGGATCATCCCCGCAGCGCATCGTACTCCACTCCTGCCTCAGAACTGTCTCGCTCTTCGCGCCGCTGTTGGCCCAGCCGCGCCGGCACGGCGGATGGAGCCCGGCCCTGGCCGAGGGGCTGCCGCAGGAGGCCGCCGAGCCCCTTCCTTCCCCCGGCGGCCCTTCCGTTACGATCGTTACCGGGTTCCCTCCGCCCTCCCTCCGCTCCCCGCCGGCTCTCGGGGCCAGCGGCCGCCGCCGCCTTTGTGCCCCGGCCCGGTGCGCTGCCTCCCCGCCTCCCCGCCGGAGCCCTGCGGCGCATGCCTCCCGCTCCCCGGGGGCAGGGAAGGAAGCGCCGCCCGCCCTGCACCAGCGCGGCGGGCAGCGGCGGAGCGGAGCCCGGCGGAGCGGACACGGCCCGGCCCGGCCGCCGCCGACCCCCGTTCCCCCTGTCGGCCTCCTCTCGGCAGGTGAGCGGCGGGCGGGGGGCGCGGCCGGGCTCCGGCGCACCGGCGGCAGAGGGAGGCCCGGGCCCGGGTCCGGGGCGGCGGAAGGCGGGAAGGGGAGCCATGGCGGCGCGGGCAGGGCCCGGCCGGCCGCGGGCAGTGGGCGCGGCGCCCCGCGGGAGTCCCGCGGGCAGCGGCTGAGGGCGGCCCTGAGGGTGGGGGGCTCGGCAGAGCGCCTCCGGGGTGCCCCCCGGGTTGGGGTACCCTCGTGTCCCCTCACACAGCCTCCGGGTGCCTCCGGTGTCCCCTCGTGTCCCCTCACACAGCCTCCGCGGGTGCACCCCGGCTTGGTGTCCCTTCATGTCCCCTCACACAGCCTCAGTAGGTCCCCCTGAGTGAGTGTCCCCTCATGTCCCCTCACATAGCCTCTGTGGGTACCCGCTGTGTGGGAGTCCTTTCATGTCCTCTCCCAGCCCCATCATAGGGTGTCCCTTCATGTCCCCTCACGAAGCACCTCTGGGTGTCCCCTCATCTTCCCTCACAGTGTTACAAGAGGGTAACGCTGGATGGGCATCCCCTCCATTTCCCCTCACACCCTCAGTGAATGTCTCCCTCCTTTCCCCTCACAACCCCAGTGTGTGTCCCCTCATTCCCCTCACACGCCCAGTGTGTGTCCCCTCATTCCCCTCACAGTCCCAGTGAGTGTCCCCTCCTTTCCCCTCACAATCCCAGTGAATGTCCCCTCCTTTCCCCTCACCCTAAGTGAATGTCCCCTGGCTGAGTGTCCCCTCACATCTCCCCTTAGCAGCACCCCGATGTCCCCTCACAGTCTCCGTGGGTGCCCTGGGTAGCTGTTGGGGTACAGAAATTCACCCAAATCCCGTGTAATTCTTGCAGGACACCCACAATCCAGGTGTGGGATAGAGAAGGCACCTGCCCCTTCCTTGAAAACTGTGGAAATAGGTTAATAGGAAAAACGTTGGGGTTTTTGTGTGTTTTCTTTTTAATGAAGCTGGGAGCTAAAGTGTGTTAATTGCATTGCTTCAAGGTAATGAGGTATCCTAATTTCTGTCTTTTTGATCCTTGGCTGCTTATTACAAGGAAAAATGTTTCTCATTTATATTTGCCCAAGTGAACATGTTGGAGGCTGTGTTGGGAACTGTGTGTTCAGCCACAAGTCGGGGTTTTGAGGTGCTTTTGGTTAATTCATGGCCAAATACAGGTTCTGTTGGGTGCACTGGGCTCTACTGGTGTGTGTAGAGCTGAAACAAACCCAAACTATCTTCAGTTGACTGAAAGATGGAAGTTAAAACAGCTTGTGTTGTGTTGCTCCAGGTACCAGCCAGCAAGGAGGGATGGTCTTGATCATTATAATTAAAATTTTAATTCTGTAGGAATGGCTTGAGACGAACTCTCACTGAGGAAAATCAATATCAAAAGAGTGATGAAGAATTGTCTTCCCTTAATGTCTGTAACCTTACTCTCAGTAGTAAATAAATAGAAGTTTTCAAGAGTTTAGAGTCATTAATTCTTTAAAATATTTAATGTCACTGATTAATTTGAAACCAGAACTAGAGAATAATTGACAAGCGCAAGGTCAGAGAGGTTTCATAGGGAAAATTGCGTCCCTGTAGGTTGGCAGAGTCTGGTGCCACTGCAGTTGGACTCACTGTGTTTGTGTGGAGCCTGGGCTGGAAGAGACACCCAACTGCTCTAGTTTTTTTGGGAATTACTTCTTGATCCTACCAAATGATGCTGCAGGTGGAGCCTTCAACCCTCACAGGACCATGTGCAGGTGGTGAACTCTTTGGGGTGTCCTGTGGCATTTTGTGGATGGCTTTTTCCACTCTTCCACCAACCAAAGCTTCGTTCTGTCTGCGGTTTCTCCTGCAACACAAAGAATAGCTCCTAATCTTCATCCTGCTTTTGTGCACTCCCAAAGATCTGTGTTTGCCAAGAGCTTTTATCCTGCAGTGAGGCTGGATGATTGATGTCTCAGGGTTATTGCTGTAGAGTGTGTTTCAGGAAGAAATAAGTTGCCTTTCCTTCTCTCTGAGCTGCCCCAGGTCCCTCCGCTGTGTGTGTTTAATGCCAAGTCAGAACTGGTAAAAGCTGTTTTGGGATGTTGTGTGAGTGCTCTGCTCTTTGAGGAGAATTTGTGTCCCACCATCCCGGGTCACAGTCCAGCTTTCTCCACATCCACCCATCCTGCACCATGTGGACACAGCCAGCGCTGCTTTCGTTGGAAAACTGGAAAGCTGAGCTGCGTGTTCCTTCAAAAAGGGCAGTTATGCCAAAGGAAACAACGAGCAGAATATTTTGCCAGGTTCTCCACTCCCACCAGTTCCACTTTATTATGAAAGAATTCCTTAAAATAGTTCTTCCTCTCTTGCCACAAAGTTTTCTGCGAAAGTATTCAGACAACCTCAGTGCAAAGGGAATTGCACACACCAGTGCACTGCGTATCATCACAGTGAGTCTTCGTGGGTCTGGGCAGTACATCATTTAGGAGCACATGCAAAAGGGATTGCAAAGTGCAGGAAGAGTTTCAGAAGTGGAGATAATTATCTGAATTGGGTTATGATTTTGCCAGAAAACACTACAAATCACAAATGATGAGTGCTCTGCCTTATCCCCGGTGGCAGTAGTGACTGATTTACCCGTTCAGGTGATGTTGAGGAGTAACTCCTGTGGTTGTCTGGCACAGTAGTTCTGAGTGTTAATAATTTACAATTTATGTTACCAAGATTATTACATGGAATTTCTGGAAGGCACATGCTTAATAAATATTTTCCCTTTTTTCTTGTTTTAGGATGGAGGAGAGACCAGTCTGAAAAACTGTTCCATTGTGGACTTTGCTGTTGTCTGCTAGAATGTTCCTTATGGATGCTCCTCCTCTGGTAGCTCTTCAGACAAAATGGGAGTCCTTTGGATCAGCAAGGAATTGTAGATACCCCGTGTGCTTCCCAGAATCTGACAGCAACGTCACCAGAACCTCTGTGAGTGCGAAAGTTCAGATGATCATAAACAACCTGCAAAGCCAGGAGCCTGCCCTGGGCATGAACAATGAGTGTGGCTGTGTTGTGCAGAAGAAACAGAAGGGAGAAAAAGGCACCAGTCCCAGAGTCACATCCAGCACCACCTTGCTGCGGAAGCATCCTCAGTACACCCGGTGTGGGTGCCCTGAGGATTCTGATGACACCGAAGTGGAAGAGAATGTGGAATTTGAGACTCTCCTGCTCGATACTGACAGTGATGATTCTGTGGACAGAGGTATAGAAGAAGCCATCCAAGAGTACTTGAAAACAAAAAGCAAAAGTGCCCAATCGTTGCCAAGGAATGCAGAGCGTTCTGAGAATGTGGGCAGAGACAAAAGGTTTAAGAGAGAATTCTCCCAGAACAAAGTGGCGAGTAACCTCCTGCCTGTGAAATTTAAAGCCGAGATGCTCTCTGAAGAGTACCTGTCTGACCACCTGGGAATTGGGAAAAGGCTCCAGCCTGCTTCCCCTCAGAGCATCAGCAGCGATGACTCCTTTGAACAGAGCATACAAGCTGAAATAGTGCAGTTCTTGAATGAGAAGAAGCAGCAAGAAATTAGTAAATGTGTTCCTGAGGAGGATAAAAAAGATCCCCGTGTGAGATCTGTCCTGAAATGCAGCAAAGAAGCAACAAACAGAACAAACTGTGGTGCTATAAAGCAAGGTTGTAATGCACTGCTCCTGAGACACCATCCCAAGCTGCAGAAATCCAGCACCCAGTCCAAGTGTTTGCAGTCAAAAATCCAAGCAGAGCCCAGAGATTTCAGCCAGGTGAACCAAGCATATCTAGAAATGGCCACTGCCAGCCAGCCCTGGCTCGTGGAGCAGAATGAGGGAAGTGGAGCTCATTACTGGGAGCCAAGGGAAGCACTTACCAAGGAGAGCATGCACACATCTGACTCGAGCAGTGATGATGGCATTGAAGAAGCCATTCAGCTTTACCAGCTGGAGAAAATCAGGAAAGAGGCAGGTCATGCAGCAAACCGTGTCCCTTTGCAGAGGGAGCAATTTGATCCAAAGGCTATGGCAGACATTTCTGCCAGCCTGACAATTAGCTCCACAAAAAGTGCCTCACCAGAAATCCACAAAAACCCAGTAAGCAACAAGAGAAAGGAAATTAGTTCCAAGTCAATGGGATTAGAAAGCACCAGCAATGACTTTAACAAGCTGTGTAATCCACTGAAAAAAGCCAGACATTTTGCACTTCCAGAAAACAAGATTGCTGCTTGTGAGCTCACACTGCAGGCCTCTTGCAGAGCAGACACATCTGCAGAACTCATGTGTGCAGAAGCTATCCTGGATATTTCCAAAACAATCATGCCATCCCAAATGGGAAGTGACAACAAATCCCTCACTGCAGACTCCTTCTTTTCTCCCCAGCTTCTCTCGTCCTCCCGTTGTGAAAGTGACAGCAGCCTTGTGGACAGTGATGACAGCATAGAACAAGAAATCAGGGCTTTCTTGGCTTTGAAAGCACAGTCAGAAAACCTTGGAACAAAACCTCCCAGCCTGTCACGCTCCATCCAGATGCCTTTGCCTTCTGATCCGAACAGCCTCACCAGGACTCTTGAGCCTTCTCTGCCCAAAACACTGAAATTATCCCTGAGTCGTAAAAGGAGACTTAAAAGGGAAGGCAGAACAGCAAAACAAGGGACATCAAAACCACCTGAAGAGCTGGAGACAGGACTTTTCCAGCCAGGCAGCTTTTCCAAATTCCCCCTGCTCCAAGAGGAGAGTGCCCTGAGCAGCCCTGCAGAACTCCGGGATGCTCAGGGTAGCAAAGACACAAGGCAGCAGCAGCTGATGGCTCCCAAATTGTCTGGCTCTGATGGCAGCAGATGTGTGGCCTTGGACTCTGTGAACCCTTTTCTGCAGGTTCAGAGTAGCACAAGAAAACTTATAAAAATCCCCACCCGAACCTCAGAGAGGGAGGGGTCGGGTGATGAGAGCAGCTCTCTGGACAGTGATGAGGACCTGGATAGTGCTATCAAGGACCTGCTACAGTCTAAAAGAAAGATAAAGAAGAAGTCCAAGGACCAGAAAGCTCAGTGCAAGAAGAAAGTCAGATTCTGTGAGACAGAAACTCAGCTGCTGGATGAGTTCAGTAACCTCCAGCAAAATGAGTGGAAATGTAAAAATCCCTCCCTGCTGAAAAGCTGCCTCTCAAAACCTCGGAAAGCTGTGAGGGAGAATGCAGTTAGGAACCCTCCAGACAATGTCAAACTTCCCAATGACAAACCAGAAACCATGAAAAGTCTGGAGTTGAACTTACAGCTTAAAAAAGGCAATAAACCTAAACCAGCTTCAAACCAGCGGGGGCTAAAAATAGGAAATGTACTTTCCCAGCTGTGTCAGATGCCAGTGACAGCAGCTCGGTGGACAGCGATGACAGCATCGAGCAAGAAATCAGGAGGTTTTTGGCAGAAAAAGCTAAAGATTCTGCAAGCAATTCAGAGATGCAAAAAGGTGATGCAAGTCTGGACCTGTTTAGAGCGACCAAACAAACTGGTAATAAAGGAAAAGCAAAGCAACAGCTGGTGGAAAATGAGGTGGATCTCGTGCTGGGTCAGAGTAAAAAGACTGCGGTGCCTCAGCAAGCTGAGGAGTTGAAGAACTGTCAGAGAACAGAAGGGAAAAGTGCAATGTTACCTGGCAGTGGGAAATGTGCTCCCTCTGCAGAGAATGTTCCTACTACTGGTCAGTCAAAAGCTAAGCAAGGACTGGGGGGGTCAAAGGTGGTGCTGCTGGGGACTTACCTGGGAGTGCAACAGGTAAAAGGAATGTCCGTAACACAGAGCCCCCAAAACCCAGCAAAAGTGAAGGGTGTAAAGTAAGGAAAGTCACGAATGCAAAGCCCAGATCTAAAAGGAAGAATACCTTCCAACTGAAAATCTCCAGTAAATTTATTGCAGGGCTGAAATATGCTCGGGACAGGAAGAAATCGATGCTTTTGAACAAAAAGCAGAAAGCAGAGTGTTTGCTCACCCAGAGCAGCACCCTGGGAATGGATGCAGCATCCCAGGACACAGATGTACTTAACCCCTTGCCAAAAGGTGAATTTAGTGGGGAAATCACACCAGCAATAAAAGCACCCAGTTCTTCTCAGAAACTCACTGTGGGAGGGGCAAGTCCCCATGTAGCAGAAACCTGTGCAGGAGCTGAGGCTGCTCCTGTGTGTCTCGAAGAGAAAGGCGAGGGTTGCAGGATGGCTGATGCTCCAGGGCATCAGTCACACTCCCACTCCAGCCTCCCCTCACAGGAACGGAGTGTGGCAGCAGGAAAAGCTGATAAGGTTTGCAGAGGAACCTCCAGAGCTGAGAACACGCAGATGTGGATCGAGGAAGGAGATATCCACAAAGGCAGCTGGGCTGAGTCAAATGTGGATCCCCCACGCCCTGAGTGCAGTGTGGGAAAAGCAGATAAAGTCAGCAGAGACCCAGCTCAGCAAAATGCTCAGGTGTGCAGTAAGGGAGGGAATAACCAGCTGGACAAGAGGCCAGATCCAAGTTTAGCTTGCCCAAGGCAGGAATTCAATGTGACAGCAGCAGCAGTGGATAACAGTGGAGGAGCATGTGCAGATAACAGTGTGCAGATGTGCATTAAGGAAGAAAAAGTTGACAGGCAGGAAGAGATTCAGATATCCAGCTCCAAAATGGAAGGAAAAATACCTATCCTGCAGAACAGGGAAACTGCTAGTGAAGTGCACCAAGGGCAGGAATTTTTAACCAAAACCTGTGCAGAATTTACTGAGCTACCTGCAGGGGACTGCCCAGGTTCCCTCTTGGAAAAAAAGGTTTCAAATATGTAAGTACTTTTTTTTTTTTTTTTTTTTTACACTAGCAGTCTTTTTATAAAGTAACTTCCATTGTAATTACCTTGATAAAACTTGAGACAGGAGAGACAGTGGGAGATGCTGATACCTGTATATCATACACACACTAATGTGAAAATAATTCTATTTAACAGGGATATCATGGATAGACATACGTAGCTTTTGTAGAGTTTTGTAAATTATTTAAAGTGCTCTAAGGAAATATTTTTTATAATGATTTTTAGGGCTTGCATTCCTCCAGGATGCTGTAGCTACTGTAGATAAGATATTGGCTAATCACACTTTAAATTATGAGGCCTCTAATTGTCTCTCAAAGGGAAACCTGTTTGCGCACAGAATTGATTTGGGAACCTGGTAAGAGATCCTAGGAAAACGCAGCCCTGGATAGCAATGCAGGTGATCTGACCCTGGTCACATTCGAGCTGCCTTAGGACAATCCTGTGGTGTGGGTTTTTGCTGGGAGCTCAGTTTCCCCACCCTGAGGACTGTGGGATGAAGTCCCTGAGCAGAACTCCAGCGCAGCTGGGGATGTGGAGATCCAGCCTGGAAGATGCAAATGCAAATTCAGGTAAATCAAGTGGATGGTTCTGTCTGCACAGACATTTTCCTAGGCAAAATGATCTCAGCAGCTACTCAAAGTCCTCTTGAATACCCAGAACCTCCTGCTCACATGATTCCAAGCACAAGCTGCAGTCCAAGACAAGTGAAGGAGCGTGTCTGTTCAGACAATATGATTTCCCTGGATTTCCTGGATTCCTCTGGATTTCTGTACTGTTGGGCCTGCAGGGCTCAAACAATTCCTCGTTTTTCTCAGCTATCTCATTTTGATGCCCTGCAGTTGCCCAGAGATGGCTTTTGGTTTCCTGAATGAACTTTCTGGAATTGAGTGCCCTTAACGTCCCTTTTTCAGAAGTGGTTTTTAAAATGTTACATTTCTGTGAACTTTTCACTGACAATTTTGGTGCAATAAAGCAAAGCTGGGTTTGCTGTAGGAAGCCACAACTCGAATGCCACGGATATTTTCAGCACTGTTCTTTCTTCAGGCTCTTTCTCTGCCTCCATTTCCAGCAACCAGAATAAAGCAATTTTTCACTACTACCTTTTTATTTGTACTGACTTGAAACGGGATTGAAGTAGCACATTCACATCACACACAAAAAAAAGAAAAAAAGCGCCCCCACACTGATTTCACTGCAAATTCAAAAGGTGTAAATTGGAGCTGTTGGTTCTTTCATTTTCATTTGTGTGTAGTGAAGTCCTTGGAGGAGTTTGTTCTCACATCTTGTCCCTGTGAATTGATCTGATATTCTCTTTGTCTGGTCTTCTGCAGAACTTCTCTCAGCCAAACCACTACTTAGCATCACCTTGTTTCTCAGTCACTTCAGGAGTCTTCCTCCAGGCTGGCCTTAAACTTGCAAAATGGAGCAAAAGCAGCCAAGACTGGATCCAGTATCCCATGGTGTCCCTGGTGTGATGCAGAATTATGGGCAAAATACGGTGTAGCATAGAGTAGTAAGTGTGGCATGTAGAGAAATAAACATCCTTGGTGTGTTTATGCTGTTGTGCAGTTACATTTGAAACATGTTGATAGTGCTCACTTGGCATTTCTGACTGTCCAGCCACCTTTTTGTAGTCCTTGGGTTGGCTGGGCAGGTTGTTTAAAGGTCAGTGTGTTAGCTCATCTCCATTTTGTGGTAGGATATCTTGGAAAAGTGTTTTTTACTTAGCTCAGTGCCTGCAGTCCCTCTCCACAGGTTTATCTTTTGCTCTGCCTTGATTCCGTTGCAGGATTTGGGCCTTTTGTTTGGAATAGGTCAATAGGCTGGTATTTTAAACTAGAAGTTTTCCAAGTACCTTGCTTTAAAAGGATTAAACTGTATACTTAATTTTCCTAGAGATGTTGGAAGCACTATGTACTGTTTGTATAAAAAGCTGAATGTTTCTCCTCAAAAGTTTTGAGTAAATTCACATTAAGACTTCAAAGGTGTCTTGTGCCCCTGTTGCTGTGTCTGTGTCCTCAGTACCACTTGTGACCTGATTCACTTCCAGTCAAGATGCAATTCCAGTTACCTTGTGCTTTAAATAAAAACCTGATTTCAAACAGCACTTTTTTTTTTTAAATTGATAAACTTGATTTGTATATAGGAAATGGTGTACATTGCTGAGTTTCTAATGTTTAATAAATGGGGTTCTGCCCATGGACTGTGAAAACAGAGTGCTCCTATGGTTTGTGTCATCATCTTGAGTGAGTAGTAATTGTTGTGTTCCCTTTTCTTCCCTCCTAACTGTAGCCTGAGGTTGTCATTAATTCTTTGTAACAAAAAATGAAGAAGGAGAATTTACAGATACATAGGCAATACAAATGTACAAATACACAGGCAATACAAAAGGCAGGTGAGAATGGTGCTTGTGGTAGCAGAACCCCAAAAGCTGTTTTCTTTCCTGGTGTTTGTGGTCAAGAAGTGGATTAACTAAACCCTGTGTAACTAAATGTTGTCAAGGAACAGCTCTAGAATTGGGACAACAGCCAAGAGAGTGACATGACTGCAGTGGCAGTGTCCTCATCCTGGCACAGTTCTCATCATTTGTTCAGAAAAGAGAAGTCTGATGGTTGGGAGCAATAAGAAATCCCTCTTGCACATCAGTAAAGGCTGACCAGCTGGGGAATAAATTCACTACAAGAGTCCCAAGGTTGGGAGTGCAGCACAAATCTCTCAAGGCTGGATCTTCATCGATGCAGTTCCAAAAGCAGTTTTTATTTCCTGTTCATAGTGCCCATGACAGCCACAGAGTGGGCACAGCCCTGCTGGCCCTATCACTGCAGAGACAGCCCTGGGCAGTGCCCCAGCTCTGGGAAAACTCCTTTTTCCATTATTCCCACCCTCCTGAGACACTAATTAATCCCTTATTGCTGTAGATACATGGAACCATAAACTCAGGTCTTGTAAAGCTTGGAAAGAAGTTACCTTTGTTAATGAGTGCTTCTTCATATTTTTAAAAAATGCACAAGGATTTTTTTTTTTCCAGTCAGAGCACAAAACTTGTTAATTTAGATATTAAGTTATTAAACCACTTGGTGTTTTTTATGACAGCTCTGGTGATTTACAGCATCCTGGCTGCAGTACCACAGCTCTCAGATAAATCTGGAAAGAGGTTTATTGCTTATTTTTTACCCCAGTTTTTGCGTGCTTTGGGAAGAATCTTCCAGGATCCTCAAGGGACTCCAAAGGCTCCCATAATTTTTTATTACCTTTTTTTGCTGCTATTTTAGGAACACATGTTTTGACATGTAGCTTCTCTTTTTACAAGGCAGGAACACACCCTCCCTGCCCCCATTTCTTTTATTAACAGAAAAACCTTTTATTTTTTCATACCTTCAGTTTGTGAGAATTCAGCTTCACATCATTTTATCTGCAAACATGAAAATCTTCCTTTCAAAAGACAGAGCAGAAAGAGATTCTTTCAGGTAGATACTGTTTGGTAAAATGTGTCATTTTTAGGATGCTATTTTGAATTTGTACAGGTATTTCTTTTTAAAAAGTGTACTTGGTTTCACCTCTGAACATTTATATAAACTCTTGCTGAACTCTTCAAAGGAACTGTTTCCAAGAATAAAATTAAAAGGGAAGACATTGAGGCAAGAAGAGGTGGGTGTTTTCAGATGGAGTGGGAAAATATGTGACAGAATCCACTCCATTTATATTTTTAAGAGGCAGCCTTACCCGTAAATTATGCCACCTGCAGAAAAATCTATGGGTAATAACATATGTAACATTGTCATAACCGTTTCTATTGATTCAGCACTTCGTTATTTTCTCATTTCAGGAGAAGAAAGGGAAGTTCTAAGAAGCTCCAGGTATTGTCTAGAGTCTAATACAAGAGTAACAGCAAGTGAGAGAGGGTTGCTTATTTGTTTTCATATGTTAAGTATTTTAAATGTTAACGTTTTGGGCCCAATTAGGCTCAGTTTATTTATCTGTTCCAATGTGTTGGTGTGTTTGCAGCAGGAGGGGAATTCTCCCAGGTATTCCTATGTTTGAGATAACCACATGCCACAAATAGGGAATATTTCTGACATGTGAAGAGTATCAGTTGCAGTGGTGTTTGGACATAATGTTACACTAATTATTTCTATTTTTAGCAAACCGTTGGAATAATATTATGCTCATTTGATTTGTATGTTACACCTGTAATGTGGGACTGTTTCTCATCCCAAAACAGGCAGAATAGTTTCTCTTAAAAACTCATCTTTACCCAAAAATGTTCAGGTGTTCTTTCAGTGCAGTCACTGTCCAACTGATGCAGTTTCTCTGCCTGTAACTACAGTTGTTCCAATAAAACTTAAAAAAAACATTTTATTTTTGATTACTTGTCATTATTTGGATAATTTCTTAATAGTTTTGAGAGAGAAGAAATGTGAACTTTCTACAAGAAACCCGAAGTGTTAATGAATACCTCTGGAAAATTTGCAGCTTCATTATTAATTAAATAGCAGAGAAGCAGTTTAAATCTTAATTTTAATGATATGTAGTACATGAGTCAGGAGTCTGAAGGATCATTAATGGCACAGGGGATATATATGTAATACACGTTGTTCTAGTATTTATATGCTGCCTATAAATCAGGCAAAAGGCTTCCCGTGAGCTACCTAACCGACATTAACCACACTAAATCTTTAATATATTCCTCCTAAACGTACTCCTAGTGGGTTCTTTCAGCACCAAGCCGGATGTAGGTTTTTCCCAAGCCCAGCAAAAGCTGCGGTGGCTCTGTAGAGTCCTCACTACAGCGGTTGGTCCCTGCAGTGCGAGGGGCCGCTGGGGTTGTAGCTGGGGTGGAAATCCAGGTGCTCGTAGGCGGTGATGAAGGTGTCGGGGCCAGTGCAGTGGCTCTTCTCCAGCGACGTGTTCAGGCTGTCGTTCCTCTGCATGCCAATCCTGCCCAGGTGATCCGAAAACTTGTGCGGCATGGAGTGGTAGCAGTTCTGGGGGTGGCGAGAAAAGGGGGGATGTTTTAAATGCCGACACGGACAGCACCCGCAAGGCTGGCTGCGGCAGGGATGGATGCGGTGCGGGCAGCGCGTCCCCATCTGCCTCGGGGGCTCGGTGCAGAGGCCGAACTGCGGAGCCCCGTGGGTCACGTACCGGCAGCTCGTGCACCGTGGGGGCCCTGCTGCCGTAGCTCTGGTTGCTGGTCCGGAACCGGGGGTGAACCGGCGGCTGCCTGCGGGGGGAGAGCACAGGTAGCGCGGGGAGCGGGGCGGCGGGGGCCGCGCCCGGGGCTGCGCTCACCCGTAGCCGCGGTAGAAGGTGAGCTCCTGGAAGCGGCGGGGCACCTCCGGGCCGGGGACGGACATGGCGGAGCCGCCGGCCGGGCCGGGCCGCGGGGACGGAGCGTTGCCCGGCGACGAGACGCGGAGGGCGGGGAGCGACCGCGCCGCACCGCGCCGCGCAACCGCTGCGCCCGCAGGAAGCGGAAAGCGAGCGCCGCTGACCTTCCCCCGTCTGCTCCTGCCGCTCCTCCTCCGTGCCCTGCGGCGGGCTCGGAGCATGGCGCTGCCGCGGCTCCTGCGGGCGGGTGAGTGCGGTGCCCGGCGGTGCCCGGCTCGGTGCGCCCGGCTCGGTGTGCCCGGCTCGGTGCGCCCGGCCCGCCCGTGTCACACACGTGTTTCTCTCCCGCAGCAGCCCCGCGGCTCTACAGCACCGTCCCGCTCCCGGCCACGGCCCCGGCGGCGATCCGGCCCCGCGGTGAGTGCTGCCGTGCAAAGAGGTCCCCCAGAGCCATGGCCGTGCGGGTGTCACCGCCTTGCACGAGCTGCAAGGTGCGCCGGGGACCTCTCTGCAGCCCCGGCTGGTCCCCCGAAACACAGTGATTATTTGTTTCCCCTCTCTCAGCTGAGGATGACAAGCTGCTGACCGAGCCTCTCAAGCACCCCGACTTCTTCAGCGTCAAGGAGCTCTTCACGCTGAAAGATCTCTTTGATGCTCGCGTGCACCTGGGGCACAAAAAGGGATGTCGGCACAGGTGAGCGATGCTGGTTTGTGTTCCGGTGCTTGCTGACATCAGGAATGCTTCCTTAGACCACATTTGCTAGGTTGGTCTGAGCCTGGAACTGCCCACACAGGGCAGGTTGCACTGTTCCTCCCAGTGTGGGCACTGGGAGGGTGTGAGACTGAGGCAGACACTGGGTATGGGGGCTCTCTGCAGAGAGCACCTCTGCTATCAGACAGGAGCTGGAGCATGGGACAGTTTTTATGGGGCCACACACATCCAGAAAAGCTCGATCCCTGCACATCCCACCCCCATGTCCCCTGCACATCCCATCCCCACGTCCCCTGTGTCGCCCTCCCTCTGCCCCCACAGGTTCATGGAGCCCTACATCTTCGGCTGCCGCCTGGATCAGGACATCATCGACCTGGATCAGACCGTGCAGCACCTGCAGCTGGCCCTCAACTTCACCGCCCACGTCGCCTACCGCGGGGGCATCATCCTGTTCGTCAGCCGCAAGCGCCAGTTCTGCCACCTGATCGAGAGCACGGCCAGGGCGTGCGGGGAATACGCTCACACCCGCTACTGGCAGGGCGGGCTGCTCACCAACGCCAACGTCCAGTTCGGCCCTGGCGTCCGCCTGCCCGACCTCCTCATCTTCCTCAGCACCCTCAACAACGTCTTCGAGCCGCACGTGGCCATCCGCGACGCGGCCAAGATGAACATCCCCACCGTGGGCGTGGTGGACACGAACTGCAACCCGTGTTTGATCACTTACCCCATTCCCGGGAATGACGACAGCCCCGCGGCCATGGAGCTCTACTGCAAGCTCTTCAGGATGACAATCATCCGTGCCAAGGACAAGAGGCGGCAGAGCGAGGCCATCGAGGAGCTGCGGAGCAAAGCCAAGGGCAATTAAAGCCGGAGGGATGGGCTCAGTGCCTCGGTGATGGGTGTCCTGCTCCAATTCTGCATCCAGAGCAGCAGCTTTTGGCAGAGCTGGCTGGTTGAGGAAGGGACCCCCCAGTCCTGCACACGGTGATCCTGCAGTGGTCACAGCCATGGAGGGTCTCTAGCTCCAAAAAAATTGTCTAGAGCAATGCAAGGGAAAATGGAGCCAAGCCACACCCAGCTCCTGTCCTTGGGTTTGTCACTGTTGCAGGGAGGTGCTGCTTTGTTGGGACTTTCCTGAGCTGATCTCACCTGAAACCATGTGTATCTTGCCTCTCTTCTTAGCAAATAAAGGGATTTATCCCTGTGGTCCTTTTTGGTTTTTCCTCTGTGAAACGAGATGGCGAGTCTGGCCAGAGCAGTCAAGGCAATGGGAGCAAAAGGGATGAAGGATGTCCCCAAAGTGGGGACACTGCAGGGTGGCTGATGCATCATGGGGCGAGAGGGTCCCCAGTGGGGGTTGGCGGGTCCCTGCTGACAGGTGCATCACAGGGCTGGAGGGTCCCCAGTGGGGGTTGGAGGGTCCCTGCTGACAGGTGCATCACAGGGCTGGAGGGTCCCTGCTTTGTCCTGGGACACGCTGGCAGCCCAACCTCTGCCACTGTGGGAAGTGGGAGACTCCAGGAGCAGCTGAGAAAAGAGATATCCATCCTTTAGTACGCCTCGTGTCTCCTGGGGCAGCCCTGGGCAGGGCTGCGTGTCCCATCCCCTGTCCCGTCCCGTGTCCCATCCCCGGTCCCATCCCATGTCCCATCCCTGGTCCCATCTCATGTCCCATCCCCTGTCCCATCCCCTGTCCCATCCCTGTCCCATCCCCTGTCCCGTCCTGTGTCCCATCTCATGTCCCATCTCATGTCCCATCTCATGTCCCATTCCGTGTCCCATTCCGTGTCCCATCCCGTGTCCCATCCCGTGTCCCATCCCATGTCCCATCCCGTGTCCCATGCCCTGTCCCATGCCACGTCCCATCCCCTGTCCCATCCCCTGTCCCATCCCGTGTCCCATCCCATGTCCCATCCCATGTCCCATTCAGGGTCCCATTCAGGGTCCCATCCCGTGTCCCATCCCCTGTCCCATCCCGTGTCCCATCCCATGTCCCATCCCATGTCCCATCCCGTGTCCCATCCCGTGTCCCATCCCCTGTCCCATCCCGTGTCCCATCCCCTGTCCCATCCCATGTCCCCTGCAGCGGTCCCAGCCCCTCCCGCTCCCCGCTCTGGGTCCTCCCGCCCGGCAGGGGGCGCTCGCGGGTGAGAATGCGGCACGCATGCACTTCCGTTCCCGCCCTATATAAGCGGGAGGCGAGGCGCCGCTCGCCCTTTCGGCGGGCGCGGGGCGCGGGGAGCGGGCGTGTGACTGTTCATCAGCAGCACCGCGAGCGGGACAGGCCTTGGCCTCTCCCGGCGGGGTCAGCGGCCAGCCATGGCTCCCTGGGGCGCAGGAAACCCGTGCTGGTTGGGGCTGCTCCGCAGCTGCGCCTTCCCTCGGGCGAGGCTCCCTCAGGGCTGCGGCGGGAGGACTCGAGCGAGGTGAGCGGGCGGGTTGGGCCCGTCCGCCTCAGCCATGCGGCCAGGCCCGGCCGGGGGGAGCCTGCAGGTCCCCGCGGCCTCGGGGGGCTCCAGGAGTAAAATACCGATCTGTGTCATTGTATATATACATGCATATACCTAGATGGGTATATCAGTGCACGTGGATATATATTTTTAATATGCATGACATATAGACAGCTGCAATATAAAATATACACAGTTGTGTATGTCCTAATAAGTACTTCTGATTGATGAAGGGGAGGAAGTTTAGGGCTGCCTCCTTTTCAAGAAAATGTTTTCAAATATTTCAGTAACTAGGATTATTTTTTAGCAAATATTCATCTTTTAAAGTTGTTGTAATTCTCTGGTTTTCAGTTAAATGGTTTCACAAGGAAAGGTTGGTAGGCAATTATTAACAGCATTTTTCCTTTGTTTTTCTTTCTTCAGCCTGGCAGTGGACAAAAAATGAAGTGACCAAGATGGTGTGATTCCAAAACTGAAGGGTGATCCTTCACAAAACGGCTGCCCAAGCAAGGTTCAACCACCTTTTTACCTGTAAGTTGAGTGTTACATTTACCATCTGCACGTTAATTATTTTCTTTTCAGTCTCTGTGGGTTATTTTTTCTCCCCAGCCTGCCACTGGCGTTGCAGAGATGGCTGCTGTGGCATCTTTGTGTCAATGAGTGGCAAGAGAGACCCAGGCTATGTTCTACGCTCGTGTGCTCTGCACCCCGTGAGCACTCAGAGTGATTGATAGCCTGACATCGTTCATTCATCAGCTGCTTCGTAGGAGACTGGGGAAAACTAGCTTGGAACTGCTTTAGATGTGAGATGTGGATGTAACAGAATGGGAAGTTCTGCTTGATCTGTGTCAGAAAATAAAAATATTCCTGTGCTGTCAATTTATATCTTTTAAAATCCTGTTGCCAGTGGAACAGTAACGATATAACCAGCCTTTGGGGTGTGTCTAAACCCTGTCCATGTGTTTCCCGCTTTTCCAGAGGCAGCTGTGAGCCGTGGCAGAGCCGGAGGAGCCCCAGAGGCGAGGTGAGCCGCAGTGCTGGGGTTGTGCCCAGCCCCTGCCCCAGCTCGTGTTGCAGGCGTGGCTGCAGTGCCACGTTTGTGTCATTCGGTGGCAGAGAGGAACAGGCGATGTCTTCCCTGGTGCTCTGCGCCCTGTGAGCTCTCAGGATTGCTCGACAACCTGACATTTGCTGATTGCTTTTCCTGATTTCTTTGCTTTAATGTTAATGGGAAGTGGGGAAGGATGGGCAGGGTGCTGACACTGTCCTTCAGTCCTTCTCTCCATCAGGGACACCTTCCACTATCCTAGGTTGTCCCAAGCCCCATCCAACCCTGCCTTGGATATTTCCAGGGATCCTCTTTCAGTGTAAAGCCATTCCCCCTTGTCCTGTCACTGCATGCTCTTGTGAGGAATGGCAAATTCTGGTATCACTCACTCCAGTTAATCCCGAGTCCTTGGAAGTTGGCTCTCCTGACATATTAATAACATCAGAGGTCAGAGAGGAGTTGCTTGGTGTTGTTTCCACACTCCCTTCTCTCCAGAGAATCAGCAGAAGGTGGAGCACAACTCCTTTGAAGAGCAGTTCAAGTGATGCCAGTTTTAACTGCAGCAGGGGAAGGGTGTTCCTTCGTTTTACAAGGACAAGTACAAATGTCAGCTCTACTCCTGAATTGTATTTTTACCCTCAACAATTCTTCATGGCCTCTGAAAGGACACCTCGACTTGTCCAGGGTTCAGGAATTGCACCTGGCAGTGGAGGAGGTGGGGAAAACAGGCACTGAAATTGTTGTTTCCAAAATATGGATGAGGTTAGAAGCAGTTGGGTGTGGATTTAGCAGATGGAGGAAATTGCACCCTGTTCCCAATATGGATAAAACACTCCCAACGTCTTGATTTCCAAGAGAAAAAAACAACCCAAACTGAAGATATTTTTCCTTCTTACAGTGACTTAAAAGCAGGACAGCTCAGGAATGTGCTTCAAATGTCAAAGGTGGGTATTTTGTTATTTCTTCATGTGTTACCAAAGCAGTGAGCGGGAAGAAACCAAGGGAAAAAATTAATGTTAAAACATAAAGTACTATTAAAGTCCTTCTAAACTGAATTTAGTGCAGCAGTGAATGCTTGGAAACAAGGCAAGATCTCACTTTCTCACGTACCACCAAAAAGCAAATAGGGAATTTATCGAGCACAGTGTGAGGTTTTAGTTGTTTCGTGGTGGCACAGTGATAAAGGAGTTTCTGGGAGGGAGCACAGGTGTCCCTACATCCAAATCCTGCTGAGTGTCACTGTCCCTTCTTGGGGGACACCACGAAACAAGTGAGAGCAGCTCTGGCCACGCAGAGAATGTGACCCTGAGGCTTTGCAGCGAGTAACAGACTCTGGCAGTGCTAAATGAGAAACCTCATTAAATGACCATTACAGGGCCAAAGGTGCCTCAGTGGTGCTGGCTGCAAAGTGAACCCTTTAATTGGGAAAAGTCACTGCCTCCAGCGGAGGCTTTGCAAAAGAATGCTAATCAGGTTGTGGGGATATGGTTATGCTTGAAGATGTGGCTCTTCTATTTCAATTTCCTGACTTCTTTTAACCCTGCAATCCCTATTTGGGGTTTTTCATCAGGCTTTTCTCACACCAGGGGTCCTGCATGGGCACTGAGTGCTAATGAGTGTCTCTTTAGAACTTCCCTGAGTGAGGCACAGCATAACCATTACCATTTTCCTGCTGCTATTTACTGTAACTGCCCTTCCCCGAGCAGCACTCCTGGGCCATGGATATTGCTTTACCCAAGGAGCACCTGGCTCTGAGCTCTGGAAAACGTGAATGTTTTGCATGAAAGTGGATTTTAAAAATCTCTCTGTGCATAGCTCAGCCCTTCATCATCCAGGCCTGGTTTATGTCATGGTTTTAAAGGCTGGAATAAACCCAGATTTTTTTTTTTTTCCCTGAACTATTAATAGCTTGGCTCTGCACCAAGGTTGGCAAACTGGATTTTTAGGGAGTGATGGAATAAGCCAGAGCAGGCTGCAGCTAGCTTGGTCTTAAATTATTCCTTTCCTAAACTTCCCCAGCTAGATATTTTTCCAAAACCTTTAACTGCTTAGTAATGACCTTATTGCTCCCTTTTTGTGGCTGTTTTTTAACTTTTCTGGGCCTTTTTTTTTTTTTTAATTGCAGAATCTCTGACAAACACAGCAACTGAAAACTGGTTGGCAGCTCTGCGTCCGACAACTTGGAGATTCCTAAAACTTGATCATCTGTGTTTTCTCTACATAGTTAAGAAGGATTTAAATAAAAAACCTAAATAAAGATGCCACCTACAAGACTGAAATGATTATGCTGTGTATTTGTAGCACCCCAAGTAATGCTATTTTTGAACCATTTTAGGATTTAAGATTTGTATTTGTGGGTATGAGAACTTTAGGATGGTTTTAGAGCTTTTAAAGGTTTTACCTCCATCCCCTTGGGCACAAAGCTCTGCTGCAGAAGTGGCAGTGAGATCAGATTGTCAGTCTTGGAGTGTCCTAGCTTTTTTTCCCAGCTCCTGTGGGGAATCTGGAGGAATCTGAGTGTAAAACAGCTTTGCCTTTACTCATTCCTCTGCTGTATTCCGGAGTGGTTTGTAAACCGTGAGCTTGAACTCGCTTTGTGCTTTTTATTAGCGATGAGTAGAATTCTGTGAGTCATCAGCGATTCCTGGGAGTGTCCAGGGCCGCGGGGGTGTGGAGTAATGAGGTGGTGATGGAACAATTGTCACAAGTGTCTTTATTTCAATTAAGCTGTCAGGGCTAGGTCTGTCAGGTGCAGGGGCTGCCTCTTTCCTGGAATTTCATAAATGTTTACAGAGGTTCTGATTTAGGAGGAGGAAAGGGTTTTCCTCCGCTTTTCCAGGTGCTTTAAGGCTGCTTTGAGGGAAAGGAGCAGCAGGGATTTAGTGGGAGTAAACAACGGAGGGAAGGGTGGAAAATGGCTTTTCTGACGACCTGAGGAGGGGATTTTGGCAGGGGGTGTTGGATTCCTTTGCTAATGGCAGGAGAAAATGAATTTGTCAGGGGAGCTGGTTGCCATGGGGATGCAGGACAATGGATGAGGAGCTGGGGTGGCTGTGGAGCCTCGTTACTGAATTCCAGGGAATTCCAGCCCTGGCTTTCCCTGCCGTGCAGGTGAACCTGCACCTGCACACACCTTGGCAGTGTCCACACCCAACCCAGAAACCTTAGGAGTGCTCAGCTTTTCCGTGGATAAATCACACTGCAGAGACAATTCCTCAGCAGGGAGTGAGCTCTGGTGGCTCTGCTGGATACTGAGCATTCCTGACACCAAAATGTCTCCAGTCAGAGCTGATGAGGATCCTGAAGAACAGGAGGAAATCCTGATCTCAAAGCCCTCATGCTGCCAATTGCCTTGCCAGGTGCTGCAGTGTTAGGTGTATTTTTATTTTGGGGTTGCACATCAGCTGCTCGCTCACTTCCCTAAAGAACTGTTGGCAGGAGAGCCCAGCAGCAGGAATATGGCTGTGCTGGGAACAAAGCAACCTTGGGAGAGCTTATCCAGCTCTTCCTCCCTACCCAGAGTTCTGAGATTGCTATAATTGAGCATTTAAAGGAAACAGCCATAGCTGGAGCCCTGGGAGTAGAAACACAGCCAAAAAAAATATCTGGAGACCTGCTGATAGCTTTGCCTGGAAATTCATTTTAATAATGAGAGAAGCACTGGATTATTCTGGTATTAACCTTCAACCTCTACAGGGCAAGCCCAGCTTAGTTTTTGGAGAATTAAACCGAGAGTTTGGCTTATCCCTGCTCTGAGTGTGGTGGGACTGACTGACACCCGGAGCACACGAAGGGTCAGAATTGTCCGTGTTTAGCCCTTTGCCTTTAAGCCATCCTTGGCCTCGGACACTTCCAGAGCTGACAGGTGAGGGAATGGCTTGTGCTGCCAATTCCAGACTGGGGGGAGCCTCACACAAGCCATGGCATCACTGTCAGGGTCAGGCACTTAAAAATGGAACCAAAGGATTGCCACGATTCTCCACGGTGGAACAGACAGCTTATCTGCGTCCTGTGTGACAGCTGGATCTGATGGCAGATGACTCAGACACTTAAGGATAGACTTTTGAATGGGGAAATCTACCTTTTCCTCCTTTTTGGATCACAAACAAGCTGGTACTTAACAGGCTGCTGTTTGGCTATTGATGTACGGGGTGTGATTCACGTAAAAGCTGTTTATTTACATCAGAGACGTTCCTCAAAAGGAGATGTGACAAGTACAGCATAAATGATTCATTCCCATCGCTTTGCACTGCTTTCCTGTTCATCAAGGAACAGTTTGATGCAGCCAGCTGGGCTCTGCTTCCTCATCCCTTTCCTTGTCATCTTCCTCCCCCAAGCCTGCTCGGGCCAGCTCCGTGTCCCAGCTCAGTTCCTACCGACCAATCCATGCTCCTGCTGGGTGGTGGAAGTCATGATACTTGGTTTTCCATGAAGGAGAAGGGGCTGCAGCTCTGCTGAACTCCCTGTGCTGGGTGTGTTTTTCCTGGGGGGCAGAGGATGGACAAACAGGCCTTCAGCCCTTGGACCTCACTCCAAGCTCGCAGATTGGAAACTCCGTGCTTCCCCCATTAGGAATATTTGGTGTTGGAAATCTTCTTCCAGAGCAAGGTCTTGAGGTTGTTGAGCACGAGGGAGTGGTGCACTTCCATCTGGCTGGCCAGGCCGCTGAGGGTCATGCAAGTTCGGAGCTGCTTCTGCAGCTCATCCTTCAGCTCCAGCGGAGCTCCGTAGAGCAGATAGTCCTGCAGCAGCCTGCACACCTTGGCCAGGTTGGGCTGCACCATGTCGCTCTTGCACTGCTTCAGCAGCTTGTCACACGTGGCCGTGCAGTCCCTCCCGTAGGTGCAGTCCCCGTTCTGCTCACAGTGCCGGCCCTTGAGGAAACCTCTGATTGTCATCTCCGTCGCCACCTTCCGCAGGTTGACCATTTTGAAGTCGAACTTGTCGTTGTAGCCCACGTTGCTCAGGCTGCTCTCGCAGATGTAGAAGCTCCCGTAGGTCCCGTGGAAGATTTCCTCCACGAATTCCAGCAGGCCGATGGCGATCTTGGCGCGCCGGGGCCAGGCTGGCGCGAACCACTGGTGGATGAGCTGGTGGACGATGGAAGGCAGCAGGGACTGCAGGAAGGGAGGGACATCCACCCCGTAGAGGGAGGTGTGGGGGATCTTCTCGGTGACATACAGGTCCCCACAGTGCCCCAGCAGCTTGGCCGTGTGCTCCTTCTCGTGCAAGGAGAACATGAGGAGGAACTCGTTGAGCTGCAGCAGCGCCCAGATGGACTTGGCCTCTGCCAGGGAGACTTTGCCGTCGCGGTTCACGTCTGCCATGGTGATGATCCGGCTCACCAAGGCTGGAAGAGATGGCTGATCCCCCAGCTTGGACTGCAAAGAGGATAAGAAGTGCCATCAGACCCTCACAGCCCTCCACATTTGGGTGTCACATCGCAAACCAAACTGGGGGAGCAAAGAACTGAGCTGGGGAGAGGAGGAAACAGCGACCACGCTCCAGAAAATCCAGAGCCACACCGTGTGTGTGGGCAGATCCAGCTCCAGCAGAATTTTACCAGCCTCAGGGATGCTCCAGACCCTCCTGGCCAGAGCTGCCACCCCACCACTGCTGCAGGAGCCCCAACAGGAGTAGCTATCAGGGCCACCAAATCAGCTCTGCCTGGCACAGATGTGCCCACAGCCATGGCAAAGCAGCCTCCAGGGATGCTGCTACTGAAATCTCACATTCCTGGGAGAGAAAGGAGGTTTTTCTCCACTAATCCAGTGAAGGGCACAGAGCCATGGGGGCACGGGCAGGAGGAGCTCTCATTCCAAAGGAAAGAAAACACAATTGGTGTTGTGACCTCCCAGGAGCCATCCCAGACCTGCAGGATACCCCAGGTCCTGCACTGACCTTCAGGAAGTTGAGGAGCATTTCCTTGAACTCGTCCATCGACGTGCCCCGTGTGGGTTTGTCGAAGAGCACCACATCCCTCCTGGGCACAGAGTCCGGGCGGCTGTCAGCCCTCAGGGCTTCCCCAATGCCACATTTGATGATCACCTCCCTGTCCCTCCAGAGCCCTCTGTACACCTGGAGCACAGGGAGAGGGACAGGGCGAGGTGGGAGGAGAGGAGAGGAGCGAGTGGAGAGAGCTGGGTTGTGGCTCAGGATGGGCTGAGGGGGAGATGCCCAGCGTTTGATGGTTTGATGGTTTGATGGTGATTTGTGATCCCCTGCAGTGTGTGGGGAGCACAGACCTACCTGCTGGCTGGGGGAGGAGGAGAGGCAGTGCTGGAACAGGAGGCCACGATCCTCGCACAGGTCCTTGCAGGTGGAGCCAGAAATGATCCCTTTCTTGTACTGGTCACACTGGGAGGGCAAGGAGAGAGAGGCGCTCAGCGGGGACAGATTTCTACTGGCCCTCAGGGATGGCTCAGTGCCTTGGGCTGGCAGGGACTCCCTGTGCTGCTGGAGGGACTGCAGGGGATTTGTTCCTGGATGCTGCAAATCCAGGGATGTGGGAGAACATCCAGGGCTGAAGGAGAGGGCAGCACGGCGAGGATGAGGATGCACAGGCTCACGCTGCTCAGCAGAGCAGCAGCCTCTGCTGTGAAGCAGGCTGGCCCCAGTCCAGGGTGTGGCAGGGACAGGGACAGACGGTGGCTCTGATCTGCAGCTGAGCTGGCAGCTGGAGACATCCCTGGGCAGGAGAGGCTGCAGCTCTGCAGCTCCTCAGCGAGGGCACGGCAGCCTCAGGGCTGGAAGCAGGAGCTGCAGACATTCGCTGCATCTTTTCCCTTTTTTTCCTGCTGTGGATGGGAATTAACCCTCAGAGCTGCTCACAGGGGACACGGCCAGACACGGCGTCTGCCAGCCCAAGCTCCGAGCAGGAATTAGCGCCCGAGACCCCGCGGTCGGAGTCAGGCAGAAAATCAAATTAAACGATCGTCGCTGTTGTTATGGCAATTCCTGCCTCCCTTCTCTGCTGAGGGATTGATCAACGAGGCTTGTTCTGACAGAGAGCTCCCCCTCCTCGCCTGGGCTGGGCTCAGACCTGCTCCATGCCAGGGGTGCACACTCCTGGGGAGATCCCGCTGGAATGCCGTGGGGAACCCACTGCAAACCCCAAACGGGCAAAACCCACCAAGCCAAGCTCCCATCAGGAGCTCTGGTGCTTTCCTTAGGACAGATCAGCAGTCACAGAGAAGTACTGGCTACTCCCCTTCTTCCTCCTGCCCTGCTGAGCCCGGGGGGACTGCTGTGACACTGTCCCTGCCCACAGTCCTGCTCCCTGCCCTGCCATTCCAACTCCATCCACACTGACATGGATCTGCCACGTCTGCCCTGGCTGTGTCCCTCTGACACCTCATTAAATTGTTTCACCATCACCCTGGCAGGGGAAGGTCATCCCTCCAGCTCCGAGCTCCGTGCGACATCAGGGACAGCGCCAAGGAAGCAGCTGCCAGGAGAGCTCCTCACCCCAGCTTTGGGGTTTGGGAGGCTGGAACTGGGGCTCCCCCTGCCCGGCTGACCCCCACCCCAAGCCAGGGGGCTGTGCTGCCACTCACGATGACCATCCGGCAGACGTGGCCGCGGCACAGCTCCGAGTAGGACGAGTAGTGCATGTAGGCCACCCAGCTGCCCACGAAGATGCCCAGCCACACCACCAGCAGGTACTTCACCTTGATGCCCGGGAGGCGACCCTGCAAGGCAAAGGAAAGGCTTTTGAAACCCTTTCTGAAGGGCTCAGCTCTGCCCAGGGCGACGGCAGCTGGACAAGGATGGCTTCTGCCACACGAACCGACCTGAGCGCTGGGGAAACCTTCAGCCTTTTTTATATATATTCATCAGTCTCTTATGCAACTCCTGCTGCAAGTAGGTCACTTAAAATTCCCTAAAAGCAGGGGGATTACAGGGCTGGGCTGCAAGGAGCTGGATGCTGTGCATCCCCAAGGGCTGTGGCTACATCCTCCTGCTCTCCTGCCCTGTGCAAACCGGGGGTACCCCAGCGGGGCTGCAAGAGCTCTGCTCCCGTTTGGGGAGCCCCTCCTCAGCTGAACCCCCCTTACAAAGCCCCACGGGCATGGGAAGCTCCCTAAAGCAGCTTCTATGGGGGAGTGGGTGAGTAACAAACCTGGGAGCTCTCAGGTGATGCTCTGTGCAAACAGCTCCGAGGCTCTCGGCAGGATTTTGGTTTGTTGGCTTTGTTTCTTCCCCCCTGACCTTCCCCAGCAGCACTGCTGCCATCTGGCCTCGCTGCTCACCTGGCTCGAGGAATGTGGAGCAGATCGCCAGCAGTTCCAAAGGGCAGGGAATGAATCCTTGCATTAAACCATCCATTCCACCCCATTTCTATAGATTATTCTTATAATAAGAATATTCTTTGGCTCTTTGACCACCTCCAAACCCTCCTCACCACGGTCAGACCGCAACCAGCTGCTGGGATAAGGCTGGATCTGAGTGGGTACAGTGCTTTTAAAACCTGCCAGGGATCCTTGCCTGGGTCTTGCAGCCCAAACCCGTTCCCAGCTCCAAAACACCTCCTCCCAGCCCCTCTCCAGGAGCTGTCAGCGCTCTGGGAGCCACAGGAACGGGCAGGTGAGGGTGAGAGCAGGCAGGTCTGCCTGGAGATCGTGACATTCCTGCTGTTAATTGCAAACCCCAAAGTGTGAAGCGAGCCGGGGTACCCAGTTTGCCTGTCGAGCAATGGCACTGCTAATTAACATGAAATTAAATTAAGGAGAAGCCAAGCACAGCCGGGACTTGGCAAAGACAAAGTGTGGGTGGCTGCTCCTGTGAGCTGGGAAGCAGCTCATGGCCCTGAAGTCAGACACAGCACAGAGACCCCTGAAATCCCCCCCAGCACAGCACAGCAGCCCCAAAACTGCCCAGGGTGTGCATGTGGAGCCTCCTGCCCCCAGCAAACAGGCTCTTCCCAGGGACTTCCCACTAGAGACTCATCTTGGAAAACCCCAGAATAGGCAAAATGTCACTTTTTAGTTATTCTGACTTAGTTCCTGGGGAACATCCTGTTCATGGGGAAGGAGGGGGGTCAGGACTGTGGCCTGAGCATGGCATGGGGAGCACTGGCTTCATCAGCCCCTAAATGGTGGAAAAAAATGTGGGGGTGGAGGATGCATTTCAGTGAGAGGTTCCCCTCCAGTCCTTGGTTGGATTTTGGATTTTGAGGGTTCCTCCAGGGCCTCAGTCTCAAGGCACGGAGCTTTCTCTCCCCCATAGCCTTGCCTGCACCGAAGGGTGTTACCCTGTGAGAGTTGCTGTGCTCAGTTTTAGGGTGACTCTGGAAGATCTGAAGTGACTTCGGGCTGGGGCTGACTTCAAAGGCAAAATGGATGCAGCATCACCAAATCCTGCTCCATCCCCGCGGCTGCCCTGGGAATACGGGGGTGGTTCCACAGCAGTCCCAGCTCTGCACCCACCTCCTGCCAGCACCCTGTGCCCGCCGGGTATCCCTCCCATGTCCCCTCATCCCCTCCGGGATAACCCCTCTGGTCCAGGACCTTTGCCAGAGTCAGGGTTTCTCATCCCAAAGCTGCAGAGAAAACACCCATTCCAGCATCCCTGCCACCCCCTGCCCCAGCATCCCTGCTCCTCGGCATCCCTGCGGCTCTGAGGCAGCTCAGGCACGGGAAGAGGGGGGAAAATGAAGAAAGGAAGAGAAGCAAGGAGCCATCCATGCCCTGCTGCATCGGCGGCTTCACCCAGCGCCGAGAGCTGCCGGCTGGGCTGCCCTGGAGCTCCCAGGCTCCGGCACGGCGGAGCGCGGCGCGGGTTATGCAACCGCTGCGGCCCCCGGTGCCGGTCCAGGGCTCCCGGTGCCGGTCCAGGGCTCCCGGTGCCGGTCCAGACCCTCCCGGTGCCGGTCCAGACCCTCCCGGTGCCGGTGCCCGGCCCCCAGCTCCTCGCACCGGCGTCGGGGGGACCGAGGCGGAGCGTCCCTTTGTGCACGGCCGGTGCCAGGATGCGGAGACAGGCATCCCCCATCCCGCATCCCCCAGCCCGGCGCACCGCCCCGGCCCCAGCCCGCATCCCCCAGCCCGGCGCATCCCCGCTCGCCGCTACCTGCAGGCCCTTGGAGAAGGGGCAGAACAGCACCAGATGCACCAGCCGCCGGATCCTCCGCATGCTGCGGGCGCCCCGCGGCCGCGGGCCTCAGGCTCCGGGGGGCATGGCCGGGGCGGCCGCGGCCCCCGCACCGCCGGTGGGCCGGGGGGGCCGGGGGGCCCGGGGAAGGGGGGCCCGGCCGCTCAGCCCGCTCGCTCCGCCGCAGCGCCCGGCCCGGCCCGCGGGGCTCGGCGGCTCCGCCCGGCGCGGGGCGGTGCGGGAGGTGGGGGCGGCGCTCGCAGCTCCGCCGCAGCCCGGGGAGCCGGGGGATGCTGCCCGGCACGGCCCCGCTCGGCCGAGCCCGGCCCAGTCCAGCGCTCCGCAGCTGGAGGTGGCGGCCGGGGCTCTCGTCCCGCAGCCCAGGGATCCCATCCAGCCGCGCATCCCATCCCCTGCCTCATCCCGCATCCCGGGCTTCCACCCAGACGGGGATCCCAATCCCACCACACAGCCCCGGCTGATGATCCTGGCAGAGGGGATCCATGGAGATGCTGATCTCACCCCAGCGCTCACAGCAACTCCAGCTTTACCAAAAGCCATTTTGAGTGACAGACCGCCGGACCAGTTCCCCTAGCGAGTACCCTGCGAGCACTGCTCGGGGGCTGCACCCCCTCAGGGCTGAGCCCTGCCATCACTGCTGCTCCTTCCCCTCCTCGCCGTGTCCCTTCCCCACCCTGAAGCCCAGCAGCAGCACTGGTCCTCCCTGTGTGCACTGCGGCTGGGCAGGGAAACCTCAGAGCACAGACAGGGGCTGCTTTGTGTCAGCCAGGCCAGGGGGATGCGGTGTGCACCGGCGAGAGAGAGCAAGGGGGACAGAGAGCAAACAATCTGACGGGAAATGATCTGGGAGGCTCAGTCACGCGGTCATTGTTAAGATAATTCCTTGCTTGCTGTTAGCAAATCTTCCGATTATCCATTTGCCCCCTTTTCATGGTTCAGGTTGCTCCTTCCTTTTGAATTCGGCTCAAAATGACCTTTGAAAACAAGCTGGTCACTCAGTGTGTCAAGCTCACCACTCAGTGTCAAGCACCACGAAATCAGGGCCTAATGAGCAAAAGCCTTTGCTGGACTAATCCGAATGGTTTTGATAAATATCGCACAAAACTGACTGAAAACCCCCAAATCCCGCGGTGTGTTTGCTGCCTGCTTTTAACCCCGAGGAGGTCCCTGCTGCTCCAGCGCCGTGCCCTGACCTCTGTGCGGGCTGGGCTGACATTGCCCAGGGCGCTGCTGCGGTGACGAGGACCATGAACGTCACCTCGGCCACCCACAGCCCCCGTCCGTGCAGGTTTTGCCATCCCACTGAAGCCAGGATGGTTCTCTGGGGGTTCTAATTCTTCGTTTTCATTAACACAGGAAAAGAGAAGAGCCTCTGTGGTTTATTTTTATTTTTTCACGGTGGGGTTGGTAATTTGGGGAACAGCAGGGACAGGAAGGTGCATTGCTGGATGCATTCCATGCTCCCTGCTCCCCCTCCTGCCACAGGTCCCTGTGCCTTGAACCCTGATTTTGGGGACCAAGAACCCTCCGTGGAGATTGGAAATGACACACCTGGACCGGGGCTGGGGGTGGCTTGGAATCCACAGATCTCTGCTGTGGGGCTCTGCAAAATCCAGGGGTGGATTGTCCGGCGAATCTAATTAGGAATGAGCAGACCATCCCAAGCCGTAATACACCAACTAATTAAGTGATTAGTATTGATTGTTAGAATGCCTAATGAGCAGTTATCACTGAATGATTAATTAATCCAATCAAAAGAGTAATACAAATTCTGCAGGTGTGCAGATGATACCTTACATCCAACTCACGAGGGAAGCCAGATCTCTCCTCATGGTGCCTATCTCCTGTTTCCATCCCAGGCACCTGGCACCAGGGATGCACCCACTCCCACAGCCGGGCATGGGGGTCTCTCCCCTCCCCAAAACACCTCTGGCACTGCCAGGCTGGCTTCCCAGCAGCAGGAAGGCACCCAGAGCTGTGTGGCTCTATGGTGGAGAAAATGGTCCCCAGGAGATGCCGAGATCAGTCAGTGCTGAGCTCCTCCCTGGGAATTCTTTCACTCGCTCCCGTGATTAAGTCGCTTCAGTTTCTCCTGGTCAAAGCCCTGCTAATCCCAGCTAAGCTCGCAGCGTGCCGCACGCTGGCCTCTGATCACTTGGCTGCCAGGCGGTGGCTCTGCGGGCACGTCCCCAAGAGCGCTGTGCCCTCGGGACATGGGAGCTGGCAGGGCAGCCGCAGCCCTGCGGCGGTCATTGGCTGGCCCGTGGTATTTACCTTACTAAATGATGAGTAAATGATATTCTCAGCCAGAGATAACAGCAGTGCAGAGCAGCCCTGAGCCATGAGCAGGGACCCCCAGCCACCCATCCCCTCGTCCCCTCCTGTGCTGCCCACCTTCCTCTGGGTGGGATGGCAGTGCTGGGTGACAGCTGGGGACAGCACAGCCCAATGCCATCACCCGCAGTGCCCAGAGCTGCTGCTCAGCAGGGGATGCAGAACCCCAAACCAAACTAGGGGCACATCCTCACCCCCCTCCTCTGCCGTCAGCATCAGCCCTGAGGCCACCAACCAGAGGGATTTCTGCCCCGGCGGGGCTGTGATGACACCCGGCATTTCCAGGCAGCGCCACAGCCCCGGAGATGATGGACCCAGGCTTTAATGCTCTTTTCTGTGCATCTTTGAAGGATTTGAGGCTGATCGCCCGCGCTTCCTGCGTGGCATCCACAGCTGGCTCCGCACAGCCCGTCAGCTGCCTCTGCTGCCTGCCGGGCCCCGCCGGGCTGAGCGCAGCGGTTATAATTAGAAATGCTAATCAGCTCTTGTGTTTCTGGCTTGACAACCCTGCCACCCCCAGCACAATCTTCCCTCCAATCTGTCCTGTGCTCGCCCCCTTTGCTTCCTCTCCGAATCCCTGCTACTTGGAATTAAGCACTACAGAGTTCGGGGGGGGTGAAAGCTGGGGATGCTGGGGCTTGTTGGGTGCTTTGGGCCAGGATTGCAGCCCCCGAAGAGCTCCTGGCTTGCTGGGAACTGTTTGGGGGTCTCAGTTTCACTCACCACCATCACCTAGGGCTGGGGACACCCCAGGGATGTCCCTGAGTTATGAGGTGGAAGGTGGAGGGCTCTGCAGGCAGTGCTGGGGTTAAAGGCAAAGGGTGGTGGCTGTGGCTGGGAGCCCTGCGGTGCTGGCTCTGGAAAGGGAGCTTCTCTCATTGGGATTTCCATCATGTGCCAACCGTGGGCGCTTCCCAGCCAGGGAGGAAAAGGAGCTTGCAAAGGAGCTCGGAGAAGGAGGCTGAGCAAGCAAATCCCTGCACTGGCTTAGCTGGTTGTGGAGTTATTCATCATCAGGGCTTGCTCTGGGAGACACAGCCCAGGGGATTCCTCCCTCCCCAGTGCCCACAGACAGCCCCTGCCGGCCCCAGCCCCTCCACATGGGAGCCAGGACATGGCTTTCACCCTGAGCATTTGGCTCCCAAAGTCAGGCTTGGCCAGGGAGACATTCCTTGGAGCAGGCACGGGGCTCAGCAGGCCTTGGGGGAGACAGAGGTGCACAGGTGGGATGAGCAGCTCTGGACACAGTTCTTAAGTCAACCTTCATTTTCTAGGTGCTCCCTGTTTATCAGCCTCAGTGAGGAGAGAGGCTGCAGTCTGGAGAGCTGATGTGTGAAGGTTGTCAGGAAGGCAGTGGCTCTCTGAGCAAAGGAGAGCTGCCCTCCTCACCTCCTCTGCCCAGGACCCCCACGCTTCACCTGGGACACATCTGCTCCCTGCAGCACCTCCAACATGTGAAGCAGAAAAGAACTCTCCCTCCTCCCCACACACTGAGCACCACAATCGCTGGAGGAGGGGAAATAAGAGAAACAAAGAGGTATCATAAAAAGAGAGCGGGAGGGACAGGGCATGGTGGCACAATGAGCTGGTAAAAAGGCACCAGCAGCGCAGGCAGCTGACTGGGAAAGCTCCGGGCAGAAGTCGGATTGGATTTGTCATGATTAATTGACTCCCTCCAGCACTGTGGTCCAGCTTTCACGCATGGCATGAGCAGGGTCCCAAGCATCCAGGAATTAATGAGGGTCTGACCCTGTCTGCGCAGCCACTTGAGTTTTGCCAGTGCAGACAGCTGGCTTAAGAGACCCTTTTATCCTTTCCATATCAGATCAATTTGGATAGTTATAATCTAGTCCCGGTGAAGGCTCAGAGCAGACTTTATTGCCCAACCAGCTCAAGGAGAAAAAAAAGCAAGCAAGAGGGAGAGGTCATGCTGAACTATCGATTGTGCTGCTCCCAGATTGGCCTCGGCAGAGAGCTCACCCGGGACAGTTTGCCTCTATCTCCTGCTAATGCTGCTCCATTGATCTTCTGTGACAGGCGGCAACTACAAGATTTTTTTTAGGTCAGAGTCATTAAAAGGCATTAATCAATAAAAGAGGAACCAGAGAGAGATCAACTGTTTGTTTCATGGAGACATATTCCCCGTGTGGATTTTAGCCCGCTGAGGTGCGTGTGGTTTATTACCAGGGAGGTCTGCCAGGAAAAGAATTCACCTTGTGCTGGACTCTGGCACTTGGAGGATATCCTGAGCCAGTTGCAACACGCTGGCAGCTCCAGCTGGGCTGCGCAATGAGAGGGGAGAGCCTGGGGAGTTTGTGGCATCCGATTTGGGGTACCCCAGCATCCTACCCAGCAATTGCCCAGTTCCTCTGTTCCCACACAGGTATCCCAGGAAGAGATGGGTGCTGATTTCACACGCCCAAAGAGCTGGGTGCTGGTTTCACGTCGCGGTTACACTAAACAAAGCTGCTGCCTGGCAGAGGTGCAGCCAATCCCAGCAGCCTGTTCTGGGATCCAGCCCCAGCCCAAATTCATTCCTGTGGCAAGACTGGAGTTGTTCACAAGAAAAACGGTCTTTGTGCTGAAAGCACCCCGGGCTGCTCCACTCCCTCCCGCCCTGCCCAGCGGTGTCAGTACATTTCCACTGCTCCATGGTGGCAACACGCCTTTTTCTTCTCCAGCAGCTCCTGTGCTCAGCCCCAGCAAGTGTCTGTGTGGGTTCTGGAGCCCATTTTCCCTTGGAGAAGCAGAGAAGGGGGCAGGAGACCTGCTCAGGAGCAGGAGGATGGGATCACTTCAAAGGTGCTGGTTCTGGCACCAGCAGAGCAGCCAGCAGCTTTGGGGTGATGTGGGGCTGGGGAGGTGCTGCAGCTGTCCGTGGCTGAGCTCAGCTCCAGGAGCAGCCCCATGACGCAGAGATGATGTTGAATTGCACACATGGACTTAGCCCAAAGGCCCTTCAGCCCTGCTGTGAGCCACGGTGCTGGCTCACCCTGCGGCACAGCGCTGGCAGGTCTGGCAACCCAGGAAATCCACATTCAGCTAACAGGGCCTGTGCACCAAGCACTCCTTCAGAGTAAGGGAAATGTCCTTCAGGAGGCAGGGATGGACATTCCAACGGAGATCAATGTCCCTTTCTGGCCACACCTTGCCTCGACTCCCACAGCCCCACAGTGTCCCATGTCGCAGTGGTCATTACTGCAGATCCCCGGGGAAACAGGATCTTCCTCGTTCCTGTAATTACAGCCTCACATCCCCAGCAGAGGGATCAAGGGCAGCAGGAGAGGAGGGGATGAGATTGCAGGCTCAGCTTGCACAGGTGGGGCACACACAGCCCGTCAGCAGCCGGCAGTCCAACCCTGAAACACACCCCGAGCTCAGCACCACCGGCTGAATCCAGCCTAGGTGAGACTCCTTACAGGAATCCAGCCTAGGTGGGATGATCAGGAGCTCCCTAGGTGAGAGGCTCTGTCCTGGGATATGCAGCAAACCCCCTCCAGTCCCAGGCTGCCCACCATTGGCTCACAGCTCTGCCTTCCCTGCTCAGCCCATCAGTCTCCAGCTCAACCACCCAGCCCCTTCCACCAGCACAAAATCCATCAGAAACAATTTGATTTCATTTATTTACGCGTAACATTTGGGAGAAAAGCTAATCCTATTGCAACTTGGGGGAAAAAGGTGATTCCAATTTTACATCCTTGTGGCTGAAGGAGCTCGAGAGCTGCAGCCAGACAAGATGCTGTTTCAGAGGCTCTCTCCTGTACTGGGCACAACTCTAATTCCCAAGAATGGTGCAGACACCACGAGGTGCAGGGGGATTTCCAGCCTGTGGGTACAAATGCAAATGCAACGGCAAGATCTGGAAGTCTCGTGGTTTTGCTATCTCCTATTTTTGACCAAGTCTGCCAGGAGCAAAAAAATAAAAGCCGGTGCTGGGAGGCATGGTGGTGTGTTAACCCCAGCTGCAATGCTTGCCTGATGTGCACTGACTCTGCAAACACCAATCTCCAGCCTCACTGACAGCCCTGGCACTCGGTGGGCTGCTGGTGTGCCATTCCTCATGCGGATCAGCACCCTGCCTTGTGGGGATTTAAATCCACATCTGGCTGCTCTGAACATCCCAGCAGGTAATACCTTACTTTCTCAGCAGAGTTACCTGTAGGTGAGTAAAGGTTACAGGAAGGAAGGTTCAGATTATTTTATTGCCTTTTAAAACGTGTTTCTCTCTTAATGGCATGTTCCCCGAGTCAAAGTCCCTCGGGCTCTTTGCCTTCCCAGTGGCCAGTGGAGGCTGTGCCTGCCGGAGCTCGGGCAGTTTAGCAATCTCATGCTTCTGATTCTTGTGCAAGGCTCTGTAGCTAGCAGGGAACTGCAGCACTCACTTGAAACCACGCTGAGTCACCGGCGGTTCCTCCCCGAGTGTTTACTCTGTTGTCACCAGAGCGCTGACGTGTGACTACCGAGGAGCCCAGCGTGGCCACGGAGCAGCAGGAGCCAGCGTGGAGGCTGAGGGTCAAGCTGGAGCTCACCCATCAGCTTCCCTGCTGCCCACACAAAGCAGCAGCAGGGAAATTTCACCTCCCACGTGCCCTTTTAGGCGGGAGGGAAATGGGATTCACCAACATCCTTTGCACAACTGCTCTTAGCCACCATCCTCGCCACGCAGACTGTGGTGTTCCTGCCCAGGCCAGCACAGCCCAGGGCAAATGTCTTGCTGTCTTTGGCAGGGCAACCCTTCCAGGAAAAATGATGCCATCCAGTGATGTCAGCCTGTAGGGCAGCCTTGCTTATGGATGTAAACAAGGTCCAGGTTCCCAGTGTGGAGCCCTGGCTGTGTGGAAGAGAGTTACAAAGTGTAACCACATCTGTGCTGTGATGCTGGGCTGCTCTGTGTACCCTGGGCCACACACAGTGACACACAGTGACACACAGTGACACCAGGCTCTGACTCATCTCCCAGAGCCAGCTGCTAACTGAGGCAGGCAAAGAGGATGGATGGATGGATGGATGGATGGATGGATGGATGGATGGACTGACAGAGGTCTGGAAGGAGTTATAGCAGACGTGTGGATCACCTCACTGTCCCCAAATCCCTGCCAATCGAGGCTGCTGTGCAGCACCCAGCACGAGGGTTGGTTTGGAGGAGCTTGCACAAGCCATGGCTTCCTGCTCTCAGCCCTTCCTGTGAGGGCTCCAGCCTCGCACATGCGTGCCACGACAAGGCCACCAACGAGGATGTCTGGCTCGTTGCTTCCTCCTCCCCCTGCTTTAATGTCACCAAACCCAGCTGCTGCTTTCAACACACGTCCCTTGGCAGGAGGCAAAGGGAAGCAGGCCGATGGGTAGAGCTGCCAGAGGTGCTGTGGGAAGCCAAGGGCAGAGGAATGGTGAGGCAGTGGGAACAAGACCCTGCACAAATCCAGCTTTCTTTTGGCGCAGGTGGCATCTCCAGAGGGTCCTGCTGAGCACCCACCCACCCAGCCTCAAGTCTCCTGCTGCTCTACAGCCTGCTCAGCCCAGAGATGGACACATCTCTCCTTCCTACCCCTCTGAGTGTTTCCCTCTCTTCCCTACCCTGCTCACCTTCTCCCCCATACGTGGGAGATGTTCTCCCTGGCTCTGTTTCTTTTCCAGTCAGAAGCAAGTCATTCATGGGGAGGTCACATGTTGTTGCCAAGGGAAGCAATGAATTCAGGCAAATAAAAGATGAAAGAACAGAGCCAGATAATTATAAGGCAAGGGCAATGCTTTGGGCTTCATGGCTCTTCATGGACTGAGGCACAGAAATCCCACCAGCAGTGATGCTGCATGGACCCTTCTGCTTGATGGGTTCTTGCTCCTGTTAGGGATTTTGGACCCTGCTCAGTTACAATGCCTGCAGGGTACACTTCCTCACGTCTAAATAATCAGCCAGTAATTTAAACATGCAAAACACACAGCACGATCTAGCAAACTGGGATTTTTAAAAAGAATTTGGAACCACTTTATCCTGGCTGCTGAAGCTTGGGAGGACTGGGATGGATCACCTTTGCCTCTGCCCCAAAACAGCCACGTTTCAGGGGTGATGAGGGTGATCCCTGTTGTGTTGCACAGCAGGCAGAGGCTCTTCCATCAGGCAGTTTGTTATGAAAATGTTAACGCACAGGCTGTCGTCATCTGGCAGCACCACCGCCTGCCTCATGAAATAACTCAGCGTGACAGCTCTGCTTGCTCGCAGGCAGGCCCATGTCTGGCTTCTAATCTGGCATCAGAAAGCGCTCCCCTTCCTTGAGCTCCAGACTGATATCGAATGTTGCATTTGCATTACTCCAGATGATGTGCTGGAGAGCGTGGGGAGCAGGGAACGGCAGCCAAGCTCCTCCAGGATCCCACACGGGGAGCGTTGCACCATCCCCGCCACGCCGGATCCGTTCACGCTGCCAGAATTTACATTTCAGATTCCCAACGTCAGCCAGCGTTTCTGAGCTCTGCGGATCAGCCCCAGTGACAGATCACTGGGGACTTTCTCCTCGTGTCAACAAAAGGGAAAAGTCACGAGGATAACACAGCATCGCTCCGGGCTCAGTGTCTGCTCGGCTGCAAAGGTCTCGGTGACTTCCCAGGCATATGTTGGCTGGCAGGATGCTGGAGCAAGGCTCCCCGAGCAATCCACACGACACAGGCCAGGGGGATTAATCTAATGCTGTGTGGAGATGCTAATACAATAAGGGTTCTTTGTGGCATGAGCTGGAATCATGAGACCAGCTCTGAGATGTCATTGCCTGGCAGCCGTAGGGAGTGCTGGCTGGGAGCTCTCCGGAGAGAAGGAGCTTGTCTGCTGCTTCCAGCCCTAAAGCTGCTGCTGTAGGGGCAGGGAAAGTGCAGTGAGCCCTCCCCGTCCTGGTGACAGCTTATTTGGGAACAGCACACAACCTCTATTGGTGAATCCAAGGACAGCTGAGGGAACAAGGGTAATTTTAACACGGCTAACATTTTACTTGGTTTTTCCAGGAGCTGCAAAGCTGCTGATGCGAAGAACCACGGGATCACATCTTACCCCAGTGGAGTCTCCTCCACTCACAGGACTGGGGTTTTGCTATAAAAAGTGTTGCAAAACCAGCCGAGGTCAATGAATGGTTTGTGTCAGTTCCAGCAGACACTTTCATCTCCCACATCAGCTTAGCACCCACAGAGCTTCAGGGCTTGATTTTATCCTAACTCCAGCGCCAGCAGGGAAAGCTCCATCCCACTCAGCATGTTTGTGGCGTTGGGAAACCAGCATCGAGCACAGCAGAGATGGTGGGCAAGATGAGGGGCAGGGAGATGTGGCAAGGGACGATCTGTCACCAAAATTCATCACTGAGCCATGCTGTCTGACCTGTGAAATTTTGTTCAGACCCAAACAGACCCTCACTACATCAGCAGGGCATCCAAAAGCCTCACATGGCACCACAAGGGATCCCCTAAAGAGCCCAAACGGCAGTATGAGGGTCCAACCCCACACGGCTCCATGAGGGTCCCAAACCTTCATGGTACTCCATGAGGGGACCAAACTTCCACAAACCTTCATGGTACTCCATGAGGGGACCAAACTTCCACAGTGCTCCATGAGGGGACCAAGCTCCCACATGGCTCCACGAGGAGACCAAACCCCCACCTGGCTCCACGAGGAGACCAAACCTTCACGGTGCTCCACGAGGGGACCAAACCCCCCCACACGGCTCCATGAGGAGCCCGAACAGCCACCGCGCTCCACGACAGGACCATCCACCTCCTCCCCTCGCCACGGGCAGCCAGGCCCGCCCAGCCCGCCGAGGAATGCCCTCTCCACGGGGAACATTCCCCGCTCGCCGTCCCGCCCCGCGGAGGGAGCGGCGGGGCGGGCCGGGCCGCCCACATAAGGCGGGCTCAGGCGGGCTGCTCGGGGAGGAGGCGGCAGCAGCGGCGGTGCTGGTCCGGGTGGAGCCGTCATGGAGCTGGGCTGGCTGCTGTGGGGCACGGCCGTGCTGCTGCTGCTGCACGTCCTCATGGAGCTCAGCCCCGCCGTCAACTTCGCGCTGCGCGTCGGCTTCTACTGCCTGCTGTGCCTGGTGTTCTCGGCGCTGGCGGCCGCGGTGTGCCTGCTGGTCAACGGCGGCCGCACCGTCAAGAACATGAGGTGAGGGGAAAGGGCGCTGGGGACAGCGGTGTCACCCCCTGCCGCCGCTCGGGGTGGCGGTGGCGGTGGCCTCTGTCACATCGGTGGTTCGGCGGGCTGTCCTGACCCACGGCAGAGCTCCACGTTTGGGGATGAGGCTCTTGGATGGTGGATTTTTTGGGAAAGCTACGGGAGAGCAGTGTTTGCTGAGAGTGGCAGAGCGCTGTTAGAGTCTGCCCAGGAATCTCCCTCCCTGGAGGCGTTCCAAACCCACCTGTGTCTGTAGGTGATCCTGGAGATGATCTCTAGAAGGTCCCTTTTGATCCTGACAGCTGGGTGGTTGTGTTTGGGGTGTTTCTTGATCCTGACAGCTGGGTGGTTGTGTTTGGGGTGTTTCCTGCCCCTGACAACTGGGTGGTTGTGTTTGGGGTGTTTCCTGCCCCTGACAACTGGGTGGTCGTGTTTGGGGTGTTTCCTGCCCCTGACAACTGGGTGGTCGTGTTTGGGGTGTTTCCTGCCCCTGACAACTGGGTGGTCGTGTTTGGGGTGTTTCCTGCACCAGCAGCAGAGGCTGGCAGGCTGTGTGCCATGTGCTGCTGGGACATGGCTGTCCTGCAGCTGCTGTCCCACCCTGTGTCCCTGTGTCCCTGACAGGACACCCATGGCAGGGTGCTGCTCTCATCCAGCACCTCCTCCCCATGCCAAGGTGCATTCTAAGGGCAGAGCTGGCACTTCTGCTGGCAGCACAGGACAGCTCATTTCCTGGCTTTGCTCTCCCGCAGGTAGCTTTTTACCTGTGCTGACCGTGCCCATGCCAGGTTATATGGATGCAGGGGAAAGGAGAGCCGTGTGGCTTTAACACATCCTTTTGGATCAAAGGTTGGCAGTGTCTCAGCAGGTGGAGCTGGACTTTGCTTTGCAGTGTGCCTTTCACTGGTACGACTCGCAGGGCACTGATGTGCTGCCTTGAGGGCTTTGCCTTGCCCATCCCAGCTGGTGCCACAGCCCCTGGCACTGGCACCAGCAGTCTGCTCTGGCATCTCCACTCTGGCTCTCTCTCCAGCTTTGGTTGCCTTGGCTCGCTCAGGAGCAGCTTTCCAACACATAGCCAGCTCTGCAGCTGGGAGAATTTATGATGGCAGTGATGGAGACACTATCTTTTTATTTTGCCCCAAAAATAAACCCTCTACAATTTCTGTAAACTTCAAGGAATTATTTGGGAACAAGAGCTTGCATTGGATAACTCCGTGTGTTGAAACCCAGGGCTGAGTTTTGGCCAGAACCACCCTTTTCCTGTAACTTAAGCCTGTTGTTTCCATGTAGTGGCACTGGCTGAAGATCCTGGTGATGAATCCCAGCCTCTGGGAGGTCTGGGATGATCCAGTGAGTTCCTCATTTCTCCAACATCCCAGTCTGCTTATTCCAGCTTGGGAAAGAGGGCTGGAGCAGAGCATGTGCTGGTGGACAGACAGTGCTAATGGTGTTGTTGCCTGGTGCAGAACACCCCGTTCTTGCTGTGCTCCTGGCTCCAGTGTCAAGCTGCTGACTTGGAAGAGGTTGCCCAGGGTGTCTGATAGAGATAGAACTGTTTATCTGTGGTAAAACATCTTGCAAGAGCTTCCCATCTGGTAAGCAGACTTCAGTAGTCCTTGAAAATCAGAGTACCCTCAGCAAGCCTCTGTGACTGGCTGTGGAGCAGAGCACGTGAATCTGAGGGCTGCTGGCTTTCACACTCAGACTGTTAGGGATGCACTCAAAAGTCCCATTCCCTGTCATTTTTGTGCTCCCCGGCTCTGGCAATAAGTGCCCTGGTTTTACAGCTCTGCAGCTGTGGCTGCACCCTGGCTGGGTCGTTGATTCCGGCAGAGAAGCTGCTTGTGGGGTCAGAGGGGACTCGGATCCATCCTCTTAACCCTGTGGGTGACGTGGCCAGCCCAGCAGGGCTGCGGGTCATCCCGTCCTTCTTTGCCTGCTCCAAGCTCTGCCCCTTCGCCTCTTTCAGCGGCTCACGCCACATCTTGTGCAAGGAAAGGCTGGCCCCGGGCTGGCAGGAGGAAGCCGGGTGGTTGCTCTTGAGTAATGTGTAACCAGCCTCTCCCGGCAGCCACTGAGCACTGTGACTTCCAGAGCGGTGACCTCTTTTTTGGTTGGCAGTCAGAAGGGAGGAGAAGTGTGATTTGGGTCGCCCTGGCAGCCTGGCATCCCCCATGACCTCACTGGTTGGTGTCACCCTGCCTCTTCTCACCTGTAACCCTGTCTCTTCACCTGGGCTGCACCCCTGTGACCTTGGAGCAGGCTGTGGAGCTCGGGAGCTCTGCATTCCATGCACCTCCCCGTGTCCTTTCCCTGTGGGGTGTGGCTCTTTACAGCAAGCTGAAATGAGGACTGATAGCAGTGTCACCTCCGGCCATTGGCCTGGCTTGAACTCCAGTGTCACAGCCAGCATGGATGGTCTGCATGGGGGGACACCACACTGAGGTGTGACCCTGCTGTGGGTAGGAGCAAGCTGGGCAAAGTCCTGTGGTTCAGGAGCTGATGGCAGGGATGTGGAGACTTTTGGAAAGCAGATGCTGGGAGCCAAGCCAGGATCAGATGCTGTCCAGGTGCTCACCTCCCACCTGAGTGACAAGGATGCTTCTCAGGTGGATGGTGCTGCACAGTTCCCAAGCTGGACACCATGGTGGGGACAAAACTGACACTGTCCCTCAGTCTCCTGCTGCAGGAAGGAAAGCTCCATCCCCTATCTGCCAGGGAGAAGGTGGACCTGAGGCAGGACATCCAGGTGCTTGCTGGAGAGGAGCTCAGCTCTGGAATCAGCTCTAGGGGAGAGCAGAGCCAAGTTGGTGGCTGCTCCTGGGAGTTGTTCACGTGCAAGTTCCTCTGCCACCTGTCCTGCTGAATGGCTGCTCCCCTGCCCAAAATAGCCTCTGTGTTCTGCCAGTTTCTGCCCGTGTCCTTTGGCCCAGTTGGAGGGTCCCCAAGTCCCCAGGTCAGGGGTGGCATAGATGGGCTCTGCTCCCATGGCTGACAAGGGCATGGAAACCTGCTCCATGTGCTGGCATGGCTGAGTGGAGCTGCTGGAATCTCCCAGCTGGGAAAAGCTGTGAACTCTGTCAGACCTGTAGATCCACTGGGGAAGGGAACAGACAGGCAAAAGCTTGAAGATGGGTTTGCCAGGGGGCAGCTGGTCTCTGCCAAGCTGCGTGGGGAGCATCCTGTTTGCTGCTTGCATCCTTGCCTTGTGCAGGGAGATGTTTCTCACCTTCATTCCCCTCCTTCCTTGGGCCCCCATGGGGTAAAGGCACCCCAGGTTTTTTCATGTAGTTCAGCAGTGTCTTCCAGCACTGCAAGAAGCAGAACTGGCAGAGTCTTCCTTGGGTGTTGGGTGTGCTGACTGCTTTTCTCTTCTGCAGAATCATCAAATCGTTTGTCAGGACCTTCAAGTATTTCTTCGGCCTGAGGTTTGAGGTGAAGGGACTGGAGAACTTCGAGGTGGAGGGTCCTGCTGTCATCGTGTCCAACCATCAGAGCATCCTCGACATGATGGGTGAGGAGCTGCTGGGAGGGAAGGGAAGATTTCTCCTGCTCACCATTGGAGAAGTCCTGTGTGTACCTCCTGGACAAGCAGCCCCAGCCAGTGTGTGCTGCTGAGCTAACTGGTCCAGCTCCTCCATCAGTGCTGGTTGTGGGAAGGGGAAGGGTCTCTGTCACTCTGAGCAATCCCACATCTGTGCAGCAGCCCAGATGTTGCTGTCCTTGAGGTGCTTCTGGGCTCCCTTTGACATCCCTGCCTTGCTGGCTGGCCCAGCACATGTGTTGGTGGCCCTGCTGGGCTCCCTGGGGCTGGGGACTGAGCTGTCCCTGGGGGGTCCTGCTGTCACCTGCAGCCACCCTGCCCCACTAACTCTGCTGTGTACCAAGCCTCCTGATAGCAGCAGAAGCCAGGAGAGAAACAAGGCACCAGCCTGTCCCTGGTACCCCTGTCCTTGTCCCACCTGAGTGCAGGCAGGGGGGTGACTGCTGGGTCTTGCCCTCTGCCATCCCATTAGGGCTGATGGAGGTCCTGCCCGACAACTGTGTCCAGGTGGGCAAGAAGGAGCTGCTGTACACGGGCAGCGTGGGGCTCATCATCTACCTCGGCGGCGTCATCTTCATCAACAGGAAGAGCACCAGCAGCGCCAAGATGGTGATGGCAGAGGTGGCCAAGACCATGGTGGCTGAAAACGTGAGTGTCACGGTGGGGTGGCTGTCACTGTGGGGGATTGTGGCTCACCCGGAGTTCCAGCCACCTGCAGCTCTTTGCAGAGCTGGCTGGTGTCTCCCAGCGCTGTGAGTGGATTTCTGGAGCAGAGCCTTGTCTCCTCCTGTGCAGGTGAAGGTGTGGGTGTACCCGGAGGGCACGAGGAACTGCACTGGGGATTTTCTGCCATTCAAGAAAGGAGCGTTTCACCTTGCTATCCAGGCTCAGGTAATGCCCCTGCACAGGAACCCTGAATGCTTTTGCAGTGGCACTGCATACTGGTCAGGCAGTGTGTGGTTTGTTTGTTCTCAGGTGAGCTGTGCACCCAGGTAACACCTACTCAGGTAAACCACCGTTAGGTGTCAGAAGTGTTGCCCAGCAGCAGCCAAGAGCCTCTTCCATCTGCTGTGGGAAGGGGTGACACTGAGGATGAGTGGCTGCAGACAGTGGAGAGCTGCCCTGTCCTCTCTCCTGCCTGCCCCAGTCCTTGTGTCCCATCTGGAGGGGACAGTGTGAGGGACAGGCACACTTGATCCCTATCTGCTGGCTTTCCTGGCAGCGTGGCAGGGCAGTGCCTGTGCCCAGGGGTTCCTGGGGGTATGGCTGCAGCCCAGAGCTCACTCCTGGCACGGAGCCCAGCAGGTGCTTTCCCGGGGAAACCCAAAGCTGTTGATTCATTTCTCAATCCCCCAGGTTGCAGTAGTGTAGTGGTGATTCAGGATTGTTAATGCTTGTGCCTTAGAACAACATCTGGGCTTGCTCTGTGTGAAAAGAGCTGCTGCCTCCCTGGCAGCCATATGGCAGTTCTTGGTATGTCTTCTCTCTCCAAAATGACAGCATCTGTGAGGAGCAGGCAAACAGCTTCAACCAGCCAGAGCTGTCCCAGGAGCAGGGTGTCTGCCTGGGCAGGGTGCTGGGGCACTGTGCCAGGGACTGAGATGACTCCAGGCCTCAGGGGAAGCTGGTTTCCCCAGCAGAGGTGTTACAGCAGGGATTTTGGGGAAGGGAAGATGTGCCAGCTGGGTTCATCTGGCTGAGCCCAGGGCGTAGCCTGTGCTGTACCATCCCCATTCCTGCCTGTGTGATGCAGCCTGGCAGCTGCTGGAAGGAAAGGATGACACAGAACTGGCACTGCCTCTGCTACACCCCCCTGAGTCACCCAGTGTGCATCCTGGCTGTGTTATCAGCACTGGAACAACTCTGTGCCTGCCCTCCTGGCCCTGTCTCTGCCTGAGAGAGCAACTGATAACAATTCCTTTCCTTAGAAACTGAAAGCAGAGCAGCCACCCTGCCCCAGACACGTGCCTGTACAGCAGGCAGGGCCTGTCAGAGTAGGCATCCTGCAGTGGTTGTTTGCAGAGCAGAAAATATCTGGAGTTTGAAGCCTTACTTGGGATGAGGAGCCTGAAAAGCCAGTGCTGAACTGAGGCTGAAGTGGAACTTGGCCCTGGTTCCTTGAGTTTCTGGGGGATGGTTTTGATTCCATCTGACTCCTGGTTGTTCCAGCCTTTGGAAGTGGGTGTTGTTGGTGGGGCTGTGTGTGCCCTGTGTGTCTGAGAGCCTGGCCAGGTCAGAAATGCTGTGTGGGATTTGCTGCCTGTCACTGAGCTGCTGAAGTGCCAGTAACTCCTCTTTTTCTTCCCTTCCCCAAGGTCCCAGTGATCCCTGTGGTGTATTCCTCCTTCACCACCTTCTACAACCCAAAGACAAAGCTATTTACTTCAGGTAACAAAGAGTCACTTGGAGACAGGGTTGCTGCTGTTCTGTGTGGAGATCTGGCTCACGAGGGTGTGGGAGCTGGGGTGAACAGGAGGAGTCCTGCTGGGAGATGTTTGGAGTCAGTTCAAAGCACTTGGCACCAGAGCCTGGGCTGGGTTAGCTCAGGAAAGGCTGTAATTAAATACATTGAGGGATCTTTTCATTAAGAATTGGTTACCACCTCTCCTGCTGTGGGCAGGCTCTGGCTGGGATGGCAGTTTGGGGGCACAGGGGGATTATTCTGGGTGGCACAGCTGTTGGAGCTGGAATCTAACTCCACCTGTACTCCAGGGATGGATGCCTGAAGCCCTGGGAGGGACTGAGGGCTGTGCAGGGTGGGGAGCAGGGCAGAGAGCAGAGCTCCTGTGGCATGTGGGTTGCTCACAGGCTCCTCTCTTGTCCCCAGGCAAAATCAAGGTTGAGGTCCTGCCTCCAATAGAGACCAAAGGGCTGACATCAGACGATGTCACCGACCTCACTGACAGATGCTTCAACACCATGAGGGAGACCCTCTTCAGGCTGTCAGGCCGTCCCAGCGAGGCAAAGGACTCATCCTAGAGGCTTCTCCAGTGGTGTCACCGTGTGCTGGTGGCTCAAGGGACCTGTCTGTTCTTGCCAAATACTGAAGGAACTTCTTCTCCTCTGCAGTGATTTCTAACTCTGGGAACACCACGGACTGGCACACACAGGGTGTCAAGCCAGCACTGAGGTTCCCCTTAGAGTGGATTTCTCTTATGGCTTCACTTTCTCACTTTGAAATGTCTCCTTTTTCCGAATTTCTCAGGCATCAAACTTGTGCTACCAAAGGGCTCAATGACCAGAGAGGTGAGTTCCCCCAGCTCTCGCAGCTGGCACGGGGTGACAGCAAAAGCCTGCCTGGAGCCTGAGCTCTGCCTGGTGTGACTGTCCCTGCAGCTGTGTTCCTGCAGGCTCAGCTCGTGCTGCCTGGCCCTGGGATGTCCCAGCTGGAAAGTTTGTGTCAGCACAACCTTGATGCTCAAACAGGGCTGGGAACCGGGTGGAAATCCAGATTTTTGGCTTTTCCAGCAGCACTAGGAGTGTGGTGTCCTCCCTGGGCAGCCCAGAGCACTGCCACCCACCAGTGGGACTCAGTGGCCTGTCCCCTTGAGATGCCCTTGTGTCACAACAGCATCATGTTGGGAGATTGCTGCCAGCTCCCTGCCGTGCTGGTGGCTCTGCCTGGGCACATCCCGGTGCCTGCAGTGCCCCTTCGGGAGGCAAAGGGCTCTGTCGTGCTCGTCTTGTCACTTGTCATGGTCAGCACTGGCCGAAAGATGGTGCCTGTCCCGCGTCTCTGCTGCTCTGCAGGCAGAGCTGCTGCTCTCCCAGGCCTGTAAAACCCCTGCAGAGCCACACGGTGGGTGAGCTGCAGCTGGAAAGGGGCTGGGAAGGCTGGGAAGGCTTCAGCTCCTGCTTTGGGGGACATAAACCCCATTCCCAGTCAGATAAAAGGGGTGTGCCCCTGTGCTTTGGGGTGATGGACCAACAGAGCTCCTGGATCCCTCTCTGGGAGCTGTGGGATGTTGATGTCCTCAGAGGCTGGGTCAGGTCCATGGTTCCTTTAGCTTGAGCTCTGCTGTTCCTGGCACAGGGGACCTGGAATGAACCACCTGGGGCTACTCAGGTAACCAGCACACCCAGCTCTCCCAGCCTGCATGGTGGAATTATGTTTATCCAGTGTTTTGGGGCTAAAGCCTCCACTGGGGAAGGCAGGGAGGGCCATGGAAGGAGCCCTTGGGCCGAGCTGGTGCTGGCAGGGGGCTTTTTTGGAGAGGCCTTACAGTACAGACTCAGGGGAGGGATGGGTCGGGGTGGGAGGATGGGAACCAAACCAGCACTTTGTGAGAGTGGCAGATAAAGGGCTGTCATGGAGGGTGAACCCAGGAGGGCCCTGGGAGGGCTCCTGGGGAGGGGAACCATGTCTGACTCCTCCTGGGAGGAGGGAGTGGTGCCTCTGTGTGCAGTTGTCTGCTGTTCACTTTTAATCGGGCTGAGAATGTTATGTGCTTTACAAAAAAAAAAAGATAATAATATTACACCTTTGGTTATTTAAATAAAGCAGCCTCCTGGTCTCATGTGGGGGCTGAGGGAGGAGGATGTGGGGTGCTGAGCCCTCAGCTCTTGCAGGGGGTGGGTTTGGTGATGGAGGGGCAGTTGGGGTCTTTGTCCCCAGGCAGAAGGGCTGGGCTTGTAACCCCAGTGTTGCTGGTGAGGAGCAGCTCCAGCATTCCTGGAGGAGGCTGAGCCCCAAGAGCAGGACAGGAGCAGGGGTGAGCAGGATGATGCCTCTGAAGGGACCAGGTGCACCTGTCCCCTGCTGTGACACCTGGCTTGGGGCTGCAAGGATTGTCCCCTCCTTCTCCATGTGGCAGCATTTCACCTGTGCTCCAGCCCAGCCAGCCCTGTGCTTGCTCCCTGGGAGATGCTACCCCAGGATAACACTGAGGAAAAGCCAGGCAAAGCCAAACAGCACTCAGTTCACACCCAGCCAGTCTGGCACAGCCAGGCACTCATGGCACGAGGTAAGGCATTTATTTGCTGCCTCTCCAGCAGGGAGAGGACTCAGAGTCCAGTTGTGTGACCTCTGGTGAGGTGAGCTGGAAGAGAGAAGGATGGAGATGCTGATGGGAACCCAGCCTTCTCCTGCTCCCCTGTGCCTCCCTGTAGAGGATGTGGCTTCATCCCAGCCTGAGGCTGGAGAGGGAGATGAGAGCTGTGGATGCACTCAGCTTGCTCCAGGTCCCTAGGCACTCTGCTAGAGTTCGTTCTTGCAGGAACCTGGGAAGATGGAAAAACAAAAAATTCAGCAAAATGAATTCAGTCATTAGCCAGGCTTTGCTCTGTCTGTTTCCCAGGCAGAATGGGAGTGACCTTTACCTCTGGGAATGTCACCCACACTTGCTGCTTTCCCTCTGCCAAACAACCCCGGGCTGGCTCTGTCCCCCCACACTCAGGAGTGTCACTCTCACCTCCCTGGCATGTCACAGTCCTTGCCTGGGCCCTGTGCACTGTGTCCCAAATCCAGGGACAGTAACAGTGGCATTCTGTGCTGCATCAGGGCTAATTCAGACTTAAAGGGGCCAAAATGGCTATGGCTTAAAGAGCTTTGACCTGGTGCTTTTGCTGATGGTTTAAAGATGAGAAAATGGGGTTTTTTGGTCATTGCACACATCCCCACCGAGCAGCTAATTGGGGAGTGCAGTTGTAGGGTAGTATTCAGTTGGGAAATGCTCCACCAGGCACAGACCACGGATGGCTGAGTAACTCCATGGGATGCCCTGCGAGCCCCAGGGCTTGCTGGAGTATGACAGGACAGTTTTGTGTCCTACAGGGACTTGCAAGACCATGAAAAGCGACAAAAACAGGTTTTGCTTGCTGGAACAGACTTGGCAGAAATTAATTTCGGGACTTTGGAGTCATCCCTTGGAATGAATCCACGTTACCTTGTGATACTGCTCACATTCCTCTGTGCTGTCACTAATAGTATGTGCAGGGCACTGCTAGAAAACTCAGCCTGCTGGAACACTCAGTGGTTCTGGTAATTGCTCCTTGCTGAGACAGTTTTTAAGTGTCTATTTGCAGCTACTTTGTCTTCAAACAAGTTCTTGGAATTCTTTTCTATCGAAGCCATTACTGCAAGCACTGAACTGGGACTGGATATGCACTGAACCAGTTTCTCCTGAATCTTTCCAAGACTCAGCAAGCTGCTCTTGCACACCCCAGCCGTGCTTAGTTTCTGGAATTATTTAATGGGGAAATGAGCTGCAAAGAGCTGCCTATCAAAGTGAAATGTTTATATGGCTGCGCTCTGCTTGGAGTCAAACTGTTGTGCTCCAGAGCACCACAGGGACCTGAGGGGATGCTGTCCCTCTCTGTGGTGGGGACACCAGGCAGGACCCCCCACCTCCAGCCATTTCACACTTGACTGCTCTCACTGGGGTCCCTTCCTCAGTTTGCTACTTCAGAGACCCTCTCTGGTGCCCTTGCTGGCCTGTAGACTCCCAAAAGAAACGCCTACAACTTCCCAGGCTCGTAAATCTGCCAACTTCTGCACGCTCCCTAAACCTCCCTGATTGACTTTTTGGACTGTTAATTTCCTAAGAGCTGGGGGGTTCTCTCCTAAGGACCAAGTCACCAGGGAGGGACAGCAGCTCTGAGGTGACCTGCCACACATCACCCACTGCTCCCACTGACTCCCTCTGCTCTGCCCCACCTTTCCATGTGCCAATCCTACAACTTTTGGCTGCTCCAAGGCCAGTCAGCTGCTGCAGCCATAGAAACAGCTTTGAAATGAAGCTAATGGGCTGTTTGTGTTCATCCTTTATTAATTACAGGCTGCCGAGCTGGAGGCAGACCCAGATTAGCAGCGGCATATGTGTTACTGATCTCGCTGGCCCACATCTGCTCCCCATGGATGGAGGGAGATCTTCCACCCCTCCCTGTTTTTTCCAGGCACTCACAGGTCTCCAGCCGCTCCTCCAGGAAGGAGATCTGCTCGCTCAGGGAGTCAATCCTGTCCAGCTGCTGGAGGGAGTGGGACAGGCGGCTGATGGGGTCTGCACTGACATCCTCGGGTGGCATGAGGTTGTGGAAGGGAGCCAGCACCAGCTGGAGCTTCTGCAGGGAGAAGGGGAGCTGTGAGGGTGTCCCCCCAGCCAGCAGGAGCACCCGGGGGGATGCAGCACCCGCCAGGCACGGCTCAAGGGGCTTTGGTTGTGTTCAAAGGGCTGGAAAAGCCACAGCGTGGGCAGGGAGCACAGCTGGGATTGCTGCTGGGATGTTAAAAATAGAGTCGGGGAGGAGGGAAGCCCTGGCTGCAAACAGCCCCGGGTGGGAGCTGGCTCGGCACAGCCTCGAGCAGGAGCAGGGCAGGGGGATGTGCTGCAACCCACCTGCTCCAGCGCTTCCACTCTGCCCCTCAGGTCCTCCACTTCCTCCTTCATTTCACTGGAGGCACCTGAAAAAGGTGACCAAGGGAATGTCAGTGAGTGAATTGCCCAGGTGAGGGGGAAGCTGCTGGGGAGAGAGACATCGCTGCAGGGCTCAGGCCAAGCTCTGCTGCTTTCCACTCCCCTCCCAGGGGATCATCCCCCCATTCCTGCTGGCATCTAGTCCAGCTGCTAGAGGCACAGGCTGCTCCTGCTGCTGCAGCACCTGCAACAAAGTGGGAAGAGTTTCAGGCAGTGGGGTGATGATTAAAGGACAAGAAATCTGGTGGAGCCTGGCCTTTTGTGTCTGTGCTGCCAAAACCCACCCAGGTCTGCCCCATCCCGTGGTGGGGTTGTCCCCACTGAGGGCCCTGGGATAAAGGCAGGTGGGGCAGGTGCAGCTCTGCTGTCCCAGATGTTTGCTGCGTGACGCCCGTGCTGGCCACAGCGCATTATTACTCACGGTACGAGTTTGAAGTGTCACAGCGCGTACCAAAAGTAATAATGAGCCGTCACCAGCCGCTCCTCGCGGCTCCGGAGCTGCCCTGCAGGAATGACGGTGATGATGGAGAGAACAGACACATCCCAGCCACCTCCAGCCACAGCCAGGCCCTGTCACCCTCACTGATGGATTTGGGTGCAGGTGAAGTTGTTCAGGTGGGAGAAGGACTGCTGGGTCACTGAGAATAAAGCTGAGTGGTTCTGGCTGTTGTCCCCTCTCCTGTCTCCTGCTGCTCCAGCCTGTGGTGCTGTTAGCCCAGCTGTCACTGAAGGCCCAGAGCAGCAGCTGGGGCTCAGTGGTTACCTGTTTGGCTGAAGGTGTCTGTCCCAGGCGCTGGCACCTGGGGCTGGCAGCCCTTGTCATCGGCAGCCAGGCTGAAGCCATCGTGGCAGGCGCAGTGGAAGCTCCCAGGTGTGTTGATGCAGAGCTGGCTGCACCCATGGCTCTGGCTGGCACATTCATCCACGTCTGGAACACAGGAATGGCTCAGTGAGGAGGGGGACAGGGTGAGGGGGCTGCAGTGGAACCCCAGTGAGTGTCCCCCAAGCGAGCTGGTGTTTGTGCCAGGCACAGCTCTGGGTGTCTCAGCACCACTGGGACAGCCCTGGATAAACCTGGGCTGAGCTGGAGGGGGGTTTGGCCTCCTCCCCTCCTCCCGCTCCCCCCACAACAGAGCCAGGAGAAAAGCTGTGGTCAGAAATGTCCCAGCTCTGGCCAGGCAGGCACAGGCAGCACTCGGCTCTCATCCCGGATTTACAGTCAGGGTTTTGGTTCCAGCCAGCTGTGGCGAGGAGCTATCAGCCTTTCAAGTGTGTACAAAACCCAGTAACCTCTCCTCACACGGGGGAGTTATTAAAGCTGTTCCCACAAAGCAGAACGAGCTGAAACGCTTCCCACGCCCGGGAGAATCTGTTTTAGGCAGTGGGAAAATCCTTTCCCCCTGAGCTGGAGCTGGAGCTGTCAGCGATGGGCTCAGCCCTGCCTGGCCAGCATGGGTCAATGCCACACGCTCCTCCTCTGCCTTATGGGAGGCTGGAAAGCTGGAAAAGTCAGGAAACGCCATGGCAGGGGTTTGCAGCACTTGTGTGCATCACACTGCCTGATTTCCCTGCGCTGTGAGGAGCACTGGGCTGTTCCTGTGCTGGAGAGGAGCCTGGAGATCACCAGGTTTCCCCTCCACCCTCCGGATATTTTTGGTTTAGGGATTTTTAATCTCTGCAGCAAATGGGTTTTTTAGTTTACAGCAAGAGTTTCCAAAGCCTGAGAGGGATCATCATGAATACATTATCTCAGGCTGGCCCCACAAGGGCTCTGTGCTGCAGAGAGTCTTTGCTGGTGTGCTCCCAGCTCTGCTCCCAGCTCTGCTCCCAGCTCTGCTCACACTGCCCCAGCACGGAGCAGCAGGGAGAGAAAATGGGGATGCCAGGGCTGCACAGGAGGGCTGGGAGCAGCGAGGCAGCCAAAGGGAGGTCAGAATTTCCCTGAAAGCCACCCTTCCCATCCTTTCCCGGATCAGTGCCTGGAGTAGGTGTGCATGTGTGTGCAGAGGGACAGCACCAGACTGTCCCAAGGGCTGGCAGGAGGGGTTGGTGTGGGGCAAAGGACATCCAGAGCCCCACGGCAGCTCAGATGCTCCCAGAATGAGCTCTTCCAGCAGCAGCTGGACAGGTATGGCACAGGGAGCAGGGACAGGGGTGACATGGGCAGTACCTGTCTGGCAGGCTGGTCCCGTCCAGCCGGGGGGACAGGAGCATCTCCCAGGGAAGGTGCAGCTCCCACCGTTCTGGCATGGCTCCCAGCAGAGAGCTGTGAGAGGAAACACCAGCACAGAGTCACCCAGCAGCTGGGGGATCCTCAGCTCCCTCCCTGCCAGCTGGGATGTGTGCAAAACACCCCAAAACACACCAGCACCACACCACGGGGTTGAGTTCCTCAGGGTGAACAGGGCACAGGATGGGGATTTGCCAGGTTTGCAGCCTGGAAAGAGGGGCCTGCAGGCAGCACAGATGGGAAGGAGGAGGGCAACAGGCAGCAGCAGCCCCTGTGCCACGCTCTGAGCTCCTCTGGGGACAGACTGGCTGCTGCTGTGGTTTGCATTTGTTGCCTCCTGAAAGCATTTCCCATCCATTCCTGCCGATTTAGATGGAAAGGACTCACTCGTTTTAATTATCCTCTGGTAACTATAAAGGTAATAAGTGATCCCAAAGGAAAAAGGCCCAAGAGGCAGCAGAGAAAAGCTGGGAATTAATCAGGTATTGAGCCGCAGTTGGCTGTGATGCTGAAAATTTAAATGCTTTCCTAGAGGGAGAATCCACCTGACAGGCAGAGTACTGGTAAGGATGTGGTGCTGGGGCTCCTGCAGGGACACAGGGGGTCTGGGGACAGGCAGTGGCACAGGGGTGACCCAGCAGCTCCTCACCTCTGTTACAGCCCAGTCCATAGCCGTTTGCTCTGCTCCAGCCGGGGCAGCACGAGCCTGTGGGCTCAGGCAGCTGCCTGTACCTCTGCCTGTAGGCAACCCTGTAGATGGTCCTGCAAGGCAAGGATGGGGCTGAGCTGGGTGCCCCAAACCCATCCTGCTCCCACAGCAGCTCGGGGGGCTGCCAGGGGCCAGGATCCCCATCCCCGTGGCTCCAGCAGGATCCCTGCTCCCGTGGGGCTCACCTGTAGGTGCTGCAGAGGCGGTGGCCCTGGCAGGTGGTGAGGTAGGGCTGGTACACAGGCTGCACGTGTGACTCGGTGTGGGAGCTCTGCTGGCCCCGCGGCCCCGCGGCACACACCCTGCGGCTGAGCACAGACAGGTCACACCCCCGGCCAGGACACGGCCAGGACACTGCCTGGACACCCCTCTCTGAGCACGGCTAGTGGTCAGCACTGCCTGCTTGCCCCAGTGACCTGGGGAGCCACTTCAAGCTGTTTCAGGTCAGTGACACAACACCAGAGCACTTCCTCCGCCATCCCGGGGGAGCAGTCAGGACCCAGATTTAGGGATGGATTAGTCATGCCATATATTGTCTCCTTTCCCCTAAAACCACTCATTTTCTGGGCGGATTTTTCCTTTCTGGGACTTTCGCATTCCTGAAACGGATGCCCCCGTGGTCACCGAGAAATTAATGATTTCACAGGAAGCGTCAGGCTCACCACAAAAAAAATAAAGGTTGGATAAAAGGCACTCCCTGGCCTTCCTGAGGTAACTGTTATCCAGGCAAAAAACTTTCCCAAGGTTAACAGCCAAAGTGGTCTTGGTTAAACATCCTTTTTTCCAACAATTTCCAGCCCAAGCAGGTCAGTCCCACTGAGGAGCACATCTACTTGTCTCAGCCTCCCAGCTCAATTAGAAACTAAAATAAAAAGCCTGGGAATTAGTATGGACATCAGATGGCTTCCATTAACTCCAGAAAACTCCTCTCAGCCTCATGATTAACACTGTAGAAGATGTAATTTTTAAATGGCAATTGTTTGCTTCGTGAAATTTAGAATAAAGTTTTAGCTGGAGCCCGTGCGTGCGAGCGAGGAATTCAGCTGTGGTTTCAGTCCTGGACAGAATGTGAAAGGTTTGATGCTGGAGGAGCATTTCAGTGTAAAAACAAACTTTGTAGAAAATGTGAGCTGTGTCTGGGGGAGGGTTTTGAGCTCCAGTTCCTCTCTGCTGGGGAAGAAACTGGGGCACCAAGCTCTGGGTTTCCTCAGACCCAGCGGGAACTGAGCTGTGCCTGCCTAGGCTGTGCTGGGATCCAGGGCTTTCTCCCAGACCCATTTCCCAGAAAGGGAAGGGGAATTGCTGGAGCTGCCACTCCATGGGCCAGAGCAGCATGCTGGGGAGCACAGAGCACAGCCCAGGGTTTTCCCTGGATGTCCATCAGAGCTGGGAGCTGCATCCTCCTCTGATGGAAACTTCATCCTCCTAAGCCAGCTTGTTCACAAGGCTTGATTTGTGTGACAGCGAGATCTCACACATATTTTTATGAAGGATGTGCTTGGAAGAAACAATAATAATTCCTCAACAGCTCAGGGCCTGATGAGCTTTTGAATCTCCCAGACAAAAAACCCAGAGTGTCTTTGTGTCCCTGCAGGGAGCTAAACAGAGCTGGGACATTTCCTCTGAGAGATGTGTTAGCTTCAGTGACAAAGCAAACAACCAGCACAAGGCTGCTGAGCCCTGGCTGCCCTAGGAGAGCCTTTGCCACCTCCTTGCCAGCCCAGAGAGCCACCCAGGGAGGAGTCTGGCATCCCAGAGAGGATGTGAGGGATGCAGGACACACCTGAGAGGTGCAGATAAATCAGAGCCTTACCCTGCCCGGGCAAAGCCCTCCGTGCTGCTGGTGCTGAGGGTGAGGAGGAATCCCCAGAGGAGGCAGCCGAGGCTCCACATGTCCTGCTCTTCCGTGGGATCTGCTGGCTCCTACTGCATGACTCGTCCTTCCGTGGGGATCCCTGCAAGCAGGAGAGCAGCACTGTCAACATGTGGTGTCCCTCCCCAGCTGGTGACATCTGACAGAGCCACGGGGACAAGCCCCCGGCAAGGTGGGAGCTGCTCCAGCCACAAACCCTGCTTGTCTCATTACTGCAGCACCATGATAATTCAGGAATTATTACAGATTTACCCCGAGGGAGGTCTGGAGATGCTCTGAGGGCACCAGGGGCTGCACAGTTGTGTGTTGAGGGGCAGGGAAGGGATGTGTGTTGCCTGAAACTCGCTGCCAGTTCCAGGCAGTGAGGGCGAAACAATGGCTCGTCATTTCTTAATGCACACAGCATTGTAAAGCTGTGTTTTCCCACCACATAACACACTGAAATCTGATCTTCTCCTCTTTAAAATACGAATTCGTGACAGAGGAAAGTGCTGTGAGGGCCAAATGTACCATCTGCAGGGTCGGTTCTGAGGCACAAATGGAGAGGTTTTGATTTTCTAGTGGAGAACAAATACAAAACAAGGCTGAAGAGGGTCAGAAACAATATCTAATTCAAACAATATCTAATTCAAACAATATCTAATTCAAACAAACCACTTGGCCTCCGGATGGCAGCAGCTGAAGGAGGAAGAAATAAAGAGACCCACCTTAAACATGCACCAATTAAAGAAAGAATCAGTCATTCTGATTAAACGTTCAGAAAGGGGAGGCAACACAAGAAACCTCCTACTGAGACTGCAAACGTGGTGAGCTGCAAATCAACTTTCTGAAATCCCCAAGTGCCGTGGGGTGGGATTGGACTGGAAAGCTGCAGGTTGATCCCCAATCTCCATTGGGATAAATCCCAACTCTGAGACAAGCTGTTACAAACAGCCATGGCAAACCTTCTCCAAGGCACTCAGGATTGTCCTTTCCTTGGTGCAGGTGAAGAATCTGAGGCAGGGGGAGATGGAGATTCACATCTGGAGAGAAACCAGCCTGGTGCCTTCTTCCCCCTTAATATCAAATGTCAAATATCAAATATCAGCTATCCCAGCATATTTCCAGGCAAGCCCAGCCCTGAGGATGTAAGAAGGATTTTGGTGCTTTAAAGCCTGTAGCCCCCCATTCTCCTTCAAACATAGCAATTAGTTTAATTTCCTAATGATTAATTCATGAAGTATCAGTCCTGCCATCAGGAAAGCAAATCTCGCTTGTCCTGCTGGGAAGCTTTTTAAAAATAATGAAGAAGCTTTCCCTCTCCCCAGTCCTGCTGGAGACATTCCAAGGACACTGGTGTACAGACACACACCAACTCCCCTTTGCTCCATCAGCCAGCTTTTCCCAGGGCTAAACTGGGACACAAAGCTTCCCTACAACCCCAGATCCTCGGGCTCTCAGTGCTGCTCCAGAGGTCTGGAAGTCAAACTCTGCCAACCAACTCCATCCTCCCACAGGATTCCCGTGGCTGCCATGGGAGATTTCGCTGTGGGGACGGCAAGAAAGGCAGGGCAGGAGCCTAAAATACAGCCAGCTTGTTTTTTCACTTTGAGCTGGAGCAGCACTGCCCTACCTCGAGCGGTCAGAGGATCCCTCTGGGTCATAAAATTATGGTTGCTTCATAGCAGAAAAAGCTGTAAAAGTAGAAAACATGATAGTCTAGACTTGGCTTTTTTAATGAGTCTATGAAAATCAGTTTCTTTAAAGCTACTGAAGATCCTCCAACCTGTTGCCACCGTCTATTCTATGGGGTCTTTTTTAATGCTTAAGAAAAAATAGATTTTTTTTGTCACTGCCTTTCAAGCTTCTAAAATGAAGAGGTGAAGGCCCGCGGTCTGGCAACTGAAATTATGTCTCAGGGCTCAGCAAAGCCTCCTTGGCTAGCCACGTGCTCCTGCGAGTCTGGGGATCACTCTCCCAGCAGCCAGGAAATTCCCAAAATTCTCCTAAGCCTGCTCTTGCCTCACCTGCCACAGCAAGGGAGGGGAAACACAGGTGAGCAGCACTTTGTCCAGCTCTGCCCGCAGAACCGAGACCAAAACTCGGGCTGACGGCAGCAGGAGGACTCGAGCTCTGCCTGCAAAGCGATGGGAGAATCCCCGGCGAGGATGCGCTGAGCCTCCCGGGACCTCCACGGCTTTTCCCGACAGCCTGGCCTGGTTCTGCAGGTGACACCGCAGCTCCCAACCCGGCGTGTGCCCTCAGAGCCCAGCCCTGCCGGAGAGGGTCACACCAGCTGCAGGGGGATGGATTCTCCCTCCCGGACACCTCCGGCTGCTCGCTGCTCAGGCGGGATGGGGAGCGGGGGGTGGGGGGGACGGAGCGGGACACGGGAACCGGGGAGGGGCTGCGGCACTGTCCGGCGGGGCACAGCGACACGGGGCTGCGGGGACACCGTCACCGTGAGGGGCAGCAGGGAGCGGGGACTGCGGGGACACGGGTGTCCCGGGGGCTGCAGGGACATCCCTGTCCCGGGGGCTGCAGGGACGCGGATGTCCCGGGGGGGATGTAGGGACAGGGGTGTCCCGGGGGGCTGCAGGACGCGGCGCGGCGGCGAACGGCGCAAGGATGCTCCCCGCGGCCGCAGCAGCCCCAGCCCCGCTCTCCCGGCCCTACCCCCGGGGCAAGCGGAGCCCTCCCGCCGGCCCAGAGCCCCCCGGCCGCCCCCCGCGCTGCGGCACCGAGCCCCGCTCCGCCGACACCCCCGTCCCCCGCCCGTCCCCGCCGGGGGATGCATCCGGGCCCCCGGCCGTGCCGAGCCCCCCGGCCGTGCCGAGCCCCGGGCGGCGCCCGCCGGGACTCACCGGTGGCGGTGGCGGTGGCGGAGCCGCGGAGTCTCCGCCGCGCCGCGGCCCCCCGCGCATTTCCTCCCCGGCCCGAGCCGGTCCCTCCGCCCCGGCCCAATGAGCTCCCGGCGGGGGGGAAAGCGGAGCCTCCCGGCCGGGGGAAGCGCCGGGGCCCGGGGATCTCCGCCTGCCCCCGCCCCGCCGGCCGCCACCTGCCCCCGGCTCCCCGCGACAGGGGACAGGGCAGCACCGCCCGGGATGATCCGGACCCGGGGAGGAGTCGTGCGGGGACAGGGCAGGACCCCCGAGGAGCCCAGCACGGAGGGACGCGCTGCTGTCGCGTCCCAAATGTTGTCGCTGCCGCGCTGCCCCCGATGGGGACAGGATTGCGGGGACCCCTGCCCTGGCTGGATGTGCAGCCTTACCTGGTGACCCCACGGCAGGATGAGCCCTCAGACCCCTCCACACTGCGAGGACAGGCAGCCCCTGGGCCCCCCGATGGCCCAGCCCGCCTGGGTGGGCAGGGGATTAACAGAGAGACCCCGGCACAGCCCCAGCCCCTCGCCCAGGGTGCTCACACCCCCCGGGAATGGTCCATCACCAGCACAGCCCCCAGGGCACATTTATTTCTCTTTGCTAAAAATTACTGCTCGGATCTGCACTGCCCACCACAAGCACAGACGATTTTAGGAGGAAACATCATCTCCCTAGGTTAGAGACCTGGTCCGGAACCTCCCGCCGTGCCCCGTTAATCCCCCTGAGCTCGTCACAACACCAAAATCCTGCAGGAGCCGGTGATGAACCGCCAGGCTTCCAGCGAGCCCCAGAGGATGCTTAGAGAATTCCTTGGAACCCCCAAGAGCTGTGGAGACCCCGGGAGAGTCTCCAGGGTGACAGCCAGGGCTCAGCTCCGGCTGCCCAACACCTGCCCCGGGACAGTTCAGGCAGCCCCAGCCCAGCTGCCTACAGACTTCTCCTCTTAAATGCCCAGTTATTTATCAAAGCAGCTCGGTTTGTGCCAAATTGCCACTTGTTTTGTCTACATTTTTGTCTGGAAAATTAGAGCACAGAGGGTTATTGTTTCTCAAATGACTTAGGCGCCTGCCCATGCACAGAACCATTCTTAAAGATAGCAGGGATCTGATGTGCAAATGAATGGCAGGATACAGCCCCCTGGGAATATTTGTTCCCATTAAGCTCTGTAAATTTTTTGAAAGCATGTGAGCATTTAAAGGAAATATTTACCAGTTAAACAATAATGGCTCCAAGAGAGCAACTGAGATCACTGGCCCATCCCCTCCATTTCCTCAGGGATTCGCTGGGGCTGCTGGTGGAACTGGAGCTGTCTCAGGCTGTGCCTAAATCCCCCGGGAAAGCTGATGGGTGCTTGGGGCTCTCATAGTAAAAGGAGCTTTGGTGGATCCTCCCTGAGGAAGGGAATGGAGGGGAATCCTCTCTGGGAAGTGCTGGTGGAGATGGAATTCCACTGCCACGGGAGATGGGATTCCTCCCAGAGCAAGGAGAGGCTTGCTGGTGCTGGTGGAGGTGCAGCTCCGTGTTACACAGCATCTCACAAGGGTTTGCTGCCCTCTGGATCCATCCTGCCTCTGGGGAATGATTTCAGCTCCCTTGATTTCATAAGCACAGGCAGCTTCTCCCGAGAGCCTGGGAGGGATGGTAGTTATCTTGTTATGCAGAGAGTGTTGCTGGGTTTTTTCTGGTGTATGGGGGAGGCGAACAGAGCCTGAATTATTGTCTAATAATTGCAAAATGCGTGTGGAAGCCAAAGCTGCTTTGTGTGGCCATACTGAAAGCACAGGACCTCATTTTGCAGCTGAGACACTCACCTAATCCACGCTGCTCCATCAGGTGTCCTGGGCAGGGATCCTTTCCTTAAGGAGCATCTTGGTTTGTTTCTGTGAGGCAGAAAAACCCAACGTTAAACTCCCTTTGTCAGACAGAGAGCAGTGACCCAGCGCTTGCCCATGACAGACCTGGTGCTCCCTGGACACTCCCAAAGATCCCTGCAGAGTGGGGTGGAGGAGGAGAGCAGGACTGTGGTCACAGAGCCCCCGTGGTGTTGGCACTGAGCTCACACCGCTGCTGTCCCACAGAGGCACAGACACTGTCACACTGCTGGTCCATCCCCATCCCACCGTGGGTGTTCTAGGAGCATCCTATGGTCCTGATCCTTGTTGTGATCCTGGTGGGAATCCAGGCAGACCCACAGTGCCTTTGCCCCTTTCAGGGCTGAGCAATCTGGGGGACAAGCAGGGGCTGAGCAGAGCAGGAGCCCTAATTCCACCCAAAACAGCACCAGGGCTTTGCTGGACAGGATCTGTCCCCTCCAGCAGTTTTCCCAGTGCTCAAGGCTGGGGTTTTCCAAGAACCCAGGAGAACAGGGATTACCTGCTACACTCTCCCAGCTATATCCAAGTTTGCCTCCCTGATTTGTGAGCTGCTCCCAACCATCCATAGGCACACACCCTCACTTAAGGACAAACATCCCTAACTGCCCAGGAAACATTTGCATGCATCCCAAGAGTAAATCTGATGGTGAGGAAGAGGATGGACTCATCTTCAGCTCCTCACAGGACACCAGCACCCAGCACAGGACCGAGCACACTCCTTCCAGGGATTCCACTTCTCAGCCATAGGCAGCTACTCACTGAGCACACTGAGCATTTTAAAATTCCACCAGTATTTTAATTGCAAAATGTTTCCTTTCCAGTTCCATTTACTGGGTCAAACCTCTGCTCAAGCCAGAGCCCGTGTCAGCTGCTAAAGAACTGTGCACAGCCCATTAAAAGAGCATTTAATCCTCTGCTCTCAGGGAGGGTTCTGTGTCTTATGTGCTAATATTCATTATGCTGGGAGGGAAATCCCCCAGGACAAGGCCTGGCAAAGTTCCCTTGGAAGTAGAGGAGTTATGCCAGTTCAGAGAGGGGGAAAATCAGATCTGTTGGCACTGTTGCTGTCAGTATGATGAGCTCCTGACAAAGGCAGCAGGGCATTTTGGCTCCTGCCTGAATTCAAAGTCCTCCCTTGCCCAACGTTTTACATTTTTCCCCCACAGCTCTCTCCCTTGCACACCACAAGTGTTACTCCCACGACATCTAATATTAATGCTTGTCTCCGGGCCAAGAAAGCAATGTTTCTGCCCAGCCTCCCTCTTAGATTTAACAATGCCAAAACCTCCCTTTTACCCTCAGTGTGAGTGGGGAGGGACAGCGAGTGCTGGCCTCCAACAGGACTCAGGCTGAGCTCCAGGCTGGCTGTGCAGGTGAGATTTTCACCCACCTCCCTGTTTCCTAGAGCCTTCCCCACAGAGCACTGCACCTCCCAGGCTCCTGACATCCCCCTGAGAGCATCCAGGGTGGATTGAGGGCTGGAGATGAGGGCTGGAAGCAATTCCCTGGTTGGTAGGAGAGCTTGGAGGGTGTGAGGTATCTGGGGCTGGGGTGGAGGACATGAAAAAGGAAGGATTAGCAGAGGAGAATGAATAGATCAGCACTGAAATCCCCCATCAGGAACCTGCTCTGACCAGAGGAGCACTTCCAGCCCATCACAGAAAACGGGACGTGGCCAGGCACACGAGTGCTCCCCAAACTGGGGCTGGGGAAGTGACAGATGGATGGGGACACAGGCAGCAGAGTGACACACATACAGATGCAAAACTTTTCAGCTCCCCCAAGCCGTGGCTGACCCCATACCTGCGGTTCACAATGGGCTCCCACTGGCCTCCACGGGGCTCTGGCACAGAGCTGGAAGCACTTGCTAAAGCAAGAGGAATTTTTGGTGCTTCTCAAAGGAAAAAAAAAAAAAAAAAAAGAAAGAAAGGAGGAATGGCTTTTGCTGTTCTAGGACAAATTCTTCTGCTCAGGCTTTTCACGGGGCTGTTTGTAAACTTTACACTTCGGTTTAATCTTTGGAGCAGCCGCTGCTCTGCAGAGCTCGGTGAGGAAAATGACCTCCCACTATTCTGTTCTGTCCCACATTGTTCTCAGCTGCGTCAGCTGCACTCCACTTATCTCAGTGGAAATCTAGAGGAGTCCACTGATGGCAGTGGGATAAAACCAGGTCAAACCAAGAAAACGACCCATAACTCTCGCCCTGTCGTCACCAGTGGCTGAGGACTCTGCATATTAAAACCGAGACCTGAGCGCCACAAAGTGATTTTTTTTAGGCCTGAGTAAGGATTTCATAAGCATTAATTGTCTCAGGACCAGTGGGTTATAACTTAAGGTGCCCATGGGGACAGCAAGCAGCTGAGCTGGAGCTGTGTGAAAACAAAAGCAGGAGCAAGGCACCATCCCATAGCCAGGTTTATTTTCCCTTATAAGCACACTTGAATTTTTATTTATATTTACAGGAGGCAGCAATGGCTGCAACATAAAAACTGGGGAATTATTCAACCCACCCAGGAACAAACTGAATTTTGCTGCTTTCTGTGAAATTTCCCTGGCAAAACACGGCAGTGGTCCCCCACCCCAATTTCCCAGTGAATCCTATGGGAAGTGTGTTGGGGTAGCTGGGAGCTGCAGGATGGCTCAGTCCTTTCACCATGGCCATCCCAGGCAGCAGCTCAGCAGAGAGCCTTTCACACAAAAAAATTTCTCTCTGATTATCCTTCTCTTCCAGCAGAAAACCTCCAGCTGCAGGAAGCTGCACTAAGCACAGCTCCTCTCTGCCATCACCTCCCGGGCTGTGGGCAGGATGGAGATCCAGGGGGAGAGGAAAGAACAGCTCTGACCACCCCCTTGTCTGTGCAGAGGCGCTTTTGTTTCCCTCTCTGGTCTGGGACCTGTTCCCTGGTGTTCCTCCCAGCCCTCCTGCTGCTGCTGGGACGGTGGGGAAAGCTCGTTTACCCCAATTTGTTGCAGTTTGTAAATCTGCCTCCCCCGGGCCAGCCCCATCTGCAGCGGCAGAGCCTGGGAAAAGGCTCAAACGAGCCTCCAGACCAGATTCAATTTCTCTTCCTTACCTCCAGGGAAACTTGGGAGAGCTGCTGGTGGAACGGCAGAGAGGGGGGAGTAGCTCCAGGGGCAGATCACAGGGAAGAACAGTGAGAATCTGCCGGGGCAGAGCTGTTTTCCACTGCTGCCCAGAGGTGAGGTGGATTTTTGAGGATGCTCCAGCCACAACAGCCTTCCACAGCCTCCCAAGCACTGCCAGACCTTCCCAATCTGGTTTGAAATCAATTTAATCACTGACAAAGCCTTGCTGTTTCTTTCTATGTTTGATTCTGTGCCCAGTGGATTGATTCCACGAATGCTAGACCCTGAGAAAAAAAATGTGCTGGGTTATTCCTACCAAGAGCCATTCACTGGCGTGGTTCTGCTCCATATTCCTGCACAGACAGACAGTGCCTGGGTATGCCAGCTATTCCTCTATCCCAAAATACCCTGGGTGCCTCACTGAAAGCCTCCTGCCTGCACTGGGTAATGTCACGGATTAGGACAGCAGGACCCACAGGTAGCTGAAAAAAGCATGAAAATCACCCCAGCTCCGTGGTTGTAAATCTGGGAGGCTTTGCTGAGCTCCTGGTGTGCACATCCAGAGTGATCCAGGCTCGGCTGTTAGTTAGGATAAACCTGGGGGGAGAGCCAGGACAGTCCCTGTCACATCCCTGTCCTGCCCCACATCCCACCCGGGTCTGGGATGAATTCAGCAGAGCAGCAAGGAGAGCAGAGGGCAGGGAGTGCAGAAGGGAGGATGGACAGCATTGTGATGGCTCAGAGGTGTCCAGAGAGCAGGCAGAGGGAAAAGGGAGTGAGTTACAGAAAGAAAAGAGATTAGCCAAGAATTTCCAGCTATCTCACAGGAATGTGTGCAAGTGTTTGCAGCCTCTGCATGCACGGAAGGTAAAACTGACCCACGGGGCTCTCCTCCCCGTGAAAACAGCCTGAGTGCCAGTGGGGTGACTTAAAAATAACAGTGCTGCAGGCTGGGCTGGAGATGCTCCTCAGCACGTGGCTGACAGCGGATTCAGCCTCGCCGGGAGCAGACGGAGCTGCCCCATTCCCCTGAGTGCTCCGAGGGATGCTTTACATCCCTGTTCACTCCGTGCTGGGTGTTCAACCATCCCCAAGCCTGCCACCATCACGAGTGGGGTAAAACCCACTCAGAGTTCTCAAGGATGCACTCACACTGCCCACAGTGCCAGCTCCCCATCCCATCCCATCCCATCCCATCCCATCCCATCCCATCCCATCCCATCCCATCCCATCCCATCCCATCCCATCCCATCCCATCCCATCCCATCCCATCCCATCCCATCCCATCCCCGCTGTGGCTCTGCGGTACCTTGGCTGCCCCGCCGTCCCCTGCCGTGCTCCCTGGTGGCTCTCGGTGGCCATCCCCGCCCAGCCACCCCAGGTCCGGTGGCCCAGGACACCCTGGCGGTGTCCCCAGCATGGCCAGCCGCCGGCCGCGCACAGGCAGGAGGTGGCTGCCGAGGTGGAAGGGCGGCTTTTTATGCTTTTCTTCCTGTATAAATCAGGCCGGGGATGGACAATCCCAGACAGGACTTCCTGTGTGTGTTGTGAGCTGATAACGGGCGCCGCGAGGAGAACAAACACGGCCGCCCCGAGGGGGGAGAGGGGCACGGGGCGGGACCCCCACACCGAGCCCACCGGGCTGACACGGAGAGGAGGCAGCCACCGGTCCCTGGGGACACGGGGAGGGACAGGGCTGCCTGCCCAGGCTCCCTCTGAGCCTCACACCAGGCCTGGGATGGGTGGGACGTGCCGCCCTCCTGCCTGGCTGGGGCACATTTTGGCAGCTCCCTCCACAGTCACGTCTCACTCCCCCTTGTTCCCCTCACACGGGAGACCCCCAGGGCACCAGGGAGCTGTGCCAAGCATGGCAGGGCTGGTGGTCACCTCCTCAAGAGGGACCATGTTGATGTTGACCACCAGTGGAGCACCTTGTGGGGTATTTGTGACCCCCAGAATTTGGGGTTACAGCACTGTGCTCAGGTTGTTGTCACCCTGTCACACTGCCTGCGCTGGGACAGACAGAGGTGCATGATTTGGGCTGCTAAACCTGCAGGACATCACCTGACAGCTCTGCTCTCCTCAGGGCCAGGCAGCAGAGAAGTGTAGGAACAGCCACCCTGATGCCTTGATTTTCAAGCCCATTCTGGTGCAAAACTGATTGTGATTTCAGATTTAATCTCTGTGTGTGTGACCAAGGTGTGTGATCTTGGCTCTGGGCAACCAAAGGAGGAACAATACAGTTTCCAATGCGATTTTGGAACTTTGATTCAGACTAAGAAATAAGGCATTTTGGAGCATGAGGGCTGTGGCCATGGCAATCATTTCCCCACTCTCCAGACCCCCACGGCATTCTGTGGGTTCTGCTCCCATTCCTGACAATTTCTGGCATGGATTGAGTGCCACGTGCCACCTGGGGCTCCCCTGGAGCAGAGCTGTGTCCCCAGCTCGTGCCACACACGCCAGAGCCCTCCTGGAGCCGGCAGCTCCTGCGCAGACTCGTGAGGAGTGAGGAATTACTCCCACCCTGATTCAGCAGAACAAATCCCCCGGGAGCTGCAAAATATTCCTGTGTTTATTTACACGAATGCACGGCTAAAGAAAGCCCCCCTCTTGTTTTGCTTGGCAGAGGGGTTTTCAAGGCTGCTTCTGCTGCCCATCATCCTCCCCAGCATCAGGTGGTTGTGCACCCCGTGTGTGAGAATTCCCAGTGTGTGAGAATTCCCAGAGTGCAGGCATTCCCAGCTGAGGGGCTCTGTGGGAGCTCAGCTGTCCAGGGGAACCTCCTCAGGGCAAAAATATGTGCCTGGATATTCATATTCAGTGCAGGGAGGGTCAATCTCCCTCTGGTTTTCCTCTGGGTGATGTTTTTTAAGCAGCAGATCCCCATGGAAAGGCACAGGGGTCACAGTGAGGGATCTCAGATCCAGAGCTGCGAGCTCTCCCCACCACCAGCACACCCCACAGGCTCAGCCCTGCGATGCACACCAGCTCCAGAACCATCCCCAAAATTTACACCCAAATTGTATCACCTGGCGGCAACCCCTGCCTGGCCCTGTGCCATGTGTCCCCTGATGAAGGCAGGTCACAGGGCACAGTGGGGACACCATCCACCCACACCTCTGGGCACAGGCAGAGCCAGGCACAGAGCAGGAGCACAGGAGAGCTGCGGGAGCGAGATGGGATGTGTGGAAAATGTTTCCTGTTTACCCAGGGCTGGGAGTGCTGAGCAGTGGCTGCTGCAGCGGGAAGTGGTCAGCAGGAGCCATATGAATGGATGGGTTTGAATCTGAAATCGTGACGCTTCATTCTGTCCTCCCAGGGAGGTTGGTGTTGGGGGAAAGCCTGGGAGCTGGCCAAGGCTCAGTCATGCTGTGTGAGAGGAGGGAGGGAGGCAGAGGGTGTTGGTGGCACACACAGCCATGCCAGCCGTGCCCACACCTCTGCCTGCACCTCCCGTTGTCCCCAAAGCCTCCTGCTGACACCTCCACTGAGCCTGCAGCGCCCTGCCAGCTCCCCAGCACAGCCCAAGGTGACATTTTGTGTAGCCCAAGGTGGCAGGTGGCAGCAGGACCCAGCAGAGCAGAGCAGCCACTCTCTTTGTGCAGGTCTCTCGCTCCTCATGGAAGTCTCCACCTCTGCAATAAAGACATTTCCCAAGGTCTCCTGACATCCATAAGGCCTCCTCTGCCTCTCTTTGGTACAAGCAGTTTCTCATTAACACCAGAAGCTAATTGCTACCAAATCATTAATTAGATATTTGACAGGCATTGCACAAGGAGTTGCTCCTGATCCCATTTTACAGCTGGGGATGCTCCAGCAGTGTTTTGGGACAGCTCTGGTAGGACCCAAAGGGGGCATTTCCTGTGCAGGTGGGCAGAGTCACACACAGCCCTTGGGGTGCTCCATGTGAGGCTGACAAAGAGCTCAGCCTCCCCTCTCACTGCTGACACAGAGTTCAAGGAAAGCCTGATAAGAGAAGGGGAGAAAGCGAGGAGACAGGGAGCAGAGATTTCATATTGTGTGTTTAGTGCCTTGAGCGCAGACAGCAAAGGCTGGGGAGCTGCAGCTGGGGGGTCTGAGGGGACCCTGGGGTACCCAAGGTGGGGGACATGGCCATGTCCTGCTGCTGTGACTGCATGGGGACAGAGGTGGGGAAAGCCCAGAGCTCCCTTGGCTGAGGCAGCGTGGTAAAGAGCTCTGCTATCTGCCCTGTGGTGGGAGATAAGGTTTCCCTGCTGTGCTGGGGGAGCAGCCTGTATCTCTCACAGATACTCCCCTGGCTGCAGAGAGGGATCAGGCATTCTGAAAATATTTGAGCAAGGCCCTATCTCAGAGAAAGCCGTGTGCAATGGAAAGACACACAGGATGGATCAGCTCTGCTCTGCACTTCGGTGTTTGCTGTCCAGCAGGGACAGAGCACGTTTCCTCTGCTGGTGCCACTGCAGGGCCTCTTTTGTCACAAATCCCCATGGAGAAAAACTATCACAGTCCAGAAAGGGACCTGGGCTGGGAAATCTGCCCATTCCCCCCAAATTCCCTGAGGTATGAGGAGATGTGACCCCTGGTGTCTGCCTTGCAGCCAGCTCCCACCAACACAGAAAGAGGGGAAAACATTTTCCTCTGCAAAAATTACACTCTGTTAATCCAGCTGCCCCTTTCTTGCACCAGGAACATCTCTGCAGATGGATGCATTTGCAATCATTCTTTCATTTTTACTGTTCCTCGACAACAGAGTCCAAATCCTAAATGCAGAGCCTTGCTTTCAGCAAAGATCCAAAATGCGTGTTTTGAATTCTCTGCCAAAAGTAACACTAAATTATCAATCCAGTAAGGACTCCCACAGACATGCCATTTATTTCATGGAATCCCAGACTGGTTTGGGCTGGAAAGGACCTTGAAGATCATCCAGTCCCTCCCCCTGCCATGGGCAGGGACACCTTCCACTGTCCCAGGTTGCTCCAAGCCTTGTCCAGCCTGGCTTTGGACACTTCCAGGGATGAGGCAGCCACAGCTTCTCTGCCAGGACTTCACCATCCTCACAAAGAATAACTTCTCTCTAGCATCTAATAAAAATCTCCCCTCTTTCAGTTTAAAGCTATTTCTCCTTATCCTATCACTCAATGTCCTTGTAAAGGTGATTTCTGGGCTTTTCCATCCTCAGCAGAGTCCTGAAGGCTGACCCCTCCTCCTCCCCTTCCCTGCCTGCAGCCAACAGTCTTTTCCCCAGCAACTCTTAACTGATCACTGTAGACAACAATAATTGACATTTTAAAGCTTCCCAGTTGCAGAACAAAACACCTGCAACTGATTTAAATTTTTCTACCTTGAAAAACTTGGAAAAATGCACTCCAAGGGCTTGTTCTGATCTGTGTGGGACAAAGTCCAGAGGAGGTCTCCGTGGAGAAGACCTGAAAAATGGACAGGACATTCCACTAATGGTGTCCTACAGAAATGATTAAGCCAAATAACCCCCGGCTGAATAGAGCTCCATGTCCTTTTCATAAAATTAATAAGGCGTGCAAGAGATAAGTGTCTCCCATTAGTGGATTTAATACCTTGGCTTAAAAGTCCTGCCCAGGAAACTTTCATGGCTTTTCTGCTGACTTCACTGGATTTCAGCAACATAATAGAGAAGTGGAATTCAGCCTAAAAGTCAGACGGCAAATGCAGAAGTCAGGGCTTAGGAAAAAGATACAAAAAAAGAACTGTTGATATTTCTCCTCTCTGACACGTCGCAGTCTATCAAAATGGCCACTGCCTTTATTTTGTTTAATCACTTATCTCCATGGAGGGAAGAGGAAATTCCCAAGAACGCACGGTCGTTAAAAATATTAGCCAGGGCCTGGTGATTATTTTTGGTAGTTAAAAACTTCCTGGCTGAGGGGTCCGGGTTTGCATTGGGCTTGAGTAAATGTTTTAGGATAACTTTCATAAATACCCATTATACTCAAACCAGTGGGCAGTTTACAATTCAGCTGGGAAGGGCGGGGACATGTTTCTCTTTCTTTTGTTCTGCCGGGCCGCATGCTAAAGTGCATAGATCCACACTGAATTAGCATTTGGCTATTTTCTTGTATCCTTAAATAAAGGACCAGTTCACACAGTCAGAAATCTCTGTTTCCTTTCGGGCAGGAAAAAGGAAGTGAATGCGAGGGGCAGATTTGGAGTTTGCTTGCAAGAACAATTGAACTCCCATCCAGAGGGGAAGGGGATCTGCGTCAAGAGGAATTCAATTTTTTTTCTCTCTCTTTTTTTTTTTCCCCTCTGGAAGGGAAGAGAAAAATGACCTTTAGTTTAAAAGCCTGAAAGAATAAAGGTCTGAGCCCGTAGAGCTGCCTGCACAAATATAGTCATAAAGGCTTTTTCCTGACAAAGAGCTCCTGGGCTTTCCACTCTGTCCTTCAGCGACTGAGGACACAGCTCTGGCTGCTCCCCTCACTTATCCCAGGTGAAGGGCGGCACTCCAACCTGTCACCAGTTCCTGCCTACCAGGGAGAGTCCCTGGGTGTTGCTGAAAAATATTTGCCATTTTTCTCTTTGTCCCTCCCCAGCACTGCCCAGGCTGATGGGGAGGATGAGACTCGATGGATGTGATTTATTTGATTTATTGGATTTATTGGATCCCCTTGCGTTGCTCCCCCAAAATCTTATTCACAGCTGTGTGTAAAAGCAGGCAGGGTATCAACTCAACCTGTTCCACCTCATTCTGGCCCCATTTTGGTGCCTTTATGGTGAACCACAAGCTTTCTCCAAGCTTCTCTGGGAAGAGGATGTGCACTGAGCTCTCAGGGGCTTGACTAAGTGTCAAACCATCATCTGTGTGGTCTCGTCTCTGTGGTCTCCCCCAAACCATTCCAGCCCTCAGCACTGCTCTCCATCCAGTGGGCCTTAAACATCCACAGAGTGTTTTTCTCTGTGTTTCCTTCTCCCTCCATGCAAGCCAGATTTCCAAGACAAGCTTCCAAAGATGCTCCAGAGCTGGAGAACACAGAGGGTGAACCTTGTTGAGATACCTGAGCATCCTATCTCCAAGAGAATTATCCTATCTCCAAGGGCATTAACACTTCAGGATGAAGGTGATTGCCACAGGACCTCCCCAGATGGTACCCAGATCCTGCCAGAGCAATCCTGGAAAAGTGGGATTCATCACCCTTCCCTCCTTTTCCCACATCAGCCAAACCCCAGACACAAACCTGAGGTGTTTCTGCCCCCAAACCAGAGCCCAGCAGCTCCCATCCTGCAGCCAGAGCATCATTTTCCTGCTAAAATAAACCACAATAATATGGTTCATGGTTTATAATATGGTTAATTTAAATAAGATAAAGCAGGCCTGCAGGTAATAAACAGCCCCGAGGGAGCACAGGGGATCCAGCTCCACTTTGGGTTCCCACACAAGCAGTTTTCCTCCCATCCAAGGAAAATATTTGCTCGGAGCGTGAAGCCGCGGCTGGGCAATGTCAGCAGCAAATGTCAGTGTCGGCAGGAGAGAAACTAATTAGACAAAATGGGCCAAATTTCTCCCGGGAGGAGCTGCTCTGTGATGGCTGCAGGAAGGCTGGATGTGGCCTAATGGTTAAATTGATCATTTTGAGCTCTCTTTTTGCCTCTCTCCTGGTTTTATCTGGGCAGCCTCACTGCCTGCCCAGCCGAGCTGGTGACTCTCCTGACAGCACATCACGGACACCTCCCAGCTGAGCTGGGAGGAAATCACCTCTCAGCGCTAAAGCTGTGCTTCTCCAAACATATTTTGGCAGGTTTCCACTTTTCTTCTCCAAAGATGTCCCTCTTCAGTGAGTGCAGCTGGAGGGATGTCCCCACCAGCACTCGGAGGGACAAAATCGGAGTTGAGAAAGACCCAGAGGGACAAACATAATTGGTCCCAAGCGAGTTGAGCATCACCTCTGCCGAGGTCAGACGTCTGCAGGGCCTGGCACTAGGCAAAGGTGCATCTGGGATGACTCAGTGCATGAGGAAATGGTGTCACCTCCAGCCCCGTGCAGCAGCTCTGCTCCCTCACTCTGTTTCCAGCTCCACACACGGTTTCACCCTTTTACTACCAAAACTTCCTGACCCAGCTGGAGGTCTAGTGAGCTTTCAGGTCCTACTTTTGGGTGTGTTAGCCCAAGGGAGCCCAGCTGGGACCCCATCCATCCCAATCCAGCCTGGGCTGTGAGCACAACAGCAGTGTATGGAGAAAAGGGGATCACCCCACAAATGTGGGGATTTGCCAGCCCCATGGATTTCTATTCTTATCCCTGTTCCTCTTGAGCTCCCAGCATGGAGCACACCCAGACTGCACCTCCCACCTTGGTGCATAAAGGTAATTCATTAACCTGCAGCAACGAGGAGCCTAAACTTTCCCCCAGTCCCTGCGATGTGACAGCAGCAGCTCCCCGGGGTGGGGACACCCTCCCGGGGTGGGGACACCCTCCCGGGGTGGGGACACACTCCCTGGCCGTGCCAGCCTGGCAGGACCTGTGTACACAGCTCCTGAGGAATGCAGGAGCTGCACAGCAACAATGGGAAGGCACAAAGTCCAGGAGAGCCCAGCTGGAGCTGTGGGCTGGCAGCAGGTCGGGTTTAGCACTGTCACAGCACTGGGTTTGGGGTTTTGGGGCAGATTTGGGGACGAGCATGGCAGTGGTGAGGACAGGCAGGCTGTTCCTGAGGCAGGGCAGATTTTGGAATCATCAGGGTCAGCCCCAGCCAGGGCTGAGCAGACATCAGGATTTCTGCCCAAATCCAGGTGCCCAAATGTCACCTGAGTGCCCAACAGAGAGGAGGAAACACTGGGAATGACACAACTGAGCAGCAAAAGAGCACTTTCCATCTGCTCCTGGAGGATCCAGGGCTCAGGGACGCTGCTGGAGGCACTGCCAGCCCTGTGGGGAGCCTTCAGCTGCTTTATTCATAGAAATCCAGGCTGCAGAGCAGCCCTGGAGCTGCTGCTGCCCTGGCAGGAGCCCAGAGAGGGTCTGTGCTCTGAGGGGTCAGGCAGGGCAGCACAGCCAATGTCCCAACAGGAGTGATAACATCTGGATCAGCCCTCGGGATAACATCTGGATCAGCCCTTGGCAGAGGAGAATGGAGCCACTGGAGCAGCACCTCCTCACGTGCCCAGCTCCTCCTGCTGCACACATGAGCAGTTCAGGTCAGATCGCCTCATTTTCCATAAACACACCGGGTTTTTACTCCTGGATTTGCAGGACAGCGCTGCTGGGATGGTGCTTTGAGCTCGAGTGTCAGCCTTAAAGCTGAGCTTTGCTGAGATTAGTCCCAGATAAAAAGCCAGCAGCACCCAGCAGGTTCTAGATGAGCACAGAAATTGGTTGGATCAGGGTTCCTGTGGCACACACTGAGCAAAATCACTGATCTGTTACTCCTGAATTCCTTTTTTTTTTTCCCTTTTTTTTTCCCTCTGTTTTGATTTTGATTTATTTTTCTATCGTAGGAAGCAGCTCAGAGATTGGTTGTCACATACCCCCAGCTAATTCCGTGGAAAGCCTGTTTTCCAAAGGAAACATTTGCCATCTTGCTCCCACCTTTGATTTGCCTGTCCCTGCTCGCTTGCCAGAGCTTGTTCTGCAACGTTAGTAAGGAAGTTTCTTTGCACAGAGCCAATTGCGCCCAAGTGATTTTGTTCAAGGGATAAAAAGCACATTCACTTTTGCTTTTGAGATGACATTTATTTGGTGGGTGAGTTGGAGAGCTCGGTGGGGAATACAGCAGCGAGAAAAAACCATTCTTGTGAGGAGCTCCTTCAAGAGAAAAGAAACAAGAATCCAGGAGAGATAAGAAAATGAGTGTTTGCAGAATCTGGGAAAGCCTCGTGCGGAGGGACAGAGACAAAGCACGAGAATGCACTTTATTTGTGACAAGCTTTCCATCCTGGGCAGCCAAACAGGACATCCTGCTTCAGTTCTCCTTCCTCTCTTTAATTAGAGTTGTGTTCAGGACACTGCCATTAATGTCATCTCAGCATTTCCATGACAAAGCCCTGTTTTTGCTGGACTTTAGGAACTTGGCCCTAGAAAAGTCTGTTATTAGTGCAGAGCTGCTCAGAGCAGAGGCTGGGGAAGGTTTGCAGCCAGTTGCTGTGACATTTCCATCCCAGCAAGCTGCCACCAGCTCGGAGAGGTGATTCCATCCAGGATGTGAGAGCAGGGAAGGAAATCAGAGCCCATCTCTGGGCACAGCAGGATTAGGGATGTTCATGGCCCAGGAAACATCTCCATTTCAGGTCTGAATTGTGGCACCTCTCTGACATCTAAATGTCACTGAAAACACACCTCCCATATTTTTGAATCCGTGAGTCACTGTGGAAACCTCTGTGGCTGCAAATAATTTAAAAATAAACTGAAAAGAAAGGCGGATTCTCCAGCAATGGTGTTTTCACTACCTGAGAACAGGGCCTGGCTGCAGACCCCAAAATGAAAACCCCCAAAATCCAAGGGGTTCAGACCACAGTGGGCAACACAAACCTGGCTGACAAGTGAGCTATAAAACACCCATGTCTGAAAGAGGCTGAAATGCACCTCAAACACCAGGACAGCCTGTCAGAGTTCAATCAGCTCTGCTGATAAACCAGATTCCTCTCGTGCTTGCTGTGCTGGATAAACCCCTTCCTCTGGGTCTCCACGGCAGCACCTGGGGTTTGTGCACAGCTCTGAGCACACAGGAGGAGAAATCCTCATTCCCATCCCACCGAGGGCTCTGTGACACCAGACCAGGCAGGCTGTGCCTCCCCAAGCAGGAGAACCCAGAGCTCAGTCCAGCTTTTGGCTCGAGAAGAGCTAAATATTATTAGCAAAAAGAAAACCACTTCTATTTTTTTCCACGCTGGAAAAACTAGTCAGTCCAACCGAAAATATTAGTGTGACTCTTCCACTCCTGCAGGGAGAGCAAACAGCTCCCTTTGTTCCTGCTGCAGTCCCAGGTGCATTGCTGGCCTCCCGAGCAGAGCAGGCTCTGGAAGGAGCTGTAAAGCAACATTTCATCACAGGATACTCCAAGGCAGACAGGGTTAAGCCAAACATCCTTTCACTGCTCCTCTTTCACTTCCCACTCGAGGGGAGAGCACACAATGGCTCTGCACCCTGAGCTAGGCTGGGCTGGGGGATCTCCTGCCTGGGCTGGTTTGGCTGCAGGAGTGGGGCTGCATCTTCTCCTGGCTTCCTGCAGTGCCAGGCTGCTCTGTCCCCTGTCCCAGGGTCCCATGGCCACCAGCTGCGGGGACCACGTGCAGTTCCCTGCCCTTTCCCACCCACGCTGCCATCCCACAGCTTCCCCCACTGCCGAGGAGCCGAGTCAGAGAAATTCTCTGATTCAAACGGACTAACAGAGTGAGGAAATGGTGGGAAGTGGCTGTTTTGGGGCTCTCCAGCCCGCCTGGAGCTGTTTGCCCAGTCTCCCATCCACTGGAGCAAGCTGGTTCGGGTAAGACACACTGATTCTCACACGGGAGAAACCCACCCAGCTTCTGGGCTTCGGCTGCAGGGCTGTAGGATGAGCTGGCACAGGGGGTCCCCAGCAGTGCCCACCGACCCTGGGCACCCCCGGGAAGGGCCCTGGGCTCCATCCCCTTTCCCGGACCCGCAGCAGGCGGGGCAGGGCAGGAAGGGACCGGCGGAGAGGAGGAGATGAGTGTTTCCTGCCCCAAGCAGCCGCACAGAGCAGCGCTGTCACTCAGCGGCCCCCGCAAGTGCGGCAGCAAGATAACTCCAGACACGGCCACCATCACTTCCCCCCTTTGTCCCTGGCTTTTTTCAGGCCTTCCTGAGCGCAAACGTCCCATCTCCAAAGGAATGTCACCGCTGCTGGCCGCCCACGGCATGCCAGAGAGTGTGCTGCAGGATCCGCTGGGATGTGGGTGCTGCAGCATCCCGGGCTGTGGGGAGGTTGGCAGCCCCGGGGTGGGAGATACCAGGAGCCTGCAGAGCATGAGGCATTCCGAGGTGGTGGCATTGAACAGCCACGTCCTCCCAGTTTCCTGGCCTGAGTCACTGCTGGGATGAAAGGTTGTCGGGAGCTCATGGAAAACAAGCAGCTCAGGAGCTCAGGGCAGCCCCAGAGCCAGCAGAGCAGAGTTCTACACATCCCCCAGGCTCCTGGGACAGCACAGCTCCCCTCCAGCCTCACTGGCTGCTCCAGCCATGCCTGTGGGGTGTTCACAGGATGTTTCATGGCTGTGACAGTCCCTGCTCCTTGCTTGTCCCTGTGTGGCACCCACTGACCCAGCCCAGGCCAACCCCTAAGCACTGCTGTGCCTGGCACAAACCCCACAGGAACCCTTGGGATCTACAGCAGGGAGCACTTCCACCCCTCCAATTAGGCTGTTTTCCCCCAAATTCCTTCTCAGAAGAGGGTTAGGCTCTCCGGATGCCATCACCCCACAGCCCCTCTGGCTCTGTTCAGTGCTCACAGTCGCACAGAATGGGAGATGTTTGCACTCCCACAGCAGTGTGGGGCAGGGGGGACATGGCAGGAGCAAAGGGGTGATGTGTCACCCCCAGACAGGGCCCTGGGGTGGCACAGCACCAGTGTCCCCAAAGCCAAGGCTGGAATGCAGCGAGGCTGTTTCATCATCTCCTCCCCCACCTCTCAAGGACAAAATAGCCCAACGGTTGTAGAAACACATTTTGCACCAAGGGAGTCTTCATTAGTGCTTGTTTCCTCTCCCAGCCCGTTTCCTGGAAGCAGTTTGTGCTGACAGGGGTGGGCAGGAGCAGCCCTGGGATGCAGGGAGTGGGTGAGGGAGAACACACATTCCTGCCACACTTGGTGGCCCAGGGCTACACCTGGCCACGCTGCAGGCCAGCTGGACACCAGCTTTGCATGCCTGGAATCACGGGCAGGCAGGGATAGGGCAATGGGGAATGGATTTGAACTGAAACTGGAGAGATTTAGGTTAAATATTAGGAAGAAATCCTTCCCTGGGCGGGTGGGAAGCTCTGGCACAAGTTGCCCAGAAAAGCTGTGGCTGCCCCTGGATCCCTGGAAGTGTCCAAGGCCAGGTTGGACAGGGCTTGGAGCAACCTGGGATAGTGGAAGGTGTCCCTGCCCATGGCAGGGGTGACACTGGATGAGCTTTAAGGTCCTTCCCACCCAAACTATTCCATGATTTTATTATTTTCAGCACCTTGCAGACAGTCCTGGTGTTCCCAGCCCAAATCCTCCTGGTGCTGGCAGGGCATGGATTGCCCATGGCTCCTGCAGTACAACCTCCTGCACGGCTGTTTATGGATCAGCCATAAATATTTGCTGAAAGGAAAGGTTTCAGCCCACCAGTGATCCCTCCCTGAGCCAGCTCTTCCCTGGCTGTTTACTTTTGCAGTTCCTCTGAGTTAAACACAGCTTTCTTCCTCGAGCAACTGGAATGCAGCACCTATTATCCCCATGGATTACAATAAATTAATTACGGACCTCGTGGCAAGCAAAAAACAAAAAACCATCCTGTAACAAAAAACGCTCAGACACCAAACTGCAGTGCTGCTGTGCCCTCAGTGGCATCCAGGCTGCCCCAGGGAGGGAGGGAGGGAGCTGGCAGGGGGAGGAAAAGGATATGGTGCTTCTGGGAGCTGCAGCCGTTTGAAGGCTGGGAGGGAAGCAGGCCAGAGGGTTATCCAATCTCTCGGAGCAGACATTTCCGCCTGGCACGCCCCGGCCGCACCATCCCTCCGCTTCATTAATAAATCACCGACCCGCCCGCTGCGGCTGCCCTGCGCAGGAAACGGAGCCAGGAGCGGGGTGTGGGTGTCCCTGTGCCCATGGAGGGGTGCAGGTGACAACCAGGGGCACCCCAAGGTCCTGCATGGACCTTTCCAGCTCACCTGGATGTGGCACAAGGATGACCCTGCAGTCCCCACGACACAACACAACCTGGAGATGGACAGACACCTTCCTGCCACCATCCATTGCCCCTTCCCTCTCTGTATTTGGGAGCTCCCCAAGGGCTCCCAGGCTCTCCAGGACACTCTTTCAGCCCCAAACAATGGATTGTTTCCCGGGGAACACAAGCATGGTTTGTACAAAAGCCACTTGGCGTTTTTGGTGGATGGTTTGGAGCAGATTGGTGCAGGTGTTTGAGCCCAGGTAACAGGGGCTGTCCTGCTGGATCCAGGATCCCCATCACGGCAGCATCCTGACCCATTCCTGGTGGCATCCACAGCTCCCTGACCCCGTGGAGGAGGATGGATGTGTGTCAGGGGTGGTGGCACACCCGTGTCACCCTTGCAAAGCCACCCTGGCTGGAGCAGGAGGGACAGGGACACCCTGCTCGAGCCTCCAGCAGGGTGATGCAACAAGCCCTGGCCCCACAGCTCCCTGGGACGCGAAATGCTAAATGACACGAATTCCTGCCACCAGCGCTTCCTGTTTTCCTACTACAGCAGCTCAGCTTCCCCGCAGTCCTTGACCCCCGGGGCTGCGCTAGAAAGGATGTGAAATCCCTCTGCCGCAGCCCGAGGCTGGGCTTGGGGCTGCCCCGGGAGCCCTGAGCCGCTCCGTGTGTCTGTCCGTGTGTCCATCTGCGCTCACACAACGCTCACACGGTGCCTCCAGAGCCAGCACAGCTGCCAGCAGCCTCGGGGGACAGGATCTGGTAGCCGGCAGGGAAAGCAGAGCCACAGAACAAAGCCACGGGAAAGCGAGGCTGAGTCTTTGATTCCGACCCGTTTTTCCTCCCTGTCTAAGCAAGAAAATACAGTTGTTTTCTCACTTGCACTTCCCCCAAACTGCAGGTTGATCTCTTGCAGATGGAGCCAGGTTGATCGAGGCTCAGGAGGTTTGCTTTCCCTGCACACCCAGAAAGACATTCTCAAAATCCTTTTCTAGCACGTGTTTCCCCATGGCACAGCCTGGGCTTCCCAAAATGTCAAGCAGAGGAAGGTGGGATTTCTGTGAGAGCAGAAACTGCTGCCCCAGGCTGTGCAGACCAACCTGGATTTCACATTTAAGGAAATGGCCCAGCCAGGGCAGGTTGATGCCTTTCACCACCTCTCATCCCTGTAGGAAGTGATGCTGCTCCAGCTCTTCAGGATTTCAAAGTGCAAAGTAAATATTGATCAGCCCAGAATGATGGGTGTTTCACTCTCCTTTTCTCGGGGTGACAGGACGCTTCAGCTCTGGTTTGGTTTCATTTTTCTATTATTTGAGTGACATGAGTCAGAAATACCTCAACAAACAAACCCAGGTTTCCCCAGCAGCTTCACCACGGGAAACTCCACTCACAGACATTATTGCAATGGGGATAAGAAATGTCAGCAGGGATTTGGGGAAGGGGAAAGACAAGGGCAGTGGGTTCCAGTATCAGGCAGATCCAATATTTGTGATCTTTCTTGTGAAAAGGAGCTGTGATAACCATTTATTTTGAGGCTGAGCGGTGGCTTTGCAAGTGCAGATCTTCTCACCCAGCAGCACTGCACCAGACCACCCAGCAGCACCAGGCAGGGACATCATCAAAACCTCAAAATCATCCAAAAGGCTCATCTCCCAGAAAACAGATGAGACAACACGGTGCCACACAACTGCTCTGTCACCCCCTGAGCCATCCTCCGACCACACATGGCTGAGCCCTGTGCACAGGTCAGGCAGCTCATCCCAGCCCTGCCCCACCGGGCAATCACAGCCAGATAAAAGTCTCCCCCTCCCAGCTCGGGGCTCCAGTTACAACACACTTAATCCTGGAGCCAGTTTGACATTGCAGCTCCGGGCTGATTGCGTGACCCACTTGTGAGACAGCGAGGCCCCGCTGAGCTCAGAAATGTTAAATACATTGTAATTGGACCCCCGGTGCCTCCACTTTTCTTCCGATGGAGAGGCCCTGGTAAGTGAATTTTCCAGAGCTTTCCCAGCGTGGCAGCCCAGAGTTGTCAGCCCAGCAGGGACAGATTTGGGAAGCTCTTCCCCATCTGTGGGGTGCTCTGGGTTGGCCACGTCGCTTGCAAAGAGAAGGAAAGCAAATCCACCCGTTCCTGGTTTATCCCAGAAGGAAACGGGAGTGGGGCTAGATAAGGAGTGAACTCCCTGGGGAAGGGAGGGGAGAGCTGTGCACTGCCTGTTCCAACTTCTGCTCTTTGCTGCACCTTTAATATCAAATCTCCCCATGATGCTGGCAGTGGGAAGGGACTGGTGAAGGGATGTGAAGCTCCAGGGACACTCAGCCCTGCCTGGGTGCAGCCAGGAGTGACCTCCCAGCACTGCTCAGCTCACTGCTGCTGCATCTCCCCACTCCTTGTCCATCCCAGGGAATTAGGGACAGCAGCAAGGTGGGAACACATCAGCCCTGATGTGCCTGAGGGGCAGGAAGGACACTTGTCCCCACTGTCACCTCTGTCTCTGCTGTTGCCAGGTGAGGCTGGAAGCTCCTTGGGGCAGGGCTGTCTCCATGGCCATGGGCAATGCTCCCAGGTGCTAATTTGATATAAAAAAATAGCACTTCCCCCAGCTTTAAAACCCTTTTCCTCTCTGCCAGGGCAGGTGAATGCTCCTCTCACAGCTGCTGTCCTCTCCAGAGGGGGTTTGAAGGCCATGGTCACAAAATCAGCAAACTGGGGCAAAAGACTCTGCCAGACACACAGGCAAAGGAAACAGATGCAAGCAGATCTCTGTGACAGCCTCACTTTGCTACCAAACACTCCAAAACCTTGTGAGGACAAACCCAGCAGGAGTGTGAAACTTCTTCTCCACCTCTTGGGGACTTTAAATAAAAGCCAGTTCATTCTCCTGAAGATTCCAGACTCACAGGTCACAGCCAGGGGAGAAAGTGCCAGACAGAGCTGCTCCCTGGGGTGTTGGAGCAGAGCTGGGAGAACCCACTTGGGCAGCAGGCAAGCTTCAGTCCTGTTCCCGTGGCTGCTGTGGGCTGGACCTCAGATTTAGGAGCTATTCAGGTAGGAAGAGTTTTGATGCTCCCAAAAATCCTGGAGCATCTTGCCCGGGCTGTGAGGTGTGGGAGAGCTTGTGGTTCCACTGTGGCTGTCCCTCCCTGGCCATGGGAAGGTAGGATGTGTCCCAGGGCTGGGCTCAGCAGAGAAGGACTGCCTTGCCATGGCCCACAGAGGCATTTCAGGGCAGGAGATGCTCTGCTGGTTTGCCTTCCTTTGAAGTACAAACCCTTGGAAAGGAAGGAGAGCCTCCAAATGCACTCAATTAATCCAACTTGTCACATTAACGACATCAAAACAGCAACTGCAGCAGAGCCTGGGTTTCATCTCACCCCAGAGGGCCCAGAGGGCTCTGCAGAGCTTTCCCAGAGCTGGGGCAGGATGCAGAGAGCTCAGGGCAGAAATTATGCCTTGGTGGCATTGATGCAGCGCTGGGGACAGCAGGACAGGTCCCCCTGGCAGTGCTCAGAGCCCAGACTGAGCAGGGACCCCGCAGTGATTTCTGCTGTCCTGCACCCTCCAGCTGGCAGCTCTGGTCCTCCCTCAGCTTTTCTGTATCCATGAATTTTTGTGTGCCTTTTCCACATCAGGGAACAGCATAAAGGATGCTGCTGTCCCCACAGTGCCACCGTGCACAGGTCATGGGGTGGCTGTCCCTGAGTGGATCTGAGCCCCCTGCCCAGGCATCCCAGCCCCCAGACTCCCACTGCCTCCCCCAGTGCCTGACCCCAGCTGATAACCTTGGGAAGCTCCCTCTGACCCGGAGGAGCTGGGAAAGGGAAAGATGTTGACTTTTAACCTCCTGCTGTGCTTCATCCTCCTCCTAAATGGGCTGAGCTCCCCCCTGCTGCCTCCTCTCCACCCCAGCCCATCCATCTCCCTGCTGCTGGAGGGCTCCAGCTCTTCCCACGATGGGGAGCAAAGAGCTTCTCTTACAGCCACAACCTCACCTGGACCTGCAATTCCCTCCTCTCCCTTCACCCATCACCTCGGGGCAGCAGGACCCCAGGCCAGGCTCAGAGAGGCACGGGGGGCAGAGAAATCTTGCCAAGGCTGCTCAGTGGTTAAATCCCAGATTTTGGCCAAGCCACAGAGCGAGACAGACCCTGAGCCCTTCCCCTCCCAGGCTGTCTGAAATGAGCCCCACACCCCGCCAGGAGCCGGTGATAAACTCAGGGCTTTGATGTGGAGGGGAGAGGGAGATGTCCCATGCACGTCCTTATCTCCCTTTTCTTCTGTCCCTGCTGTGAGCAGAGGTGTGGGAAAACACTTTCCCAGAGGCATCCCTGGAAAGGAGGGGCTGGCAGAGCCTGGGCACCCCGAGAGCCACAGTCCAAGGCACGAGGGGACAGCCCAGAGCCACCAGCAGGAGCTCAGACACAAAGCTGGGACACACAGCTGATCAGAGGGGACTCCGAGTGATGCTGTGAGGCCACAATCCCTCTGCCTCCTTCTGCCCTCCTCTGGCGTCCGGGAGGTTTTCCCTGGATCATTCTCGTTATTTAGCTCCGGCTAAATCCCGTTGGTTCACGTGGAGGCAGAGCTTTACCGAAGCCTCCAGCATGGCAGGGATAATTATTTTGTTCTCCAGGAACTGCCCTGGTTATTTGTTATTAATGCTGCACGGAGCCTTCCCTGCCCCAAGAGAAATATTCGGGGTTGCCAGGATTGCTTGGGAGTTATGCAAAAGGGTTTGAAGCATCTGGGACTAAATAAAGATCATGAGGCGAGGAGGAGGAGGAGGAGGAGGACTAGGAGGAGGAAGCAAAGCCAAGGGTCGGGAAGGGGATAGAATCACGAGTGGTTCCTCGGGAGGAGCAGAGCTGCCTGTCCTCACTGCCGCCTTAGGAAGGGGAAGCACACCCCACCGTGGCTGCTCCTGCACGTGGAAGGGCGTTTAGCATCCCAGATCCCCCCCATGGAGACTTCCCAGCTCAGCTCCCCATGCTTTTCCCCAAGGGGTTACCAGGATTTCTCAGTTGGGAAACCCCAAAGCGAGGGAATGTTCAGGCTGGGAGCTTCACATCGCATGACATCGCTCTGCAAAGGGAGGAAGGGAGAGCTGGTGCCTCCTCCACCCTGTGCGCTCCGGAGAGGTGGAAATTCTAGAAAGGGGGAGTGCTCTTGTGCAAAAAAATCCATGTATCCCGTTGCTGGATAGCACAGGCAGAGACGGCTCTCCAGGGAATGTCCTTCTGCCACCTCGGGGTGACACACCACAACACCTGGGCTGCAGCAGGGACAGGGCTGGGGGACCAGGGACGCTTTTTTGGACATTTTTTTAAGCCTCGAAATCACATTTCGCGGAAACTTTAGATGAGAAAATACGCAAAGAAAGAGTAGCAGCATCTCCAGGCGACAGGAAGGTGGAGTGGGAGAGCCGCGCTAGAGGGAGCTGAGCGGCTCGAGAGCAGAGGTTTCTTTGGTTTTGCAAATAAGAGCTTCAAAGTTGGGAAATGTGTGAAGCTCTCTGCTGGCGTGGGTCAGATTGTGGCAGCAGCTTCACAGGGAAAGAGGAGGCAGGGTGGATGCAATAAAAACATTGAAATACTTTGCACCAAGGCTTGCCAATAACAAGTTTAATTCTGGAGCTGCTGAATGTTTTGTCTCATCGTTGTCAGATACGAAACATGCTTTTGGTAAGCAGCGTTTTCCCTGAGAAATTGCTCCCAGCCTCAAAAGAAAGAGAAAAAAGCCTTTAAAGGATATTGAATGGCCCCCAAGAAAGAAAGGAAGGTTTTAATTTCGTGTGGAACACGGCATTTGCACAATGAACCAGAAAAGGAAACATGGCAGAGATTCTCCCTTTGGGTCTGAGCCTGTCTGACTCTGTCCTTGCGGTTTTCGGTTCAGCTCCAGAGCAGAAACCTCCATTTCCCCATCATTTCTGTCTCTGAGCCCTCAAGAACAACCTCACCAGGGACACAGGCGTGGGAACTGAGCCTGGCAGTGCCCTCGCAGCTGCAGTGGGATGTGACTCACCCTTCTGGGGCGAGTTAAAAATGGTTCAAATCCCTCCCCAAGCCCCATCTCGCCGCCGAGCCTCTCGCTCCTCCGGGCTCAGCCATGTGTTTCTGTTTACCAGCAGTGTGTGCCAGCAGAGCCTCGGCGTCCACACACATCATGTTTGCATATAAGCTGCAAATTTGAGTTTGATTTGGTGGGCTGGAGCCCCGGGGGCCTCTTGGATGCTTTTGAAAGGGTCTGCAAGGTCTGCAGCGCGTGGGGATGTGTGGTCCAGGAGAGCTGCTGAGAGGGGGAGTGTGGGAAGAGGAGCGGGAGGGAAGAGAAAGGAAAAGGAGATGAAAAGGATGGGGATAATGGAGGAATTCCAGAGGGGAGAGGGATGGCACCCAGCACCCAGCCAGCGCCCAGCCTCAGCACACACAGCCCCATCTTCCCACATCCTTTCCCGAGGGATGTGCAGGGAGCTCAGCTGACCGCAAAGCTCCATCCCTCGAGGCAGCACAGAGCCATCTCTGGCCGCCCAAGCCCCGCAGCACCTCCTGGCTGGTCTCCCTCTGCAATTTCGCAGTGATTTTTCAGAGCCCAGCGCTGTCCCCCCACGCTCCCCCCCAGCCGGGGCTGCCGTGCCCTCGCATCCTCCAGCTCTCCCGTCTGAAACACCCAGCAGGAGGCTGGGAACGTTTGGCTGCTCTCCCAAGGAGATTTTCCTTCATAAAACACAAGGCAGGCGGGGGCTTTTCACATGCAGTGGGCACGGCTGAATCCCTTTTCTCGGCAGCCAGCGGGAGGAAAATGGAAGAGGGACAAGAGACGGGACGGCCACTGCCTTTGTTCAGATTTGGAGGCAGAGAGAGGACGGGATGGGGGGTTTGGAGATATAATGATGGGCCTGAATGTGCTGAAGGAGCAGCTTGGGGTGGGGAGGCTTCGGGCTGCCATGGTGGGGGACAGGAGAGGTTTGGTGGTGACTGTGGCAGTGGACAGGGCAGAGCCACCCGTGCTGGACATCCAGAGGGTTGGGATCTTCCTCTGGGTGGTCCTGTGGCACTCAGGGTGGTGTCCAGGGGGGAACAGTCTGGGGTGGTGGTGGAATCACATCCCTGGAAGTGTCCAAAAGGTGTCGGGGACATGGTTTAGTGGTGAGCAGGGTGGTGCTGTGATAACGATGACCCTTGAGGGTCTTTCCAATATTAATGATTCTATTATTAGATAAATTAAAAACCCAACACTGTTCTGCACTTTGGGGTGAGGAGAGAGGACCCCAGTCCTGCTCCTGCACCTGGCTCTGGCTTTGTCCCCAACCCTGAGGAGCTGGGGATGGTGGGGACAGGTACAAGGACAGGGACAGGGTCACCACCGCCCATCCGCGTGTCACTAGATGGCGGCTCCACCTCAGGAATGGCCACAAGGGCCCAGCAGGGCCAGCCTGGGGTGTCCTGTCCCCCCAGGAGGGCCCAGCACAGCCCCCCGTGTCCCCTTGCCCCCCGTGTCCCCACAGGCACCAGTGGAAGTCACCATCACCATAAATTTTCTTTCTCAGCTAATTGAATCCTCACCTTACGAGACCATTCCCGCTGGTCAGGACCTCAAGTTGCACCAGAGGAGGTTTAGATTGGATATTAAGAAAACTTTTTCACTGGACATGGGATTCCCTCCACCCAGCTCCTTCCTGCAGAGCTGCTTTGAGCCACAGCTCAGCCTGACCATGGCTGAGGTCAAAGAGCTGCGTCCCTCTCGTTCCCCCTCAAGGAAACCCAGATGGAGAGATGGAAAAGATCTCCTCTCCTGCCTAGACCACCCCGGGCTGGAGGGTGTGAACCTCCCGTGGAGGTCTAGAACACCCTGCAGCACGAGGGAGAAAGCCCCTGCACCCCCAGGCCTGGGCAGATGCAGGGCGGGTGGATGTGCATCCCACCGGGGCACAGTCTGGGATCATCATCCATGCAAAACGATTCCCTGGGAGGCACAAAAGCCTCAAAAATGGAAAGCAAACGCCTCTCCCAGCAGCACACATCACCCCCTCGGTCAGAGCTGTGCCATGGTGTTCACATTCCCAGTATGCCCAGTTCCCCCAGCGCTGGAGCTCGGCACTGGGCAGACCTGCAGCTTTAAGGCACAGACAGGCTGCAGCAGGTTCCTCTTCCCAGCCTCCAGCGACCTGCCAGAGTCAACTTAGCCGAGAGTAATTAGTGTGGTTATCAAGGGAAGAGGTGGATTAATGTGGGAAAGTCATTGATGAAGGCAGAGAAGGGCAGATGCTTTCCTGGAGTCCCCAATCAATACAGACCTTGGAGGATGAATGAGAGCTTCAAAGAAAAGCATCAGCGAACAATTGAATGCTTTTAGCTCCCGGATGGCTGCTCTGCCTGGAGCAAGGAGTGAAGCACAGCCCAGGGCATGCAGAATTCTGCTAGTTCTCCCTCCTTGAGCCTCGGGAGCAACCTCTGCCCACCCTGTGCCAGGGCGAGGGAGGAGGATGATGCTGGTGGGGTGGGATGAAGATGGGCACCAAGGACGTGGAAATGGCTGTGGATCTGTTGGAATCCAAATTCCTGTCCCCTCTCAGCCCTCTGGCTCTGCCTCACACCTTCCCTTCCCGGCAGGGTGACACCAGCAGCATGAGTGGGGCTGTTGGTGACCACCAGGGCTCTGAATGTGACCCTGCAGGGCAGAGGGCAAGGGAAATCCATCCTGGCAAGCCCAGGTCCTATCTCAGAGCCCGAGCAGCTCCCAGCACCTCCTGCCCCGAGCCTGTCCTGTGCCATACAGCGGTGCCACAGGGCTGTGCTGCAGGTCACCGTGTGCTGGTGGCCTTGCCAGCATCCATTCCCCTCTCTCCATTTTGCTTTTGCTTTATTGTGCAATGCAAGTAGAGCAAGTGGGTCAGGAAGAGCCGGGAGGAGCTGCTGGGAGGGGGAGGCAATGACGGAGCTGTGCTGCAGCCCCTCGGGGACATGTCCTGCTGGCCAGAGTGCCACCAGGCTGGTGGCCACCACTGCTCCTGAGTGCCACCACTCCTGGGTGCCAGGCACACCCGGAGATGACCTGTGCCCAAAGCTGGTCCCCTCCCAGGGAAAGCCTTGCTGGTCTCCGAGGTGCAGAGATGTTTTTTCATTGTGCTGAAGGGGAAACTGAGTCACGGAACGGGAAGCAGCTTGCCCAGAGTCAGCAGCCTTGCCCGTGGATCGCTGCTGAGCCGCGGGGGTGGCTCCTGGCACGGTGGCCATTCATTGCCCGTGGCCATCAGTGCTGGCCGGTTGGCAGAAGGGTCAGGGAGCCAGGTCCCCGAGTCCCCGATGCCGGTCACACGGCTGAGGTGTGAGAGGGGACAGCAGAGCTGTCCTTGTCGCCGGTGCCAGCAGGGCAGCGCTGCCCACCCAGGGCTCGCCATGTCCCAGCTCCCGCCGTGCCAGCCGCAGCACCCAGGGCTTTACTCGAAAGCCAGGCGGGGCGGGACAGCCCTGCAGAGGGGGAGAAAAACCAAAACAAATCGGAGCATGTTTCTTTTCGCACTCCCGGCCCAGCTCCCAGCCCCTCCTCTGTCATCCCCGCTGGAATGCGCCTCCAAATTCCTCGCTGGCTCGCTGCGTGCTGCTGCCGGCTTCGCCTCTGATTGTTCGCAGCGATTGCGCTTTTCCCACACTCCGGATCGTGGCTCGGCACCGCCGTGGCTCCGTGCCGGCTCCGCATCACCCCCAGCGCCGGCTGCAGCGCAGGCTGGGGCGAAGCGCTGCTCCGGCAGCATGGGCGCTGCGTGGCTGTGCCCTGAGTCACACCTGAGTCACACCTGAGTCACCTCGGCCCCTCTGGTGCCAGCCCGAGCAGCGCAAGGTCGGCGGGCAGTCGCCTCCTGCCCCTCTGCCCCGGGCCGGGCACGGCTTGGGGTCACTCGGGCTGGGAGGTGGAGAGAAGCGGCTGCTGCCCTTTCCTTTGTTCCTGATGGAATGATTCCTTCAACCTCAATCTCCATTTCACAGTCCAGGCACAGCGCTGTCACAATTTTAGGTGTGCCTCTTCGCTGGTGTGGAGGCTGCAGATATTGGGATTTTTGGGAGCACTTTCCCGTCTGGGCTTTGCTCTCTGCAGCCCTTGGATGGCTGGGAGGGTGCGGGGATGTGTTTGCCTCCTGCACGTTGTTTTTGCTGGCTGGGGCTGCATCCCCCTGCCCGCTGTCACTTCCCTGTTCCATGCCCTCAGGGCAGCTGCCATTTCCGTCAGGCTGGACGCTTTCAGGAGATCCCCGTACTGCAGGGCTGGACAGCAGGATGGCCCAAAACCGGCTGAGACCAGCTGTGCTCACACAGATCCAGCGTCCATCCCAGCTCTGAACATCTGACCTCTCTAAATCTGAACCCACCTACTCTCAGCATGGCATCAGCACGGCACCTGGCAGCCAATTCTCCTTCCAACACCCCGAAATTCCCTTATCTGCATCATAAACAGGGGAAGGAGTCCTGAGGAGAGGTGTTATCTCCTGCAGACATGCAGGAGAAGGTCAGGAAACACCTGGCCTGGCCTGGCAGGCTGAATCCAGGATTCCAAAGCCCAGGCAACCTCGGTCCACTCCCATTAATGGACTGCATTTTTTACAGCGACTCCATAAAGCAGTTAATCCTTATCTGCAATTTATAAAAGGATAAACTGCGCGTGATTAAGAGCATATTGTGTAAGGCAGGCAGCTCCAGCAGAGCAGCATCACAGCCCTGCAGCTCCTCCGGGGAACCAGCCCACCATCCCAGGTCCCTGGAGCCCTCCAGGACCAGAGAACAGGGAATTTCCAGAGGTCACCCACAGCCCTGAGCACCCTCCAGCTCCTATCTCCCAGCCCAGCTCTAATCGCAGGGCTCAGGACTCTGAGCATGAATAAACTCACCTGTTATTTGCAAACAATTCACCCACAAGTACTCGACAAACAAAAACCTGTAATTAAGCAAATAACACGGAGCTTCTCCCCCATTGCAGAGCGCTGCAGACTGGCTTCTGTTTGAATTGTTTTATTGCGAAGAGTTCTAAATCACTCTTTTTATTTGAGACGAGGTAAAGGCTGAACACAAAATAAAAAATCAGAGAAAGGAGCTGGATGGGCGCCTGCCAGGGCTCTTTTCCCGTAGGAAACCCCCCCCAAATCTGCTGAGAACCCCCAGCATCGCCTCCTGTTCAAACCAAACACAGGGGAAGGTGAAGGTGAGCAGCTTCTTCAGCAGATCAGATGAACACGCTGAGTTAAAGCTCAGCCCGGACTGCTCCTGGAGCAGGGGGTGGCACAGCACATCATCCCCCAGCCCTGGGGGGACAAGGACTCCCAGCCCCCTGCTCTCTGCCCCCCAAAACAGCACTGCACCCGGGGGATGAGGGGTGGGGAGAGAAGCCTCCAGGGAGTGATTTCCCACCCTGACACCCCCAGTCTGGGGACAGGAAAGAGCTGCTGAGACTTTTCCTGGAGCAGCTCTGCAGATCAGCATCTTCCCCCCCAGCTCTCCAGTCCTGACTCTTGTGTGTTCCTTAGGCACTGTGATTCCTTCCGGGGCACCAGGATCCCCTCTCCTCCAGCCCTGCTGCCACCCCAGAGCACCAGAACTGCCCATTCCCCTGCTGCTGAGCACGGACAGACTCACTGCATGTGCTGGCACGTGTGGCTCGAGCCCAGCGTCGCTGTCACCCCATTGCCTCTGGCAATCCTTATCACGTTTTCCCAGTCGCTCCCTCCTTCCCCACACAATGAGGGTCAGGGTGCAGAGGCACGTTTGGGCTCTTGCCATCAAAACAGTCTGGTTTGGGGGTTTTTTTTGTTTTGTTTTTTCCCTTCTTCCTGCCCATCAAATCCCACAGCCAAGGCTGAGGTGGCTGACATGGTGAGAGGATTTTGGGATGGGGCAGCCCTAAGCCAGCTCTGCCCCACTCAGTTGGGATCCCACTCACACAGACTTCCACCCAGGAGAGCTGTGAAATGACCAAACCGGGAAATTAATGGAATCAACAAGCGTTTGCAGCTTTGCCTATTTTTTTACTGCTTAGAGGGTTTTGTTTTTTAAAGGCTCAGTTTTTTCCAAGGGTGGGAAAACCTGCCCCAGAGTGAACCCGCTGGGATAGCCAAGCCCGGGGGAGCCAGAGAGTTCTGGTAATTCTGAAATAAAACTATTTTTTTCTGTCAGAAAAACAAGTCCTAGGCTGGCCAAAGACAAATATTTTGTGTTTGCTTTTAACCCTTTCAGTGCCAGCCAGCTTGAGCTTCTCATTTTACAGCAGCTTCCCACCTTGCACCACTCCATGAAGGGGATGCTGCATTTTTGATTAATAAAATAACACATTTTAATGTTTGGCTCTGTGAAGAGAAGCTTCCTGGGTTCTGCAAAAGCCAAAGCAGCTTCCTCTTGCCCTCAGGGCCACCTCAGCCACTCCAGCAGCCCTCAAACCACCCCCAGACAGGGACAGGAGCAGTGCAGGAGAGCGAGGGGCCAAACCCAGCCTCTTCTGACCCAGCAGGGACAATCTCAGAGCTGTTTGCTGTTGGTTTCATGCACGTGGGTGGTTGAACAAGAGGTCAGAGAGGCACTCTAATTGTCACTGGTGGTGTCACCTCCGAGGCACTGCGTGGGGAACTCAGCCTTATTAGACAGCAGAGCACCCACACACGAGAAGCAATCAGAGTGATGAGTGCAGAGGAAGCCAGGCGGGTTTCCTGTCTTGGCTGGGCTGTTCCTGGTGCTGCCTCAAGCCCTGAGCCCTGCTGAGCCCCAGCTCCAGCCCTGCCAGCCCCCAGCAGTGTGGCACCACAGTCCCACGGGCTCAGGGCAGCTCTGCCAGCCCACCACGGTGCCCGTGGCTCTGCAGCTCCATCGGGAATCACTGCAGCATCACACAGAGCTTTTTTTCCCCCTGTTGACAATCTAGAATGATTTTGGCCAAGCTCTCCATGGAAAGGGCATCCATCTGGCAGGCACCTGGCCCGACCTGAAGCTACCAGGATGGAGTCACAAGCTTCCCTGGGAACTGAGGGATTGGACATCTCCTTGGCTCAGGCATAACCAGAGGTGGGAAGGGTCGGATTCTTAGGTCTTGAGGCCCTGGTGACACTGACCATCATGCTGTCATCGTCAAAATGCTGGTGGCACGTGGCCTAGGCAGGGGACAGCTGCTGGCACCACAGCACTTGTCAGGGCTCAGATCTCAGGAGTTTGCGTTGGAAGCCATGGGCAGCTGGGACTGGGAGGGTGGGGAGAAGGGTGGCTGGGTTTTCAAATCCATTGGTTCACGGGGAAGCCGGCAAGGGAGGGGCAAGGAGCAGCCTGCCTTGTAATTGTAATTGCATTAATTAGCCGGGCTGGCTCCGAGCAGGATCCCACACTGAGCAGTCCCTGCCGAGGCAGGTGCCTCATGATCTCCTATCCAGTATCTGTGCCACCATCCCCTGCTGTCCCCACCAGCCCAGTGGCAGCACCCAGGCCATGCTCTGCTCCAGAGGTGACTCCCAACCAGCATCCCACCCCTGTCACACACCCAGGGTCACACCCGGGGTCACCCTGAGCGTGCAGCCCTTGACACCATGATTCTGGGACAGACACAGAAGGCTCACAAGTTCCTCACAGGCTGTGGGAGGGCAGGGGACTCATCCCGGTGATGCTCGGGGGTGTCACCAGGGTCCCTGGCTGCTGTCACTCAACCAGGACGCCGCTGTGCTCGGCAGGAGCAGGCAGGGTGGTGTGTGTGGGATTTGGCCCCGGGGCTCTCACTCAGCCCGTGCCCAAGTGACGCAATGGAGAGCAGCAAGCAGGAGCGTGCCTTGCCCCTGCTTGCAGCTCTTCCAGCTCTAGGGCTCGATGCTGGAGATAAACGGCCTTGATGGGATGGCAGGACAAGTTCCAACACTGCTTCCCAGTGTCTGCTGCCAGCTTCAGACCGTGAGAAAATACCGGGTAGGGAGGGAAGGATCAGCATCGCACGGATGTTTGGAGATGATTGATATTTTTATGGTGAAGCCGGGATTTTTGGGTTCCTCCATCCCCTCCACGTGGCAGGTTCCTGGGCTCGGGCTTGCACGCACGTGTTGGGCACTGTGCTGCCCACGGGCGCTCAGGGACATGCCAAGGGCTGGGCTGCACCCCAATTTCTCACCTGGGCACGCACAGCTGGGTGCAGGCACCCGCTGAGGCCCTGCACAGCTCCTGCCCCTGTCCCCAGGCCACACCAGTGTCCCTCCGGCTGGTTAGGATGGACCCTCAAAACCAGTAAAGTTTGGAAGTAAATCCAGCAAAGGGGCAAAAGTCACTAGTGGGTGTCCATCCATCTCCATGGCCAGGGACCCCCTGGGTGTCTGTCATGGGTGTCTATCCATCCCCACGGACAGGGATTCCCAGGAAGGGTGACTGCAAGTGACAGGAGCTGCCACCTCCCTGCCCATGGCGCAACTCTGGTTAAAGAAGCAGCAGAGAGAGAACTCTTTTTTTCTCCAACAGACAGTGAATAACCTCTCCACTCAGCTCCCAGTGCCGTGGGGATCAGAGGATCCCAGGGTGGCTCCTTTTTTTGGCTGTTTGCATTTACAGCAGCTCCAGCACCGACAGGGAGAGAATTCTCCTGGCCAGTGGCAACAACCAGACTCTTCTCAAGATATTCCAGGACATGGCCTTGCTTTTCTTCCACCAGCACTCCCTTGGTAGCACTGGGAAGAAGGAAACCAGCGCAGGAGCACAGCAGGTTGAGGGACATGTCCGGGCATAAACCACCTCCCGCTGCAGACAGTGAGCTGCTCTGGGGATGCTGCCTCTGTGCCGGGCTCTGATGTGGGCAGCAGCTCCAGGACAGGTCCCCTGTGCCCATCTGGGTGCCACCAGAGAGGGGACACCACAGAAAGGAAGCTCAGCCCGCTGGGAAAGCTCCCTGCCTGCCATTCGGTGCTGCATCCCTTGGGGTCTGCAGAGGAATTCAGGCTGATTATCATCAGAATAAAGGGCAAAGCAGCCCAGCTCGCCCTGGCTCCCTGCTTCTCTCAGGTTCCCACCGTGGATCCAGCTTAGGGACCTTCTCTGGGAGTCCTGCCTTGTGCAGGAGCTTGCTGTGGGGCAGGCAGGACTGGTGGGAAATAGCAGGAGAAGGGCCATGCTTCCAGCAATCCCATTTTATCAGATCCCAGGCCTCCAAAACCAGCCACGCTCCTGGTCTCTGTCACCTGCCTGACCATCGGCATGTGAAATTCAGGAGGGGACAAATGTTAAAAGTGCTGCACAAGGATGCAGTCTTGACCATCCTGGAGCATCTTGTCAGTGCTTCCACTGGGATGTGGCTCAGGAGCAGATGAAGCCGACTGGGGAGAGTCTGCTCCTTCCCGGACCTACGTGCCTTCCCTAAATGAGGCTGCAATTGCAAAAAGGGAGTTTTTCCTGAATAAAGACCAGGCTTAGCCACAGAAATGAACTTAAAAGACACAGTCTGCTTCAAAATGAGTGTCCAGAGCAGCTGCTCCGGTCAAGGAGAGCCTCTGCAAAGGCACTCCCCACCCCGCAGTGCCCCCGGCAATCCTCCCGCACCACCTGTGGACGCTCCAGAAAAAGGGGAGGCAAATCTACCTGGATAACTGGGTGTTCTATCAATTAATTCGGAACCTGCACGCGGTTTCTATCATTATTTATGTCTGAGTGTGCAAAAACAACCACCACGCACCTTGGAAGCAGGGCACGGGCTTTTTGCCTGGGGCGCTCCCAGCGAACGCCGCGTTTCCGACAGCTCCCGGGGCTTCGCTCTCGCCTCTTATCGGAGCCGGGACGCGTGTGGTTTTTTGATCCGGAATTGTGGCCCCGGGCGCTCCACCTGCCAGCTCCCCTGGGCCGCTCCCCGCGGAGGAGGAGGCTCGGCACCGTGGGATCCTCATCCTTGGGGAGCAGCAGCCGGGGGAGCGCTGTGCCCGGGCAGGTCCGTGCGGCAGGCACAGCTCGGCTCCCGCAGGCGCTGGGATGTGCTGCTGGCTCCGTGGCCATGAGCTCACCCCAGCCGCTCATCCCGGCTGCTTTCCTCCTCCTCTCCCTGAAGGAATGGGGGATCCTGGGTGCAGGTGTGGAGAGGAGCACGGATTGGTGGGTTCGGAGCCCTCAGACACCTGCACAGCCACGCTCTGACCTTGCTCTGGTCCCTCTGCAGCCCTCGGGCTGTTTCCTTGCAGGTCCGAGAGGTTTCCATGAGGATTATGATCCTGCAAGGACCTGCAGCGGGGCTGGAGCACAGGAATTGTTTATAGCCAGCCTTTAAAGCAGTGATTTTCATGGAACTGATCTGCAGGTCCAGGAGAGCAGCAGCGTCTCCACATCCCTCAGTGGTGCTGGCAGCGCCCAACCCCGGGGATGGAGGGCTTGGGATGTCCCCCCTGTCCTTGTCACTGCTGGCCCAGGGGGAGGCCAACCATGGGCACATCTGGACAGCCCCAGCCAGCTGTGCCAGGACAGAGGGGACACTGAGATCTTGCCCCTGCTCTGCTCCCTGATGCTGCCCTGGCTGAAATGAGGCTGTGCTGAGGTGCCAAAGCCTTGGAACAAAAGGTTGGGAGTTTAATATTACACCAGGAAAACAACTGACTGGAAGCCTGCCGCCGTTCCTAAATAAATAAGGGACGAGCCCTGACAAGCCCAGCTCACAGCTCTGATGACACAACCAATCTTCCTCGTGCCCTTTAAAAAAGCAAGAGTGTGGACAGAGAGCATCCTCCCTCCTGCACACTCCAGAGCCAGGGATTGTGCCAGGCAGCTGCTGCCCTGCCCAGGTACAGTGGCTCTTTCCCAGTGGCTGGCATTTGCTCATCCTGGCAAAGCCACAACTCATTTCCTTTGCCCATCACATATCTCCCATGCTAGGCAATGTAAGGTGGGGAGTGGTACCTGGGAATGGTGTGACCCCAACACCACCAGGGAAGCTCAGGACAGGAGTAAATCCAGTCTCCAGAGCATGCTTAGCCTCTGTGAGTGGTGACTGACAGCTGTCAGTTAAAGACACTCACAGATCACACTAAGAAATGGCAATTTGGGTGCATCTGCCCTCTGATAGGAGCCCAGGCCAAACATCTGCCTGCCAGGCTACTGATAAAAAATGGTGTTTTCATAAAACTGGGATTTGGGGGGAGGGTGTGTGGGGGGTGACATTTCCAACAAAACTCTTCTCTAGTGCCGGAACAGCAATCATTTTTATCACTTTTTGGCAGCCAACCAGATTTACAACGGCCTTTCACTGAGGAAACAGAGCTTCTGTTTGTTTTCGGGGCATCCACATTCCCAGCGTTTGACAGAAGTGATTATTTTCCCCCCTTTTCTTCCAAATGTTGACACAAGAGTGAAACACTGCCTTTGCTGCCAGGTCGCCAGCCAGGCTGAGAAAGGGAAATGTGCTTGGCCAGAGGAGAGCCCCGGCCATGGCCCTGGGATGCTCCACCCAACCAAGGTTGCTCTGAGCTCAGAGCAGCTGCTCCGGCCCTGCTGTGCCAGAGCTCATCTCTTGGCCCTTAGGAATGGGGGATGAGCCACTGGGGGATCATCTGACACTGTCCCCTCACCAAGGCTGAATCCAGCTGTGGGACAGGTGTTGGTGGGAGGCCACAGGCTGGCCAGACATGTCCCTGCACATCTGCCTGTGTCTGTGTCTCCTTCTGCAAGAAATAGGAGCTGCACTAGCCTTCCCATCTCCTGCCCACGCTGGCTGTTTGCATCCCCAGGGATGGGGGAAACAAATCCCACTGGCCACCGGCTTTCCCCGCTCCTGCCAGGGCTGTGCATGGAGATCCCAGACCCATGCAAGGAGAAATCCAGTCTGGGGGTGCAGGGCTGATGGCTGGTCCCCGTGGGACTGTGGGTTTGCATCTCGACCCTTGGGGATGGTTTTTGCAGAGCCAGGCCAGAGCACTGGGGAGCTCCCAGCTCTCTGCCCGCCATGGCAAAGCCCCGGCGCTTGGGAAGCTGGAGGCACCCTTCCTCTGGGAAACACCAGTGCCAGATTCCCAGGGAACTTGAAACAAAGCAAATCCAGTCCAAGACACGCATCTCCAAGCTCTGTAGCTGGAGGGCACCGGGGGGAGCTCAGGGGGGAACCAGCGAGGGGAATCAAAACTCCTTTTTGCAGCCAAGTGCGCCTTTTCCCAAATCCTTTGCAGCGCTTGCATCAGAGACTGCAATTACCCAGCCTTGCCCTCTCTGTCTGCCATGCTGGATGCTGCCCCACACTTCGAGGTCTCTCCTCACAGCAGGGTGAAGGTTCATTAACTCTTTGGGGATGAGCAGGGAGATCTCCATCACCTCTTGGACATGGAGCAGTGAGAGCACCTGCAGCACCAAGCGCGGAGCTCAGCCTGCATCACCACGGCCTTGAGTTTCTGTGCTGCACATCAGTGCCAAACACCCTGTCCTGCCACAGCTGTGTCTGTAGGGCCACCCTGCCATGCTCCTGCCCTGCTGCCAGGTGGGGACATCAGCCCAGCGAGGGCACAGCCTGCATCCTGCACAGCTCCTGCTCCCGCTGCAAATGGTGACCAGCGGCACGGCCGGGGCCGGCGAGTGCGCCCGGACGTGTCAGCAGATGGCAATGTTTCTGTGCTCTGCTTATCTCTGCTGGTGGCTCCTTTGCAGCCCACAGACCACTGGCGGTGTCAGCAGGACCCTCCCCGTGGTGTCCAACCATCACCCAGCCCAGAAAATCCAGAGCAGCGAGGCCTGATGGTGGAAACACCTCCAGCTCCCTGCTGGCAGGATCCGCCAGCCCTTCTCCTCTGTCCATCCCCAGGACATGGTCATCTCATCCTCTCCGTCATGGTGTTGCTGTTTCTGATCTCAGCCCCAGCCAGGAAGGGCAGAGGCGCTGATAAAAATAGCCAACAAACTGTTCAATGAAGCTTTTTCAGATGCTTGGGTGTGGTTTGAGTTTTGGGCAAGAGATCAGGGGTTGGCTTTTCCTGTCCAGCACTGCTCCCCCTGCTCGGCTTGGCTCGGCTGCTCCAGGGCTTTGGGAGCACTAAGGGAAGCAGGCAGAGGCTGGGAACAGACGAGGAGGTGGAAGAAGGCTGTTCCGGTGGTTAAATGTCAGCCAGATCATCCCTGTGGGGAGCTGTGCAGCGCAAGGTGTGAAGGGCAGCAGGTCACAGCTCGGGGCTGTCTGTCCTCACCCTGCGCTGGCCACAGCCTCCCTGCACAGTGCCACCAGTGGCTGACCAGCCCAGCCCAGCCCAGCCCAGCCCAGCCCAGCCCAGCCCAGCCCAGCCCAGCCCAGCTCTCCTCGCTCGCAGCGGCACATTTCAATTTCCCAGACTTCCTCTTTCGGGTGAGATTTATGAAGGTCTGATGGCAGCAATTAGGAACCGGGAATGACCCAGCGAGGCTGCCCCAGGGGGTAAAAATAGCCCTGCGTGGTGATTCAAGGGCTGCGGTGCACGGAGCCCCGAGGCCGTGGGCTCACTCCAGGCTGGGGACACTGCCACAGTCCTCCTGTGTCACCCTCTGTGCCCTCCTGTCCTGCAGATGTGTCCCCTGCACTGATGGGAGTGTGGGGAGGTGCCAGGGGCATGCAGGTGTGGAGCCCTTTGCATGGCGGGGTGCTCCAGGTGTGACCCAGCTCCCTGGAGCTGATGTCCCACTGCAGGTGTCCCTGTGCCACATCGCTGTGTCCGGCTCTGGACAGTGCCCAGCGCCCAGCAGAGCCTGGCCAGGGCTGCTTTCCGAAGAGCCTCACACTCTTCCAGGGGAAAGCACCATGGCAGGAGGCACCTGGGAGAAGCCAGGCTGGACGTTGGGAACGTTTGGGGATTATATTTTAACACCTGCACGCCAGCAGCTCTGTCCCTCCCTGCCCGCAGGCTGGCACTGGAGGGCGGCCAGACCCTCCGTGTGAGCACTCCATGTCCCTGCCACATCCCCGTGCTGTTCCCTTTCCCTGTCTGATCCCATCAGGTACCAACCTCCGCTGAAGCAAAGCCCCGAGCAGTCGGGCACGCTCAGCTCTGTGTCAGCTCGGCCGAGCAGAAGTGTCTGTTGAGGCTGGGTGTTCCCCGGGGTAATTGTGCTTCCTCCCGCCAAGCTAAAAATAGGTGGCAGAGCTCAAAGAAAGAGGTGCTGGGTGCACCTCTGCCTTGCAGGGCAGGGGGAAGCAGGATCTGGGGAGATATTGGGAGAACAGCTTAATTCAATGCTCCCTACGCTCCAGTTTCGGGTCTGGCTTTTGTTTTCACGGGAGATTTGCACTTGAAAAGCCACTGTCAAATTTGCATGCACAAACATGTAGCCAGGCCGGGATCAGGGATGGTGCCCTCTGCTTTCCAGAGCCATCCCAGTGCCTGTTGCACGCCCAGCCTGCACACCCACGGAGCAGCACCAGGATCCCAAACTGGCCCAGAATGCCCAGTGGAGGCTCTATGGCACATCCACCACCAGCACTGTGTGCTGAACCCACCACGGGGCAGACAGAGCTGCCCTGCCTGGTGGTTAATGACCCTCTGCTGAGATTTCCCGGAAGGAAACAAGTGTCTTCCCGTTGGAAGGAGCTCATTTCTAACCACACAGCCCTGACAGCTCACGCCATCCATGGCAAAAGGGGCTTTGACCATGAACTCCCACTCTGCAGGCTGACTTTGCATTCCCAACTTGGGAAAAGCAGCGATGCCAGTGCCTCCAGCCCCGCAGTGCCCTGGGACCACTCTGGAAGCAGAGCAGAGCTGATCCCTGGCTCAGCCCGGTACTCCTTTGACAGCAGCAGCCCTCCCGCCCGGCGAGCTGTTCCCTCGCGTGGCCACACGTCCCCAGCCGAGCCACCCGGCAGCACCAGTGCCAACTTGTCTCTAAAGATGAATCCTCGGCGGCTTAAGGGAGCTGTGTGGTCTGAGCATCACAGCAATCCAGCCCTGTGGGAGCTCAGTCCCAGCACACGAGGCTGCACGGGGTGAGCAGTGCTGTGCCAGAGCCCGTGGGGAACAGGGCTGCTCGGGCTGGAGATGCAGAGAGGAAGCAGTTTTAGGGCTCTGTGCCCATCCAGGGTGTCCCCACACTCATGGTTTGCTGGTTTTGCATCATCCCAGCACCGTGCCAGAGGGGGAACAGGGGAAACCACAAGCCTGGCCAGCCTCAAACCATCCCACTGCCTCGTCTGGCACCCTTCAGGCTGGCCACATGCAGGGAGAACCACTCCAAGTCGTTTTGGTCAAGCACGGAGAGCTGGCCAAAGCTGGAGAGGGTTGGTGCCAAGAGCTGATCCTCTCCTGCTCGCCCCTGGAAGGGTTATCAGGACAGGAGTGAAATCTGGAGCTCGGCCGAGGTGGGAGAGGTGTGGGAAAGCAGACAAGGCAGGGTTATTTCCCCTGCACTGCGGAGAAGCGAGGCAGGAAAGACACACAAATAGACATAATTGAGGCTAAATGTCTTAGGTTTTTGAATCAACATGCACCACTGAGAGCACAATCAAAGGCTCTTTAGTAATTTATTGACTTACCCTGAAGTAAAATTATCTGCGTGTATTTATCACACCCACACCCACCCCCACCCCTTCCTATTAGGTAACTGAGTCCTTCCAGAGCGCTCAGCTCCCCAGTGCCACACGCCGGGGGGAGGAGGAGGATGGGATGTGGGACAGGGAATTCCTTGCAGGATCCAGCCTCGCACCAGCCAGGTGCACATCAAGGTGCTGCAGGTCGGTGGATCCTGCTGCTCTGGAATTCAGATCACATCCAGACAGAGCTCCAGGACAACCCCAGCGGGGTCAGTGGTCCTGCAAGAGCGTGGGGGACAGGGAGATTCCTGGGATGCCTCAGCCACGCCGTGTCATCCATCTGAACTCCCTGCACAGTTCAGTAGCAAAGAGGTTCGCAGAGTGTAGGGAGATGGTTTTGCATTCGCCACCCCATGATATCCCAGCTCCCTGTCCTGGTGCTCCCTGCGTGAGTGTTTCACCTCCCTGCCACACCCAGACAAATTCACGGCAAGGTTGTCCCTTCCTGCCTCCAGGGCAGCCCGGGTGACATCTCAGCCTCGTCTTTCCAGACAGAAAGGGGAAGGTGGCAGTGGGAGGCTCAGGCCCCGAGGTCAGGCTCAGTTTCAAAAGGCACGTGCAGGTTCTCTGCGCTTGCAAAACTTCCCTGTCGTCCCTCCTCTTACGAAAGACCCTCGGCTTGCAAAAGAGCAGGGCCTGGGAACACGCGAGAAAACAAACAAATGGTAAAGGAAAACCACATTGAAGGTATCTGGCTGTGACTTCCCCCACCGTAGCAGCAGCTGGGGCAGTTCGTGCCTCAGTTTCCCCTTCAGCTGGGGCAGCAGGCAGTGCCACAAGGCTGTGGCCATGCTCCTGGTCCTGCTCCTGTGCTGGCACCCAGCCCTGGCCCAGGGGCTCGGAAAAACCCTCCCTCCCCACCCCACGCTGCAGATTCAAATCACCAGTTTTGATTACTGACAAATGAGGCAGCAGATGATGGAGGAGGAGGAGGCCAATCCTGACCCTGCATCCCTGGAAAGCACCAATTGCCGCTGTGGGATACTTCCAAAATGGGTCCAGCTCCCATAGAGGGGAAGATGAATCACCGGGAGATGAATCTTCTCCAGTGGGAAACCCCAGCACGAGGTACAACCCTCCCACAGGGCATCACTGCACCCCAGGGTGTTTATGGGGGCTAAACACAACTGGCTGGGGCAGAAGCAGTTTTGCAGCCCAAGGACAAAACGTGGGGTAGAGCCAAGCTAGAAGGATGTTCCAAAAGAGCAGAGGCTGTGCAGCCTCCAACTGCTTCCAAGCATGAGGAGAGGTGCAGAGTCCAGCCTGACTCATAATGAGGGAGGACCATGCACACCAAAGCCCCCAGGCTGGGAATGGGGTGTTCTCCCTCTGCTTTGGCCCAGCCCTATCACCCCAAACCAGCATGGGAAACTGTGAGTGTGACAAAGATAGTGCCCAGGGGGAGATATCAGCCACGCTTCCTGCACCACACACAGCCCTCCACCCACCCTGGAGCCCCTCAGGCCCGCAGCTCATCCACCCTGGCACCAATTAGTCTGATTAACACCAGAACTTCGCTTAGTGATAGAGCAAGACAGCCCCAGCCTGCTGGAGCACTGCCTGGTCTGTTCATGGATGAGGGGATGCTTCTCCCAGGCTGCTGTCAGCCCCAAAAAGGAGGAGAGCTGATGGCCCTGTCACATTTTGGTTACAAGTAACCCTCGAGGCTGGCCCTGGCTGTGTCAGCCAGCATTGTGACACAGCCAGGAGAAGCCTCAGGGCTTCCCTCCAAACCATTTTTGGATGTGCCCATAACCACACTGCCCATGCAGCCCCAAACCTCTGCCAGACACCCAGTGCAGGTGCCTTATGTCCTGAGAGGCAGAGAGTTTGACCCCAAAAACCTGAAATCACACATTTCTGAGCAGAGGGATGCCTGAATCCCCCACACCAAGGAGAGAGATGAGCCACGTCGTGGGTGTGAGTGGGCACAGGTGAGTGTGCAAGGACAGGTGAGTGTGCACACCTTGGGATGTCACTGGCAGCAGGCAGGGGATCAGGGCCAGGGTCAAGCCCTTCCCTGTGCAGGCTGTGAAGCCGAGGAGCCGGGAAGGGGCAGGGACAGATGCTGGCATCGTCCCCAGTGACAAAGCCAGCCTTGGGAACAATCGCCAGCAGCTCGGCTGGGGCTGCCGTGAATTATGGACACCTCAACGTGCTGATCCCCCTGGCAGAAGGCACTGCTTGGGTTCAGCCCCTGCATCTGCCTCCCCAGGGCTCCCCGGGGATGGGCAGCCCTGGGAACCAGCGTGGGGGGAGCTCAGCCATCCCAGGATGTGACCCACAGCCTCTGCTGTGCCCTGGCAGTGCCAATTCCACACCCTGTGGTGAGGCACAGCATCCAGACCAGGAGAGCCATCCCAGAGCTCCTCGTGCTCCCAGCACAGCCCACAGCAGTCCTGCAGCTGGGAAAGGGAAATCCACCCCATAAATCCATCAGCCTTTCCCTTTTTACCCGGAAAACCTCTGGGAAGGTGTCATTAATAAAGTCACTGCAGTGCTGGGCTCAGCTGAGGAGACATGTGGGGCAAGATGACAACAGAGCTGCACACGGAGTCCCAGAATTCTGGCAACCCCATTTCCGCATGCAGGATTGGATTCATGGTGAAGGATTCATCCCTACCCCAGGGCCAAGGTGGCCCATTGGGGTTTGCTCGCCCGGTCCCACAAGTCTGAGCATGGCTATCCCTGTGCTGGCTTACAGCAGGATAAATCCTGGCCCTGGAGCAGTGAAGAGCTCTGCTCAAGGCAGCTGGGGACAATCCCTGGGCGAGGAAGATGTGTGGGGGCAGGAAAGCACAAGGCAGGGAAATGTGGCAACACTGGGAGAAGTCAGCGCTTTTTTTTTTTCTTTTATTATTGTTGGGGTTTTTTTGTTCTCTTCTTTTTTTTTTTTTTTTTTTCGGAAGGTGCCTGGGAAAGGAAGCGATTGTTTGGAGCAGATCTTGATGGCTCCAGGCCCCTCGTTGGGGAGATAACCAGGCGCAGCCCCTCCGCCCCGGTGGGAAATGTCCTTCTGCAGCTGGACAGCTGCCGGGGGGGCTGGGGGGCTCTGACACCAAAACCCACCCCCCACACCACCCCCGGAGCCAGAGCGACCCAAGGAGGGGGTGCTCGGGGTCCCCCAGCAGTGCCACCCCCCAGCTTGTGTCCCCACCTCGGTCCTGTCCGTTTGAGGCTATTTTGGGGGTAAGCAGGAATTAGGCAGCTTTAACTCCCTTCTGATGTCGCTGCCAAAAATCTCGGCTAAGCATATGTAATTAGGGACTCCGTCATCCCTGGAGCTGCTACCCCCCTGCCCGGTGCTGATTTGCAATATCCACGTCTCAAACACCACCGGCCTGGACCTCTCCTCCGCTTCCCACCACCTCTCACAGCTCGAGCTGGAGATTAGGAAACAAGAGAGGGGTTTGGGGCCTCGCTGTCAGCCAGGAGATAGAGCCGGGCTTGCTCTGAGGAGGGAATTATTCTGGGTATGAATTATGTCATTTTCCTCTCCGGAAATGGCGCATGCTCCCGGGTGTCACAGCTGGCGGGGTGGAGGGGGAGGCTCCTTGCCCGGCACGTCTCGACTCCCCAACCTCTCCAGATCCCCAAACCACGAGGAGAACAACGGCAGCAGACAGAGGGGGACAGAAAATGAGCAGTGGCTTCTTCTCCCTGTCCCCTCTCCGTCCCAGCTGCCGTGCAGCCCCCACGGGCTCAGCTGTGCGCGGCGCTCAGGAGATGTGGGGTGGATCAAAGGCCCCCGAGCCCCTCTCCCAGCCCCCCTGCAGCCCCCACCAGGCTCCGTGGCACGTCCAGCATCCCAAGAATCAGAGCAAATGGTGGGGGGCTGTGTCCCCCTGCCCTTGGCGGGGTGGTTAAAGATAGAAAGGAAAGAGCTCTTGGATGGGATGAGATGAACATCCACCCTGCGGTGAGCTGCAGCACCGCACACCATCAGGACACCCCACAAACCCCACTGAGGAGCCACCAACAGCCCTCAGCCCCTCTCCTCGTGGCAGCCCTGGGGTTTCTGCTGAAAGGGAGCATTTAGGGCCACGCTGGCACCCTTGGCAGGCGTCGGGGCGAGCGGCCGGCCCAGCTGCTGCCGCTGGCGCCAGAGCTGGCGGCGCAGGCCGGGGGCAGGTGGACGGCTGGCTCGGCAGCCTCGCTCCCCACAAAGGCACCCCTTTCTCCGAGGCAACATCGGATCTGAATGAATCCGCCTGATTTATTTGGCGTCGTTTCCTCAAACGGTTTTTCCCCCGCGAGCGTGTCCGCGCTGCCGCTCCCCCTCCTGCTGCTGGCACGGCCCTGGTGCTCCGGGAGGGTTCCTGCAGAGCACACGGCTCTGGGGGATCCCTCTGCAGGTGCCTGGGGAAGGGGACACCTGAGAAATGTGGGGAGAGGCCAAGGGGTTTGCCAGCACCCGGGGAAGATGCTGGGTAGTTGGCAGAACTGCTGGTGGGACTTGCTCTGGAGGCTCACGTTTATCCCAAAATGCTTCCAAAACATGCTGTGACCTCCCCACATCCTCCCTGAGCACTGGGCATGCAGAGGGAGGAGCACAGCAAAGCTCTGATCCATCCCTGTGGGATCTCAGCCTGACCCCAGCAGCACCCAGGGGTGCTTGGCAGGAGAGCTGCAGCTCAGGCTTGAAAAAGGCTCTAAGCTTTTCCTTGCTGGTGTTATCCCAGCACGATATCACTTAAAACCCACTCTGTTTCTGGATGCAAATGCTGCCTGGCATGCCGATGCAGACCGAGGGAGTCACCCCATCTCTGTCGGTGAGGGCCCAGATCTGCTCATTTCACTATCTCACCCTTTTGGAAATCTTAATTAAATGCTGCCTTTGATTTGGGCGTGCTCCTGCACCCCGTGCAGCTCCTGCTGGGCATGCAAGCTTCCCCCAGCACTCATCCACTCCTCGTGCTCACAGGAGCACCCCACACCCACAGATTCTTGGGGTGGTGGGTGAAAACACCCCCCCAAGTCAGGGAGTCCCTGTGCCTCCCTGAACACCCTGGCATGGCACCACACACGGGGCAGGTGTGGTAAAACGGGACCTGGGATGGCAAAATCTGGCACTGGAGTCTGGTTGGAGGTGCCTTTCCTTGCAGGGTTTTCCACTTGAGTTGACATCCCATGCCTGCATGGTTGCGTGTCCGTGATGAAAAAAAAGTTTTAAAAAAGAGGAATATCAACCCCAGGAATACGCCAGGGCTCGGGGCTGCTGTTTGCACACCCTGATGACAGATAAAAGGCCATGCACGCTTATCAGAGACGCCTTCCCCCAGCATCCCCCAGAGCTGGTGACTTCTGCCGGCGCAGCCCCCTCCTCCTACTGGGGACACGCTGCCTGCGGGGGTTTCCAGCCGGAGAGAGAAGCGGGGCGGGTGCCTGACAGCTCACAGATGGGGCAGAGCAGCAAAGTAGGACAGCTTGGGGAGGCAGCCCTGCCTGCCCGGCCCCATTGTCCCCTTTTCTTCGGCAGCCCCAGCGCGGGAGGACGCGCGGGGCTCAGCATCACGCCGGCGGGTTTCCATGGCATTTCCCTGCCAACCCCATTCCCGGCCCCTCCGTGCCTGCTGCTGCCTGAGCCCCGCGCGTTCGGCACGGCCGAGCTTCCCTCTCTCCCTTCCTCCAGCCTTTCCTCGGAGCTGGAGGATGAGCAGCCGTTAGGGGTGGAAGCTGCGGGCAGGAGCTCATTGACCTGGTGGCAGCTGCTCCGAGGATGTGTTTCACCTGCCTGGTGAAATCTGGGACTTTCCTACCTGGCTAACTTGGACCGAGCGCAGGATCAGCTCGTTTGCTGCTAATTTGCTATTTTGTTCCTGCTGCTATGGCAAATATTTGTGTGTGGTATGTGCGGAGAAGTTCCTTCTTTGTTCCGCAGCCTCTCCCTTTGCCAGTCCCTGCAGCAAAGGCAGTCTGGGCTGGCTGGTGATGGAAAGTGGTTTGGCAAGGAAGATCCCGTCTCTCCCCAAAATCTCCATCAGTGCTGGGCTCGGGATGGCACCAGGCTCCACTTCCCACCTCTCCCCCGCCGCACAGACCGAGGGAAGAGGGGATGAGCAGGGAAGTGAGAAGTCTGTTCTGTAGGAATTCACAGCCAAGTTTGCAAAGATTTCAGGCATGTACTTCTGCAGACTCCACTGTAACAGAGCCAGAGGAGCTCCTGCTTCCCAAGGCATGGGAACAAATTGTTCAAAGACTCCATGCTGGAAGCTTTGATGACCTGAGAAACCCCCAAATCCCAGCTCAGGGCACCTGGGCTTGCTGGAAAGACTGCCCTGTCCCAAGAACCTGTCCCTCCTGCAGCCAGTGTGCTGGAGCAAAAGACCTCATGGAAAATCAGGGGCTTTTATTGGATGCTGAGCTTCCCCACAGCTCCTGGGGTCACCCTCAGCCACGGACAGTGTCTGCTGCAGCGCAGGGAGGGGTTGGAGGGATGGCAGGGACTGCTGGGAGCATTTACACACCCTGGTCCACCCTGTGCTCCTCGCAGAGCTCCAAAACGAGGGCAAGCACCATGCCAAATCCAGCCCTGAAGACAGAAACCGAAATTCATTTGCTTTGTTAATTACCTAATTACCCTGGAGATAAACAACAGAGAGCATCTCGAGGGCCTCTCAGTCTGTTGGATGTCAGATCCCTGCAGCCTCCGAGCCCACCCGTGGCACAGCAGATCGATTTTGGGGTGTCTTGTGCAAGGGGCACTGCTGCTGAGCTGGGCAGCAGCTCAACTCCCACCCGCCAGAGCCAGGAAAGGAATTTGGCCTCCAGGGTCGTGTGAATTAGGATTCCTCCTCACTGCTGCAGCCAGGTTTTCCTCCCGTCTGTGAGCGTGGGGCCGTGAGGTGTGCAACAGACAGGTCCAAGGAGTCGGGGATGCACCACCCCAGCTCCACAGGTGCTTCCACATCCACCTGCCGCCCCATCCCACGGCGCCCAGACAAAGGGCGGCTGCTTCCCGCACCCTGCCGCTGCCGGGATGTGCCCGAGCAGATCCCCCTCGCCTCGATGCAGCCACCCAAAACTGGCTCTGCTGGAGTTCAAATGTGCAGGGATGGCCTGGGGCGCACGGAGAGGGGACTGTGCCGACACGTCGCCCGCGCGTGGGGTCCTCGTGCCTCTGTCGGGAGCTCTGCAAACCCTCTGGAGTTGGGAAGGAAGGATCCCAGCCGGGATAATCTCGGCCTCCCCCCACCCCAGGCCTCCCCATCGTGCCAAAGCCCGCTGTGCTGGCCGTGGAGGTGCGCGGGCAGGGGGTGCTCGGTGCCGGAGGTCCCCGAGCCGGCTGAGCCCCGCGTTTCCAGGCTGGTTTCACGGTGCAGGCAGGATTCCAGCTGGGGCCCAGCCAAAACCAACCCATTCGTTCCAGTCCGGATCTCAGACTGGGCTTTACATCCCCCGCGGTCCCGGGGCAGAGGGGAAGATGCCCAAACCCGCAGCTCCTGCCCTCCCCAGCCTGTGTCCCTCCAGAACCAACTGTGGGGCTGCGGTGTCAGAGCTCCGGGGGGAGAACAGCGGGTGCGGCTGCACTGATTTAGCCATGGGAGACGATTTCCTGCTCCTAAGGGCCAGGCTGCTCCCGGGAGAGCTTCGAGGTGGAGGCTCAGCAGGATCCCTGCTCCCGTGGGGATCCTCAGCAGTCAAACCCATGTGGCGGCAGGGAGAGTGCGGAAAACATTCCAGCCGGAACTGGGGGAGTTGAGGAACAGGGAAAGACATCCCGAACCCTCCCTCCGCTGGGATCCTCACGGTTAACACTAAACATCTTTGGCAGAAACGTGCCGGTTGCTCAAGCGACTCCCCGGCCGGGAGGAGGCTCGGGGGGGCCGGCGGCGAGCCGGGGGCGTGCAGGAAGGCGGCTTAAATTACCCCAACGGCCTCTCCAGAGCCAAGGCTTTGGAAAGACTCTCCGGAGCCTGGGAAGGGTCTCCGCCTGGTCTGACCTCACGTCAGTGACGCTTTGGAGCGCAAACCCTCCCGGTTTGGGGTTCCCGCACTGCGGGCAGCGCGGCGCGGGGCGAGGATGCGGTGTCGGGAGAGGATGCTGTGCCGGGGGGCAGCAGAAGCGGCGGCCGCGGAGACACGAGCAGCTCCCGGCTGGCTGCCCCGGGGCTGGGATGGCTCCAGCTGGAGCGCAGGCTGCCCGGCGCCCCGTGGCCTGGCCGGCGTGCGGGCAGCAGGCCCTCCGGCCGGGGGGAGCGCGCGGCACAGCTGGACACAGCGGTGGCACTGGGGACAGAGGCAGCAGCGCCGCAGCTGCCCCCTCACGGGGCTGCTGGAATAGCCGGACTCCCCCGGTTTTCCGTGCCGCAGTTGGGGGTTTTGTGCGTGGAAAGGCAAGAAGCGTCCCCCAAAAGTTGGATTTCCTCCGCCCCCCCGCTCCCTCCCTTCTCGCAGCAGCGCGAGTTGAATTTAATGTTGTTAGTCAGGCAGTGCCTGGCTGGCTGTGCCGCTCTGCAAGCTGATGGGGAAACCAATTGAGGGCAAAATTGCTGCAAACAATTGTCCTTTTGTCCCTTTCCCTGGGGTCTGTCTGCCAAGGTTAGTGGAGCTGAATAAAACTCACTTGAGCTGCAACTCACACAACATACCAAGGGCTCCTTTCGGGGCTCGGCGGGGCGAGAGGAGGGGGAGAGCAGAGCGAGGGAGGATGGGGAGCAGCAGGGAATGGAATGGAGAGGAGAGGGGAGGACACTCCGCTGGGCACCGGGATGTGGAGGTGGGACAGGGAGCATCCTCCTGGCTCAGCAGTCCATGGCCAACCACCAGGGCTGCCCCGTACCAAGCCGTGGCTCTGCTCACCCCTCAGCACCCCAAAACAGGCAGAGATTAGGGAGCCCGGGGTGGCCACAGCTCCTCTCGCACTACCCCCTGCCCCGTGCCAACCCAAAAGCAGTCTGGCCGGTCGCTCCTCATGTGCTGAGGAATCATCCCTCCGTGCCCACGGGCAAACCCCTGTAAAGCACACGGAAACCGATGCCTCCTCCAAATAAATAATAGCACACTTGTTTGATTTCCTGAGCACAATCATTAAAAGCCCGGGGGCAGCAGGCATTGTCTGAGCGCCCCTGGGACCCAGCTCCCTCAGCTGACTCTTTATATTCCCCCAGTCATTCTTTGCGTCCTTTTTTTTTTTTTTCCTTAGCTTCTCCGTTGGCAAATGAAAAATAAAAGCACTTTTTTTTCCATCAATCTGGCTTTGTTACTGGAAGCTGATGCCTGAAAAGAACTTCTGTGGGTTTTTTTTCATGAGTAATGAGCACTTCTGTTCTCACTGCCCGAACATGTATGTGTTTTCCCATGGGGATGCCCCCGGCTTCCTCTCCCCCCACTCCTCCAGGTTTGTCCCAGGAGATTTCTTGCATTTTCTGAGTGTTAGAGTCACTTTTCCCTTTCCCTGCCGTGGTGTTTGAATTTAGGTATTTCCTCACCTGGCAGGTGGTGCCAGCAGGCTCGAGCTGATGTGCTGCACATCTGTCCCAACCCCAGGGGACCCAGCCAGGGAAAAAGTGACATTTCAGGAGGGCAGGAGCAGAGCCTTACCAGCACCTGACACAATTCTTGTTGCTCCTCTGCTCAGATATGGAAACTTTTCCGTCAGAGGGGCTGTGGGTGATGCAGCCTCCAGCCACCACCTGACTGTGGTGGGAAGCTGCACTGTGGAAGAAAAATAAAGCAAAATGACACCAAAGCGGGACAGGCTGCTTCCCTATTATCATCCCTGGGTTTGTTTGCAAAGCTGCCCTGGGCAAAATCCAAATTTCTGGGACCGTCTGGGAGCTGGTTTTCTAGGAACCAGCTGTGGGAAGGACGAGGGACAGGCAGGCTGGTGGCGGCTGTGCTGCCGTGGCAGGAGCATTTCCCTGCCAGCACAGGGCAGGTTTCAGTTCCTCCTGGGATCGCCATGAGCAGAGCAGGGCTGTTCCCCACCTGTCTGAGCTGGCAGCCCCAGGAATGGCACATCCCCACCCCCTGGGGTCCCGTGGGGAGCAGGGGATGTGCAGGAGAGGGAAGAGGGGCTGCTCCAGCTGCTGGGATGAGCATTCATTCCCACAGGTGACACCACTCCGGGCAGTTTTATTCCCCCCTGGAGGCCCCGATTTGCCGATGGATGAGAAATGTCTCGCCTGCCTGTGAAGAGCAGCTGGGACTACTGCCCCCCACTCAGCCCCTCCAGTGCCCCAGCACAGTCCATGTGGACACAGCCCTGGCCCAGCCACCCCTGGGACACTCCATTTGTACAGAAACATGAGCCAGAGGACACCAAGCCTTCATGCCAGAACTTTGCACACCCCATTACCCCCAAAACCCTGCGGCACCCCCAGGACGAACCTCCAAGAGGGACATCAGGGCAGGAGCACTGGGAAAGATCCCATCACCTGGCCACCACCTTGGAAACATTTTGCCTTTCCGTTTTTAGCTTTGCTGATGGGGAAAACCAAGAAACATCCCCAAAGGAGCTGTGGGGAAGGGGGAAATGCCTGACAATGAATCAGCCAAACCCAGGCACCGCAGCTTGCAGCCAGGAGTGCTGGGAAGAGCTCAGCATGTGCTGCACCAACGTGGCAATTAGGTTCATTTGCCAGGAAAACATCCTCAAACGGGAGCTGAGTGATGGTTAACCAGGCACTGGGTTTGGTGCTTGGTTTGGAGAGCTGGAAACCAGAGAGGCAAAGCAATATCCAGCAGAGGTTTGCCAGCACTGCCCACTCTCACCAGCCCAGATGCAATTCCTACCCCGAGTGGTTTTAGTTTACAGTTGTGAAATGCAAAAAAAAAAAAAGAAGTAAAGCCCAAACCACTTTTTTTTTTTTAATTCCATTTTGGCAAGTTTTGTTCTGAAAAACCCCTGAGTGCTGTAGTATTGTTGTCTCTTTCCAACGCAGAGCCTGCCTGGTGATTTGAACCATCAATGAAAGCTGCTGCCCCGGCCACAGCAAAATGAGGCACTTTCAGCAGCCTGAACGTGTCTTTGGGAAGTTGCCATCAAACACTGGTTAAAAAAACACAGCAGAAAAAAAAAAAACCAAAACAAAGGCAAGAGTACAAACACACAGGGCTTGGGATCAGACCGAAGGCAGAAAAAAAAAAAAAAAAAGGAGTTATGAACTATATTTACTCTGCCCGAGATCCTTCGCTGCCTTCGCTTCTGTGTGTGGTTATTTATTCACCAGGGGCCAAATCGCAGGAAGCGCTCGGAGCCGGCGGCTCCTGGAAAGTCACTGGAGCTGCTGCAGCTGCCACGGCAATCCTGCCTCCCTCACCCTTCAGGGACCTTCTCCCGACAGTCCTGATCCTGCAGCCTCGGGGACTCTCTCCCGACAATCCTGCCTCCCTCTCCCATCACGATCCAACCCTGGTGTCCAGGCCGGAGAGCTCGGCATTCCCGGAGGTTCCAGCGGGTCCCCGAGGTGATTCCCCCACTTCCAGGCAGTGTTTCCCAGCTTTTCCAGGGGGTTTTTCAACACCCCAAGCTGGCACCACCAGCAGGGTCTGAGCAGAGCAGGCCGAGTGTTGGTTAAGTGGGAGTTGCTCCAAAGCGGTACCATGAGCCCGAATTTCAAGCCTGAGACCCCAAATTGAGTCCAGCCCACCTGAGTTTTGCAAGGCAAGTGCAGAGCAGCTCAGACCCCCCCCACACCAGCCCTGCTCAACCAGCATGGCCAGGCTGCTGGAAAGCAGAATCACAGCAAAGGCTGATGTCATTTTTATTCTTGTTACTCCATTTTTTATTGATGTTATCCACATCATTTTTATTGATGTTATCCACATCATTTTTATTCTTGTTACTCCATTTTTCCGCTGAAATGCCTCCTACCGGGGCGTGGGAGTTTCCTAGGGAGCCCCAGGTGGATCCCTGACCCTGCCTTCACCCCATTCAGTGACAGCAGGTGGGGAATGACTTGAAAGGCAAAATGTCCCTTGTTTTCAGATGCTCCTAACACCTCCACCAGTGAAAAGCGTGGGCAGTGAAAGCGTGGGCAGTGAAAGCGTGGGCAGCCCTGCCGAGCATTTCACACCCAAGTGTGCAGCCTTTTGCCATCTCCAGCAGCACCACCAGCCCCAGAGCCAGGCAGGGACTGGTGAGAGGCTGCAGAGAAGTTCCTCTTTGCCTCTCTGCTGCTTTCCAGGAGCAGCAGCCTCAGCGAGGGGTTTCTTCCACCGGGGAGCCCCGTGGCTGTCAGGGCCCAGCATCCCCACATGCCTCCACGCAGGGTTATTTTTCTAACATTTCTTTTTTTTTTTTCCACTCATCCGGTACGGTTGTTGTGACACTGCAGTCAGCAAATATCATAGAGCAGTAGGAAATGTGAGGTTTTACTGCTTCAGTGAGATCTGACTGATTGAAAGAGGAAGAGAGAAACCCTCTCTGAGAGGGTGTGAAGCCCTCGCGTGCCACCCCAGACATCCCTGCACCCCTCCACTGCTCAGACCCCAAAATCTGCTCCAGCTGCAGCCACACTTGGGCTGGGGGGACTGTGGGGTCACCCACAACCATGCCAGGGTGTCACTGCCTGCCTGGCAGCCCTGGGGTGGAAAGCAGGGTGGGAACTCCTCACTGCAGGCAGGACACGATTTGGGCGCTGCTCCCAAATTCTGGATAAACCCCATGGGCTTGCTCTCGCTGCTGCTGGTAGCCACGGCCAGCACAGCCCGCTTTCTGCTCCTTTATCTGATGGGACATTTGGAGGGAACAATGTCCCCCTCGGCAGAGCTGGGGTGAACAATGGGCGCAGGGCGGCTGGGCAGCAGGGCTGTGGGACCCCGGGCGCCCCGGCCCGCAGGAAATCCTTTTATTTTTCACTTGTGCACCGAAACAAACACAAGCTCCTGTTTATTTCCTGGTCGATTGTATTTTGGAGGATGGAGGTGGCTTCCCCACGCCGGCAGTTTAACTCCTCCCGTGCCGGCTGTGACTGTCCCCCTGCCCCGGAGGGGTCGTTCCTCTGGCGGTGGTGGCCACGAGCAGGACCCCCGCTTCCCCCGCCCCCGCTAATTTATGTGTAATTGGAAAACCTGGGGGTCATAAATAACACGTGCTGGCGTGGGAAGTCTGGGAAGCGGGAAGCCAGCCCATCCCCTCCCCTGGCCGAGGCTGGGGAGTCTGGAGCTGCTGCTGGAGGAGTGATGCAACATCCCCCAGGCTGCTCCGCACCAGCCGCGGTCCCATGGGATGTTCCGCTGTGGAGCAGGAGGGAAACGGGGTGGCTGTGGCTCATCTGTCCTTCCTCTCTGCATCCCTCCGTAGCTCTCCATGCCATCCCCCAGCCCCGACAGCCCCGGGGCTGGCACTGCCCCCCAGCCCAGGCTGCCAAGTGCTGTCCGGCGAGGCTGAGGCTCCCACGGCGAGGCCGAAGGTTTGCCGACCTCAGGCTTTTCTCACAGCTTCCCCATCACATCCTCCCCGGCTCCCACGTCTGCCGTTCACAGGCGCTGCTCTCTTGGCTCCCGGCCCCGGGGCCTGTGCCTGGGTGGAAACAGCATCCAGATGGAGCTATTTTTTCACATTTTTGGGGGGGAGGGGAGGAAGGTTTGGGAAAAAGCTGCTGGGACCAGGAAAGCAGAGGGAAGGAGAGGAATTGAAAGGGGTCTGGTTAGCACGGTCCTTTTCTGCAGGGTGCTGCTGGGAATGGAGGGCTTGGCAGGGAAACTTGGGCACAGAGCATCCCACCAGGGCAGCGTCCTGGGTGACAGAGAATTCTAACTGCTGCCCCAGGAATTAAATCCCTTAACTCCCGCCCTGAGTGCAATTTAGGGGACAGCACAGCCCAGATCCCACTTTCATCAGCAGGAGCAGCTGCCCAGACAGGGAATTTGGTGCCACAGGCAAAACCCAAACTCATCTCTAGCTCATCCAGAGCCCGGAGGGGGAGGAAAATCCCCTCCACCCCTCCAGCCTTAAATCTCATCCATAGAAAACTTTTAAAACCCCTCCATTGTGCGAGAGGATAAACATTTATTGAATATTTCCTGTTTGGCACAAATTCTCCGTGAGTCCTCTACAGCCTTTTTCTTCTCGGGTCTTTAAACGAGAATTATTTGAGTTGAATGTAAAGGAAAAGTATCCCCCGAGCGTGGAGCCCCTGGGAGCAGGGAACGAAGGGAAGCCCACGTGTGTGCCATGCCTGCTTGCTGTTAGCTATTAATTTCTGTCTCCCGAGGTCTGACATGAGCAATGCATTATGCAAAGGTTGTGGGAATATTTCAGACGCTGCATCCCGGGAGAACTACAATTTCAGTTTTACAGGGTTTAGGGTATTTTTTTTTCCCCTGTCGCTTTCAAATGTGTTATTTCGCTGAGATGAGGCAGCGGTTATGACTTACACAGTGTAGGGAAGGACGAGCTGGGTCTGGCTGGGGTGGTCAAGGGATCACTGCCTGGCCCCTGAAGGCAATCGCGGGATGGCGGAGCAGCAGTGGGACCCCACTTGCATATTTGGGTGCAGGAAAAACATGTGGGGGTGGAGAGGGGCCAAAATCAGGACAGAAAAGGGGCTGGAATGGGATGTGAGCCATGGGCAGCTGAGGCTGAGGCACCAGCCAGGGTGGGAGGCTGGTGGTGCATCAGGGATGGTGGCATCAGGGAACACACTGGATTTTGGGCCAACACTTGGCATGCCCTGGGCTGGGGAAAGCCTTGCAAAACATGAGCTTTTCCAGCAGATAAGTCTTGCAAGAGATACCAGGGGCTCTCCTGCTCAGCACCACTCCCTGGGATGTGCAACCACACAGCCTCCCTGGAGCTGGAGAAGGTGGGGACACACAGAGCCACCCTGTCCTGTGCCACCAGGAGCCCAGAGGCAGAGGAGAGGCTCACGTCGAGATGAAGCTCAACAGGGCTTGGTCTGAAGGCAATCTAATTCTGGCCCAGGCACAATCCAAAGGGATTTATTTTTAGGGTCTGGGCTATCGCTGCTTTGGGGAATTGAATGGAAAATGTATATTTAGCCTCTTTGGTGATATGCTTAGAAAAATAAGCTCCTGTCATTGCTGTGGGTGGTGATTTGTGCCAGCCCTGCCCTTGCCAGTGCCGAGCAAAGCCGGGAGGCATCGCCCACCTCATGGCTGGAGCCTCCAGCCCTGGATCTTTTGGGATTTTGGAATCTGGATTCCAGACTTCTTCCTTTTTTGTTTCTCAGAAGGATCTTGCCACCCATCCCGCAGAGTTTGCTCTCGCTGTGCACAGGCAGGTGTTAGGCAGCACCAGGCACCCTCCGTGTGTCCCACATCCCCCTGCCGTGGGTTATCCCACCCACCATCCCAGCCGGGCCCAGCACTGTCCCCACAGCAGGGACACGGTCACACAGGTCCCACTGGTGGCACCTGCTTCGTGCTGTGCCCGTGGGAAGTGCCGAGGCCTCCCCAGTGTGGAAGCACAACAGCACGGGAGTGACACAGAGTTTCCTCCCCGAAACGCAGGTGAGAGCCAGAAGGGCAGCACTCCCAGAGCCTCTCACACCAGAAATACACCACATGCACAGGAACCCGGAGCTATTTTTGCCTGCAGGAAGCCGGGATGAGAAGGAGAGCATCCCTCCCTCCCTCCCCAGCACGTTGCTGGCCGTGGGACGTGCCCAGGGCCAGGAGTGCCTCTGGCAGAGGGTGCAGGGTCCCTGCTCCAGGCTGCTGCAAGTGTCTCCTCTCCAGGAGATGGGAATGGCTGGGATAGAGCCTGTGGTGGGTAACCCCAGAGCCACCGGACCCCCTCGTGTTCCCAAAAACCCTCTGGCTGGGCAGCTAATGGAATAGATGTGTTGCCTTCTCCAGGACTGAAATCAGCTCCACAGCCCACGGAGATCTGACTGATGTCCCTCTCCCCTTGCACACGGAAACAGCATCAGCTTTTCCAGCACTGGATGAGACTTGTGAAGCCCAGCCAGTGTGGGAGGCAATGCTGGGGCTGTCTGCTCCTCTGATCAGCTCTCAGACAGCTCTCCCCATCCACACTCCTCTGTCCTGACTTCTTCCTTGCTCGGCTGTGTCTTGGCTGGCATCACTTCCCTGGAAGAAGCCAAAGGCAAAAAATTGCTCGGAACCAGCAATGGCAAATCCCCAGCAGCAGCGTCACTAATTGCACAGATGTTATCACCCCCTCAGCAGTGCCTGTCTGTCTCTGCATCCTCTCACCTCTAGAAAATGGGACCCAGAATTGTTTCTTGGTGCAGAAAAGCTTAAAGCAGAGTCCTGCCTCTGCCAGATACTTACTCAGGACCTGCCTGTGTGTGTGTTGCACATCTGTGGGTTTGAGTGTGTTTGTGTGTGTGCCCTTGTGGAAAGCACATTTTGCAACAGACAAATGGGAATGAAATATTTCAAGAATGTCTCTTAAATCAAGTAATCTTTTGAGGGATTTGACAGCCAAGGTCACCAATGACTTTTGGTTCTTGTTTGCTTGGTGTGGAGCCAAGGCTGGGCTCTGCCTGGGTAGGGGTGTCTCATCCCAGCACCCCGAGGAAAGCTGTGTGTCTTGAGATCTGTGTCCAAGAGCAGGAATAGCTTCAGGACGTGGCTGGAACCCAGAGCTTCCACCTCAGGAGGATCCCTGCCTGGGGAGTGCCTCTCCTCCAAGTCCTGGAGTGACCTGCCGGGGCACGCTCCGGCTCCAGCATTCACCAAAAGAAAAGAAGCAGGAAGAAAAAAAAAGTCAGCTCCTCGTGATGCAGCCCCGTAATTACCTGTTATTCTCATATCGAGGTAATTAACAATTAGGCAGCTGTCTGAATCACATGCAGAGGAACAATCATTTCGGTATTAATGGATTCTATTTAACAGGTCTTCTTTTCCCAGATGTTTTTTTTTTCTTCCTTGTGCTATCATGAATTATCCTCGCAATTAAACCTGCACCAGAAAAGAGGGAGGAGTAGTCCTAATATTTACTGAACCTTGCAAAGCATCACATTTCTCAGCTTATGAACCTGTCACAAGTCATCGGGGGGCTCTGGTGGTGATGGGGAGCCAGAAACCCAACACCCTGCGCTGTCACCTGCGCAGCCCCGCTGGCTCTGCCCTGCCGCTGGGAGCTTATTCATTTCATGGGCAGCGCTGCAGATAAAAGCCATTATTTACAGTCAGTTACATATTTCCGTTGGCAAACCTCCTCCTTCAAGAGCGGGTTTGAAAACACGCCGCTCAGCAAACCGAAGCCAACCCACTAAAGCCAGCCTTGCTCTCTCATGGGGGAGCAATCCCCCTCTGCCTGCCTGCTGCTCCGTGGGGTTGTGCTGGGTGTCACCCCTGAATTGTCGTGGTTTGTGGGGCAGGGACAGCCTGGAAGGGCCTCTCACCTTCGTGTTTCCTAAAGGTTCTTTGCAGGTGGCACCCGGGGAGTGCTGTGGGGTGGGATGAGCTCCCTTTCCCTGAGCACCATGCGTTGCTCCCACACTGCCATGCCCATGAGAGAGACACGTTAATGTCCCTGAACACTCAGCACAGCCCAGGTCTGACCCTTGGAGTCATCTCCTGTGGGGGCAGAGGTGGTTTTGGCCACACTGCCCAGGACTCTGCAGGGACAGGGATCTGCTGGGCTGCCTGGGGGACCTTGGGTGGACAGCAGGGATGAGGGTGGAGGGCAGCAGGGACATGGGGGATAATCCCTCTCCAGGGAAAATTTAATTTTGATTTTCCCACCTTTCCAGTTTATCTCATGCCCAAAGCAGGAGGGTCTCACCCCCTCCTAAACCTCTGAGTCAGAGGTTTCTTCGGAGAGGGCAGTTTTTTGAGTTGTTTTCTCCATCCCTGACTATTGACCAGCCCAGCCCTGGAGTTTGTGTTTTCAGCAGACAGCCAAGGCTGTGCCCTTGCAGCCACCCTGCACAGGGCCAGGCACCTGCTCCGCTCCCATTTGTTTTTTTCCAGGCTTGGAGTTAGGGATTCCACTGAAAAACAGGAACTTTGCTGGACAGCAGCTGCTCCGAGGCGGTGAATCAGCTTGTCCCGCTGACGCCCAGCAGAGCCATGCCAGCGCCACGCTCCCACGTCCAGTGCCCGCATGGTTGGGGTCCTGATGTGACAGCAGTGTCCCCAGCCGTGTCCAGGGACAGAGTGGCTGTGACCACCCGCGTGGCAGCAGCGAGGGGTCTGTGGCTGCTGCCCCAGCCCTGCCACCTGCGCAGAGGTCAGCGGCCACGGCCAGGCGCAGACAGCTAATGCCTTTTGTCCCAGCCTGACTTTTCCCCTCCCAGCAGGATTAGGATGGGATGACCGGGCAAGGAGGCCCCTAATCCCATTATGGATCCTGGTGCAGCCCCGTCGGGCAGCCCTGGGAACCAGCCTGGGCCCCGGGGAAGCAGCGGGTGAGGAAGCAGCCTGCAGCACCCTGTGCTGTGATGTGCTGCCGCCATCCCGCTCAGCCACATCTCCACCAGTTTTCCCAAATCCGCTTTGCTCAGAGCGCTAAGCACAAAGCCCTGGTATGCACAGGCAGTAGGAGGCACATGGACAACCCCTGCAGCCCCCCTGGCAGAATTCAGCCCCCCACAGCCACCCACCCAAGAGCCTCCAGAACAGGTGGTGCCAGGCCCTTTTGGCCCATTTGGTCCATTTGGCTCATTTGGCTCATTTCCCCACGGGGTTGCAGCTGAGCGGGCAGCAAACCTTCTCCCGCCTGGAGAGAGAGTTGTTTTTCTCCCCGACAGTTGCGAGGAGCCGTGTTTGTCTTGCTGTCCCTTCCTGTTTACTCGCTGCCATCAGGACACGCTTTGATGTGTTTATGCTGCTGGATGTCCGTGGGAGCACTGTCCCTGCAGCTCCCTGCTCCATGGGGCAGGGCTGTGGCTCCATCCTGCTCCATCCAGGCCTTGCAGAACCCACAGGGGCATGGCTCAGCACGGTGCCAGAGCAGGAGGGAGCAGGACACCACCACCCTCAGCAGCTTCTGCACTCCAAAGTCCAGCTGACAGCACAGCCCAGCCCGGCCGTGCCAGCAGCAGACATTGCTCCGAAGGCACAGAATGCTGCCAGGAGTGGGGAGCGGCTGGTGGCACCTGGGTGCCACCGCGCAGCATCACATTGTCCCCATGAGCTGGGGCAGGGGGTCTGTCCATCCATCCGGTGGGTCCAGGTGGGTGTGCTTTCCCTCTTGCAGCGCCCGCTTCCTCCCTGGCTGGGAGTGTCCCCGCCCTGTGCGGGAGCTGCTGCATTTGAAAGGTCACCGGGCTTTGAAGTCGGCGGCTCCGGGCGGCAGAGGAGGGATCACACCTTGCTGGCATCTCCTGGCCGGCCGGTTCCCAGCCCGCCACCCGCGCCGGCCCGTGCCGCAGGCAGAGGCGCTGCCGGGGGTGGAACGGCACACGGCCCGGCCCGTGTCACCGGCCTGTGTCACCGGCCCTGTCCCTGCACCGTGCCACGGCAGCAGCGACATCGTCCCTGTGCATGGGGAACAGCCGGGGGACCCCAAGAGCCTCCATCCCGCTGAGAGAGGCAGCAGCCCTCTCCAACCTGGAGTGACCCCTCCCCATGAAGGGGAGAAAAAGGATGGTGGCATCACAGGGATTTGTTAATAATTTATTTTTCAGCCAAAATCTAAAGAAAAAATAGTTGCTCATAGTGAACTTCAGCAAAGCTTTCGATGCCATCTCTCCCAGGATCGTGTGTAGGGTCAGGAATTGAGCTCCACCATCCCAATGCCTTCCAGATCAGCATATTCTATGAGTCTGTGAAAACCCACCGTGATTTTCTGGCGAAGAAATTGCTCTCCTACAGCAACCCACGGGCTCTGGGGATCCCCGGTGCTCGGCTCAGGGGGTGCACTGGGCACGGCGGGGGTTTCCCGGAGCTCCCGGGTACACCAAGAATGGTTTGCAGTGTCCTCCCTCCCTGCCAGCCAGGGATCCCGCGGTGATGGGACACCCTGCGACAGCACAGCCCCGCAGCCTCTCCTCTCCCAGCGGAAACGGCATCTTTGAGCCCATTTCTCCTGGTTCCCTTCTTCGTGTGCCTGGCTTTGATTCGCGGCCGAGCCCTGTGATAATGTGGCTGCCTGGGAAGGAAGGGAGTAGAAGGAACTGGCTATTATGTTTGGCCCTTCTCCAGGAGGTGTTTTTGCTGGGAGGCACCAAGGTCAGAGCTGGGTGGGAAGCGTTCCCCGACAGCAGCCCTCACACATGTGCCCGGCCATGGCAGGAGGGGACAAAAGAGCCCCACGTCACCCCGGCATGGGGCTGCCATCCCTGCTGCAACAGCCCAACACATCCTGCATCGGTGCAGAAGATGTGTGGTCTTCTGTGTGTGTGTTTTAGGCCGCTCTGGAAAGTGAAACATCTCCCGATCTTCCCGTTTCCATGCGGAAGGAAAGAGGGGGCGGTGGGTGGGAGCGCCCGTGAATGGAGCATCAGCGAAGGCTGGGGTGCAGAAAGCGCTTTTTTTACTCTCTTTTTGTAATCGCTTAAGAATTTCAGCTGGCTTCATCCCGGCGCAGGAGTCCCAAATCCCAGAGCTGTGAGAACAGAGCTGGCACTGAACTGCCCCTGAAACTCCCTGCTGGTATCAGTGGCATCCCAGGACCCTGCAATCCAGCCCCCCGGGCCAGCACAGCGAGAAGGGGCACGCCCAGATCTCCGGCAGTGATGTCTCCCAAAAAACCTGCCCGAAACCTGCGCGGAGCGAGTGTCCACATGGCATGACGTTTTTCTTGAGCTTGTGCCCTGTGAGAGGCAAATCCCAGCAGCACGCAGCAGGGTGAAACTGCGGGGATGCCAGCGTGACTTGGATGAGTTTGGCGGTCCAGAAATCCAGCATCATCCAGGTTCATGCCCGGGCTTGTGCATGGAGAATTATGCTTGGGTTTTCACTGCTGTGAGTGATGGTTTTCGATTATTTAATGGAGATATTAGAGGAGGTTTGAGCCTAACCACTCCACACACTCCGGTGAGCGATTTATTTGCTGAGATGATGAAAAGTGCCTCGGCAGGAAAAGGAGGAATGAAGAAAAAGCAAAGGAATGGATGGCTTTGGAAGAAGATGCACGTGAAACACAAACGTGTCCCACATGTCCCCAGGGCTGGGGCAAGGCTGGGCTGGGGTCTGCACTGCAGAGAGTTGGGATCAGCTCTGCATCTCCTCTGTGGGTGAGAGCTGGTGGGTGCAGAGCTGCTCCCATGGCTAAGCTGGGTGTCTGTGACACCCTGAGGAATCACCCTGGTGAGGGAGAGCACAGGGACACACAAGGTCTGTCACACCAGGGTGGATATTAATGCATGAACAGGCACGGAGGAGTCAGGGACATGCACCAAAGGGCAGGAGGAACTGCATTTCAGTAGCCCATGCAGGTTGGGACGGGCCTGGGGACAAGCACATTGTCACTTGCAGCTCCATAAACCCCACCAGGCTCTGTTTACACAACAGAGAATGTTTCAGTTGTTTTATGGAGGTGGATAGGAGCAGCACAGCGACCAGTGAGGCCAGGGCCGGGCTGAGCAACGCCTGCCCAGCACCTGCTCCCCACTCACAGCCCATAAAGACATTTTATTTTAAACGTGACACAGATTTTATAGCGCAATTTCGCAGCAGCACCTTTCACCCAGGTACAAACCGTGCGGCAAATCTGCTCCTCCAGGACGTCTTCCCGCCTGTCACTAATCCCTGGGTGAGAGTGAGAGCTCCTGAGCTGACTCTACACACTGAGAAATGATGGCCAGGAGCAACCCTGCAATTAAAACCAGTTTCAGCAGCCCGTGAGGAGGAAAACTTCGCGGATGCCAAGCCTGGTGCAGCAGCCATGCCAGGGGAAGGACATACATGGCACCAAACTCTGCCCAGAGCGGCAAGGACTGACTGTCTTCTGTCCCATCCCAACCCTAGACACCCTGATGGGACCAAATCCCACTGCACTGCCAGGAGGAAAGTTGTCATCCATGTGCCAGAGTTGCTGCCATCACCGTGGCAGAGGGATGGCACAATCAGTGTGATTTATCCTATGGATCTAGGATCCTCCACTCAGCTATTTAAGAAAAATAAGATTAAAAAATAAATAAATTTTAAAAATCAGGATTTAGCCCATTCTTGCAAATCCAGCCTCTTTTTTCTGGTGCCCTGGAGAATCGTGGCTTAATCCCATTATGGAGCAGCTTTGGGATGGTTTTAGCTCGCAGACTCCACGACCAGTGCATTTTTATCTGCTCAGACTTTCCAGGATGCTCTACCCGCTTTGATTCAGGCTTAATTACTAAAAATTAGTTTTTTTCAGAGCACGAGGGAGGGTGGGGGTGCATGTACCAGCATGAGGAAGGCTAACCCTCCACGCTGCTCTGAAATCCAGGCAGCAGACAGAGCAACGCCAAGCCAAGCACGGCGGGGAAAGCAGGAGAGATCCAGTTTGATGTCTGCCTTATCAGCCTTATTTTTATTGCACTGAAGGTATAAGAGCAAAATATTGATTGTGATGATAAAGAGATGAAAGTGTCAAGAAGGAATAGGCACACAAGTTACTCAGGCGATTGGAAGCAGCGTTGGTTGTATTTAACAGGCATTTGCCATTAAAAAAAAACGCCTGTTTTTATTTAAATAGCCTCGGGCAAATTTCTCACTAAACCAACTTTCCCACGCCAGCCCAGTGCTCTAACTCTGGTTTTTGGCAAATTTTTTCCTGAGCTGTCAAGGCAAAATATATATAAGAATGCTGGTCTCACTTAGGTTTTTTTCCAGCCCCTGGAGACATGAAAATAATTTACAGATGTGCATTACCTGTTTATATTTGTATTAAGTTTTGCTTAACGGACATAATTTTCTTAGCTTGCAGTAACAAAAAAATATTCCCAGAGTTTCACTCATTTAATTTTAACTTATTAAAACTTTTAAACATGTGTGGAGGTTTCATGTTTTTAAATCACTAATCACATGGACGGTTGCCAAGGTTTCTATTAAAGCCTTTCACAAACACTATTTTTAAAAGGACCTAAAATCCCATTATTTTTAACCCCTGAAGACCACTCAAAACAAAAAGTTTCTTTGGATTTATGTCTTATTCACCTCTTATTGCAAAAAGATTTATGCTGAGCGCTGACTTCTGCCTTCCTCCCCGTTTTTTTAAAACTTTTGCTGGTAGGAGTCTCTGGAGGAGCTGTCTGGGAGAAGGAAACTTGAGGCGGTTCCCCACAAGGATCTCGCAGCAGATCCCCCTGTACCAGGGGAAGGATGGAACCAGATTAAAGCGGGACATCTCGCAGCAGTGCCTGGCTGGAGGAGCCACCCTCGTGTGGAGCATTCCGTGGGAAACCACAGAGGACCCTTTTAGCTCCCTCCCAGCAAAGCCTTTTCCCCGAGCAGAGCCCCAGAGCTGCGGGGTCAGCGAGCCCCCGGGGTGATGGCAATAAATAGATGTATTTGACCTTGTGTGCTCAGGGGAGGAGGCGACGCGGCTGCGCGGCCGCACGCCCGGCTCTGTCTCTGTTTATCCACGCAGACCCTTCCAGCCACGAGAAAACCCAGGGCCAGGGCTCACTCCTGGCTTCCCACGCGCCCTTTCAGTCCAGCACACCCAGAGCAGCCTGGGACACACAGTTATCTGGTGTCTCCACCACCCGGTGCTCCCACCGCATCCCTGCACGCTGCACATCCTCCAGCATCACCACCTCCCCATCCCCAGGTGGCACAGGCAGGGCACCCCGACAGCCCCATGTCCCCAGGGGTGCCCATCATGGTCCAGAGGAGAAGGGAGGTCTGTCCCAAGTCTCAGGGATGAAGCCCCAGAGCTCAGCTGAGCTGAACACACAGTGCTTTCTGCACAGGGAGAACAAGCCCGGGCAAAGTGCGGTCGGTATTTCCAGGCAGGTAGAGCTGAGATGCTCCATGGGCTCTGCTGGGGAGGGGGAAAGGGCAAACGTGGAGAAAGAGCACAGGGTCTCCATCTCCAAGGATGGCCCAGTGGAGAGACCTCAGGCTGTCCTCGCACCTCCGGATGAGGCTGATGTTGGTGACACGGTCGTGGTGGCACAGCCAGCGTCACATGCCATGCCCAGTTGCTGTCACCTTACTTGTGTCTGCAGGGAGGATAGAACGGGGGGCACATTCCCACATTCCCACATTCGGGAATTGTTCAGAGCTCAAGCTGCCAGGGGCACCTGGACCCCGAGTGGCACCGTGCTCCACACAGAGCCCTGGCTCCCCAGCCCCACCAGGACACTGCTTTAGAGCCCGGAGTGGGGAGGGCAGGAGGAGCAGGCAAGGAGGGAGCCGCGGGAGCGAGGTACCGCTGCAGGGCTCATGCCTTTGATCTGGTGAGCAGACTCTGCCCTTCGGTCTGTTTAATTGTTTCACACTTGCTCTGGAAATAGTTTACAACAGGAAGCAGTGGGATAACAGCAGGGCTGGCATGGGATGGGATGGGATGAGCCTGGGGGCTGATGGAGAGGTACCCTGTGATGAGAGACACAGATGACCACAGTGTCACCTCCTTGCCATTAACCCATTGCTGACCGCTCTTTGCTCTTCCTCTTTCCCAAGCTTTCAGCCAGAGGCCAGCAGCCATCCCTCCATGTTTGAGAGCTGTAAAAGAGACATCCAGCAACCTCCAACAGCTAGAGGGTCTTAGGGAGACACCAAGGAGTCCAAAGGTGTTTAGGTACCTATATCCCTGGGACAACCAGTACCCTAAATTCTCCATGCTCAGAGTTTTTGCTCCCTACTTTTGCAGGCCCTGCAGCCTCACTGAGCAGGGCTGGCCCCCAAAACCCCATGAGGAAGCATCATTTTTAAGCACCCCCACATGGGCTGTTTGCATCAGTGGTGCTCTGTGGGTACAGCCTTGAGCACAGCTTGCAGGAGACACCCACAAACATCAGGCTCAGGGCCTGGAAGGATTTCAGGTGGGACATTCCCGTGCTCTGGGACAGCCCAGTTTTCTAGGCTTGACTGTGGCACAGTGACATGGGGCAGGAGCAGGGATGTGGGGACACAGGGATGAGGGCACAGGGACCCCTGGCACCGCTGCACTAACAAGACACCTGCACACATGTGGGGCTGCCTCTGGGTTTGGCTTCCCCTCTTCTCCCAGTGTTTGTTTATTTGTGGATGTGGTGCACCGGGCTGGCCAGGCTCTGCCTGGGAGTTCATGAGTTCACAGCACAAAACAAACAACATCCGACCCAGCTCTGCCTGAGCTGCCTGCACCTACGGGGGAGCTGGGTGGGAAATGGCTCAGCACACCTGGGCACACCTGAACCCTGGTGTGTGTCAGGAGGGGAATCCCACATTGCACTTCCCAGCGCCCACAGTGACCCCCAAGGGATGGTCAGTCCCCCGTAAAACCACCCCATCCCCATTTCCCACGGACACACCGTGGGTCAGGCTGGGCCTGGGGCTCCCTGTGGTCACTCAGTGGGCACTGTGGATCCAGGGGTTGTGCAGGGGCTGGGGGGCTTTACTGGGGAAGCTGTGCAGGGGCTGTGCAGGGTGTGCATGGGGGGTCTGCACCCAGGCTGGGGTGGCGGCTGATCTGGAGGTGTCTGGAACTGCACAGGGGAAATGTGGGGCTGCTTGTGGGGGCTGCATGGAGGGGTCTGGGGCTGTGCTGGTGCTCTGCAGTGGCTGGAGCTGCACTGGGGATGGGGGGCTGCACAGCGGGGTTGTGGGGGCTGCACGGGGGGCTGCACCGGGGGTGTGCGATGGGTGCACGGAGGGAAGGGGCTGCACCGGTTGCATTCGTGTCTGCAGTTGGGGGCTGCACAGGGGTGTCCGCTGGCCGCACGGAGGGAAGCGGCTGCCCCGGGGCTGCCCGTGGGGGCTGCGCGGACCCCGCGGCCCCACTCGCGTCCCACTCGGGGACCCTCTGTGGCGGGAAGGGGGTTCCCAGCGGCGGCCCCCCGGGCTGGGCAGGGAGGAGCGTCTCGCCCGTCCCGTCCCATCCCCTCCCGTCCCGTGGCGCCCGGCCCGCCCCGCACCGTCCCGTCCCGCCCCCCGCCGCCCGGCCCGGCCCGCCGGGGCTGAGCAGCCGCGGGAGGCGCCGCGTTCGGAGTCGCTGCTCTCGGGCGCGCTGTGTTTGGGGCTCCCGGCGGGGCGGCGCGGACCCGCACAGGCACCGGCACCGGCTCGGCTCGGCTCGGCCGAGGCCCCGCGGATCTATGCGGCTGTGAGCGGCGGGAGCAGAGCGGGATGGAGCGGCTCCTGGCGCCCGGCCTCCTGGTGCTCCTGCTGCCCGCCCTGACGCGAGGTGAGGGCCGCCGCCACGGGCCCCGCACCGGCCGCCCCGCAGGAAGTTTGCCGGCAGCGGGACCGGGCGCGGCGGGCACCGCAGCCCAGCGGGGCACGGCGGGCACCGGAGCCCGGCGCCGTCGGGGGGTGCGGGCCGGGAGGATCCCGTGGGAACCGGGACTCGGGTCCTGCGGCAGCAGCGGAGCGCGGCGCCCTCGGGGGGACCTCGTGGGAACCGGGGCTCGGTGCCGCGGGATGCGCGGGGACCGGGCTCGGCTCTTGCGGGAGGAGCGGAGCGCGTCGCCGCCGGGAGCACCGGGGCCGGAACCGTGCGGGGAGAGCGGGGCTGAGCCCGCGGGGTGGCCGGAGCTCGGGGAAACCGGAACGGCGCGGGGGAGCGCGGCTGAGCCCCGCGGCGCGGCCGGGGCTCGGTGCCCCGAAGGAGGCGCTCGGGGCCGCCGGGGACCGGAGCTCCGTGCCGGGGGCTGCCGCGGGGAGCGGCGCTCGCTGCCGTCGGGGACTGAGGAGCTCGGTGCCGGGGAAGCCGGGGCTCGGCCCGGCCGAGGGGCGCGCAGGGCGGCCGCGCTCCTGTTGCTGTTCTGCGAGAGCTTTTTGACCGTTTTGCAAATTTTTCTCGGTTTCCTGTTTCTTGAAAGTCGGGGCCCCCCCTGCGGGGCGGGTCAGGGAGCTTCGCCGCAAAGCGCTGCGCGACCGTCGGGGGCAGCGGGTCGGGGAAAAGAGCCCCAAAAACCACCGGGGGTGCGGGACGGAGTGGGGGTCAGCCCGTCCCGCCGGATCGGGACTCTGCAATACCCCCCTGCCCCGGGCGGAGTTAGCAGCCTCCTCCGGAGAGCCCGGGGAGGGTTTTGGGGAGCGAAGGCAGCGGGGCTGGGAGCCCTCGGAGGCAAAGTTTGCAGAAAGTTGTGCCCGGCCGGAGCCATCCCCAGCACCCCAGTCGGTCTGCCGTGGAGCACGGAGCCCCGGCAGGGTGTCCCGAGGCTGCGTGGGCTTGGCAGCCATCCAGGGCAGGATTTGGCTTGTGGCGGTGGCGGTGCGAAGCTGCAGTCGCTCAATGTGAAACTGCCCCGGCTGCACACGCGTGTCGCAGAACCAGTTACCGTGAAGAGCGAGCGGGCAGAGAAGGGGAAGAGCCAGCCAGGGTTGAAATCGGAAGCGATTCTGGTACTTTCAGCGAGTTGCTGTGGTAACTCTGCAGAATTTGGCTCTGAGGGCCAATGAAACCTTTACTCATACCAAGTTATGACGGGCGACTCATTTCGTTACCGAGCTCACGGTAACTCACGGGCCCCGGGCTGGATGGTTTTTCCCAAATGGCATTTGTCAATCAAGAGCCTAATCTGGGGTTTCTCTCTGTCAGCCCTCCTGCTGGAGGAGCAGGCACAGCCTTCCCTCAAACCCACCCTGGGTTTATTTTTAGGTGAGCCTCTCAGTGCAGGGGCCACACAGTCCCTGCCCCTTCCGTCACCCTGTGGGTGGGGGCTGCTGGTTGCTGCACCCCCACCTCACTAGGCTGTGTGGGGGTCTCAGTGAGCCTGTCCCCAGCCCGGGTGACACCAGGGGTTGCAGTCCCCCCACTGCCACCAGGGCCCTGATGAGCTGTGGCTAACGCTGTCCCTCTGTTTGCAGGTTTACGGTGCTCGCAGCTTGCCGAATCCTGCCTCAACGGGGGCAAGTGTGAAACTTTTCCCAACGGGACGGAGGTGTGCCAGTAAGTATGGAGCAGCCAGAGGATTTTCATCTCCCCCGACCAAAGTTATTGACATGCATGTTGACTTTGCTTTGAAGGCTCTGGATTTAATAGGGCAAGATGCGCTTTCTTTCCTTGAGTGGCAAGAATAACCTGCTTGTGTAGGAGTCACCGCGAGTTTGGCAGGATCGGGCTTTGTTCCTGGCTGGGTGGAAAAACATGGGCAAAGGGCCATGTTTTGCTGGTGTTAGCCTATGCAGACTGCCCTGATGATGGAGCAGGAGGTAGGGCCAGCCCGCGGCGCTCCTTGGACCGTCGGGTGGGGAGGGAGGCTGTCTGTCTGTCTGTCTTCCAGCTACTCCCTCCTGGCCCTGAAGCACTGCCTTTCAGTCCCTTGCACGCTGGCAGTTTGTGGGGTGACCAGTACATCTCCAATAAACACTCAAGAGAGGTTCCATCGTATGTCTCTGGCTGCTGGAGCTGCCCCAGCGGTGTCCGTGGGCCGATGAGGCATCACCAGGGGAGCAGGGCACCTCCTCCTGCAGCCCTGCCAGTGCTGGTGCCAAGCTGTGGTCTAGCCTGGCGTTCCTGGTGGGACCTGGCACCCAGGCTGGGGCTTTCTCCAAGCTGATTGTGGGGAAACGGATGTGTAAAGCGTTGGGACTCTTTGAAGGACCAACCGACCCACCGCAGCGACGGCCGATTCACTCCAGGCTCCCAGGGAACAATAACCGAGAGAAATGAATAAGACTCCAGCTCCCTTTTTAAAACTATTCCATAAAAGAAATGTGAATGGGCAAGGCTCTGTTTTCCGGCCAGATTTCCCCTCTGCCTGTTGAACATGGCCTGAGCTGAGAGCAGGCGGGGAGACGTTCCCACCCACCCCATATTTCCAAATAGGAAGTCCTCGGCGGAGGAACCTGAAGGCATTTCCAATCCCAACCTGTTGAATGGCAGTTTCCCTTGACAATGTGTGTTGCTTTTTTGCAAATCCGCCTGGGTGCCGTTGCTCTGCCCAGTAGCCGGGCACCTCCCGCCCCCTTCTCCAAGCTGAGCCCCCCAACCCTTTGGTGCAAATAAATCAGCAAATCAATCAGGCACATGAGCAATTTAATGGACAAAGGCTGGGTCCCTTTGTGAGGCACTAATGAATGCACGCCACTTTTTTTTGCACAGAAGCCCTTACCAACGCTTGACGCTCTAAATCTTGTTTTCTTTCATTCAAAGAGCGACAGCTGGGATTCGGTCGAAATTCGGCAGCTATTGTTAAGGGAGGCAGATTAATGCTGTGTGACTAATCATGTATGGCTTCCCAGAATGCCCAACCCTCCACCCCCTCCCCAACCTTACACCCCTCCTTTTCCTTGTGGTCATTCTTTCCTTTTTTTTTCTTAAGTCTCTGCAACTCCTGATTTACATTTCATGTGCAGATGGTGATGGAATCTAATTAGATCTGATGTGTGCGAGCTCTATTTGGAGAAGCCTCCAAAGTAGGCTTGGGGTGGCAGTTTTTTTTAAGAGAAAAAGCTAACTTTGAAGAACTTCTTGGTTGCTGGCTGTGAATAACCACCTCTCTCTTGGCTGCAGATGCTTTGTGAGTGTGTGTGAGTTACTTTGGAGCACAAGGTGTGTGCTCTGGGTGTGTTAAAGCTCTTGTCCCATGCAGGGCGATGTGGGCAGATATCGGAGGCACAGCCAGACTGAAAGAGGTGCAACTTCCCAAGTTATCTGATAGCAACTCGCAAAATCCTGGTTTTTCACTTTGTTTGAATATCTCTTGACGAGGAGTTTTGCTTCCAAGCTTCTTAAACAAAGCAGAGCCAAGAGCACAAGATACCAGACGCAGAAAAGCTTGGCACTGCCCTTTGGCGCCTGCGTGAAATGCACCATTTTGGCTGCTGGCCACATCTCTGCTCGGCCTGGCACTTAACAAAGTTTGGCCATAAAGCCCCTTTGTGCTGCCCCCACAAATCCAATTAGAAAGTGGAGTGAAATAAATAGCGTACGAGGGGGACGCTGCTCCAGAGGACGAGTGTCCCGGCGCTTGTGGCGGGAGAGAGCTCGTTGGGTTACGTGGAACCGACTCTGATAACTCCAACCCCGGGTTATCAGCCCTGTTAGGGAAAGGGAATCGCTGGTGCGAGACCAGGAGCTTTCTCTGCCTTTTATTATTTTACAGGGGTAGTTTGTAGGGTTCCAGGTGCCTTATCTTGCTTGTGCCTTTGCCAGGCAGCGCGGGGCACGCAGGGCTTTAATTGAATGGAGGGGACCAAGCATTGGATTGGAGGGCTTGCGACAGAAGCGCCCTAATTAAGCTCCTTTGGAGCTGCTTTCCCTCTTGGCAGGGTTATCCGGGTCTTTCAGCGCAGGAAGAGCAGCAGCAGAGTTTCGTGTGTCTTGCACAGACCCCAGCTGAAGGCACTGGGTGTTTCTGTCCCAGAGCTGGAGCTTTAGAAGGTCCAGTGTGGAGGTGGTGGCTGCTGCAGGGCTGGGGAGCTGTGGCATTCCAGAAAAGCCACTTGCCTCGGACTAAGGAATTTTCCCAGACTCAATGAGAAGGTTTTTCCAAGAGGTCGTTTTGACTTCTAGTGATAGCTCCTAATTAGACTGTTGGATAACTCTAGTTTTGACTGGCATCCCTGCAAATGAGTCGGGCTGATTTTAGCTCCCTGTGCCATGTGACATTTATTCCCAGGACCTCCCTTGCTCCGCTAGTTAAAAGCAGATGGCATTGAAAGAGGGCTGAGTTTCCAGCCCTGCTCCACCAGCCTCTCACCATTAAAGCCAGAGGAGCTGTGCCTGGGTTCTCCTCTTGCTCAGAGAAGCCAAAGAGATGGCAGAGGGAAGGAATAAGTTAAATTAATCACTGGGCTTGTGCTGAAAAGGGGGAAAAGTCGGTTTGGTAAAGTACTTCCTCTGTTTATGAATCAGCGCGGCGTTGTCGTTCAGCCAGGGCAATGGCTCCTGAGCTGGTGCCCATGGCCACCACCAGCTTCCACGGGCAGCCGGCCAGAAACACGGGAAGAAACATTCTGAGGGGGACCATAGCGGGAAGAGGTGATTATTTTAGCTCAAAACTCTTTCAGGAGACAACCAGGAAGGCAGAGGAGTGATGTGAGCCCCGCGAGTTTCTGTGCCCTTCAAGTTATTCAACTGCTCAGTCATTGTTATCTCATTGTAAAGGGCGGAAGTTTCCTTCTGGTTTGGTTTTTCTCATGTGCTTTAACCCAACGTTATTTCCATGAAATAATAACAAAGAAAAAATGCAGTCTCGGTGCTGGGGAGGAAGAGGGTGGAGTGTTGAACAATCAACCAGAGGAAGCTCTTAAAGAAGTAGACGAGCAGTGATTCAGCCATGTTGAGAACTCTCGATGGCTCTTTCAAGTCTGATCTCATTCTCGGAAAGAACAAGGTGGAAATGGGTGAGAGGGTAGATTAAAAATACAAAATTGTCACCTGTTGCGGATTCCACTGGAAGAGAAACTGAAGCCCAGCTGGTGAGGTCACTGGGACAGCAGTGGGGCTTTTAGCTCTTGTCTGAAAGAATCTGTTTGTATCTCTGCTCTCTGCAATGTTTCTTGACGGTTTTCAGTTGTCTCAGGTGGTCCCACTCGCTCCTGCTCTCTGGCCTTGGGATTTTTTGCTTGGGCTGAGGTTTTGTGCTTGGTTGTTCTCATGGCTTAGGTACCTGTGGTGGCCAGAGGGTTGTCCTGTGTGACCAGCATAGGAGGAGATTCCTCAGCAGGTCCTCAGCAGCACCCACAGCACAGAGATGAGCAGGAGAGATGGGGTGATGCAGAGGAGATCTGGGGCTCACAGTGATCTTCATCATCTGAGATTAGTGGGGTTATTCCCTACCAGGACCTCGAAGCTGTGTGATCACAGCATGGTTTGAGTTGAAAAGGACCTTTAAAGGTCATCTGCAATGAGCAGGGGCATCTTCAGTTTCCATGGTCTCAGGGTGTGAAGCAGCACACAGGGCTCTGCTCCCTGGGACTGGGGGTCACTCCGTTCGTGGTATTTGGTTTATTTTATTCCACCAAAATCTCTTCCATCTCAACACCTGACTCTCTGTCTTCCTTCCTGCTGGCAGCAGCAGCACGTCCATTTGTTCCAGCTGATACCTCACACCTGGCCTCACCTCCCAGGCTGTTATGGTTTATTGTATATAGCACGAGGGTGACACGTATAAGTCACTGCAGGACCAGGCTATTCACCAATTAAGGGCTCGGACAACATAATCAGGAGGCAGTTAGCAAGTTTTAAAATAACATTGTTTGGAAATTAACCTGCTTTTTCCAGGCCTGGAGGTGTGGTGACCCTCGTTTTGCTCGTGTTGCTTGGTGTCCCAAGTGGTAGCGGCGTGTGTACATGAGTGGAATGTGAAATTTATAGAGCATCAGTGTGTTTAACGAGGGAGTCGCCTCGGGGTGCACTTAGGGAGAGCTGGTGAGCTCTGGATCTGGATGGAGACTTCTCTGTGGTTAACATGCTGCCCAGGTGAAGGTTTTGCACTGTGTGTTGGGGCTGCAGAGTGGAAGAGCCTCTGGGATATAATTTAAAGCCCCCTGGGAAAGCAGACCTGTAGTGGGGTTTTGGTTGAGTCCTGCCTTCTTCCCAGTGACCAAAGGGGTGTTCAGGGTTCCCTGGCCCACTGAGGGCAATGTCCAGCCATCCTTGAGGGCTATGTCCAGCCATCCTTGAGGTCTTGCCAAGCTCCTGCTGCTGCCTGGGTTGGGGAGCACCAAGGGCCACTCGGGCTGCTCGCTCACCACTCCCCAAGCTGGGCCACTCCTGCAGCTCTTTGCTTGGTGTTCAGGGTTAGAAAGACCAGCAGTGATGGTTTGGGGTGATTCCAGTTTCTTCCCAAATGTTTTCATCTCATTGCATGCCCGTGGCACAGGGTGTTGAGCCCCACACCTGAAGGATGGTGCTGCACCACCCATCCCAGCAGCTGTGCCCAAATTCCATCAGTCCCTGATGCTGCCTTGCTGCATGGTGTCCTCATGAACCTGGATTTGCTGCAGCCAGAGTTCTGGAATAACCACAGAAACACTGCTTTGGTGCCGAGGTGGAATGCTGCATTTTTGATTTTTGGGTGTCTGAGTGTGGAGGCACTGAGGAGCAGAGAGGTGTGAGGCTCAGGCCCTGCTGACTGGACTTTGTAACACAGCTTGTGTGTGATGTTGGGAAGCCTTTGCAGCACCCTGCTGGTCCCAGTGACACCAGAGCATGGCAGCTCCCATGTGCCTCCCTGGAGAGCCCCAGGACAGTTAGGGATGCCCACCTGGGAGCTCCTCAGTGTTTAACATTTGGGTCTTGCTGGTAGAGCAGCTCAGTGCTGCTAACAGCTGAGCATCTGCCCAGGTGTGGTGGTGCCTGTTCACACCTGTACAGCCACTTCTGTACAGATCAGGTCCTCGCCTGTCACCTCCTCATGCTGGCAGCTACTCTGGAGGGAAGGGTTTATGGTACAGGACAGTGTTGGGGTTTCCACATATCTCAGTTAACAAGCAACACCCAATTTGCTGTTGGTTAATTGGGTTATCATGGAATTGTGGAATAGTTTAGGTTGAAAGGGACCTTAAACATCATCCCATTCCAGCCCCTGCCATGGGCAGAGACACTTTCCATGAGACCAGGTTGCCCCAAACCTTGTCCAGCCAGGCCTTGAACACTTCCAGGGATGGGAACCACAGCTTCTCTGGGCAACCTGATGATGCTGGAGGTTCCCATGGGTGTGAGACTTGCAGGAATAAAACCCATGTGAGGCATTGGAGATGGGGACAGATGTTTGGCTGGGTCATATAGGGAGCTCTGCTCCCAAAAAGAATGTTTTCAGGTGGAAGGAACCTACAGTGATCATGGAGTATGACTGATGGGGCAGCACTCATGCCCAGCACCTCACAAGCCAACCATGCTCAAAATCAGTTCTGTTTGGAATCATAGAATCACAGAATATCCTGAGCTGGAAAGAACCCACAAGGATGGTTGAGTCCAACTCCTGCCCTGCACAGAACAAGCCCAAAACCCCAGTGTGTGCCATGGGAGCAGGGTGCTGGTGAGAAGCGAGTTCGGGGTGTGCCTCCCTCGCACAGGAATAATTAATGTCTGCTTTAAGCTCTCACCCATCACGTCCTCCCCTTCCCCCCATGGCAGCCTGGAGTTAATATTGGAAAAGCCAGTTAAACAGTTAATGTTTAGGCCATGGTTATTAGGCTCTTGCACATTTCCAGCAAAGGGAGCCGAGTTGCATTTTAATGGGAAACTTTCATGCTCAGTCAAGTTGCAAAAATTTATTTGCGCCGAAGTCATTTTCTTTTAACAAGTTTTCACCCTAATTCCCTTCCCCAAAACCTGAATTTAATGGTATTTATATGGGAAATGGATTTATTAAGTTTTAATGATGCTATAACGTTGCCCTTATTTAATAGAAGGGGGCACCCTGCAGGCAAGTGGCCTGGTGGTGGTGGGCTGGGAGGGTTGGGTGCCAGGGGGGCACCCAGGGGTGGGGGAGCCTGGTGATTTGGACTTGATTTAAAGTCAGCATGGTTGAGAGTGGCAGTGCCAGGTTTGCTTCTGCACTCTGGGCTGTGCATGTTCAGTCCTCTGCTGATGTCAGGACTACCTGTGCCTGTCACACCTGTCCCCATGGAAAGGAGCCTTTGGCACTGTGGATTTTGGCTTTGTCAGCTGCTCTGTCCCATGTCAGTGGGGTGACAGGGACCCCAAGGGCCACACTCTCCCTGCTGGCATCGCTGCCTGGGGATTGAGCGTTTGTGAGTGTCCAGTGGTTTATTTTTAAGGAATTTTCTGCTGTCATGGAGGACAGCACGTCCCCAGCACTGCTGCCCCACTGGAGCATCCCTGCTCGGGGAGGATCAGGAGCAGACCTTCCCAAAGGCACTGTGGATGGCTAATCCATGTCTAGAGGAATGTGTCTGTCCGGTGGGATGTGCAGCACCGGCAGCTTTGGGGCGGGCTGGGAGAGTGACCCCGCGGGGGAGCAGCCCGGGAGGAGGGGGAGCTGTCCCCGGCCCCCAGCCCCTATTAAAATGTTAGACACAGACCTCCAAGTCAAAAGGCAGGGCGACAGACGGCCCTTTCACAGGGCCTGCTGCTCCCCACAAAAGGGGGGTTTCCAGGGGAGGGGGGCAGGAATGCGGGCTGCGGCCGGAGGGCAGAGCCGCCACCATTGTCCCTGCTCCCTCGGCGAGGGCGTCATGTTGACACAGGGATTTCTGCCGGCAAAAGGTGTCGGAGGCAGAGGCTTCCCTCCCTCCTCTCGCCGTTTCCTTGGTTAAACTCGGCAGCAGCAGAATTCCCGGGATGCAGATCTGGGAGCTGATACCCGCCTGCTCTGGGGTGTTTCACATCCCTCAGCGCATGCTTTCCAAGTGGGCCAGAGTTTTGTTGTTAATAACTATTTTTGGGCAAGGGAAAACCAGCAGCTCCGTGGCTGTGAGGTTGAGGGGAGCTGGATCCATCCTGTCTGGCCGTGACCACCTTTGCCCACTCCCCAAACATCCCATTCAGGAATTGCTCTGCCTTTGGGTTGGCTTTGTGCCACAGGGGCACCCGTGTGCTCTGCAAAACCCCCTCTCTCCTCCTTGTTTATAAATATCAGGGCTAAATTTAGCTTGTTTAAACTTTTGGTGGCTGTTCAGATCCTAATCGTAGGTTTTATGTTCGGGATTAGGCGAGTGGGATGGTGGGGTCACGAGTGGGAGTTTTCCATATTTGGCTCTGGGGTAGCGCAGTGTTTAGCCAAAACTTGGTTTGAGGGGGAAAGGGGAGAAAAGAAAGAGTCCATCATCACTTACTGAGATGGTGACACCGGGGTGTGTGTGTGCTGGAGCTCTGAGAGCACAGCAGAGTGAATTCAACCGGTACAGGCAGCAAGTGCTGGGTCCAGAGTGAGGGAAAACAGGCATTTACCCCAAAAGGGGTGGGGAGCGAAGAGTGACCTCAGGCACCAGCAGTGCTGGGCTGGTGGGCAGCCTGTGGAGGTAGAAACTCATCATCCCCCCCAAATTCTGATTTTTTTATTTTGCTGGCTTGAAGAATAAAACATCATTAAGGGGGAAAAGTTTACAAAAGAGGAATCAGAGCAGGGAGCAGTTGCAGGGAGTGCTCTCAGGTGCCACAGGTGCCATTCGAGTGTCTGATGGGCATCCCAGGCACCGTGGGTGCTTGCTGGGGTCCTGCCCCAGGAATGTCACATGGATGGGTGGTGGCACCATGTGTCAGCTTCATCCCAGGCTGTGTTCCCTGGGGATCCTCTGCTGGAAGCACATCCTTCATGTTCACCCCATAAATGCTCCAGCAAGAGGATGAGCAGAGTGAGCTGTGCTCCCACAAACAATGGGGCTGTGCAGCTTTACACCGGCAGAGGATATAAAAAACATCAACTGGGGAAAACAAATATTTCATAGCAGCCATTGTTGAGGGTGGGAATGAGGCAAGTTTTGTCTTGGGCTCTTCCTTCGACATCTTTCATGTTTATTGTGAATGAAGCTCCATTGAAAGGCAGCTCCTTCCCAGGTAGCCAGTTACCACCCGTGAATAGCCTGGCCACTCTGCTTAGTAATGGGATTATATTGTTTTTCATTACAATGGGAACTTTGATTCCCAAACTGTCCTGACTAATGTCTGCTTAAGAAACAAAGCCAATTTTTTTTCCTTCATAGGAGGAACAGGGCTCTAGCAGGTTTTTCCCCAGTCCTGTCCACGAGTATATCCAGCTTTGGGAATTCCTTTAGTTTCTCTCCAGATGAAAGTCTGAATCTTGAAATCTCAATTAGATGACTTGGGCTAGGTCAAAAATGAAATGGAACAAGAGAAAAAAAAAAACACATCAAAGACTTGGGATTGCAGTTTGCTTTTTTAATTAAACAAGAATGGAGATCTGCTCTTGCTTTATTAACCTGATGTCACTTGGAGTAACCTGCTGCTTTGCCAACCACCTCCCTGTGTGAAACTCTGCTTTTTTCCCAGGCTGGTGTCCCGGAGTGTTTAATAAAGCAGGACAAGGATGAGACTTCTTTAAAAAACCACCACTTAGGTCTTGTGCTGGGTTTTGGTCCTGGGAGCTCCGTCGTGGCTGCTGAAGGTTTCGGTGGGGCTGTGCCAGCACCAGGGCAGTTTTAGGGTGATCACCCAGCCTGGGTGCTCCACATGGCTGAGGGGAGCTCTGCCTTCATGCCTTGGCTCTCCTGGGAGCTGTGGGGAAGCCTTTGGATTCTTTACAGCCCCATGTGCCAGAAAGCAGTGAGCAAAGCTGCAGGTGAGGTGTGGTGAGCCCAGGCTAGCCATGGGGGGCTCAAACAGCCCCCCAGCCCCTGGCTGCCAGGGCAGAGGGAGCATCCACAGCCCTGTGTGCTCCAGGGAGCTCAGGGCAGCATCCAAAAGCATTCCCCATCTCCTTGCACCCATCTCCTTCTGCAGACTCTAGGTGATGCCAGGTGAGGAGGTGGGGGCAGAGAGCAGAGTGCTGAGGTCTGATTTCCCAGCAGGATTGTTTCCCAGACCTCCCTGCTTTCCCCTGGCTCCAGAGTGTGCTCCTGTGTCAGGACAGGATGTCTCCAAGGCAGGAAGCCATCCTGGAGACAGCAGAATGCACCTGTTGCTCCATGCATCATGGGAGGGATTTCTGGGGACTCAGGGGAATAAGATGGAGTAGGAAGCAGGTCTGTTCTCTCAGGGACATGGAGACATATCCCCAAGCACTGGCCTTTTCTCTGGTCAGACTGGAGCCAGGGGAGATCAGGGTTCCCTGGGCAGGCAGCGAGCAAACATGTCTTACGGGAAAGGGTGTAACTTCAGGAGAAAGCTGGGGTGTTGCTGCCAGGCTGTGCCAGGCAGGCAGCCACTGGCACAACTGGAAAGGTGACTCTTGTGCGTGGCTGCCTGAAGGAAAGCAGGCTCCCTGCTGCCTGAGCTCTGCAGCTGCTGGGGCTGGGGAAGGTGTGGGGCAGGAGTTGTGGTTCCCCTTGTCAGCCCAAGGATGACAGTTACCCCAAGGAGTGTGGGGACAGCAGGGTAGGGCTGTGTCACCACTTTGCACCTGGGAGCAGTGGCTGTGGGCTGTTGTGCAGCTCAGGGAGGCTCTCCTGTGGGTTGTTCCTCCTTCCCTCAGCTGTTGCCAGCAAGCATGTGAAATCTGAGTGTCCTGCTCACGTTTGGCCACTTGCTTCACTCCATGGGGTCCTGACCATGCTGGCACAGCCATCCGCAGGTCACGCAGCACATTTGCTGCTGCACAGGGCTCTGGGGGTGTGATGGTCCCTCGGGGGGACCCTCTGCAGCTCTCAAGGTACAGCTGTGATCCTGAATCTTCTCTGCGCTGGGGTGGCTCTGCCTGGGACTGTGGGGCTCACCTGACGTGGCTGTTCTGAGCCACAGGTACTCCAGAGCAGGAGCAGAGAGTGACATCCCCCAGCCCAGCTGCTCCCCAAGGTGGGACACCCTACAGCCAGCACCAGGGACAGTCCTGATCCCATTTGTCTCAAGTACCCCCAAAATGGTGCTCGAGTAAAGCCCTGAGCCTGCCCTGCTCAGCTTTCCCACGGTGCTCATACCTTGGGGAAAACAGCCACGGCTGTTTATGCTTCCAGCAGTTGAGGGTGAGGAAGAGGTTAGGTGATAGCAGAGCAGATAAGAGGCAGCCTGGATGTGGGGCCAGGGGCTGGGATGGGGCTCCCTGCCAGCCCCCTGTCCCCTCTGCAGTGTGGGGCTGGGACGGGCATGGGGGACATGGGGTGGGCATGGGGGACAATCCTTACCTGTGCTCCATTATACACCTGGTTTCCATTTTGCTTGTTGGGTTTTTTGGTACATTTTAAGCCCAGAGTGGGTTTTATCCAGCCCTGCCACAGTCTCGGGGTCCCTTGGGACAACATGCTGAGACCGGGCAGGAGAGCACGGGTGGTGTGAGCTGCGGGGTGATGCAGGCTGAGTCCCCACACCCAGGGCATCCTCTGGGACACCCCCTGCCCCCGGGCTGTGCATCCCAAATTCGGACAAAGCCCCCGTGCCGCCAGGCGGGAGCCGTGCCGGGGCGGGCTGGGCTGCGGCAGCGCCTGGGTGTCATCTGTGCCGGCCGTGGCAGATGGCAGCTTAGCGCAGAAAGGAAAACATTAGTCTTGGGTCAGAGGTCGCAGAAACATCTGCCTCGGGATGCTTTCAGTGCCCGCATTGCTGCGGAGGGACAAAACCTGTTGCTGGTGGGTTGGAGGAAAAGCCTTGCGCGCCGCGGGCGGGGATGGAGCGAACAAAGGGCTGGCAGCACCGGAGCCACACACAGGGAGCACCCAGAGCTCAAACCACGGGCTGGGGGGCTGGGATGGGCACCCCAACTCTGCTGGTGGGGCCGGGAGGTGCTGGAAGCTGGGGCAGCCCAGCAGGCAGAGGTGTGGAGCAGAGCTGAGGCAGCAGAGCTCCTTGGCTGTGATGCTCCTGCAGCTCATTCATGCTTTTGATTGTCTGATGTGCTGAGCTCTCCTGGAGCCTTGCTGGAATAGCTGCAGCGAGGAGCCACTGGTTGTAACTCCTGAAGGATGTGCAGCAGACACAACAAATGCACGTGCTGAGCAGAGCCAGATTTGGCCCAGGCTCGGTGCTGGGAGCAGAGTGGGAATTTGGGACTGCTGTTCTTGTTCCCAGGCTGTCCCCAGGGACTCGCTGTCTGACCTTGGACAAGGCCTTCTCCATCACCCTTCACATTGGCCGTGAATCATGCAGATTTATGGGCCGGCAGTGCTGTGCCTTATTAATCGTGTCCCCCTCACCACAGTTTGCACTCGGGTGCTCATTCCGAGGGGGAAGACACATCCCAGCCTGGTGCTGTGGGAATCCAGCTCCCAGCCTCTGCCTGACCCTCCGAAACAAAAAAAGCCACCGGGATGGCCGGCAGCCCCAGACACTTGAGGGTGTAAATCAGTGTGCTCACCCCTGCAAGGAGCACGTGTGGCACCTCCATCCACAGGGATGGGGACCAACTGCTGTCCCCTGTCCTGTCTGGTGCTTCAGCCCTTGGTGGAACACATCCCAGAAGTGTAGAGCTGTGAGATTTTCTGCTGGAATGGTGCTGGGAGAGGGAGCATTGTGTGTGGGAGCAGAGCTTGGCGATCACTGGGATCAGGATTGGGATGGGGATGCCTCATCCTCCATCACCGGCTCAAATGGAGCATTTGATGCCTCCTCAGCACGTTAATGAGTCAACGGAAACAGTGAGGGAGACACACCGGTATTTTTAGCCATTCCTGCCTGGTTTGGGAGCAGCTTGCACGTCACGCCTGGAGCTGGGAGTGTGACCACAGCAGGGCTTTCACAGAGGCTCCTCAGCCTTTCCCGGGCAGCTTGGCCACATTTCACCACCTCAAAGCCGCTTTCTAATGGCCCTCCTGAGCTGTTTTGATCCCGGAGCACCCGCCCTGTCCTCTGCCAGCACATATAGCTGTAATTAAAGCCGAGCTTTAATGTCTCCTATGCTAATTTCCATGAGCTGCTCGGGGTTTGGTTTGGGTAGCCATCCTTGGGAAATGCCAAAGGAAAAACCACAGGGTGATCTTCACCTGGCTGAGCCCTCAGGGACGTCTGCTCACCTGGAATCCCTGACACCACCGCATGGTTTTTACAGAAAATAAAGCTCAGCTCCCCGGGCTGAGCTTTAGGAGAGGATTTTTTGTCCCTGGAGAAATAGGTGGATGCACGGTGAGGTTGTAGCATGGCTGAGAGTTGAACTTAGCTCTGCTGAATCCAGCCTTTCCAGATCTGGAAAAGTAGAAAAATAACTACAACTTGGATTGCCCTGACTCTTCACTTGGTTTTTGATCTCTTGCTTTGCATGCGAGACTTGTCTCCAGGCTTTCCTCTGCAGCCAGGACTCCCTAAAGCTGCTGAGGTCGTGGGGCTTTGAAATGCAGCTCCAGTCTCTGTCTGAGTGAGCTCCAGGACCCGTGAAGGGAGGGAATGGTGAAATTTGTCCCGTGGCTTCATGCGCAGTTGGGAATGTGCTCCTCCCTGCTTGTCTCAGACGTGCTGTTGTGGACTGAGCAGGAATAGCTTCGTTCTGTGCAGAACCATCTAGAGATGATGCAGGAGCAGTGTAGAAGCTGCCAGGTGTGAGGGAGGAGGATGTCCTGTGCCCATCTCAGCCCTTCCAAGCTGAGCCCTTCCCTGCTGTATTCTCACATTGTGGCCATGAATCAGCTCCTAACACAAACAAATAGAAATTATTTTAAAAATAGTCTATCAGCGCCATGAAACTTGAGGGGTTTCCTGAAGCACAAGCCTGGAAAGCACCTGAGCAGCCCAGCCAGGGGAGAGGCAGCCCCCAACCTGGGCATGGCCTGTGACCCCAACCCGCCCTGTGCCTTCAGGCAGGGGCTTCCCTGTCCCTCAGGCTTCTTCTTCCAATCACTAATTAACCTCCTGGCTAATAACCATGCCCAGATTCGGGCTGGGCTCTGCTTTGCTTTCCCATCCGTGTGCTCAAACCCCCACTTGCCTGCGCTGGAATTGGAAACGGTCCGAAAACTAATTGGGTGGGAGGGTGTTGGGCAGGAACCCCAAATCCAGAGAGCCCTATCGGCCTCCTGCCGTGGCCTGGGATGCCGAGCATCCCCTCCCGGTCCCGGAGCACCGTGTCCCTTTCCCGGCTGCCCACGGCCGCAGCTTCCGCAGTGCTCAGTGCTTCCCGCGCTGCCACCCCAGCTCTTTGTCCAGCACCAAACTTTTTTTTTCCCTTCCCTTATTCCTATTTTTTTTTCCGCCTTTCCCTCTCCTCGGAGCCTCCCGTGCCTCTCCCCTGCCCGCCAGCCTCCTCGAGAGCGCGGCGGGGATTGTTTTAAGAAAAAAAGCGTGTGCGGTGCGGCGCACGGCGGTTTGGCCAGACGACTGCGCTCCGCCCGCGGCGTGCCTGTCCCCGCGGCTGTCCCCTCGCATGTTCCCCGCACAAAGAGCCCTTCTCAGGCGGCCCCAAGCTCCGCATTCCCCCGCTCGGGGCCGCGGCGCAGCCACCCAGAAGCGCCGTCGCCCCGCGGCCGCGGCGCCCGGGGCTCGGAGCCGCCGGCGAGCCGGGCATGGTCCGCGGGCGCCGGCAGCTGCTCTGCCTCATTAGGATGCACACCTGCTCCCCGCCGCCCTTTGTGTGCCGAGCAGATGCCCTGATTTATTATTATACACATTTTCTTTTTCATTTGGCCTGGATAATGCCGTCTCATTAACTCAAAATGTCTCCGAATCCTGACAAATTCTCACACAATCCCCAACAATGAAATCAGAATTGGGTTAAAAAAAAAAAAAAAGAAAGAAAAAAAAAAAAGTAGGGGAAGAGGAGGAGAGGGGGAGCGGGGCTGAAACGTGGTCTTGCTGCCGGCACGGCGTGGTGGATGCGGGCTGGGGTGGCTGAGGGTGGGGTTTGCTGGTTGTCCTTCACTGGAGGAGCCCCACGCTCTTGTATGGGGGGCTGCAGGTGAATCCTGTGCTCTGCAGTATTCCCTGGGAGCCCCCCTGGTCACCCCATTGCCACAGGAGCTTTGGAGGCTGTTTGTGAGGCTCGGGAATGCAGCATCCCAGCAGATCTGGTGGCAACAGGTGTCAGTGAGCACATGGTGCCCTGAGCCCGACCTGCCACAGCACCCTGGGGACCACAGGTCCACAGTGCCCGGGTGCCACTGCCTTCCCCACCCATCACCTCCAGCTGGGGATGCCTTACCCCGAGCTCCTGGCCACACAGGATCTATTTCTGCTCTCAAGGCCTGGTAGAAGTTCATGAGCTGAGCATGGTGTGCCTGTCGTGGTAGCATTGCCATCATGGTGTGGGACAGCAGTGTGCTGACATCTCACTCCTCCCATGCCCTGCTCACCGTGGCTGCTCAGCACAGCCCAGCCAGAGCAGAACATCCCCTTTGGAAGGGCTGTGATGTCAGCAGAGCTGGCTGGGGACAAAACCTGTGGTGGCATCGCGTGTTGCAGACATGATACAAGAGATGCCACCCGGGAGGGTTTGTGCCTCCTTGGGATCTTCTGGTGCCAGGTGCACAGCTTTGCTCTGTCCTCCCTTTCCCAGAGTGCCTTTCCCCCTCTGCAGGGTCTTGCCAGCCACACATCCTGCCCAGGCCCACCAGGATGGCTGGTGGGATTTGCCCTCGGGACATGTCCCTGTTGCCAGCCCCTGCTCCAGCCCAGGTGGCCAATGCTGACAGATGGTGAAGCTGGTGGTGACATCGGGGGTTCTTTTCCCAAGGCCCCCACGCAGAGGGGATGCAGCAGCCGGGGCCACTCGCCCTCCTTGGGCAGGGTTTGGCTTTGGGGAAGCACTCAGCTGACTGCGAGGAGCAGGAACGTGTCCCACCTGTTGCCAGCCAGTGCTGAGCCCCTGCTTAATTGCGTTTGAGTGATTAGGATGGAGGGAGGATAAAAATAGCCCTGGTGAAGCAGAGACCTGGGTGTGGGCAGGGAGCAGGGCTGTCCCCATGGATTTGGTGTGGGTATGAGGATGCTCCTCTTGCCTCCACCTTGTGCCCCTTGTGCCTCGATTTCCTCTTCAGCGAGGAGGGGAGGCAGAAGGATCTCCCTGCGATGAGACGCAGGATGTCAGCGCCGCAGCTGCGGTTGGGCAAGTCGGCACAGGCCCCTCCATGGGGGACGCCTTTGTTCCCAGCACCTTTCATCTTCCCAGCCCGGAGCAGCCGGGGCAGAGCCTCACCACCGCCAAACCTGACGTGCTGGGGTGCGGGGTCGGGCCGATCCCCGGGGCACCCGGTGTCCCCTAACCCCTCAGGGCCATCCCGCTGACGGTGTGTCTCACCCCTGCCAGGTGTAGCGGTGCCTACGTGGGCGAGAGGTGCCAGCTGCCCAACCCGTGCCTGAGCTCCCCCTGCAAGAACGCCGGCACCTGCACGGCCGTGGTGCGCGGCAGCACCGTGGATTACACCTGCGCCTGCCGCCTGGGCTTCACCGACGAGCTGTGCCTGACGCCCCGCGACAACGTGTGCCTCAGCAACCCCTGCCGCAACGGCGGCACCTGCGACCTGCTGACGCTCAGCGAGTACAAGTGCCGCTGCCCGCCCGGCTGGTCAGGTGAGGGATGGCACCTGGGGACATGGACAGGGTGGGAGGGACAGCCTGCCACAAAAGCTCTGTGGGTGGAGAGCAGCCTCTGGTTCTGGCTTCAGAGAGGTGGGGAGGATGGTCTGCAAACCCACGTTGGGGTTTGGGTGGGTCACAGCTGGGGGAAGTGTGACCCTCCTGCACCGTGGGGTTTGAGGTGAGGGAAATTGGTTACAACCAGTCCCAGATCCAGGTCTGCACCACACTGTAGATTGCTGCCACCGTGAGCCGAGCTGCTGTTTGCATCCTCACCCTCCTCCCTGCCCTCCCCAGGCAAAACCTGCCAGCAGGCTGACCCCTGTGCCTCCAACCCCTGTGCCAACGGGGGCCAGTGCGTGCCCTTCGAGGCGCACTACATCTGCCGCTGCACCGCCGGCTTCCACGGCGCCAACTGCAAGCAGGACGTCAACGAGTGCAACATCTCCCCGCCTGTCTGCAAGAACGGTGGCAGCTGCACCAACGAGGTGGGCACCTACCAGTGCTCCTGCAAGCCGGCCTACACTGGGCAGAACTGCGAGCACCTCTACGTGCCCTGCAACCCCTCGCCCTGCCAGAACGGGGGAACCTGCCGGCAGATTGGAGACACCACCTACGACTGCACCTGCCTGCCAGGTAGGGAGGAGAAGGGATTGGGGACCTTCTTGCGGCACTGTTGTCAACCCTAAATGAGCAGTGCCCAAATTTCCTGCAGGTTGTGACTCTGGGAGGGGCAAAACCCTCTGGCTGTGGGCTCGTTGTGCCTTTTGGGAAAACGTCAGGCAGTGATGCCCGACGAGGAGAGTTCATCTGGGGGCTTTATATACTTGGTGATTCACCAAAATAGCTCTTCCAAAACAACTGTTTGAGCAGAGGGCCCTATGCGGATGCTCATATTCCACAATAAGAGTGCCTTTTTCCGCTTTAGCTTAATCCACTTCCAGAATGGAATAATTAGCCCGGAATAGCTATTTTGGAAAGTTTCCGAGTGCGAATGGAGCTGGGGAAGGAAGACCCTCTGTGTGCTCGCTGCTGCTCCCTCCGGCAAGCACTGGAGCAACCCAGCAGGATTTACAGCCTCTGGCATGGAGGGCTCCTGTGGAGGGGCTTGGTATGGGCTGTCCTGGGAGCTCAGCACCCTGGAAGGGAGCTCAGCACCCTGGAAGGGAGCTTGGCACCCTGGAAGGGAGCTTGGCACCCTGGAAAGGAGCTTGGCACCCTGGAAGGGATCTTGGCACCCTGCAAACCCTAGAGAAGAACAGCAGCTGTGAAAGGGCTCCCTGACCCCTGCAAGCCCTTTCACTTCTGTCCTTGGACAGCAGGGCTGCAGTGCGGTCAGGGCAGGGAGCGGAAGGGACTGAGCAGCCCCACTCTCCCCCCATCCCTGGGTCAGCTGGAGAAATGAAACTGGAGTTTCAGCCCACAGCCATGCTCAGACCAGGCTGTGTTTGCTGGGATGAGTGCTGTTTCTCACCCCAGCCAGCCACTCTGGCCAGCTGTGGCAGATGTGGAGGGGATGCACCCTCCCTCACCCTGGGAAGGAAGCTGTGGGCAGCATTGTGATGCCTGAGGAGCCTCTTGTGGGATTGGTTTGATCCTCTGGTCACCCATAGCCCAGCAGTGGCCAGAGCAGGACAAGGGATGGGTGGCTTCTCTGCTCTGCACCCTGGGCAGGACTTGGATTGGAGGTTCCATCCTCTTCCCAAAGCTCTTGGCTGCAGTAACTCAGGAATCTCATGAACCACCCAGAAGAGAGAGAGCCCTGCAGGATCTCCTGCTTCACCTCCACCCCTGCTCACCCAGGCTGGAGCAAAGCTCCTGTCCTTAGGGACAGTGAGGTGTGAGGCTGACCGGGCAAGCAGTGCCAGGAAGGAAACCTTTCCTTCCAGGATGAGCTCCCGGGGGCAATACTCAGTTGGAGCAGCTTGGAGCCCTGTCCCGACTGCCGCAGGGATGGGCAGGTGGAGGTGGCAGGAGGAGCTGTGCTGGCCCTGCCCTGCCATCCTGCTGACGAGGCACTTTCCCTGAGTCGGGCACGGCGGGGTGAGGCATGGCCCTGGGGGAGATCCCTGCTCCCGGCAGGATCGGCGCTGTCACGCCCAGCTGCGGCTTGGTGAGCCTCTTCCAGAGATTTGCATCCTGCAGGAGCTGCCTCACCTCCCGTGGGGTGGCACAGCCTCTGCTCCGGGGGAACAGGGGGTCCCTCAGCACCTCCTCCATCCCACACACATCACCAGCCGTGGGCAGAGGCAGGAGGGACGGGGGGCTGTTCCTCATGATAAGGGGGTGATTGATAGGCTGGTATGTGGCACAGCAAACCTGGAACAATGTCCCCTTTTCATTCCCGGAGAGGCCTGGCCGTACCGGGTTTCTCCAAGTTAAACTAATCTCGTCTGTTTTATCGTGCCATCGCTGTAGAATGTAACCCTGAGTTTAAAGTAATTGCCGTACTAATTACTCGTTTGGATGGTTCAAAATGAGTTAATCCTGGTATCTGGGACATTGCGAGTTATTGCTGCTCAGGCTCCAGCTGTGTAAAAATGAGGTGCAAATCAATGTTATCTGCTCTGGACTCCTACTAGCAATCACAAAAAAATCATGGCTGCTCCTCATGTGATGGGGCTGGGGAGAGGAAAACATGGAGAGAGCAAGGGGAAAGGTCCCAGCTGGGGCAGGGTCTGGGGTCCCACAGTGGATGAGTCTGGGCACCCACTCCTTACCTGTGCAAGTGACATTTTGAGCTGCCTGTGCAGTAAGCAGTCTGGTCTGGACCTGCAGAATGCCCTGGGGAGTCTGGGGGAGCTGCAGATGGACACTGGCACTGTGGGCTGGCATTGCCATCCCAAACCCCACTCAGCAGGGTCAGGAGCTTTGGGGATCATACAGTAAATGCAGCTTTTAATACAGAAGTCAGTCAGAGGTGCCTTGGCAGATGTCCTGAGAAGGGCCTGGCTGCTTTTCTCCTGCTGCAGAGGCCAGGGGTGGCAGGGTTTCCACACTATCAGCTGGAGGAGATAACAAACCCAAGCAGGAGGTGGGCTGGGATGAGCCCACCGCCGTGTGGGGCAGAGGACTTGGATCCTCCCTGGGGGCAAGTGCTGCTGCTGAGGCTCTTTACAAGTGAAATTGAAAGCTGGTGATTCAGCACGGGGTGCCACAAGCCTCCGTGGGAGCAGCCCTGCTTCATTCCGGCTTGTGTGGAGTCAGATCCACCACTGCTCGGGGCAAATGACTCCAATGCTGGAGGCTCTGGCACCAGGGACAGCCTGCCCTGTGCACAGGGAGCTGCTGCCTGCCAGGCTCCAGCAGAGGTGGAATATGGATGAAGATGAAACCAGACAGCTCCTTCAAAGCCAGGCTGGGAGCACCTGGCACATAATAATGAACAACCTGCTGGTGGTGGGAGGCAGCGAGGGACAAGGTGGTGGCACAGCCAGGGGGTGAGTTGGCATCATGGCAGATGTCTCCTCTGTGCAGGGTTCACGGGTCAGAACTGTGAGGAGAACATCAATGACTGTCCAGGCAACAACTGCAAGAATGGGGGCACCTGCGTGGATGGCGTCAACACCTACAACTGCCAGTGCCCACCTGAGTGGACAGGTAATGCTGGGAGCGAGGGTGGCACAGGGCTGGGCTGGGAGGATCCTGTCTGGGGGGATGTCAGGCACAGTGTGGGCAGAGCTGTCCTGCTTCACATCGGGAGTGGGTCAGTGCCTGCTTCACGTGAGTGCCCTGTCCCCTGGCAGGTCAGTACTGCACTGAGGATGTGGACGAGTGCCAGCTGATGCCCAACGCCTGCCAGAACGGTGGCACCTGCCACAACAACCACGGCGGCTACAACTGTGTCTGTGTCAATGGCTGGACGGGCGAGGACTGCAGTGAGAACATTGATGACTGTGCCATGGCCGCCTGCTTCCACGGGGCCACCTGCCACGACCGGGTGGCCTCCTTCTACTGCGAGTGTCCCCACGGCCGCACAGGTGAGGCCCTGTCCCACCGTGTCCCCTGCCCTGTGTGTCCCCTGGCTCCCTGCTGCTGTCTTGGCTCGCAGTGACTCGTGTGCCCATCACCTTGACCTGCCTTGTGCTGCCCAGGTTTGCTGTGCCACCTGGATGACGCCTGCATCAGCAACCCCTGCAACGAGGGCTCCAACTGTGACACCAACCCCGTCAATGGCAAAGCCATCTGCACGTGTCCTTCGGGCTACATGGGGCCAGCCTGCAACCAGGACGTGGACGAGTGCTCACTGGGTGAGTGCTGGGACTGAGCTCCCTCGGGTGGCAGTGGCACAGCTGGGGAAGGCTCTGGCACAGCCAGCAGCAAGTCCTGAGAGCTATGGTTGTGTGTTGCAGGAGCCAACCCGTGTGAGCACGCAGGGAAGTGCATCAACACCCAAGGGTCCTTCCAGTGTCAGTGTCTGCAGGGCTACTCAGGCCCTCGCTGTGAGATCGATGTCAATGAATGCCTCTCCAACCCCTGCCAGAACGATGCCACCTGCCTGGACCAGATCGGGGAGTTCCAGTGCATCTGCATGCCTGGTGTGTGGGCAGCCCTGGGGACCCAGCCTGGGTGCTGGGGGTGGGTGGTGGGAGGGCTTTAGCTTGGTTTTGGGTTGGATGAACAGCTCCTGTGTGCCTGGGGACAGCACTGACAAGGAGCTTGGTAAAGATTGTGTGATCTCCTGTAGTGGTGGGGGGATGAGAAGTGAGGGTTGGGCACCATCAGCCCTGCCCTGGGCTGCTCCTCTTGCCAACCTTGCTGGCTGGGATCGAGTCAAAGCATATTGAGTGGGCAACCATGGAGCACCTTTTGCATCAGATCCCACCACGTGTAGAACAGCCTTTTAAATCTGGGGGGACCAGGTGTGCCCAGGTGTGCCACACCTGTCACGTGGTTGTGCCAGCCCTGTGCCGTGGTGCTGACAGTGCTGTGTCTCTCGGCAGGCTATGAGGGGGTTTACTGCGAGATCAACACGGATGAGTGTGCCAGCAGCCCCTGCCTGCACAACGGCAACTGCCTGGACAAGATCAACGAGTTCCACTGCGAGTGCCCCACTGGTACGTGGCATCCCTCCCACTGCCAGCATCCCTCCCACTGCCAGCATCCCTCCCACTGCCAGCATCCATCCCACTGCCAGCATCCATCCCACTGCCACCGTGGTGGAAACAAAGCCAGGCTGCATCCTGGCTCGAGCCAAGAACAGGCTCCTTAAATTTCATAGCCCTCTGAAACGGGGAGAGTGTAACGAGCACCTCTTGATGCTTTGGAGGAGGCTTCTCCAATTGCCATGAGGGGCTGAGCCCCGTGCAGGCGATGCTGCTCCAGCTCCGGCCCATGGGAGAGGGGAAGGAGGATTAAACCCCACGGCTTTGCACTTGAAAAGGCCCCTCTTTGGGAAGGAGGGCTGGGGGCTGGGGGGGCCGCACCAGCGGCTTTGAATGCGGTGTCAAAGTCACGGGGTGGAGCAGAGAATGGGGAGACGGTTAATCTGTGAAAGGAGGTTTTGAAGTTCAGAGACTTTGCTCCTCTAGAGATGTAAATAAGATGCTCTCAATGGTGGGTCGCAGCCCCGCATTCAGGGCCCCCAGCAGCCGTCCCCATGGAAACCCGGCGCCCCAGCCGGGATGCGGGGGGCCGGCGGGAGCGGGGCGGGGGGGCGCGATGGGAGCTGCCCGGCGGCACGGAGGGACCCTGGCGGGTCCGGCCGTGAGCAGGGACGTGACTTCTCCCTCCGTTCCAGGCTTCAACGGGCACCTGTGCCAGTTCGACATCGACGAGTGTGCCAGCACCCCCTGCAAGAATGGTGCCAAGTGCGTGGATGGCCCCAACACCTACAGCTGTGAGTGCACCGAAGGTGAGTGCATCCTGCATCCTGCATCCCAGGGGTTCTACTCCATGATGTGCCGTAAAACCACATTGACAAATCATAAAGTGCCCACCTCTCCAAGCACCTGCTGTGGCAGGTGGAACCATCCATCAGTCAGTCCCTGCTGATGTGACTCCTGCGGGGCAGGATGTCCCTTTCCCAGGCGCTGGCAGAGAAAGTCGATCTCTGGAGGCTGCTGGAGCCAGGTGTATCAATGCTGGCACTCCCTAGGTGTGGCCCCGCAGCAGCCGTCCCACCGTGCTCCCGCCCGCCGGGGCGGCAGCGAGGGGGAAGGCAGGAAGGAAGGAATAAAGCTGCCTCTATGGGGACGCAAGGTGCAGGGCCGCGGGGGCTCGCCGACCGAAACCCAAGGAGCAGTTGCACAAAATGATGACTTGAGCCCTGGTGGCAAACAGTGGCTCTTTTGTGGAGCAGCTCCCGCCAGAAATCTTCCAGCTGAATGGCCTCTAATTAGTGTCTTGCTAATGCCAAGCCCCGATGAAAAGCTGCTATGTGGGCTTGGCGGAGTCTAGTCAAAGCTGTACTTTGTCCTCGGCTCTCCACCCCCAAAGCCGGCGGGGAGGGAGCCGGCCAGGAGAATAGGAGCTGCCGGGGGGGTTATTATTCGGGGGTGCTTGCGGCCGGCCCCCCCGTGCGCTCCGGGACGAGCGCGGGGCCCCGCTCCAGCCGAGGCGGCTTTAATGCAGGTCATTGTGCCCCCCCGGGACAAAGCCCCTGGGCTGGGGGCTCACCAGCCCCTCTGCCAGCATGTTGGGGTGCTCCCTGCCTGCACCCCGCTCCTGGGGTCCCGGGGCTGATGGTGGGGCTGGTAAAGCCACCCCGGTGCACTGCCTCGCACCCTGATAGGGTGAGAAGGAGTGTCTCCCACCCTCACCCCGTGTTCCTCATGCTGACCCTGTGTCCCTCGTGCTGGTGGCAGGTTTCACGGGTGCTCACTGTGAGATTGACATCGATGAGTGCGACCCCGACCCGTGCCACTATGGCACCTGCAAGGACAGCATCGCCTCCTTCACCTGCCTCTGCCAGCCCGGCTACACGGGCCACCGCTGCGACATCAACATCAACGAGTGCCAGAGCCAGCCCTGCAAAAACGGGGGAACCTGCCAGGACAGGAACAACGCCTACAACTGCATCTGCCTCAAAGGGACCACGGGTGAGCGGGAGGGAACCCTCGGGGCTCCACGCGGGTCGGCAGTGCCGGTGTGGCATCCTGCTCCCATCCTCATCCCGGGGCAGGTTGGCCCTGGGCTGCCGCCAGCAGCCGCCCTGGTGCCGGGGCCAGCCTGGGGCATCCTGGGTGAGGGCGAGTTCTCCCGGTTTGGTGCCTGGTTCTGGCAGGAACCACACCCCAGCTGGGAGCTGCCCATGGCGGAGGCGCTTTGTTGTGGGGTGGTGGTGGCGGTTGGGGCTGCTTTGGCAAGGCTGGGGATCCTCTAACAACACCGCATCTTCCCTGGGACCCCCTAACAACACCCCTCTCCTCCCCAGGACCCAACTGTGAGATCAACCTGGACGACTGTGCCAGCAACCCCTGTGACTATGGCAAGTGCATTGACAAGATCAATGGCTACGAGTGTACCTGTGAGCCAGGATACACAGGTGAGAGCAGAGCCTCACACCCTGGGGACCTGTGGCCGCTGGTGCCTCACAAAACCAGGACGAGGGTGCAATAAGGAGGTTTTACACCCTCCAGCGCTCCTGCTTGTTCAGGAGGGTGACCCTGGCTCAGTCCGAAATCAAAGGGGTGTCTGGTGCCGCGAATTCGACTCCTGCTGCGCCCACTCCCATGGGTATCGGGTTGCTGCCTTGTCCGACTGGTTTGTTTGATCGCTGCTGGAAATGGTGGAGGGCTTTGATGGGAGCAGCCCTCACCCCTCCCTGCTTGCACAGCCCCTTGTCCTCGGGCCCGCCGGGAGCCGAAATAAAGCCTGGCTTTGTCGGCCACGGCAGGTAGGGTTACAGGCTGAAACCTCCTCCCTTTGGTATTCCCTCCTGGACCAAAGCAGCCCAGGGCACAGCCTCTTCCCAGTCAGGTTTAATGAAGGCAGGCAGGCGATGCAGGGTGTGAAGTCACCCTGCCTGCAGGGCAGCCTGCTCCTCTGCAAAGGACACACGTGTGTCCTGAGAGCCAAGCCTCCAGCAGACATTCCCTGGGTGGCTGGAGAGGGAATTGCCTGGTGGGTGCACTCATGCTGGGCGTCCTTATGGGGTAACTGCTCCTTGCTCCCCCTTTCCCAGGGCGCATGTGCAACATCAACATCGATGAGTGTGCCAGCAACCCCTGCCACAACGGGGGCACGTGCAAGGATGGCATCAATGGCTTCACCTGCCTCTGCCCCGAGGGCTTCCACGACCCCAAATGTCTGTCCGAAGTGAACGAGTGCAACAGCAACCCCTGCATCCATGGGAAATGCCACGATGGATTGAATGGGTAGGCTGGAGGGTGTAGAGGCTGCTGGGAGGCTGCAGGGACCAAAGGGTTTCCAACAAAGTCTGGGTTAGGGGAGGGTGAGCATCTGTCCCTTGAGTCTGTGCTTGTCCATGCTCTGGGCCAGTGCCATGAGATATTTCCCTGAAGGGACAGGATTTGCTGGATAAATGATGGCTGGTGTAGCCTGGAGGGCCAGGTCAGACCAGGTCTTTATGGCCCAATTTTTCCCCAAAGGTACAAGTGTGACTGTGACCCTGGCTGGAGTGGGACAAACTGTGACATTAATAACAACGAGTGTGAATCCAATCCCTGCATGAACGGTGGCACCTGCAAGGACATGACCAGTGGCTACATCTGCACCTGCAGGGAGGGCTTCAGCGGTAAGTGGGGGGTTGGATTGGATATTCTGAAAAATTTCTTCCTGGAAATGGTGGTCAGGCACTGGGACAAGCTGCCCAGGGAAGTGGGGGAGTCACCGTGATTGGAAGTGTTCAGAAGGGGTGTGGATGTGGCACTCAGAGACATGGTTGGACTTGATGATCTTAGAGAGCTTTTCCAGCATTAACAGTTCTGTGATTCCATGAGTCTAAGGGTGCAGCCAGGGATGCTGCAGAGGCCTGGGTGGGAGCTGTAGGGGGTGTTCCCATGATGCTGGGTGGGCTGGAGGTTTCATTTTGGGGACAGTGGAGCCCCAGGTGTGGCTGGGAGCTGTGGCAGAGCAGCAGACTGGGGACCTCCAGCAGAGCTGGGTGCTCCTGGCTGGAGCTGAGCACAGGCTGACTCAGGGCAATGGGTGTGTGGGCTGTTGTCATTGTCACCACATCCCCACTGTACCCTCAGCCCCCTGCCACCAGCACAACTCCATCACAGCTGTTTTTATCTATTTTTCCTGACACAGGCCCCAACTGCCAAACCAATATCAACGAATGTGCTTCCAACCCCTGCCTGAACCAGGGCACGTGCATCGATGACGTTGCTGGCTACACCTGCAACTGCCTCCTGCCCTACACAGGTGAGGGGAGCACCCTAGCCCCACCATGGCCCTGGGGAGTTTCTTCTTCACCTATGGCATCAAACTTCTTCCCCAGCATGTGCAGTGAGCTGGCACTAAGCATTTAGGCTTCCCTCACACTGCCCTGCCGAGGTGCTGCCCATGGCTGCAGCTCCACCTCTGACAGCTGGAGGAAACTTTCAGGAGCTTTGGGACGCTGCCAGCCACAGCTTCCTCCCTCCTCCTCCTCTTCCTCCTCCTCCTCCTCCTGGAGGGCCCCAGGGCAGTGGCTGGGGGGTAGGAGCACCCAGGGGCCACCCCACTCACACCCCACTGCCCGGGGGGGTCAGCAGTGCTGGTGGCCCCATTCCTCAGCCATGATGCTCGTGCTGGAAAAAGCAATCCGAGGCCGAGGGGCTGGGGGATTCTGCTGAGCCAATTCCTGTTTGCCGGCCCTGTGCTTCCGCTCGCGCAGCCCAGCACAATTGCAGGAAGCCATGAGCTGTTTCCTGCCCTTGCCAGTGGCCATAGAAACCCCTGGGGGGGACGGGGACTGGGCAGGCAGGGAGGGGAAGGCTCTGGAAAATAGCAAAGGCCAGTTCAGGAGATATTGGCTGACAGGGAAGATAAGGGTTTGGAGGGAACGTGTCCCTTGGCTGGACGTAAACAGGAAAAGCAGCGGAGAGGGAAGGGGGAGGGAGTGCAAGGGGGAAAAGACACCCTGAGCAGCACTTCCCTGCCAAAGGAAGTGTGCAGTGCTTTAATGCAGCCCAGATAGCCAGAGCTTAAAAATTTATGGGGATCTGGGGTCATGGGTGACTAGGAATGGAGGAGACAGCCCCAGCTGGGCTGCCCTGGGGTGGTGGGGAGGTCCAGAGCCATCCCCAGACTGGCAGCAGCACAGGGCAGGGGACAGGGGTAGCAGGGTCTTGGGCCACCTGCCCTTTTGGAGGGTCTCAGTGGGTGCTTGTGCCTGTGCAGGAGCCACCTGTGAGGACGTGCTGGCCCCCTGTGCTGGCAGCCCCTGCAAGAATGGCGGCGAGTGTCAGGAGTCGGAGGACTACAAGAGCTTCTCCTGCAGTTGCCCACCTGGCTGGCAAGGTACGGGCATGGCCCTTTTGGGGGTTAGACCACCCTGCTCCCCTCAGGGAGGGAGAGGCAGAGGGGAGGGAGCCAGGCCTCTGGGAGGGTGCAGACCTGCCCCACGGCTCAGCCAGGCAGATGGGATGTGACCATTGCCTGCATCTTGATGCCAGCAGTGCCCAAGATGCCATTGTCACCCCTGGGGCTTTCACCAGCATCCCCAGCCCACTCAGTCCCTGTCCTGCTGTGTCCCCAGGTCAGACCTGTGAGATTGACATCAATGAGTGTGTGAAGAGCCCCTGCCGGAATGGGGCCACATGCCAGAACACCAACGGGAGCTACCGCTGCGCCTGCCGCACCGGCTTCTCCGGCCGCAACTGCGACACCGACATCGACGACTGCAAGCCCAGTAAGAGCAGGGGCTGCTCCCCAGCCTGCTCCCAGCCCAGCCCTGAGCCTCATCACCCTTCCTGGGGCTGGGATTCTCCTCCCCATGCGTGGACCAGCCCTGGCTGCCACTGTCGCCTGGGCTGTGCTGTGAGACCTGCTTGGCTTTTGGGCCACCTCATGCATGTCTTTGTTGAGCTGTGACAGTCCAAGGCTAGATGGGAGTGGGAGGAAGGAGGTTGGGGGAAAATGTGTCCCATGGGTTCTCCTAGTGCCCAGTCTCCTAGTGGGGCTGGTCTGGCTTCTGCCCAGTCCATGGGTTCCATTCCTCCACGTGGCCAGGGAACATATGTGGGGATAGTGCTGTGGGGCTGCTGCACCAGAGCTGGACCCCATCACATCTTCACATGCACATCCCTCTTCTCCAGATCCATGCCACAATGGTGGCTCCTGCTCCGATGGCATTGGCACATTCTTCTGCGAGTGCCTGGCTGGTTTCCGTGGGCCCAAGTGCGAGGAGGACATCAATGAGTGTGCCAGCAACCCCTGCAAGAACGGGGCCAACTGCACCGACTGCGTCAACAGCTACACCTGCACCTGCCCCTCCGGCTTCAGCGGCATCCACTGTGAGAACAACACCCCTGACTGCACGGAGAGGTACAGTCCTGCCAGCTGGGACAAGGGCTGAGGTCCCTGTGCTGCCCCACAGCCCTGGGTTGGTGTGGGGGAGCTTTGATGTTGAGCACGACCAGCGGTGACTCACTGGGGTGTGATGTCTGTGTCCCCAGCTCCTGCTTCAACGGTGGCACCTGTGTGGATGGCATCAACACCTTCACCTGCGTCTGCCTGCCTGGCTTCACAGGCAGCTACTGCGAGCACAACATCAACGAGTGTGACTCCAAGCCGTGCCTGAACGGGGGCACGTGCCAGGACAGCTATGGGACATACAAGTGCACCTGTCCCCAGGGATACACCGGGCTCAACTGCCAGGTACAGGAAGCTTGGGTCCCTCTGTGGCTGCTGCTGTGGGGATCTGGGGGTCACTGCAGTCTCCACTCCTGCACAAGTCCTGCTGGGTCCTGACCCTCATCTCCTGCTCTCCTCCCCCAGAACCTGGTGCGTTGGTGTGACTCCTCTCCCTGCAAAAATGGAGGCAAGTGCTGGCAGACCAGCAACCTGTACCACTGCGAGTGCAATAGTGGCTGGACAGGGCTCTACTGCGATGTCCCCAGCGTGTCCTGCGAGGTGGCCGCCAAGCAGCAAGGTAAGGCCCTGCCACGTGTACAGAGCCAGGCTGGCATCCCCAGATGTCCTCTGTGCTGAGCACTGAGCAGGGACATGCTCTGTTCTCTTAGTGGTGATCTGTGGCACAGAGTGACTTCGAGGATTGCTCTAGCATGCAGCCCTGAGGCTGTGATCCCCTGTGAGATGTGCGGTGGCCACAACATTGCTGTGTGGTATGTGGGTGTCACCAAGGTCCCCACATCTCACTCTTCTCTCCCTCACAGGTATCGATGTAGCACACCTCTGCAGGAACTCAGGGCTCTGTGTAGACACTGGCAACACTCATTTCTGCCGCTGCCAAGCTGGCTACACCGGCAGCTACTGTGAGGAGCAGGTGGACGAGTGCTCCCCCAACCCTTGCCAAAATGGAGCCACCTGCACAGACTACCTGGGAGGCTACTCCTGCGAGGTGGGTGCCTGGGGGGCAGGAATTCCCAGAGAAAAAGCCCCAGTTACTGCCTTTCTGCTGCCCAAGATATTGCCTTTGGGTGCAATGCCCCTTTACCAAGTTGAAGGCCGTGGTGGTGGCTGTGCTCCTGCAGCCATGTGGGAATGGAGAGAACCTCTCTGATATTTCCCCTCTTTCCTCCTTACAGTGTGTGGCTGGTTATCATGGAGTTAACTGCTCAGAGGAGATCAATGAGTGCTTGTCCCACCCGTGCCAGAATGGAGGAACCTGCATCGATCTCATCAATACCTACAAATGCTCCTGCCCCAGAGGAACTCAAGGTAAATTAATTCCCCAGGCTGGGGCATTAGTGGGCTGAGCACAGATATCCTTGGATTCTGCTCATTAGCTGCTCAGGCTGGCAGCAGCAAGCGCGGCGGGCGAGGTTTATGTTTGCTCGCGGGCTTAGCCATCAAGGCCACGCTGCCTTGGCCACGTGGTGCCGTGTCCCTCCTGCCCGAGAGGTGGCTCAGGCTGCCACTGACGTGGCCAGGCTCAGCCCCTTGGCAGGGAAGGCTCACACGAGGTACAAGCAGGCCCCCCGATACTGTTTGATGAGCTGTGTGGGTTGTTCCCCCATCTCTCTAGGGGTGCACTGTGAGATCAATGTGGATGACTGCAGCCCTTTCTTTGATCCTGTCACCCTGGGGCCCAAGTGCTTTAACAATGGCAAGTGCAAGGATCGGGTAGGTGGCTACAGCTGCATCTGCCCCCCTGGCTTTGTAGGGGAGCGCTGCGAGGGAGATGTCAACGAGTGCCTGTCCAACCCCTGCGACGCCCGCGGCACCCAGAACTGCGTGCAGCGGGTCAACGACTACAAATGCGAGTGCCGACCGGGCTATGCGGGTGAGCGCTGCATCCCCCTGCTCACAGGGTCCAGCCTGCAGCCCCCAGCCCCTCCAGGCATCCCTGCACGCCTTCTTCTGCTCCTCACATGCTCCTCTCCCTCGCAGGCCGTCGCTGTGACACCGTGGTGGATGGGTGCAAAGGCAAACCCTGCAGGAATGGTGGAACCTGTGCTGTTGCCAGCAACACCGGCCGTGGCTTCATCTGCAAGTGTCCCCCGGTAGGTGCCTGCTCCTCTGCAGCTCTGAGCAGGGCTGGGCATGGGCATGAGGAGTGGTCAAGAGGCCAGTTTAACCCCTGAGGATTCCCCAGCTGGGATAGGCAGGGATAGGTATGGATGGGAGGATGCTTTGCTGTGGGTGCATCAATAAACACACACCCTCAAGGACACTGGGATAGGGTCAGGGAGAAGGTGGCTCAGGCCTGAAGGTACCACACACAGTTCTGTAGGACAGGCTGAATGTTGTTTGCACCACACAAAGTGGGGCAGGCAACTATGGAGAAGAGCTCCCATCACTTTGAGCGCATGCTCTAATGGGATTTACATTCGAGATTATTCTTGCCCATCACCAGTTTTAAAGGGTGAGTTTTAGTTTCCCAGAACTTATGTGTGTTAATGCTGCTCATAGGACAGCACCAGTGATTCTGACTCCCTTTTTTCTGTCCCCTCCCCAGGGATTCGTGGGTGCTACCTGCGAGAACGACTCCCGCACCTGTGGGAACCTGCACTGCCTGAACGGTGGCACCTGCATCTCCATCCACAAGAGCTCCAAGTGCATGTGCACGCCAGCTTTCACAGGCCCTGAGTGCCAATACCCGGCCAGCAGCCCCTGCACCTCCAACCCCTGCTACAACGGGGGCACCTGCGAGTTCTTCAGCGACGCCTCGCCCTACTACCGCTGCAACTGCCCCGCCAACTTCAACGGCCTCAACTGCCACATCCTTGACTTTGACTTCCAGGGGGGCATCGGGCAGGACATCATCCCCCCCAAAATCGAGGAGAAGTGCGAGATCGCGGTGTGCGCGGGGTATGCTGGCAACAAGATCTGTGATGGGAAATGCAACAACCACGCCTGCGGCTGGGATGGGGGAGACTGCTCCCTCAATTTCAATGATCCCTGGAAGAACTGCTCCCAGTCTCTGCAGTGCTGGAAGTATTTCAATGATGGCAAGTGTGACTCTCAGTGCAACAATGCTGGCTGCCTCTACGATGGGTTTGACTGCCAGAAATATGAGGGGCAGTGCAAGTAAGTGACTTCTTTAAAACCTTCTCATTTCAAAACCCATGACCTCTGTGGTGACCCTCTGATCCTTCTGATTGCAAATGGTAAAACTCCTCAATTCAGGCCTGCTGTTCACTCCCAGCATTCTGTTCTGCTGCCTGGGGGGCTGCAATTCAAGCAACCACATTTCTCTGTGGTCTTTCTGAATTTATATCCACTTGGAAGCTCTCTGGGTTTGACTCATTGCAGATGGTTTCCCTGTCCTTCCTTGTGTCACTCCATAGAAGTGAATTCTCCAACTCACAGCAGTAAGACTGTGAGATTCAAGGCAGGGAGACCCCAGATGGAAGAGCAGCCAGGAAACATGATGATGTTAACATCCAAGCATTTCCCAAACATTGTCTTTGGCAGCAGCAGGAACTTAGTCCCAGATTCCTGGACCAGCTCTGGTGTTAGTAACTATTCTGTGCCCCCATGCCTTCTCTGAGTCACAGTAATTTGGCCCTTTTTCTTTTATAATTTAACAGCTGCTCTCTCACCTTCAGAGGTGAATGCTTCACTGTGCTGCATGACACGGCTGCTTCCTATATAAACTGGTTTAGTGTCTGTCAGGGAGAAGAATATTTATACAAAAGTGGGGTCCCTGTGGACCACCACTGTTTTTGTCAGCAGATAGGTGTTATTTGCAATACTTGGTCTAATTCTTCTGGTCTAATTCTTTTTCTTCCTCCTCCCAGCCCTCTGTATGACCAGTACTGCAAGGATCACTTCTCAGATGGTCACTGCGACCAGGGCTGCAACAATTTTGAGTGCGAGTGGGATGGTCTGGACTGTGCAAACAACATGCCAGAGAAGCTGGCAGATGGCACCCTGGTGGTGGTGGTCCTCATCACCCCCGAGAACCTGAAGAACAACTCCTTCAACTTCCTGAGGGAGCTGAGCCGCGTGCTGCACACCAACGTGGTCTTCAAGAAGAACCCCAAGGGGGAGTATATGATCTTCCCATACTATGGCAATGAGGAGGAGCTGAAAAAACATTACATCAAGAGGTCCACGGAGGACTGGTCAGATATGTCCAGTGCTGTCATCAACAAAGTGAAGAGCAGCCTCTACTCCAGGTCTGGCAGGAGGCAGAAGAGGGAGCTTGACCAGATGGACATCAGAGGGTAGGAGGGTTCCATTTTCTCTGAGCAGCACTTGCTTTGTGTGTCGATAATAGTAACACGCTAGGAAGGGAAGGATGTAGGCCAGATAATTGTATTTAGATGTTGCTTTCTGTGTGAACAGAAACCGGATTTTGCTCTCATGTGGGAAAATGGAGTGATCATTCAGGAATCCTGATACAATGCTGCTCCAACTCTCACGATTGAAGGAGTCCTGTGCATTGTTGGGAGCCAGGGCTGGGCTGGGTGGGACCTGGAAGCAGAGGTTGGCCTGACCGACTGTCTGACTTCAGGAAGTCATTAAGCTAAGCCTCATTTTCTCCCTGGGAAATGCTTTCTAGAGCTTTGTTGTAAAACTCAATTACTGCAATCTGTGTTTGGAGATCTTTGGTGTAAACATACACATCTAACCTGCTCCCTCTCCAAGGACTCAATCAAAAACCACTGAAAGCAAAGGAGTTAGAGCAGTGAAACTGATGTGAGAAGATCTGAAGGCTCCCAAACAGCATTATTTAAGATACTGTAGTGTCTGGGTAATTTTAAAACATCATGAAGCAGAGACTCCCTTCCATTGCTGTAGATAAAGAGCTGGATTTTACAGCATTCACTGAGGCAAATCCAACAGACCATGAGTGTGAGCTGCAGTGTTTGGGCCACAGGGAAGCAAGGAGATGAGTTCCCACCTTCTAATTCCCACTGATGGGGGTTAAAGAGGGAAGGGAGACGGGGCTCACCTGTGTCCTCAGTGTGGTCATCACTCCCTGTTCCTTATTGACTCTTCCCTCTCACAGATCCATCGTCTACTTGGAAATTGATAACCGCCAGTGCATCCAGTCATCTTCCCAGTGCTTCCAGAGTGCCACCGATGTGGCAGCGTTCCTGGGAGCCTTGGCCTCCCTTGGCAACCTCAACATACCCTACAAAATAGAAGCTGTTAAAAGTAAGTTTGGCTGGCCAGCTGGGGAGGAGAAACAGCCAAAACTTTCCAGCCTTCCCCGAGTTCAGTTATCTGTCAATTGGCTGTGTTTGAGCACAGTCTGGTTTTAATAACCTCACATATTTTTTTTTCCCCTTTATGTCTTTTCTTAAAAATATTGCAGACCCACTTTATTATTTTTGCTTATTCCAGGTTTTATTTCAAAATCATTATCACTCTAAAAGTTATTAAAAAAAGAAAAAGAAAAGAAAACCCAAGCAGCTCCAATCAATCAGTGACATGCAAGGAGTTGAAGTTTGTATCTTGAAAATCCCCCTAAATCCTTTTGTCTTAACAGCTCAATGCAAGCGCAATGATTTGAAGTTTGCTAATCCTTTTCCTTAAAGGAGAAAAAAGTGAAGCTGTCTCCTGGTGCAGCCTGCCTTGTGCAGCCGAGAATTTGCCGATAGTTTGCAATTCTGATTAATAGCGTATAAAATGACCTTATTTTGGGGAGTTGGGGGGGGGGGGCTGATTTAGATCAGACTTAGGTACCTCTATTAACTAATTTTCCTTCATTTCCACTCCGTCCCTGGTTTGCTATGCAGCTTAATGTCTCAGCATCTCGTTGTGCCCCACTGTTTTGTAGGTGAAACAGCTGAGCCCACGAAGAACTCCCAGCTGTATCCTATGTACGTGGTGGTGGCTGCACTGGTCTTGGTCGCCTTCATCGGACTGGGAGTGCTGGTGTCTCGCAAGCGGCGCAGGGAGCATGGGCAGCTTTGGTTCCCTGAAGGCTTCAAAGTGACAGAGTCGAGCAAGAAGAAGCGACGGGAACCCCTTGGGGAGGATTCTGTTGGACTGAAGTGAGTAATTTGCTTGCTAACCCGATGACACGGCGTTTTGTTCTCTGTTGGTGTGGCAGGGAGGAGAAAAGTCAGGGGTCTGAGAGTTCTGCATGGGGAAAAAACACAGTGTTCCGTCTGATTCATGCTCTGTAATCTGTTTGCACTTGGTAAAAAATGAAATGCAACCTTAGGGGAACTCCTGAAAATTGGTTGATTCTTCTTTCAGTTTGTGCATGTACACAGACATGGTCCATCACAAACAGTTCCTGCAGAGGAGATAACTTTTTGTATGGTTTTATTTTTAAAGACCCCTCAAAAATGCTTCAGATGGCACGCTGATGGATGACAACCAGAATGAGTGGGGTGATGAGGAGACTTTGGACACCAAGAAGTTCAGGGTAAGCTCTCTGCCACATTCCCTCCCTGTGCTGCAGGCAGTCGCTCCCAGGTTTGTCACAGAAGGAGCAGAGGGACCCTTGGGTCCCTCATTGCTACTCCCACCTCCTGTGACAAACACACACCTTGGAGACTCCCAGAGCTTCTTCCCAGGCTGGAGCTCAGCCCAGGGTGCTTTTCTGGGAGCTCATTCCCTGCTGTTCCCCTCAGTTCGAGGAGCAGGCGATGCTGCCCGACACGGATGACCAGACGGACCACAGGCAGTGGACCCAGCAGCACCTGGATGCGGCTGACCTGCGCATTTCCTCCATGGCCCCTACCCCTCCACAGGGGGAAATCGATGCTGACTGCATGGATGTCAACGTCAGAGGGCCGGGTAAGGACCCCTTGCACTTCTGCATTGGCTGTCAGCTCATGTCAAACCCTCCCTCAGCCCCTGCAGAGGAGCAGTCCTGCCTGTCCCTTGCTGGTGCAGAGTCACTGCTGCATGTTCTGCACCTCAGGGTTGCTGTTGTGTGTGATTTAGAGAGAGACCCTGTCACATTTTGCTTTCCATGAGAGCTCTTTTGTTCCATCACTGAGATGGAAATTACAGAAATACCTACTAAATCACCCAGGTTATCTCTCAGTTACTACTATATTCCTCTCCTCCCACCCAGCTGTACATTTCACAGTCTTCCTTCCAGGTTTTCAACAACAGTTAATAGGTTTTTAAATTCTTACACTTGGTCTTCCCCATGCCTGTGAAATTGTCCTCTGAAATAAGGTATTTACCATACTCAATTTGCTTTGAGCAGCCTTCCTTACAAGCTGCACCCTAAATGGTGCATGTGCAAACGAGCAGATGAAATAGGGAAAGCAGTGAGTGGTGAGATACCACTAAGGAATTTCAGATCCATATCAGAGGAAGGATATTCGTGTTTGATGTTCAGAACTACTCAGGAACTCAGTCTTGTTGCACCCAGGAGAATAAGCATCTATCGCAGACAGAGCATCCGGCTGAGCCTCCTGCATTACAGAGGGTAAAAATCCTTTTTTTCCCCTGGTTCCCCTGTGCTTTCAGATGGCTTCACCCCCCTCATGATCGCCTCGTGCAGCGGAGGAGGGCTGGAAACTGGCAACAGCGAGGAGGAGGACGATGCTCCCGCCGTCATCTCGGACTTCATCTACCAGGGCGCCAGCCTGCACAACCAGACTGACCGCACCGGTGAGACTGCCCTGCACCTGGCGGCCAGGTACTCCCGCTCGGACGCTGCCAAGCGCCTGCTGGAGGCCAGCGCTGATGCCAACATCCAGGACAACATGGGCCGGACGCCTCTCCACGCCGCCGTCTCTGCCGATGCCCAAGGAGTCTTCCAGGTAATGGATCCCTTGGCTGCTGGTTTGGGGGGTTTTTGGGGGGAAATAGCTGTGCTGTGTGAAGCAACTTATCACCTGGGCAAGCTGTGGGGTGACAGTGTTAAAAAATGAAGCCCCTGTTGTCTTGGGGCACAGCAAAGGAGCAACCCCACAGTAGCACCCCTGGACTGGGAGCAGAACTGGAGAGATGGACCTTTGGAAAGGTTGATCTTTGAATGATGATGCCCTTTGGAAAGGGCAGTGCAAGTCCTGAGACCTGGATACCTGGAGGTCCTTGCTGTCTGTGCCTCCTAACATTTGTTTTTCCTCTGCTTTGGCTCTTCTTGTGGCAGATCCTGATTAGGAACAGGGCAACAGACCTGGATGCCCGAATGCATGATGGCACCACCCCTCTGATCCTGGCTGCTCGCTTGGCTGTGGAGGGAATGCTGGACGACCTCATCAACTGCCATGCTGATGTCAATGCTGTGGATGATTTAGGTACTGAGGCAGCCAAAACACCATTCCCTTCAGACATGGGACTGAAGGGCTGCTTGCTGCTGATTTCAGCACTCGTTAATGTGTGTTGTATTTCATGGTTTTCCTCCCTAGGCAAGTCAGCCTTGCACTGGGCAGCTGCTGTGAATAATGTTGAAGCTGCAATGGTCCTCCTGAAGAATGGTGCCAATAAGGACATGCAGAATAATAAGGTAAGATCTCCTAGGCTGATATATGCAAGGGGAGAGCCATTATGGGAGTCTGTTAAAGAGCAATTTCTGCCTAAAATACAAATGTCTGGCACTGAGAGTCTGATTTGATTGTTCTGCTGTGAATGAATTTGTTGGATTTAGCTCAAAGGAGCACTGGGATTTGGTTGTAGGGGTGGTGTTGAGGGGCTGTGCAGTGCTTGGTGGGCAGTTTGGTACAGTGTCTTTGTGGCCACCCCCAGCATGTTCTGGGTCACTTGTAGGGTTCCTGGTTTGGGATCAGTACAAGGACATGGCTCAGCAGAGTAGGAAAATTCAGGAGTAATCCCTCACCGGAGGAGAGTTGATGGCAGACCATCTCTGCCACCCAACGACATGCAGTTTGGCGTGGAGCTCAGGGCAATGAGAACCTCTGATTCAACCCTAACCAAACATTGCTGGCTTTCCAGGAGGAGACCCCACTATTCCTGGCAGCCAGAGAAGGGAGCTATGAAACCGCCAAGGTCCTGCTGGACCATTTTGCCAACCGGGACATCACGGACCACATGGACCGCCTGCCGCGGGACATCGCCCAGGAGCGCATGCACCACGACATCGTCAGGCTGCTGGATGAGTACAACCTGGTGAGGAGCCCACCACTGCACAACGGCCCTCTGGGGGCACCCACCCTGTCCCCCCCGCTCTGCTCCCCCAACAGCTACATCGGCAACCTCAAACCCGCCGTCCAGGGCAAGAAGGCCAGGAAGCCGAGCACCAAGGGGCTGAGCTGCAATGGCAAGGATGCCAAAGACCTCAAAGCCCGGAGGAAAAAGTCCCAAGATGGGAAAGGGTGTCTGCTTGACAACTCCAGCGTGTTGTCGCCGGTGGACTCCCTGGAGTCGCCCCACGGGTACCTGTCAGACGTGGCCTCTCCCCCGCTGATGACCTCTCCCTTCCAGCAGTCACCTTCCATGCCTCTGAACCACCTGCCAGGCATGCCCGACGCCCACCTGAGCATCAACCACCTCAACATGGCGGGCAAGCAGGATATGGCCATGGGCAGCTCCAGCAGGATGGGCTTCGACTCGGTGCCACCACGCCTGTCCCACCTGCCCGTGTCTAGCCCCAGCACGGCCATGAGCAGTGCCCCCATGAGCTTCTCGGTGGGCGGCGCGGCCGGGCTGAACGGGCAGTGCGACTGGCTGACCCGGCTGCAGAACGGCATGGTGCAGGGCCAGTACAACCCCCTGAGGGGCAACCTGCAGCCCGGGGGGCACCAGCAGCCCCAGAACCTGCAGCACGGCATGATGACCTCCCTGCACAACGGGCTGCCCACCACCAGCTTGTCGCAGATGATGAGCTACCAGGCCATGCCCAGCACCCGGCTGGCGTCGCAGCCGCACCTGATGCAGAGCCAGCAGCTCCAGCAGATGCAGCAGCAGCAGCTGCAGCAGCCCAGCCTGCAGCCGCAGCAGCAGCAGCCGCAGCAGCCCCAGCAGCAGCCAGCACCGCAGCAGCAGCAGCACCACAACCCCAGCTCCAACGGGAGTGCCCACATGGGCCAGAATTTCCTGGGCACGGAGCTGAACCAGCCCGAGCTGCAGCCGGTGAGCAGCAGCGCCATGGCCGTGCACACCATCCTGCCGCAGGATTCCCAGATGCTGCCCACCTCCCTGCCCTCCTCCCTCGCCCAGCCCATGACCACCACGCAGTTCCTGACCCCACCTTCCCAGCACAGTTATTCCTCCCCCTTGGACAACACGCCCAGCCACCAGCTCCAGGTGCCCGACCACCCTTTCCTCACGCCGTCTCCGGAGTCGCCGGACCAGTGGTCCAGCTCGTCTCCTCACTCCAACGTGTCCGACTGGTCCGAGGGCATCTCCAGCCCTCCCACGAGTATGCAGTCACAGATGGGACACATCCCCGAGCCCTTCAAGTGAAAAAAGGTGTTTTAGAGACGCTCTGTGGGAGCCAGAAGCTCGAGGGAGATTTTTTTTAAAAAGGACGTTGGATGCTTTTATTAAAGGATCCTTTTTAAATATGTTTTTATAAGAAAAAAAAAAAGAAAGAAAAGAAAAAGACAGATTAATTCCTTTTTTTTTTTTTTAGTATTTATTTATGTACTTTTTATTTGACATGAGAACACTGCCTTTTTATTTATATGTTCTATTGTTAAGGACTCAATGTGGGACACCAGTAGTGTTTTGAGAAATCAACAAATTAGGTTTTTATAGGACGTTCTCTTTTGTTTGGGGGGGATTCATTGTGTTTGATTTGAGAGGAAATGTTTATGTAAAGCTATAAGCAACGATTTGTGATTCTGAAATGCCATTAATTTATTTTTTTTCTCTTTCAACTCAGAAAGGGAGGTGAGAAAGAAGAGGGGAAGGTAAAATTGACTAAAAATACCACTCCTTAAGGGGAAAAAAATTTAAGTATGGACAAATTTTTTAAATGTACTTTAAAATGCTTCCTTTGCTGTTATATGAGAGGACATTTTATGGTACCAGTCATGAATCTTTGTTTAAATTTCAGTATTATATAGTTGTACATTTGCCTTGATAATAGAAATTTTTGTTCTCTCTTGTTTTTATATATATAAAAATATATATATTTAAATGATTTTTATGATCTTAAAAAAAAAAAAAAAGAAAATCAGGATTATAGACCTGTAAGAACAGTTTGTAAGCTAAAAACAAAATACAACTACAAAACATGAATACTGTCCCCCATCAAAAAGAAGTGTATTTACCAAACTTCCAAGAGAGCAAGCCCATAACTATGGAGTATATACACAAAGGAGACTTAATTTTACTTTTAATATCTTTACTGGTTTCGGTTTTTTTTTTTATTGTTTGTTTTCGTGTTTGCCTTTGAGTAACTGTTTAAGAAATAAATGCCAATATAAACTTTGTTAAACCACATCCTTATTTTAAGGATGGCCTGCCTATTTTTAGAAAGAAGGTGTGTCTGGTGGTGCAGACACCCTGAGTGAGATTACAAAGCATTATCACACTGCCAGCCCCACGTGCTCTGGCAGAACCCTCACTGGGTGCCCAGTGGGATGTGCTGCTGGTTTTGGTGGGAGGCTGGACTGGCCAGACTGGAGGGCGAAAGGGACAGCACAGCTGTGCTGTGAAACGTTGACATTTTGTTCTGTGACGTTAGCCTGGAGTGATGCATCTTTTTTTATATTGATGTGCACTCTTTCTGTGTATCATGTAAAATATAGTATAAGCCTGTGGCAGATTTAATTGTTTGTAAATATGTTTTTTGGGTTTTTTTTTTTTTTATTCAAGAAAAGGTGGATTTTGTTTCAAAAATCTAAATGAGCAAGTCTTAAATATATCATAAATATATCACCTTGTAGAGGTGTTGGAATATCACTCACTCGGGTGCAAAAGCAAGCAGACACCCTAAGACTAGATAATGTGTATGGGACAGGCAGATAGAGAGCAGTTAATCAAGAAAACCTAAGAAAAGGGTTCCTTTTCCTCATTCCTTTCTATTAGAACACCAAATAAAATGGATATTTCTCAAGGCACGGCGCCTTGCTGAGCACTCATCTTAGTTAACATTTCAGACCATTGTTATTGTGACACGCCTAATATGAGTGATAAAAACATCACGTGGTGTTGAATCTTCCTATGTTTTATAAACTAGAGTGTAGTTTAAGAAAAGATATCTTCTGTAATAAAGTTATCTACATGCAAAGTTGTAGTTTGCAAAAATGATGTATTTTTTTTGGTTAACTGATTTGCAATAAATGATGCTTCTGGGCATCTAGATTTTACTAAAACTGGAACTTGGTGTTTTTGTTAGGGGTCAGTTGGATTCTGGATTTGACACCTGCTGTCTTTCAGGGCTGCTTCTTGCACAGAGGGCTGGAGCTTCCCAGCACTTTGTTCTCTGTGTGAAAACTCAGATAACAGCTTTGGACAATGGAAATTTCTCTTTAATTTCTGCTAAACTCTCACTGATTTGAGACACCTGAGCAAGGCAGGAGGGGCTCTGCCCAGGGAGCCTCTTACCTGTGCTGGGAGTGCTCTGATATCCTCAGGCCAAGATAGAAAAGGGGAAACATGGGAAAATTGTTTTTAAGAACATCCCTCACGCATCTTCAAAGTGCTGCACAACTTTGCTTTCTGGTAATTATTTTTGGCTGGCACAGAGTGGGACTGGGAAGCCACCAGACCAGGAACAGCAGCAGCAGAGGGACAGTTTTCCTTGTGTCACTGCAGGCACAAACCACCCAGAAATGTCTGCTGCCCCTGCTGTACTCAAGATTTATAAGGTAATTTAATTTTATTTAATTCTTTCTCTACCCCACAGGGATTCAGTAGTGCAAATGCAGCTGCAAAGTCCCCAAATAACTGGATATAAATAGCGAAGCCGTTGACCTCCTCCCAAATCACATAAGCCTGGAATGCTGGTATTTTCCACTCCGTGGCTGGGGAGGGAGAGGGCATGTGTGAGCATGGACTTGGTATCCAGTCCCAGAGAGATCCAGGGCCACCAAACACTTGCTGTACAACTGGTCTGCTTTCTGTGCCACCCACAGCAGGGAAATGCACCTTCAGAGGTCAGGGAGGTGACATTCCAGGGTGCACTCCTCCAAACCCCATGGAAAGGGATATTTTAACCGAGGACAAACCCCTCTTCCCCCTCCAAAATGTGTCACCAGCGAGGATTCAACACCATCCTGGAGTTGAGCTTCCCAAAATGTGGGTTCCCCCTGCCTGTGTCTGCCTGCATCCCATCTGGAATGCCCTAAATGAAGTGTGTCTGCCTCCAGCGTGACTCACACACGAGCTGCTCACCAATCCCACACAGCCCAGCCTTCCAGGCTTCTCCCACACATTCCCATCCCAGCACTCCTGCCCCTGGCTGGGTGTAAGCCCAGTGCCCCCAGTGGGGCTGGGAGAAACTCACCCCAAAGTGAGGAGGCATCAGAAAGATCCCTTCCTGTCTGCTCCAGCGCACAACAGCCAAGTCACTCACGGGCAAGGCAGAAATTTGGCTTGGAATAGATTAAAAAAAGGGTTTGTGAGGACATGCAGAACAACGTGACATGGCAAGAGGTAACACACGTGGCTCGATCAACAAGATGGGGTGCAGAGTGTGGGATTTTCCACGAGGAATGGTCAGAGGGACAGGATGAGGAAAGAGAGGGCTAAATACTACAGAAAGAAGCAAATTAATAGATACTAATTAATTTGCCACAAGGTAATTCAAACTAGAAGTCAGTTAAGGTTTTATAAGTAGTAGAGGATAAAGGATGCAAAAATTGGGTTTTAAGTCTTTAGCCCCTAATGATTCTTATATTTATGAAGGCAAAAATCTCCCTGTCCAGAAGAATCTGTCTTCCCACACCAACCAGCCCACGTTGTCCAGCCACAAGCTCATCTTCCCCTCGTGTGGGTAAATACATTTTAAAGATATTGGGAGCTGAATTTCGAGCTCTCCCATTAGCAGAACATGCCGAGGAGTGAGTGGATCGTGGCAAGCGTGGCTGTTTCAGCATTCCAGGTGAAAAAGGCTGAGAAGCACGAAAATCACATCCCACGCCAGGGAAGGGTTGAGGAGTGTTTGCGTAAAACAAGATTAGCACCGGCTATTGCCACGGCAGGTATGTCGGTGCTCTGAGGAATCCCTGCACCTGAACGATTTGTTTACATGCTGGAGGGCTTGTTTTTTTCACTCTTTGTTTTCATTATTCCTGCTCAATTAGATGGGACGTTTGGAAACTGCTACTCTGTATTGCTTCTCCCTCCAGGCTGTTGGTGTTTGCTCAAAAAGTTGCTAGCAGCTGCTCCAGCCCTGATTGAGGAGTTGTTGCTGCAGCTGAAATCAACCCCTGAAGAATGTACGGAAGGAGCCACATTCAGCTCGGGTTTAGCCTCACTCGGATCACACAGGGGTTAATGTGGTTGGGGCAGTCTGAATAATCACAGCAACTGAATGAGTAAATAAATTAAACTCGGCTTGTCCGGTTGGCCAACGTGATATAGAATAATGGTAAGGGACACAGAAACTCTCCTTTAGCATTTTCTCTGTTTCCAAACTCAAAGAATGAGCCTTTTCATAGCAAGATCCTGGGGCAAGGTTGGGTTTATGGTTGTGTGCAACCTGAAGACTGAATGAATTACCAGAAAAAGGTGAGTATTGTCTGTGTTGTACCCCAGGTGAGCTGAGGAACAGAAGCTGTGGCTGCCCCTGGATCCCTGGAAGTGTCCAAGGCCAGGCTGGACAGGGCTTGGAGCAGCCTGGGATAGTGGAAGGTGTCCCTGCCCATGGTAGGGGGTGGAATTTGATTATTTTTAAGGTCCCTTCCAAACCAGGCTGTGATTCCATGAAGCAGGAGAGAAGGACTCACACTGTCCTCCCTGGCAAAGGTTTTCATTTATAATGGGTCATCCAAGTCCAGAACTACTGCTGAGTACAGAAGATAATTTGAAAAGCTTCAGGATAAAAAAGGATCGAATGCTTTAATGTGACAGTTCTTTATAATCACGTTTTTATCAGCAGAACAGCAAAGGTGAGATCCCATTGTTAGTGTTTGCATCGTGTACCTGTGCATAGGAGGGTTAAATATGTAACATAAATACCTAACTATAGACACAGAATGTGAGCTATTGATGGTATTTAGCACTCAAAAAGCCAATCCGGCTAATTAAAACCATGTTTCCTCAGATTACACCTGTTGGGGGAACTATCAAGGGAGAACCAGGGTTTTATCTGCAACTCATGCCTGCGCAGGGAAATTGTATTTGACAGGCTGGTTTATAAGAATGTTCCTACAAAAGAGGGAGATGAAAGGCACTTAAAAATCACAGCGCTGCCTCTGGTTCCCACACCAGCATCAAAGTGCTGCTTCCCCTGCTTGGACAGGGCTTTGAGGATATTCCCCTGCTTTAATGATCAAGCGGGCAGGAACAGCTCTTGCACTGATAACGACCCTTGATTAAGATGTTTGTTTAGGTGGTTGTATTTTCCTCTGTATTTTCCTCGTTGTTGGGTGCAGTGTGACAACATCAGCGAGGTGAATGGCAGATATTCTGCTGGTGCTGGAACAGAGAAAACCCTTTAAACCCTTTAAAAAACGTAGTCTTTGTGGAAAATAGAGTGCAAGTCAAAAAGCCACGAAGCTGGTGAAGGGGCTGGAGGACCAGGAGAGGCTGGGGGAGCTGGGAAGGAGCTCAGCCTGGAGCAAAGGGGCTCAGGGGTGATTTTCTGGCTCTGCACAGCTGCTGACAGGAGGATGGACACAGAAGGATGGACACAGGTGAGGTTGGGTTGTGCTGCCAAGAACAAGGACAGGATGAGAGGAAACGGCCTCGAGCTGTGCCAGGGGAGGTTTAGATCGAATATTTGGGGAAAATTCATCGCAGAAAGGCTGGTTAAGCTCTGGAACAGTGCTGGCATCGCCATCCCTGGAGGTGTCCGAAGGCAGGTGGATGTGGCACTTGGGGACGGTTTTTAGTGGTGAACACGGTACTCGGTAACCTTAGAGGGCTTTTCCAGCCTTGAGGATCCTGGGATTCGTTTCGGATTCTGATGCTTTCGGACACGTGCACTCCCGCCTTCCCCAATTAATGTGTCTTTACTAATTAACTCCCCACGGAGGTGCAGGACAGGACCGCGCTCTGCAGCGAGTCACAGCTTACTGTGTGAGCCAGAATTTCATTTCCTTCTCTCTGTAAACACGGGTTTTTCATGTCCAGCAGCCCGGGTCAGTCCCCGACCCTCGATGGGGAGCAGCTCTCCGGGACAAGCACCGCAGCGGCGGAGCTCTGACCCGCCCTGGCGGCAGCCAGCGCCACTGCACCCGCACCGGGCACTCGGGGGGATCGCGGCCGCCACGGGACCGCGCTCCGCCAAACCCCGGCCGGGCAGCGAGACCGCGGCGGCACCGGGAAGGCAGCGGGACGAGGCGCCCCGAACGGGACTCGAACCCGTGACCTTGGGTCGCGCCGCCGCCCCAGCCGGGACTCGAACCCGCGGCCCCTCCCGCCCCCGTTCCTCGCCCAGGTGCCGCCGAACAGCGACGCGGCCGGGTGCGCGCGACGCCGTGACGTCATCGCGCGCCGCGCCGTGACACGTCGGCGGCGGCGGCGGAACCCCGAGCCGGATGTGCCAAGATGGCGGCGGCGGCCGGTGCTGGGCCCGGGGCCGGGAGCGGCGGCGCTGCCCGCGCCCGCTGCTGAGGGGCCTCGGCCGGCCCGGGGGCTGCCAGGTACCGCGGGGCGCGCCCGGAGGGAGGGCCGTGGGTCCCGGGTGGGCTGCGTGAGGAGCGCCGGGCCTGAGGTGCGGGCCCCGGTGCTCTCCCCGCCGTGCCTCACGGTGGGCCCGGGGCTGTGGCAGCGCGGGGAGTCGGCGGGTCCCGCAGCCCGGGCTCGGCCCTGGCCCCGGCTGGGGCGGGCTGTGGTGCCACAAGGAGGGGCGAGGGCGCTGCGGCAGTCCGGGGGTTTTCCCGCAGGGTTTGGGTTGCTCGGGGGGTTTCCGTGGGGCGGTGGGACGGGAACACGCTGCGGGGCTCCGGAGGTGATTCCGTGCCGTGTGGGAGGAGAAAGTACCGTCTGATGTTGGCTGTCACGTATTCCTGTGACAGCACAGCGCTGGTCCAGGTCAGGGTTGTTTTTCCGAGCTGTCAGGTGCCACAGGTCTGTGCAACTGGTGCTGACTCAGGAGAGCAGCTGCTGGGGGAAGAGCTGGTGGTCAGGCTCCTTTCAGAATAAATGGGAACGCTTTGTGCTGCTTCCGTGCTTTTGATTGCCAAAGAGCTGGTCTCACGGAGTCACAGAATGGTTTGGGTTGGAAGGGGCCTTCAAGATTATCTAATCTCACCCCTTGTCATGGGCAGGGACACCTTCCACTGTCCCAGGGTGCTCCAAGCTCTGTCCAGCCTGGCCTTGGACACTGCCAGGGATCCAGGGACAGACACAGCTTATCAGGGCAATCTGTGCTAGGATTCCCCACCATCACAGGGAAGGATTTCTTCCTGATACCTCATTAAACCTGCCCTCGGTCAGTTTAAAGCTATTCCTCCTTGCCCTGCTGTTACATTTTCACTGAATAGCATCTGTAACTCTGGTTGCTGTTTAGGAATAGCCCGGTAGGAATCTGTCAGGAGCATGAAAATGTACAGTGAGTTCAATCTGTCACCCACATGTGTGCAGATATGCAGCTGTCTGTCTACATGAGATAAAGCTGAAAAAGTAGTGTTGGATTTTAAAGCTGCAAATCTCATTTTTTTCAGCTGTTCCTGTATTTGAGATTGCAGTAGGGTTTTTTTTTTTGTCACTTTGTTCTTATTAGGAATCTGTGTATATCAACATATTATTTATTGTTTGGTTCATGCATATGTGAGAATGAGAGTTAAGATTAGTCTTCTGTAACCTGATTTGTGATCTTACTTACTCTGTTTAAGAGTAATTTATTTAGATAGGATTAATTTAATAACAAACTCCCATCAAAGACATTATTTCTTTATATATGAAGCTATAGAGCTCGTCAGGTGAATTTAATTTTATTGCATTGTCTAGAGAGTTTTAATCTTTTGTTTCCTCTTTGGTTTTGTTTTTTTGGTGCCCCTGGAAACACCTTCTGCAATTGTTACTCCTGATGACTAATGTTTAGCAGGCTGCTCTGCTTTATCAATTAATAAACCAGCTGAAAGCTAAGAACTTCCAAACTAGATAAAGCAGAGATGGATTGCTCTTAACTTGCATATTTATTTCCAAATTCCTTAAAATCAGCATTTCTGTTAATCCTGGATGAGGCACAAAGGAGGGTCAGTAGCACTGAGTTATCTTTTGTTTAAATTACCTGACATGGGCACGTTCATTTCATTTGGACTCAGTTCCTCAAACCTTGCTTGGTTTTACTACCTGTGCAGTCTGTTAATATTAACTTTGCTTCTGAGGAAGCTGATCCCTTGTATTGAACCTCTGTCATGCACCATCAAAGATCCTGGTAGAGGAATGACAGGTTCTGCCTTAAAGTAGGACTTTACACTTATTTTAATTAGCTAATTACTGGTACCGGCTGTTACAAAAATATGGCAAAGTATTAGGATTTTTTTAATGAGACACTGCAAGGAGTAAAGTCCACATTAGAAATTTGGAAGTGGGTATTTAAGTTGGCTTTTGTGCTCAGCTGTGTTTCAGAAACAACTTTTCTATGAAAAGCAGAACCATTTAGTAGACACCAGTATTTTGTTCTGTGAAGTTTGTGCTTCCTAGGACGTAACTGCCTTGGCAGATGGTTTAATTAGCTTTTTTTTCTCCCCAGTCCAAAGTCTGTTGCATAAACCCACGATTTTATTTGGAGGGGAGAGAGGAGTTTAGAAAGTCTGGTTAATACAGCAGACAACACAATGAAAAAGAGATGGAGATGCCCAGAACAGCCAGAGGTTCCTTAAGTGTGTGGAAATTGGGATGGGTGTTCAGGCAGGGTTTCCTGGCAACGTGGTTGGCAGCAAGGTTGGTAAACATGGCCAGCTGGAAAACCTTCACCTCAGCATTGTAATAAGAGAAAAGATTGCAAAGTCCTAAAACCATTTTGTGAGCATTCCTTGATGGAAGTCAGCAGCTGTGTTTTAAAAAGAATGGTGAAAGCACGTGCAGGTAATGGATGAAAGTGATGGAGCTTTAATGCTTCTCTTGAAGTCTGGTTTGTGTTGTCCTTCCCATCTTAATAAAATACACATTATGAAGCTTAATTGAAGCTTCATATGGATAGAGGGGAGAAATTGAGAGTTTCTGTTGTCTCTGAAAGAGGGACCTGAATTATACTTTGGGCTGTTGGAGAGATTTTTCTTTAGGTGCTGATGTCCACCTAAAGTCTGTGTGCTGTGGTACTGCCAGTGTGCTTTTTATTGGAATTTTTAAATTATAAATCTTTATGGAAAACATGTAGTTGTGCAGTGTTCATTCGATATGTATTTTTGATAACTAGAAACCAGAAGTGTTTTCCATTTGAACTTCTCTATAGCTATTAAGATTTTGTCCTGATTACAAACATCTGACTTTTCTGGCTTCCTGTTTCATTACTCTAACTGACAAGATGCTGAATCTTAAAAGAACTCCAATAAAAGAACTGCACAGCTTTTTTCTTTCATAAACAGAAGTGCATCTGGTATGGAGCAATTGCTGTGGGTACTTCACTCTGCATATTGTAAACAATATTTGTTGTGTACCATGAGAAAACAGGATTATCATATGTTGCTAAGGCTTCACTCAGCTCCACTGGACAAGTATTGATGAATTCCTCTGGTTTTGTCAGCCTTCACCCTCCCCAGATTGTTAAGAGGTGATAGAATTGAAAAAGACACCCTGATGAGTTGACTGAACTTCCTGTGTACCAGATTCCCGACTGGTATTGTTTGGAGTTGGAGTTGGATTACTTCCGAGCGTGTCCTTTCCACCCTGAAATGCAGCTGTAACCCTGATACTGTGCCAAAGTCCCTCTGGTGTTAAAGTGAGAATGGTCATTGTTAAGTCAGGGAGTTGGTTGTTTTTCTCTCCTTAAATGGCAGTTTTACTGTGCAACATTCATCTAGAAGAGACAGTATTTGTGATGAAAATCCAATTGCCTTTCTAAAAATAAATAACAATACTGTGCCACACAGTGTTTGCTTGGCTAAACCAAAAGTGGACTGTTGAGGATGATAACATCTGATGAATTCCTTTTTGGGATGCTTCTCATCTTACCTGTGAAAAGTTCTATTCACATGGAGCACCAGTGCACCAGGGCTGAAGATCACCTCTAACAGAATTAGATAATGACTTCTCAGCTCTTCATAATTAAATTGAGCAGGGCATGGTGCTGCAGGCTCTGTTCCAGGCTGGTTGCTGTCCTGTCTGTGATGAATGTATCTGGGAAATGTAACAGTGGGATACCATTGGAGGGTTTAACACTAGTACAGGTCTGAACTGCATTTAGTTACTCTTACTTGGATGTATTTGTTTATAGAATTGTGAAATAATGTGCATTGATACCACACAGCCTTACACTTCATTAATGCTGGACTCAGATTTAGAAATACAATGTTTTGAGTCAGTTTCTTACATGTTGTGGGGAAAAGGGAGATTTTCCACTTCAAATTCTTTGAGTGATTTTGTTTCTAAAACAGAAGTTGCTGCATGTATTGTGAGAAAGAGAACTGACTTATCACCTGTGTTGTCTCAGCAGGGCAGAAGAAGAAATCTCTCTGCTGCATCCACGGCCAGTTTGTCACCGTGTGACCCTGCCACAAGGCCACCATGCAGCAGCCACCCCAGCCTGTCCCTGCAGGAGCAGCTCCTCCTCCTCCCGCCGGCGTGGCTCGGAACATGTACTGGAGGAACAGCCCGCTCAGCAAACGAGCCAACGCCGCAGCTGCCCCGGTGCAGCCCGTGACAGACCCGTTTGCCTTCGGCAGGCAAACCCCCCAGGGCTCCCCGTTAGATAATCCAGCCAAGGGCAATGCACTGGCGTTCCCACAGCCAGCCCTAATGCATCCGCCGCCCTCCCATGCTGGGGACAATCCTCACGGACCACACACGTCTCTGTCAGCTCCCGTGTCTCAAGCAGGGATAAGCACCAGTACGTTTTCTAATGTTCCAGTTCCTTCTCCGTCCCCGGGGTATGTTATAAATAGTGCTGCAGAAGGGCATCCCAACACCGAGCTCGGACTCCGTGGGCCTGCAGTGCCGTTGCATTACAACCCAGGAGCAGCAGTGGAAAATTCTTTCAGTGTGCATCCTGGCATGGTGTCTGCAGCAAACAAACCTGGAGCTAGGCAGGATGTTGGCAGAGATCCCAGTGATGCACCTTCAGGACCCAACGCAGCAGCACTCTTCCCACCACCTCCCCAGCAGCCTGGGTCCCAGTGGAGGCCTGGCCCAGGGAATCTGCAGTCTCCAGTTAGGAATTTTGTGCCCTATCCTGAGCCGTCTCCTCAGACTGATGTTCATAACATTTCTCAGCCTTCTGTCAGCACTTCTCACCCTCCTCCACACACAAATGTCCCGCAGGGTCCTGGACACCAAGGTGTTCCACAGAACATCGTGCAAGCGCCTTTATCGGCTGGTTGTGAAAAGAATGGGAAAAATGGCCCTGCAAACAGCAGTCATCACATGAACAGCATCCAGCCTGGAAATGTGTTTAGGCAGAACACAGAAATGACAAACCCTTGGTTAAACCAACCTTACCAGGAACAGTTTTACCCACAGCCACCTTTGCAAGACTCTGGTTTTGTCCTTCCCACAGCTCAGGAAAACAACCCCAAAAATCAGTCTCCAGCTATGTCTGAAATATCAAATAGATCTGTTCCCACAGATCGAGATCCAGGAACTCTCTCCATGTTTTTCAAAGGGGATGAGGCAGAAAATGAAGAAATACTTTCATCTGAAAAAAATTACGTAATGGAGAAAACAGAGTTTGATGCCTGTCAGCCAAATTCGGCCTCCCTGTATCACCAGCCTGTGCATCCTCAGCAGGTGGCAACCAATGTTCTCTCTCAGGCACAGCTCGGTACAGGTTCAGCTGGTGAGATGGTACAGAAAGGGATGGATGTCCAGTACTTCCCTAAAATTGTCAGTCATCAGGATGCACAGGCTGCTAAGCGCTCTCTGTTTGCTGGTGATGACAAGGCGCAGATAGGTGACACAGCTGCTGGGTCCCAGTATGAAAATGTGGAGAACCTGGAGTGCATTCAGAATCAGGAAGTACTGCCAAGTGAACCACAGAACATCAATGCTTCATCCCTTGCTGCTGGTCCTGATCTGTACAGGTATGGATCCTTCCCAGGTCAGATGCTTCCAAAGAACGCTGTTGTGAGCCATGCTGAAGGAGGACCAAACTTGGAGGCACCTGATTCCTTACCTCATCCTGTCCGACCAGACAGTGTCTCTTCCAACTACAGCAGCATTAGCCACAGGAGCAATTCCAGCTCAGCACGACCCCCAGAGCAAGTCGGTACATTTATCCAGCAGGAAAGTGGGAAGCCTGATGAGGAATCCTCTGCCAGCTTCTTCAAACAGATTGACTCCTCTCCTCTGGGAGGTGATTCAGGTGAGCTAAACCTGAGCAAGAACTACCATGGCAATCTGTCCCAGCCTCCCACTCCAAGTCCTCCTAAGCCTACAGGAGTGTTTCAGACAAGTGCAAATAGCTCTTTTGAACCTGTGAGGTCCCACGGAGTTGGTATAAAACCTGCAGAGATTGACCAAGCAAAGATGGTGGTTGAATTGAGAGAGAACCACTCAAACCAAAAGAATATCAAGAAGAACACAGCTGTGCCTGCTGCATCCCCTGGCAATCTTGAACAGCCACCAGATAATCTGGAAACAATTTACATGCCTCAGGTACACCCAGTGCCTCTTGCAGGCGCTGGGGAAGCTGGAAATACTCTGCACTCTGGACCTGTTGTGGAAAATATACAATCAGTATCTGAGAGACGGTCCTCAACCAGAGCCCAGGGAGCAGTTAAGAAGTGTGATAGCCCAGCAACAACTTTATGGGCTCACAACGAGTTACCAAATTTTGGGGGAAATGTTCTTCTAGCTCCTGCTGCTCCTGCAGTGTATGTACCTGCCAAACAGACTGTGGAGGTCATCCAGCCACCAGAAGAAGGCTTGTCTAACCAGCAGCCATGTAAACCAGGGACTATTGCTGTGCAGCATTCCCAGGATGGAAATATAACTTTTGAAAATCTTGAGAATCCTCCCAAAATGGGAGAAGAGGAGGCACTTCAGTCTCAGGCAAGTTCTGGTTATGCAAGTTTATTGTCTTCTCCACCTACAGAGTCTTTGCAAAATCAGCCTATCCTGATTGCTCAGCCTAATCAAAGCTATAACTTGGCTCAGCCAATTAATTTTTCCATTTCTCTGTCTAATCAGCTAAGCCACAATGAAAACAATCAGCCAATGAAGGACTCTGGAGTTGGGGACAAGCCTGCAATGGGTCCCCAAACTTCACATGCCAGTGGGGAAAACATGCCGTTACCTGTGATGCAAGTTGGATCTCTCTTAGTTAATGCACTTCCAAATACTAATCTGTTAAAACATAATTTATTACAAAGTCCTGTTAATTCCTCTGATGCTGCTTCTAATCAGCCTGCAAACTTGCTTATGAAAACCCCTCTTAATTTGGCTCCAGAAGGGCAAAAGAATGTTAATATGGAAGGCCTTGTTCCTGAATTTGCTAGCAAGCCAGGGTCTAACTCATCTGTTTCTCCTGGGACAAATCTTCCCAGTGGAAGTGCAAGTGGACAAGTCCCCCCTGTTAATTCCATAGCACAGGCTAATAATTCTGCAAATCAATCAAGTAGCAAAGAAGCTGCTGGAGCGCTCGACTTCACAGTGTCACGGACGTTGGAGAAAAGCAGCACAAGTAATTCTGTCCAGGTGCACAATCAGTCACCCTCTGGTGGTCCAGTCCAACAGGCAGCTGGTGGTGCTGGTCAGGTGCCTGACAAGCAACATTTCTATCAACAGGTGACAAAAGATGTGCAGCACCAGGCTGTATCAGACAGAGCTGCACAGGGAGCGCTGCCACCCCAGCCACAAATGCAAGCTGCTCAAACGCAGCCAACATCTGGGCAGTCCTCAGTTCCTCCAGACTCCCAGACTTCCACAGGGGCTAAAGCCCTGCAGCAGGGGGAGAACCAGGTGCTGGGTAGCCGTCCCCAGCCTGGGGGTCCCCAGGAGGCAGGTTCAGCCCAGCCAAGGTACGACCAGACGAGTCCCGGGAAGCAGCCAGTGTCAGAACAGCCTCCAGGTGCTCCAGCTGCCACAGCTCCTCCTGCCACCACTGCTCAGTCAGTCCCACCCAATGGGCAGCAAGACCTGCAGCGTCCACCCCTGCCTCAGACCCCTCAGGATGTCTTTGGTCCACCCCAGAACCCTTACTACTACTACAGACATCCCTATGATGCTTACCAGGCTCCATATCCACCACCTTATCCTCCTGCAGACCCCAGGACTGCAGCTCACTTATATTACATGGTAAGTTTTTTTTTCCCTTTCTTCCCCTTAATATGTATTATTAATTTTCATTTTTGAGTTAGGAATTTAAACAGTTGTGTCATGATCAACATTCAGCAGAACATTCACGTTAAGTATTTAAGTGTAGGGAAAATCCAGACATAATTGCTGATATCATTTCCAGTTGGCACAGCTCACAGCAATTGTTTGGTTCTTTGGAAAAAGTTGGCAGTTATGACTGTCTTGGCTGTCCAGGTGCTCACATTTGGTTCCTATCTGCTGCCTGAATTATTGATGGTTTAGCAGAGTGGTTGAAGTACCTTTTATCCAGACATAATGGGTTTTTCTCCTCAAGTTTAGGATATTAATAATTTTTTGCCACAAAAAGTATCGAAAGCTAAACTGTAGTTTATTAATCTGCATCTCTTCCGGTATCACAACTGTGATGTGAATGGTGATTTTTTTTTTTGTTGTTGTTTTTAACTGTTAATTTTGGAGGCGTTAAGGCTTTTCCCTTGCCTGTGATTTGCAGGAGGACAGCTATGGGCAGTACGACCCCCGATACCGACACTACGACAGCAGCAGCACTGCCTACATGGACCCTGGCAGCTATCGCTATGCCGAGCCTGAACGGCCCAGCTCCAGGGCCAGCCACTGCTCTGACAGACCTTCCTCTAGGTAGGCACTGCCTAATTTGAGTCAAGATCTGCAATACCCCAAAGCCTGGTGAAGTTTTACAACATAAACCACAGAGAGGAATTCAAAACCTCTTTGTGTGCTGCCCTAGGGCCGGATGGTATCAAATGCCACGTCTGAAAAGGATACAATTCCCCAGCCTTTTCTCTTGCTAGAGCCTTCTTGTTATTCCTTTCATTCAGTTCTCTGGGGATTGTTGGTGTTTCTGCCAGGCAGGAAGTCACTGCTGTGGCCTCAGTGGTGATGTTTGCTGTGAAAGAGCAGTGCAGGCCATGGGGTTATTAATCAATACTCATTTATTTTCTGCCTTGCACTTAAGCAGTGGCCCTTCATTCTGTTAATGAATGGCACTTTTGCACGTTGGTTGGGATTTGCCTTGCAAGCACCATGGATACACAGTTGTTCAGGTGCTCAGAAGAGAGTGGTGAGTCAGGTGACAACATCCTGGTGCTGTGTCAGGTCCATTTGTCTGACAATTCCCTTATCTGTGGATAAGCTTTCCTCACAAAGCTCCCAGGCTGTGGTCTGGGTGGCAGAGGTGCTGTGTGGGAGTGTCCCACCCACTCATTTCACTGCAGGTTTTAATTAGGGAAACTTAAAAGCCTTGGTCTGTCTTGATTAGGTGAAATAAAAAAAAATTGAGAGAGGGGAATAATGTGTTCAAATGCTACTTGAAAAAGTTAAATAAAAGCAGGATTAAATCTTTAATATTTCTCAAGCAAGAAGCAGCAAATTACCTTCCAGAGATTGCTGCTTTGTGATGATTATTGTGTAAGTGATTTGTATGAACTTCAGATTAATGACAAAATGTTACTGTTGGTATCTGCTGAGGCGTTTGCAGCTTTCTAACAGAGAACCCCCAGTTATCTGTCTGGAAGTGATTAAACCCATTGTAGTATTTGTCTGTTGTTGGTAGTTCCCTCACGGATCAGTGATCAAATTACAAATACAATATTTTGCTTATCACCTTCAGATGATTATAGATGTATTTTGGTCTTGAGGAGCACAAAACAATGGGTGTAGCTCCATGTGATAACTTCCACCATTTTCTGAAGTGAATTTAAGCGTGCTGTGAGCTCTTGAAATGAGCTGATAACCTGTAGTAGCACTTCCTGGCACGTACTCCTCTGAAGTACTATTTTTAGAAGAGGCTGAAGTTTCTGTACGTGGCAGTGGGCAGATCAAAGTCTGTTAGAAGTGGCTCTGTCAGGGTTGATGTGTGCCTGCCAGAGCAGTCAGACATGGACTGTGCTGTGGTGCTGCAGGGCAGCAGAGCTGTGTGTGTGAAACTGCCCTGGATGTGCCGCTGGTGGTGATGCAGCTTTGGAAACTCTGCTTGGGCAAGGCAGTGACATCTCTCTGGAGGGACTGGTTGGGTGGCTACACCTGATGTGATAAGATCAGACCTCCTCCTCTGCAGTGAGTGCTGTGTTAGCAGACTTCCCACACTCCTTGACTTGCTGGGCCACTTTGGAGTTAGCAACTTTCAGTTGTAGGACCAGTTGTAGAGAAGGGTGGAAGTTCCCATCACTCCACACTGGCATTAAAACTGCTCTGTGTGTGGACATGTGTGTTTGTGAGTGTAATGCACCTGCGTAGGTACAAACATACATGTATACATACATTTATGTGCATGTACATACATGTAGACACTGCATTTTTCCTCTGGCTTTTTCCAGGAACCATAGTATAACCATAAAATGTTCTATAGTAAAGGCTCATGATTTCTTAAGTAGTGGCCACATCTCTCTTTTTCCATCAGAAGGATTCTAATAATCTTTTTCTGTGCACTGACTCTTTGCTGTGTTGGTTTTAGCCACATGCTTGTGCTAGTTTGGACAATCAGCTCTGTAAATTAGTATTTTCTTCATCATAAGCTGTATAATGAAACACTGTTAAATTCGGAGGAGCCATTATTTCTTAATGAATTGTTAAATTATCAACCTCTCTGTTGAGACAGTTCAAAGGATACTAATTACAGCAGTAGTTTTTGTGATTAATTGTCTGTAAGTAATTAAACTTATCACCAAAGCAGTTTACAAAGCCACTAAATTATTGTGTACTAAGGGCTGTCACCTTTTGATGGCACATAACAATTTAGTGGTATATTGGGTTGTAAAGTCTTAATTTTATGATTCTTTAATTTCCTGAAAATGCATTATTTTAACTATGAAACTCTACCTAATCAGTTGTGGCAGAGAGTTTTTCCTATCTTCTGTCGACTTTAGGAGAGATTAAGGAGGAATAACAACTTTTTATACTTGTGTGCTTTCTTTCAGGCAAGGATATCCAGAAGATTATTATGGAAAAAGTGGATGGAGTGATTATTATTCAGGCTATTACCCAAACTCCTATGATTATGGAGGTAAGGTGTCAACAAGAACTATGGGGATTTTTTCTGTAGAAAATTGCAGATTTAAACAATAATTTATGGGGAAGAAGAATTTTAAAGATCCGAGAATCCACATTAATACTACTGGTGTCCTTTCAACAACCAGCAAGAATAAAATTATACTTGCTGAAAATTGATCTTTTTGCCCACTTCAGTTCTTAATACCTTGCCTATTGTTTTTTATTCCATAGAAGTAGTAAACAGAAAATAAAGTAAGTTTTTTCCCCACTTCGGTTTGCCTTTCCTTCGTGAAAACACTCCATTGTAAGTGTACAGAGCAGTTTTGTTCCATCTGTTGCAAGGCTGCCTTTCACTGGTGTGTCTCCTTGGTGTGTGACCTGAAGGCAGACTTGTAAAGTGAATTTTAGGTGGGTGTAAACAGAATATGACTCACGACTGGATTTTGGTTTTGTCCATCATTATCTAAGTGCTCACTGAGACGTGCTGGCATTGGGAGTCTGGAGGTAATTGCTTGTGTAGTGCCTGGGAGGGTTTTAAGCAACATCTGTCCACATCCTGAGATGTTTTGCGTGGCACTCTGCAGACTGATCACAACGATTCTGTGAATGTCAAAACAAGTATTGGGATTGAGTTTTAAAGATGTTAGGAAAGATCTGTCTGATGGTAAACACTGTCCCTTCAAGAGTAACTAACTGCAACAACCACGTTTCTCTGAAAGACATGAAACTGGCTTTTTAAGGGGTTCTTTTTTTAAGTAAATTGAGTGGACATATTTATGTAGCTTCAAGTAAATTACTTTGATTTTGCTTTGTGCTTCAGGACCAAACCAGCTTGTAATTAAAGAGAAAAAAGTAGAAAAAGCAAAGACTACCAATATCTGAACCATTTATTTTCCTTTTCCAAAGATCCAAGTCGCTGGGATCGATACCCATATGACCCCAGGTACAGAGACCCAAGAAGTTACGACCAGAGGTACTGGTATGATGCTGAGCACAACCCTTACCAGAAGAGAGAAGCATATCCGTATGGCAGCAGGTTTGTCCAGTCAATCCCTGTTCTCCCAGTGCTCTTTCCAGAACTGGAGCAGCACATTCTCTGTAACAGACTATTAAAATGCGGTGTTATACATATTTCACAGTGTTGCTAGTCCTCTGTGTAGCTTTAACATTGGTCATTGAGGAAAACCTCAATGATCTCACATCACTATGAGAGAAGGATTGAAGGGAGCAGCACTTGTTTTCAAACATTGACCATTTAAAATAGGGCTTTTAGAGCAAAGTCTGAGTATGATGTTGGTCTGGATCTGGAATATTCTGGATGAACTCCTTGAAGCAATGCCAGTTTGTTTACTCTAACAACAACCTCAGTGTAGTTGGTGATTTAAGAGGGGGTGATTTACACCGAAGTGAGGTCCAGTTTTCCTGCCAGTCACCTCCCTGAGGGCCGTGGGTGGCTGTGCTCATTGCTGCTCTGTGTGTCCCTCAGGAATGACCGATACGAGGACAACTGGCGATACGATCCGCGTTTCACGGGCAGCTTTGACGACGACTCGGAGCCGCAGCGGGATCCCTACGGGGATGAGTTTGACCGGCGCAGCGTGCACAGCGAGCACTCGGGGCACAGCCTGCGCAGCTCCCGCAGCGTCCACAGCCACCAGAGCAGCTTCAGCTCGCGCTCCCAGCAGGTGAGTCCTGCACACACCAGCCTGGCACTGCCTCTCTTGGGGGGTGGGTGAAACATTAGAAAATACATTGGGGTTAGCATGGGGAATGCGTGCTTTGAAGGCTTCCGTGAGTTAAAGCTGTTTTGAGCTTAATATTTGTCACAGTTGTCAAGAGAACTTTAAGCAAAATCAGCACTCAGCTGTGCAAGTTGCCCCACACACAGGAATGGAAAATTTCCTCTACTTAATCCATTTGCTGTTTGTGAGAACTTTGCCTTCCCTGTGCTTGGCTGTAGTGGACAATGCACCTGGCTTTGTGTCATGTCATTTTTCTCATCACAAGCATGACTGTGTTACTGAACTTGGGATGTGTTAGAGGACTAACTCCATATTTGTATGATCTTATTTTGACTTTAAAAGCAAAAACCAAAGCTAACTGATTACTCATCCACTTACACCACAAGTACAGATACCTGAAAACCTCAGAGAATATTTGGCTTATTTTTGAGGTACAGTTTTTGCTAGTGTAATGGGTCATTTTACCTGTAGTTGGTTCATGTGTTGGTTCATCATGTTTCTTGGAAGTTTAGGTGCTTTTCCAGTCTGAATTCCAATTTATTTAGTAATATTTGAAGTAGCACTGGAAATCATTTTGGCATTACCCTTTAGGCACTTGAAGTCTTTTGGCATTTGTTTGGTATATTCAGTTGAGATTCTCTGTTACAGCAGAGGTGAACAGTGATTCTGACCCACAGTTGTTGATAGCAGAACTTGTGCTATAATCTTACTTTTCACACAAGCACATAGAAGTTCTTTTGTGGGAGAATTGAACATGCTTGGATATGAACAGATGAAATGGTGGCAAAAACACTGGGGGAGAAGACAAAGATAATTAATTATCTGCTGTAGCCTGTTGCTGCAGCAGAGACTGCAGGTCTTGCAGGGTGGTTTTCTCCAAGGCAGTGTTGCAATAAGCGTGGTTCACTAGGAGCATTGAGAGTAGGGAGCAGTCAGGAGGGAATGCTCACTGTCTGCAGTGCTGCTTGCTTTGTGTAACCCCAAGCTCCCAGCTAACCCTCACTAATCTGATCTGTTCAGAGCCAGCTCTATAGGAGCAGTCACGATCTAACGGGTAATGCCTATGAAACTCCTGCGCAGGCAGTGTCACTCCATGCAGATTATCCCTATGGAGGGTATGATCCCGGCTTTGATGGACAACAGCCTTTTACAGACTATGGCTACCCTGCTGAAACAGGCTGGTCAGCTGTGGAGCAAGGTATGGACACTGGGCAGGGAGGAGGGAAGGCATTGTGCTGGAGATACAAACCACTTTTTCTGGAAGAGCTTTTCCACAGAGTATGTTGATGTCTGTCATTAGCTCTTTGAAGATGTGTTATGTTCGTAGAGAGATCACAGATATGTGTTTGATACAAACAATCAAAGCCCCTGCATTTAAAAAAAAAAAAGTGGATTTTAAAGTTCTGTAGTCTAGTTTTGTTCTAGTTATTGCAAATCTTTAGATATGGGACTTTGGAGCTGTTTAGATGTTTGGGACTATGATGGAACTGATTAATTGTTTCTTACAAAGCTCAGCCAAATTAAATGATAGAATGTTTTCCACTAATACTGCAGGATTATTGAACTGAGTAAATACACCAGCAAGTTTACTTAGTGGCAAGACAGGTTGCCTGTTCTTATTTTGTCTTTCCTCCCTATTTCAGCACCTTTAAGGCCCTCAACACCTGAGAAATTTTCAGTGCCTCATATCTGTGCCAGGTTTGGGCCTGGAGGCTTCTTAATAAAAGCACTGCCAAACCTGCCTTCTGAGGGCCAGCCAGCTCTGGTTGAAATCCACAGCATGGAGGTAAAGTTTGAAAGGAAAAATGGGAAGTAATGGAATAAAGGAGAGTAGGGAACTTGAATCTATTGCTTCCTGATTTCTCTTGTTTTATGTCAGTGCATGTATCTTTATCTGTTTGGGTTGTAATCATAAGTAAAACAGTAAATTTAAAAGTTCTTTTCCTCTACAAGATGACTTAGTTATAATCAGGTCATCCACCTCCTTATAATTTTGTTCAGGATGATGTACAGAGTAACTTGCATGCAAAGTAGATTTCATAATTTATCATCCTTGTTCAGGTTGTCACAAAGTCACCCTTTGTATTTTGTTTAGGTGCAATAGGCTTGATTACACTGTGGGTTGTGTTCAGGTCTGGGGGTTTTATTGGTAAAAAGCAAAATGTATAGTTCTAACAATTTCTTGCACACTTCTTTGTGTTTTAGACTATGTTGCAACATTCTCCAGAGCAAGAAGAGATGAGAGCATTTCCTGGTCCTCTTGCTAAGTATGTTCTTACAGTTTTCAGAAGTAACTTTCATGCATTCAGAATTCATTTCTTTATTGAATATTTCATTGCCTGTAAATTACAAGATTTAAACTGACTTAATTATTTGTGGCTATTTTGCCTGTTTAAATAATGCATGAGCTTTAAATTTATTCCTCAGACTAATCACAAATAATGACCTGAATGTTTACATTTGTCTCATAAAAACTTTTCTCTTTTTTTTTTTTTTTTTTTTTTTTTTTCCCCAGGGATGAGACCCATAAAGTGGATGTTATTAATTTTGCACAAAGTAAAGCTACACAGTGCTTTAAGAATGACAATTTAATTGACAAAGAATCTGCCAGTCTGCTTTGGGACTTTATTGTACTGTTGTGCAGGCAGAATGGGGTATGTCTCACTGCTTGAGTTTTTTATCTACCCTGAAGTATTTTATGCACAAATAAATATTTTGTGTAAGGGTCAGGAATATGTGTTATGGTCACTGATCTTGGAATAGTTCACAGATTGAATGAGCAGGTAGACTGGGCACTCATCTTCAGGTGCTCAGAGGTGCTGATATTCACATATTGCTGTTGAAGTGACAAATAAAATGAAGGCAGTGTTGAAATAACAGATTTTTTAATTTTTGTTTTCTCTCTAAACACACAGACTGTGGTGGGAACCGACCTGGCTGAACTTCTGCTCCGAGATCATAAAACAGTGTGGCTTCCTGGGAAGTCCCCTAATGAGGCAAACTTGATTGATTTCACTAATGAGGCTTTGGAACAAGTGGAAGAGGAATCTGGTGAAGCCCAGCTCTCATTTCTCACTGATAATCTTCTAACCACAGTTGACAGTTTTGAGAAGGAGACTGAGAGATTCAGGGAGTTGCTGCTTTATGGCCGTAAGAAAGTGAGTGCTTGTGCTGCTACTTATTTTTACAACTTTTGTAGTGCATGTAGTATTTCGTGGCACTAAACTACACTGATACAGAAAATGTTTTGTCCTGTAGGTTATAATCTAAAGCAAAATTACAGTCATGTGTTAGCTTTTATCTAAACAAACTTACTTTGATTTGGTCACAAAGTAAAACTGTAAAGTAAAACTGGTCACTACTGTAAAACTGTTTTTGTGAGTAATATGTGAAGCTATTCTGGGGAAACTGATTTCTGTCTTGATTAGGATGCTTTGGAGTCTGCCATGAAGCATGGTTTGTGGGGTCATGCTCTGCTCCTTGCCAGCAAAATGGACAGCAGGACACATGCAAGAGTGATGACCAGGTACTGGGTTGCTTGTTGATTAGTAGAATTTGGCTGCCTGTTCTGCTAATGAGATGGAGACTTGGTGCTCAGAAATCTTGATCAAAATCATGGGTTTTCTATAGTAATTCATGCAAGAATTATGCTTTAATTTTACTGTGTATTTATTTATCATTACTTTTTATTCTGGGGTTTTCTGGCTATAAACTTAAACCTGAGAAGTTATTCTCTGCCACCTGTCCCATTTAAAAGGCATTTCAACAGTGTCATCTGTGGCCTTTCTTGGAAAAAACTGTGCAAAATCTCAACTATCAGTTTTGTTAAAATCATCTGGCTTGGGGAGAATCCAGAGGTTTTTCCTAGCTTGGACTGACAGATGTTAGTGACAGACCCAGTTCACCAGTAATGTTTTGCTTTTAAATAGTATCCACTGGGAAATTTCCTCTTCAGTGTAGTATTTTCACACAGCACTTCCTTCTCTTGAACTAGGTTAGATTGACTGCTGCTGAGAGCTGAAGTACATTTTAACTGCTTACCCCGTGTTTGTGGTTTGTTTTTCTCTGCAATGTCTCTGTAGATTTGCCAACAGCCTCCCAATTAATGACCCTCTGCAGACTGTCTACCAGCTCATGTCTGGAAGGATGCCAGCTGCCTCCACGGTAAGATTCACTGGGAGCTGCAGGGTGTGGTGTAGTTCCCAACAGAAATCTTTCCATGTGCTTTCCTAGAATGTCAGATAAGTTGTTTGGGTCCTTTTTAGGTTGAAACAGCCATGTAGAGCTCCAGTCACTGATTTAACCTAGTAATTCTTCTAATTTTAGTGTTGTGGAGATGAGAAGTGGGGAGACTGGAGGCCTCATCTAGCAATGGTGTTATCCAACTTGACCAATAATGTGGACTTGGAATCCAGGACCATTGCTACCATGGGAGACACTCTTGGTAACTCTTGGGGAATAAACAGGGTGATGACTGAAGGAAAAGCTTTGATTGCTCAGTTTATTTTTTTGAAAACAAGCAATTTCTGTATAAAATATATAAAGTGGAGCAGTTTTATGTGGGCTTGTCTCTATTGTGAAGGCATTTGAATGCAAAGCCAAACTATACAGGACAAAAGTTACAATGTGCCACTGAAATACCCTGAGCTCTGTCATTTATTTCTCTACAGCTTCTAAAGGCCTGCTGGATGCTGCTCATTTTTGTTACCTTATGGCCCAAGTTGGATTTGGAGTTTACACAAGGAAGACAACAAAGCTTGTTCTAATTGGATCGAATCACAGGTTTGGGTTTCTTTTTTTTAACAACTTTTTTGATGCAAAAATGCAAGCTTGAGAGACTGAATTGCACTGCTCCTCTTGTCCTCACTAGCCACAGCTAGTTTTGAAATAACTATTTAATGTCCTGTTTTGTAGAAGCTGTTGATATTTTGTATCTGATAGAGCTGTGTTTCTGACTTTATTGTCAGCATATATAAGCTCAAATAATATTTTTCTTCTCCTGTTTGAAACAGCTTGCCATTTCTAAAGTTTGCCACCAATGAAGCCATTCAAAGAACAGAAGCCTATGAATATGCACAGTCACTAGGAAGTCAGCCTGGCTGCTTGCCCAATTTCCAGGTGAAGAATTGTTCCAGTTTTGGTTTGGTTTCTGTTTTGGCAGATTTCATGCTTTTGATCTCTTATGTGCTGCAGTCAGTGTGGCAAATACGCTTTTTCCTTAAACTTTAGCTGTGATAATGGGATATCTGATCTTTCAGCTGAAATGTCAGGCTGCCTTTATTTGTTACCCCTCAGAGTGTTGAGATCACTTGGTTTGCTTGTCCTGCTTGCCTCCCCCAGGTTTTCAAGTTCATCTATGCCTGTCGGCTGGCTGAGATGGGCCTTGCTGCCCAGGCTTTCCACTACTGTGAAGTGATTTCCAGAACTGTCCTGAAAGATCCACATTACTATTCCCCTGTGCTGATAGGCCAGCTAATCCAGGTAACGTGAGGAGGAATTAGGAATTTGAGGCTGGACATTGCAGGTGGGAAGCTGTGGCTGAGGAACTCACACTTTGCAATGGTTCCTTTCTTCAGATGTCGTCCCAGCTGCGCCTGTTTGACCCTCAGATAAAAGAAAAACCAGAACAGGAATCTTTTATTGAACCTTCCTGGTTAGTAACACTTCGACATGTGGATGGACAGATCAAGGTAGAGTGTGTGCTTTTATACATGAATTATTCCCTTTAAAATATTAATGTAAATCCAGTTTTTTAAATTATTTACACTGCTAATCACAGAAACATAGGAAGTGACCTGACATATTCATTTCATTATTGCAAATGTTATGATGTAAACCAAGTGAATTTGCCACACTTTAGTGCCCTGAGATTCAATAGAGAATAGTTAAAGGTATATGGGACAGGTTTTTCTTAACACCATAATGCAAGGAGAATTGCAAGACTCATTAAGTTGCAGTAATCAGGGGATCTGCGTGCCATAAAAATACTTCGTGTGTGGATTAGTGTTGCTAGATTGTGATAGAGTGGAAATAATTGTCATTTATTTTAAGATGTGTTAGAAATTTGAACCCTGGCCAAATTATCTGTGTTTCAATTTAAAAACAAATAAACCCTTTAAGTTATTTGATTGCACTTAGCTTATAAATGGCTGACAACTCATTTTTTGACTGATCACTAAAAAACTCTTTTCACACCTAAGAACACCTTTGCTCTGTATTTCCTTGCTTATGAACTGAACGTTTGGTTAATAATATCTTGCTTTTTCCTGCAGGAGGGTGCAATAGCCTACAACACAGACAGATCCACTCCCCCTCCCTATGAATGTAGTACTCCCAGCTCTGAACTGGACCGTGCCAGTCAGTGTGATGGGGGAGGAGGCCGTGAGGTGGGTCCAGGTGCTGAAAATGCCTTGTTGGCATCCTTGTTACCCAATATGGCTCAACAGATGCAGAGCGTGCAGCTGATGCCTTCAGGTTGGTGTTTCATATCCTTTATGACAGAGAAACAAAGGTTTTGGGTTTCTCATACAAGAAACCACTTAAGAGGCTGTTTGGAACAGGGGGTTTCATTTCTGCATTGTGTCATTCATAGGGCAAAAGTTCACACTGGAATTTCTGTTTAATTATAACTCTGAATTTTGCTTTTTTCATGCTGCAGTGCCTCAGGCTGTCCTTGATGGCTCAGCTGCCATGATTCCTCCTGGTGACCAGGAATCTGTCCAAAGTGTCCCCTTCTATCCAGTGGCTCCTCAGCCTCTTGGCCCAGGACCTGGCTTTGCACCTCAAGGATTTTCAAGCCCATATGGAACTGAACCATCCCCACTATATTTAGGGTCAACACTACCCCCAGGAGGGCCACCACAAGATATTGAACCACGGCCAGAAGAGCAGACAAACCTGGAAACAGGTCTGGGATCTTAATAAACAGCTTTTCTTTCTTATAGATGGAATGAAGTGTTTTGGGGAATAATTAAAAAAATATTTTAAAATGAGTGAGTCATGTTTTGGGCAATGAAAATTTAAAACCACCATGTAATGGTATAGAATCATCTGTAGAAAGTTGTAGTATTCATCCTGATTTTCTCTAGCACAAAACTCATAACTGGTGAAAACTTTTGCCTTAGAACTATCTGTGGGCCTTGGGGGCTTTGGAGTTTGTTGGTTTTTGTTGCTGTCATGTCCCTCTGCTAACATAATGTAATTTTTTTTTTTAAGGAATGCAGAGAATTGCCCCAGAGTCTCCTTCACAAAACTCCTTCCCTGAACAGAGAGAGGATGACTTCTATGGCAGAATGGCTAACATGGTATTGTTATTTCATACCTCTCTTCAGCAAGTGGTAGCTGCAGTGCAGTGCAATGCAAACACAGGATTTGGGGGCTCTGTATTTTTTTTCCAGTGAATCTTGAAGCTTAGTTTTTAGAAGTCCCCAAATAACCTGATTAAATGTCTTTAATTGTGTGGAAATTCTTGATAAAAAATTCATGTTGTGTCAGATGTTTAGCTGCTTGTTTATTATGCTTGTATGTCCTGGCTTTATATCTGACCAGGCACCAGGACAAAGATCCATCTTTAGGTTTATTTTTTACTAACTTCTAGATCTCTTCTGTTTATGGATTTTTCAGAGAGGGAATTTTTTTAGCAAGATGAAATATGATTCATCCAGCAGTGACAACTTTGTACTTTCCTGTACGTTTATCACACAGGGCTATGGACGAAGATCCCGAACAACCTCAGAGTCCTCTGCTCATTCTGTGGGACGAGAGAGATCCAACTCTGCAGCAAAACAGCCCTCTCCTCCTCCCTCTGCTCCTGCAGGGAAAGAAACTAAAAAAGAAACAAAGAAGGAGGCAGCACCTAGAAAGGTAAACTTCCTTAGGTACCTACAGCTGGAGGAGATTTGTTAGTAAATGTGGTAACCCCTGGTCAGTCAGTGGTACTGACTTGAGATCCTGACTAAACTGTTTATTTCTATTTATTAGGTGCAGTTCTGGGCTCAGAATTGAAGTTCCTAATAGAAAATGTGTTGTTGCATGAAAGTTTCTTTTAACTTGGCTGTACAGTGAGGCAAGAATTAACTGAGAGGGAGAGAATTAACTGAGTAGATTTAATTTCTTTTTAGACTGGTGCAACCTGGTTTCGCTGGCTGATGGGAAAAGGAAAGAATGAGGCTCACCTGCCAGATGACAAGAACAAATCAGTAAGGCCCCAAAATTCACAAAAACCTTCATACACTTGAATTTGTTCCTAATGGTCTCCTGGATGACAGTGAACATTGTTTTGATAAATAAACGAATGATTGTAAAAGTTTGATGATTATTCTTATTGTAGGACTGGCTTTTAAGAGTAATAGTTACAGTTATTTTAAACTTTTTTTAGTGGCTTGCTTTGAGCTCTTTGTTTTTAACTGTGATTTTCTTTTAGATTGTTTGGGATGAACAGAAACAACGCTGGGTTAATCTGGATGAACCAGAAGAAGAGGTAAAAATCTGAGTCCTTGTGATTTCTCCAAGTGGAAAACAAAAATCTGTACTTGGCACACAATTTTCTTTCATCTGTTTTTGCCTCTTAAGAGCTGCTTTTTACTGAATTTGGATTAAAATGTGCAACATCAGTCAATGATGGGATTGGAATTTTTTGTTGTCCCTGCAGAGTAAACCTCCACCACCACCTCCAACAGGGTTTCCTAAAGCTGCTCAGGCTGCTCCCCCTGGACCTGGAGGCCCTCCTGGTGGCTCTGTCAATGTGTTCTCCAGGAGAGCAGGTAACAGCCAATGCTGATTTTTGAAGACTTTCTCCTGCATAAAATATGAAGGCAGAATTCTTGACTTTTCCAGAATTGTTTGGGAACTCCACTCAGTGGAGCTGTGGCTTTGCTCGTGCCCAGTTCCTGCAGTGCTGTCACAGTATCATGATTTGGGTATTGCTGTTTGGATCCCTGGAGGGTTATTTTCTGATCCTGAAAGATGCTTTTAACCAGCAAACTGTTTGAAGTAGACACAGGCATGCCTAACCCAGGACTTATTTCTGGTTTTCTGCATTTTGTTTCTGTTGCAGCTGGAAGCAGAGCCCGTTATGTGGATGTCCTGAATCCAGGAGGAGCCAAGGCAAGCGGTGCTCTTCCTGCCCCATCAGACCTGTTTGCCCCCTTGGCACCAATGCCCATTCCTGCCAACATGTTTGTTCCAAACTCAGGTGTGTGGATGTGAAATGGGGAGGTTGTGTGCCTATTTATGGTTATGGTGTATTTGGCTAAATCCTATTTCCTCTCTAGTTCCAGGGGAGTCCCAGCCCCTGGAAGGGAGTGGAGCAGCAGAGCACACACCAGCTGCAAACCAAACCAACCCAGACTCTGCTGCAGCTGTGGAACCAGAGGTGGGTTAGAAGGAAAGTCTTGTAGATAGAGCTCAGACTTCTGATTCAAAACCCTCATGATTCTGTGCAGTAGTTTCACAGCCACAGTACATAAAGCATGATGTTGTTGTAGGGATTGTAGTTTAACATTTTACTTGGAGAACAGAAGGGAAATGCTAGTGGAAATGGAAGTGGGAGGTTTCATTTCTTAATTTGGCAGGGCTGCAGGTTCCATGGGTGCAGCATGTGCCAGGAAGGGACCAAGAACATGGGAAGAGTCTTACACTGCATGTTACACCTGCTTGATGTGCTTTAACATTGTTGGGATCTCTAACAGAAATGTGAAATAGCCTCATAGTAATGATGATTAAGAAAAGTGCTTTGTTTTTCTTTAGTACTTAAACTCTGCAGCCCTTCCTCCTGGATCTGGACTTCCTGGTCCTAACCCTGATGGCTCCCAGTCAGGCGAGGTAAGGCTTGATGCAAAATATTAATTAATGACTTTTACAGTTAATTGTAGTGGTCTTACAATGGGCCATCTAAACCAAGTAACTGATTCAATTGCTGATGAGTAGCCAAGAAGGGATATGACTGCCTCCAGAATTGTACAGAAAAGACCTCTGAGGCCATATGAGACATTCACCCTCCATCTCCTACATTCTGTGATCTCTTTTTCCTATAGAAGTAGATTTAAAAGCTTTTTTCAGAGTAAAATGTCAGTAGCAGTTTGAGGGTCTCTTCTTGCCTCCATGCATGCATATAATTTCACTAATATTGAGTGCAAGACACAAGGAGAATAAATTGCTGTGTGCCAGGCAGAGTAACATTACCTTTGTTCCTACTAAATGTTTTCTATACCTACATAATTTTGTGCTTTAAGAAGTCCTTTTGATTTAAACTAACTTCTGGCTTTACGTTTGTTTTTGTTTTTTTTTTTTTTAACTCAAAGTTGGTTTAACCTTTGGCAGTGAGACTTTGACAGTGAAATAAAACAACTGAAAGCTTGGGGCAGTGACATGCATGACGACTTTTTTTATTTGTGTTTTTTTGTATTTGTGTGTTCTTGCTGTTTTGTAGCTTTCGCGCTCTAGTTCAATGAGTTCATTATCACGTGAAGTAAGCCAGCATTTTAATCAGGTACATGTGGCTGGCCATTCTCATTTATGTTAACTTACTTACTTTCCCCCACCCCTCTTTATTTTGCATTTGCTCAAATACTAATGCTACTTCTAGTCATTTTCCCCCCTCATTTCACAGAAATGTCATCAAAAGTAGATCATGATGTAGTGTTCCTTTTTACACTCAAACAGGGTCTTCAGTTTTGTGTATTCATGAGAGTGCATGTAATCCAGGCATGCTTTTTATTTATGTTCCTAAGAGATTCACATAATTTCATCATCTTTTTTTCTGGGAAACTAAAGAAATCAGTTGATTAAAAAAAAAATCCTCATACCAAATCCAACAAACCTCCTAAAAAGACTCAATACAAGCAAAACTTGGTTATTCTGCTGCTGCCAGTCTCAAATTGACTATAAACCATCTGCAAAAGTCCCTGTAGGAATTAAAGGAATGCTTCATCTCAGTTTGAAGTTCCAGAGCTGTGGGGTCACCATAAAGGGGTGATACAAACCTTTCTGATATTTCTTAATAAAGCAAAACTTGACGTAGAATGTTAATTTTGGGGCAAGTCCTGAGGTGTACTAACAAAGGCAGAAGGTACTAATTGAGTGAAGTTGCACTGGTGTCTTGTGTTGGTTTTGCATGCTTTGGATCTGCAGAGCTATTTGCAGTTGATGCATGTGACATTGTTTGGCCAATTCCTACATTAAGCCAGCACTGTTCTAGATCTGGATGCAAACTGTACCAGCACTCTGCAGTTGTTCCAATATGCTGCGCTCTCCATGTTGTTGGCATTATTCCTGTGAATATTTGCTCTGTATAACTTAGCAAGCCACGTTTGAGAGGCACTGGGGCTCTGCTCTTCTCTAATTTCAGTGTTTTCTCTTCCCAGGCTGCCACTGTTCCACCCTCGGGGGCACCTTCAGCAGGAGCAGTACCATTCTACAACCCCTCTCAATTTGCACAAGTGAGTAAAAGCTTCACCTTTCATTTTCTTTATTCTTATTGTCCAATATTGCCCAGAGCAGTTGTGGCTGCCCCATCCCTGGAAGTGTCCAAGGCCAGGCTGGATGGGGTTTGGAGCAACCTGGGATAGTGGAAGGTGTCCCTGCCCATGGCAAGGGGTGGAATGGGATGGGCTTTAAAGCCACTTCTAACCCAAACCAGTTTGTGATTCTATAATTTGAATAAAACATGATTTTGAGCTTTACTAGCTTAATCTGGGTTGTTCCACACAGAGTGTTAAATGTCCTCAAAGATCATTCTGGCACCTGTTCAATTTAACAGGTTTCCATTCAAAACTTGATTCCCTTTTTTTTTTTTTTTTTAAAATTTTGTCTCCAGCATGACACTTTTACAGAGCATTTTGTTTATTCCTGTTCTTTTTTCAGTCTCCTGCAGCCACTGGAAGTTCACGACTGGGAAGAATCGGACAGAGGAAGTATCCAACATTGAAGTAGAATACAACAGCTTTGTATTTGGAATCCTCACTCATGTTCTGAGTATGCAAAGAACTATTCAGCCTTATGGCACATGGTATCAGCTGCAGTTGACATGACAGAAGTCCAATGATGGGTGATTTTCTTCATGGGTCTGCCTGCTTGCACCTCATCTACGCAAACCATTACCAAACATGAAATATATGTAACTTTTCCTTTTCAAAACCTGGCTAGAAATAGCTTTGCTGTGATAAAGAATAGACACAAGAGAGGAAATAGTTGCTGTCTGTTACAAAACCTGTTCGTAAATTGCACAGGCAATTTATTCCTAAAGTTTATTTTAAATCTTACTTAGCGTGACCTTCCGAGACATAGTTTCAGGGATTCCTTAATTTCTGAAGGATGCTCCCCTCCCAGCAGGGGTTAAAAAAAAAAAATGTCCACATTGTAATGTAACACTGTGGCCTTAAGAGGACCATGCACAATTGTGATGCTTTCAGCCAGGCTGTGCTTTGCCAGCGTGTGGAACCAGAGATGTTCCCCTGGGAGAGGAGATGCCTCGTGCTGGTTTGGTTTTTGGGAGGGGGGGCGGGGGCCACAGCTCATCCAAATAAATCGACCTATATTGAATGAAAACTGTGACTGTAATCTAATCCTGATTCGATTTGGATTCTTTCCTATTCTGTATGTAGTTTGTGGTTTAGACTACCTGTAAAGCCAAGTGTATAGTGGGAAGGAGCTCTGTATCATAGCCAACGCTGTTCTCTTGACGAGTGAGTGTTCGTTTAAGTGCAATACGGTTACTTTGCTTTCTCTCAAAAAAGCTGCTGGCACTCTGCAGCTGGGGGGTAACAGCTTGAAAGTTGTTTATTTTTTTTTCCTTTTTGGAGTGCCAGAATCAGTGTAATAATCCGTTCTTGAATCTCCATTATTAAAATAACCAAGGTCTTAAATAGCTAACAGCTAAATTTCAAACGTTACTAAAAGTAGATGGATTAGGCCTCTACAGATGGACTTTAAAATATTTAGGTTTAATATAGGAAATCTTGAAAACCATGATATGCAGCGTTTATATTCACTGAAGAATCTGGATTATCTTCAAAGAGAGAAATAAACTTTAAATATTTATTAAATCATTAGGCCATATTTTATTTAGAACTTGCCACCAAATTATTTGATTTTACTTGAATTTCTGCCCAGGAGTAGAGTTAATACAAATGTGAAATTGCCAGTATTTGTCCCCAGTTGTTTTGGGTTTTTTTCTTTTCCTGGACACCACTTTTCTAAGATCATGATAGCCTTATGTCTGTCCCAAAAGGTTTGTGTGCAGCCCAAGTAAAACACTATTTGGGGGGATTAGAAACCTTTGTTTGCTGGTCCATACTCAATTCCAGACATGGGCAGCAGCAGTCAGTGTGGTTTACTTTTCTATAATTGAAACCTAATCAGACACTTGGCTTTCCTCTAGTCCAGCCAGGCTGCTGATTATTTTCTCCTTTCAGTAGAGACTGCCAAACAACTTCATTCAAGGAGGCTCCCTCTGAGCTGGGAGCGGCTGTCTTTCCTAAGTGTGAGATTTGACACTGTAAATTCTTAAATAAAATATTTTGCGCTCTGGAGCACTTTCACATTTTACTTTCTTCTTGTGGTTATTGCTTTAGTGAGCTGGGTGGAGGAAGCTCTGCTGTTTGTCCAGGAATGATCCGTGCGAGGAAAGGCAGCCTGGAGTGTTCGGTGTTTGGAGCAGCTTGTGCATCAGAGCAGGTTTAGATGGGATATTGGGGAGAAATCCTTCCCGTGAGGGTGGTGAGGCCTGGCACAGGTTGTCCAGAGAAGCTGTGGCTGTCCCTGGATCCCTGAAGTGTCCAAGGCCAGGCTGGACAGGACTTGGAAAGGGGGGTTGGAAATTGGGTGATCTTTAAGGTCATTACTAACCCCAACCACTCTGCGATTCTGTGGCCAGTGTTTGTATTGAAATGCTCAAAATTTAATCTTTATTCTTACTATAGGTAACTTTTTTTTTAGTGTAAAACGTTTGCTTTAAGCTGCTTTTTTAAACGCCGCCTTAATCCCATATCGTGACAGCCGCGACTGTGCGATCGCTGCTCTCTGCCTGGCGGGTGCTCCGCGCTCCTCCGGCCGCCGGGGGGCGCTGCGGCGGGGCGGGCCGGGCCCAGCGCTGCTCCCGTTGCTGCGGCCGGGCCGGGCGGCTGCGGCGACACCGGTACGGGCACGGGGAGCGGCCACCGCACGGGGAGCGGCACAGCAGCGGCCACCGGCACCCACGAGGAGCCGTGAGGAAGCGGTGAGGCCCGGGCTGCGTCCCGCCCGCCGCAGCGGGGAAGGGGCGGCCCGGCGGGCGGGAGGCGCGGCCGCTGTGAGGGCTGGGGCAGGGCCGGGGCAGGGCTGGGGAAGGGCCGTGTCCCTGTCCCTCCTGCCCGGCCCGGTGATGCGGGCGGAATCAAAAGATCACCACCCCTCGGTGCCAAACCCGCGCCCCGGGCTGCGGTCAGTTCCCTCCCAGGTGCAGCGGCAGGTCCGCGATAGCCGCAGAATGACGAGCTGCTTCCCCCGCTAGAAATACACCCAAACCCCCTTTCCGTACCCTCAGCCCACCCTCAGGGTATTTTCTCGGTGTCAGCGGGGTTGCTGCCGCCTTTTCCTGCCTTGCAGCGCTTTCCCGGCTGTGGATCACTGGAAATTTCCTGGCTTGGGCAGCCGGTGCTGTGGGCTGGGTGTGCTGGTGACGCCGAGTGAACAGCAAGGACAGCGGGCTGTGCTTTCTGGGCACTTTGAATTGCCTTTCGTGCTAACAGGACACACAGCCTTTCCTTAAAGAAATGTGTACACAGCCGGGATGTCTGCAGCAGTGTGGAGGTCACTGCTCTGCTCTGCTTTTGGGAAAATAACAGTGGTTTCCTAACAAGGTCACATTAAGGTTTGAGTTGTGCTAGAGGGAGGTCCTGCAAGGTGGTGCTTTTCTGATTAAGGAGTACAGTTTGCAGCTCAATAACTTTCCATTCTTGCATTTTTCTCTTGGGGAAAATCCAGGTATCCCAGTCTTGGAATTTTGCAGACGATGCATCTGCCTACACGTTCACCTGCCCTTCATTCCCAGCCAAAGTCTGCAATTCCCATGTCTTGCTGGCTGAGTAAAGCCCTGTGAACCCACAGGGTGACAAAAGGAAGGAAACTATGCTTTGAGGAACTTTTCGTCTGGAGCAGCATCCGTAGCTGGTACCTGGGGGACAATGAGTACTCCAAATGGATTTCCACAGCACTCAAGGGTGTGTGTTACTCGGAGCATGGAGGGTGGAGCAGTACAGGACCTGCAGGCAAAAAAAGCTGGAAAAGCAGCCAAAAAGGAGGGTGGGGGAGAAGGGGGACCTCCGAAAATAGGCACCCCCATCAGTGAGACCTTAAAGCTTCTGCCAGAAGAACTCAAAGCCAATATGAAAATTAAATCGATCACTCCAAGGCCCCCTCGGAAGCCCCGGCTGGAGCGTGCTGCATCCCTGGACGAGAAGAGCTGGAGGAAGTGGAGACGCTTTAGGACAAGCCAGGAAAGCCTGACTGATCCCAACGACACGAGCTCCTCCAACGGTTCCCTGCAGGAAGCATCCCCCAGCCCTCCCAGCAGGGGCAGGGCCAGCCCCGGCAATCCCTGCTGCCAGCCGGACTCCTTGCACAGTTCACCAGACGCCTTGGAAGCCAGTCCCGCGGGGAAGAGCCGAGGAGGCGCCTCGGACCTGGGCAAACGAGCCTCCGAGATCTCCAGTGCCTTTGGGGGGCTCCTGCGGGGCAAGGGCTTCGCGGGGGGCAAACCGCGGCTGTCCCAAATCATGCCGGCCCGCCCCCTGCCCCCCATGGAGCTCAACGTGGCCTCCCACTCCCTGAGGACAGCTAATAGGATCGACTCAGATTGTCTGGATTACCGACATTATTCTCAGCACAAGTTTGGGAGGGTGAGCAGCAGCCTCAGCGACTCCAGGCTGCAGGGCAATGGGACGATCTACGACAATTGCTCCACAGACTCCATGAAATCCACCTTCAGCCTGCTCACTCCCATTCGAGCCAAGGATGTTCGCAGCAGGTAGGGCCCCCCAGCTCCTCCTGGCAGAGTTTTGGGGTGTTAGCAGGGTGAGGGATCCCGCTGGGCAGGGGCAGGGAACTTCTGACCTCCTGGTAAAGCACAAAAGCCGTTCTGTGGTATTTAACCTGCTGTGGAGACAGTTGGAAGATGAAGAGATTGGTATATATGCTCTGCATTTGCTCCTTTTAGCTGGGTATTTTCATAAATACAAGTTTGCTTTGCTGTCAGTTTGTTGTAATATTTACATAATCTCTTTTGAGAATTAAGAAACAGTAGCTGTGCACGCTGACAGTTGGGAAAACTATTGTTTTGAAAAATTTTATAGTACGTTGGGCTTGAACTGAAATTATAAATTGCAGAAAAAAGAATGCCAGATATTTTAAGTTGAAATTGTCGTGCAGTACTATCACAATCCTGTAAGGTGCTGAGCAGATGTTGCCCTTGTTTGGCTTCTGGCAGGATCAGATCATGTACTGGGAACTATTCCAGTATCCCACAGGAGTTCCTCTGCCCCAGCTTTTCCAGGGAAAAATCTAATCATTGATCCAAAGCGTGGGAGTCAGTGCTAGAGGGGAAATAAATTTGAGATAAACTCAAGTATTATTAACTGGTAAAAAAGCCCCAAAGATAGATTGTTACTTTTTTGCCAGGAGGGTTTTCTTTGGCATTCCTCCCTGAAGCAGCTGGAGCCAGGTGGGCAGTGCTGTGTTGCTCAGCACTCCGTGCCATGATGCTCTCATTGTTATTTGCAGAGCTTAAGCAAGATTAAAAATACTTATTCAACGTGCAGCAGTCCCTGTGCCAGCATCCCTCACCTCTGTAAGCATGTCCTTCAGAGAGGCAGGTGCTGTGGGATGCATCTGTCCTTCCCAAATGGGATATTTTTAGACCTCAGGCTAAATAAATTGTCTTCTTGAAGCTGATTTGATGAGCTGAATTGAAAGAAGAATGTGAATTTGAGTTTTTGCTTAGCAGAAACTTAATGCCAGAACACTGGGAATGGTGGAGCTGTTCTTATGTTTGAAATAAATTGAGCTGCTTCAGGATACTCAGCGGAATCACAGAATGGTTTGGGTGGAAGGGATAACCTGAGGTTATCAAACCAATTTCTTTGTTCTCTGTCTGGATAAATATTAGTGGGATAAATATTGGATGACTTCAGCCTTCTCATCACAGAATATGAGCAGCATCAGCTTCACCATCATCCTCATATCCTGGCTTTGAAAGGAACTTTAGGCAAGCAAAACAATATAGAAATATTAAATTCCTTCTTCTTAAAGGTATATTCTTGATTACTTCTAGTTTCAAGCATTACAAATCAAGATCCCAGCTGCCATTCCCTTTCCTCAGATGCTCTTTTTTTTTGGGTCTTCTGTCCACAGGAGCTATTTGGAAGGCAGCCTTCTGGCAAGTGGTGCCTTACTGGGAGCAGAAGAACTTAGCAGATATTTCCCTGATAGGAATATTGGAATCTTTGTGGCCACCTGGAACATGCAGGGTCAGAAGGTAGGAGTACAGAAGTCTTCACAGGTCTTTTGGCAGGTGTAAAGTTACCCCAGCTCTGCTGCAAGGACTGGGGTGATGTTTTTCTGTTCCTGACTATTTTCCTTGTCAACCTGAGTCATCATCTTTACCAAATTACAAGGCATTTTTCTAATAAATATTTACATAACTAATGTTGCTTTTTTTTGTTTCTTTTCTTTCTTTTTGTTTTAAAATTCATGTACAATAGGAACTTCCAGTGAATCTGGATGACTTCTTATTGCCAACAGATCCAGACTTTGCCCAGGACATGTATGTCATTGGGGTTCAAGAAGGCTGTCCAGACAGGTAGCAAAAACAATGTAATGAACCATCTTCTTTTATTGTTAACTAATTATTTTGCTTTGAATCAGTCTAGAAATAGTCTCCATCATATTGCTAATATTTTCAATGATCTGCCCATTTAACAAGACTGAATTCTATTGCATGAGCACCAGAGGAAATGGGATTTAGAGAAAAAGAATCACAGAGATCTTTAAATCATAGAATCACAGAGTGGCTTAGGTTGGAAGGGACAATAAAGTCCATCCAGTTCCACCCCCTTCCACTAGACCAGGGTGCTCCAAGCCCTGTCCAGCCTGGCCTTGGACACTTCCAGGGAGGGAGCAGCTTTTCTGGGCATACAGAATTTCATCCTGTTGTTGGGGCAGCTGATGGCAAAACTCTGATGATTTCTGTGGCATCTCAGCAGCCACCCCTTAGTTCAGTGCAGTGGAGGCTTTGCTTGTGGCTTGATGTTGTGTATCAGAGGGATTGCTCTCTTTGCACCATGCTGATCTCCTCTCCTGGTTGTTGTCTCCTGTACTGTCTGTGTGATCCAGCTGTTGTTCTTTCCTGCAGAAGAGAGTGGGAGATCCGCCTGCAGGAGACCCTTGGTCCTCACTACGTCCTGCTGCACTCGGCTGCTCACGGAGTGCTCTACATGTCTGTGTTCATCCGCAGGGACCTCATCTGGTTCTGCTCAGGTGTGTGGGGAGCTGAGGGCACTGCTGCCAGCCTGTGCCCTGCCCTTTTCTCCCTCTCCTATCCTCCCTGCTCACTGTCAGAAGCATTTCATGAGCAGCATCTTCTTTTGCTCCTTGCAGAAGTGGAGTATGCCACGGTGACAACTCGAATCGTGTCTCAGATCAAAACCAAGGGAGCTCTGGGAATCTGCTTCACGTTTTTTGGGACCTCCTTTCTCTTCATTACCTCCCACTTCACATGTGAGACATTTACAGTCTTGCTATGAGCATCCTGGTTGAGGGAGGAGGGGAGGGAGCTCTACAGAGGTGAAAAAGCAGGACAGGCTGAAGCCAAAGCTCAGGATTGCTGAGCTGAGAAGGATAAAGGACGAGGATTGTTTGGTAACAAACTTACAAAAGAACTGTGTTTATGGAAACAGAAATGAACTCTACATCATTGTATCCCTTTTTCAACATTTTCTGTCTTTGTTATTCTGTGCAGACACTCCCAGAGTGTCACATTTTACATGTGGAAAATGTCTCATGCCCTCTGGAAGCTCCTGGTATAACCAAAAATTGTCATTGAAAGAAAATGATTCATTGTTGGCAGTAATGGGGTTTCTGTCTTGCAGCTGGGGACAGTAAAGTGAATGAGAGGAAACTGGACTACAATAAAACCATTCAAGCCCTTACGCTTCCCAAGAATGTTCCGGACACAAATCCATATCGATCCAGTTCTAGTAAGTGTGAAACCATGAGTGTGTGGGAGCTGAGATCAGCAGAGTCTGTGCAATGTCTTTCAGTCTGCACTGAGAAAGAGACAAGAAGAGACTGTAGAAAGAGACTACAGGTCTTTTTGTCTGAGGATCGTTATTATTCACATGATTTTTTTTTTTGTTCTTGAAATTCTGGAGGGGAATTTGAGAAAAAATGTTGAAATGTAAGGGGAGAGAGAAAATTCGAAAGGGAATTTTTACATTATATATTTTTTAGCAAAATGATAATTTTGGTTTAATTATTGTGAATATTAGCAGCATCCCTTGAACACTTGTGGTTTGAATTTGTAGGTGATGTCACCACTCGGTTTGATGAAGTTTTCTGGTTTGGTGACTTCAACTTCCGGCTGAATAAGGATCGGGAGACTGTGGATTCCATCCTGAACCAGAACCCAGACACAGACGTGTCCAAACTCCTGGTGTATGACCAGCTGACCAGTGAGATGAGTCGGGGTGAGGGGCAGCTCTTTATCTCCCTTATTTCTAGGAACAAAAATATCTACCCACAGGAGTAATGACAGCCCAATCCCCATTTCCTGGAACCGTGTTTGCAAAGCAGCACGAGCTTGCAGTGCAAGAGGAAATGCATGGACCAGGTGTTCTTTGTTTAAAGAACTTTTAAACTTTAAACAGCCTTTCTGAAGCCCAAGCCCTGGTTTTTCTGGAATGTACATGGCTGTTGTTTCTAGCCAGCATTAGCAGAATCGGCGCCTGGTCCTCAGGAGGGAGGAGTTTGTTCATGCTGTTCTCCCCTTCCCTTACAGGGTCTATTTTCAAAGGATTCCAAGAGGCTGATATCCATTTCCGTCCTTCCTACAAGTTTGACATAGGGAAGGACAGCTATGACACCACTTCCAAACAAAGGACTCCTTCCTACACGGTAAGGGATGATTTCACAATCCAAAGAGGATTCAGTTGTACTGAGATTTGTTGCATAAGGGCAACTGGGACTTCTGGCAGAAAGGATTGATGAATCTATGAGCACAAGGAGAATTTGGCACGGGCTGTTAACCTTATTATCCCTGCCTTACATCCTGTCTGAATGGATTCTCCCCTGTGCTCAGAGCTGGGAGCGGAAAAACTATTGGGATCAGACATACTTCATGAATGGATTCCTGTCCAAGACACTTTAATTTCATTAAGTGGAGTGTGTTAAATGAATGGATTTATCTCCTGTGAACCAGTGCTGGATGGGTGTGCAGAGGGAGTCTCCATCACTGTCCCCTCTGTCCCTGCCTGCAGGACCGAGTCGTGTTCCGCAGTCGCTACAAGGATGACATCCAGGCTGTCAAGTATTCCTCTTGCCCTGTCATCAAAACCTCAGACCACCGGCCTGTGTTTGCCTTGTTTCGTGTGAAAGTGAGGCCTGGCAGAGACAAGTGAGTGCCTCATGCTGTTCCATGGTTGCTCATGGCTCCAGTGATCCCAATGATGTGATGCTGTGTCTGTCCCTCAGAGCTCCCTGCAGCCTGTTGGAGTTTTACCCAGTATATGCTGGTGGTCAGAGCAGTAAGAGCTTAAACCTGACAGCTGAAATCCCTGCTGCCAGGTCCTTTAATCCTTCTGAGGGGGATAAACAGAGCCCACTGGAACTGAATATAAATCTGTGTTCTATCTGAGATGCAGCTCTTTGTTTTCCCTATCACCATGGGCAGCTTTCCTCTTCTCTTTCCCTCTTTAGGATCAATTCTGTTTTCCCTCCACAGCGGTGGCTGCATTTCAGCATAGCTGGATTTCAGTGCTGTATTTTGAGATCCTCCAAGTTTTTAATGTCCTACTATGGGCTGTTGTACTAGTAGAACTCCTTAGAAAATTTGGTTTTAGTTTAGAGTCATAAAGAAAGTCCTTTATATATTAATGCAGGCAAGTTCATGCTTAAATTTAAAGTACATTTCCCTATTACAACCAGCATTTTAAAGGATTGTGAAAAACCTTGTTACTGTGGAACAACAGCTCTTGTGTCTCCTACAGCAGTAGCTGAACGCCTTAAGAAAGTAAAAATTAGGTTTCTGGCCTTTGTTGTATGATGTAGTAGGGAAATGTTGGGCAAACAAGAAGCTATTTATGCCCTGACCTGCTGGCTTGTGTTTCTGTTGCAGCATCCCACTGGCTGCGGGGCAGTTTGACAGAGAGCTGTATTTAATCGGAATAAGGAGGCGGATTACAAGGGAACTGCAGAAACGCCTGGAACAAAAGGACCAAAAAGCCAGCAGCATATGTAGCATTTCTTGAGCTGAGAGCTCTGCAATGCTTGTGGCATAGGTGCCACAAAAGAGGATTTCAGGCCGTGGCAAACTCTGCAGGGAATTGTCTGCTTAAGCACCTCTGGCAGTTGCTGTGGCTTGTGAAGAATGTCTTAAACCTCATCCTGGATTCATTTGCATGAGCTAATCCATGTAGCTGAAGTGCTTCTGCCGAAGAAAAGGAGTCAGTTATTTAAGACATCCATCCAAACAGTTCTAACTGATTTATTTTTAACCAGACTATCTTAGGAAGCCACTGGGTGCAGACCCTTGGTTCTAGGAGGACTCCACGCAGAGGCACAGCTGCTGGAACTGGCATCACCCAAAGCAGGGGACCTAAGAAAAGCCTGCAGAAAGGTGAATTCTTTGTTTGTCTCTTTGGTTTGTTCAGGTTAGTTTACATCCAGGTTTTTACATTAGGTTGGGTTTGCTCCTTCTCTGTAGCCAAGTGTTGGTATTCTGTAAATGAGTAACAGGGACCAGTTCATGGACTTGGGCAGTTCTGTGCATGGATGGTGCTCCTGTGTTGGGCTTTCTGGGTCCTCTGCAGCAAGTTGTGTGTGAATGTACTGCTGTACATTGAAGTGTAGAAACATTGCCTTTCAATAATCATTCTATAGGCCTTCTGTTCCTAAGGGGGTAAATACCAAACTCTCAGGCCATATGTCTGCTGAGACTGCTTGAAGCAATCCCTTCCTGTGCTCACTTGTCCTCCCCAGGACTGATAAAGCACTATCTGCCTTCAGCAGCAGGAGTTGGAATTCATGATCTGAGAACAGGCACTGTGTGATGCTTCACCAAAGTGATGTCAAGTGAGTCACCAGGGAGGTTTGCAGAGCACCTGCAGCCACTCAGCTCCACACAGCTTCATTACCTCCAATCACAGTCAATTCCTTTTGGTTTTATTTTTCCAGATCAGTAAACTGTGAATAACTTGCTATTTTTGAAGTAGTGTTGTCTTAAGGCTATATATACTACAAGGACCAGTATGGCACTGGTCAAATGTTAAGTACAGCTAATAATTAAGAACTCCTCATGGGCACAGATGGGATCATTAATCACCTTAGGACCTAAAACATGCAAACACCTTGGAGGAAGTGCTGCTGACTATGCAACCTGTCCAAGACAGGCTCCTGTTCTGCGGTACATTTATGGCACTGACCTGTCTGTAGCCATCAGGTATTTGGATTTCCTTTCTTTTTAAAGGAATAAAAATAAATTAATGCAATACCTTAACTGAGAACCAGTTTTTATTGTTATAAGAACCAGAGTTCTTTGCATGCTGCATGTTTGGGTGACCTGGGCTATTTGTCTTCAGCTGGAGGAATAGGACAGATTTCTCTGGAATTACCTGCATTGAACAAAGCATGTTTCACCTGCCAGTTCAAGCAGCCCTTGGCAGATGAATTTCAGAACTCTTACTACTTGCTCCAGTTGTTCAGAGGTCTCTTTATTTCCTCACAAACATACACAACAACTGAACAGGATTTCCACACTGTGGGCTCTGCAGGAAGCAATGCAACATGTTTTCTTTGAGTTGCATGAGGAAAGGATGGGGTAAAGCAGGTAAGAGCAGCCTCACAGTGTGCTGCTCCCAGTTGGATTGTTGTTCACCACAGACATCTAGCAGTGAAGTGCTGCAATGCAGCCATCTGTATTTTTAAACCCATGTATTAGGGGGTTATAGAAATCCAATGTTTTACTCCTCTTTTGAGTCTCCATTTCTTCAGTATGTCACATGTGGCACTTCTCTCTCTGTGACCTGGTGTCAGTCAAGATCATGTTTCTAAATGTTGTCATTTTGTTATCTTGACTCTCAGCTGAGCCACATCAGTGCTGTGAGACTTCTTTTTGCAAGGCCTTAAGTCCATCTGGGTGACACTGAGGAAGTGAGGCACGAGTTTAAGGTGCACCAGCAGCAACTCCTTTAATAACTGTTTGTATAGCAACTCTGGAGGAAAAGAACTTTTATTCTTTAGCACAGTTCACTTCCAAGTCAAACACCTGAAGAACAGGATCATTCTCAAGTGTCAATTAGGTACAGTATCTCTGCAGAGGAACTCCACAGAAAATTGGTTCTGTCGTGGGTCTGTTTTCCTCAGAGCTCTAACAAGATGATGAAGTTGTTCCCAGGTGGGTGACTCCTTGTCAGATGGTGAATTACACTGATGAAATGGATCCATGATTTGTAACAAAACCTAGATTGCAGGAAACTTTTTACCTAACTTCACAGGGGACAGTAACTATTATTTTCCTAATGCAGTCCAACCAAGTCTTTGTTCACCTTGGTAACAGTTATAAATATTCTTTGAATTCAGACATGTAAGCCAAGCTCTAAGGTACCACCACATTCCTCAGGAAGAGCACAGCAGGGCTTCCTGTGAGACAGCCCCATTCCACTGCTGGGGTGATGAAGAGGCTGCTCAGAGATGTGCTTTCATTGTAGTGATGGATGTTTTGGCTTGCTCTGTTCTCCCCAAAGCCAAGAGGAGGGTGTCACCACCCATCTTCTCTTGTAACCTTTTCAGAGGGTCAAACTCCTCCTCCAGAGCCAGGGTTGGCTCCTTAAACGAGCTCTTCACAGTCCAGTGCTCCAAAGCAGCTTTGCTCAGCTCCGTGGTTGCACAGAATGCCTGGGAGCACTGGGGGGAGGGAGGGCGGTACAGCAACATGAGAATCAAAAAAACCATTAAAAAAGAAGGGAGTCTGAGGCCAGGCAGGAGGTGCTGCTCTATCGGAAGAGGCGGTAGAGCCGCGGCAGTCGCCCGTCCTTGCTGGAAAGGGCAGCCTGGATGTGCTCATAGGAGGGCAGGTCTGTCAGGTCACCAAGGGCAGCCACTGCTGGCTTCTTATGCAGCATCTTAGTCACCACCCTCTTGATATCAGTGGGTTTCACCTGACCTGCAGACAGAAAAAAGGCAGAGCTGTGGCAAATCCATTGTGAACAGCACAAAGCAGCTTTAGGCTGACGCTCAGAAAACCAACTTCAGCTCTTCTCTACCACAATTCTGATTTTTCCTTCCTTCTAACAAAAATAAGCCCTGTGTTAACTTGAAAGCAATTAAGGTCAGTTTGAAATAGATTTCTGTGGTATTTATGCCCCCAGGCTTTCAGAGGCAATTCATCAGAGCTATAAGAACATTTTAACTGTACCTACAGTTCACTCAAAGCAAGGCAAAGCACTGTCTACTCACTGATGAGGTCACAGAGCTCATGAGGTAGCTTCCTTGTGTTTGTTGCCAAAACCTGCCTCCCCACATCTTCAAAGATCACTGGCCGAGACTCCAAGTTCATCATGAGCATGGATTTGAGCTGTGTCTTTGCTCTCTCAAGTTCTACCTGTGAATGAGCAAGAAATGCAAATAATGGTAGAAAAATTCTGGTGGCTGCTCTCTAGTACAAGGTCAATGCATTCACAGAATCCCAGACTGGTTTGGGTTGAAAGGGAGTTTAAAGCCCATCCAGTTCCATCCCCTGCCATGGGCAGGGACACCTTCCACTATCCCAGGTTGCTCCAAGCCCTGTGCAGCCCGGCCTTGGACACTGCCAGGGATTATTTCAGCTCAAAGACCACCAGCAAGTTCAAATGTGCTGCTGACCTCTCCCACTGCTCCTGCCATGAGGATGAATTCCCTGGTGATGATTTCCACCATCTCCCGAACCTGGGGAAAACAGATCGTAGAAGATCAGAACAATGCTTCTTGTGTTAACAGTACTGTCTGGTACTGAGTGATGTGGTTACTGTTTAAGGATATCGGTCTTTGAATACAGGACTCTGTACCTGTTTGGGATCTGCACTGGCATGGATACACAGGAGACCTGTGTCCTCATAGCTGTGATGGTAAGAGGTTGCATTGTACATCCAGTGGTGCCTGTGAGTGAACAAACACTATTTTAAAATTTAAAAGCCAGAATTTAAAATGTAAAAATTAAACAAACATGGGCAGTGACTACCCTCCTAGTGCATTTTCAGGATTCTCAGCAGTGCAATAAGAATTATCAATTCTTGCCTCTGACAGTTTATTCCTGTGGCATCTATTCCCTTCTCTCCACTTCATCCTTGAGAACAAACTCAGGACAATACAGAGCAGATCCTGTTAATATTCCCTGATTAAAGCAGATTGGGCTAGTGGAGGAAGACACAGTTCCTGGTCACTTCTGCCCTTTTCTTTCACCCTCTCAAAATGCCAACTGACAAATGAGTCTGAAGCAGAATAAGCTGATATAAAACCTGGAGGAGTTTGCTTTCATTTTTTCCCATTTGAACCTGCTACAGGACTGTTTCTGCCACCCCTTAAACAGCAAGACAAACCAACCTGTTGAGCACATTGAGGTACAGTCGGGTGAACATGCCCTTGCCAGGCCCTCCAGCTGAAAAAGAGCCACCACCTCCCATCATCATGTTCAGCACCGCAAAAGGAATGAAATCGTCCTCCTGGATTGCAGCAAGAAATTCAGTCAGGAATGCCAGTGTTTGTGTAATGAGTCAGAATTCCTGGGATTCCCCAAATACAAGGCACCCAAAATGAAGGATTTTAGGTTAATACTCACTAAAAATGAGCAGCTTTCTAACCCAATCATGATGTGGGTGAGCTCTGGGATGGGAGTAGGGCCCAGGCTCACATCTGACATGTCTTTCTCAACCTGTGGGAAGGGCAGACACATTATTAATACAGATTTTCACAGCTGTTGTACCCAGTTTGATACATTCCCAATTACCATGTCACCCAGTTAACAGCTGTCATGGCCAGTTTGGGCTCATACCCATGAAATGTAACTTCAGAAAGGCAAAAGCCTGTAGAGAAATCAACAACTCCCAGCAAGATGCCACCTCCACCACTTACCTTGACAATGCCTCCAGTGTACTGAGCCACGGATCTGTCCACAGCCCTGCTCTGCCCAGAGCCCCACACGGGCTCCACCCCCAGCAGGTATTTCCTGGCACACTCCACCAGGTGCTCGTGCTCAATCCCCACCCCAGCCAGCACCATCCTGTCAGGGGTGAAGTAACTGCTCAGGTACGAGTGCAGCACGGCTCGGTCGATTTTGTCTGTGTTTTCCACGGGGCAGAACCTGTTCAGTCCAACTGTGTTGTCTCTGAAGGCTGCCTAAAAGGGAACAGAGACATTAAAGTAACAAATATCAGTTCTGCTCCCCTAAATCTCTCATCTAACCCTCTTTCTGCTTTGGAATTAAGCCCATGTGTAAGAGAGGAAAGGCTGAGCATTATTTTGTTAATGTCAGCAGCATTTTGTCATCCACATCAACAAAGGGAAGTTACAGATAGGTTTTTTTGTAGTTTGGGTTAGAATTTTCCACATGTGGATAACACTGGATTTCAGAGTGGAGGGAAAGCCAAATTCTCCCATCACTGAAAATCAAACTGAATAACAAAAACATCTGATTTTAGAACAGTCTAAATAAACCCTGAAGCTGACAAAAACACGAGGAAGAGAATGCAGCAGGAGATTGCCAGTGTGTTACCGCATGGATCATTTCTGTGAGGAGAGGCTCTGGGTCAGGTCTCATATTCAGGTCCTCCAGCTCAAACCTTATGGCCATCCGGGTCATCTCAATCTCTTCATCTGCAACGAGACAAAGCAAGGCATGGCAACCCTACAGAAAACACCCAACTGCTGCTAGGGCACTTCTTCAAGAGTTATGAACTCTTAAGAGCAAGCCTTGTGTTGGAGATTTTTTTCTGAGGCAGAGAGTTGTGTTCCCAGACCTGATAACCTGGGCTGGAGTGTTACATCAGCCAGCAAATTGACCACGGTGTCCAGGCCTCTGGCATCAGCAGACACTGCATACATGATGGTGTCCCTGCAACACAAACAAACAAACAGGTTCTGCACTGAGAAATCACTGCTGGAATCACTCAGTGTCATTGCAGTATCAGGGAAATCATAGATGAAGCTGTTTTACTCATTAAATGATTTTGAGAGGAAATATATCTGAATTTTATGACTCTTTCAGGCTCACTTCCCAGCAGCCACCACAAAGAGATTTCTGCTGCTTGGGAACAAAAAGGGGCTTTTCCTGCCCCACAGCAGAAAAAGGGACTCAAAATGCTGTCAGTGTTACAAGACCCAGGAGAAGGACCATCCCACCTCGATGCCTGGCAGTCACAAATGCCTCCATGCTTCTCTAAGGTGAGGAGAATTTCATCTTTGCTGCCAAACTGAGCTGTGGACTAAAGAAGAAAATACCCGTGTTATTAAATAGTAAAGCAGTAACTGTTTATAACCCTTCAGTGCAGCCCAGAACATCATCTACATTCTTTTAGTTAAGTGGTTTGATCAATGCTTGCCAATCTTGAAGATGAAAGAACCGTGATGAGCAGTGCAGGGCAATACTCACAGAGAAAGCCAGCTTTTCCAAGAAGTGGGAGATACCACTGAGGTACTTCGCTTCGTGTCTTGATCCCGAATTTATCAGAACTGGTGACAAGAAGAGAATAAACCAGCGTCACTTTCACACCCCAGCTCCTTACAAACAGACCCCCGGCTCGGGGGGAGCTGAGGTGCCACGGCCACAGCCCTGCCCCGGTACTCACTGCCCACGGTGCAGAACTGCCCGAATTTGTTCTGCGAGGCGACGCGCAGCCCGTTCTCCAGCACCGTCACCCGCGTCTCGAAGCGCTCCCGGCTCTCGGCCGCCGCGAACACGGCCTTGGGCACGCCGGGCAGCGGGCACGTCAGCGACACGCTGGGGTACGCGCCGCCGCCGCTGTAGCTCCGGCCGGCCGCCAGCCCGCACCTGAGGGACACCGCGGACACCGTGAGGGGCTGGGGGTGCACCGCGCCGGGCGCCTCCGCCAAGGCCGGGACCGAGCGCTGATCCCCTCCCAGAACAGGTCCCGAGCGCTGCCCCCCGCTCCCAGCCGTCCCCCCGCGGTGCCCAATGCCGTCCCCTCCCCGCGCGGTGCCGGGGCAGCGCTCACCGCCGGGCCGGGCCGCAGGCACCGCGCCGCAACCACGCCATGGCCGCCGCCATCTTGCCGCCACCGGGAGCGCGGGGTCAGGGGGCGGGGCTGAGCCTCAGGGGCGGGGCCGCGATTGGGCGGGGCGGGGGAGGCCGCGCGCTCATTGGTCCGCTGCGAGGAGGAGGCCCCGCCCCGCCCAGCCCTCAGGCGGCCATGGCGGCGGGGCCGCTGTCGCTGGCGGAGGCGGGGGGCTCGGCCGAGCCCAACCCCTTCTCCTTCCGCGAGTTCGTCCGCTCCAAGTCCCGCGGCGGTGACGGGGCGGGCGGCGACACACAGGTAAGGCCCTGGGTGACAACCCTGCCGGGCCCCGCCCCGCCCCGTCGAACACCCACCTCAGCCCCGCTCTCTCTCCTCTCCTCAGGCGGCCTGGCCCGGGCCCGTGGTGCCCGCGCTGCCCGCCGTGCCCGCAGAGTCGGGGGACGAGGAGGAGGAGGAGGAGGAGGAATGGAGCGAGAGCTACCAGCCGCTGGCCGTGGAACAGGCCCACCTGCTCAGCGCTGGCTCCTGCGCCGCCCTGCCCGGAGCAGCGCCGGGAGCGGGCTGTGCTCCCCTCCGGCAGCCGAGCTACGAGCAGGTGAGCGCTGCTGCCCGCCCGGCACCGCTCTCTGTCAGGAGAGCCCTGAGCTGCGTGCCGGCGTGTTACAGAGCTGCTGGCACAGCCTGCTGCCACCGACAGCTGCTGAGGAGGACAATTAGGTCTGGGAATGTGCTTTTCTGCATGAATCGGGTCCGGTACCTTCTCTGTCCCACTGCCCTGCACATGACCCAGGTGACTTGCTCGTGCTCCTGCCGCTTGAGGTCATGTTTATTTAGAATTGGCAGCATTAATTAGTCACATTTGTTCCACATTCCTGTGCCCCACAGCGATGTGATTTCCAGATGGGTGAACTGGAGGCAAAATTAAGCTTGAATGTGTTAGAAAGTGCAGGAATTTCCAGTATTAAAGCTGAATGTTCTGTTATTGATCTCGGATTGTTGGTATAGTTGCAAAAATGCATCCTCAATCCTAATGAGGTTTTTTTGGTTTGTTTTGTGTTTTTAGCTAAAAGAAGAGAACGCTGTTTTGAGAAGCAAGATCAATAAGCTTCAGATTCTGTCTGAAACTCAAGCAGACAAGTGCGTGAGCCACTGTGGGGGGAAGTAATCACATAAGGAGCTGGCTTAAGAGAGGTGCTTACTAGAAACAGCATCCTTGAAGAAGAAAAATGTATTTGAAATCTATCCTATTTATTTTAAAAAAGTGCTAGCAAACCTTTTGTTTTTTTTTTTTAATTGAAAAAGTCTTGGAAAGTAAGTAGCCAGCTGACATGTGAGTGTGTTTGTATGTTCCTCATTCAGCTGTAGAGTTCCCATTAATGCTGGTGGATGTGGAACAGAGAAATCCCCTGAGCCACAGCCCAGAACTGGAGTTCTGTGGGAAGAATTAATTCTCCTCATAACATGAAACAATGAGATTCTTGACCCTTTCCTAGAATTTCCTTCCTAAAGTATTTAATGGTACAAGTGCTTACTGTGTGTCATTTCTTGTTTCTTTCAGGATGAGGAAGCTTGAGAAGAAGCTTGAGGAAAACAAAATCAAAGAAGAGAAGGAAGCACAGGATTTGGAAGCAATGGTGCAGCATGTGGAGCAGAATCTCCAGCTGATGACTGTAAGTGTTGGCTTTAGGTTTCAGTCCCAGAAAGGAGCAGTGAGGAGGGAAGGAGGGAGCTGTTCCTACCTCCTAAACCATTCAGAACACAGTGTGGTGTAGCACAAACCATATCCCTCCAAGTTCTCTGCTGGAGTCCCTCATTCCCATGTAGCTTAAGCTGCCTGTGGAATCCTCAGCACCCTATGGTTTGAATAATCTCTGTTCTGTTGCAGAAACGGGCCGTCAAAGCTGAGAACAGCACTGCCAAACTGAGACAGGAGAATGCACTGCTCCAGGTACAGAGCAACATTCCTGAGCCTGGCTGGGGCTGCAGGGATACATCTTGGAATTAGCCTGTGAGAAGGATATTGCAAGGTTGTTGCAGGCTCTTGGGAAATTGCTGATTGGGTTTGAGGTTCAGTAAAGGCTTGGAAGTTGTGGTGTCCTGTCAGAGGCTGGGAGGGCCTGCATGGTGCCAGACTTATCAGTGGTGCCCACTGACAGAAGGAGGAGCAATAGCCAGAAACTAAAATGAGGAAGAACTTCTTTCCATGGAGTGTGGCAGAGCCCTGGAGCAGACTGTCCAGGGAATGTGTGGAGTCTCCCTCTCTGGAGACATCCAAAACCCACCTGGAAATATTCCTGTGTCACCTGCTCTGGGTGACCCTGCCTTGGCAGGGCGTTGGACTGCATGATCTCCAGATGTCCTTTCGAACTCTCAATGACTCTGGGAAGACACTCCCTCCAAGCAGCCTGATTATGGGATCCAGAGACTATTTATTACATTGTTTTATTCTGTTCGCTATCTTTGTATTAGTTAATTATTACATTACACACCCATGAACTGCTGTGTGAATGTATTCATGAGCTATAGAGTATCTGCTGGAATTTTGTGGTTATTTCACATGGTTTTTGCCTGTTCCTCCCAGGCTGAGCTGAGGAATTCCAAGCTGGAGAACGAGGCACTGCGGGTGGGCCAGGCAGGATTGGCTGCAGCAAAGCAGAATGCAGAGGTGGCCCTGCAGCACCTGCTCCAGGTCACAACCAGCTCCCGAGCATCCATCAGGTGAGCTGGGCTGGGACAACTCTCCTGACACCATCCCAGGCACTGGGCTGCATTCTGGGTTCACAAATAAATGTGCTCAGTGAGTGTTTTAGGATTGGAACTCAAGGGTTTGTGTTGTGTGCCAGATGAGCTTCTCCATGTTCATACCTGCAATGTGTTTTCACAGCTGGGAAGTGGGAGTCTCTGAGTCTCCAGTCATGATAAAATGCTGCTTGATAAATCAGAGTGTGAGCAAACCACCCCAAAACTGCCTGGCTGCCTGTTCCCCCATCTAACACTGCATCTCTCCTGTTCCAGGCAGCTGCTCTCCGGAGCGGAATCCCTGCAGCTCGTCGCTGATCTCCTGAAATCCATAGACAGAATCTCTGAGGTGTCAGAGGATGGACAGTGAGGGACTCACACAGCATGAAGGACTTTGTTTACATATGGAAACCATTACTAAAAAGTGAATTTTTGATACTTGGCCTCATTTCAACGCGCCAAAGCGCAGACCTAGCTTCTCCAGCCCTTTGCACGGTGCAGCCATAACCAGTGGATCACTAAATCCCGAATGGACAAGAGTACATCCCTGTTCCTGCTGGGCTGAGACCATACCCTCTTCTGTTCTCTCACCCCACAATCCCCCCCGGTTTCATCTGGGACCCTGGGTTTGGCTGGGGCTCCCTTGCCGTTCTGTGCTCTTGCTGTGAAGGGGGAAAGGACTGTGGGTCGGTCGGCGGTGCCGTTAAAGGCCGCGCTGTCCCGGTGTCGCGGTGCCGTTAAAAGGCCGCGCTGTCCCGGTGTCGCGGTGCCGTTAAAGGCCGCGCTGTCCCGGTGTCGCGGTGCCGTGAAGCGCTCAGCCCGGGCGGGCTCTAGGACCCGGGGCGGGCGGGAGGAGCCGGAACCTCGCCTGGCCCTGCACGTGCGCCGATCGCGATCCGGATTGGCTGTGCAGTGTGACGTGTTGGGGTCAGCTGCCCCGGGCGCGCAGCAGCGATTGGCGGAGCGGGGGGGCGTGGCCAGCGCGCCCCGGAGCGGCGGTTCCGCCATGTTCCGCGGGCCGGGCCCGGCCGGGCCGCTCCGCTCCCCCGAGGGCCTCGACCTCGATGCGGAGCGGGAGAGGATCCGCCGGGAGATCGAGGAGCTGGAGCGCAGCCTGGAGCCCGGCGGGGCCGACATCCAGCTGGCCCTGTCCGACTCCAGCCTCAGCTCCGGTACGGTTCGGGGGGCTCGGGGCGCTCTCCGGGCAGCCAGCGGCACTTTGGGTTCTCTTTGCACCAAGAGCCCAACAAACACCGCCGGCAGGGAAATCACAGGCCTAACAGGGCCTCAGAACCTGCTGTGTGAGCTGCGGCATCCCCCAGCCCTCCTGCGCCTCCTAAAGCTCATTTTCCAAAGCCAGGAGGAAATAACAGTTCGAGCATCTCTGTCCGGAGCCGCTTCACCTCCTGCGTTTTGATCTTATGAGTGAATAATTCATGTCAGACGTCTGTTTGCCACACTAGTGCAAGCCTGAGTGTTCCTGAGGGGCTGCTGGTGCAAAGTTTGTCCAAAGCTTCTCCTGGCTTGGAATGTTCGCTTGGCTGCACAGCTGGGCGCTTCTCATGTACAGGACCACGATGCAGCTTTATTGTTGCTGTAGTTAGCCAGAGCTGCTCTTTTTTCCCTTCTCCAGAACAAAAAAAACCACCCCAAAAACAATACAAAGGTGGAGTATAAATACGATTTTTACCTGACAATGTTGTCAGTGTCCAAACCTCCTGATGGTCATGAATGAGATTTCTTTGGTGCTTTTTCATGTGTGTTTTAATTGAAAATATTTGGGTGTAAAGCTTTCCATTTATTCCACTACAATCAGCGTTTTTGTATTTTGTTTGTCCAACAGATGATGATGATGAAGATGATGCTGATGAAGATTCTTATGCTGAAATGGTAACTTTTCTTTAAGCATATATTTCTATCTGTCTGTTGGAGGGAGTAGGAAGAAGGGAAACTTCACCCTGTTGTGGGTAAATCCAGGCAATGGCCCTGGCTCTGTGCTCAGGAAGGATCAATAACAGCCCTGGAGTTTGGGTATTCCTGCCCAGGACTTTGTTATTCAGTGTCAGAGATTTCTTCATGTGACAAGTGAGAGGATCAGAGGCCTCCCTGCTCTGCTTCTGCTGCTCTTTGTCCTGCAAACATCACAGGCTGTGGTCACACAGCAGGGTCAGCTAAAGAAGTGCTGAGTTATAAAACACATCATTACAGACTTGCTTTTAAAATTACTATTTCTCTCTCTTTTCTCCTTAAATACCTTATTTGCCTGAAGGAGGTGGAAATAGAGGAAGACAGTAGTGTGATGATGATGATGATGATGATGATGATGATGATATTGAAAGCCTGCCACAGGATCCAGAAACCTGCCTGCAGATGAACCATGTGTACCAGGAAGTTATCAAGGAAAAGATTGAGGAGGTGGAGCTGCTCATTGCACAGAACAAAGAACAGCAGGTGAGCAAAGCAGGAGTGAAATGTTCATTTCTGTGCTTTTCTGGGTTGCTATTTGCCATCTTTCCCTCTTCTCAAGTTCAGGACTCACTTGGCTTGACTGACATTTCAATGCTTTCTTACAACCAAAAATGGGTATTTTACATATTATGTTTTATCTTGTTGTGGCAAGTTAGTATTTTATTAATCTTTTTGATCATCTGCAGTGTACAAACTCAGGAAGTTCCAAATCCTGCCTTTAACACATGCACTGATTTTATAGTTTGGTACTGCAGATTTGAGCCATGCCTGGGATGTTTGTGATGGCTCTGAAATCAGGAATTTGAAGGAGACACTGATGCTCTTCCATTAATTCTTGTATTGCAGAAGGAAATCATGTGTGAGCTTGATGGTTCAAAAACAGCAAAGGCAGGAGATGGCAGAAACCTACCAGCAAATGTATTTCTGGGCCATTTTATGAAGCCATACTTTAAGGATAAAACAACTGGAATTGTAAGTGAATATAACCAGCTTCCAGACTGATATGTCTTCAGTGATAGCTGTACATTGTAATGTGTTTAAACTGTTCTAATTTCAGTTGTGTAACTGAATGTCACTCCTCAGCCTGAAACCTTTTTCCTCTCACTTGTGTGACAGTTTGCACAAGTTTGACTTTCCAGTCATTTTCATAGCAGTTCATGCTGGAGTTCTAAGAAGAAATAGGAGTTTTGTCTGACTCTCCAGTGTATCTAACCCTTGTAATCCTCATCAGGGCCCTCCTTCCAATGAAGATGCCAAGGAAAAAGCAGCTCAGGGCATAAAATCCTTTGAACAACTGCGTTCAGCAAAGTGTAAGTCTGTGCTGTTCAGTGTTCTAGAAGAGCTGTAACAAGTGTATGTATTCATATAACAAATGTATATATCCATAATTCTGTGTGAGTGTCCTCATACAAAAGGGAATGAATGGGGTGCTTTGTAAATTGTTTCAGTCAATGTTTAATGACTCCTTTTCCATTTGCGTTTGTTCTGCTGCATCAATTCCTTCTCCTAAACCAAGTAAGGTGGTGCAAGGGTAGTGCTCAGATAAGAGGAGTTCAAGGGACACCTGCAGATCCAGATGCTCACAGGGTGATTTCTTTTTTGGGGTCTCTTTGGAGCTCAAACTGAGCCAGAGGCTGTGCCTTGCCCAAGTCTGACACGACAGTGGGGATTCAGGGAGGGAACTCTTACTGCAGAGCTGGAGGACACTTCCCAGGGGTGCTGGAAAGAGTGATTTTGCACTGATGTCTGGCTGCTCCTCTGCCTGGTTTAGGGAAAACTGGAGAGAAGACACTGCTGCAGAAATCAGTGGTGAGCGACCGCCTGCAACGGCTGCTCCAGCCAAAGCTGCTCAAGTGAGTACTGCCCAAAAATCCTCTTTTCTCCTGCTGAGAGCATTGAATGGGAAAGGAGGAGAAGGTAGATGTGGAGATTCCACTTTCCTGCAGCAAGTTCCTGTGTGAACTCTTTGTGGGATTTTATAGCCATCTGTTTCTTCCCGTTGAATAGGGCAGTGAGTGTGCCGTGTGGGAAATCCTGGGGGAATAGTTTTGTGTGGAAATAAACTCAAAGGGAGGAATGATACTGATGGAGGAACTGTCTCTGCTGTACATCTTCTGATGCCATTGACCTCATTCCCATCTATCTTACTAAGTAGTGGTAAAAATGTCTTTGAACAGGATGAGCTATTGGAATCAGAAACTGGAGAAAGTCAATACTGAAATGGAGAAACAGACTTTGGAAAAGCAAATCAAAGAACTGGAGCAAGAAATAGAGGCAATTAAGTAAGAAGTCTTTCTGTGTTCTTGGTGAAAAATGAAATGTCTTGGAGTTCAGCTCTAAAAGTTTCCTACTTCTAGATGTGACATTTGGAGAAATGTTTTTTTGTGTGTTAGCTTGTAAAGAATTAAGTTCTGTTGAGGCTCTGCAGCTCTCTCATCTCTACAGTTCTTTACTCAGACTTGTGTTTTGGGCCTTAATGCATAAAATGTAGAATCTGCACCCAGGGCAGAGATGCTGCTTTAAATGGCTCTTACTTGAGCAACAAAGGAGCACAGCTCTGAAATTTTTCATACTTTTGAGCTCAAATCTGTGAACAAATCTAGAAGAATATATTTGGTATGGCATTAATTGTTTCTCCTGCTAATCCAAGTGTTCAGTTCCTGTGGAAGTCAGGAATGGGTGGGAGGAATGAGATGAAGGAGGATCAAGTGTTTAAGTAACCATTTAACATTATTCTTTCCTTCTCTTTGTACCTTCTGCTTTAGCCAACTCCCAGAAAGTGACTTAATAGGAAATAGATTTGATGAGCATGACTGGGACAAAATTTCAAACATCCATGTGAGTTGGGGGATCAGCTGTTCTATTGCTTCTGATGTCTATGTTCTTTCTCTTGAGAATTACCTGACCTGCTTTGCATCCAATGCTTCCATCTTGCATTTTTCCAAGCTGACTCTTAAGTCATCTCAACTTGTTAAATGTGATAATTTAATTCTGGAAAACTTGGCAATAAGACATATCTGGAATGCAAAATTCTGGTTTTCCTGTTTGTCCAGGTGTCTTAATCCCAGCTATGAGGCTAAACAGATTTTTGTTGTTTCTTTTAGTTCGATGGACAGCGTAACTCAGAAGAACTGAGGAAGTTTTGGCAAAATTGGGAGCATCCAAGCATCAACAAAAAGGAGTGGACTGAGGAGGAAATAGAGAGGCTGATGCAGATAGCTGCTAAACACAACTACCTGGACTGGCAGACCATTGCCCAGGAGCTGGGGGTAAGGTCTGAGGTGTCAGGTTGGTTCATTCTGCCTTTGCTTTGCCTCTTGTCAGTTTTAAGGAAAACGTTAGTGCTAATTCATTGTTAATTAATGCTTTCTGAGAAGTGTCCAAGAACAGTACCAAAAGGGTTTGGTACTTTAGCTTTTCCCTCTTGCTTTTTGTTCTCATAAGTAACCAGTTACCTGATTTTCTCTGTTTTCTTTGTATTAAGACAAACAGGACACCTTTCCAGTGCTTGCAGAAATACCAAATCTATAACAAAGATTTAAAAAGGAAAGAATGGACCAAGGATGAAGATCAGATGCTTTTAGAGCTTGTTCAGGAGATGAGAGTGGGAAGCCATATCCCATACAAGAAAAGTAAGTGACCCACAAGTGCCAAACCTGCTATTCACCTGGAATGCTTCATTCTCCCATTCTCTTTTCCTTGATGGAAACTGTGTTCTCTGCCTTTCCTGTTCCTATCTGCAAGTTTCATTATATCAGCAAGAACTTAATATCCCTTGGAACCTTTATCCATCTTGGAAATTTGGCTGAAACTGCCTCAACATCTATGTTTAAGAGATTAAAGTGCTGCTTATGGCAGTCACTGCTTGAAATTGTCATCCAAATAAAGGAAGAAACATTTATTACAACAGAGTTAAATTAACCTTTTAATTTCTAGTTGCTTATTACATGGAAGGAAGAGATTCTGCTCAGCTGATTTACCGCTGGACGAAGAGTGTGGACCCCAGCTTGAAGAAAGGACCCTGGACACCAGAGGAAGATGCTGTAAGCTCCATTCTCTGGGCCTGGAATTGCAGGGTGGGAATGTTAGATTGCTGAGGTGTAGCCTGGCTGTATATCTGAACTTTAGCAGTGGCACAGAGGAGTGTGAAAGAGACTAGTGGGCAGTTTACAGGTCACGAGGTCTTACAAGCTCCTAAACAGTTTTGTGCAGAGATTTGCCCAGGAAACAAATAGAACTGTTGTGTCTCAGGCCTGTTAGGATTGCTACTGGTGAGGATTTCAGCTCTTGCTTTGTCTGATGCACACAGATGCTGATGGCTGCAGTTAAGAAGTATGGAGAGAAGGATTGGTACAAAATCCGGACAGAGGTGCCAGGCAGGAGTGACGCCCAGTGCCGGGACCGGTGAGTTCAGGGCAGATACCAGCCCCTTAAATAAGGGAAAACTCTAATTAGGAATGCTAATTAGATCATTAGACAATGCAGAAGGGATTTTGTTCAGCCTTGGAGTGCACTGATGATCTGATTTGTACAGGCAGGATTGAATGTTCCTGATTTCAGTGTTTTGATTTCGAAGGTACTTAAAGGCATTGCACTGGGATGTAAAGAAAGGCAAGTGGAGCTTGGAGGAAGAGGAGCAGCTGATTGAACTGGTTCAAAAGCATGGCGTGGGTAGGTGTTTCAGTGGCTTCATCTATAGAAGTTTAGAGAAATAAGTACCATTGAAGAATTTATAGTTGTTCTCTTTCACTGTAAGCTCTGCAGCTGATACCATCTGGCTCTCCTTTGTACTGATTGTTGCAACTTCTTTGTGTTGTGTGTTGTGTGCATTAAGGATTTGACATCCATTCATGCAGTAGCTCTGTCTCTTATCCAAGAAATGTGTAATGTGTCTATAATGTTCTGCGTTGTTCCTCAGTTTGTAGCACAAATAATAATAATCTGCAACTTCTGGATCCTTTTCAGGTCGCTGGAGTAAAATAGCTTCTGAGTTGCCCCATCGGACTGGCTCTCAATGCCTGAGCAAGTGGAAACGCATGATTGGCTCTAAGGTATTGTGGAAATCCTGCCATGCCACAGTCCCATCTCTTCCATTAAGTTTCTCTAACCTTAAAGTAGAATCCTGTGAAATCAATTACAAAACTGATATTGATTTCACACGATCAAGGTTTTTGATGTGGATGTTCTCAGTTTCATTTCTTGATGTGTGAAGCAGCCTTTGTTCTGCAGGGCTTAAGTTAATTTGCTGTATATATGTATATTATCCAGAATTCTTTACTGCCTTGAAATGCCTGTAAGGAAGGGATATAATGTAGGTTTTCATGTCTGTACCTCATGAGTTGCCAGTTTTGGTCCCAGGCACTCAAGAAATTCTGGCTGCTTAAGACCATGTTGAGATGGTGTTGTTTCCAAAATCCTGTTTCCTTTGGAAAAGAAAACTTACTGATTTGACTAAGCCAGGGCTGAACACTGACTAAAACCTGTCTGTGCTTGCTTTGACCAAGAAAAAGAGATCTGGGGCAACCAAACGGCGCCACGCTGAGGAGAGCTCCAGCCCTTCAGAGAGCAGCAGTGAGGACATGGAGCTGGACTTGCCAGACAGCTCAGAGGAGGAGGAGGAGGAGGTGACAAGAAGCACCAAGAGCAAGGAGGAGTGGCCAGTGCCCAGCATTGACTTGTGGATTCCAACAGGGACAGACATGCAGGAAACAACCACAGCGAGATACAGAATCCAATCCCTCCTCTCTGCTGCAGGGAGCAGCTGCAGTGACCTTCCTAGGGCAGCCTGTGGTGGGGACAGAGCTGCTGCTAAACCATGTGAGGTGAACACCCTGGTGAAGGGCATTGCACAGCCCCACTCCACAGACACCATGGTGAAGGATCCAGCAGAAGTGATAGCCAAGGTGAGCTGGGATGGGAGCTTGGATCACAAGTTAGAAGGGAAGTGCAGATGCTGCAGTGAGGGGAGGATGTGATGAGCAGATAACTTGTTGTTCATTGCCTTGTACTGGTAAGTCAAAGAAATGTGAATATAATTACCCAGTAAATTCTGATTTTTGGGTAGTGATAGACTCCTCATACAAAATTTTATTTTAGGAAATAGGCATTTGGTGTTGAGGTAATGCACAAGGACTAAAAGTAAAGATCTTCACTTCAGGGCTGATTTCATATTGAGAATCCTTGTACCTGCTGTGCATATCCAGTGCAAGTAATTTTCTGTGAGTTACTTTCCCTTTTGTCTTTTCTTGTGTGCTTTCATCTTAAGGCTGCCCAGTGTGGAAAACAAGTGCTGCAGCTTTCCCTGGAGGATGTGAGAACAATATTAAAGAATAACACGAGCTTCCAGAGGAAACTGGTGAGTGCCTCTTGTGTCTTGTCTAATCTTGTGACCTGAGCACTGCCAGGCTGTGCTTAGTGGGAAATTCTGTTGGTGTAATCACAGATGTTGCACTGTAGTCCCAAGAGGAAAACCTCACCATTTTTTGTCCTAACTGCCCTGTGATTAGTTTGTCCTGGGACTAATGACAGAATCTTCCTAATGGGAACTCTTTAATTATGTATCTTTTCATGCACGGCAATTAAAGATGCTCAAACCTCCTGGCAGCCTTTTAGCCAAACCCCCTGGAGTCAGAGCTGCTGGCCAGGATGTCCAGAGGCTGCAAGAGAGAGCTCAGCAGCAGGCTAGGCAGCGCTGGAAGAGGCTGAGCCTGGACAGGAAGCTGCTGATGGCAGTGACCCCTTGGGTGGGCAATGTGCTGCTGCCCTGCACCATGCAGGCTGGGAGGATGGCTTTTCAGCACACAAGAGGTACTGGGGACCCATCCTACTTTTGTCCCTGCTTTCTGACATCGTCTAAGTTAGTTCCCAGCTGATTGTGATGTTGGATTTCTTTCTAGCTGGTGCTATTCAAGAGAAGCTTAAGTCAGTCAGTCTGGCGAGCACTCCCTTGTTCACACTGCTCATTCAGGTCAGTTTTACTGTCTTGATAGCATTACCTCTTTTTAAACAATGGGAGTCTTTATTTTCTGTATTTGAGGCTTAAATAAATGGTTTATCTTTGTTTCTTAAACAAATAACCTAATCAATGGATTAATCTGTCCTCATGGCTTGCATATGAAGTTAATTCATTAAATCCTGCATCTAAAATCTAATATTGCCATGGCTTTTTCTGTAAGTCTAAAAGTGTCCCCAGAATCTTGCATGTGAAGCATGTCCCATCTATCTTGCTTTGTCACTGACCCCACCAAAACGTTTTTGTCTTCCATCAAATGTTAATGAAGCTCTCACCTTGCAGCTCTTCCAGATTGATACTAAAGGCTGTATGAAGGTTATTAAGGAGAGGAAGCTGAGGCAGTTAGAGCTGCTTAAGGCTAATGCAAGGAGTCCTCAGGTATTGTGTTTTTTTAAGCTTTTCCCATTGAAGTCTTGACTAAAATAAACTTTTTAATTGGTGCTGTTTCTGTATGTGTTAGCAATTTGTTTTGGTTCAGAGGCAAAATAAAATGTTGGCTGTATGGCCATTTGTTTAGGAGGTTGGCAGACGTGGGTTTGATTCACATCTGTGCTGTTTTAATCATCTTTAGATTTATCAGAAGTGTAATTAAACATAATTTTTTTTTACAGGCTTCCCAAAATGCAGAGACTTCTTCAGGTACCAGAACTTTTATTTTCATGTTGTGCAAGAACTTGCATATAGTTCATCACTGTTGCATTAATAAGTTTAACTGAAGGAGACCTTTTGGGACAAACCTGCATTGTCATGCTGATTTTTGCTAGCTCTTGGATCTTTAAGCATGTTCCCCTTTGGTAAGGACTGGAAATACACTGGAGGGCTGGGGGACCAGTGGCACTGGACCAGTTCAGTCTGGTAATGTGCATTCCTGGCCCATCTCTGATTTCTGGGGGAAGTTACTACTTGTTCAGTTGTCAGGACATGGCTCAATTAAATCAGGACTTTAGTGCTGTAGGAATTCTCACAAACAGGAATTTTGCCCCATGCCATGATGTCTAATAGCTGAGGAATGGCTTTTGAAAATACTGTTCATTCATTGTAATTTCATTTCCTCTCCTCTGTAGGCAACTCATCCCAGCCTTGCTCTCAGAGGAATTCCCAACGGGGCATACCTAGGAGTGCTGTCAGGAGAACTGCTGCCTTGAGAGCACAGGAAACTTCCACTGGTGCTTTGGAGAGCTGTGCCCCAGCCCAGGGCCAAAGGCAGAAACCTAAAACTGTCTCAGAACTACTGCGAGAGAAGCGTTTAAGGGAGTCCCAGGCCAGGAAGGCCATGCAGAGGACAGTGTTGGTTGCCCCACAGGTGTTGGTTTCAGGGACTTTGATAATCCAGCAGCCACCACAGCAAATAATTCCCCCTGCACAAGCAGGGAGCAAACCTGCAGCAGCTGGTGGTACAGATAGCCAAGGACAGGGTGCTGCAGTGGCAGCAAGGACTCCTGCTGCAGGGTCTGCTGCTGCTCTTGTGCCTGAAAACCATTCCTCAGCTGGGCCAGAAGCTGGGGAAAGCCCTGGTTGCTCACAAGGGACAGATCTACAGCTCAAGAAGGAACCAAAAGAGGAGGCTTTGGAAAGCAGCCCTGAAGGAGAAGTTTTTCCATGCACGAGTCCAGCTGCAGCAGAGAAGGCTCCAGAGCAGGGAGGGTGCAATGGTCAGGTCGTAGCCAGTAGCTCAGCTTCAGTAGTGTTGCAAAACCAGGCTTTTGTGCCACACCATATCACTGTGGTGCCTCTTGGCCTGGAGTCTGGCACCAACAAATTGTCCCTTCCCACCCCAGTGACCTGTGAGCTGACTAGTAATGGGGCACAGCAGAGCCCAGTCAGCCTGCTGCCTGCTCTTGTCACTCCACAGGCTGGTTCTGCTGTCATTCCCAGCAGCATCCTGCCCTTCACATTGGTTGTAACCCCTCAGGCTCTGCTCCCCAGTGCTGTGCAGACTGTGGTGGGTGTTCCCCAGGGAATGCCAGCTGCTGCTGGGAGGAGTCAGTGTCAAACAACTGTGACTTCCAATGGCAATGTCCCTGGGTTAAGAGTGACTCCTGTGCCAGCTGGAGCAAATCCACCTCCCCCCAGCAGTGCAGAGACAAAAGGGCCAAGTTCCCAGGTGGCAGGAGCTCCTTTGGGAAAGGATGACCAGTCCACAGTTCTCTTACCTGTGACCTCAGTGAGTCCTGGATGCACCACATCCACCATTTCTGTTGGAACCCCTGCATGTTCAGATAGCTCCTCCATGGCTTCCAACTCCTCTGCAGCTCCAGCTGCTCTTCCAGCTGCCAGCCCAGCCCTGTGTGCTGTGCTGCTGCCCCAAAAACAGCTCCCTGCCAGCACTCAGGGCTCTGACTGCCAGCCTGTGCCCAGTGTCACCAGCTTGGGGAAGAGCAGTGACTCCATCACAACAAACGGATCATCCTCCAATCCAGCCAGCATCAGGAAAGGGGTTGTGCTCCAGCCAGGACCTGCAGCTCCTCACAACAATGTCCCAGGGAGCTCAGAGTGCTCTGGTGCCCAGGCACTGAAGAACAGACCCATTGCCTCCAAACCACCCAGTGCTGACCTTCCCCCCCAGCCAAGCACTTCCAGTGCAGAGAAGAATCTCCTTGACTTCAGCCTGATCTCCCTGGAAGACGAGGGGCTGGTGAAGGAGTGGCTGAGTGGGAAGCAAGGGGTCCAGGTGCCATCCCTGCAAACCAGGCTGCCCTATTTGCCACCTTTTCTCGGCAACATAAAAGCCCTGTCAAAGCTCCTTGTGCAGAAAGCAGCCCTGGAAGAGCAAGCAGCCTCTCTCCTGCCCTCTGAGGCCAGTGGGGATGGGGAAACTAGGGATGTTTTCCGTGATATTGGAGAACTGGTGCAGCAGAAACTGGGTGATAACCCTGCTTACCTCCTGCTGAAAGCCAGATTCCTGGCAGCCTTCACACTCCCAGCTGTCCTGGCAACTCTGCCTCCTCCCAAAGTGACAACAACTCTGTCAGCCAGCGGGAAGCACCATGAGGAGAGTGATGACGAGGAGTGGCAGAGTGAGAAAGAAGTGTCTGAGGAAGAGAGTTGTGGGAATGAATTAACAGGAGTACGGGAGGATTGGAGAATTGGGGATGAGCCTGGAGACAAAGATGCTGATTTACTAAATCAGGTAAAACAGAGATGCCAGGGGCTAAAAGCAGAAAGTTACTGCCAGATAAATACTGCACTGGAATTCAGGGGGAAACTCCCACTGTTCTTATGTGTAGCAGAAATTTGGTCCTTGTGAATAACCACAGTTTTACATTGACAAACGGAAAAGCTCTGCAGCTCGGCTGGGAGGGTGAAAGCCCATGGTTTATGCAGCACCCTAAACTTGCCATGACAGCTCCCAGAAGTGGATATCAAAGCTCCCTTCCCCTTCCAGTTTATAATCTGCTGCACTGACTCCTGCTTTTTTGAAATCAGTCCTTTTTTTTCTCACTCTGAAAACTGTGATGTTTTGTGCTTTCTCTGACATTGGTAAGATGCTTCATTTTGAAGGTAAATAAGATTGGTTTGGAAATCTTGCTGAGTCCCTAAAATAAAAAAGATGGCTGAAGGGGGTATTAGCAATTCTCATGGTGTTGATCATCTCTCCTGCTTCTGTTGCAGGGCATGAGGGCTGAAGGGAGCACTGCTCAGTCTGCCTTGGACTCCTGTGCTGATGTGGCTGATGCCACAGCTCCTCAACTCAGGAGAAGTTCTCGCTTCAGGAAGAGGAGGAGGAGGATATGAGCAGGAAATGTGTTAGTAGCTACTCAGTGGTTTGTACTTCTTGCTGAGAAGCTGAACCACTTTTGTCTGTGGTTCAGCTCAGACAATGAATCATGACCTCAGGAAAGGACTGAAATTATCTCTACTCTTGTTCCCTGAGGACACAGAGTTCTGTAGTCGCCATCAATCACAGCCTAAGGCTGGTAATATTTTGGGGAGAGGGAAAGTTGATGTCTCTTTGATAAAATTCTATATAAAACTCATGAAATTCAAACATTTGGCAGCCTTTTAGTTCATGCCCTGCTTTCTTAGTATGCACCTAGTTGGTAGCACTCTACAGGCTTGACAGTGGAGTTTTTCTTCAATATTTGATCTTTGAACAACTTTGTGGAGTTTGGGGTTTATTTCCCCTGTTTGGCTTCATTTCTCTACAGTTGAAACTGGCCAGCTTCTGTAGGGTACAAATGGGTGTTTTCTTAATATTTGTTGAGGCTTTTGGTGCACTGGATGGAATGAACATGAGCAGTGTTTGATTCACATGGTTGTCAGATGAGACTGGTTGGTCTTTTTTTTCCTTAAAAATTCATGTTAGAAACTCCAAAAGGGCAACTTCCCTGTAAAAATGCTGTGACTGATAGGAGCTGTTTGTGCTTTGTTACAGGGGTCACTGGAATGAGCTCTGCCTTCCTGCATGGCAGGATGAGATAATCTTTGCACTGTTCACTTTTATCACTTCCAACACACTGACTGGATGGACTTGGGGAAGAGGAAAATGCTGGATTGATTTTCCCATCCCTCAACAAAATCTGCATCTATAAGCAAGGTGCAAAAATGAAGGAAACTGGCTGGAGGGAAATCCCTCAGTTCTGCTGTTTCGAGCTCACACCTGCCATAGGTGCTGGGGGAAATATTGCTGGAAATCTGGGGAAACAAGCAATGCTGGTTATTTATTTCCTTCTTGTGTTAGCCCCTATTTATGTGAATGTTTATCCATGTTCAGAATTATGTTAATTGAGTGGGTTTTAGTGCTGTGACAGTGGCTTTGCTTGGTAACTGACTGAATACTGTGGAATAATCAGCAGACAAATTTTGTACCAAAATGAGTCTTAAGTATTTGTTGAAATACAGATGTTTTATTTTTCTCACTTAAAAATTAGTGATGTATTCTGTGTGGGTTTTTTCCTGGTAAATAGTGCTTTTAATAATGTGTGTATGAGTGTGATTGCTAATGAGAAAAATGAAATTTGCAGGCTGCCTGAAAACCAGGGAGAACATGGGGAATGAATATTCATGTGCCTAAAACTGCAGGATTGAATTAGGAATCTTTCTTGATTCTTCCACAGCCTGCCCTGTACAGACATCACAAATCACTTCAAAAAAGCCTGTTTCTTCATTTATAACCCAGCAATTTCTGTCTCGCAGAGAGGTGCAAGGTTAGCTGAGGCAAAGCTGATAAAATCTAGAGGGAAAGTGCTGTGAAAGCTTCATTCCACTGCACTGACTAAACTTCCCCTGAGTGCAGTGGGGAGCTGTGAGTTGCAGCTTTTCCATGAGGGCTCTTCAGGCAGAGCTGGGGGCAGGAGGTCACTGGGTGCTCATGTTGCTATAATTTGATGTCAAGACATTATGGAGCAATAGGAGGGATTGTGGAATGGCTTTCCTCTTGCAGTGTACTCTGTTTTCAATAAGCCAGTATAGATATAATTTTTCCAGGGAATTCAGCTGGAATTTCCAGGAGCTGCTGCACAGTTTTGGGTGGCTGTTACAGTGAGGCACTGGTGGGAAAGGTGATCTGTGCTCTAAATTACTATTGGCCTTTGCAAATGCTGCTCAGAAGATGCCCTTGTAATTTTTTTTGTGGAAAAACTGTATAAGCTGCAGCTGTCTGTGTCCTTTTTCAGGAATTAATTTATTTGTCACCAGAGCAAAACCTCCCAAGGCTAAATTGGTCAATTAACAGACACTCTGATTACCTTCAGCAAGGGCACAGCTAACACAGGTACTGCATCTTTTTTTAGTGTGAAGATGATTTAATGACAAGAAACACAGGCTGAAAGAATCTCTGAGCATCTCTGCCCCACTCCTAATGATAACATGGAAAAACTCTCCATAAACTTAGAAAGCAGAACAAAGAGTGGAGTGGGAAGCTAATGGGAGCATGTGTCATGCTGCCATGGCACCGGAGCCTGTGTGTTCTCCAGGCTTTTTTAAAACACCCTCTGAGTGAGTTCTGGTTTCAGCCACAGCTCCAGGGCTGTGGGAAGGTGGGGAGGCAGGCACAGGTCTGCTGGTAATGCTCAGCAGCATCACAGTGCTGCTTGCTGGGCTGCTCCTTTAATTGCAGTCAGGGACACAGTCTGTCATTTGGGAATCATGGGTTATGTTCCCTGCTTTGCCAAGACTTCACTCCCTTTCCCTCAAAATACTGAGTTGTCATAATTATGCTGGCAGTTTAAGGACATCCAAAATTAGAGACATCAATATAGAAATCATCCTTTTCAGCTGAACTCTCACCAAGAGTGAGTTCTTGTTGCCACCTGTTTTCCTGGAGAAAGATGTTAGCAGCTGGAAAGCCTTTGAAGAACATCTTTTTTTCTAATTTTGTGGCTTGTTTTGTCTCCTGAAATCAGCTGCACACACAGCTGTGACTTTTCGTTCTTTTTTGTGTTTTTAATCCCTGCAGAAGGAAACTTTCTGGAGGTACCTCAGTAGGTACTTCAGTGGGACAGATGAGAAAACTAAATCAGAATTAATCTAAAATCACTGCCTATGTGTTGCTGCTGACTCACAATGCCATTACCATCTTTCTCCTCCCCCATCACCCATTCTGGCTTCCCCTTTTTTTATTTATCTCTTTTTCTTTCCCTTCCCTTTCCCGTCTCACAGCATAGCTGAGTAGTTTCCCCTTTTCTCAAACCAGTTTTGTTCCTGGAATCATCTTTTCTCTAGGCAGAATATAAAGGAAGGCTGCACCCAAGACAAGTTTTGTCAGAGCCAGGACACAGGAGGAGAATCAGGGAGGCTTTTGTGACTGTGAAGGCTCAGGTTGGTCCATGTGATCCAGAATGGATAATGTTAACAGGGAAAAAAGGTTTATTTTACACCTCTGAGGTAAAGTGTGTGTGTCAGATTTGATGTCTGTGTGGTCAGACAGAACACAGGGATCTCAAATGCTGGGAGGTAGAGAAGGAAGAGTGAGCTGCTCGTAAAGCAGAGGCACCAGCTAATTAGGACACTTCTGCATTCTCAGTGTATGAACATCTTGGTTTCACCACCACTGCCACACTGCTCCCGGAGGCTCAGGGTGTGCTTGTGTACTTTCTGGTTGTTCTTTCCAGACAGAACAGCACTGCTCACTGCCACTCCTCACCACTGCCATGTTGGAAGAAGATAACGATGAGATCTGTTGGAATAACCTGGAGAACTTCCGTGTGAAGCTGATCTCTGTGATTGACCCTTCCCGGATCACCCCTTACCTGCGGCAGTGCAAAGTGCTCAGTCCGGATGATGAGGAGCAGATTCTCAATGACCCCAGCCTGGTCATGCGCAAGCGGAAGGCAGGTGGGAGCACTGAAAATCCTTTTGTGTAGTTCCTAGGCCATCAGGTTGGGATTGGCTGGGGAGTTAGACGTTGGAAGGACTGCCCAGGGAGGTGGTGGTGTCACCCTCGCTGGAGGTGTTTAAGGAGAGCCTGGGTGTGGCATTTGGTGCCATGGTCTGGGTGACAAGGTGGTGTTCAGTCATAGGATGGACTCAGTGACCCCAGAGGTCTTTTCCAACCTAACTGTTCTGTGATTGGATCACAGGGATTTTTATACATGGAGAAAGTGAAGCTGGTTTTTGTTATGTTACAAATAGGTAAAGAGAAGTGACTGAAGAGAATATCCTGTTGCCATGATTTCAGGTGTTCTCCTGGACGTTCTTCAGCGAACAGGACAAAAAGGCTTTGAGGCATTTATGGAGAGTCTTGAGCTTTATTATCCACAGCTGTACAAGAAAATAACTGGCAAAGAGCCCAGCAGGGTTTTCTCTCTGATTATAGGTAATGTTTGTGTTCTCAGCAACAGCTCTTCCTTGTGCTCTGCTGTGCAGAGTAGGGAGCACTCCCTGCCTTGCTCCCTGGGTGCTTCAGGAGGGTTCTGGGAAGAACAGCTCTGGTATCACTGGTTGGACTGGGGAGGGGGAGGAAGAAGCAGGAGGATGAATTCTTCCTTCTGCCTGTTGTGTCAGTGACACTGTGGTGCAGGAAAACAGAGCAAAGAGGAACAGTGGGGATAACTCGATCACACATCTTCACTGTTGGCTGCAGCGATATGGAGGGGAAGCTGAGCTCTGTGTGTGCCTGGCAGCAGCCAGGACAGCAGTGAGTGACCCCTGCCCCCCAAACAGACACAGCTGGGGAGTCTGGCCTGAGCCAGGTGCTGATGAACGAGATCATGAAGCTGCAGAGCGCCGTGCAGGAGGAGCGGCGCAAGGCGCAGGAGCTCACGATGTGGCTGCACTCCAAGGAGGACACCATCAGGGAGATGTGGGTCAGGGACAGCCTGCTCCGCAAGCACCAGGAGCGAGCCCAGAGGATGAAGGAGGAGAGGGACAGCCTGAGCAAGGAGCTGAGGAAGTGCAAGGATGAGAACTACACCCTGGCCCTGAGCTACGCCAAGCTGAGCGAGGAGAAGAGCGCGGCCCTCATGAAGAACAGGGACCTGGTGCTACAGGTCAGTCACAGTTTCTCCTGACTTGTCTTTGCCCAGGATGGGCTGGGCCAGTCCAGCATGAAGCACTGAGCATCCTCTCTAGCAGGTGTCTTCACAGTCCCTAGCTCAGCCCTGTAGGCCTGTATTTTACAACTTGTGCTGTGAATAATGACTAGTCTTACCCTCACTCAAGGCTGTTCTCAAAAAGGCAGCACAGGAACATGTTTATATTGGCACACAGGCAGGACTCTGGTCCTCAGAGCACAAAACTTTCTGAGGAAAACAGAACTGGGGAGAAACTTGCCCCGTGTTTGTCTGGGAAACAGAGTGAGAACTGCTTTTGCGGGCCAGAGCATCCTCCTTGCTCCTGCTGAGCTCTGAACCTTCTCACAGATCGATCACCTGAAGCACAGCCTCATGAAGGCTGAGGATGACTGCAAGCTGGAGAGGAAGCACACGATGAAGCTGAAACACGCCATAGAGCAGCGCCCCAGCCACGAGGTGGTGTGGGAGATCCAGCAGGAGAAGGAACTGCTCTTGGCCAAGAATCAGGAGCTGGAAAACACTCTCCAGGTTGGTGGGGTGGTTGAGTATGGATTCAAGGGATTATTTGTAGCAAGGCAGCTCCAGGGAAGATTGGGGCTCAGCTGTGGCCTTGTTTTCCTAAGTCAAACACAGCAGTGTGGGGAGAGAGCTGATAAAAAGTTAGATGGTGGCCACATCTCACTTCTTCCTTTGTCCTGCAGGTTGCCAGGGAGCAGAATTTGGAGAAGAGCCTCTCCAAGGAGACTGTGGAGAATGACTGCAGCCAGATCCTGGAGGAACGCCGGGAGCTGGTGAACACCATTTACAGCCTGCGCAAGGAGCTGCGCCGAGCCAAGGTGCTCCAAGAGAAAGTAGGTGCCGCAGTGCAAATTCCTGCTGAGATCATGGATGAGACAGGCAGGTGAAGCACCTGCAGTGCCTTGCCTGTGGAGCAGGGCAGCTGCTCAGGAGAAATTCCTGCTGCTCCTACTATAATACTTATATTTTAGCACTCTGTGTGTGGCAGGTGACAGCTCAGACACCCCACAGAGCTCTGGCCAGAGCAATCTGTGGCACAGAGCAGGAGTGGGGACAGTCTGGCTCAGGCTCTGCCCATAACCACGTACTTTTGACCTTGTCTCAGCAGTTTGCCGAGGAAAAAGAGATGCTGGAGCTACAGTGCACATCTCTGAGGAAGGACTGCCAGATGTATAAAAAACGGATTGAAGTTGTTCTGCAGCAGATGGAGGAAGTGGCTTCGGAAAGAGACCAGGTGATAAAATATTCCTCCTTGCTTTGCTTATCACTGCTCTGCTGCTTGAAGTGGGCAGACAGTGTCACCCTGCCTGTGCTGCTGTGTGAATGGCACATGTTGTCTCTTCCCACAGGCTCTCCTGACCCGAGAGCAGTTCCACATGCAGTATTCCAAGAACCTGGTGGAGAGGGACACTTACCGCAAGCAGATCCGGGAGCTGGGGGAGAGGTGTGATGAGATGCAGCTGCAGCTCTTCCAGAAGGAGAGCCAACTCCTGGCCACTGAGGCCAAGCTGAAAAGGTTGCAGCTGGAGCTGCCCACGCTGGTACAATTGTCCTTCTGTGTTGGGATGGGGAAGCTGGGATGGGGTCAGAGTGTGGCTGTTCTTTGAACCTGAGCAGCTCCAGCTCAGTAGGCAGTGACTGCCTGCCTGAGTGACAATCAAAATTAATGAAAACCATTGCCATGCAATACTGAGTTTAGAAAGTGAAGGATGGGGTGGTTTCTATGACCTCACCCTGGTTCCAGGCATGGAAAAGCTGGACAGATGCAAGCTAATTCCACCTGTGTTTGCGTTTGGAGCATTTCCAAAGGTGATGAGGGGTTCCTCAACCACCAAACAGTGATTCTATTTAGAGACTTGGTGTGAGCCATTTGGATGAAATGGGGAGCTGAGTTTTCTGGAACTAAATTAGATACATTTTAATTAACACGGCATCTTGTGTACTTTCTCAAGCGGCCAGACAGGAGTGTAGGAGGCAGCAAGTCCACACTTCTGTGTTTTCTGGAGCTCTCAGTCTCCTGTATCTTCCCTTGCTGTCACTTCCTTACTCATGAGGAATGATTAATCTACACTGGTTTTGTTTCAGACCTCTGACCTGGATGACACCTCCTCCAGAGATTCCCAGGAAGTGAGTAGGACGCCTGGTTTACTTTTCTATTTCCTCTAGGATGGTTTCATGTTCCTCACCTGTGCTCAGTTCTCCAGCTATCAGCAGTTTCTCACAGCTCAGGCTCATTTTAGTGACATAAAAAGTACAGAGGCAGTGAAACAGTGACAGAATATCCCTGTGTCCTGAAGATCTAAGTGTAGGACGCAGTTGTGGCATTAGTCAGTGAGATTTGTTGAGTCTAAGCAAATCAAGGGAATTGAATTATTTTGAATTGCTTCTAATTGTCTCTCTTGTGTGAGAACAAGCAAAAATAAGTCTTACCCTGGAACCATTTGTAGTAAAGAGTTTCACTTGGTTCATAACTTCAGTGTGGGAGTGATTGTCACATTGTCTGGAGGCCAAAAGTATAAATGAGGCCAAAGGAAGCTGGATCTATTCATGGATGATAAATCCATGAGTAAATCTGTAACTCCTGGCTCAGTCTGCTGTTAGCTGACAGCAACAGGGAGAGCTTGGTTGTAGCATGTCCTGGGTCTTATGTTCCTTTATCTGTTCCTACAGACTGAAGGACAGTTCTGATGTTCTTGCTCTGTTTCTACCCTGCAGCTTGCTCTTCACAGTCACCTGGATGAAGATATACAGACAGCTAAAAGTAAGGGGAAAACACTGGGTGGAGTTCTGGGGAGGATGGTCCATTCTGTTTTGCTCTCCTGGAAGATCTAAATTATCTTTTCATTCATTAATATGGGAGATTGTTCACAAAAACTAAACAGCACTGATCCAAAAAAGCTTTTTTATTATTCTACCTCTCCCATTTCAAAGTACATATCGTGGCATCTACCAAAGCTGTGATTTTTTTAATCTTTCAGAAGATTGCTTGGAAGGACAAAACCAAGAACTCAGCCCTCGAGAGAGCAATCTGCCCCCAAAATCACCAAGTGTAAGAGAATCTTTGTGGGCTCTTTTTTACTACAACTAGGGTTTGTGATCTTTAACGTTCTCATTAATGATGGATTTACCAGCTTGGAGAAGCATATCAGGAGTTCCTGCTTTTCCAAACTCTGAGCACTTAGTGCAGAATCCACCCTCCAAGAAGGGTGAGCTCTGAACAGCAAAACACTTGCAGTGGACATTTCTCCATTTGTACATAAAAACTTCTTCTAATTACTTTCTGCCCTTCATCTCTGGGTGGGGATGTTTTCCAGTTTAATTGTCTGCAGAATTAGTGTCGGTGGAGAAAACAGAATCCAAAATTTACAGATGTGATGGAATAAATGCAGTAAAACTGTGTGAAACAGAAGTATTACCTAGTAAAGAACCTGCTGTGCAGATGCAGGAAGTGACCTGGTGTTAACACTGATTTGAGCCGGAATAATTTTATTTTTTTCTTTTTTATTTTTGTTCTTTTTGGTTTTTTTTTTTCTATTTCAAGGAGTGTGGCTTGGCCAACGAGGAGCCAGCAGAAAAGGAGAGGAGGAGGATGAAGGACTGCTTTGAGCGTTACCGAAGGTCTGGGCTGCAGTAAGCAGGGCTAACCTGGAAATATCCGTGATTTGTATTTCCCTTTTCCTGTCCCCAGGCGAGATTCAGGGAGGGCACAAAAGGGATTGATATGCACTAACAGTATGACATGCTGCTCGTTTGCAGAAAACACCTTCTAAAAATGATCCGTCTGCTCTTGTTTTCAGAAAAAGAGCGATGAGGAGGCTGCCCAGGGACAGACACCATGAGGCCGACTGGGAGAACACCTCGGGCAGCGACAACACTGACACCGAGGGCTCCTGAGAGAGGGACAGCACCAAGGTCCCCTTGGAAAGGGACAACATGCAACACAAAGCTCTGAGAGAGGGACAACACGACGCCAAGGGCTCCTCAGGAGCCAGACCCTGAGGGAAGCCCCAGCCTGTGGCTGAGCTTCTCAACTTCACTCTCAGAGGACTTGTTTAGATTTTAAAACCAACCAACCGTTTGTGAAAAGGGCTACAGTGACGCTATGGTGTGGCTCTGACGTCCCCGCGGTTAATAAACAGGTTTAAGTCTCTGTGTGTGAGGCAGGGCCGGGCTGAGCGGCTGGTTAATTAGGAGTTAATGAAGGGAGCTGTCCGACACCAACATGGCGGCCGCCAGCAGCCAACATGGCCACCGCCGCATCAGTGCCGCCATCTTGCGCATGCGTAGTGCGATGAGGCGCGCGGCGCGGACCGCGCTCGGGGCGCTGCTGAGGGAGTTACCGCCATGGCGGCCCTGCCGCCCCCCGCCCGGCCCGAGGGGCCCGGCCTGCACCGCCCCGGGGCCGCTCTGGGGCCCTGCCCGCCCGGCCTGCACCGCCCCGGGGCCGCTCTGGAGCCCTGCCCGCCCGGCCTGCACCGCCCCGGGGCCGCTCTGGAGCTCGGCCCGCCTGGTTTGCACCGCTCCGGAGGCACCGCCGGCCTCGCACTATCGCCTGGTGTACACCTGCAAGGTGAGCGTGGGGGGTGTGGGAGCGGCGCTGCCCGCAGAGGAACCCCTGGGGTTCGCTGTTAGTGGGCTCCTGGTGTAGCTGTTTTCTTAGTTTTAAACTTGCAAGGACTCATTCAGAGTGGAAGAGTCCTCTGGAGGCTTCTAGGCCAACCTGCGTGTTGGAGGAGGATGTTCGGGGTCTTGTGAGTGTCTCTGAGGGTGGAGACCCCACAAGCTTTGTGGGTTCCCCCTCATTAGGGAGCCACTGAAAGCAGTAAAACCGCCCTTAGCCTTTGTGCCTCGGGCTGAGCTCACAGCATCGTAACACGATGGACCCGCCTTGGGATGGTTAGAGGTGAGAGAGGGAAGAAGTTTTTATTCGCAGAAGTAAAGTATTTTAGTCCTAAAAATCCCAGGAGCTGCAGTAACCGTGCTCACAACACGCACTTGGTTTTTCAGGTGTGCCAGACCCGCTCGGCCAAATCCATCTCTAAGGTCGCCTACCACCGCGGGGTGGTGATCGTGACCTGTCCCGGCTGCGGCAACCACCATGTCATCGCCGATAACCTGGGCTGGTTCTCTGACCTGCAGGGAAAGAGGTGAGTGTGCCAGCGGGATCGTCCTCACACCCTGCTCCCCAGTGCAGCTTCCTGAGCTGATACCTTATTTCTGTGATGCTTTTAAAATGTGGCTCAAAGAGAGAAGTTTCCTCCAGTTCATTAAAACACACCAACTCAGTTTTCAGTCACTGGAAATTGATTGTCGCTGTCTAGGACCCAAATAAATCAGTGTGAAGCTGCAGCAGAAGCTGTGGGATAGACAGGGATCCTTAGTGGTGCCAGCAGGTGATTTGCTGTTCCTCTCAGGCTTTATCACATCCCTGCTGGGTTTCCTTGGATAAGTGTTTCAAATGTGTAGATTGATCTGCTGTGGGATTCCAGTGATTTCTAACTTCCCAAGATACCTTTAAAAGCTTCTGTTTAGCCGTAATTGCTAAATTATTGATCGTAGTGGATGAAAACAGTCCCAGAAGGTTTGGGTGGTTTTCTGTGATGAATTTGGGTGGTTTTTACAGTGATCCTCCTGTGATTCACTGTGCAGTGTCAGTCCTGAGAGCAGAGTGAGCCTGTGCATGACTGTGTTGGGCCTTTGCTGTGGTGTCACTGTTGGTTCTCAAATCGCTGTCCAGGAATATCGAGGAGATCCTGGCAGCCAAAGGGGAGAAGGTGAGACGTGTGGCTGGTGAGGAAGCCCTGGAACTGCTGCTGGAAAGCTCAGCAGAGCCCGAGCTCCAAGGTCAGCTGGCAGAGGGGGACGCTGGGGAAGCCCCTCCGGAGCCTGGCAGCAAGGGACACACCTGACACAAGGGATGGTGGCCTGTGGGACACACCTGACTGTGATTTGTGTCGTTCTGCTCATGGGCGAGAGACTGTTCACCTTCATTCCCTGATTTCAACTGTCGTTGTTTAAAATAAACTCAGGTGTTGGGTTTTCTCTGTTGTGTGTCTTTGCCTTGTGTAGTTTTGCCTTTGATGAAGCTGATGTCTTTAAAGATGGTGTTGGTATTTTTGGTGCCCCAGCAGTGTCCAGTGCCTGGCTTTGTTCCCTGCTGAGAAGGCAGCCAGAAATTCTTTGTCTATGTGTTTGACCTAGCAAGATGCAGCTGGAGCTGGAGGTTTTAGGGATGCTCAGGTGTGGTAACTGAGGAGAAGGGGTAATTGATTCCACCTGAGGAGATCCTGCCCAAAATTCTAAAGCCAAAATGACCCTGCAGGAGGGTCAGATTACTTGCTCTTACTGCAGTCAAATGCTGCTTTTATCTGTTCTTTGACATCTTCCAGAGTTTTGTTTCTGTGCCACTCATGTCAGGGCTGAAAGTTTTGTGTTTTGATCCCACTTGAGCTCCAGCATGGGGGTTTTACAACTCCTTGTTGGTGAGGGGGAGTGTGGGTGTGAAGGCAAAATTATTAGTTGTGCAGCATGATGGAGAGAAGTAGAGCACCTAGAAAGTTGTCTTGGCAGATATGGAGGGGCTTATTAGTGCTACTGCAGTGTTTTAAGATAAGTTAGAAATTTAAAAAGTAATAAATGACAGATGTAGGTGTTTGGCAGCACGCAGCTCTTGGGTAGTGGGGGATCAGGTGCTGAGGAGATTGTGTTGCACTTTTTAGGGCTTGTTTCCTCTGTAGCTGCTTTTTATGGTTTTGAATTTTAATAAAGACTAACTCAGTTTGGAAAGTCTTGGAGGATTCCAGTCCAATCCTTTTGTCAGAGGAGGATGTTCACGATCTTATGAATATCTTCAAGGGTGGAGGTCCTCCAACCTCTTTGGATTCCCCTCATTAGGGAGCCACAGAAAGCAGCAAAACCTCTCTCAGCCTTTGTGTCTCAGGCTGAGCAAACCCAGTTCTCTCAGCTAGGCATCTCCAGATGCTTGTGGCCATTCATGAACAGCCAAGGATTCAGTGAGGACATTGCAGGCTTTAATGAGTGTCCTTCATCTGGAGCGTTCATAACAATGTTTTAAGTGTTGCAGTAGAAGTGTTGGGTCAGACCAGCAGGAAAGTAGTCATGTTCCTGTGGGTGTGTCAGCACAGAGTGATGAAACAGGGGCAGGAACTTCATCAGCCAGCTCGTGTGTGCTCAGATCCTGGTGAAATACAGCTCTCCCTGAAACCACCAGCTGCTGGAGTGACCCAGGATTGAGAAACAATCTTGCATCTCAGAGCACTGCTGTGTGCTCCCCCTGAGCTGGGCTGCTGACAACTATTAGCACTGCTGGAAAAGTGCTTATTTTATTACCTTTAATCTGAAAATCAGCATTCTGCTTCCATGGTGCTGATGGCTTTGATGGGGTGGAACAGCAGCTGTTGCAGGATCTGTGTTGCCTTGGAAACAACTCATTTACAACCTGGCTTTTTTCTACCATTTTACCTACCTTTCTTACCTGTTACTGGGTCCCAGCTACAGGAAGGTTGTGCTAGTTTTTTGCTGTGTTAGAGTAAAAAATGTAGCAGAATAAATGTTGGCTGTTCCTAATTTTAGTGTTTCCTTGTCCCAGTGCCCTCTGGCACCATGTGCTCTTTGGAGGCAGGACAGAGACAGGTCCCTCTGCAGCTCTGAGCAGGGAGGGTGGCAGTTCTTGCTGCTGCTCTGAAGGTCCAGGCTAAGATCATGGGAGGGAACTTGCATATAACACAAAAAGATTTGCTGCTAAGAGATTGCAGGTAAAAAATGGAATTTTGTGCTCTCTTTTGAAGCTGGTTTTTCTGAAAAACGCTGTATCACGGGGCAGTGGGTTTTCTCTGGAAAGGGGACACAGGTGAGCACATGGGCTTGCTTTAGCCAAAGGCAGGGAGTGAGGAGAAGCAGCCTTTCTCCTGAATGCCTTTCTCCAGGCCTGACATCAGCTGTGTCTTGTGAGTGCCTCTGGGTTCTTGTGTACAGCTGGGTAGGAGAGGGCAGCATCTCGTGTTTCTGGTGGATTTTTAGGGTTCTCCATGAAGAGGACATGCCCTGTGCAGGGGCCAGCCCTGCTCCCACTGTCTCCCTCTGCACAGCTGCAGCAGCAGCACTTTGCAGGCCAGCAATCCCGTGGCTCTCCGGTGGATGTCAGCATTGGAGAGCTCTTCCCGACGACGTGGGATCAAACCTGGCAGTGTGGGAGGGGAGGGCTCAGCACAGCAGCCACCACTGCAGGCTCGGGGCTGTCCTGGAGACTCAATGGTACCCTGTGCCTTCTCACAGGAGCTCAGAACGAGCCTGTGCTGCCTTCTACGGGATGGAGAGACAGGAGGTGAGACCCCCATCACTCACTCACAGGGATCACCTGCTCCTGGGAATGTAAGTCTCTGCACACCTGAGGGCACAGTTCTGTCCCCACATCACACACAGAGCTTTCTAGCACAGAGCTGCTCTGTCTAGGCACCCTAAGGCATGAGAACACCTGATGAGAACAAGCTGGTGGCTCTTTATTAATTTTTGATCAGGACTGGCAGTGGCCAGCACATATTAGCCAGGCGTGGGAAGCCCAGCTGTGACTTGGCTTTATCCTCACAGGGTTCAGGATCCAAACTCTGCTGCTCCCGGGCCACCTTCTAGCCCAGTCCAAGAGCCTGCTCCTGCCTGCTCTGCTGCAATGAGCTGGTGCTGCTGCTTTGTGAGTGTCTTCTCTGAGGGCTGGTGCCAGGACTGTGCCCAGCACTCCCTGCCCTTGTCCCCTGGCTCTGGAGGAACAACCCAGCTTTGGGCCAGGCGCCGGGGTGGCACCGAGATGGGCAGAGCCAGGCAGGACCTGAAAGGAACAGCTCAGCCTCTCCTTGGCCTTTTCCAGTGGCCTTTTCTCAGCCATGCAGGGCTGCTCTATCTGCCCTGTCGCCCTGGAAACTTCTGGGCAGGCAATTCTCAGGGTTTTGTGCCTTCCCTCCACAGCCACATCCATGCTGGCAGGCAGGCAGAGCTGGGATGGTGGTGGCTGCCAAGAGACCTGTGTGCTCATAATGTAAAGTGATGTGGAGGTGGGTGCACAACGCTTTTCTTAACACATGTGCTGATGTCTGTCACCAGAGACCCCCCATCCACCCCCATCCCTGTTGCAAAGGGCCAGGATTAGCCCTGCTGGAGGCCAGGAAATAATGGAAATGAGTATTTGCACTGAAGCTTAGACACAAATATTTATTAAGCACAACCCCCCCACACCCCTTCCCCTTGAGCCGTATTCATTTCTAATATATTAATCCATTTGGCAGATTATTTTTTAGAAAAAAAACAAGTACCTGTGGGTTGGAAATTCCCCATTAAAATGACATTAGCAAATGCACATGTAAAAAATAAATAAGCTCATACATTCAAGTATATGGCAAATAATACCTCAATAATACCTCTGTAAGCTTAATGGTCAGATTCCAGTTCACCACCTGGCTGAGAGCTGCACAGGCCTGAGCCTGCAGCTGGTCAGGTCATCTTCATCATCACTGTTTTCCTCTTTTACAAATGCCAGTTGGCTGGTAGGTATGGGGTGGGCAGGTCCTCCTCTCCCCTCTGCAGAGCTCTGCCCAGCCTCAGCCAAGCAGCAGGTGAGTGCTCCCAGGTAGCAGGAAACTGCAGCTACCACTCCACATGGTCAGTGCAAGCAGGGTAAATGCCCCATGAGCAGCATCACTGGTCTAAAAATATCTCCCTGCTCGTTGGGAATGTTTCAGTCAAATGCATTTCAAATAGGAAGTGCTGATTTATTCTCTGCAGGAACGGTGCTGCTTCGGCACAACTCGGCACTGGAGTCCTTGAAGTCCAGTGCAGTCTCTGGTCAAGCAGAGGAAAAACACTGCACCTCCTCAAGTCAGGTCTCTGCTCCCTTTCTCCAGCTTCTCCAGCTGGTCCAAAAGGGGAAGGAATGACAGTAAATGTGTGTGGGGTGGGGCTCTCCTGAGGCTCCAGTGCCTGGAGACAGGTGGACAGAACCAGAGTGCCTCACTGAGCAGCTCAGTGCTGGTTTGGGGAGAAACAAGAGGAGGGAAGGGCCATTGTCCAGAGCTGCTGTTGGACACAGAAGGGAGGAGGGATGAGCCAGAGGCAGAAAGCTTTGCTGGCTGTTGAAGCAGAGTCCTGTCACACACAGGTTCTGTCTTGGGCACCCTCACCTCAGCTCAACCCCCTGTTTGTTGTGGGCTGAACAGTTGGACAGAGACCTTCCTGCTTCCCCCTGCCCGGCCCCTGCCCCAGAAGTGGGGCTGCACAGCTGCCTGGGCTCCAGAGGTAACAAAGCCCACTAGAAGCTCAGGGTGAGTGAGGCTTTGCCCCTGCTCAGGAGGTCCTGCAGGGCTGCAGCTGGAAGCAGAGCATGTCCAGGGCTCTCCAGAGAGTCCTCAGCAAACCTAAAATACACTCAGGTGTGTGGGACCACGATCCAGCTGGGGTGGAGTAAGGTTTAAAGGACTTGGGCTCTTTTTCTCCTGTAGAAGGAACAAAGCTGAACATGATGTTCCAGGGAGGAATCCAGAGCCATTTGTGTCAGGGAAGACAGGAGGACTTCAAAATGGAAAAGGTGTTCTTCCTTTTCCCTGTATAATTAAAAGTATTGTGGAAATAGAAGACATCAAGGCTGGAGTTAACTACCCCCTGTGGGCTTCTCCAAGTTCCTGGGGTTTTAGGTGATCAGCAAAGGGGCTGCTAAAGTCTTCAGGTGCTGTGCCCAGTGGCCAAGTGTCCTAAAAAAACCCCCTTATTTAAAAACTGTCCCCCATCCATTGGTCTTTCCCATAGGAACACGATGGAGGTGCAGTTCCTGGGACAAGACTGTGGGAGCACAGGAGCACTCAGGCTTGAAACCACCTACTCTTTTTTTCCTTTTTAAAAAAACAAAATAAAGCTGAAACGACCCCCCCAGCCCAAAGCCCAGTTCTTAGCTGGAACCAGGCCTCTGCTGCTCCTCCTCGGCCTCCTCCTGGGCTGAGGCCAAATCCACACGCTGCTCATCCATGCGTTTGGCCTGGACACGCTGGATGAGGCTGAAAAAGTCTTCATCAGGCATGGTGGGACCACGGGGGATGGAGTCTGGGGGGGCACAGCGCTGGTCATCGATCCTGGAGGACTGCAGGGGAGAGAGAGAGGGGTGTTAGCCAGGGCAGGGCAGGGCCAGGACAGCCCTGGCATGGAGAAAAGGGCTGGAGCTGGGGTGTCAGAGCTCCCCCAGCCCTGTGCCGTACCTGACACTTCATGAGCATGTTGAAGAACTCATCCCCAGGCTCCTGGGCGTCCCCCTCCACACGCAGGTGGCCCAGGTTGTTGTGGGTTATCCGCAGGCCGGGCAGGTTGCCCACGTTGGCACGTTGGTCATCCAGACGCCTGCTCTGGGAGCTGGCGATGAGGTCAAAGAACTCCTCTGTCTGTGGAGATGCCATCAGGGTGGATTGTGCTGGGGGGAGAGAGAAGCACACAGCAGGGTCACAGCTCTTCCTGCCCTGCAGAGCCCAAATCCCTCTCCCCAAACTGCTCTCCAACCCACACAAACCCAGCAGGTAGCAGAGGGGGGAATCAGGTGCCTTGATAAAGCAGAACTTAACACCTCACCTCCTACTGCTGGATCCCCTGAGGGGCTACCAGCTCCTGTCTGTGCTTGACCAGCTCCTGGAAGCCACCAAAGGTGCCACCACAGCCCAGGAGATCAAGTGCCCTGAGCTGAACCACTGCCTGGGTGTGATCCCTGCTGTTTCCAGCACTACAGGCAGCTTCCACTGCCACTTGCACTCTGCTTTCCACCTGGAGCCAAGAGGCACAGGCTGAGCCCAGCAATTGCAGGTGAGCACAGAGTTCCTGAGGGCTCCTGTGGCTGTGACAGGACAAACTGCCAGGAATAACTCCAGACAGGCCATCAGCAAAGGCCAGGCCTGGCTGAGCCTCTCACCTGGCAGCACCTTCCCAGGTCCCCCAGAACTCCAGGCTGTTTGCTCAAGGAGAAGTGCTGCCGAGGTGAGTCTGGCTGTCACGGGCTGCAGGACCTGCGTCAGCACCAGCAAAACACTCCTGGGCTCTGCTTCTCCTCATCCCACAGAGCAGAGCCAGCCTGGGCTGTGCTGCTGCTGGGGATCCCAGTCCAGAACCACTACATGTCCTTTATCCACCACTGACCCTCTGGAAATGCCTGTGGGCAGTGCTCCCTGGAAAGAACCTGTTGGCTCCTGCAGCTGCTGGATAAAAAAAGGCTCCCAAACAGACACTGCACTCAGACAGGGACAAGCAAAATAAACCCGTAAGAAATTCAGCCCAAGTGGTGTTATTTTCCCTGAGCACAAAGCACTGGAGAAGATTCTGCTCCGAGCCTCCCAACACAAGTTCTTAGAGCCCCAGCTCATGGAGCTGCAGAAACACAAGAAAATCTCAGTGCTGACGCAGAGATGAGTTTCCTCCCCTTCAGCTCACAAAGAATCCTTGAAAATAACACGTCCAAAAGGCTCAGAGCCCAAATGAGCCAAAGTGAACGTGGGGCTGCTCGTGCATTCTTTATAAAGCTCCACGTTTTCAACCCCGTCTCCTAAATTACACAGCTGTTACAGCCAAATGCACTTGAGTGTCAGAAATGCATCTCTTGACAAAGCAATGCTCATTTCCACCTTATTTTTAGACGATAAAAACCCTCTCACCTCACAACCAACCTGCCTTTCTGCCACAGCCTGACCCTCTCTGCTTCAGCTCCTGCCCCAGCACCTGCTCCCTGTGCTGTGGCTCCAGGAGAGGTGTCAGGGGTCTCCTCCTCTCCCATCTGCACTTTGTATTCATTTGGAAACCGATGATGAACAAATCCATCAGTTTAAATAACTGGTTTGAGCCCTTTGCGCTGGTGATTAAGCGTGTGAGGGTGATCTGTGCATTTTAGAGCTTCTCCCCAGCTTGGGTTAAACAAAGGCCCTGAACACTGAAAAAGCCACGAAACCCAAGTGCAAACACAGCCCTGCCTTTCCTGCCCTGCCTATTTGTCCGGTGCCTTCCTCAATTTATCCCTGTCCTTCCTAGGGCTGAGCTGTTTGCCTGCGCAGCTTCCCACTGTTTATCCATCCTTCTGGCTCCTCTCTCCTCACACAGCACCTATCACCACAGCATCCAAGAACAGTACAAAATCCAGAAGTTTTTCCTCCATGGCAACGCTATTACAAAAACTGGCAATATTTTAACTTGCCTGAGAAAGCCTGACCTGGCCCCTGCATGTCCCAGACCCCAGGCTCTTACAAAGCTCCCTCAGCAATGACCATCATCATCTTCCTCCTGGAGGTACTGGAAGTGGCACAAATCCTCATGCCAACCTCCAGAATCCAAGACCTAAAGACCCCCTGAAAAAAATCCAAGCGTATTTTGCATTTCTCTCGCTAATTTACTCCCCAAACCTTAGCTCACATTCTCCAGCCTTTCCCTCGGCAACCATTTACATAAGAATGTTTTTTCTCCTTCCTTAAATAATGACGGAGATTGCCAAGGAACTGCTAAGTTCAGAGAGCTGAGGCTTAGGGAAAACATCACGGGATGCACGGCAAACCACAACAGCTGGGCACGCCGCGGGAGCAGCGTCACTCGCACAGGAACAGGGACTTGGGAACGCATCGGTGCTCACATATCCGCTCTCCCAGGGCAGGCACCCTCGTGGCAGCCGCCTCTGCAGCCTCTGCCGGGCACTCCTCCAACGGGCAGCGCTGATCATCCATCCGGTTGCTCTGGAACTTGCTCAACAGGTCAAAGAAGCATTCCTCATCCGAAGGGGTCCGGTTGATTTTCTGGAAAGAGAGGAGAGAGTCAGAACACCCCAAGCAAGTCCTCGAGTCCAGTCGTTCTGTCCGGTGCAGCCTCGGGAATGGTCATGGCCTCTCCCAGTCTGCTCCTGGCTGTCCCTGGTGTGCTGAGCCCCACAGCCTGGAGCCTGCTGGGCTCTCTACTCCTTGATCCCCTGATCCCAGAGGCTCCAGGCACTTCTACAGCCCAGACCCGAGCCTAGTGCACAGACAAGCTGCATGCAGAGCAGCCGCTGTCACTGCAGAGCACCCAGAGGAACCTGGAGATTGAAGGAGAAAGAGGGGAGGAAAGGGGACAGCATTCACCCTGGCACTGCTCCAAGGGGAGCTTCTGGGCTGGAAAGGGCTAGGCTCAGAGCAGGATGAGGGGAGCCATGCAGCCACCCTGGCTCAAGTGCTGCCTGTGCCCAGCCAGGGCTCAGCCCAAGCTCAGGGTTTGCCTTTCCACCAGCTAAATCCGATTTTTCCACTGCCCTTTGCACCCCAACGCTTCCCTTTGGTACCTCTGTGTCCTCAGCACAGCACTTGTAACAGTCACCCAGTGGAAAATACCACAAAATTACAGTCTTTCAGGACAACACCAGAGCCGCAAATGAGCACCTTGCACTGGACAGGGATATATTTAAGTCGAGCTGCAGGAGGCTGGCGTTGGAGGCAGCCTGTCCAAGCCACTTCCAGCAGGGAGAGAGGCTGTGTGTCCTGATCTGGAGCAGACAGAGCAGCAGGAACAACAAATCCTTCCAAGGAGTCGCTTGGAATGGGAGATAAAATTAGCCAGTGATAAGAGGGGCATCTGCCAGGCTTGGGGATATTCCCTACATGCCAAGCTGGTCCCACCAGTTGCTGGAAAAAATACCACAATAGAAAGCAACCAAAACCTCCTGCAACCAAAACCTCCTACAACCAAAACAATAGTCTTTGCTGAGCTATTTTCTAGCAGAGTGGGGAAGGCAGGTCTGGGAAGGGGCACTGGGTCCCTCCTGGGGGCTGCACATCCCACCTGAGAGATGGAGAGAGCACGGGGAGAGCCAGTCAGACTCCCCAGCGGAGAAAGGGATTCCCTTGGCTGCTGATGAAGCAAAGTCCCTCTCCCAGCTCAGCTGGTGGCCGCTCTGGGCAGCCTGAATGACATGTGGCTCTGACCCATGGCAGGGGCAGGCAAAGCCCTTTGTGGGAGCTCTGCAATGGGGAGAGACTTGTGCTGACAGGGTTAAAGCCACAAGTTGGATTGGGTAAATGAAGGAAAACAATTTTCCTGTATGCTAAGCGAAGCAGATGAGATGCACTCAGCTTCTATTTAGGGCAGCGTCAAAATTAGCAGCAGGCCAGAGAGGAACATTGGCAATGTGGGAGCTGTTCAGGGAGGGGAAAAACCCCTCTCACCTCCTGCCACGTGCTGATCACTAATGGAGCCACAGCTCTAACAGACCCTCTGAGCCACCAACAGCTGCACCTCGGAAATCAAAGCTGGCTCGGGCTTGACCTGAGGATGAACTACATCTCTCGCAGCTCTGCTGTGTTGGGTTGTGTGAGCCAAATTTCAGGGTAGAGGAGGAAACCAGCTCATTCACACCGAGCCTCCCTCCCGCTTTTCCACGACTGCATGGAGTAAACCAGAGCAATCCTGGATCCACGGGAGAAATCCCAGCTTGCAGGAGCAGCCTGGCAGTGCATGGCCAAAGCCCCCAGCTCAGAGCTCCCTGTCCAGAGAGACCAGATCCCCCTGGGCACATCCTGCAATTCGGGGTGTCAGGATCCTGCTGCCAACGTGCCCGGGAGAGGAAAGGGTGCTCGGAATCACTAGGAAGCAGGAGGTCGGTGCCCGTGGGCCACGTTAGGGCTGACAGGGCAGTACCAGCCCGGAATGGCCCTTGGGCAGCCCCAGGGCAGCACCTGCGGGCACCAGGCTCCCTCCAGCCAAACCCTGCCCCAGGCCTGAACCTCTCTAATTAAAATGCCCAAAATGTGACAAGGCACGGAGCGCTTGGCCCCTTCCCTGCCAGGCTGCTCCCAGCCCCGAGGCAGGAGCTGCGAGGGCAGATGGAGGTGTGATCACACCCTGGGGCTGCCATCTGCTCCTGAGCCGTGCTGGCCCGGGGCTTGGCACAGCCGGGGTCAGGAGACTTCCCGAGAGCCAGGGCATCCCTCATGGGGCTGAGCAACAGCCCTGCCACAGCACAGACACACAGCACATCCCTCAATGGCTCCAGCTTTGGTTCCCAGCCCCAAGACCACTTCTCACCTCGTGGCTGGTGTCCCTGCCTGGCATCATCCCCTGTCCTCTGCCTCCAGCGCTGCAACTGCCCATATTCTGCCAGCTGTCACCTTCCTGTGGCAGCCAGACACTGTTACAAAGAGTAAAACCAACCCCATCTGCACTGGGCAGAGGGACCCGGGGGTTGCTGGCACTGCAGAGATCACCCCGGGGCAGATTTGGCTGCCAACACGCTTGGCATGGACACACAGACACTCCCACCTCTGCCCACACAGGGACAAGGACAAGTGTGGAGCCTCTGCTCCCTGACCTCGGGCAGAACAGGGATGGCACCATCCCAAACAGGTGGAGGTCCCACTCATGGGGGCCAGAGCTTTGTCCACATTTTCTGAGAGCAGCATTCTCTCTCCTTACACAGGCCACTGGAAGCCATCCAGGCTTTTGCACGCATTCCCTTGCTGGTGGAGGAACAGGCTGTTTAACCTGCCTGGGTGGATTCAGGATGTGTAAAACCACAGCTGAGGGGTTGGAAAGGCAGCACAGAGCAGCTGCAGAGAGCAACAGGAACCTGCTCTGCCACTCTCCCTTCTCCCTGCAGGCTGGGACCACCAGCAGCTCCTCAGGAGCCCCAAGCCCCAGGCTAAGGTCACTAAACCCCGTGGAGGAGCACAAAACCACCCATTTCCCTCTCTGATAAATTCTCACACCAAATAAAACCTGTCACAGATTTTAGCTGAGAAGGTCCTGGGCTGCCCAGTTGTGCCCCAGAGGTGCAGCACACAGAGCAGCATCTCTTGAGGAAATCCCTCAGTCTGGCCACCCCAGATGTGCAGCTGAGGCTAAGGCTGAAGGGATCCCAAGAGAGACAAAACAAAGTCAAAACCGATTCCTGTGCCTCAACCCCCCTAGCCAATTTCACTCAGATTCAGGAAAGCCATTAAACAGAGGCAGAAAGCCTCATTGCAAGAACTAAAGCACTCCCAACTCCCAACACCTGAAGCCACAGCCCACAAATGCCCTGCAGGGCTTCCACCTTGGACCTGCTGCCCACCTGGGACTGTGCAGAGAACCTTTCTCTACACATTCCCATTGCCAAGCTCTATCCCGGGATCAGCACGGTGTCCCAGTCTCTCTTTGGGACCTGAGCAGCCCAGACCCCCTGTCAGCACCCCTCATCACACCAGCACCTGCAGCCAGAGATCCCCTCAACCCAACGCTCCGGTGGTGGCTTCTCCCACAGCTTCCTGCTGCCCCCACTGCAGCTCTTCCCACACCATTGCTGAGCCCCACCAAAGCCTGCCAGATGTGCCCCAGAGGTCCCCAAGCACCACAGCAGGTACTTCTGTGCTGGCCAAGTCACAGCACATCCCTCAGTGACTCCATGGTCACCCAAACGTGGGTGAAACGTCCCCTTCGAAGGGAGCTTCACCCACCAAACCAAACCAAAGACACTCATGAGCCACCCAAAGGGCCAAACCTTGTCCCTCTGTCAGACCAGCTTTTCTCACCAGGGCACTGACCTGCCTTTGGTTCCCTCCTCTCCTCCAGGCTCAGCTTCTTGCAGAGCTGCCCCGATGCAGGATGGAGCCGTCAGACTCAAGGGCTGCTCACTCCAGCTTTGTCCAGCCCTCTGAGGGGAGCAGGTCAGGACCTGCAGGCAGGACCCAGCGATGGATGGACCCTGGTGGGTCTGGCACAGCAGATCCAGCTCAGGAGCTGCAGCCTGAAGGTTCTGCTGTGTGCCCAGGTCAGGGATGAGCGAGGATGGCAGGAGGTTCAGGGATAACACAGCAGCTCTCACTGTCACCCCTCAGAGCGCGCTGCCTCGGTGTTTAAATGTGTTCACTGCAATTCCACCTCATTTCAGGGAGGACACAGCCTGGAGATGAAGTGACCTGACCACGTCCTACAGTGGGACAGGACCCAGCAGCAATCAGTCCCCAGGGCTGAGCTCTCCCTGTGGAGAGCCCTTGGCAATCTGTGCCCTCGTCCGAGACGCTCTTATCTGCCCCGAGCCTGGCACTTATCCATTCCCACACATCCCAGCTCACGTGCCATGCTTTATCTGCCTCTCCCCCTGTGAACCAGACAGTCACCACTCCTTACCTCTCTCTTTTCAAGACAGCCGACCTCAAACCCTCCAGGCAGGAGCGGGGCTGGTGCTGCTGGTGACCACCAGTGCCGGGAGCACCTTACCCAGGGCTGCCTGTCAATCCCCTGGATGCAGCTTTTCCTTATTCTGCACCACCCCACACCTCACCCCGAAGAGCTCACAGTGGGGGCTGCACCTCTAGCACGACCACAACCCCAAACCCCAAACCCATCAGGCACTGAACTTCCCCACCTCACCTGGAGAAAGGCTCCGAGGGGGAGGTTTGGAGAGAGGCAAACGGGGGCTGGAGGAGAGGAGAGGAGTGGAAGGAGATCCCTGGCTGAAAGCCACAGCCTGTTTTACCAGGAGGTGAAACGCCTGAAGAATCGTCCCTGGTTCCAGAGTGGGACTGTCCCTGTCCCCAGCCGGCTGGAGCCTCCACTCCTCGTCAGCTTCAGAGACAGCAGAGCTGTAAAACTCTCCCGGTCTTTGCTGAGGACACCACTTCCCTTTCCATGCCAACCCTCGGGCGCCACTGCCACGCTCTCCCCGCCAGGCAGGGCTGGTGACAGACATGCCGTGTGTCCCCCGTGAGCACAGCCGGGCTCAGGGACCCACCGCCCACCCTCGGCATGCTCTGCTGGGAGACGCGACACACCCGGAGCAGCCTCAGCACCGCTGCAGCTGCAAAAATACTAAAAATAAAAAGTTCGCACCGCAGCTACCTGAAAAACTTTAAAGCCCCGAGCGCAGACAGCACACGCCGGCCTGAGTGAATCCTCTGTATCTCTGTATCCTCCTCCCGATGCAGCCTCTCTCTCATTTCAGAGCAAGAAGGAAACACAAACCAACCCCGAGTTTTGCTCACTGACCTCAGCAGCCAGCTCTTCCCCGGGCTGCGGCTCTCACATATCCGCGGGCAGGAGCGCTGCTGGCTCGTGATGCTCCGCAGCCCGCGGCTCTCCCAGCCCAGCCCGGGGCTCTCCCAGCCCAGCCCGGGCTCTCCCAGCCGCGCCGAGCGCGATCCGTGCGGAGAGAAGCGAAGAACAAGAACGTCGCCGGCTCTAGTGACCCGCTGGGTGCGAGCTGAGGCTTAAAGCGACAGCCCCGCTGCCACCTCCTCCCGGAGCCGCTCCGTGCCCTGGCACGGTGTGGGGGATCAGAGAAAGCTCCTCTGTCTCTCCCTCACCTCGATGCTGCTGGTATTAGATGATGCTCTTAAACACACAGTGCAGCTACGTGAATATTTAGCTTTCCTTCCACCTCCTCACCTCCCACCCGCCACACTCACTTTACCTTAAAAATAGATTGGGATCGATTCTCCCAAACTACATCTGCAAACACGCTCTGCTCCACAGGCACCGCGGCAGTGAACACTCTGTGCACACGCAGACACAATCTGATCGTTGGGATTTAAAGCACCAAAACACTGAAGGACCATTTTTAGCTCCTGATAGTCCTCCTGCTCCTCGTATTATTAGATATGTGTGGTTTTTTTGTCTTATTGCAAGAGCCGAGGCTGCTCAGCCATAAGCATCTCCTGATTTAAATGTACCACTGCTCGACAGAGGGAAATTTCTAATTGCAACAGGGTTTTAAACAGGGCAAGATGGAAATGCCACGCAGCAGCCAAAGAGCTGTTCCCACCTCACGTTTGGAAATGGGAATTTCACAGTGAAATGGGGCACTGGGAAGAGAAGCACTTCACCAAAGGGACAAAATGGGGACAGAGCCCCACTGGCAGTCTTGGCTCTCTGTCCACACTTGTCCTTCATACTCGCTTTTCACTGCAAAAGTAGGAAATTTCTTTAACCTGAGCAACAAACACAGCTTTGGGGAACTGCCCATGCTTTTGCACACCAGTAAATTAATTTCCAGGAGTCACACAGTAATTTCCAGGGAAAGATGGAAACTGTGTGGGACCTGAGACCAGGACCCCTGGCTTGGTAGTTGGTCCTGACTGAAAAGAGAAAGAAGGGTTGAAGGAGGGCAGGGCAGGGCAGAGCTGTGAGCTCAACACTGGGGCTGAGATCGGGGGATCCATGGATAGAGAAAGGAAACAGGGCAATGAACCAGGACTGGGACTCTGCCCCTGATCTGAAGAGCTGAATCGCCTTGGGAGAGCTCTGAAAGAGAAAATCTGTAGCTGGTGTTGGGGGAAATGCAGAAAATGGGTATAACACAGGGGCAGAGCCCACACACATGAGGTCGGCGCTTGGAACAACATGAGGAAATGACATTTTCCCTCTGAGTTTAGGATGCAGCACAGGAGACTGAGTGAGACATCTGTGATCTGCAGAGACACCACCTACAACGCCAGGTTGGAGCTCAGGGAGCTGAGCATGCCCTGGGCACACGTGTGCCCTGCACTGAGCTGTGCCCAGCCCATCCACACCCTGCCCAGGCCCAGGACGTGCACACGCTTCCCTTGGAGCATGAAATTATCACCCTCACTTGGACTGTTTTCAAAGATTTTTTTTTTTCCCCTTTAAACAACTCGCCCACTCATCCCTATAAACGCCGGTGCTAAAAGCTGGTTCTGTTGTTAGGATTTCAAATAACTCGGGTTTTATTGTTCCAAACAAAATCAAAATAACTCACCCACGCTCCCTCCTTCCGTAATACAGTAAGTGCTGACCTGGTGGGACAGTGCCCTGCTCAAAGCCAGGCTCAGCAGGCAGGGGAAAATATCATTTCTGACTGCATTTGGAGGGAGCCTCGGGGGTGTCTGGCTGAAGCTTTACTGGCACCTCTGCTGCTTGCAGTGCTGATCTGAGTGTCTGCAAGCCACTGCCACCGTGACCAGATTGGGCCACTTTGTGCCACAACCACATTAACACTGGATTTACACTTGTTCCTCAGCTACACAACAACCTGGCCTGAAATCACAGGTCACTCCAGCCCTCACTGCTGAGACCAGTGGGAATTACTTCTGGCTTCTCTTTTGTGCATTCAAACAGTTCTCTGTAGTTAATGTAGCAACTTTTCCACATGGATTTTGACAGCATTTACCATGCCAGGCTGGATTTCCCTGTCACTATTTAACAGAAACACACCAGCCTGGGTTTAGCACCTGGAACCTGTTTTACTAACCAAGGACACAAGGCAGAAGCATCATCACTCCAGGTCAGTCTCTCCAGTCTGTGCAGAAGAGGAGTGGCTGCAGAGGTCAATCTGGCCCATCACAAACCTGGGGGATCCCTCAAACACCAAAACTGTGCTTGAAACAACTCAGGTTAGAGGTGGATGACAACAAGCAGTGAGTTTTTGGGGTGTATCCCATGCTCACCCTCACCCAGGGCTGTGGTGCCTGGCTGTGCACACCAAAACACACCCAAGCAGCAAAACACACTGGTTTAGCCACAACTCTTTACATGATTTACTCTGTACTTGGAGAGGGCTGAACCAGGACCATGCTCTGCTGTGGAGTCTCAGCTGAGCAGCACTAATTTGCTAAACTGAAATAACTCTGTTGCTTGAAAGGGTATAACCCATATTCCTGATTAATTAGCACAAGGTTAATATCTAGAGCACTTTCTCTATCCACCTCCCCACTCCCAGCCCCACAGAGCAGGGCAGGTGAGCTGCACTTTGGTGATGGAGACAATCCAAGGCTCCCTCCATCCCTGCACCTCACATTGGAACCTCCTGACAGTTTGCTTTCAAAACGCTTCGCAAAAAAACCCCACAAACCCTGCTTGTCTCTGGATTGCCAAAACTGTGCTGCTTTCTTGAATCAGACTTTTATTTAGACACCTACTTGCTCTGAGCGCAGCGATGTTTTAAGAAGGAGCTGAGCAGATGCAGCACCTTCCCCAGGGGTGGTGGGGATGGGGGAAGTTGGTGGTGGAGCTGTGCACACCCAGAACACATCCAGCCTGCACATAAACACCCCTGGCTCAGCAAACGCCCAGATCTTAATTATTATTTACTCACAGCCCAGGAATGCCTGAAGGCCGCGTTCGAGATCAAGGCTTCGTTGTGCAAGGCACCCCACAAAACACGAAATCCTGGCCCTAGTGGGGCAGGGAGGGTTCCTGGGGCTGGTAGCTGTGGGTTTGCCACTGCAGGGATGGTCAGACACAGCCCTGCTGAGAGGAGTTGAAACAGGCAAGACAAAAATCACATCGCAAAAATCACAGCGCAAAAATCCTGCAAAGGCAGGAGCAGCTTCTGCTATCAGCCCAAAGCATCTCCTGCTCTGCTCCCTGCTGCTGCACAGGGCAGGATGAAAGCACACCCTGATGTGGGGATCTCCACATGACAGTGCCCAGAGAACACTGGGATTCAGGTGGCTTTAGGTACAGGCAAAAAAACCCTCCTGGGACTTTCCTGCAGGTGCCAGGGGAGTGGCACTCCTGCAGCCAGAACAGGCAGTGCCTCCTCTCTGCTGGCTCTGCAGACAGGGCTGCATCCACTGCTCTTCAGGGAGCACTGCAGGGAGCTGGAACTTCCCCTGGGGCACAGACAGCACCAGCCAGGATGGAAAACTTGGATCTGTGGGATGGTTTGGGGCTCTGCTCTAATTGCACATCTCCCCCAGGGAGCTTCTCCTGCACACTGAGCACTTCACTGGGCTCAGCTCTGCCAGGGCTCCTGGGGCTGCACGGGAATGGGAAGGAGCCGGGGGCTCTGAAAAACCATTATTTGGGTTTTTTTAGATTAATTGGTGTTAACTGCCTTGGGAGGCTTAAAAATAGCACTGCTAATGGGAAACGGGGATGCTGAAGGTGAGGTGTGAGCAGAGGCCACGTTAACCTGACACAGGCTGTGCCCAGCCTGCAGCCACTGCCACTACCAGGGACACCTCCTGGCCAGCTGTCCAGGGACACCTCCTGTCCAGCTGGGAATTGCTGCCTGCACCTCCAACCCTGACCTCCCCTTCACACTCATTTGGGGACAGGGGGAACCTTCCTGCTGCCACAACAGGGATTATCAGGAGAGCTCCAAGGAACAGCACTTGAACCTTCCTGTGATTGATGGATTCCCATCCTTCTCCTGCAGCCACAGAGGAGCCTCAGTTTCCTGCATCCTAAATGCAAGAACAGCCCAGAGAGACCCCAGAGCCTCTGCTCACCCCAAGAGCACCCTAAATCCAGAGGAGGGCTGCACTGGATGGGACAGTGTCCATCCAAAAGCAGTGGGTTAAGGAACAACCTGTCCCCAGCTGCCCACTGCTGGCTCCCTGACCTCTCCTCCCTGCCCACAAACTCCAGGGATGGAGCTGCTGGTGCCACTGAAGGCAGCAGGGTGGCTTTTTGGGCAGGATGCCCCCATGGCTGCTCTCTGGGGGTGATCTGTCCTCCCCAAAGCTGGCCAATAACAGACAAAACCCAAACCTGCCCTGAGGCTGTGCTGTGTTTGTGTCCTCTGGGGATCCTCCAGCAGCTGGAAACAGCTTATCAGAGATAAGGCTCAGACAAAACTGGTCTGGTTACACAGCTCTGTCCTTCAATGAAACCCAGGAAACATAGCATTAGCATGCATTTCCTGTTTTAAATATCATTTACATACAGAGAAACACAAGTTATTGGTCTAGAAAGGAATCTCTACGCAGACCCAGCAAGCACAGCCAGACCATGATCCCTTCCCAGCACAGGGATCTGCTGGATCCATCCCTGCCAGATCCCACCAGCCCCAGCTGGCAGCTCAGGGATGGTTGTGCAAGAAAATCAAACACAACCCTGAGTCACCAGAGGACCCCTTTTCATCTGGTGTCATCCCAGCTCCAGGGATTTAAGCCCAGTTAGGCTGATTTACAGACAAAGAGAACCTGGGCTATGATATTTTTTAAGCTCTTCTGGCATGTGAAGTTTAATAAATGCCAGAGGCCAGAACTGTGAAGGTACAGAGTGCCCCAGGCACGGCAGAGACCCGAGAAAGGAATGAAAAGTTCCAGATTTTGAGAGAAATCAAACATTTGGAGGTTTATCGCTCTGGGTTTGGCTTGAATTCATCCTTTTTTTTTCCCCCAGTGCTGTTCTCTTTAAAGTGACAGTTTCTAGGAAATGGTGAGTGTAACATCTCTTTTACTGTCTCATCCCACTTGATGGCTGACAGTTTGCTGGGAGAAAAGGTTGTGCAAGGAGGAAGGCAGACCTCAATTATGGCTTCAAAGTGCCAATAACTGCAAACTCAGTTACAGTGAGTCAAGGCAAGAAGAATGCATTTTGGGAGCATGGTTTGTCACCTCCAGCCTGGGCCACAGACCTCCAGCACAAGTCTGCTGGGTGACTTGGACAGCCAGCTCAGTTTTTACCTCCTTTAGAGCAGATTCCTGTGGTGAGAGGCTTTTTCCTACAGTTCTCCAGCTCCAGAGTTGGTCTCCAGTTAATACAGAGCTCAATGTGCTTTCCTGCATTCTCCTGATCCTCATCCTGCTGGATCTGAGGAACACCCAGACCCTGGGTGTCCTTGGTGTGACCCCTGCAGATCCCAGGGCTGGGACACCTCCTGCACATGGCACAGCCCGTGGCTTCTCCTCCCTGAGTGTGGCTGATGCACAAGCTCAGGCTTGTACAAATCCTGTCTCCCATCTCCCTTCCACAGCTCAGCTTTGATCCACAGCCTGCCCTCAGCCTGGGAGGAGGGAAAACAAGGGAAAACACAGAAAGAGGGTGTGCAAGCAGCAAAAATATCCCAAAGACAGGGAGATCGGGGACACTGATCCCTGCAGCCCATGCAAACAACACCAGCCCAGTCCCAGGGAGCACATGGAAGTTTCCTCCTTTCTCAGGAAGGGTCATTCCCAGGTTCAATCCCTGGGATCTGCTCCTCAGGAAGGGTCATTCCCAGGTTCAATCCCTGGGATCTGCTCCTCAGGAAGGGTCATTCCCAGGTTCAATCCCTGGGATCTGCTCCTCAGGAAGGGTCATTCCCAGGTTCAATCCCCCAGGCACGACACTCTGCCCAGCCTCCCTCTCACTCACACAGGCTCATTGGATAATTACAGAGAAAACCAAGGCAAATCCCAATTTTAGTGCCATTATAAAACAGAGAGGGGGAATTCATTACCTGGCAGCTGTTAATATTCAAGGAAGAAACTGATAATTTGCCTCTGAGGCAACGAATGCAGCAGAGGCAGCGCAAGCCAGAAAATGCTGCTGCCTCCCCCCACGTTCTCCTTGCAGCCACTTTTTGCAGAGGTTTTCTATCCCCACATTTATTTCCCTGCCTCCCATGCCAGCACCAAAGTCCCAGAGAGGAACAGCTGCACCTCCAGATTTGGGGGAGCAGTTCTCCCACCCCTCCTGGCTCGTGCAGCACCTGGACCAGAGAACAGGAGCTAAAGAAGGACTCACAGCTTGACAGAGAAATCCAGAGAGAAAGACAGGGCAGACAATCTAAGATGACTCTGGGGAGACAACCACATCCCTGACTGCTTCTCCCGACAGCCCAGCTCCCTGGAAGAGCCTCCCCATACCTGTCAGGCTCGAGCTGTCCAGGTTTTGCTGCACATCCTGCCTCCAGCTAGGGAACAGCACAGCCTCCTGCCCCGAGCACTTGGGAAGGTCCCACAAGCTGAGCAGGAAGATAAAGCACTCCAAGAACAAGCCCCAGCTCCGTGTTTACCTGCTGGCTTCCAACAGCACTGACACCACCACAGCAGCCTCCAGGTGTCATAGGAACAGCCTTAAATTTAGCAGCAGCTGCCTTTCCTCTCTCCCTGGCTCCGGCTTCTCCCTTTCTCTCAGAGCACGTTTACACCAGAGAGTCTGACCAGCACTAATGGCATAATTACACCCCTGCAGCTGAGCAAACGTGGAGGCTGTGGGATGAAGAGGGTGTGATTTGCACTGCCCTTGTGTTGTGGGATTCACTCAGCAGGGAGATGAAGCAGGAACCAACCTGAGGTGAAGAGATGGAAGATGCACAGGCATCACAGAGAGCAAAGCTGCCTGGTGTAAAGCTCATGCTCCAGCTCCTGAGGGGATTAAGGAAATATCAATTTCCTCTCAAACAAGACAAGACAGCCAGGGAAATGATGCTTTGGGGGCAGAAGGGCCAGCAGGGACAGGCAGGACCCTCCAGCTCTGCTCGCTGCCACCAACCCCAGGAGTGACCCTCAGAGGGTCAACCATGAGCATCCTGCAACCCAACAATCCCCCAGCAAATCCTGAGACAGAAAATCATCAGAAGAACTCTGGCGACCTGCCTCTGGGGTGAGGATGTATGACCTACAAAAAAATCCCCTTATTTTATGGTTACTTATCACTGTAATCATAAAAAAGGCCTTATAAAAACATTTGTCCCAGGGAATGTTTGGCAATGCAGAGTGCTTGAAAATTGTTCAGTGTTTAAATACATCAGCAAGCTATCCCTGCAAGTCATCACTTCAAAACAATCAAACACAGCTCCTCTTTCCCTGACTATAAATGGGCCTGGCTGAGGACAGGGTGGGGACAGGTCTGGAGAGTGAGGAATCACTCCCTGGGAAGGGGAGAATCCAGAGGATCAGGAGCATTTCCAGAGCACAGACCTCGAGAGGAGTGGGTTTGATCCTCACCTCACTCCATGGATTTTGCTCCAGCTGGTGGGCTTTGACCCAATAAAGTGTTTTAACCCTTGAACTCTGGCTCAGTCCCATCGACCTCAAAGACTTCAGCTCAGTGCTAACCTTAAAGACAGGCCCAGAATTGGTCGCCAGGAAGTCCTTTCCAGAACACACAGCCCCTTCCTTCCATGGACCTTCTCCTTTTTGCACAGTGCTCTCTCAGAGAGGAGGCTGAGGGACACAAGCCCTGATATTTTTGAAGTGTTAGAAAAATCCCATCCTTCCAGTAACCTTCTAACAACCCCTAAACCACATCTGCTACCAAGTCAATCCCGAGCTGGAGCACCCTGACCTTCACCACAGTGGAGAGAGGGGTTAAATTAACGAGCAAACCTTTGATGTCTGCCAGTTTCATGTAGTACAAAACCTCTGCTTTGATGTGCCTTCTAAAAGAGAGGAAACTCAGAAGGTGTGCACTGCACGAGTCCCAGGCAGGGATCTGGAGGGACTTGGATCTGGCTGAGCACAACTGCAGGCACAGGGATGGAGCTAACACAGCCACTTCTGCTCAGGGCTCTCCTGCAACAGAGCCAAATGTGAGCAGAAGTGTCTCAGCCTCACCAGCTCCTCCCAGAACAACCCCAGCAGTGCTGTGGAGAGCCAGGCATGAGCATTCCCCTGAGAGCTGCACAGCTGAGCTCTGAGCAGAGCTCTGTCCTTGCCCATCCCCAAAGCCAGGCAGGGCTGCTCCTTCTCCTCCCTGCGACCACCAACCACAGCTGGGGAATTCCACCACTTCAGGAGACCCTGGGAAGGGTGAGGAAGCCCTTCTGTGCCCCAGCAGGGTCAGGAGCAGCACATTCCTCACCAGCCTCTTGCACAGGAAGCTCAGAGCCCAGGAGGACCTGCCAAGCTCTGCTACCTTCCGCAGCACCTGCGCCATGGCTTCTCCCATCCATCCCAGCATCCCCACGGCTTTCCCGCAGGCTGAGCCCTCCTCAGGGCCCCACAGAGCTGCCAGAAGGGACAGGCTCCTCTCCATCCCCTGCTCACTTCACCTTTCCCTGCCTCCCCTCCGCCGCCTCCTCCCATGGGGAGTTTCCCAGCAGCTCGGTAATTAGCAGCATCATCACCAATGCTAATAACCACCAGCACAGCTCCTGCCATCCACAGCTCAAACAACTTTACAGCCATCATCACGCCTCTGTAACCTCCCCGGGGGAGGCAGGCAGGCAGCATTACCCCATCACAGCACGGGGAAGAGGGAGGTAAACAGGCAGGGGATGATGGGTGGCAAATCCAGGAGCTCTGATTCAGACACCTCATCCCAGGATCTCTCCATCCCAGGACCTGCCTGGCTGCAGGAGCCTCTTGGGAAGGAGGTCAGGGGCTGTGCTGACAGCAGGACTTCTCCAGAGGTTACATCACTGGACCTGGGAATGCTGGGATGAGTTTATTTCCTGGGCATCCCTGCACACAGCCTGGGTTCTCCTTTGCCATGGCAGAGCAGCACACATGGGGCAGGAGAGACACCCCAGAGAAGCCAAATCAGTCAGGTCAACCATTAGCCTTCACCTCTCATTAAAGAACTCACAGCTAACCAATAGGTTGAAGAGAATTTTCACTTTTTTTCCAAAATGAGGAATCTGGGGGAATTGCTGTCTGAACAGCCTGACCAGGAAAAGCTTTTCTCCATCTGGGTGGGGTTTGCTACTTTTAATTACAAATCACAGCCTCTCAACTGTAGGGCTACAGCAGCAGAACACACTGGGGCTGCTTTGCTCTTGGCAAAGCCCTCAGGACAGTTGATTTTGAACATTCTGAGGTGTGACCCTGCTGCAGGGTCAGGCTGGCAAAGCTGCCAGCTGGGAGCACCACACACTGCAAAACTCCCCTGGAGTGACCCCGCCGTGTCCCCCAGAGCCACCACAGAGCCCTCTGGCCACTCCCCAAACCCCACTGCACTGCCAAGAGGTCACCAGTGGCTGGCAAAGCCCCACTGGCCCTTTTTTTAGGCACAGCCCATGGATCCACAGCTCCACTCCTAAGGAATGCTTTTCCCAGCTCTTGACAGAGCGTGGCTTTTGTTTGGTCTCTGGCTGAATGTCTGAGTTAAAAATACGAGGCTATTTCTGGCAGAAGTGGGGTTTTTTTTCTGGCTTTGTATTGCCTTGTGTGCCCCCATGCTGCTGTCTCCTCTCTGGCTCAGATGAGCTTTGTTTTCCTTCTCAATGATCATGTTTGCACCGGTGAGCTGTAGGAAATGTTTTTTTCCCAGCAGACCATTTCCACGAGCACCGTTGGGAATGAAGAATGAGCTCAGAGAAGCCAAAAACAAAAAAAACCAAAAGAAAAAAAAAGAAAACCTAGTTGGTGTGAACATTCAGTCTCCAGTGGCCAGAGAACTGACAACCAGGAATATCTGTGGTAAAAAAGGGATGTGTCCATACACTCATGCACACAGATACAGCAGGATGGGTTCTCCCCATGATGAGGAACAAAGGACTCAGAGCTAGAAACACCTTCAAGCATCCCCACTCCACAGCCAGGCTTCATCCCAAGCTCTGCAGCTCTGACTCTTTCCTACCCAGCATGAAAATATTGAATTTCGCTTTTCCTAAATGCCAAGGCAAAAAAAAAAAAAAAAAAAAAAATAGGCCTATCTTTTCTGGCTTGGATTTATTCCATCTGGAATCACTGCATGATCACAGAGCTGTGATAGTGTGTTAGAGACTCAGTGTAAAGCAAAAACCTAAATACTTCCAAGCACCCATGAGATCATTGATCTTCCCCGTTACGCTTCGTCTCTCCTGGCAACAAGCTGAGGATTTGGGGCTTCTCACTCGAGATCACTGAGTTCAAACCAAGCCCCCTCCCACGAGCCAGAACGTGCCTGCATGGTGGGTGTGATCCCTGCTTTCCAGGGCTGGCAACAAACCCAACACAGCTGCAGGAAAGATCTCCAGTGTTGGTGTTTGCCATGCATCACAACAAACACGGACACAACAGGAAGGGAACGGCCCAAAAGCAGCAGGATTGGCAGGTTAAAAGCAGCAAAAAGGCACTTTGGGAGCTTCCCAGGACATGGTTCCCCAGCAGCATGCAAGTAGCCAAGCACAGATTGGTCAGAGCTCGCCAATAGAGGAGCAGGAATCTGGAAATCACTGACATCAGGGCCAGCTCCTGCTCTTGGAAATGAGGTTTACTTCCAAAGAAAAGCTCCTGGGTGATGATTTCCACCATCTCTGATGAATTCTGAATTCTAAGAGATCTCTCTGCACACTGACCAGCAGTGTGATCAGAACATCTGCAGTCCCACATCTGGCAAAGGCAACCAGCACTTCTGGTTGCTCATCAAGGACCAGGGAAAGGCTCTGGTTTGTGAAGGCAGCAATCCCACTCCTCATGAACCCCAGGAGCTGATCAAACCAAGCTCCACAAAGCACCCCAACTGCTGTGCTTTTCTGCAGTTCAAGGCATTCCTGAAAATCCTGACAGACCTGAACTCAGCAAAATTCAGCTCCAGGCTCCTGTCCCTCGAGAGCTTATAAACATCAACAAGCAGTTTGTGATGGAGATTGGTACCACTGCTCTGTTAGCAGGACACTGATGCTGAGGCTCAAAGAGGCAAAAGGATTTGCCCCCAGTTGCTCCCAGAGCCAAAAAATAGAGCAGAGTTAAAAACAGACTCAGTTTTCCAGCCAAAAGGCCTCACTGCCACCCCCACACCAGGCTGGAAATGAGGCAAAAACAAACATGAGGAGCTCCCAGATCAGCACTAGAGATAAAAATCATCCTCCTACCGACTGTGACACCTGGACTCGGACTTCCCCAGCATCCAGAGGGGATGCTCCTGATCCCTGGGATTTTCTCTCCGAGCTGGATTGGTGCTCCCTGTATTTCTTTGTTCTCGCAGGCAACGACAAGAACTCTTTTCCTGAGATCTTCAGGTCTCCCACGTGGTGGCTGTCCCCATTCTGGTCCTTGGGAAAGCAAGAAACAGTCATTGCAGCAATTGCAATGTTTGTCTGTCTCAGGTTTATGTCCCCAGAGCAGGAATCACATGTGGGGTTTGTGCTCAGTGCTCCCACAGACACAGAAATACAGGAATCAATACAGGAATTGCAGAAATAATTCTGTAATTATTTCAGAAATACAGAATTATCACCCCAGGTGTGGGAAAAGGGAGCTGACAGAGATTTTAGGCAGGAAGAGTGAGAACAAGGAAGGAGAGATTCATTCCCTGGGTGCTGTTGATGGGACCAGTGCAGCCAGGCCAGTGACCACATCTCAAAAAGCAGCCACATGAGTATAAATCAGAACTAGAAAGTGCCTTGCAATGCCTTGGTTGGAGCCCTCCCAGTGCTCAGTGCACGACAGCCAGGAGAGATGACTCAATTACAGCACATCAGCACCTTCAGGGTGAAACCCAGCATGTGAGAAAGAGATTTTAGTCTGGTACACAACGGAATAAACAAGAGGCTGGGAGATAAAACTAGGGAAGCTCAAATGAAGGAGTGAGAGACAGGCTGGAGAGAGCAGGGAGAGCAGGGAGCAGCAATCCTGCAATGTGCTGGAGCTTCAGAACCAAGGTGGGTATTCCCAACACACAGCTCTGCAGAGGCACTGGCCAGGAGCTCCTGGAAGTGTGGAAGCAAAGCCTGGCTGGCAGAAATGGGGGGCAGAAGGTGAGACAACACTGAGAGGATGCTGGAGAGATCACAGCTCACCCCATGGATTTACTCCTCACCACCTCATCCCTCCCAGCACAGCACAAAGCAAAGGAGTCCCTCCCAGGCTGTGAACTCCTATGAGCCATGGTGGGGCAGAGGAGGAGGAATTGCATCCAAAACTCTCTCAAGGAGAGATGAACTCACATCCCCCCAAGGACCACTGCAGGGCAAACAGGAGAGCTCACATCTGACTGCAGAGCTCCTGCTTGCTCCATCCTCCCCATGACACCCCCGAAATCCATAACCCTGCCTGAACTATCGAGTGCTGTTTGGCTTTTACAGAACAGAGCAGGACACCAACAGCACTAACAGCAGTCAGACACCAGCCAAGCCCCCTGGGCAGCCCTCGGGGCTGTGCTGCTCTGATGAGGACACACAGCCAATGTCCCCTGACCTTGGGCACTGCTGTCCCTGCCATCGACACCCCGGAGATGGAGTCACGCTGGTGAGAGCAGGCAAGAGCCAAAACAGCCCAGGGGCAGTGGGAGAATTGATAAAAACACAGCAGGACATTTGGAATTTATTTTCCAAAGAGAGCTAATTTCGGGAGGAGCTTTTGCCTGGCCTTCCCAGTGCTTACTGGGATTTTTAGGAACCTGAAATCTTTCTCAAGCCTGAGGTTGTTTCCCACTGCCTGTCTGCACCCACCTGCAGCTTGGATGAGCTTTTTTTCCTCTGTGACAGTTCTGTGAAGGAGAAATGCTCCCTGGGACACTGGGGAGAGCTGTGCCTGGAAAGCACTGGGTGAACATGAATGACTTGTGCCAAAGACATCCCAAAAAGGCAGAATGGCTGCAGGCCTGGCCACCTCCTCTGGGAACAGGCATGACTGAGCCCTCAGCAGCACCAGCAGGATTTCCTGAGAGATTGAAATGATCCCTGGAGCTGGAAAGGCTCTGTGCCTCCAGCTGCTGCAGGAGCAGCCCTTGCCCTGGGGACACAGAGGAAACGCTGATCTGCTCAGATCTGACATTGCCAGCAGTGAGGCAGAGCAGAAGCAATCCTTGGAGCCTTGGAATAAACCCTGGAACAAAGCCTGGAACAAACCCTCTGCCTCCTGCAATGCTCCATCTCCTGTCTACCCTCCCTGTCACTGCACTGGGGTGACAAGGACCTGCCACAGCCACTGCAGGAGCTAAACCACTCACCATGATCCTTCCAAAGGGCTACTTTGTCAAAAAAAAGCCCAGAAGTGGCTTTTCAGCTTTGAGTGTTAAGTGCCTTTTTAGTCAGACCAGCTGTTCCTCTCCTCCAAGCTCTCTAGAAACCCTCTTTGGTTAATCCCATTGACTCCACTGATATCTGCTAATTGCATATTTCCCTGCAAACAAAGCCAGTCAACAACAAACCAATTGGAATCTGTGCACAGATTCCTAATCTTTGAGGCCAGACATCCCTGCTTACCTTTTCAGAAGGGAACTTGAGGAGGTCTAAGCTGTCCATGCTGTTCCTCTGGAGTCTCTTTGGCCTGGCTCCTGCCAAACAACACACACTCCCATCAGGGGTTGTCCCCAACAGCACAAATGTCACACAGAGAGAGCTCAAACCATGGCAGATCCTCTCTCTGGTTAACTAAATGTCAAAGGGTTGGGATGCTGCAGCTCTGAGATTCAAATGTGGGTTTTTTCCTGTTGTTTTGGGTCTTTTTCAAAGCACTGTCACAGGGCTGTGTGAGGCTGTGCCTACTGAGCCAGGTCACACCATGGCTCTGATCTCAGACAAGGTCTCTGGAATTCAGGAGTTACAAACCTCACTCTAAACCACAAAAGTCATGGGACTGGCGTTGAGAAAAACCATAACAAATAGACTATTTAATACGTCTGTGGATTTGTTGCTTTGTCATCATGTTTTTAACTGAAAGAATGTTTCTGAGACTCAACTTTGAGCTTTTCTCTATAGTCACAGACTGGAGAACTAAGTGAAAGAGCAAATATTTTCTAACCAGCATAAGCCCAGCCTTAAGGGGAGCAAAATCTTGCCTTGAACCTGACAGAGGAATCAAAATTTGGCAGCACTCAAGATATTTGTTTGAGATTTCATAAAATTTTGACGTAGCATTCCAACAACAACAGAGTGGGTGAAGCACAGTTTAGCTTTGAAAAGCTCAGCTTCATGAGGTAGACGCTCAGATCAGCTGGGACCTCACCAAGGTCATGAACACACATCACAGCTCAGTCACAAGTGACCTAAAGCTCATCTCTGTGCCCCTCAGTGTCCTGAAGGGATTTATTCCTTGCAGCTGTAAAGACCCAAAACATTTCTGCACGTTTCTGCCTCTCTGCTCCAAAAGCACATCAGCACCAGCTCCATTTTGAGGTGATTCATGAGCAGGCTGTGAGTTCAGAGGGACTGACAGGGCTGGAGGAGGTGTGACACTGAGGGGAGCACACGGCACGAGGAGCAGTCAGCATTCCCACCAAACCCTAACCCTTCCCCACTGCAAAGCCAGGGGCTCACCTGGCAGCAGCTCGGAACATTTATGCTGGAAAAGCCCTCAAAGATCTCAAACCCAACCAATTCCCACCTTGCCAGCCAGAGCAGAGCTCTGAGTGCCACGTCCAGTCATTCCCTGAACCCCTCCAGGGCTGCTGACTCCCTGGGCAGCCCCTGCTGATTCCCAACAACCCTTTCCCTGAAGAAAACTCCTATTCCTTCACCATCTCCCACCATGATCAGCACGGAGGAGGTGGCTGTGAGATGGGTGAAGGCTTTTTGGGTGCTGCCACCTTGCCCAGGCAGGAGCTCAGCGAGGGGAAGGCAGGGCTGGGCTGTTCCCAGTTGCTCCCAGTTACACACTATGGACATTTCTAGAGCTGCTCGTGGCTTCCCTCGGGATAACCTACAGCAGCAAGGTGGGTCTGGAATAAAAGTCACCTACAAACACCTGAGCAGAGGCACAGTTGGGTTGCAGAGGCAATGCCACCCCTGGAAGTGAATGTGGGTCACAGCACTTCCAGGAAAGCCAGAAAGCAGCAAAGTGTGCCTGATTAGATAAACACACACCATTTCCAGCTGTCTAAAGAGTCATTAATTACACACCTCCATCCTCAGGAGCTTTTGTGCTTTCCCAGAGCACTGAACCGCTGGCCAGCAGCCATTAATCTCCAAGCTGAGAAAACCTGCCTGGTGTTAATTTAATAGACACAGGCAGCTCAGTCTACCCCAGCAGAACAACTCATCTTTTCCTCTTGTTCTGCTGCTGGTGTCTGTCTGTGACTGTGTGGGGTTTGCACACAGCTGAGCTGAGAGAGGAGGAAGTTCAGAGTTGCAGAGACTTCATCCAACTCAGATTATTTCTTGCAGGAGGGATCCCAGCCAGTGCTGGGGCCAAACAATATCCCTGCTCACCACCACTAAAACAAGCAGCAAGAAGAATTAGGAAGGTCCTTATCACTCAGGGTGACCAGAAACTGGATCCACACCAGCAGCAACTCCCACCACTGGTGTGGGAACTTCTCCCCTTCTCAGCCCACACATCCTCATCCACCTTCCAGGAGAGCAGAGCTTTCCATACTCACAGGCATCCCACGACAGAAGGAGTCCCTCTATCTTTCTGTCCCCATTTCCTCAGACAGCTCCAGATGGAACTTTCAGCCTCTCCCAACTTATTTTTCCCAGAAATACCTGCAGCACCACTTAATACTCAGCAAAAGCTGAACTCTGCCTCCTTCTCCCCAGTGCTGATCCGCAGCAGCAGCAGCAGGCAGGGATGAGAGGGACTGAGCAGCTGAAAACCTGGGTCTGTTCCTTGGGAAGGTTTTTTCCTCTCCCTCCAGCATTTATTGGCATGTTTACCAAGCCTGCAGCAGAGTAACGGAAAACCTCAGGGGCCTTTCTAAATGCTCTCTCTGTCTGGGAGGTTTGCTGAGGTCTCAAATAGAGCAAGCTGAAACCTTCTTGTGAACATCAGCTGAGCAACGCTCCTGACTGGCTGTATTCATGCCCTGTTTTCCTGCAGCTCCTGGGATGTTGCTCTTTTCACTGCTCAGGGGTGTTGTTTCTCTTTTAAATATTTTTTTTCAAAATCTCTTCCTCCCCCCCCCCAATGATCTCAACAGCACCACAAACCAAGGGGATTTTTAAAAAATTTAACTTTCTGATTCTGCAATTTGGTTTAACGGTTTTCACATTTTTGTATCTATCCTGCAGGGAATACAGGAAGTTTTCTCAGGGATGGTGATGGGATCATCTCATGGAAAGCAGCACTAGAGCAAGCTGGGCAGACAGTGCAGGCAGAGCTGTGTTCCTCCACGGCCAATCTCCATATCCAGGAGGTTGCAGCTGACAAGATCGAGCTGAACATGTGTAGCAGCGACTCGGGGAGGTCTGGCAGAGCTCTCATCAAGCTGACATGAGCTCTGATAACTCCTAACTCTGCCTCCTCTCCCGCAGCTCCAGAGCTGTTGCCTCCCTCCTGTTCTGAACCAGAGCAGCAGAGCAGAGCCCCCCAGCCCAGACAGAGCCTGATCTGTATTTGCAGCAGGGAACAGGCTGGATCCCTCTGGGGGCTGTGCCAGAGCAGGCAGAATTCAATCTGACAGGGAACTCCATGGAAGACCAACAGGGAAAGGTTGTGGAGCCAAGATCAGCCCTGCTGCCTGCAGAGCTGCACACACAGCCTGAATTCCCCACGGAGCACAGGCTGGGCACCCCAACAACACAACAAACCCACCATCAATGCTGTTTGTCATGAAAAGGTCATTTCTCCCTCTACTTGCACTAACCAAGATATCAACTTAGCTTTTCAGTGAGTTCTTGCAGCCCTGGACAGATCCTCCCCCAATCTGCACAGACCCAAACCTTGATTCTGGCAGACAACCCTAAATACTGCTCAGTGTAATTAAACCAGACCAGCCAGCCAGTTGTTTGGGGTGGAATGCTGGTCTGGAAACCCTCCCCAGCCCCGAAGTGACAGTGGAGATACGGTCCAGTGCTCCCTGTGCCCACGGAGCATCTCAAATCATACGCTGCTGACATCTAATCAGGGAAGCTCTGTCAGCCTCGTGCTCCATTATTACAGCAAAGCTCTTCAAGAGGAAAGGGGGAGGGGGAAAACAAGCACAGCAGCAGGAAAAGAAAGAAGAAGACTGAAAAAAAAAGCAGCCTGCAGTAGGACAAGCATCTCATTTAAGGCTTTAATTAGTCTTCAAACACATAATGGGTTCTGGCACTATAAATCCACTTGACCTCTATTATTGTCAGCACTCGCCTGATAAATGGTGGCATTTGTTTTCCCAGTTGCTACTGGGGTAGAACAATACTTTCCTCTAAACAGAGAAAGCAAATAATATCAGTTATTTACGATGGCTGGGCCATAAAATGCTGGTGCCAAGCTGCTGTGTGCCCATCCATGGGAAGGACCATCTGCTTAGCCTGGTCCTACAGGCAGGGAAAGACCAGGGAATCCCAACAGCTCTGTGTCTGAGGGTAGAGAATTGGGAACCACGAGGATGGGAATGATCCCTGTTCTGCTGGAACCACTGAGCTCCAGCACTGATGAGCTTTGTCCATTAGCACAGAGAGAATATCAACCTCCCAACAGTCCCTAAACACAACAAAACCCTGCTCCACAATAAGAATCCTGTTGTTTTCTCCTCTGTGGCAAAACTGCTCCTTTAGAAAAGCTGCACACAATATGTGGCAATAAAGAAGAAGCTCCTTTTGCATCAAGACTCTCATCTGGCTGATGTGGCAGAAGATGCTCTGTGTTTGTGTCACCCGAGCTCTGCATTGCCACAATCCGGTCTGACAGCTGAGCAACGGGCTGAAAATAACAGAAATAAGCAATCCTGCACATCTACACGGCACCCAGAGCCCTGGGGCAGCTGCTGACTGCACTCAGGGTGAGCAGCTGGAGCACAGGCTGCTCAGATGGGGAGAGGAAATAGGGAGACACTCAGGACCACAGGCTAAAGAGCTCTCACAGTCACTTGGAGGAGGTAAACTTGGAAAAGAGTCCTCCTTTCAGGTAGCAATGCCACAAGGGAGCTACTTTTATTCTTATTTCTCATTTATCTCCCTCCGTGGGAATAAACTTAATATAGGAAAGCTGCAGTCTTGGAGTTCAAGGTGATCTGATTTGTAGCCTTACAGCTCTGAGTAATTGCTGTGGTGCTTGTTGGGCACATCTCTGATTTTGGGTTTTCCCCACACATGCAGTGGGCATTAGCTTTCCTCTAACCGAGGCTTGTTTGCAAATAAAGCATCGGCAATTTGGGTCAAAGAACCAATATTTTGGGGGGATATTTGCAGAAAACACAGAGCACCCAACCATGAAACACTTGACAAATCCAAGCCTTGGAGGCTGTGGGAAGGTTGAGCCTTGTCAGGAACAGCCTCCTCTAACCATAACCCCCCCAGGCAACCTTCTGCTTCGGAGATGAACAGTTGTGGGGACAGAAGGATCTTTTGGGAGATAACCCGAGCTGGGTGGAGCAGGCTGGGAGGAGGTTCACACCCTCAGGGCTCATCCAAGAGCAGTGAGATGGACTTGGCAGCAACACCTGGCTCTCTGCTAAGGGCACGATTTTCTCTGCCAGGACCCAGCAGAGGCTCATGACCTCCCACCTTCCATTATCAGCTCGTGTTGAACAAGCAGAGATCAAACCCGGAGTTTAGCTAGAAAGTGACACACGGTAATTAACAGGGGCAGCATCTCCAGCAGCCAGACAAACCACAGGACACGATTTTGTCCTCCAGACTGACTCAGGGAGGGCAGAGAAGGAGCAACCACGGGTCAGCTTAGCAGCCATCAAACACCCACAGTAAAATCCTCCAAAAAAGAGAGGGAATGTGCTTGATCCTTCCTGCCTGATGCTGCTGTGATCAGCCAGCCACCAGCTCTCAGCAGCTCCTGGAACACGCTGTGAGCTGGACTGGGATCCTGAGCTCTGCCAGGTGTTTTGGCTCAGCAAGGTTTGCTGTCTGAGGATTTGTCCCTTCCAGGGAAGGAGGATGGTCCTGAGGTCACTCCAGAGGTGACAGTGGCTCTGCTGAGGGTCTGGCCTCAGCCCTGCTCAGAGAAGTGCCAAAGCAGACTGTGCTCATCCATACAGAAAGCTTCAAGAGAAAAGAAGTCATTCTGCCTGGGCAAGAAAGAGAACTTTCTTCTTTGCTTTTCTTGCTCTGTGCAGAACAAAGCAAATACCCACTTCTCTGACTTTGTCTCTGAAGTGTCTCTGGGCTCGCTTGGGGCAAATCACTGCATAAAAAAATACATCAAGCAGAGGAATCTTATTTCTAATGGCTACTGCTGTGCTGTTGGACAGAGCAGCACCACAGCCATGGCACTTCCTACACCCCAGCTAGCCAAGGAACCTCCTGGGGAAAGTGCACTGAGCAAGCAGACAGCACAGTGCTGCTGAGCCTGGAGCTGCAGCCAAAGGGAACTTCAATCTTCCCAGAACCAGCAATTTCCAAAAGGTTCTCTCTCCCCACAACGAGAGATTTAATCTTGATTGAATGGATGGCTTTGCCACGAGCCACGCTGTGCTTTCCCTGCTACAGTCTGCAAGAACTGGCCTCTTCCTCATCCTCTTTTCCAGCACTTGCCATCTCCCCTGGCATCAAAATAAAGCAACTTTCAGTAGCATTTCCTCTGCTGTGAGCTGAGAACTCCTGCTGTATTTCACACCAGTGCTGGGAAGGAGGCTCATGTACCCAGCAAGACGAGAGAGGCACATTAAACACTTAAAAAGAATATTTTAAAACTTCCTAAAGCCAATACTGGGGCAGTCTGAAGTGAGTGCTAAATTACTGAGTTTAAATCCAAATGACTCAGAGGTTCATCCTCCCCATCAGTGCTGCTGGAATCATTTCACAGCTGTAACAGCAGAGGTTACTCAGATTTAGAAGAAACTCATTATAGAGAAGAGGCATCTTTTAGAAGTCCTAAACCTTCACTCCAGAATCCCTCTGGGTTAGCAGCTCTCCTGTCCTTCCTGCCCTGCTCTCTGAAGGACAATCCCAGACAGGTCTTTTGGACACCTACCTGCAGGCACAGGGCAATATTTGCTCCAGCTCTCCCTCTGAGCACCTGCAGGAGCACAGCAAAGCCACCAGACCACCAATCCTACCTTCCACTTGGCCCAAAGCTGCTCTGCTTCTCCAGCACCTCATCCATCATCCCCCTGAGTCAGCAGCTATGATTAACCAGCCCAGCCTCGGGCTTTCATTTTCAGAATGAAAAAAAGGCTGAGCTGCAGCCCATCAGCTCCTGGGAAAAATCAAATCGAGCTGGGGATATTTAATATTAAGCACTTTCAAGTGCTGCACTTACTCAGTGTGACTGGTAGGGACAGGGCAGGTTCCATGCTGGGGATGTGAACTCATCTGCCCAGGGGAAGGCAAATGCTTCCCAGACAGTGAAATCACAGCCCGAGGGAGCAGGGCTGTCCCAGAGTCAGCAAGATGCTGCTCTCACAAAGCCACATCTCTCAGCTGACAGTTTTCTGCAGGAAGATTGAGCAAACCACGGGGAAGGAACATCCCTGTCCCTGGGCAGCATCCCAGCCTCAGCATCACCACCTCCCTGCTTGCATCAGCAGAGGGATGGTCAATCCTGCCTCTTTTATCAGCCCTAAACACTTTTCAGGTACTTCAAAGATATTTAAAGCAAGCAAACAAACAAAAACAAACAGGCTGGAAAAACATAAAAGCAGATTTCTTCTATTCCAGTCTGATTGAACCAAGGGTTCAAAGATTCCTGTGAAGAGATGAAAACTGCAAAACTGCATTGAGGCTGCAAAGCCCCACAGTCAAAGCCCCACAGAGCTGATCAGTGCTCAGGAAGGAGTGGGGTTTTGTGCCCACTGCAGAACACAACCTGAAACATGGAACATGCAGAACAACAAGCAAGCAGAGCAGCCTCATGTCTACCTATTTCTCAGCAGAAGATGAGAAGGGGAAGTCAGGCTATTCTTTGAACCCGAACTGATAATGCTTTATGTGTGAATAAACCTTTTTCCAGCCTGGGTTAGAGAAAAGCTAATGCCCGTTGCATGTGTGGGGGAAAACTGAAATCAAGGATGTGCCAAACACCACAGCAACTACTCAGAGCTGTAAGGCTACCAGTAAGATCACCCTGTACTCCAGGATTGCAGCTTTCCTGCACTGGCTTTGCTCCCAGTCAGGCTCAGGGCTGAGCACAGCAGGGCAGAGGTGTCTGTGTCCTGCAAACAGCACAGAAACCACACCAGGAGCAGCTCCCAGAGCTCTGCAGCATCCCCATGCCAACGCCTCCAAGCACCTGCAGCCCTCCCCACCCACTCCCAGCTGCCAGCAGAGGTTGCTTCGTGTCTCCTGACACTGCCAGAGGGTGATGGCTGAGGCTGACGAGCTGCTAGAAGCAGAAGGAAAGCAGCCCAGAGTCAGTTGTGGCTCTGGAGAGGTGCAGAGGTGGCCCAGGCACTCTCTGCCTCCTGCCAGCACCTCCATCCCATGGGTGATCCCTGTCTCAGGGTGCCCCAGAGGAGACAGATGGCACTGGGGACTTGGAGAGGTCCCAGAACCTGAACCAGAGCCCTGATTCACCCAGCCAGGTGAATCACAGGGGCAAGCAGCAGGCTCTGCCAGGACCAGGATGGGCTCAGCTCAGTGCTCCCAACCCACACTGGGAACAGGCAGCTCCTCCCTGAGATGCTGCAGCCTCAGCCCACAGCAGCTCAAGAGGCACCAGTGCTGTCTGTCTGCCCCCCAGGACATCTCCCAGAGCTGCTTCTTCACCCCTAAAAACAACCCCTTGGAGCCACACAGCAGCTTTTTGCTTCTCTCCCCAGGCAAAGCCCACCAGAGCTCAGCTCCCAGCTTGCAGTGTGTGAAAGAGAACAAGGCTTATTCAGGGCCACATTTTTGGTTGTTTGGAGAAACAAACCCAACCCCTGTTTATTTACTTCGTGTTCCAGCTCCTCTCCAGCTTCCTTCAGTTTGTTGCTTTAAGCTCTGTGTGTTTGCATTTCTCAACAAGGTCGTTGCTTTCACAAGACTTCTGCAGCACTGCCCCGCTTCCCTGGCCTCCAGCTTTGTCTTCTGACAACCAAATACTCTCAGAATATTAATTAAAATCACAAAGAGCTCGGCAAGGGGAGCCAGGACAGCAGAGGAAAACATCAGGCTCTCCTTCCAGCCCCAGACCCCAGGGAAGGGCAATGCCCAAGCCCTGCAAGAAGAAGTAACTTCTGAAGGACACCACAGTGAAAATCTGGCTCAGCCTTTGCTATGAAGCTTTGTTGTACCTGCTTGATGAAACTGATGTGTTTTATCCCATGCCTGCCTTATCAGAGGATTTTAGTGTCCTTGGGAATATGCAGCCATTTTGTAACCTTAAGCAGGGAAAAGACTCTGAATGGGGAAAAAGAAATGGAAAGCTCTCCTCACCATGAGATTTGTCAACATCAAAAGGCCAGGCTGGTTCAGAAGCCAACTTGAATCTCAACTCTCTCACCTGCTTCCTATTACAGAAGCAGATGTTCCTCTGGCTGTAAATTGCTGCTATTAATAATATAAATAATTATGCTCTTCTAATCATTTAATAGGTGCACAGGAGAGTACCAAAATTTCTGGCAGTTATTAAATACCTATCCCTTCTCTCAAGGGCTCAGAGACACACTGATGGCCTCTCATCCTCCACTGAAGTTCCACTTCAATAGGATTAGGATAAAAGTTCCACTCCAACTTCAATAGGATTAGGATAAAATCTAAGGAGAAATGAAGGAGTCAGGCTTCTCTCCACAGGCTGTGCCCTCTCTGCAAATCTCCCTGTGACAGGGACAGCACCTTTCCCCCCTGAGCTGTGTGTGAATCACTGAGGGCTCAGCCAGGTGTGGTCTCTCCCTTCCTGCAGCCACAGTCCACCAACACTGAGATGATTTTTACCAATCTCCCCAGGACCTGGTGAGGGGAAATCCTGCTCTCCAAGATCCTTCCCTCTCTGCACTGCAAACCCCTGTCATTTGCTGCTGTTCCTCCCAAGAACACTTTGTCCTTCTCTCAACAAACATCCCCAGCCTTGGGAATGTGAGCAAGGGAACCTTTAACGAGGTCACTGCAACCTCCAGAGCTCTGCCTGCAGCTGCTCAGCCCTTTCCCATCCTGCAGGATCACACACACACAGACCTGCGTGGCTCTGGCAGCTGAGAGAAACACCACAGCCTGCTCCAGATGTTAACACAGCACATCTGGATCTCCAGGGGTCAGCAAGCAGCCCGTGGGCCACATCCACACTTCCCTCTGACCCACAAACAGCACCAACATTGAGGTTCATTTCCTCTCTCCCCTTTCACAATGAAAGAACTTGCCAAAAGGAAGCCCCTGAGGAGATGCCAGGAATGAGTTTTGCAGGAGTTACGAAGTGGAGATGACATGCAAAAGGAGGCTGGGGAAGCTCTTGTGGCCTTTGAGACAACAGCTCAGCCCCACTGCAGCTCCAGTGGGGCTCAGCAGGACATGCTGGCTCCCTCCCCTCAATTCCATTTGCCAGGAAAAGCTCTGGCACTGATGTAGCAGGTGATGCCTGGAGATCAACATGAGAGCAAACACGACCAGCAGCCTCTCCCTTCCCTCCCTGAGCACCTCAGCCTCAACATCATCCTCTCCACGTCAGTCCTGCAGCAGCAAAGGGAACACAGCCTGTGCCAACAAGGTCAGATTTAATCAGTGGACACCCTGGGATGAGGTTTGTGTGAATTAATAAGTCTGTCCCAGCATGGAGCAGCCAGCTGAAGTGCCCATGCTGGGCACCCACCCGTGTCTGCAGTGGGCAGTGCCAGGACAGGCAGACTGTCCCCAGGCTGGGGACACACAGCAGGCTGGCAGCACTGTGGTGACCAATCTGTGCTCCTCACAGGCAGAGTGACCCAGGGCCAGTAAAGCCACTCTGACTGCTGTGACTGGGTCTTGCCACATCTTGTTTCCACATTCAGCATCACTTCAGGTGTTCCGAGGGTGAGATGTCACCCAGTGCGTGCTGATGGTCCCAACCTGCCTTCAGCCCGTACCCTGGGGCTGTTCCTGGGTGCTAATCAGAGCAAGAGCAGCCAAAAATCCCTGCCAGTCACTCTGAAAACCTGTGGTATCAGTCAAATCAGGGAAAAGGGCCCTGCAGAGCTTTAAAAGATACAAAAGCTGATTTGCTGCATGGCATGTGGAATTTTATTCCCAATGCAGATCAATTCCATTAACTCATTCTCTGCCCCTTTTGGGGGGATCCTTCCCTGCCTCTGCAGCCTATGGGAAGCACAGAGCAAACACATTTATCTCCTTTGTGCTGAAGGCACCCAACAGCCTCACCTGGCATTTGTATTTCTTGCCCATTTCCAAACGCCTCCCCCTCCCCACACCACATTTTCCCCAAGACCTCCCAATGTCACCAAAAGCCCAGAAACTCACCTTGTGCCTCATAGCCAGAGTAGGGATGAGCTGCAGCCACATCCTCATCACCAGGGCCCAGGCCAAGGGCTGCCCTGAGCTGCTCCACATTCACCTGAGCCGTCAGCTCCCCGCTCCTGTCCCCAATCTGCAGCGGGAAAACAGCAGGGAAGGGGTTAAAGGCATGGGGTGCTCCAAGCTAACAGCCAAGGGTTTGCCAGTCCCATCCCAAAGGAAACACAGGGACAGCCAGAAGAGAGCTGGGACACACCTGGGACACCATACAGCCCAGCTCTCAGAGCTCTCCAGAACTGCTCCTCAGGGATAATTTGGGAATTATCGGCTCAGCTTGCCCACTGCCACAGAACTGAGCTGAAATGTGCACATCTGGGCTGTCCTGCAGCCACACATGGCTTGGCAGAGATCCCCAGAACTCCCAGCCCCCTTGCTCAGAATTTCCATAGTTACTGAGCTCCAGACAGCCACGCTGCCACCAGCCACGTGGGCAGTGTCACACCAGGGCTCCAACAACCCTTCTCTCCTGGCTCAGAGCCATACAACTTCGGGCTGTTCCGAGCCATCTACCCACACAACACTCCAAAAAAATATCTTTTAAAAGTCCTCACTTTTCCCAATCCCCACCTCTCGCTGGCCTGAGGCCAAGGAAGCTGATGTTGCATGTTTGGGAAGAGATCTGTCCAACAGCTCCTGCTACTTAAAATGAGGAATTGTAGGACACAACACTGAATCCTCCTCAAAGTCCAACCAAACCAGAGAATGGCTGTGCTGCACATCACCAGAGAGGTCACCCAGAACAGCCTCTAATCTTCAGAGAAGAGCAGCCTGTGTGACAGAGGAAGACCTTGGCTGTCCCCCCTGATTCCTGCTAAATGCCTGGCAACAGCTCCTTTGTGTCCCCTTGCCACAGACAGCAGTGTGAGCCGTCCTGGAACAAAACCATAAATCCCCACATTATTTATGACAAAGCCCCAAGCTCCAGTAAAGGGAGGCAGATCAAAGGGTTTATCATCAGGCATAAATCCTCCTGCCAATTACAGGAGATTTGCCGTTGACATCATCTCCAGAGAAATTACTATGTCCTGGTTAGGTCTTACAGTCCTTGATGCTCCATTAAATGCTTCTCTGACTTCCACTCTTTTCAGATCATCTCCAAAGCCCTGTTAACAAGTGAGGAACAGACAGGCAGGACAAACAATGATCCTGGGCAGGACAAACAATGATCCAGGGCAGGACAGTGATCCTGAGCAGGACCTGCCACACACACCACAGCAGAGCCCTGCTTTCTGCCCTCAGCTTCCCAGGAGCTGCACCCTGAGATGACAAAAATATTCCAGAGCAGTGTCCTGGAGCTTCCAAGGTTTTCAGGTACACATCTTTCATTCCAGTGGAATTTTGTGAGTGACCTCTGATCACCCTGCAGCAGCTTCCAGAGTGTTTTCCTCAAGCAGGTTTCATTTGGATTCAAATGTCATCTTTAGATTTTTTTGGGGGGTGAAGGGGAAAAGGGTGATGGGAAGTGAGCTATGAACATCAGTGTGAAGAGGCTGAATTCCACAAGGTTTCTCCTGGGCTGAATCCTGGTGCTGGTCAAAGGGACAGCCTGCACTGCTCCATAACTAATGATGGGGGGAATTCATCAGCCACCTGCCATGAGGAACCAACTCCTGCCACAGCCTGGAGCTGCACCAGCACCCTGGAATGGCAAAACTGGGAACTCCCACCCTGCTGGGTCTCCCCTCCATGCCCAAAGGCCCCAGAACCACCAGTGCTCATCCTTTCATGGCCCTTCAGCCAACAGCTGGCTCTGAGGACTGAGCCACAACTTGAGCAGAACTGGGGAAGTTAATCTGTCCTCAAATGTACAGGACCAAAGAACAGTATTTCTTCTGTGTGTCTGATGAGTATAATTAAATCTGTAATTAGGCTGCTGTGTCAGCCCTACTTGGAGATTTAGCCAACCTAATAGACAGGCAGGAGAACACCCAGCACACTTACATATGGTGATTTCAATTAGTGCTTCAAGAGGGCAATTTCTTCATCTGGGGAAGACTAAAGAGGCCACGGCCGATTTCCTCAACACACTGAAAAGAGCAAACAATGGAATTCTTGCTTTCTGCACTTCTGAGCCACCTAAAAATGGCAGGAAAGCTGCAGAGAGCTGGGCAAGGCCAGCTGTGAACCCAGAGCTGCTGCACACACAGCATCCCAGAGGGGGTGGCTGCAGGCTGAGTGCATCCAGGGACAGAATCCACTGCATCAGGACACTGCTGGAGTTCCCCCTGGCAGCTGGGACCCCAACCTCCCAGAAAAAGAGTGTTTTCCAGCCAAGCTCTGCAGTTCCTAAGGACATCACTGAAACAGCACACAGAAACAGGCTTTCCAGAGCAGTGAGAGCAAGATAACTGCATTAATATAACTTATTGGATAAAATATTATTGATCTCACCAGGGGTCACAGGTTCCCTGAGACTTGCACCAGCTTCTCTTACCTCTTGGGAGATTTCAAGATGTTTCCTCGCGAAGTGCAAAGCCTGCTCGTGGCTCCCCAGGGAGATATAGGCATTTCCAAGACTCCAGCAGGCTCTTCCTTCTCCCACCCTGCAGAACAGGAAGCTGTCAAACCACAGAAATGCTGGGCAAAGCCTGGCAGGGCTTCTGGAGAGCCCTGGAGAGGCTCCTTGCTCTGCTTCCAGCTCCACAAAGTTCTACAGTGGAAAATGAAGCCTGCTGGACATCTCAGACTCCTCTTACACTGTGCTCAGCAAGAGCTGGGGATGAACAACAGCCTGGGAAGCAGGGCTGCACCCACTGGGGCAACACTGAACCAGTGGAGAAAGGAACAGAAGGGTTTGGTTTCACTGGTGAGCACCAGCCTGAGAGGAGAAGGCAGAGCTCCTGTCCAGCTTCCACCTCACCCAACCACGGGTGCACAGGGGGAATGAAACACCCAACCCTGGGCTCCCCAAACCAGAGCTAAAGCAGCAGGGAAATGACAAGGGAACACTGCAGGCAGGCAGAGCTCCAGCTGAGCCCCAGCACTGCATCACTGGGTGAACACCCAGCCTGGAACTGCACCCAGCACAGCACAGGGACAATTTCCACGAGGTCTCCAGGGCATTGCTGCTGGCTTTTCAGGAGCCAGGGAAAGCAGGTGGATGTGGAACTTGCTGTACACCCCAGACCCACAACCTGGGAGCTCCAGCAGCTGTTTGCAGGAGCAGGCAGAGCCTCCTGAGCTCTGCAAACGAGCAGATGTGGGGGGAGAAGGGATAAAAAAAGCACCTGGGGGCGCGGGGGGAGGTTCAGCATGACTGCAACTCCCTTTTCAGAGGTTTGGGCGGGTTGATCAGCATTTCAACATTTTTCTTGTCACCCTGTTCAATACCTTCTGCTCACAGGGTGTGTTCCCAGGAATGCAGGAGCCCACAGGCCTGCACCCCCACAGCATGATTCACCCTGGGGTGGGATTGTGCCTGCTCTGAGCTCAGGCTGAGCACACACTGCCCGGGCGGTGGCACAGCTCTCCCATCCTGATGTCCCTGCTCCATCTAGTGGAGCACACCCAGCTTCCAGGGGAATTCAGCACAGCGCTGAACGAGCTGGCTGCAAAGTCACTTCAGCTGCAAGAGGGCTCAGCAGCAGAATATCCAGGGAAAAGGAACCAACCTCTCAAAAAAAAAAAAATTAAAAAAATAAAAAAATTAAAAGGCCAAGCCTTCTACATAATGAGCAGCCAAGAAACAAAATACATCATCTCCACACCCTCTGTGTAACATCATTTGTTTGTACACAGAAGTTTCCAGCATTAACCTGGAGCGAAAGGACACAGTGCCACATCTGTGTGCCCTAAACACACACAGCTTTTAAGGAAGATTTCTGTGAACTTGAGGGAGCTCTCTAGAGGCCCTTCTAGGATAGCACAGCAGCAACCACGTGGCAAAGCACTGAACACAATGCATTTTCTTGAAGTACCTCTCGTCAGAAATCTCACCCAGCCCACACAGACACCGCGCTGAGGGCACAAGCTGCAGGTCTGAATGACACGAGAAAGGTGAATCACATCATGTTTTTGACAAATTACTGCACCAAGTAATTTGTGCAGTTATTTCCTGGCTGCCCAGAGATTTCTGACTTTCAAGAATACACATCACGGGTGTTCAAGCCCAGCAAGAGAGAACAGTCAGTGCCCTGCAGCCTCACCTGAGGCTCTCCCTCACCTGTCTCCCAGCTCCTGGGCTATCACCAGGTGCCTCAGGTGGTACTCGATGGCTCTTTCATAGTCCTGAAGCAGCGTGCAGGTGTTCCCCAGACTGTAGCAAGCCTGAGCTTCTACTGCTTGGTCTTTGAGCTGCCTGGAGAGCTGCAGTGTTTTCCTGCAGGGAACAGGGGGGAATGGAGAGCCCTGGTCACTGGCAGGCTGAGTGAAGTCACCACCATGTGGTGCTGACACCTTACCACCCTGCATCCCCACCCTGCCACCCCAGGTCCCTTGTCACAGCCCCTGGAGCTGAGGGACCCGCTGTGACACTCAGGATTCCCAGGGAACATCCCCTGGCACTCACTTGTAGTACTCGGCGGAGATGTCGAACCTCCCGAGGAAGATGTGGGCGTTGCCCAGGTTGCTGTAGGCTCTGCGCTCGGCTGCTTTGTCCCCAAACTCCTTGGCGATGGCCAGGCGCTGCACAGACACAGCTCAGTCAGCACAGGGACACCTTTCCATCCCACAGCAGCTTCCCTGGGTACCAACTTCTGGGGCTGCAAAGCTCCCACCCAGCCAGGCCATGCTGCACCTGCCTGGCAGGGCTGGCACAGCAGGAAACCTCTCCCTCTTCTGCAATTCAGCATCCCCTTGGGAAAGTGGGAGTGATGTTGAATCTCAGTGCTGTCCCCACAGCATTTAAAAACAGCAGCAGGGCTGAATTTCCAGGGTGCTGAGCACCTTCCACTGCAAAGGAACTGATAAACACACTGCAACAGAAGCTAAATTGCATTTGAATTGGGGCAGGGACTTTGTCACCTCACCTCTCTGTAAAGCTTTACAGAAAGTTATTATGTTCTACAAGCGGCATTTATTCTTGATCAACAGCTCTTTCAGCAGCTTAATTAAATTCATGGCTTGCATTTATTAAAATCTAGACTGAGACAAATTGAGAGCAGAAAAAAATTCCTTGCTAGACCCAGCTGCAATTTGCCCTTGGATACCTCCTTTGGTTTCCAAGCCAACAGCACCCTTCCCTCAAGCTGCTCATTAGGTGCTGATGGGGAATGGAGTAAGATTTGCTCAGTGTGAGTTGATTTACTCAGTTGGTACAACAGGGAAGCCTTTGGGGTTCACACAGCAGGGAGGCAAACAGCTGGGGAAACATCTCCCTGTGCTTGCTGGGCTGTGGGGAGAAGGCAAGCTGCTCCAGGCCCAGGAAGGGAGCAGAGGTGTCTCCTACCTCCTTGTGGAAGGCTATGGCCTCGCTGAAGTTGCCCAGCAGGTATTGGGTGTTGCCAAGGTTGCCATAAGCTCGGCCCTGAGCTGCTCTGTCCCCCAGCTCCTTCACCAGGGACAGGTTCCTCCTGCAAGAAAGCAGGGCAGAACATCCATGTGTGAACAGCATCCACAGAATGGTGGAACATTCACCACTGGCACAAATTTAACCCCTGGCTCTGCTACGTGCACCATTCCTTGGGAAAAGGGTGGTGAGCTATTTATAGGCATTATCACATCCTCAGATGTGAGGGGAGGGATATGAGATCTTATCACTCTCTTCATTTACAAAGCCTGTTTTAAAAACTGCATTATAAAAGCAAAACTCTGAATATGAGGAGAAAACCATGAGCCCAAAATTCTGGTGACAACCTTCCTGTGTGGCATATTACAGTGACCTTTGAAATTATTTAGGCAAAGGAAGGATGTTACCAGCAAGATCAAGTACAGATCCTTGAGAAGAACCAGGACTTCAAAGTGACTCCTCCCTCGGGTGACAGGGATGGAGACACACAGGGATCCATCCTCATGGAGGCCAGCAGAGAGCAGCAGGGACTACAGGAGCTGAGAGTTCAGCTTCCCAGCACAGCAGACTCAAACTTCATTGCATGATCACAATCGAAACCACAGCGAGTTTTACAAAGCCAGTGCCAGGATGAATTTTAGCTCAGATTTTATAAAAGACCTTTTCTCACCTTTCCTGAGATTAATTTGCCAGCATAGCTTGGCATCTCAGGGGAACATTCCTAATCTATTATAACATGCAAATTCTCATTCAGTGGCCCTGCTCCCTGCAGAAGGGGCTGGCAAGGCTGGGATACTTACTCATAATATTCTGAAGCTTTCTGCAGTGTGTCCTTGACTTCCTGAGGCAGGTAGCCTGGGTCCTGGGCAGTGTTCCAGGATAAATGCTTTCCCTTTGCATGGTAAACATTTCCTATATTATAGAGTGCTCTGGCTTCACCTACCTGAAGCGAGGAAAAACAGAGAACAGCAAGGTTTACACTTCACATCCAAGAATGGACATTTCCATTGCTGGGCAGAGATGGTCAGAACGAGAAACAGAACCACAAACACACGTTTTTCCTTTCCCATCTTCCCCCTCACAGCAGCACAAGAAGTGTGATGGAGGCCAGAAGGGAGAGCTTCACCCTCCAGCTCCTTCCAAAGCCCACCTTCACCAGATCACATTTACTGACTTGCAGATAGATTATTTTCAAAGCCAGGAAATATTTCCTGTTGGCACCATTACCTTGTCTCCCTGCTCCCGAGAAATGTCCAAGTGTCTCTGGCAGCAAACGACAGCTTCATCAAACTGCCCCAGGATTTTCAGAGTATTCCCAAGGTTGCCACTTGCCTTGGCTTCTCCAATCCTGTCCCCAATGGTTCTGCAAGATGAAGGTATTCAAGAGCTCAGAGGCTTTTATTCACCAGCTGCTGGAGGCAGATTCAAGCTGCAGCTTCCCAGCACACACATCTGCCTGGAGAGCTTCCCACAGGCTCCCACAATTGTGGAGGCAGATCCTCATTCCCTATTTTCTGTCTCAGGTGAGCTGCTCTAATGACTCCAGGTCATTACAGGGAGTACCAGGGGACAGAAGTGACCACTGCCCTGCTCTTGCTCCAAGCATTCTCCTCACATCCATATCCCTTTCTCCACCTCCCTGCTCTCTCTGAAGGCAGCTGACCCATCCTTGGAGTGTCCCAAGCTCTCCACAGGACAATCATCCCCAGGGTTAATTTTGGGGGTGTATTTCTGAGGCAGATCCCAAAGAACCTGCTCTCACTCAAGGCTGTGTCTGCTGAGGATGCAGCAGTGCTGCCACACTCACCTGGCCAGGGTAAGGTCATGTTTGTGGTACAGCAGGGCCTTGGAATATTCCTTCAGGTAGAAATAGGCATTGCCCAGCTGGCTGTAGATGGCACTGAGAGTCTTCAGGTCCTCTGTCCCCACCTGCACTGCTGCTTCGAAGAAGGCTGCCCCAGCTTTGAAGTCCCCAGCCTTGCACAAGCGCTCTCCTTCCAGGGCCAGCTCCAGGCAGGATGCCTCCATCCTGCCAAAAACAAGGGAATTGTTTCTTGAGTTTGACTGCAGTGCTCCCGCTCTGCTCTGCCGTGGTTACAAAGTTTGCTTCATTGCACACCTTTAATTTTACTCCTGCACTCAAAGCACAGGAGCATCCAGATTCTACCTGTGAGTGGAAGTGTCCCTGCCCATGGCAGAGAGTGGGAATGAGATGCTCTTTAAGGTCCTTTCCAACCCAAACCATTCCAAGATTCCCTGATTTACAGACCACATCTGCAAGCAGCCCCTGGGCTCCCAGCAGGAATCTGGACAAGAAGCTCAGCACTCCTGGCTCCAAGACATGGAATCATCTCAGGAATAACACCTGCTTTCCTTCCAGGTGCTGCAGGAGCCACATAGCCAGGTATTTATCCCTGAACCATCTTCCCTGGGGTAACACAGAGGGAAGCCAAATTGTAACAGGTTTTTACTGGAAACCAGAGAAAACCCTGCACTGTGCAGATTTTCTTGGCTGAGCAGCTCCCAGAGCTCAGTCTCTGCTTTTCATTAACTCTCCTGCTGTCACTTTTTCCACAGGCACTCAGAGGCCAGCTCTCCTCCCGTGCATTTTCTTTCTTTGGCACTGGCACACTCCATGCTGCCAGAGAGAGCACTGTGAGCAGTGATACTGCTTCAGGAGAAAGAAAACACTCTCTGAGTGCTCCACTAAGTCTTAAGTCACAGCTGGCCCAGCTAGACCATGCATATCCCAAATCCTCCCAAGATTTCACTGGAAATGTCTTTCCTGCTGCAAAGCCAGCCCCTTCCCAAGGGGGATGGACACAGCCTGTTCCTGCTCCTCCATTCAGATGCTTCTCTTTGCTCTTTTTCTGCTCAATATATTTTTAAAAGTCAGAACTATCTAGGTCAAAGGTGGATATCTGCTGAGAAAAAACACAGCTCCCTCGTCCGAAGGAGGGTCTGCCAAAAGATAATAAATGCCCACAGGTGGTTTCTAGTCTGTTCTCAGGCAAAGAGCACTTGGAGGAAGTTGGTGGTACCCAGTTAAGGGGACAGCTTGCCCAGCTGACACCTCCTGGAGCAGTTTGGGCTGAAAAACCAAAACACCCAGGAGCCCCCCCAGCCCAGCCCAGCCCAGCCCAGCAGTCAGGGGCTCTGCAGACTGAGGACAACTTGCCCTGCACACAGCAGCTCCAGGACACATCTCCTCCTGCTCCAGACCTGTGCTCCCACACCTCCTGCCTCCCCTTTTTGCACAGGGAGATGCACATAGGAAACACCAACCCTGACACGTTTTCCCTGCAAACAGGCAGAACGGTGCTTTCCCAGCTGCCAGGAAACAAAGCCAGTTCCTCCACGAGCAGTTCATAAAGTGTCTGAAATCCATTTCCCTGGCAGTCTCCCTGCTGAGTTGGCTCTGTGTGGTTCCAAACACCCAACCCTTGGCATCCTCCAAAGCAGGACAACCACAAGGGCTGACCAAACAGAAGAAAAGCAGCAAAAAACCTGTTTTTAAACTCTCCCTCCAAACACACCTGTGACTTCTCCTGCCTCATTGTTCACTTGTCCCCAAAGTCACCAAGTAGCAAGAGGGAAAAGGGGATTGGGAAGCAGCTCCTGTGAGCTCCCACCTCAAACTCCCACACAACCATTTGATTCCAAAGCAAAGCCCACATTTGAGTGGCTATTTTATTTATACAAGAAAGCTGCTTGTGGTGACAGTGCAGCATTTGTCCCTGCCTCAGCTTCTGGTTGATAGCAGGAATAAAAATATTAAGAGTAAAAACATTTAACTTCTCTCTGCTGATCCTCTTGCTAGACCACATGAAAATTAATAAGAATGAGCTTCTGCCTGGGGATCCCACAAAATTCCATCAGTCCCAAGGCACATCCATGGTTTGGAGATCCATAACTGGAGTTATTATCCTGCATCATCATCAGCTATTGATAAGTCTCTGCTGATACATCCCAAACAGCTGAAAGGAGATTTAGGATTGAGGGAAGACAAGAAACATCTTATACTCAAATCAACAGGATTAACTTCAGGCAGCTTAGTGGGGATGAATCCTGAGGGAACCTGAAATGCAGGAATGAGCCACTAGCACTGGAGTTGATGGTGGAGTCCAGTTAGAAGGTGGCAGAGACAGAAGCAAATTTTAACCCAGCTTGGGCTCAAATTTCAGCCCAAACAAAACTCTTCCCAATAGCCAGGTTCTCTTTGAGAAATTGAGTTCACCAACTGTAAACAGCCTAAAAACTGAGCTGGAGACTGATTTCCCTAATTCATGGCATTGCTGTGCAGCTCACATGGAACTTCTTGGGTGATTTTAATAGCTGGAAGTGAAGGTTCCATTCCCACAGCAACAAAACCCAGTTACACACTGCAAGGGTGACACCATATCTGCCATACCCCGGTGTGAATTTTGTGCCCCAAGCCCACACTGTGACACTCAGGCTCTCTGGGTGCTTTCCTGGTGTTCCCATAGTAACTGCCCAGGCTCAAGGCAGTGACATGACCTTCCAGTGCACACAGCCCTTAATTAAAATCTGTTTGTCCTTGAACAGGCTGCTCTGCAGAGTATCTGACTTATCTAATTAACATCACTGCTCAGACTGGGACCTGAGCAAACAAGGGCAAGGGACAGGAGGATTTTTCCCTGCATCCTGCTCTGCCAAGCCTTTGCTGCCTTGGACAACAAACAGGGCTTGAAATCATTAATAGAAACACAACCCACTTGTAAAACCCACCTGCCCTTCAGAGCTACTTTTGGGAAGCACCTTTGCAGGCAGTTCAATCACTTCAGGCTCAAAAGCACTCAGAACACAACACCAAGGGCAGAGGAATCAACTAAAGGTCAAGGAACAAATTCGAGCACACTAAAACTCCACTTCAAAAAGCTTCCAAATGCCATAGCTCAACTGTCCATAAAAAACACCCAAAAGGACAAACCTGAACCACCCTGACAGACCAGTAAAGGGAAAACAGTCAGTGACAACAAAGTCCAAGCCTTCCTCTACCTCTTCTTCTGCTGGCTGTGCATTTATTAATGTACACCCAGAGCTCCAAAACCACTGGCAGAAGGAAGCAGTGGGGCTGAGGTCTACTTGGAATAATCTTGCAGGCAGGCAGAATCCAGGCTTTTGCAGATGCTGATGGCATCTTCCCACCCATCTGGGACACACTGCTCTCCAGTTTCCACTTCATCTGCACAGGCAGCATTGCCATTAATTAAGGAGCATCGCTTTTGCTTCCAGAGGTCTACAGAGAGCAATGTCCTCTTTCCTCTAGGAAATGCAATATCCTCCATCCACTGTTGTTGCAGGTAGCAAAGAGGTGAGTTCACAGCTGAATTCCAGGAACAGGAATGTCTTGGCTCACTGAGGTATTTTCAGGTGAAATGGTCAAAGGCAAGCAGCTCCCTCCCCTCTGGACTGCTCTTTTCCCAAAGCACTTTTCCCTGTGGTCCATCAGTTATTCCTGTTTGCTCCAAGAGCAGAAGGGCTTCAAACCTGTCCTTGTCAGGTGAGGAGCTCAGGGTTCCTCCAAAAGGTCACCTTTGGGCAGAGCACTCCTCAAGCTGCCACGCTCCAGAGAGGAAACCCAGGAAGATTTGTGAGTTCCAGCAATGATCCCAGCAGTTCTCAGACTGGGGGAAAGCAGAAAGCAGATCCCACAGAGCATCCCTGCCTGTTTCACTGGGCTCCAAACACAGCCTGCTCCCTCCCAGCCCTCGGGGGTGAAGTTTCTGCTCTGCGGACACGCAGGGAACACGCCTGAGCCTGTTGTGTCACCTCAACAGACACCTGCTACTCAGCCCTTAATGCCAGGAAAGAAGATTCCCATCGTCCTGAGTCAGCAGGTTACTGGGGCAGGCTGGGCTTGGCCACCTGGTGCAGCTCAGGAGAGACTCTGCTCAACACGAGCTGCTTTTCCACGGCTGACATACTGGGGCTGCTTTAACACAGCTCCCCAGGCACGCTGAACCTTCTCAGGTCACTTCCACTGCTCATAAGCTTTGCCCTAAACCAGTGCAAACCACTCAGATTTGTGTGTTCCTCCAGACAGGTGGGATTTGCAAATATTCACAGGATGGTTTGGGTTTAAAGGGAGTTTGAAGATCACCCAGCCAAATCATCCCAGACTCCAGGCTCACCACAAACAGCCAGAAAGGTCCAACGACCTCCCCAGATCCAGTCCCAGATGAAAACAAGAATACAACACATCCAGGAGGGACATGAGAAGTGTAGCTGGACAAGAATGAAGTTTTCAGGACACTAGTTGCAATCTAGAAATCAGAACAGGGCTGGTGTGTCCAGCAACAAATCCCAAAAAACAGCAGTGGAGGAGGAGGAAGCTCCCAGAGCACAACAACAAAGAGAACATTTTTTGAAAAAGCAACATATAAATGCAGTGTTTGGCCACAAAAGCACTCAGCAATCTGCCCAGAGTTCTGCCAGGGGGATGAGTGGGTGGCACAAGGCTGGCAGATGACTTGGTCCCCATCAGTGTGACATCTGCCACAGTCCGGGAATGAAGCAGAAAAGGGTGATTTGTACTGTGCAGTGACAGCCAGGAGGAAATCTCTTCCCAATCCTACATGGGCAGGGCCTCCCTCCTTTCCTCCCTCCCTCCCCCTCAAGTTTTTCTTGAAAGGATAACTGATGTGAAGGCAGAAAGAGCTGAGAAGAGCAGGAGGAGCAGCCTTGAATGAGAATTCCCAGGGTCACCTATCACTGTCAGGCAGCAGCTAATGAGGAGCTGGAGCACAGATTGCCTTTTGCCTGCTGCAAGCTTGTTCAAAGAATTCCACAGCAGAAATATGTCTTTAAAAAAGGTAAAATACAAAGATTCTTACATATCAAATGCTGTCAGCCACACAGCAATTTGGAGAAGGCAGAGACAGTCCCAGGAGTGCTGGGGAAGCCAAGGACACTGCCAAGTGAGAAATAAAGGGAGCAGCACAAGGTGTCACCAGTGTCATTATCAATGATAACCATGATGCTGTCAAAACACTGTCATTAGGGTATTATAACTGGGGGATGATAGAGGTCTCCAGAGTGGGAACACCACCCTGCTCAGGGCTGCCCTGCTCTGTCACTGCTGGAAGTAAATCCATCAGGTTACACAGAAAATCATCATGTCACCAGACAGAGCCTGGGGTCACTTGTCTGCTGCCTTAAATATTGCAAATATCACAGGGCAAGAGAACCTCTTGCCACCTGCAAGGTGAAGCTGCCTTTAAAAAGGAGAAAAGGGAAAAGGAAAGGTATTTATAGATATTTGATTCATGGTAGTGGGGGCGACTGCAAAACTCATTCCCAATCAGACCTCGTGTAATTCTAAACTCCAAGCTTTTAGACAGAAGGTAAGGCAGAAAAAACCCCATCAAATCCACCAAGGGTAGTAAAAAATCCCCCTTAGAATATCTATTGATATGAGTTAGTGAAGCAACAGATTTTAGCATCTTACTTGCAATCTGATTAAGTTTTATACAAAAATAAATGTAATTCCAGAGCACTGCCGACAGGCAATTAAACATTTCTTCCAAATCAAAAAAGGATCAAATTTACCAGGTGCTCAGTATAAATGAATATTCACTGGCGTAACGAACTAAATACGCATTTAAATAATTACTTTCTTTAAGGACATGCTGCCAGTCAGTCAAAGCTGGGAATTATTCCCCTTCAGCAATTTCCTTTCGCAGCCCTGCACAGCTCCTGCACCTCAGAGGCAGCTGATGACTCTGATGCGCCAAGCCCAGGTGGCTCCAGATGTGTCCCCTGCCCTGATGGGGACACCCTGGGGCAGTTCACATCCCGCAGAATCAATTCCCATCTCCCCTGTGCAAAGCCTCAGGGAAAGCTCTGAGTATTTTCCTGTGTTTCCCTACCTGAGGAAAGCTGTTCCAGATGCTCCTGAGGCACACCTCGAGTTTATTCACGGTGAATTTATCCCCATTTAGCCTCAGGCCAGCCCTGCACTGCTGTTCTCTGCCTGGGGCTTTCTCCCAAGGGGTTTTGGGCAGTTTTTCCTGGTTACTCCACCCTAGGCAGGGTCCAGCACATCCACACCTGCCTCTCTCTCACTTGCTCCCAAATTTTCAGGGAGAAAAACCCATTATTCTCTCCTAAGAACACTTGATTTCAACTCCCTACCCTTCAATGCCATCCCCTTGCCAGAGCACTGCACTTATCCATCATTCTATCCCTCTTATCCAAACTGCTCTCCCGTTCCGCTCCATGTCATCAACACACCCAGCAGCAACCTGCCAGCAGGATCATGAAAATACTCAATTATCTCACTCTCAAATGCACTTCTGGTGGAATGTGGCCAGCACAGCCCCTCACTCCCCACCCACAGCACATCCCCGGCACTAATCCCCCCCTGACAGGCAGTTTTCTGTGTCAAACACAGGCTGGCAGGGAGGGTGACAAACAAATCAAGATATCGATGAAATCAGCCTGATTCGAGGCAGTTTTGGAAGCTGGAAAGCAGCAGACAGGAGCTGCTTCCCCTCCAGCCAAAGGGCAGAACCTCTGGGACAGCCTGACCTACAGCTCACCTCATTAGCAAGGGGAAGGAAACAAAACCTCTTATTGAGTTTGGAGAGGAAAAGGTCAAGGATGAAACCATGAGTGCTGCACCCAGTCCTCCCCAGCTGCTGAACTGGTTCCAAACATCTGGGCCAGATCCCTCCACATCTGGAGGGGAGGAGGATCCCACTGCACACACTTCCACTGGTAGGAACACTGCAGTGAGTCCTTTCAGTGACCCCTGAGCTGAAAATAACAATATCCACACAAACTTACTGCTGCTGGGGAAGTGTTTGCTCAAGCTGGAGCTCCAGGGATTACCCAGACGGAGCGATTTTCACCGCAGTCTTTTGCTAAGGGCATGAAACAGAAAATCCAGAGGGAAAAACTACTCCAGAGGGAGTTCTGGAAGCTGCTGGCTCCAGATTTCCTGTCCCCTCACTGATGCAGCATCAGTGATCCACAGTAGTCATTTCAGCTAATTGCTATCTACCATTAGCTGCAGAGTACTTACAAGAGATTCAATTCCACTGCATATTTGCTAATAAATCCCAAATGACACTGAGGAAGAAGACAGCTGTATTTAGCTGCCTTTACCCTCTTATTAGCAGTGCTGAATAAGACCCCATTTCAACGCAGAATGGCTCCAACAAGCTGCGTCATTGTCAGAAATCCAAATCCAAACTCCCCACTGCCTGCTGGAAAGCAAAAGTCACCCAGAATTCCCCTGCTTACACAACCTCTGTGGCTTTGATCCACAGGGATGGGAGAACAGAGGACAGATGGGAGTGATTTGCTGTTTTCAGAGCATTTTGTGCAGCAGCTTACGATGCTGAGTCGGTAGGGGCAGAAACTTCAACCTAAGGACCCCAAAATATTTCGCAGAGGCACAAGGGCAGCAACTCCCCCATTTTTCAAAAAGGCAGCTGAGGCTCTGTGGGGAAATTCTGCATTGCTGTGAGTCAGCTGTAGGGAATGGAAAGGAACCCAGGAGCTCTGATTCCCAGAGCCTCTTCCAGGCCCTTCACAAGTGCCAAATACAGCTGGACCCACAGGATGAACAGAGAGCACAATGAAATTTTTCTGTGTCAGCTGAGGAGCGAAATTTCTAACAGGCAATGAGCACAAATTTAAGCCATTGTGCTCCAAAATTAGTCAAGTATCAAAGGACCACGATGGATGTAATTAACTTCCAGCACTTGAAAATGCTCAGACGAGATTAAGGTGCAAATGTGAATTTCATCTCATCCTGGTTAACAGTTTCACTTGATACCCAGTTTCAAAGCACTTAAATTATAAGATGCAAATACTTTGCAGGGTCTGAGGAAGTGATGATTAAGGAGATATCAATTTGAAAATTAATTCATTAAAACATGTTCTGACTCCCAAATGAAAAAAAAAATTTAAATCCACCAAGTGCATGAACTGATCAAATTCTCAGTGCAGGAGAACTCACTTTCAAGAAGAGTGAGAGCAGAATGAGCCTGGAACAAAATCCCTTTGCACAGCTCATCAGCAGGGCATCAACCCAACCAGCAGCAGCCATCTGAGAAAAAGAGAAATAAATGCAGAGGCCAGAGGAGCACCAGCTTGCCAAATACAAGTGGAGTCACGATGCTGATGCCTGAGGATGCTTCCTTCCTTCCTTCCTTCCCAGGAAGCACAAACCCAGCAGTTTGCCTCACTCCTGCAGCACCTGACCCCCAAAATGTGTCCTGCAGAGCACCAGGCAAAGCAGCACCTGCAGCAGCTTCAGACATTCCTATTCTGTCACAGAGGAGGCTTGGAATGAACTCAGCACCACCAAGGAAGCTTCCTGAGTTTTCCAAGAGCGTTTTGCTTTCTTGTACAACACTAGCACCTTTAACGAGGTTAATCCACCACACTGCCATTAAACAGCACTCTGGGGATGATTTCAGCAGCAGTGAAGTGCTATTTCCTTCAGTCACTTCCAGAAGCTGGAGAGCAGCAGAGGACATGCAGCCTGAGTGGCTCTTCATCACAAACTTACTTGGGCAACTGGGTCAACACATCTCTCACTAAAATATATGCTGTGATTTAAACAAACACGCTGCTCCTGCTGCAGAATACAGCAGGTTACAATTACCATATACATTAGGAAAACAAATAATTGCCTTATCAACAACTACACAGTGGAAACAAGCAATTTATGTGTTACCCATTTTATTTATGCCGTTCAGCTTCTATTACCCACCAGGACAGAGGAGCTCATGCAGGTCAGATTTAATGCTGAAAATGGGCAAGTCCTGGTGTGGGGGATTCTTTCCTAAATTCAGGAGAACCATAGAAGAGATGAGAGATGTACAGACATCTCTAAAAGTGCCCTCTAGATACACATTTCCCATGGGAGCAGCCTGGATGCTCTCCTGGGATGGGAGAATGGGCTGCCTGAGCCAGGGATGGATCCTCATGGATCCTGGTGGAGCTACAACAGAGCAGTGCCAGCAGAGCTCAGACACAGCCAGGGAGCAGCTCTGGAGCAGAGCTGGGACAGCTTTGACTGAAAACATCCCAGCCTCCCCAGCTGCTGCCCCAGGGCTCTGCCACCCCCAGCTGCTGCCAGGGTCAAGCTCAGCTCCACAAGTGCCACCAGCACAATCGTCCCAGTTGTTCTGGGCAGCTGCACAGGCTGAGGGGCTGTGCGAGGTTCCCTTTGCTGCACAACCTTCTCCAGTGAAAGCAAGGCTTGTTTCCCCACAGGCTCAGCCTATTCTCCCTCCAAGCTGCCTGGAAAGCCCTCCAGCTGCAGCCTCTGCTGCTCCTTCCTCTCTCAGCCTGCCAGTTGCTCCTGCCTGGGAGCAGGAAAATAACTGTGTGTGGAAAAGGTGCTGCCAAGCCCCAGAACACCAGGGACTGTTTTACAGCCCAGCCAGCCAAAGGAGCCACCCCTGACTGCCCCAAATCCTTGCCCATGTCCCACCTCATCCCAAACCTCCTGCAGCAGCTGGAAGCTGCACACACTGCCCACGTGTTGCCTCTTTCCTGCCCACAGCCCCCTGCAAACCACAGCCCTCGCTCAGGGCATGGCAGAAACATCATCGTGATGCAGCAGAAAAGGAAACCATGACAAAGTTCACACCACAGCTTTTTCCACTGACTCCACAGCAACCTACAGCCAATTTGGTTCTGTTCCCTTCCTGTCTCATCTGCTTCCGTCAGCCCCAAGCCAAGGGTTGCAGTCCAAGGCAGAGGGGCCTTTGGGATCCATCAGAAAACTCACACCCTGATCCTGGGCCATCCAGGCTTTGAGCCAGGGAGGTGCTGAGCAATCCTAGCTCACCGAGGGAATGCTAAGGATGCTTTGCAGCACCAGCAGTTGCACCTGAAAGGGGTTTGGATGTGACCTTAGTGATAGAGCCAGCATGAACCTGGCCCTTGTACTTCCTGCAGAACTCACTGAAGAGCAAATAGGGACCAGGCAAATCCAGTGAATCCAACCAAGCAGCAACTTCTTTTCCAAATGACCATCTGGTGAAGCCTGTGAGGAGGGTGAGATCAAGCCAGAGCACACCAGTGAGAGCCTGTGACAGTCCCTCCCTCGGTGATTCCAGCCCTGTGTGCCCAGAACAGAGGGATTCACAAAGGTGGCTCCCCCAGGTCACACAGGGGACACAGGCAGAGCTTCTGTCAGGGCTGAAGCACTGCCAGCCAGCAGGACAGACTGTTGTTGGCAAAGCTGCAGCACAGCAGATTGCACCAATTTCACATTGTTTTTCTGCAGCTGTCTCCCGCTCTCAGGGCTGTTAACAGCATTGTTGTGCTCTGAAAATTCCAGGGGTGCCAAAAATCAGGCAGCAGCCCAGAGACACTCACAGGTTTAAAAGGCTGCCCTGGCCAGCAGAGCAAGAGCTCACACAGGACATTGTCCTTCTCCCTGGCTGTCACACAGCCACAGGGCATCCTTCTGCCTTTTGTAAAGATAATATTCCACATCTGAAATGCAAGGAAAGAGGCTCCCCAGGAGCTCAGATATCAGCCAGGTGTCCAGCGCAACCTCTGCCAGCATCTCCAAAACTGTTCCTCCAGCTCCTCTGTGCAAACCCAGACTCAGCAGAGCAGCACCAAAAGTACTTCTGGGTGCTCCATGGCACTGTGGAAAAATCGATGCATCCCAACAGATTAATCTACAAGCCCACAAATCCCAGCATGGCAGGATTCCCAGAAAGCCACGCAGTTCCATGCAAGGTGAGAATTTCGTTCATCCGGAGAACAGCCCCACTGTCTGGCACTGTGCTGGGTGTCTGCTGCCTCTGCAGGGAATCCTGGAGCTCCAGCACCCTGCAAGCTGCTGTCACTGCTTCCACAGCATTGGGGGACTCAGTCCTCCACCGCATCTTCCCAAATTTTTAGCACTTGTGTCCCAGTATGGCTCCACGGAAAACATCTACCCTGGAAACGCTTCGCATGCCTGTGCAAGGCAAGGGCAGGGAGGGAAGTGCTGCTCCTCCCCACACACCACATCAGTTTGGGTCTGACTCTGTGCCATCAGAGCACTTTAATCACAGGTGTAAACAGCAGCAAATATGTATTTTGATATGAGTTTGTCACGTAGGTCACGTCCTTTACGTGTGAAGTGGGCTCTGGTGCTGTTCTTCCACAGGAGGAGTTTGTGTGAACGTCCTGTTTCTTGAAAAGTCTTCCCAAATACAGCAAGAAGGCTCCTCTCCAGGCCTATTTAAGGTTTAGTTTAGATCCTTCTTGCAACCTCACAGGTATTGCAGTGAGATTACAAACCACAGGAACTAGAGCACTGGGAGAATTCCCTGCTCCCTTCCTGCCTCACACTGGTGAGAGAAGGGAGAATCCAGCATCAGACTTACACACATGCCCAAATCCAGGGAGCCTGTTTATCCTGATAACTGAATAATGCATGTCTGCAGGGAAAAAAAAAATCTCTGCTCCTGCACAGAGACATCATCATCATCCAGCAGTGAAAAAAAGACATGGCACAGCACCAGGCTGCATGGCAAATGTGCTTCAGGAGCAGGGAAGGGGAGGAGGAGACAGGTGACAAGACAGCTCTTACCTTAACCCACCAGGGTGGTGAGCGGGGGGAGCTGCTGCCATGCAGAACAGCTCTGTTTCCACACGGATTTCATGTGCTGGAGGAGCCTCCCTGTTCTAATCCAGGGCATTATGGAGTGGCTGCATTTGAGCTGCACAAACAGCCTCCACCAACCTTTCAGGAGCAGTTCCATCCACCAACACACATGGCTTTAATTGGGGATGCTTTTTTTTCCTCTTCCATCCCAGTCACATGTTTGGAGCTGTTACTTTTCTCTCCTCTGTGAGTATCTGGATGGCTGCATTCTCACTCTCCTGTCTGAGCCATGCCAGCCTCAGGCAACCAAGAGCGTCAGCCTTGACAAATGACTCAGTTCTGTCTGGAGCCAGGTCTGCAAAGCACCTCCTGCCTTCCCTTCCTTCCTTTCCCAGGCCAAGCTGCTGCTCACACAGCTGCCCTGGGCACATGGAGCTCCCTGAGCAGAGCTGGAGCTCAACAAACCTGAGGGGAATCCAGGTCACACTGGAAGAACCTCAGCCAGAGCCCTTCAGGAAGGGATTTCCACCAGAGGAGAATCCGTTTGCTCAGCGCAGGGAACACAACAGTTTTCTCTGCTCACTCCTCATCCTCACATGACAGATCTGCTGCTGGTCCCCTCTGCAAAGTGTTCACTCACTGGCACCACTGATGACAACTTTCTGCCAAAGGATGGTTTCATTGAGAACATCTCGCAGAGTGAGTTTTTCTTTTCTTTAGAACAGCAGAGGAGAATGTGGTGATTTTCAGTCGTTTCATTATTAACTCCTCAGACACTTGAGCACACTGTGAAGCACCCCTGGACCAGGATCTCCTCAGAGCCTGTGGTACCTGCTGGAACCCTCCCTGCCTGCCCTCCCAGCAGGGCACATGAAGGGATGAACACAGAAAACAGCAGCTTTCCTTTCTGCCGTGGCTTTACCCAGGAAGGCACCAAACCACAGACTTCATCCACCAACCAGTTCATGTTCCTAGTTTCCTGGATCACTGCCCTGATGGAAGCAATTCATACAAGAGCTGGCCAAGGGCTGCAGCCTTTAAATTCTGGGCACATCGCAGTGAACTCGTATGTTTTATTATTTAGACCCATGCAGGAGCTCAGCTGAACTCGGAGGCCAGGAAATGCCTGGAGGTACACGTGGAGGATCACAATCCCAGGACATTCAGCTGCTTTCATGGATGCAAATCTCCACTCACCCTCCATGAGATGTTGGCCTGTGGGTTTCCCAAGTTGGAAATCACAAGGGTTTGTTTGTCAGGAGGGAAAGAAACACACGTGGCTCAGGAAAGCTCAGTATTTTCATCTGTTAGCTGCTGGTGGTTTGTATTCCTGCCTTCATGCTGCAGAAGGCTTGGCTGATAAACAAGCTGAATCTGATGGCCTCTGTGTTGTGCAGCAAGATCCAATCCCCAGAGCATTTCCTCCATACAAATCTCTGCAGACAGCTGCTAAAAAAAGGGGCTGTTGCTGCTGCAGCACCAGCTGGGATATGGTGAGAGTGCAAGGCCAGCAAGGACAGGAACCTCCTCAGAGCACTGGCAGCTCCTGCAATCCCAAATCCTTCCTGCCCAGCTGTAACTCCAGAGATGTGTGCTTTTCTCTCCATCTTTCACCATACCCCAAAAGACATAGCAGAGCACCCAGCAGCTCCACTCACTTATGTGATTTAACTTGCAGGATTTTCTGACAGGGAACATTTCTCTGTGTCCCTCTCTCTCTTTTTTTTTTTTTTAATTACCAGCTCTCTTCTCAAAGCCTGAGAGACAGGGGACTTGCAGAGTCACAGGTGCCTGAGCATTCAGGGCTGCTCTGCTTTCTCCAAGGCAGTCCCTGGCACTGGGCTCTTCACACTGACCAGACCCCAGGGCCACCCAGGCTGCTCCCTCTCCGGTGGTTTGCAGTGCTGCCACCACATCTGCAAGGCACACCTTGTAAAAGAGGCAGAGCCTGGTATTTAATCCACCAGCTGGTAACTTCCTTCTAAAAAACTTTTCTGCTCCCTCCCATGTTAAGGAGAACAGCAAAGCCACTGTGATTCTGTGTGACAGCAGTCCTGCACTGCCCAGCAGGGCTCAGCAAAGGACAAAGCCAAGGTCTCCAATTCACAATTAGCACAATTACTCTCACTCTGACGTGGGTGAGGAAGTGCTGAAGGAAAGCAGTGGGAGTCAGGACATTCAGCTCCCAGTTTTGCCACCTCTATTCTCTTTCCCGCTGAAGGCTATACAATTTCCCACCCTTGAAAACAGGAACAATATTTCCCAGAAAGGCTGCAACAAAACACTGGTGTTTACCATGCACTCTGAAACCCTGGAACGGATGCAAGCCTGCCAGGATCCACTCAGCCCCATCACGCAAACCATGAATAACAGTAATTAACAAATAGCCCCAGAGAGATGAATATTAATCAGCACTCCCAGCTCTCCTCAGGCACGAATGGAGATGGAGTGCACAAAGATCCACCTCAACTCTGCAGAGTGGAACACAGGAGAGACTTGTGCCACAGCTAATTTGGGCTGATGGTGCTCCAGAGCACAGGGAAATGCAGCAATTCACACCAAAGTTCACCAGATACAGGTGAACACTCAGACTGTGTACCTGCTGTGATACCCACCCCAGGACAAATGGGAAACCACAGAAGTATCAAGAAAGTCCTGGAAACAGAGCTGGGAAGCCATTTGGTACAGCAAACCCCTCTGCTCTACCTGCAAATACACATTTGTGCAGCTCTGTCAATCCAGGCATGGAGAAACTCCACACACACATGGGGACACAGCCCCAGCAGTGGGGTGGAGCTTCCCCTGGGGAACTCAGCACAATTATTAATTATTTGTGCTGCCCTGTGGCAAAGCTGGTCCCCTCGTGCTGAGTGTGCTGCAATCCTCCAGCAGAAGCCAAACCTCCCAGACTGGACAGGGTGAGGCTGCACATCAAGGAACTGCCCCAGGTGCCATCAACAGCTGGACCAGCAAAGATCTCCCTTTCCCAGGAGTCATCTCTGCTCCCTGACAGCCAGAGAGTGTGAGGGAAACACAGCTGGATCCCCAGGGCAGGAGAGGAGCCCTGTCACACCCTGTGTGCTCAGAGTCATCAAGCAGCCAGAGCCATGCATACAGCAGTCCATGCCCATGCATCTTTAAATGCAGCTCCCAAGACAAAACATCTGCTCCCAGGTGGAACATGAAACAGCTTTTACACTGAGCTGTGTTATTAATGTAACACGGGTGTTTTGCCCATTTAAATCCTTCTCCTTGATCTTTCTCCTGCATCAAACCCAAAATTTCAGCAAAGAGCCCCTCTGGCTGCTCCAGAGGGTGGAAGTGCAAAGGGTAACAGAAAGGCATGAGGGGAGCCAAGACAATCCAATATTCCTCCTTCAAAAATCCCTCCAGGGGTAGCAGCTGCACAGAGTTACTGATTCACAGCAGAAGGTGAAGCTTCTTTAGATGGATTCTGTCTAATCTCAGAGCCAGAAAGCAAACACCTGAGGTTCCACTGCCTGCCATCCTTGGGCAAAATCCTCTTGCTGGAAGTAAACTGGGAATAGAAGACTTTTAAGCTATTTACTCCTGCCCTGCAGGCACAGAACAGCCAGCAGCACTGCTTTCCAAGCTATTGTTTCAGGGTTTTGTTGCTGCTCCAGTGTCCAGGGCCTTGCAGAAGGTCTTTTTATCCCCTCCATTGAAATAAGGAAGAGCAGGTATAAATGAGGAGCTTCAGCATGTGCTTGTTCCCCCTTTTCAGTGGGACAGAGATCCATCAGGCACTTCCAGGATCAGGCTATTACACTGGTTTGGGTTTGGCTGCCCACTTTGAAGGCTCTCAGTCCAACACCTTAGATTCAGTTCTAAAAACAACCTATCTTTGCCCCACTGCTGGTGGGAACAGAGGTCATGGCTATTGTCCTTAACCAGCCCTGTTAATTTTATCTCAGGACAAGTGAGTTAAGTCACTTAAGCACAGGGCTGTGCTGCAAATTGCTCATTGAATATTGCCCTTGAAACTGCACTGTAATGATAATTTTTCACTTCCTTCCCTAGGCAGTTGCATAACATTGCTGGGCATTGTCTAGAGAGCTCCAAAGCAGAGGCAGCCGTGTCCCTTTCCCCTTCTCCTCACCAAGCACTGGCAGGGATGTTGACTTTCTGGTTGTGGGGTTTTTTTGGGCTTTTTTTGGCTTTTTTTTCACTCTATCAGCTTATTACATTAAACAACAGATGGACGTGACTCTGAATGCAAAAAGCCTTCCAACAAAATTATTCCTACTTTCTTCAGCTTTCAGTGAAAAATAAAATAAACCCCATTTATACCAGTTAAATCTAAGCCAATTAGAAAGTCAGATCTGTCAAATAACATTTAATTAAAAGTATCTTTGGGGAGGGAACAGCTCAGTCAATGAAAAGCTTTCCCACTGACAATATAAATAGCCCAGGCCCAGAATTCAACAGCCCCACTTTGTGGTTGGGATACTCAGCCTGTGTGACCAAACCAGGAGGAATTTGGGTTTCATGGCTTTGGTTGGCAGAGGATTTTATAACAGGGAAGTGGAATTCTGGAAGCTGGGCTGGATAATCAAAGGGGCACAGGGAGGAGGACTGGGATGGGAGGGATGGGACACAGACGAGGTACACCTGAGAGCAATTTGGAGGTAAAATTGCTCATAAAGCAGAACAGCATCAAGAGTTAAGCAAAATCCATGTTTCCACTTCAGAAACCTGCTGCTTGTGTCTTCTTGCAGTGTAAGACCTGAAAGAGTTCAAACCTGTTCTTCAAGCAAGGCTGAATGAAGTTGAATGGCAAGTTTGGACATCACCTCAAGTGCAAAAATATGAGACAGCAAGAAATCAACACACCACAACAAAAATACAGTTTAGGTTCTCCAGCAACACAAAGCCTGCTCTGCTGGAGAGGAGGCAAGAGAGCACAGAGGGGAAAGCAGGAACATGAGAGCTGGGGAGGTGAGGCTTGAGACAGAGCAGTGTTTGCTCCATGGAGAGCTCAAACTACAGAGAGCAGTGACAAAGCTGTGTCCTGGTGATGAGTTAAAACAGCACAGATGAAGGGAGCTACATCTAGAAGTGCCTGGCTGTGCAGGTGACCCAGGACACGAGGCAGGGTCACCCCAGACCCACCTCAGGTGGCAGCAGGGTGGCCCTGCAGGGACCTGCTCTCACTCCAGCTGTGAGCACAGCACAGCAATCCCTCACTATCTGCCTCCTGCAGATGCTCTCTCCAAGCCCAAGGCTGGATCAGTGAGGAGAGAAGCTGATTCCCCATACTTTTACCACAACATCCAATTTTAAGCCTTTCTGCTCCTGGCTATGACTTTGCTCATCCTCAAGGCACCACCAAGGCAAGGCTTTCCCCTGTGGTTTTTGTAATATATCAGGAAAAATTCCAATGTCTGGGACACTCATCACTGAGCTGGAAGAGGGGAATGCCAGTGGAAATGTGCAGGCTGTTCCTGTCAGCTATCACCACAGTGGTCATGGTCCAGCTGCATTTGGCTCAAGAGAGGAAGAGCCAAAAAGGATTTTAAAAATCACTCTTCTAGAACAAATCCATTTCTCAGCTTTCATAACACGTTTTCATCTTTTAGTGTAACAGGCACTGCTCCCCGAACTTTGAAAATAAGGGGCAGCACATCCCTAATTGGCTACATCCTTCAGGAAAGCAGAAATTAATCACACACAAGATTTTCCTGTGGCATAAGCAGCTCATTCTGCAGAAATGAACCAAAGCTCTGACAGGACCTGGAGCCAGAGCAGGACCCACAACCCCTGTGAACAAAATTGGTTCAAAATCTGGTCACTGTGATCCCAACACAAATGTCCTGCTTACAGGAACTCTTTCCAGTGTCCCTCCTCTCCTGCCGGCCAGGAGCTCTTGGAGACACTTTGCCAGGAGGGAAGCATGCAGTGGCCAATGCAACAGGCAGCAAAAGGCACCTCAGGAGCTGGGCAAGGAGCTCTGGGTAGCACAGCTCACAGCCAGCATTCCAGGTGGAAGGGTCACAGCTGCCCGGCTTCCAGACCCAGCCCTGGAGGGATTATTACCATTTATCCCGCAGGGAACTGGCTCTGAGGGCTGTCCTCAGGCCACACACGAGTCACAAACTGATGTGACTTCAGTTGACTCAGAGGCAAGCTCTGAATAACCACAACCACGTGGCCAACGCACAACGTTCTCTTTCTTGTCTGCTTGGCACAAACACCTCGTGTAACACACAGGATTTCAGGATAAAACGTCCAAAGGGATTGCTCTCACCCCGGGAGAGGCACAACAAGCAGGTCTGGCAGAACTTGAATCACAGAAGAGCAAGTCAGCACAGGAGAAAGGCTGAGCATCACCTCAGCTCCATCTGCATGTGCACAGAGCCCAGTTAACACCCCGAGGACAAGAAGGGTTTGCAGGGCAGCAGCAAACAGGATCACAGTGCCAGCACAAGGCACATCCCCATCCCAGGGGAGACCAGAGGGACACAGCTCCTCCCACATCCCACGAGGTGAAACACAGAAGAACCCAAAAGGATGCCCAAAGTCCTGGGCAGTGAAGCAGCCAAGCACCAAGGTCTGCCCAGAAGTGTCCCTGTCCCTGCTGAGGTGGACACTCCATGTTCTGCTTGGCTCCACGCTGGGATGACCACATGACTCACCAGTGCTGAAAGCACAAGTGAGTTGCTCAAAACATCCCAAAAACAGATGTCAACAAAGACAACCCTGCCAACCCTGCCTGCTAAGCTACCATTTCATTTTTGCTCAGGCTACCTATTATGCAGTACAGCTATTTTAGAAATGTTTGTCCTGTTTTACACATCCTTCTGCCTGGTGGAGACTCACTGCAGGAGCCAACAGAAGAAAAATCAGAAACCTCTGAACCAGCATTCACAAAAGTAATAATCAAGCAATTTCAAGTTCCATCCGTGGACACCAAATGGTCATTCCCAGCTTTCTGGTAGTGCACCTGAGCCCTTTCCCAATCCAGCAGAGGAAGATAATTGCACTTTTCCAAACCCAGCACTGCTGCTGGTGCTAATTTTCACCTCAGGCAGATACTATTAAATACCACCTCTTGGAAAGAAAATAGCTGTATATATATGTACCTGGACTATATAAAGGCCAGATTTAAGAGTTGTGAAAGTTTACTTTATAAGGACTGGCAGTGGGAAAACACTGGAATATTTCACAGTGTTGTGATCCTTTGGATACACACAAAACAACCAGGAACCATTCCAGAGCAAGGTTCACCCCAACAGTGGATTTTCTCCCCAATTTGCTTTGCAAACACCAGTTTACTCTGCCTCAACCACCAGGCTGAGCTGTGCTCTCTCTCTCACTGCCTTGCATGTCAGAAGGCCAGCAATTTTTTTTTTTCCTCCATGCCAGTTTTCCCATCAGGAGGAAGCTGCCTCCTCGCAGAGCTCTGTGGTGCTCAGAGCTCTCTCTAATTGCCCGATGCACATTCAGGTCAGGTCCTCGCCGTGGTGGCACTAATGAGTGAGATGGGGACTGTTTATGACACAATCAAGAAAAGTTTGTAAACATCACAAAAGCCAGCAGTGCTTTGGAAAACAGAGACTGCAGGAGAGCAGAGAGCAAGGGAAGGGAAAGGGAGGAACAAGGTGTGCTTCTGAGTTCTGAGCCAGATTAATGTATTTCTGGACTGACTGCAGCATTATCTAATGCTCTTGCTGGGTGGGATCAATAACATCTCCATGATGGCAGCAATGGTTTCCCCAGGACATGTCCATGTCTCCCTCCCAGACCCAGAAATCTCCAGAGTGGCCTTTAAAAAGCAACGGGAGAAATCCAGGGGAGCTCTCTGGATGGTGGTGGACTTGTCCCCAGCATGTCACTCTCCACAGTCCAGGGGAACCATTTGCTGGATTTGGTGCTTCCTATATTCAAAATCAGCCAGTCAGCACAAAAGGCAAGCTGGAGCACCTGCAGCAGGGGAGAAGAGCAGGATACCTCCTGCCAGCAGGTATTTCACAGCTCCCACAGCCTGTGCTCTGCCCAGCGAATCCTCGGAGGTTTACACAGCTGAATTAGTGCACTTAAATCAGAACCAGCCCAAAAGCTCATGGAAGGCAAAGCAGTAACTCAGGCTCACACAGAACTTGGTCAGGTCAAATTTGAGGAGCACAAGCAGAGAACTGGACAATCCAACAAGCCCCAGCAGTGACCTCATGCTCAACACCAGGAGCTGAGCCTCACACCAACCCTCCAGAGGCACAACTTCCACAGCCCTGGACTTCCAGCAAGTCCTCCTTGAGACGTCAAAATTCTGTGTAGCAAATGGCATCAGCAAGGTGAGCAAGGGCAGATGGACAGAGCTGCACAGGGCAGAAACAGCCTGGTTTGTGGAGGGTGATTGCTGCAGCAAAAGTTTTGCCTTCAGTCTCTGTAAATAGAGGAGTTTGGCCCAGTCAGCACCCGGATTGTTTGCTGCCAGCACAACTAAGCACATGTCTTTGTTTAGGAGGGGCTGAACTTAGGGAACCACTAAGGGATGCAATAAAATGAATAAACACTTTCAGTTTTTGTGGCTCACTTCTCCCCACCCACCCCCATTTCCTAGAAGGAATATAACTCCCCAGCTCCCCAGACAAGAGGTCTGACACTCCCTGCTTGCACAGGCACCTTCTGCAGTTCTTGCATCTCAATCAATGCTCCCATAAATTAAGATTTTGGTACCAGTTGCAATGGCTTTACCACCCAAACAGTCACTTGAGGTTCCACCCATCACACCAGAGGAAGGCACTGAATTCAACCTGAAGTTTCTACACTGCAACACAAGTGGAAGAAGAAACTAATTTACCACTTATCTCACAGAGCCGAAGGGACAGAGAGGCTCTACCAACACTTACTTTCAAGGCCTAAAAAGCACAGCTGGGACTTTTAAAACCACATGCCCTGCCAGAGCCACCCAGATAAGCCACAAGAGAAATGCTTCCCATTTCTTTTCTAGTCTCTCTCCACCAGCAGCTGGGAGCAGTGCTCATGTGCAGCACACATTTGTGATAAGCAGCCTCCCACTGAAATTCCCTTTGCAAAAGTAACCAAAATTTGGTCCCCAAAAAGTTTCCAAGAAAAACAAAGAGAAAGAAAGAAGCAGCCCAAGTCTGGTTAAAATCCAGCAGGTTTCTCCACAGCTCTAGCTCCCCCAGAGCAGGCAGAACAATGATATTAAATCTGCTTCCTCCTTTCTTTTTCCCTGGAGTTGCTCTATAATACAACATAACCAAGAAACACCTGCTGCCCTAATGAACCAACACTCATTAAAGGAGACAACCCACTAGCTGTTCTGCTAATTACTGCAGAGCTTGCAAAGAGAATTGATGAAAAGCTACTGTATTCCATACACTTCAAGCATTCTTGGGGTTTTTTAGCCTTCTAGTCCAGCTAGAGGGGAAAATCTCCATCACCTGCACTTCAGACTGCTAGAGGAGAAATAGAACACAACGATGGTGAACAGCACGAACAATGCTGTAAGGCCTCAAAGTGACTCATTTACTCTTCTTTGGGTTTAGTCTTTCCCATTTTTGATCTAAATCAAGAGAATGGGCGAGACACAGCAGTGCCACGAACGCCAAACAGCCTGGAGCTATTTTTCTTCCCCAGCCCTGTGTGAATTTCCGTAGCGCCCAGTTTTAAAGCTGAGACTCGAAGTCTCTGCAGTGCCATCAGGAGCCTCCCTTGCGAATGCCCAGCACCGAGCAGCTTTGGGCATCAGCCTCCTCACCCGGAGCGGCTCCACACCCGTGCCGAGGATGGCAGCGGAGCATCGCCAGCTCCACCAGCTGCCCCACGGAGGGACAGCCGCGTCCTTCCCGGCTGCTCGCACTCCACTCCGGCTGGATCCCCACCCGTGCAACAGCTCCTCGCTTCCCACGGATCGCCGCTCCCTCCTTCCCTCCCTCCTTCCCTCCGCCGCCCTCCCGGGGCTCCGCGGGTGCGGTGATGGGCGCGGGGCCGGGCTGTCCCCAAGCACCGGGCTGTCCCCGGGGGTGGGCTGTCCCCAAGCACCGGGCTGTCCCCGGGGGCTGGGCTGTCCCCAAGCACCGGGCTGTCCCCGGGGCTCCGCGGGCGCGGTGCTGGGCGCAGCTCACCGGCAGTAGAAGCGTCGTGCGGCGGAGCCCGGGCTGTCCCCGCCGGGAGGGCTCGCCATGGGCGCCGGCCCCGCGGCGGGGAGCGGGCAGCGGAGTATGGCAGCGCCGGGAAGTGATGCACCGAGCAAAGAAACTCGCGGGCAGGCCCCTCCTCCGGCTGATGTCACCCGGCCTGCCTCCCGCCCGGCACGGCGGGTCCCGCCGCGGGATGGGGAGCGCAGCCCGGTACAGCATCCTCTGGGTACAGCATCCTCCGTGCTCGGCATCCCTCGGTGCGGCACCGCGGGCTGTGGAACCCCCTTGTCCCCCCGGTGACACCCCCGGCAGTGCCTCACGGCTCACCTGGGAGCGGCTGCAGCACTCCCAGACTCGCAGCACACCTGCGGGTTATCGCCCAGGGAAAGCGGAGCAGCAGCGCTGATCTCTGACCAGCTGGAGCTGGTGAATGCCGTAATGAGGAGTGTCGGTTTTGGATTAGCCAAAGCCCTTTTGTGTTCGGAAGTGTCTGCACGTGGAGGCAGCCAGGACGAGCAGCTGGGACCTGGCAGAGCTGTATTTGCTGTACTGGGTCAGTAGGGCTGTGGCACACCAGGCTGAGCCACAGAGCAAAGTCTGGCTGCTCTCTTTGGTGGTGAGGAATCCACCAGGAAAAGGGATTTTCCCTCCAGCCCACAGAAGCTTCTTTCAGTTAACTGTGTCATGGTCAACTTTGGGGCCTTTAATATTTATTGTCACCTACACAGCTAGAGAAGGATGCAGCTCATCTTCAAACATCCCGCTCCCTCTGTTCTCCAAGGCTTGAGATGCTCCTGGAAAAGTTAGGGAGTTGGTCACTCAGCAGAAACCTGTCTGAAGGTTAGGGCCACTTTCCCAGCAAGGACAAATTAAACATCACTGTCATCACAGACCTCTCCCAAAGAAGCACAGCTATAAACTGTGGCTTTCACTGGGTGCCAGCAGCTTGCTCTGCACACACAGAACCCTGTGGTCGGAGGGAATCCGGAACTGTTCCTATTTACTGGACTGTCTCACCCTGGAGAGCTGCTCAAAACCCCTCTCAAGAGTAAACCCAGCTCCTGCTGGGGAAAAAACATCATCAATAACACCCTACTAGCAAACCACAAAAGCCTCTTTCCCAAGAGCTAATTGATTGGACATTTACATTCAAAACAAAAACACATAAACAAACCTGTGTCTGTCTCTCAGCTTAGGAATAGTCTCAAGTCTGTAGATAAACCACAGCAGAGAAAGCTGAAACTATCCTGCTGAGAGCTGTTTCCTCACCTAGGGAGGTGTGGTGCTGTTCTGAATGCCTTATTAACCCAAAAGAAGGAGCCCCTCTGCACTCCTGAGTAACCAGCCACAGAACCCCTGCTGGAAGGGGCCAGGCTGGGGCTCTGTTCCTCACCCCAGACAGTTTTTATCCAGGTGGTTCCACAGAGAGCAGCAAACCTCCTGGTGCAAAGCAGCTTTTCACAAGCCATGGAAACATGGGAGTGTTCAGCCCTAGGAGATTTCAGCACTTCCAGAGGGGGTGTTTCTCCATGCCTCCCCCTTTTCCAGACCAGGACGTTAGTGCAAAAGATGAAAACCAGCTTGTGCTGCAGCCCCAGGCACTGAGGATGCTGAGCTGAGCTGAGCCCCAGCGCTGGGCTGGCATTCAGCGACTGTGGGAAGATAGAAGAATTTCCCTTCAGAGAAACAATGCTGGAAAGGAGAGCAAGGGAAAGGAGGGAGGAGGCCAGCTTCCAGTTTGGGCTCCAGCCAGGCCTATGGTATTCCACAGAGCTCTGGGCAAACGGGTCACCCACACGGTAATGACACAGGAATCGCTCGGTCACATTCCAGGGCTGGGTTGTGCAGGAGGTCAGGCTGAGATGAGCATAATGGTCCCCTCTGGCCTTCAGACTCATGAATTTGCAATGGATAATTTATCATCTGACAAACTCAGCTTCTCTTTCTTCTTGTACAAGTGGCAAATAGGTCACAATAGATTTGAATTCATTAGATGAAATAATTCAATTACTTGGCTGTGGGTTGGGTTTGGTTAACCCTACATGTTCATGCCAAGAAGCTCCCTGCAAGGATTTGGAGCTCAGCCACAACTCAGATCCATTGCTCAGCTGCGATGAAACACGAAAATTGTAAGAGTAGAGAGAGAAAGAAACACCAGTGCTTCAGAAATGCCAGTAATTCCTCTGGTGAACTGTGTGCACATTGTGTCATGTGTTGGGAAGGACCTGGAGCAATTAGATGAATGTGACAAGTGTGACCTAGGAGAGAAAGGTATGAGGATTGATTTGTTCGGTGCAGATAAGATCAAGAAGTGGAGCTGGAATCTTTAGATGTGAAAAGGGCTGCTGCAGGATGGAAAAAAGGAAGAGTGGATCCTGAAGAGCAGGGCAGGGTGCAATGCAGCCAGGCTAGAATCCATCAAAGGCAATGAAGGGTTATATATCTTTGACCTCATGCACCTCTACACCTCCAAAATCTTTTGTTTGTGCAATCTTAGAGCTCAAAATCTTGTTCCTCCCAGTTCCTGGGTGTCTCTGCACCGTCACTTACAAACACAGGCAGACTCACAGCTCTAAACAATAGTACTGGAAGATCCTTAAGACTTCTTGAGCAGTTTTTAGCATTTCTTTAGTAAATTGATACCCAAAGCTATGACAACACAAGATGAAAAAGCTCCAACTATTGCTGTATTTCCTTCCTCTTGGAAGAGACAGCCTGAGAGCAGGAAGGCACAGAAAGCTCAAGGGAAGACAGTGAGACACAAGTCAGCAGTAAATTCTGCCAATCATTTAAGAATTACCAGGACATTGAACATCCCTCTGCTGCCTCCATGTCTTCATCATCCAGACACGCCAGAGCCAGGCACTCCCTCCAAAACACAAAGATTTATCTTAATTAGCACGGCAGCTTTCCTGCAGCTCACGGAATGGATTGCTGGGGGCCTCTGCTGGGGTTTGTGTGCAAAAAGAGCTCTGCAATTCAGACTCTGAAGCTGCCAGACCCCAGCTGAAATCACTACAGAACTGGCACAGTAATTGTCTTTATGACAACAGCTGTGATTAATCACCAAACTTTGCACTGTCTTTTTTTTTTTCCAAGCTAGCATGTTCCAAAAGCACCTTGCTATTGTCCTGCATTATATTTTGTAAATCTCTCCAAACGTAGCCTGCAAGGAAGTTGTGGTTCAAACCAGACTAAGAACCACACAGCAAAACTGAAGAAACTTTGTCTTGACTTACATCAGTTTCACAGCCATGAGTTTAGATGGAGTTAAACTTATCTTGGAGGAAGTTTTTCACCTTTTTAAAAAGCAAATACTGCAGTGGATGTAACTTCCTTTGTGTGCAGAAGATGGGAGCTCACAGTGGGTATTTTCCAGCTGGATTCAGTTCCTCCCCAGCACCAGTCAAGGGACACAGGGCTGGAAGGGAGGGGATGATGGGCAGCCTTGGCCAGGACTGCTTTCCTGTTTACCATCACTGTTCATGCCAGTTTGTGAAGTGGAAATAACAAAATAACTTCTACCTATCCCTCCTGGGGAAGGAACAATGGCTGGAGATATTTAATGTGTCACTGAGCTGTGTGACAGCAGTTTGAATGAGCCTGACAGCAGTGTGAAGATGGGTAAGGTAGGAGTTGGCTCTATGAAAGACAAAGGGAATAATAAAAATGCCCCTGGAGGGTCTGAGGGCTGCTGTGCAGATCAGAGCCACACACGGCCTGTCTGAACCAGGAACGTTTGCCTTGGCTTTGGGATTTTCATAAAGCATAATTACGTGAGTTGCAACAACATTCTCCTCAGAACAGCCCAGAGCCACGCAGGGAAGTGGGGAGGGAGCAGGGATGGGTTTCAGCAGGAGTGCTTAGCTATTCCTTTACTTAAAACAACATATTAAGAGCAAGGTTCAATGTCTGTGTTGGGGGAACAGAACCCTCCATGCTCCTGAAAGATTGAACAGGTCTAAATAAAACTGCTGTGCCACACAGCTGTTTTTTGGGACCTGGAAAGAAATTATAGTTTTCAAGGGCTTTTACAATCCTTTCCACTGAGCCTGGTTCTAAGGCAACAAAACTCCTCTGATCAGAGGGAAGGGCTCAGTGAGGAACCATTATTTTATCTCCAAAGTAGAAGCACAAAAGGTTATTACAATCTGCAGATAACCTGTAATAGACACTCACCGCCAGGAATATTATTCATACCTGAAATAAAGAGCATCATCAGAGAGTGAAGAGTTGTTTTGCCGGCTGTGATTGTCTCTTTTAAAATCTCTTGGAGCACAGACATTGAGGAAAAGCTCTGCGTAACGAGCTCTGTGAATAATTCAGGTGTGTGGAACAGCCACAGCTGCTCAGCACAGAGACATTCTGGGGCTCAGAGAGCACAGCTGCCCAGTTTGGGGTTGGTAAGACTCCTGCTGGGCAGTACAGATGGATGCAAACCCTTCCCAGAGCCTGGGCAGGGAAGGGTGAATCTCCTGCCCAACCCTCTCTGATCATACAACACTGAAAATGCTCATCAAGACCTTAGTGCTTCTCACAACTTCCATTCCCTCCTGTTTGGGTGCACCTGAGGATCTGGCCTTTGCTTTGTGCATATTTATACATCCTGTGTCTCTGATGTCCCCGAATTTCCTCTTCATTAATGCTGCTCTGGGCCTCTGAGGAGGCAAACAAAGCTCATCCGCTTCCTTCAGCTTTCGAGCCTGACTGAAAATGCTTCATTAAATAAATAGCAAGAAATCCTTAAAATGCCCTTGCCTCCAACCTCGGAGAGAGTTTGATGGAATGGAACCCTGTGGCCTGCTGGGGAGATAGGGATTTTTTAGGCAAGGCCAGAGGGTCTGTCCTGATGTCTTTGTGTTAATGTAGTGTATCCCTGATATCCAAACCCCAGCAGCTCCTCTTCTGCTGAAATCCTGCTCTTTACCTTGGTAAATTCCCATCCCTTCTCAGTGCCTGGCAGCAGCTCTGGCTGTTCCTGCAGGAGAATTCAACAGCCTCGGAGTTCCTGTCCCGAGAGAGCTTCAACCAAAACCCCAGCAGAGTCCCTTGGGGCTCACCAGAAATATGATGGGTTTTTCTGGCTTTGGAAGCCTCAATGGCAGTGCCAGGGAGCTTTTCTTGGAGGCACCTTATCAATGCTCTATTGCTCAGGCAAATATCCCAGAGCTGGGAGTCATGATCAGCTTCTATTTACAATGTTGGCAGTGGGTTTGTTTAACCAACTTCAATTTCCAAGAGTCAACAGACAAAACCCCAATTTCTTCTGCTGGAAGTCTGGGAAAACCTCCTGTTGGCATTGAGTGAAACAGAGAGTAATCTTGTGTTAAGAATTGAAAGCCCGTGGGGGAAACACACATTTTCACCTTGGAAGGGGGCTTTATGTCCTTTATAAGTTGTAACTGTTGGTAATGACATTAATTACGAGCATGTTTGGGTTTGTTTTCAAACAGAATGCCAATATTTGCAGTGTAATTGAATTATTTAGTCAAGCTTCTGCGAGTGCTTTCCAAACACTCAGGGTGGAACTTGTTTCTGTTTAACGCCCAACAATTCTGTGAATCAGAGGCAGGCAGAGCAGAGGTTGCTGGCGAAGTGACTTTGTCACCAACCACGAGGTCACCAAGGCTCCTCCAGCCCCCAAACCAGCACGTGGTGACAGGAAGCACATTCTGGTTGTCACCAAAATAGCATTAAACCACAGACTCAGGTCTGAACCTACTGAGTTCCTAATCAGCAATGAAAGGCAGTGCAAAAATACCACCATTTACAGCTCAGCTCTGCTCAGTTTATACACATTTTTCTACAGTTCTTGCACTTGAAGGTAAGAGTGTTCTTAGCCTTCTAATAGAATCTCAGGACAATATTGTAGCAACATTAAGCAGCATTTTCTAAAATAAACAATTCTCATTTTAGGACTGTTAACCTGCAGACACCATTAATGCTGATTTTTGAGCAAATAGCAGAACACAAAGAAAGCTTCAAAGGCTTAAAGAAATTCTTCCCTGGGAGGGTGAGGAGACCCTGGCACAGGTTGCTCAGAGAAGCTGTGGCTGCTTCATCCCTGGAAGTGTCCAAGGCCAGGCTGGGCAGAGCTTGGAGCAGCCTGGGATAGTGGAAGATATCTAGTATTGGAATGAGGTGATTTTTAAAATCCCTTCCAGCCCAAACCCATCCATGATTCTATTGAATATTTTAGAATAAAAGTAAGTGGGATTACCCAAGTACCTCATTAAGCCAATACTGGTGTGATGCTAATATGGGATGCAGCCAAAAGGGCTGTGGAATGTCAATCCCTTGCTCCAGAAAGCTGTTCATCAAACTAGCAATCTTTCATGTAATTTCAGTTAATAAAGATAATTCTGCTGACATAATAGACTTAGACTTCTGCAAAGCAGTTGACTTTATCTCGCATGACATTCTGTTAAAAATAGTCCTAAAAAAAAAAAAAATCAATGTGGCTTATTTTAAATGGATGGAAAAATTAGTAACATGCATCAAAAAGTAATTATCTGATGAAGGAATTTCTACTGTGTCCAAAAGGATTTACTCTTGGTGCAGTGTTATTTAATGCTTCTATCAATCCACATTTTATCAGTGATCTAGAGAATGAGTAGGCAGATGTTAGTGGTAAAGTTTGTGTTAAAAAAGGGAATTTAGGACAGCAACAGTCAATGGGAGAGGTGGGATTGGGCTGTGAGAGGCCATGGGGGTATTGGGAGCTTTCAAACCAAGTGTAAGAGCCTAAAACAGCACTGCAGCCAAGACTGTAAACACCACCTACAGCAGGGATGCAAAATTGGCAGGTGAATTGGTTCTGTTTGCTTAAGTGAATTTTAAATTCTCACTTAATCTTAGGCGAGAGTTAACTTTATAGACAAGAAATTTTCTGGGAATAGGAAGTGGTTTAGCCTAGGGGAAAGTGGCACATCCAGAACTTGCAGCAAGGCCAGTTCAGTCTGGAAATAAGAGGTGGTTAAATGCAGGTAATTAAATGGAGGCACTATTAACTTTTTAGGAGCAGAGTGCACCCTGCCTGAGGTGATGTCTGGAAGAAGAGAGGTTAAAAATGCTGCAGTTCAACACAATTTCTGGGGCTGGTGCAGCATTCCCCCGGCGTTTGCGTTATGCCAGATCTTTAATTAGACAATCTGCCCCGTTAGCTGTGAAAACACTCTTCTCGTGTTACCTATTGATCAGGGTTATCTGCCGATAGTTGATCGTTTCCCCCGGCTGAGTTTGACACACAGCCGTGGTTGGGGTGTATCGATCCCACGGGGATTAACAGCCCGGGGGGAAACATGAATGGGAACGTTTGCTCCAAGTGGCCACTGGGATCAAACACTTGTGTCCTTTGCTGTTTGCAGCCCCCAGGCTGTGATGGACCCTTGGAAAAGAGCAGTTCTGCTTCTGAGGGAGAGGTTTGGGACTGGCAAAGCAGGGTTAGGCTACCTCTACGATCTCCATCCTCCCTTTTCCTTGGAAAAGCAGAAGCAGTGCTGCTCGGAGCAGTGTCCTGCCTTCCTGCCTGCTGCTTTCCATTTTCCCTCCAGAGCTAAATGATGTTGTCACAGAAACCAAAAAGGGGTATGAGGGAACCCTTCCAGTCTGGGCTGTGCCAGGACAGCACATTTCCCTCTCCTGGATCTTGGTCTCTACAAACTCAACACCTTTCTACCAGAAAAATCAATCGAGTCCACATTTTCCTACTGAATTCTTGCACAGTGCTGGCACTCCTTGCTCCCAGTGGCTCAACCCCTAAATAACCATCATTTCCAGGTGTCCAGGATCTCCTGTTTTTCTCTCCTATTCTGCCAGCAAACAGAAGTTCCTCAGGGTCAGCTTCCCTGCTTACATAACCTGGGAGAGCTCTGGCTGCTGGCATGGAGCTGCAGCACTTTTCATCAGCAAGGAATCAAACCTTCAGCACATGCTGGGTTTATTTTCCATTGGAGATGGGCATGCACTGGTATCTATTTTCCTTTGCACTTAGCTCCATATGGATTCATTTTGTCAATAATAAGGCAATATTTTTGTTGGTTTACGTTATTATCTGAAGAGGCAGAGGGAGAAAAAAAAAAAAAAGAGGCCAGACAAACAAATTCCAGTCAGTCATAAATGATTGTGGGTTAAGTGACTGTGCTGCCTGGCATCCCAGGGGAGAGCAGGAATGAAAGTCCAGCAAATCTGAGGGCAGCCTGACTTGACGGAGCGTGACAAGGCAGGAGATGGGCTGTTGTGTTGGCTCAGCCTGCTGCTTCTCCACTGACACTGCCTTGGATTGGCACTCAGTGGTGAAACAAATATAATCAAGGAAAATCAGGTGAATTTAAGAGCAGAGGGTCAATGACCCCAGGGGCTGTTCTTAGCAAGTGGGATTTATAAAGCTCTCCTGCTCTCATAACCTCTTGTAGAATTGCTGGTGTCCCAGCTGGGACTGGGCAGAGCAGCTCTGATGCCAGGGCTGAGATTAATAACCAAATTACTGAGTAGATATAAAGAACTGAAAGGTGGAAGGAGGGATTTCGAAGGCTGAAGGCCCAAAGAGAACAATAAATGCAGCAGGGGAGTGGAACTCTGACTGGCAGCATCTGCTGTGTGGGCAGAACTGGAAACAGAGGTAGGACAGGAGAATCCAATTCCCAGATTTTGACTGGACTGTTTGGATTTTGAACATACAATTCCTGTTGAAGGAAGAGGCTAAATCCTGCCATTCTTGGTAGCTGTTTGATGCCTTGTTGAAAGGTTGAAGCAGAACGAAGTAACATGAAGAAAAAGCTGTGGAGCACAATAAAACACCCTTACAGAGTGTACAGAGCTCTGAGACTTTGCCACCAAGGACTCTGCATTCTCCAGCCCAAAAGGAATTTTTCTTCTTATATTTAATGACACAAATATACCCAGGTGTGTGGCAATCTGCATATTTCAATCCAGTCACACTAAGCCATGGTAAGGAGATTTTGAGGCTTACAAGATATGACAACAAGGCAAATTAGTTAAACTTAGCGGAGCTAAAGCTCACTCTGGCCCCATGGTGGTTCCATATAAGTCAGATTTAACCCCTGTTCTTAGCTGGGAATGGGATCACACAGATGTGTGGTGTCTGATCCAGGAAATTATGGACTCAGGCACTCAGGACCTGGTAATAAATGGTGATGAAGGCAGCACTGCAAAAATGATGTTGTTGCTGTCTCACAGCACTCCATAGATCACTGGGCTTGAGTGTCAATAAATGGGGGCATCTGAACACAGTAAATCATTCCCCACTTTTCTGATCCCTTGTTGTAGAGAAGGGCTTGGGGCCCACAGCACATTATGTGTCATTTTTAGGTGTAATAGGCTGGTCTGGGGACTTTTACCAGATGGATTCTTCCCCACCTCCAAACCAAAAGAACAAACTGGAAGCATTCCTGAGCTGTGGGGTCTCCTGTCTGGGTTGTGAAAGGAGGGAAATGGACTTTTCTCATCCCTCTGAGGTTGCTGGGCACAGGTTTTGTGCCTGCTGCTCTGGTTTGGGGCACAGGGAGCACAGGGCTGCTCCTGCCCCTCACCAAAAGAATCTTTGCACCAGCCCCTGAGGATTTTAGGTCAGGTTTTTAGACACCTCATCTCTCTGTGCTGTGATTCTCACCACCCACATACCCTTCGTTTTTCACTTTGCAGCACAGAGAGACAAGGTGGAAGAAAATGTGCCATTTTACCTGTAGATAGGTGATTTAAATTGCCCACTCCCGGCCTGGCACTATAAATCCTCTCCTGCAGCTGGAGAGCCCCGTTTACTACAGAAGGTTTCCATGGCAATCCTGTGCTCTCCCACATTCCACTGCACAGTGCAGGCAGCCCCCCCTTTCCCCTTCAGATTCCATTCACACAGTCTCCTATTGATAGGAAAAAAAACCCCAAATGGGCCATGGATAGCTATTTGCTATCTTAACACACTTTCCCCTAATAACTGGCTGATGGATCTGTATTTTAGCACATCAAGAGAACACTTGCCCTTTGCCAGACATCACTTGGCAGGCAGCATCACATCCAGATATTCTGAAGGTCTAGTTCTGTACTGACACACATTACTCCTGTTATTTTAGGACATCAGTAGGAAAACGCAAGCTTGATATTCCCTTATGTTTCTGGCTGTCAGCCAAGCAAAGGAAGCATCTCTGGTGCAGCAAATCCTTCCCTGAGCTTGGGCAGCCTCTTGGCAGGTCTCCCACCTGCATCAGAGCTGTTCTCACTCACTCAGTGCAACTCAGCAACTGAGGGGAAGGCACAGCCCGTGGGAAAAGGATCTGCTGTTCTCCAACAGCATGAGAAGGAATTGGGAATTCCATCTGCTAGGACTGAAAACAAAAAGAGGAAAGGTTATCAGTGGTGGCAGCAAAAATCCTGCAGCCAGGGTCAGACTCCTCCCCTGTCTCTGGGTGTTTTACATGAACACTGATATCTCACAGCATTACCTGGGCAGGAAGAAATGTGTTTTATCTCAAGAACTGTGACATGGCACTATGAATGGGGCAGCCCATTTGTCTCAGTCTTATTATGCTGCTGATTTGAAAGATGATAAGTAATGCTAAGAATGACTTCAAAGCATAGTGGTCCCCTTAGCTCTATGCATGTTCAAATCAAATCCCAATTTATTAAGTGTCTTTATCTTTGTCCCTTTTAACTTCAGGTGGAGTTTTGCCAGCGATTCCAGTGGATGCAGGATTGGGGCCTTGGCTGTCAGACTTCAGAGCAGTGCACTTTTTTTTTTTATCAGCTGCCTCTTCCTTCCATATGCTCACTACAAAATTCGTGTCACATCCAGCTTGTAATCGAAGTCTAGATTTGGGCTTCAATTGTTTGCTAACTGAGAATTGCTGTGAAGATGGTTTACAATGAAAATTGCTTAGTCAGGCACTGCAAAAAAAAAAAAAATTAACAAAGAAATACCACTTTCTTTCCTTTTAGCTGGACATGTTTCCCAGAAGCGAGGGAACACACAGCACTCCCACAAAGCCAGGCACAGGGAGCAAACCAGCGAGGGAATAAAGGACTGAGTCTGCCAGAGCTGTGGGCTGTTTGTAAGATTTTCTGAGGGTGTCTGGAGGGTGCAAAAATTTCAAAACACTGAGACTTAGGAGGAATTTCTGGTTTTGGTTCACATAGATCTGCACTTCCTGAATTTTGCTAGACCTTGTGGGTTACTGGGTGAAGTATTTGCTTAACAGTGACAGTGCACAGCAGCAGAAACTGAAGCCTCTGGGAGGTGAGTCTGTGTCAAACAAAATCCAGACTCCAAACAGCCTCATACAGGGTTGAGCAAATACCAAACCCATTTGCCTTTGCCTTGCAAAACCACCAGAAATCCACACTGGAGCTCTGAGAGCCACAGTGGGGCAGAGCTGGCAGTTCTTGCCCCATTCACCATCTTGTATGCAAGTGGAAAGTGCTGGTTGGGAAAAGGAAGACTCAGATCTGGACAATGTGGCTCCTCGTGGGATAAGCCCATGTGGGGAGTCAGCTGCACCTCCCTTGGCAGGTCCTTAGATGAGAAACTCTGCAATATCCTTCCCAGAAAAAGCCTAAAATGGCTTTTGTAAAACCTCCTCTGAATATGCCATTGCCCGTTGTCTGATTTGCTAAAAGGAGTAGGTGGTAGCTGGAGTATCTCTGTAGGGGAAATTCAGTATTTGGGGGCTGATGCTTCATAAATACCATAGGAGTGAAAACACAGGGTCTGATCCTGCCTTAGTTCCGTGTGACAGGAGCTGTGGAGTCAGCAGGACAGAACTGTCTGTGCCTGGCTCGTTTAGCTCATACAGATCTGAAACACAAATCCCAATGGATTTGCTCCTCTTTGCCTCAGCTCACACTTGGCTCCCCGACTCGGGAGTTTCAGAAGTGGGATTTGGCCCAGTGATGGGTTTCACTTCATCTCTCAGCAGATTTGTGGTCTAACACTCCAAGATGTGCAGCATAACACAGTGGCAATCTGTCACTCTCCTGGCTCTTGTCAGCTCCAACAGCTTGCTGAGAAAACACGGAGCCAAAATAGACACCAGTCCGACCTGAGGGACTGGAGAAGCACTGCCTGCTGAGAGCTCTGCCTGTCACAGCACAGACATTCCTGCTCCACTTGGCTCTTCCACCATCCCAGCAGGCTGGGACCAGCCCTGGGCTTTCCTGCTCGCTGTCACAGCTTCCCATCCTCCCAAATCTCCTTTGCTGAGGTTGCACATTGTGTTCTCTCCCCTCTCTGAGGTTCCCTTGGCTGCCCCTGAGCCCTGAGACTGCAATTAGGGCTCTTATCACTCTGCACCCGGAATAGCTGTGGCTCTCCTCTTGGACAGGCTCTGCATTCCCAGCACTGAAACCTCTAATCAGGCCAGAACGTTGGCTTGGAACAGCTTGAAACGGGAATTTTGCGACTGCAGTCTGCAGCTCAGGAATTCCTTGTTTGGTTAGACTTGAGAAGCTGAAATGCTGGGGATATCTGGGCACTGAGCAGGGACATTGATTAGATTAGTCTGCTTCTTCAAGAGGACTTCTCAAAGATCTGTGGGTATGAAAGGATGTGGTGCCAGTGTCTCTCCTCACCCTCTGAGTGCTTTCCAGTAATAACTTACACTTACAATCCTGAAATTGCTGCTGAAAGAAAATCTCTAGAATTATGAAGAATGAACAAATAGTTGAAGATATAAACTAGAAAAAGGAGTCAGATTCAATATAAACCGAAATGCTGATGGAACAGCACACAGCTCTCTCTGCTCTGCAGTGAGGTGGGAGAAGGGAATACAGAGCCTTTTCTTGGGGTGCTCACTGAAATTCAACCCACAACACCAGCAAGTGGGGCAAGAAGAAATGGGTTTTATACTGATTTGCAGCCATAATTTTGGGAGGTTGTAAGAAATGAACTGCCAGACCTAAATCTGGGACATCACAGCCCACTGAAGTCCATCAGGTGCTCCATGAAAAGAATGAAAACGAAAAGAAAATTAGTCACTGCTGTAGTGAGTTTTGCTGCTGCTTCCCAGCCCAGGCTGACTTGTCCAAGGTGACACCTGCAGTTCTCCTGGGTTATCCCGGCAGAAACTGGGGCTGGGAACCTCCCAGCACTGAGTTCTGCAGCTCCACTCTGCAGGCTGCGTTTGCCCTCTGCTGTTGGCTCATCAGACTGTTCCCTCCGGATAACCCAAACTCGGAGGGTAGGAGCAGCAGGACCTGCAGAACCTGCGTGGTTACACACAGATCTGAAATGCTCACACTTAAAAGATTGTGAAACTTAAAATAAGTGACACCCACAAAGGGGGAGACTTAAGTATATATTTAATTTATATCTTCAAGCTTTTGCTGATGGAAACCAAAAATCAAGCCCTCTGCTCTCTTCAGCAGGGATTCAGGTGTGACTGAGAGGATCAAACGCTGGGTGAACCCACAGGGGAAGATGAGAGAAGGGATGCCCTGGAATGGGAAGAGCTGCTCTGCAATGAGGAATGCCCTGGGATGAGGACTCGGGGAGCTCTGGTTTCTCTCCCTGCCCTGGCATCCCACCGGAGCTGTTCCCACCTGGGCTCCAGGCTGGTCACCCTGCCCTGTCCCCTGCAGCCACCCAGCCCTGCCAGTGGGCATTGCCAGCGTGCCAAAGGCGCTGGAAAGGACACAAGGGCTTGTCACGAAATCTGCTGGCACCTCGCCACGTGTTTGCAAGCTGAGATCAGCATTCGGGCTCCTCTTGTTGCTGTTTGTTTTCTCCTCTGCTCCGAACAGCCTCTCCCCGTGCTGTCGCTGCTGTCGCCCTGCTCGGAGGGACACAAACAAAGGTGTGGCGATGGCTGAGCCCTGGAGGGGTTGTTGGGACTCCTCTGGTCCTGCTGCTCCTCCCAGGACTCGTGGGCAGGGCAGGGACTGACCTGGGATGTGTCTCTTGGGTCTCTCCAGGGAAGGAGCAGCGCATGGGATGTTCAGTGCTGGGATCCTTCTGACACCTCCCTTTGGAAGTGCTTTTGGGATTAGCCACTCTCGAAAGACTGCAGATCATCCCCAAAGGGCTTTTGCGCAGCTCCTGAGTGGGGATTTTGTTCCACGCTTGGCTGAGCTTTCAAAAGGTAAGTGTTGAACTGGCAGGAGCAGGGGGGATGGATGGATGGATGGATGGATGGATGGATGGATGGATGGATGGATGGATGAACAGAGCTGACTTCCTGACTCTCTAACCATTCCTGAGCTCTCAGGCAGCTCTGCAAATAACGAAGCGAGTAGAAGGGGAAAAGCAAGGAATTTCACCCAATTCCACAACACTCACAAAATTATTGACAAGAACAGACTAAGCTTTGCTTGCTTGTGTTTGAAGCTCCAAGCAGAGCAACAGCAGACACTCACTGAGCTCGGACATCCTCTGGATTGTCCCTTCTTATCCTCTTGGTAGGGAACAGGATGGTGTTGATACCAGGCACAGCAGCTGCCATCATAACTGACATTCCTTGGATAAATGCATAATATCATCCAAATCCACGGGGTGCTGCTTGCACAGCAAAGGCCTGACAGCAATATCCCCCTGCTGGAGTTGCTCTTGGCTGGGGTCACTTCCAGCTTCAGCTGTTTCTAAAAACATCAGTAAAAACCTGAGGCACACATACATGCAAAGTGTAAATAAAGGAGAGAGGTGATTTCACCTCTTATCTGCCCAGTCAGTTGCATTCTTTCCAACTGTAGGAAATACCACATGGAACATGCTCAGACAGGCCAGTATTTACACAGTAACTAGGAGCTGCAAAATTAATCAGAGAAGCAGTGGATGCCAGCAAAAAGCTACCCCAGAATAAACCAAAACATATGTCTCCCTTCAAAAGAAAAATCTGCCTTTTCACAGCTACAAAGGATTGAAAACAAATTTTATCATCAAATGTGGAGTTGTGCCAAATCACAGGCAGCCAGAAGAAAGCTTTGGCATGGAAAGAGCTTTGGTGAGTTCTGAGTTCCTGGGAAACCGCTGAGATGGGACTGCTTTGGTGCTGGAGGGAAGGGAAGGTGACAGGAGATAGTGAAAACCTCTCTTTATTGAGGCAAGTGTACATTTTTATCAGCTTTCTGTAGTGTTCCCAGCAAAATATCACAATGCACGGGAAGTCACACCTTGCTGGGGAGAGCTCAAGCAAAAGCTGAAGCATTAACACCCACCAGCTAGAGCACAGGAAAAGCTTCTCCTCTGAGGCTTTCTTCCCTAGAGATAACTGAAGTGATGTAAATACAGCATTTTGTTTGCTGACTTTGGCAGGAAATACATGTGTTTAAAATCTTTTCTAAAAGATAAAGTGGGAGAAGAAGAAAGCAGGAAATTTAACCCAGTTCCAGAACATCCTTGAAAACTAATGACAAGAACAGACTTCACTTATTATTTTTGCAAATGTTGGGTATTTGTTTTTGAGGTGGTTTATTGGCTGAGAACAGTTTCAACTGCCAGCCTTTAATATTTATTAATTATTCATGGGCCAGGTTTGTTTGGGGGATAGTTCCCAGTAAAAGCTGCTGTTTGAATTTAATGGTTAAGGAGTGTTTTGAACATTTTGACATTGACATAGTTTTGATGTGCTGTAGATAGCGAGAGGAACAAAGATGAAACAGTTTTGAGTGAGAAAAAGAGCAATGAGATTCCTGCAGCCCACAGGTAAATAATAACCTGAGTGGACTTGGGGTTGAGTTGGTAAAGGCACACAGAAAGGCATTTAAAATTCTGGGATGCAGGACTTCAGAAAAAGTTTAGAACCTTATTGTTTGTTAGGGAAAAAAAGGAACAATGGAGTCACCAAACAATTTCAGCCTCAGTTGTGACAAACAAGGCAGTGGAGGAAGGCAGTGCCTGGTATCAGTTCTCTGCCCATGCTCATAATTACTCTTATCAGACCACAACTTGCACTGTACTTTCCTAATATTATCTTCGTTTGCCAGACTGCTGGTGACTGGAAAAATGCTGATTCTGTGGAGACACTGAGGTCACCATCATGTCCAGAACTTGTACAAACTCACCAGTCACTCATGTCAGTGTATTGACCAATTTAACAATTCCTCCTACATACTGAGCCTTGTTTCTCTTTTCCTTCAGGAAGGGAAGCTGTGCTGTTCTCTCCCCTGCTTGCCCACAGCCTTGTTTGCCTGAGAGCCCTGCTGTGACCTCTGGCTCATCCAGAATGACCCCTCTGTCCCCCAGGACAGCCTCAGCACCTTGCAGCCCTGCCAGGAATTGGGCCGTGGATGGCCAAGGCTCAGCTGGGTTCCCTGCAAAGAGCCTGGACAGACCAGGAAGGGACAGTTTCAGGGAGCAGGGAAATCCAAGAGGTCACACAGCACAGAAGGAAAAATCTCCCTGCTCCCTGCATCACCCACCTCACTGTCACTCAGGGAGCAGCTCATTCCCTGTCCCGTGGGGCAGCAACATTCCCATGGCTCTCCTGCTTCCCACATCCCACCTTTCTGCAGCCAGCAAGGCCAGAGGTCAGAAGGAAGAAGAGCTGTGGAGAAAATCACCCCAAAATAAGTTAGAGCAGCTCAAGAAGAGGATCCAGGAGCAGAAGAGAAAGCAGCAAGCAGCACCTCGGGAGCAGGAGTGCCTGATTGCTGCTAAAGAGCCCCTGCCAAAGAGAGCCCTGAAAAGAAAGGTGTGCAGAGTGACCTCTGCTCCTCCTGCTCCAGCTTGCAGAGGTCAGTGGTGGTCTGGAATCTATGGAGGAAGGCTGGAAATGGGTATTCCCTAGCACTGCTTTGGCACAGCTGAATAACTCACCACAGATTCCACCCCTCCCTGTGGTGTCTGTGGGGCATCACCCATGTTCCTGTGATAAAACCATTTATTTCTGCAGCTACAAACCTCCCTGTGCTGCACATCCCACATTGCTCACTCAGTTCACTTCCCCACCAGATTTACTCCCCAGGACATACAAATTCATCAATTTCTTTCTGCAAAATAGTAAAGAATTTGCTGCAAATCTACTCCTTTCTCCCCTTTCCTCCCACATCCTTCCTTGTGCCACATATAAAACATGGAATAGGAACCAGCAGTACAGTAATGAGGAAAGGCACCACAGGTATTTAAAGCAGGAATTGTGTAGTTCAGAGGCATTACAGGGGATTTAACAGTTCATTCAGTGGAACTGGTGTGGATCTGAAAGCAAATATTATTAGACCTCCTTATCCTGCTTTGCTGCTAAATTTGGGGCTGAAGGAGCATCCATCTACAGCTGTCACTTTAGTTTAGAGTGGTTTAAGATCTGGGATTGCTGGGAGCAAGGCGTGGAGCTGGGAGCACAGCCTGCCTGGGGCTGCAGCCTCAGCCAAGGGGGATTACTGAGGGAATACAGACTGGAGGAGCCGAGCTGAAAAGCTGCACATAATAAATCTCATTGCTGTAACAGCATTAGTGTTAATTCATTGGGCTCTGGGATCCCTGTCACACACTGCCAGCTTCCAGGGGTGTTTCCCTTGGATTAGCTCCCTGTCACCTTTAGCAGGGAGGCTGTGGTGCTGTCCTCATGTCCCATGTCCCCTGTCCTGTCACCAGAGCCTGATGTTAGCCCTCCCAAAGCCAGAAGCCAAAGCCACAATCCAGGCTGAACCTCTCTGGGACATTCCCAAGGGAAGGCTTGTTTGGTTTGTTTTCAACCCAGACCATTTTACATAACACAGTGACAGAACTGCCAGACAAACTGTTCAGCTTGCAGGACAGACAGACTCTGAGGCTGGGGATTAACAGCTCCAGACACTCAGTTCAGCTGCATCTCCTTCACTTTGTCTGTCTCCCACTGCAAAAAGTGTGTCACAGCTGCTTTGCCAGATATTCCCTCTGTCAGACACCTGCAGTCCAGCCTTGGGAGCTCAGTGCTGCTTTTCACACATGCAGGAGCTCAGTGCTGCTGAATACCAGAATCTGCACAGCTCCTTGTGTCCTAATGGCTCCCAAACCTCTATTGTCTGGGGTTTGGTGCTCTGAACCCAATGTCTGCCCTCTCTTTGCCCCATGAAGAGCACAGAATACCAGGCAGAAAACTTCCCCAAGTATTCAGTGTTTGCCCTGCATGGAAAGGTTGGATCTCCAGAAACACCAGGGGGAAAATATCCCACTGGATCCACCAGCTAGGGCAGAGCTGTTTGCCCAGTGAAGTGTTGTGTGGATAGACAGGGTCATGGACAGAGCCCCAGGGATGGATCCAGGCCAATGCCTCCTTTGCTGGAACGTTTATACCACAAAAATAAAAAAGAGAAGGAGTCCTGCTTGTTTGGTGATCAGTTTCCATGAAAACACTCCTGCTTTTGCATTCCAAGGGAGTGGGACTGGGGTTGGTTGGTTTGGTTCAGCAGTCATGACTGAAGTGTGATTTTAGCTGCACACTAATTCTTTCCTGTGTTTCATTTTGCTTTCCTGATCAAAGACCAAAGAGAGAGAAGCTCAGCGTGGAGAATTCAAACAGAACACCAGAGGCAGCCTTCAGCCAAGTCTTCTGATCTGGAGAAAGCAGTGGCAGGGAAAGGTAAGGCTGAAAACCACGAGAAATTCCAAGGACTGATGGACAGACCTGCCTGCAGCAGTTGAATTCCAGACCTGCCAGGATTAAAAATCGTCAGAAATGAAAAATAAGTCCTACATCCTCAGTGGGAAGAGTTGTCTGTCACCTATTCAAGTCTGTGTTCCCTAATGAATTAAGGGTGGCACCACAGGCAGGGATTTCCTGGCCTGCCAAGCAGGGACCAAATAAAGGCAGTGAAAATTCAGATTAATTATCTAAATCTCAATTGCTTATTCTCGTTTTTGTTTGATAGGTATTTCCAAGGGCAGGTTTGAATTCCTGGTGTAATTTTACCCATTTACTGCTATTTCTTTGCACAGAAGTGGTTGCATTCAGATGTTGTGGGGAACAGGTGGAAGTGCTGTTGTGTTGTACTTTACACCAGCCAAGTTACCAAGTAACTTGTGTGAAACAGAAAGAAAAAAATCCAAGCCCCCTAACCCCATGCAGATGGAATTATGAGCATAGTGGCATCCTGTGCTCAACTACCTAAGCATGATTTAAAATGCATGAAATATGTAATAATTTCCTTCTCCTTTTATTTATTTATTTATTTATTTATTTATTTTTGTTTTAATGGATTGTTTGAAAAATGGCTTGCTCTTCCTCTGAGAGTGGGTCATAATAAGACCATGCCACGTGAGGCATTCATCATTGTAACTGCCAGTGTCATGGTCTCTTTATTGGCTATTAGTTTCTGTCACTGAAAGAGCCAAGGCAGGGCTACGAAGAGATGAATGAGGGGCAGGGGTCAGAGCCAGAGTACTCAGGAATTTGATGAATTATAAATTTGCTGTAGTTAACAAAAAATTAAGTCACCGCGGCTATAAAATATTCATCCGTTCGTAGGTAGGAAAAAAACCCAGGAGAATATTTAAATCAAAAGATTTTCTTCTATCAACTGTTCTCATCAGGAATGCAGGCTGCTCTTGAACTTTAGCATCATAGTTTCTGTAGCTAATGAACACAATGAAGATAAAAAAACCAATTAATTGAAATCAAACAACACGGAGAGGTAAAGATTGTTAGATCCACATATTAATTTGTCTGATGCTTTCAGAGAAACCAAGACAGGCTACAAAATAAATACAGCCTGCATTTTTAGTGCTGCTGAACACAAAAAGTGATACAGCAAGGTGGTTCCTAAACATGGATGGATCCCTCCTGAGCCCAACAGATTCTGCCAATTCCCTCTGTGCTCCTGCTGTGAACACCATGCATGGATCTGAGGATAATTCCTCTGAAGGCTTCCAGAGGAAGTCCATGGGATTATAGGAAGTGACTTCAGTCCCACTGGGAGTGCAGCTCTTCCTTGTCTGAAAAACATCATTTCCCTTGGGACGTGACCTAAGCCCATGATTCACTGCTGCTGCAAAAGAAAAAATAAAAATAAGTGGCTGTGACTCCATCTCCACTGTGGTACAGAGGAGAAGATGTTGCCTTAGACTATTCCTAAAGCAGAGGGGAGCCTCAGGGCAATCCCACTGAGCAGCCTTTGGAAAGCTGAGGCTGATGCTGATTTCAGAGTAAAATCTTTTCTATTAAAATAAAATCTTGAATATTTTAATTGGGGGACAATCTGGGGGGAGTGGGTGGAATTTCCATGCAAAACCCAACTAAGTACCTGTTTAGTCACCTTGTGCTGCAGAAGTGTTTGCAATAAATACATAATTGTGCAAGTATTGGCATGCTGTGAATGTAATCTGAAATTATGAAGTAAAACAGTGATGAATGTTGTCTATTATGTGACACCACCTATTAAGCAAGAGTAATTTGTGTGTGCTGCATTCTGCACTGTTTATTTCTGCATTATACATTGTCCCTCGTCCTGTATCCTCCATTGATTCTTCCACACCACATCCTGCTGATTCTCACCAGTTTAAAAATGCATTAGTTTACTCTGGTGAGTTTGAAGTAATCACAAGGGAAAGAGTAATTTTGTTATCCCCTTCCTTTCAGTTCTCAAATGTACCCAGGAAGTCCTGAGCTTCTCTCAGTGTTCTTGAGGCCTCTGGGAGTCAGTGATTTCTGAGTAAAATTTTAAGAATTGTGTGAATATATTACAAATGTTAAATGATATAAATGCTGATGGTAAAGCCATAGGAAACCACTGAACCTTCACATGTAACACTCAGGAGCTCATCTGATTCATGACCTGGCAGCCTCCAAAGTTTGAGTGCTTTAAGAACTGTTTGTTATCAAAGTAGCAACCAAATTTTTATTTTTAACCTGCTCTGACTGAGAAGTTTTAGATCTCCCCACACCTTGAGTGTGATTCCTGGAAATCACCATTAAATAGACTTGAATAAGAGAGTTGCAATCTTCTTTCACAGAATATGTGAGGGTTCAATAATGAAATACAATCCCCCTGTTTCAGGTGTGAATCTACCTGGTGTTTCTGCGTGGAGAGAAGGTCAGAAGTTGGCTAGAAGGTTGCTGGGTCCACCCCCTCCATTTCCACGTTTGAGGAGCAGAACTGGAGAGCAGAGCACAGCAAAGACCTTTGGTACAGCTGCACTGGTGGTTTTGACACACAAACAAAAAAGGGGTTTATTAAACCTTGTTGAAAATAAAGCTTTCCAGGCCCTTCTGAGCACCTTTCTCTAGTGGTTCTTGCAATAAAAATTGGCCACTGCAACTTCAAATTTCACCTCTACAGATTTATCTTCTCTCTTAAAATCTCTAAACAGATTTTACAAGAGGCACATACAAATAGTCCTCAGAGCTGCAGTGGGAAGCAGGTTGTGACACTCACTGTAGATATAGGAATCGATACTCTCTGAAGTATTAACACTGTTGTTGTTTCCAAATGCTTCCCACAGAACCTTTGGAAAAAAGTCGAGGACTTGGAGCAATGCCAGTGGTGGAAAAGGGAAAAGAAGCTGTGGGGAAGAGCCCTGGGTCCCAAAGCTCTGTGGTTGCTCCCAGCAAGGCTGTGGAAAGGGGCAGCAATGCATCAGCTGAGGATGCAAACCAAGAACTCAGGAACCTTCTCTTGCAAAGCCAGTCCTGTGATGGACACAGACAGACCAGAGATGCTGTGAAACATCAGTCCCTAGGGATCCATCCTCCTTCACCTGGACTTTGGGGCAAAACTCCCTCTGCCTTCAGTGGGGAAAGGATAAAACCTTCATTAATGACAGGTGGAGCCAAGCCCAGCACCTCAGGAAGCTGCAGCAGAGGAAAAAGTGCATCTCCTCAGAGACAGAAAGAGTCTGAGAAAGAAAATCTTAATCAACCTTCAAAGAGGAGGGTAAACCTTAAGAAACCTCACCCCTACAGCCCTGAAAGTGTTCAGGAATTTATGTGTCGAAAAAAGGCAGAAAGAAAGAAGAAACTCCTTGAAGAGAAAAAGTCTTCAGAGCACGCTGTGGAAATGAGGAAGAAGAGGTTGCAAGAAGTGTACAGGAAACAAAAAGAAGCTGTTGGGAAGAAATTGTGTCCTGCCCAGACACCCAAACCCATTGGGATAACGGGTTCTGCCAAAGGAAATCCTCAGTGTGAACCTGAGCAAGTAAGTCCTAAGGAGTGGCAGACTGAAACCTCTCCAATCTTGATCTGTTCAGCACCATGTAGGACATGAAACACTTCATACAAATGCTTTGAAGTGCTAGGGAAAAATGGTTTTATCTAGAAAAATAGAGCAATTAGCTTGTAATTGTGTTTTGAACTGCAGGGCTCATTAGTTGGGCTGGAACCCTCAACTTCAGGCCAAAAACCTGGAAATCTCCATTGCCTGAGCTAAAAGAACAAGTTTGCTGTGTGGTATGAGCAATTTTCCAGTTACCTGAGCCAATTATTATGTGGAATAAAAGCCAAATACCACCCTTCTGTTGCCAGCTGTTGAGTGCTTACACTGATGGGCTCTTCTCTTTCAGGAGCAAACCAGTGGGGGAATCCTGGGAAGGAGTTTCATGGCCTGGGTGGATGAAACATGCTGTCCCCTAGTACCAAAAGATCACAGAGGCAGGTACTCAGCCATAAAAGGCATCCTAGAAAGCCTCTTCCTCAGCTCACACTGCAGACATATTTCTCTTTTGGTTTTTTTTTTTAACAGCAATCAACTTCTAGCAACAGCTCAATCACCTAAGAAAGGAGAGGCATTAGGTCCTCCAGCACCACTGGAATCTGAATGCTGGTTTCTCAGTCCTCTGAAATGTGAAGACTTGAGGGACTGCTCTCCCCCAGCTCTGCATTCACCCCCTCTGAGCTTTTCTATTCCTCAGAAAGATGCAAAACCTTCCTCCACGGACTCGTCTTTTGGATTTTCTCCATTCAGAAGCAAAGAGGATCGAGTGAGAGCCATTCACAGTCTGTCCAAGGACCTTGCAGAAAAGATTGACATGGCAAGCAAGAGGCTGAGTGCAGCAAGCTGGGTTAAAGCCTCTGCTGCCAAAACATCCACAGAGACAACTCTGGACCTTTACAGTGAGCTTCCTTCTGCCCCAGATCCTGAGACTTCCAGGGCTGAGCAAGAGGTGGGCAGCAGTGAGGGAGCAACAGCCCTGGACAGACAGAAGGAAATGCCCTTGACTTTGCTTGGTGGGAAGGCTGAGAGGGAAGAATTACCCTGGATCTCTCCTAGGGCAGGACAGAGGCACCTCAGCTCTGCAGGAGACCTGAGGAACACATTGCATGGTAAATCCTCTCGACAGGATACAACAGGGAGGCTCAGGTGCCCAGCTCCTTCAAAGCTGCAAAGCAGGGGCTAAGCCTCCTCTCCCCTTGGCTATTTTGTGCAAGTGTTGTGTCTTGCAAAATCCCTGACTAGTGGGTCTCCTAAGCTTTACTTTCCTCCCCTCTCCTTGCACCTGTGAAACTACATCTCACAATTTTATCTGTGGCTTTGCCACCGAGTTTGGAAACATCCCTTCACCTTCTGGCGCCTAGGCTTTCCCAGAAGTAGAAGAATTATAAGCCTAACCCCATGTACTTAAAAATCTGTGAATAGGGAGAGCTGTATGGAAGTGAAGTGCTCACACACAAGTAGGCAGCAAATAGATGCCAAAGCTTGTGCCATTTCATTTTTAGGAAGAGTATATTAATTGAATGTCTTCATTTGTCTTTGTAAAAGGTCTCCCTGTAAATAAGAGCTCTGAGGTGGACATAAGTCTATTGCATGAAAAGCCAATAACCAGCCCAGCCTCTCCAGCTCACAGATTCCTCGCTAGAAGGTAAACAAAGCTGGATATTTTATTCTCTGCTAAATGCACTTCACATGTATTTAAAATAAGGAGAACCAATTCAGCATGGAGCCAGACTCGGAGCAGTGAGTCTTCTAGGTTTCACTTTCCTCCCATTGCATCTGTGAAATGACATCTTGTAATTTTATCTGTGGCTTTGCCATTGATTTTGGACACAGCACTTCCCCTTCTGCTGTCTAGACTTTCCCAAAAGTAAGAAAGGAATAAAAAACCCAACTCCACGCAGTTCGGAAACCTGGGGGTAACAAAGTTAGATATATTATCCTTTGCACTTAAAATAAATAGTGAGGGCAGTGAATCCCCAGGGGTGGCGGATCCATGGGAGCGCTCGGTGGTTATCCCGGGATTTCTCGGTGGATATCCCGGGATTTCTCGGTGGATATCCCGGGATTTCTCGGTGGATACCCCGGGTCCGGTGGGTTCCGTGCCGCGCCTGCCATGACACAGTCTGGCCACCGGAGGGCGCCGGCAGGGCGGGCACGGAGCCCTCTCCCGGGTAAAGCTCCCCGCGGGGATTAATTGAAAATTAATTTCTAGTTATTCTTTTCACTCGTTTTGCTCCAAAAGCGGGTGAAGGATTCCCATCAGTGCAGCTCTGTGTGTGTGAGGAGCAGCACCTGCTCACTGACAGCACCTCTCCTTGAACGACACAACGTGTCAGAGTGCGGGAATTATAGTGGAAAACTGGTTTGGAAGCAGGAAGTGTAGAAAAAAGGATTACATTAATGCAGGTTGTTTTTAGCCTGTGTTAATTAAACATTTAATGTAGACAGCAGTTGAGAGAAAGACCTTTGAATTTGGCCTGTCTGAGAGAGCAAACTGACCCGGTGGGTCCTCTCAAGTGACAGGGAGAGTTAGTCCCCACGATGGGAAAAACATTGGCTGCAGGTCAGAGCCTGTCCCAGCCCAGCCACAGAGAAGGACAAAGCCAGAGTCCCCACAGAGGCAACACATCTCTGCAGAGACATCTTCCCTGAGAGAATAAATCCCCTGAGCGCCAGAAGATTAAATATGACCTGGACAGGCATTACCAAAGAAAGGACATATGTGCAGCAAACTGGCCACGGCGTGCCCAGTGTCCCACTCAGAGAGAAGGACGAGGAGGTGGTGCTGTGGGATCCTGCCAGGCAGGAATGGTCTGGATCTGCTCCATGGGCACTCTGATGGTGCCTGGGAATGAGCTGGCTGGGCCAAACTACCTGCAGTTAAACTTCTCTTTTTAACTTTTTAACTTATTTTTTTAAACTTTTATAACTCTTTCCTCTTTTTAACTGAAGGCGGGATATTAGGCACAGCACTCTTTTTAAGAAGTTTGTGTACGGCTTTACAGCACGAAGTAAACAGGAGGAAAATGAAAATTGGAAGGATAAATCCAGACAGATGAGCTTACCAAAGTTATGAGGAGTAATCATTGGAATTACCAAGAGTTAAACCCCTGTTCTTTGTGCATTCACAAAGGTTGGGCTGATTTCTGCCCCGAGAGATCAGTTGCAAGGATTATGGAGCTGTTCTGTCACAGAAGGTGGCAAATGTATAAAACATGAGCACTGGGCATTCGGAGTGTGCAGTGGACAGAGTCAGAGCTGTGTCTGCACTGCACCTTGGGGAGCACAGCCCAGCAGCTGGGGGTGCATCACTCTTGTCCTGACACAACCCAAATTCACAGTAATGCTGGTAGCTGCAGGACCCCCTGGCCCAATGGGAACAGCCCCCAGATGTAAGGGACAAGCATCAAAGCAAGGAGAAGTAACACAGATTGCACTGATCTGCTGAACAATGCAATTACTGAGAAAGCAAAGCAGCCAGAGTTAAAAAGTCCTGAGAGCATCACCGAAAAAAACACCAATAAAACCTCTCAAACAATAAATCACAGCCCTCTTGCGAGTGCTGCTTCAAAAGATGAGGAGAGCTACTTGCAGATAAAATATCGCTGTATTTAGAGATTAGAAGTGGAAAGTGTGGCTGTATTGTGAATAACTCCAAACTCATCTCCTGGTGGGCTGAAGGGCTTCCTGTGATGCAGCAGCAGTGACAGTGAGAGGACAATATAAAGGAAAGGATTATCTTTTATTTGCATATAATCTAGAATCTAATTTTGCACCTCTCCTGAAGCCTGCACACTCACAAGGAAGCAAAATCAGTGAGTCCTTTGGCAGACAAAGTGAGGCTTCTGTGAGCAAGTTATTCCTGAAGTTCATCAGGAATCATCAGTTCATCAGTTCATATTCCTGAACTGATTCACCACAGATCAGATCAGATAGAAAGCCACCCGATAAAGGAGCATCAGTGTCCTAAGGAAGTGACTGAGGAACTTTCCATGGTCGTAATTTCTCCTACTCCAGGAACATTTGCTCTGTGAGTGTGTGAACCCTGTGGGGAGTGGTAGTAGGCAGTGAAGGGAGTCTGTCTCTTGACTTGCACCCAAAACTTTGCAGGCTGTGCTAACAGGAGGGGTCAGTGCTGTGTTCACAGTCTTGTAAACCTGTGCCTGTAGAGCTCATCATCAGTGCAGCTAGAGCTGGGTTAGGAAATGTGATGGTAAAAGCAGCTGAGTTGGGTCTGTGCTCTGATTTCCACTGTTAAGGAGTTAGGAATCCACATTTGGCTATAACAGAGCAAGAGTTCTCTCTCTCAGAGAGCTCATCTGAACAAAGCCACCTGTTAAAACTGCCTGTGTGCTGCTCTCATTCACAAACACAAAACCTCCAGCGCTCCAAACCCAGCGCTCTTGGGCATGACCTTCTCCACAGCCAGTTCCAACAGCGCAGTTTGCTGTTTACATGTTTAATTATAGCTCTGGAAACAGCGACTCGTGTTCATGCACGAAATCCCACAGGTGCCTGTTTCCATAAGAAATGTTCCCATTTCATGCCCGGCTGCTCTGCCGTCCGCAGGGGCGGCTGGCGGAGGTTTGTTGCTGATGCAAATGACTCACTGATGGGAATTCTTCAAACCGCCAGAAACTGTGTGGGCAATTCCATCTTATTTTGTTTCAGTTACCTCTATAAGTGGCTGCATTCTGGAGAGTCAGAAAATCATAGCATTTTTGCTGTGAGTTCAGATTTGAAAGTGCTCTGGGTGGATTCAGGGGGTGATGGCTGGAGAGTCACCTATTGGTGACAACTCTGCCTCCTCCTGTGGAATCAGCAGTGCTTTCTCTTTAGTGCAAACCCAAAGAGCCTCATCTGGGAATTGTGGTGCTTTATGCAGAGCTGGCTGTGTCTGGAGGGCAGGTGTTGCTGGCCACTCCTGTGTAAACCCATTTTTTTCTGTAGAATCTGCATTGATTTCCACTGCTGCCCTTCCCAGGACACAGACCTTGGCATCAGTCGCCCCAAACAGAAATAGGCATTTCCCAAGAGCCAAAGAAAACAGTGCCTAAAAAACCATCACAATGCAAATGCAGAGACAAAACTCAGCAGATTTGCCCAATGAATATTAGATCTGCTTTTTAAGAAATCCCTGTTTCCTCTGTTCTTTCTCTCTCAATCCACCTTTGCTCCCACTTTCTGAAGACTACATCCAAGACGCGTTAGTGGAAGCTCTACTAATCGTTTTAGCAGTTTCTGGGTCATGAAAAACAAAGAAAAGCTTATTAACAAGAAAAATGAAATAAGATTTCCCTAAGCTGATTGCCGATTACAAAAAAATTTCCACATTCATTTTTCTGTATAAAAAAGAAAACATCTGTCACCATTTCAGTGTCTCAGTGTCCCTGCATGTGGTTCAGCTGAGGCTTGATCAATAAATGCCCATTTTCACACCTTCCTTCCTAATCTTTTTAGTTGAGCTTAGATAGTTGCAGACCAAAACAAAGTAAAATCGGTTAGCAGAGGTCCTCATCTGCAGGACTTGGTGCTGACATTGTTTTGAAATATTAAAGTATATATATCATTCCCAGCTCTTAGTTGGGCCAGAGCCATGCTCAGCACAAATCCCAGAAACACTGGAACAGAGCTCAGTACTTTGTGTTTCTAAACAGATTTCTTTGCCAAGGTTCAGAGCTGGATTGTGCAACCAAGTCCCAACAATGGCACGGATTGTACAATGCAGCCCTCACAAATTAAGCTTCCACGCTGCAAGGTTGTTGTTTCTATTTGCCACCAGGTTGAAAAATACTCAGCTCTTTCAGAGCAGTAATTAGAGCAGGTAAAAATGAGTGTTCTTAGCTTTCCTGACAACATCAGGGTACAAGACAGGAGAGTTTGTACGTTGGCAGGTATGACTTCTCAGGGAGCCTTTTGTTCCCATTTGACAAAATGTAACAGTTCTGTTAAAATGAAATAACCTTTTTTTTTTTTTTTTTTAAGTTCAAAAGATTGCTTTATCCACATCTCAGAAACTTAGTAATTATTGTTGTTACCTTGACACAGCCTGCAGGGAGACCTCACAGCACGGAGGGATCACTATGGATGTGAGACTATTTTGAAAGTACAGAACCAAGAGGAAATGGCCAAGCAGTCTCCTGGAGAGAGCCTGAGGATCTGGGACAGCCTGAATTTCCAGCCCTCTGCCACTCTGAGCACTGATGGCTTTGAGCAGGACTTGGGTAAGGTGGCATTTCCCAAGGTACTTGTGCTGCTGCAATAAAATGAACAGTCCCTCATTGCAAAAGAATTCTTGCTAATGGTTGTGGCTACAGCTGAAAATCTTCTGGGCTGAGGGGGAAATTCAAATAGATGGTTCGTGCTCCAGATTTTGGTAAAAAATGGGTATGTGAAAAATTGTCCTCTCAACATTCATGTACAATCTAAGAGATAATAAGAAGTTATTATTAAAATCGCATAAAATGCAAATAGAAACTCTGCCTTTTCCATGCTGTGCTGTCACAGGTGTGAATTCAGCTCACAGGGACAGCTACAGACAGAACAAACCCCATTTAGCTCAGAGACATTTCCAGCACTTGCAGCCTCATCTGAAGGTCTCTGGGAGCCTCACAATTAACTCTTCATAATGACCCCATCCGAGCAGTGTGGGATGTTGTCCTGCTTGGACAGCAAGGGACATCAAGGCACAGGACAAGGGCAGGGAGCAGGGGCAATGGAGGGATGTGCTGCAGAGTGCTCAGGGCTGGCCAGGCTGCAGGGCATCACCACTTCTGCCCCGAGCCAAGGTTTGCACGGAAACAAGGGAAAGTTTGTGGCCGAAAGGGTTAAAAGCCGAGCAGTGGCGTGCAGAGCGCTCCGTCTGAAGAGATCTCTGCTGCTCCCACCAAACAGGAGCAGATGGTGCATTGTTTTAAGGGCTTTTCCGAGACAAAAGAACAAGATCAGATAACCTTTCCTCAAAGAGGGTACTTACAAAAAGCCTCTGCTCTTATTAAGGATTCTTCATTGTTTTCCTCACAACATTTTATACATAATATTGGATTTTGGGGTGGTGGAGAAGCCAGAATTGTTTACTGTGCTTCTCCCCACCCCCAAGGGACCAGGAGGGCATCTTAGACGATTGGGCAGCAAGGCTGCTGTCTGAAGTGTTTCACCCTAAGCGAAAGACAACCTATTTATTTACTATTAATAACTAAGGGCCCCAATTCTGCAAGACCCAGCCATCCACTATTCACCGCAGGAACAATAGGAACTGCTGCCTGGTGTCTCTGCCAGGAGAAACCTTCCCTTCCCTGAGCATTTGCAGGAGCTGCCAGCCCAAGCAGCACTCCCAGCATGGCCGTGCTGCTGCACAGGAGGCACAGAACTGTCGTGCTGGACACAATGTGGTTTGAAATATGGGTCACAAGTGGGTCTGTCACCACCCTGAGCAGGGACAGGGCATTCAGACCCGAGGCTGTGTTGTCTGCTCAGGGGAATCACCCAGCAGTTGTTTGTGTCCTTTCACAGGATACAGAAGTCACCGTGCCCACGCAGCATAATGAGGTGTAATTCTACAACTGCTGCCAAATGGACATATTTACCTTTCCAAGAGCAACACACGTCACCTGACCACCCATTGCTGTGCCAAAGAAAAATTTTCTGTAGTAAACATCCTTGGCAAAATAACAAATTTCATTTCAAACATTTCATCTTAAAGCAGAGTGAAGAAAATATTCACCCAATATTTGCATCTGTTTGCTGCCTGGGGTAAGACAGTGAACTTGCCCTGAATTGTTGAATTTTCCTTTTAAACACAGCCACTATAAAATCCAGAATTGGAAATCCTATCAGCACATGCAGTGGTGAACAAAAATTGTCTCCACAGGTAGCACTGGGAAGTACTTCACACAGCTCTTACATGAATTTCTAATCGGTTTAGGCACAAAACTTGGTATAACCAAGAGAGCTGATGAGAAACTGGGTTGTACATTACACCACTATGTAAAATCTTTCTGTCATTCCTGCCAAACCACCAGCTCTCTCCCACAGGGATCTGAGAGGAGCTATAATTTCCCTGGTACTTCAGCATGTCCTCTGAATACAGCCCACAGTACCAAAATTTCTGTATTTCTATTCAATAAATAACTACATGATTTTAAAAAAATCCAACATTTTGCCTGTGACCCTTCCTACATTCTAGGGATTAAGCCAGACTGGACTGAATGAGCCAGAAATGTCATTTAATCAAACCTGAATTTTGTTTCCTTTTTTTTTTTTTTTAATATTTGGGAGATAACAACGTGTAAGTGGAAACTAATTGTTAAAAAGTATTTTCTAAATGTTGGCACTTAAGCATGGCTACTGCTTTAAAGTAATTTGTATTAGGAAAGTGAACTTATTGTTTCCCACTGTTCTTCAAATGCAGAATTTTAACCTGAACTACAAGGAACATATATGTGATATCTTTCCACTAAACTGCTGATTGACATATTTTCCCATATCACTAGAGGGAGCTGCCTTCTTGCTTCTGGAAGAGAGAGAAATTATTAAATTAGTGGAATCAGCACAGAAGTGTATCAGCATGGCTTCAGCTAATTGTGCTCTGATTGAGAGTGCTGAGCTAAGGCAGCTCTTGGTGTTCCCCTCAAATCCTACATTGTGTTTTGTATTTTATTTTTGTATTTCACACAGCTCCAGTGAGCTCCAGCCCTGCTTGCAAACACCTCTGGAGCTGTCTGCAATGCTGGTGCTGTTGATTGAGGGAGTTTAGAACAATTGCTGAGGAGCAGAAGGAGCATTCCGTGGAAATTCAGGATTCTGGTTAGGTCCAGGTTCAGGCTATCTCTGTTGCTATCCTACAGCTCCGTGTGAGAAGGGGCAGCAGCAGGGTGAGCTGCTGCCATGTGCTGCAACATCTGGCTGGAAGCTGAACTCGGGCCAGCCCTCCACACCAGAGGATTTAGATATAAACCCAGAATATGCAGAGCACAGGCCACATTAATCCCCTTGTTTGGTGAGCAGCTACTCTTCAGTGCTAAGTGGGATACCAGACATGTTTGGAGAGGAGAGAAGGACCTGATTCAGCAGCTGTGGAAATACAGATTCTCCAAGGTACTCAAGAGTGCAGATCAACCCATTGATTTCCTGAGGGAACAGGCAGAGCCTTCACATTTAGCATCTCTTCCCTAGGGATTGCTCTTGGCTCACAGTCTTGCTGAAAAAGGGCCAAACAGCCTGTGCTGCATTTCTCAGCTGTGATCAGGAGTTACCAAACTCCTTTTCTTCCCCCCCCACCTTTTTACCTGTCATCACTGCAGCTCCCTTCCTGCACAGAGAATGCTGAAATCCTGGGTGCTATTTCACCTTACCTGTAGAGCATCTTGAAATAATAAAGCAATTAAACTAGGCAGTAATTTTGGAGAGGGGAAGGGCTGCCCAAATGGGGGCAAATGGGGCAATTCCTTCTGGATCAGCTGCTCCACTCCACAGCAGCATTTCAGGACACTTCACACCACATATTCACACACCTCCAGGCAATAATGCAGCCAAAGTTGTGCTTACAGTGAAAGTTGCAAGTATGTATTTTTATAATAACTGGGTTGGTCTGATTGCTGACATGGGCAGAAAGAGGAAAAAGCTGTCCTTGAATAAAGCAGCAGTAAATGCTTCTGCCTTGCTTCAAGTGATTAGAAAAATGAGACTTTTAGCCTGGCTTTTTTAATTATATGTCAGGGAGATTCTACAGGGCTTTGCTGAGATTCTGCAGGTGCAGCGGAAAGTGATTTAATAAATAGCATTTTTTTCACGAGGCTGAGTGTAAGCACATTGAAGCTATCTGGGTAGGCAGTAAATGCCATTCATCATCACCTAAAAGGACGTGAAGTTTAGCCAGATGGTATTTTCTTTAATGCAGGATGTTGCAACACAAGAAATGCATCTGGAAATAGCCACAATTAGGAAAATTATGTTCAAAAGGAGGGAAAACAGATCAGAGCAAACTTTTTAATCACTGTGAGGTCAATTCCACTGGCTGGGCTTTGGGTAGAACAAGAAGAGCGTTGTTCAGTTTGAGGCACAAACTGAAAATATTTGTCAGGTTTAAAACTATATCCTAACAGATCCTTCAGACATTAATATTAAAAGATACTCATACAGCTAAGTATTATTAAATTTATCTTGTAATTTTTTTTATAAAATGACCTCATCTGTTTGTATTGAAGGAGCTTTTGAAAGTGCTGTCTGTGTCACCCACTGAAGAATTGTTCATCTTTTCTCTGTTGCATTGCTTTAAACCACTAATAAAACTTCCCTGTAGAAACAACAGCTCTTTCATCCACTCCATTTTCCTAAATCGGTCATTTCACAAAATCATCTCTAGTTAACTCTCAGCATTAAAGGTTCTGAATCAATCCTCTAAATTAGAAAGATTGGCTAAAATCAAAAATCTTTCTAAAAAGATGAACCCTGAATTTGGCATGTCTAGATAATTTAGTATGACTTTGGCTTTTCAAACCAACCTCCAAAACCAGGAAATGCCCATTACCAAAATAAAAGATGAGATTTCCATCCAGTCTCTTGACTCTGAAAAGGAGAGGGTTAAGAGAAGCCTCCCATAGTACCACTGTAGGAGGAAAGCGAAATCTGCAATCAAGCTGTTTATAAAAACAGAGCAGCATTCTAATAGAAAATCTGCACCAGGCTCAAAGATTTAATATTTTATTTTGCTCACACCCACATAAATACAAAACCCATCCTGGCATGCAAACGAGCCCACATCTCTGCTCCTTCTGTGTTAAAGCTCCTTCAGTCTGTAAAGCAAAAACAAACTCTGCATGTCATGGGCTTATCCTGCACCATGGGGTAATTTGGATTCAGGTGACCTGGATAGAGGTTTTATCTCAAGTTTCCAAGTCAAACCTATTTCTATTTATGATCCACACTTCAATTCTTTTATGACTCTGGTTGCTGTGACAGTGGCACAGCACAGAATAAACACACAACCTGTTTGCATAAGCTGAGCAATTCATCTGAGAAGCTCAAGCAGCCAAGAACATTTCTCTGGTAAACATAATATCAGCTGCAGTGTCACACACAGGCAGGGGAGGAACAATAAGGAAGTAGCTGTGAAATAGGTGCAACTGGAACAAGAAGGAAAACATCCCCACTTAAAAATGAAAGCTATTTCCAGGGGTTTGTATCACCCTGTGACAAAAGAGAGAGGAATCTTTTCCTGTACAGACAGAGGGTACACATGGGATGCTGCTTGAGTTCTCAAAAAAAGTGACCAGGTTGAGAAGCTTTTTGAGAAGCCCAGTGGCTCTGATTCTGTTGGTGCAGCAAAGAAGCAGTGGGACCGAGAGTTACAATAACCCACACTGAAATTCAAGCTTAGAACAGGAAGTGTTCCTCAATCTTTCTCTTTCCTGGCATAGACCCTCAAATCTGCCCCTTCCCAGTACTTGCAGGACTTTGTGCTCACACATTTCTTGACAGGATGTAGGTACTGACATTTCCCTTCTACAGTTATGGTAGCAGTAAATGTATGCAGAGAAGCTATTTCAGGAATAAAGGCAGATGTCAAATTTAGGAGGCTTCCAAAATTAGGCCCAGGGAGGATTCAAAAGGAAAATGCAGTTAGGAACAATGTACACATTCCTCTTGTGATGATCCCTTTTTTGTGTAGCAGGACTCAGGCATGTTTTGGAAGTACAGTCAGGCCTGCAATGCAGCCGAGAAGGCTGAGAAGTGGATGCCCTGGAATTCTGCTGGGAACACCTTGGTACTGTCAGATTATTTACAAAGTATCCTGGGCTCAGTGGTGACCCAGCAAGCCAGCCCTGCTGGGAAAACACTTTGTAAATGCTTAAATCCCAAAGGACTCTGGCAGTGTAGAAACACACTTTTAGGGCAGCAACTGGAATATGAAGGAATCTGCTTTTGCTGTCTCCCCCTGGTTAATTCTGCTATTTCTCCAGCTGACACTCATTAAGTGAAACACAGTTTGTTTGGTTTTTTTAATTAAGAAATGGTGACTGTTACCATCTATTTCCTAAACTTCTGCAGGTGAGGGAGACCACAGTTGCACAGAGCTGGAGAAAAAAAACAGGAGCCACCTGGAGATTTTGAGGCAAACCTCCCTACTACTGGCTCACAAACTGAAGGTCAGTGGGAAACTTGTGTAAGGAGCAAAGGGAACTCCAGTTCTGCTGTCCCAAGTAAAGATGCTCCCTATCCCCAGATTCAGATGTGCTTAGGCCATAATTAGTTAGTATCAGCTGATCTGAGTCAGACTCATAAACCCCATGGGCTATAAAGGAGAGGTGCCAGCCCTATTTTCCTGTTTGGAGGCCACAGCATAGCTCTGGTGGGTGAGAAGGTGTCGCTGTGCTGCAGCCAAAGCAGTTTTTGTGCTGCCTGCCTGTGACAGCAGGGTGTAACAGGAGCTGGCTGTGCACTCCTGTCCTGCCCTTTGCCCCCCAGCTCTCAGGTGTTGTGTCACCTGGTTAAAGGTATCATTTATAATGTGTCATTTCCTAACACAGCTCCAGCAGCTCCAACAGCAGCAGAAGCTTCTAGTGCTGAGGCAGAGAGCAAAGCAAGAGGTTCAGCAAAGCCAAAGGTTTTTGAGGGACCTGCTGCAGCACAGTTCAGAGGTAAGTTATGATTTCAGATCCTGTGTTAACACCTCTGGGCCCCAACTCTCACGAGAGGAGTTCTAAATACACAGAAAGTTTGTGAGCTATTGTACCGCCTTAGCCTCATATGCCCACACAGTTTTCTCCCTGGGAGCAGTATCCAGAACATTAATTAATCCAACTCTTCAGGAATTGTTGCCATAGGAAAAGCATTATCTACAACCAGAGGCTTTCCTAAGTAGATGAGGGGGGAAAAGCTTAAATGTTGTGCCTTTCAAATAGATCATTGGTGTGACAATTTCTGTGTGTGCAGGAGAGCAGGAATTCCAGAGGCAGTGATCCTGCTGTGACAAGACTGTCCCAAGCAGAGCAGACACAGAGAGGACAGTGGCTGGAAGGTGACCTTGCTGCTGGCAGGTACAAGAGGTTTGATACAGCGAGGCACTCCAAGGATTTGGCCTGTGGTTTGCCTACATGAATATTTTGGGGCACTCAGGTGAATGCAATATAGTCTTCTCACTCTGATTTATGCCCAAACTACAGTATTAACACCTTTGCAATGTTGTGGGAGATTCTGCATTTTTTTAAAAAGTAACCCCTCTGAAACGTGTGTGAAAAATAAAATTTTCTTTAGTTTGCTTTACCATCGTATCTTTACTGTGAATTAGAATATTGTATGTGCACTTTTTAATGATCATTTAAAGTGGCACAAAGACTCGAGAATTGCTTCTAGGGTGAAATTACCAGAAAGGCACCTTTCCACAGGTAAAACTTTCAGTATCACATAAAAATGAGCAGCATTCTGCTTTGAAAAATATTCAGCCTCCACAGAGGACTTAGCTGTGAAAGCTAGGAATTGAAATAATATCTCTGACTGCAATAAGAAAATATTTCCTTTTCCTTAGTTTTAGTAATCAAGAGATGGGTTCACTGAGACAATCTGCATTGAAGATAGAAAGAGATCACAGTCCAGTGGATCCCAAAATAGTGGGAGAAAGAAAACCTCGAGGAGGAGGAGGCTCTTATTGCTCAGTGCTTCAAGGAGGTGAACATGACATTAAAGGATTTGGTGGTATTGGGAAAACACCCCATTCACTGTGGCCTGGAACACAATTTTCTAACTAATTTTGAAAATTTTGACCAAAATACTTATGTTCATTGTGCATATTTAAACCATGGCCATCTTCCTTTGTAAGAAAGTCATGTTGGGTGCTGAGAGTTATTTACCCTATTGATGGCCCCTTTTTTAAATTTTACCTGTTTACCATGATTTCACTTATAACAGAGATATTAGTGCATACCTTGCTCCTGGAAGTGGACTGAGGGCAGTGCACCGGCACGGCTTACTGAGGATTTGTCAAAGGCATCTTGAATTCAGGAATGGATGTTAACTTGTACTGTGGGAGTTGGTTTTGGGGTCTCTTTCCTTCTGCTTTAGCCATTTTATTCATGGTGATGTTAATTCTTTAACGAGCAGATCACGAGCAGTCACTGCACAGCCATCACACCTGGAATCTGTTGTCACCTCGGGTCAATCTGCCCCACAGGGAGACCTGGGACAACTCTGGAGAGAGCAGTGACCAGGCCAGCTCTGACAGCCAGGTAACACCAGCTCTCAAAGCAGTCTGAAGCTGGTTTTTTTGTCTATTAAACTGTTCACCTGATGACGCCGACGCCCTGCTTTGTCCCCAGTGGATTCCCGTGGCCGTTCCACGCTTGGGAGGCTCCAGCACCTTCCATGGTTCCAGCCTGGCCGTGGTGGAGCAGTGCCTGAGGAGAGAGAAGCTGCGGGCTCGGCACCAGGCTGTGCTGCTGAAGCTCCGGAGGAAAGCTCTGAGGGAAAGGGCCAGGGCTGAGCTGGCCTGGCTGGCCCACCGGAGATGGTGAGGGGCACGGGCAGCAGGACGGTGGAGGCCTGCTAGGCCGGGACTGGTTTTCCTCCTTTCAGGGAAGACAACAAATATAAAATCTTCTTAGAAAGCTAGTAGCAAATAAAGCATGAGGAGAGGAAAAGAGCCAGCATGGTTTTAGTGTCTCCAGAGCTGTTGAGCTTCTACTGCGGCCTCCTCTGGGGTTGTGTGAGGCACCAGCTGGGCTGAGGAGCCCTCAGAGATGGATAGTGAAGGTGTCCCTCAGCACTGACCAGGCTGAGGAGCCCTCAGGGACAGTGAGGGTGTTCCTCAGCACTGACCGAGTTGCAGAGCCCTCAGGGATGGACGGTGAGGGTGTCTGTCAGTGCTGACCGGGCTGAGGAGCCCTCAGAGATGGACAGTGAAGGTGTTCCTCAGTACTAACTGGCTGAGGAGCCCTCAGGGACAGTGAGTGGCTTTTCTCAGTGCTGGCCAACCTGAGGAGCCCTCAGAGATGGACAGTGAGGGTGTCCCTCAGCACTGACCGGGCTGAGGCACTGGGAGGAACAGCATGAACCCCTTGGTGCACAGTGTCCCTTCCCAGTGTTGTGCCCAGGAGACTCTGACTGCCTCAGGAGAAGTCTGGGCACCACAGATGGTGAGATGTCTTCTGAGTGTATCAGAGCCTTCCACACCCACAGCTGCTTTGAGAAGAGCTTTGCTCCCATCCCTGGTGTAAATTCAAGGCATTCTGACTCTGATTCTTGTCCTTCTGATCCCCAGGGTTCTGGAAAGCCTGCAGGATAGCAGTGGAGTCTCTGCTGTGGCAGCAAAGCAGCACAAAATCCTGACGGAGCTGAAATGGGAGCAGGTAATGCTGCAGTGAGAGGAGCTGGGATTCATCTCATATCCACGATGCAGCACAGGGAGGTGTCAGGAGCTGCTGGAGCAAGTGGGGTTTGCATTTAAACAAAAAAAGAAAACACTTTGCATCCATTATTCTGCATGTTTCCTACATTCAGTGAGGTGGGGTTTGTGCTGAAGTCAGCAGTCTGTAAATCTTGGATAAAAGAAAACATCTTTTTTTCCTTCTGCTACTTCACTGTTATTGTGGATTTTTCTATTTATGCCATAACAAACAGGTCATATAATGTAGGTTTCTACTGATTTATGCTTGTTATGTTGGAATATATTAAATTAATCTGACAGCTAATTTTATAGTCTCAGTTATTCCACTATGCAGGGTTCATAATTACACTTGGTAGTCAGAAAATTTCTGTCCTGTCCTTATGTAGTGCAAGACTCCTTTACTTAAAGGAATTCCTAGTGCAACCCACAAGCACCCTGTAATGTTGAATGATCTGGAGACAATTCATTTTTAAAGGTCTCATCTCTTGGCACCCAGTCAAAATATCCCTTTACCTGTCATCACCTTGCACAGGTGAAACCCCTGGTAAAAAATAAAACTGCACATTTTTTAATAAAAAAGGAAAAACCTACATATTGAATTTCAGGGTGCTTTGGGACTAACAGTGCCCTGTGTTAAGAAACATCATAAATATTTTTAAGAAGATCTCTTCATTATCTTCACCCTCCTATGCTACTTTCTTTCTCTGTTTTGCATAGGCAGAAATCCAGCACCTGCAAAACATCCACAGGGCAGCCCATCAAGAAAGGAAACTTTTATTAAAGCAGCAGAGAGAAATCTTAATGATGCAGCATTCAGCAGCACAACTGCAGGAAAAGCTGCACAGTTTGGCTGGGAAGCAGGAGGTTATGAAATCACAGTCAGGGAATAAAGACAGTTGTGTCCAACTAAAGAACAGACAGAACAAGAAAGATGAGGGGTAAGTAAAACCTTTCTCAGTGATTGCTGAAGATAAGACCCAATCCAGTGGAGAAGATGGAGAAAGCTATGTCCTAAATAATTGTATGAGCTTTAGAAACTCTGAAGAGAAAGTTTTATGATGATAAATTTTGAAAAGTTCTGTGTTTGAGCACTTGATAAATCAAGATCAGTGCTTATCATTCTGTCCCAAATGGTGAATTCCTCAGGGCATTTTTAATGATGCCACACAACTGTTAATGATAGTTCATGTTTTCAGGTGGCTTTTAACTACAAACTCAAACCACTTTGCAACTATATATTAATTAGACTTCACAATACCCATATGGAATGAGTAGAAATGTATTGATTTAATTGGTGAAATTCACTCCTTTGTCATCCTCTGGCTCTGAGCCTCTGTATCACTTAACCTCCCAGAGCAGGTTGGTGTTTCACTGAGGATTTAATCACAGAAGGATTTTGTAACACATAGGGCTAAATTTTATGCTTAAATTGAAGCGTGGAAGTGTCATGTAAAATGCCTACAGTGAGATCTAATTCAGGAGTTTAGTCAGACTGAGAAATCAGCATCTTCCTGTTTATCAGGAGCTGCATTCCCTGCATCCCTGCCTGTTTCCCACTGGGCTGGAGGAGCTCAGCAGTGTGGATGAGAACCCAAATCCTTGTTTGCTTCAGGAACAGAACAGTTAAAACCAAGTATATATCTATATGAATTAAAACCCCCTTTCATTCAGAGTTACCCAGAGCTTTAACAGAGTGGTGAGTCAGGTTTGTGCATTTACTTAAGTCCCCACAGGGAAAGGCTTTCAAATAAATCCCTGCATGGAACTGATCTATAATTCATGGTATTATTGATTACAAGTCAGAGAAATCTTTAAAAGGTTTCTTGGCTGTGCTTTCACTTCTTATTACTGACAAGGCTGCTCATAGGAGAACAGTGAATACTGGTGTCAGTCTGGAGCAGCCAGGGGCTGGTGGAACTCAAATGCACCCAAATTCTGGCTGATTGTCCATAGATCTCTGTCCTGTGTAGGAGTGCACAGTGGTAATTATGCTATTTATCCACCAGCATGTTCATATTTTATACTGATCATGAAAGAAGCAGGGCTGTAAGGGGAAGGAAAGGATTGGGAAATACTTTTAAAACTGAAAGCAAGCTGAAATAATAAATTACCAACATGCAGAAAAAAGCTGCTGGTTTGGGGTTTTGCTAATGAATGTTAGATACTAAAAACAAGGGATACAGAAACTTGTAATTATTATAAATGAAGAAACTTTAAACTAAGAATTGGGGATATATTTTCTGAATTGGGTTATGTATTTTGAAGTCCTTAAATGTTAGTGGTGCTCAATATTACATAAGCCTCCTTTTTTCATGTTAAAATGTTAATAGGGATTAAAGTAAAAACAAGTCAGAAAATCAGCAAAACCAAAGCAAAAAAATCTACATGCATTTTTTTTTCTGGACAGAATAACTTACTCAACTGCCTATTTTAGAACTTGTACCTCTAATGGAAAAGCCTGTGAGTATGAATCATGTTGCCTTGTGCTTCTGCAGTAACAAGGAAGTTCAAAGTCACCATGACAATCAGTATTTGCTGTCCCAAATGTCCATAAAATTGTGATGCTATACTTAAAGTAGAAAATTTAATGAGAATTGTTGAACTCTTATGTGCTAAATTGACTGGAAATGGAGAAGGCAAACAGGTTCAGAGTTTGACTCTGGTTTTGCTTTTGAGGTGCTGATGATTTTTTCAGTCTCCTAATCTTGTGTATGGAGATTAGAAAACTGATTATACAGAAGACAGTATCAAGTGAGAGGGAAGAGAATGGAGCAATAAATAGACTATTCAGAGTGTTTCTGGTTTTACTCATTTGCTGGTTTAAAAACGTGTGTGTGAACATAGCCATGGCAAATCCATAGGAAATCAATAAAGGTGCAAATTAAATGCTTCTGGTTGTGCTTAACTAACTTGGAAACACAAAAACAACTCCCAGTCAATAATTCCTTGTCTAAGTGTTTACAGCTTTTCTACTGAGAACAAGGAAACACCTGAACAACACCAGACACAGGTGGAGTTATCCCCAGGTTTGAAGCAGTCCATAAATGCTCAGGATAATGTTTTCTTACCTCTGGAACCTACAAATTTGGCTGGAATGGAACCCATATCCACACTTATTACAAGAGAAGGCCAAAAGTGTGCATTTCTGGTAAGGATCACTTCTGGAATTACATCAGTGCCTAAAGAAAGGTTGTCCCAGATTATATTTGCCTAAAGATAGGACCATCACAAGACTCTTTTGGCAGATATGAACATGAAGGTAAAATCAGTCTTGTGTGTTGGTTATGTGTGTTTTTTTCCTGAAGACATTAACTCTGTCTCCTAAATATTTGCATTCTAGGAATCTGTGCTGGAGGAAAAGGCACTTCTCTCAAACCCAAACATTGATCCTAAAGATAATGAAAACATTAATCCCTGTAGCAGCAAGTACCCAGTGAAAGGCTTGGGAATGCTTTCTCCTTGGTGTAACTTATGCCTGCTTCAGGCAGAAAATACTCTTGAAGGAACAGGTCCGTCATATTTAATGCTATTATGTGCAATCTGTTTCAACCACTTCAATCAAACTTTAATCCAGACAGAAAGAGAGACAATCTTCTCATTTATTACCAAAGTGTCTTGCTCACTATAGCCAATGTATAAATCACTGCTGGGCAAGATGGTGGGAATCTCTCAGAGGTTTATTAAGAGATATGATTATACTGCTTCCCCAGAACAAAATCATAACTTACTCTGATTGTGTTATTAACAATTTACTCTCCTTTGAGGCAGTTTTTCAGTAATTTAAGGGTGTTCTTTTTAAAAGAACATAGATCACTTGAAGATAGACTTGGACAGGACATGCTGGAGTTATTTTTGTTTCCAGGTTTTATCCTCAGTTCATATTTCTTACTCTCAGTAGGACAGGTAAAAAATAAAACTGTCTGTTTATGTATGAGTCAGTTATATAATTTACATAATTCTGGGTATGCATAACCTCTGTATTATAAATATTTACATATTGTAGCAATATTTCCTATTTCTGTCATTTTACTAATGAACCATCTTTCTGCATTTCATAAAATAATAGAATATCCTGATTTGGATATTCTATGGCCTCACAAGAATCATGAAGTCCAACTCTTAATTTACTCCTAGATATCATAGTGAGGAACACTATAGATCTGTGTATCCTAAGTGATCTATCAGCAACCTCTTCTATAAAATATTTTTTTTAAAAATGCTGATTAAAAAAAAATTCTTTTAAATGTTCCAGTTAAAGAAGTGGAAGTGCCTGTCCCTTCTGAGATCCATCAGATGGAGGACAATCAATGTTTGAACAAGTTGGACCACTTTTCTCATGAAGCTGCTGCTGAAGAACTAAATTTACAAGCATTTTCTGAGGGATTGATTTCCACCCAACCACCGTCCAAGTCAAACAACTTCTTTTTGAAATGTGAAAGTGCCAAATCAGGCTCTTCACCCTCAGAATTTCAGAAAGTGTCTGCAGTTCTGATTGACATCTCAGAAAGTTCCATTTCAGACCCAGAATTAGAGCTGAACTGTGGAGAGGACACAGATGTCAGTATCCCAGAAGAGTTTGTCTGTGACAGCGGTGATGTGTTTCTTAATCTTTCCAAAGAGATGCCAATAGCAATAAGCAATGGAAAGGAAACATCACCAAGTGACAAACACAATGAACGTGAGCTGCCTAAGGATGACAGAGCTGAGACTTCATCCCACTCCCAGAAACACCCTGGACATGCATTGGATCATGGCTGCACTGATCACTTGCTTTCTTTCATCACAGCAGACAAAGCAAATGCCTCCAGAACTGAGACAGCACATTCCTCCCAGTCTGAAAACCCCTCTGAGGGAATGGATGAACCACACCTGGGTGCCTCACAGAGCTGCAGCAGAAACAAACAGGGCAATGATGCAGCTGCCAGCCCCTCGTGCACTGATGCAACCTCTGTTAGCAATAAGGGTCTCCCTCCAACTGATGAGGACACCTTGTCGGAAATACTGTGTCCTGTGGATGAAGTATTGTCCTCTGGAAGTGCTGACTTGCCATCCTCGAACAAAAAGGATTTGTCATTTCCCAGTGAAGATCTTCCTCCTCCCCCTTTAGGTGCAGATGCAATGAAAAATGATGACCCTGCCTCCAGCACGGATGATTTCCCATCTCCACCAGAACAAATGACAGGCTTGGAGCCTAGTCAGGGTATGGATGAAGATATATCACTGAAAATGGATGCATTACCCCCATTACCTGATAACATTGTGCCTGAAGAATTTCCCCTGCTCAGTACAGAGACAAGTGGTGCTTTTTCAACCCAGGATGGTCATCTCTCAGAACAATCCACACTTACAGCCATTTCCAGCTCTAAGGAAGGTTTATCAGAACACCAACAAGGAGAACAGGAGATGCCTTTGCAGCATTTGGAGTTTCTGCCCATTTTAAATACCACTTCTTCTTGTGGAAGGAAAAGTCCTGAATTGCCATTGAAACAATGCAAAACATATGTAAAGCTGACCAGCACTCAGGAGGACACTGATGACCCATTATCATCATTTGAAATTGGGGACAGAGTGGTGGTGAAGCAGACCCAGCCTGGAACTCTGATGTTCAAAGGCCTGACTCATTTTGGCAGTGGCCACTGGGCTGGTGTTGCACTGGACAAAGCTGAAGGTGACAACAGTGGAACTTATGAAGGGGTGAAGTATTTTGAGTGTGCTCAGCACTGTGGGGTCTTTGTCAGAGCTGATGAGATTTCACATCTGTCAGAAGCTGACAAAAATAGTTCCAGTTCCATGGGGGATGAAGACTCTGACTCCTATGATGATGACTCCCTCAATGAAGACTGCAAATATTCTGAAGTTGATGAGCAGAGAGTGGGGTTTTCAGAGGAGAAAGCAGAAGACACAAAAAGTGCAGGAGGTTCAGAAGTGAAAGAAAACCAGTCTAGGTTACACACTGCCTTGCTGTCTGGAAAAGGGCAGAAGCTTCCCTATTCCAACCAGTGTAACTGTAATGAATTCCTCTGTCAAAATAACTTAATGTGCTTGGGATCAGAGAAAGAAAAAACAGATCTGGCACAAATAAAACAAAGGATATTTGCAGATGCACTTCCAAAGAAAAGCAAGACAGATGAGGTAAACACGAGCAAAAATATTTGTTGCTTGGTAGAGGATCAGAAAAGAATTAAACTTGCTGATGATATTGCAAGTGAACTCAGTAAAAAACTTCTGTTTGACATTTTAATTGCATTTTCTGAAACAGCTGAACACAAATATAAAAGTGCCTTTGAAAAAGACATGATGAATTATGGCAAAGGCCTAAGGCAAGAAGACAATCAGAAACCATTTCTCCTCAAAGAAAATTCAGTTGCTGCCTTATCTGAATCATCAGCAAAGGTTTCTGATGTTTTACTGGGTGATTTTGATACGCTTTGCATTCATGGTTGTCACACAGTAACAGACAGAATTATAACTAAATTTATAGACGATGCAGTTAAAGAATATAAGAAGATTAAAAGGAAACACAGATCAAATGCAGACAAGGTACTTCATTTATCTCCAGAGACTTCTCCAACCACTTTGCCTGTAAGTACAGTGAGAAAGCTTTATTTCTAAGTGTTGGGCCTGAAGCTGGGTCTATACAGGCAGGAATTTGTGTGGCCCAGTTTTTCATCATCCATAAAAATTATATCATGTCAACATTAGGAACCAGGTGGTTCATTTAATGTGACCCGTTCCACATTTAGCCAATGGATAGCATATATCCAAATAAAGCAAATGTGATTCTTTTATTGGAATTTGTCAGTTGTCAAGACGGATAATTTTCATGGAACTCCAGAACTGTAATTCTTTCTAATTCTGAATTCTGCCAAATACAGTTAAAATAGATTTTGGTTTTTTAAATGACACACTAGTGAGCCTTTCTTTTAGCCCATGAATAAGATGGTTTTAAGTGTAACCTTAATCAGTACCTAATTATCACAATACCTCTGAAAATATGGAATATGTCATCTGGCTTTTCTTTTTCTCTCTGTTAAAGTTCCTTAAAAAAATCCTTGATGCTGGCATTTTTGGAAGCTCTGAAGATTTTGATCAGCCAAATTCTGACCAAAATATGCTGGTGAGACAAACACAAAAGCAATACTTGTACAAATTGGATCAGTGGCACTCAGCTCCTTGGAAGAAAACTGTGGAAGTTCCTCTCATGATACCACATAACAGTTCTTATGTTAAAAATTTGTCAGCATATGCTGTGGAAGAATTATGGACCCCAGAGAACATAAATTCAGATTTCAGGAACATCAATGTGCCAAAGTACTTTGAATATAATGATCTCCCAGGGAATGATTTGGAAGCAGAAAGCAAGAGGATGTATAATCAGGTATTTTTAAAGCAGTAAGTGTTAATTAACTTTCCTGGTGTTCTGTAGGCTGTCTCATATTAGCTAATATTTCTATTATTCCAGCTGCTAACACTAAATGTAGATAAAGGGACACTGAAAGGTACTACAAGGAGTATTTTGCAATCTGCTGCAGAATAATTCCGGTTGTCCTTGCAGTGAATCCAGGCTTTTGCCAGAGTTCCACCATAAGATCTTGGACACCTGAGCAGTGTCTGGTTTGGGTCTGCTCAGGAAAGCCAAATTTCATGGAAAGCTGGGGATTGAAATCCATTTCTCCTGACTGCAATGTCCTACTGAGTTTTTTACAGGTTGTATTTGATTTGAGCCGTGAGTTGCTGTGTGCAGAATATCAAGTGACTGCAAAGCCAAATATGTTTCCATGGATGAAAAGAAGTGTGGGATCTCACTGTTCCAGACATCTCTGCAGAAGGATGGATGTCAGTGATGTCAAGGTATGTTCTGGAAATGCAAAGTACAAGAGTCAGTGAAAAGAGCAGATACTGCAGTGGCAAAAAATGTAATATTTGGGAGCATTATGGCAGTGTAGCTAAGGTGATGGGAGAAAAGAGAGTTATTCTGAAATGCCTGAATAAATGCAGACTGAGCTGATTGGTGAAAATATTCCATATGTTTGGAGTTCTGTAGAAGAATGTGAATGGGCCTTTGAATCCTCCTAATTATGACTATTTGGTGTGTAACCTCTAAAGTAATATTATGATTATAATATGTTGGTTGACCAGTATTGATCAGCTACCTCTAGATTAGACACCTAAGCTTTGGGATGTTTCTGGATTTAAAGCTGGATCTTCACACTGGCACCTCTCACTCATCCAGAACCTTCACAGTGCCAGAATTCCTATGAGGAGAATTCTTCTCTGCCTTCTTTATTTTGTAGATGTTTGTTCAGGGTGAAATTATTAAAGCAATGAACCTGGAAAAGAATGACTTAGAAATGAAAAGAAAATTCCTAAATATGACCAAGTATGGAAACTGTAAGAGAGACAGAGTGGACCTGATTCTGGTAAGCAGTCTTTCCAATGGGGATTTGTTTATTTCCTCTAGGTTTAAAATAGAAATTCTCATCCTTTTGTGAGAATCACATTTACTTAAATTAACTTCAGAACTTCAATTTACTGCCTTCCTTTTATTGAATTAATAATCCAGTATTTCCAGTTCATGTGAGTGGTTTAAATTAAATAAATTAATGATGCATATATAAAGTTGTTGGATTAGGTGCAGTGCCTCAGTACTTTTGTGAACCTCTTATTCTTGAAGTAAAAATTTCTTTCCTTCTTGTATTTTAGATTCAGGAGCTCCACAAAGAAGAATCTCAGTGGACTTCCTATGGCGATGATGAATTAACAGTGAAAATGAGGATGACTGAAGCCATATTTGATAGTTTAATCCTTGATACAATCAGAGTTCTTAATAAGATTTATCTGAGAAAAGCCTGTTTTAAAGGTGACTGTGCACCATCTTTTTTCTTTTAATACACTATAAAACTGGTTAAAAGGAGCCTGGAGATGGCTTCAGAGAAGTGGCACATGGAATGGCAAGACCTAGAGCCAGACATTCAGGTTAAATGTCCATAATTTCATGTAAATGAGACAAATACTGATGTGATGCACTTTAAATTGGAGGTTTTTCTATCAGCAACTTCAATTTCTGACAATTAGATATGTGCCTGTAATTGGGTTATTTATCATGCAATTCACAGGAGCGTGTTGAATTTTTACAACATCCAAATGTGGGGTGCTGAGAATGTACTTTCATAGACAAAACAGGGGAAATCAATACTCCTTTTGTATTGGCAAAACTGGAAAAAATCAAGATTTTAACAAGGAAATAGAAGCATTCCCTGAGGATGGTAATTGTTCACTATGGAAATTGCTGTGGTCCAACCTATTTTGCATTGAGGAGACCAAATTTTTGTTAGTTTTTTTTTAAATAAACACTGTGCAAATATTTCTTACTGGAATTCAGAAACTGTTTGTTATTGAATATTTGATTGTAAAGAGATCAGGTTTTTTTCCAATTCCATTCATTCAGGGTGTCTTTCAAATTAAATTAAAATCAGGATAAATAAACATAAATTGTATATAAACATAGATTGATTTTAAAATACAATACTTACAATCTTGTTGGGAGAAATAGAAACTCATTTCATTATTTGTATTTTTAAATAGAGCTGGCTTAGTTGGTTTTGTACTTGTTGTTTTCTGAATAAACAAAATAAGCCATGTGTATCATTGTATTTATTTTCTCTGAAATTGATTAGAATTGCAGATTATATTGTACCCACTGCTCTTCTCAGCAGTGAATGGGTGCACTTTTGTTTTGCTGGGCACATTAAACCCTCCCCTGCTTGTTGCCATATGAACAGAAATAAAAAGGCAACTTCTGCCCCCAGTGCATTAACTGTTGGTTTTATCCTATAAACTATTTTCATGTCTCTAGTGGTACATTTCCTTGTCTCTGACGTTTATCCTCATTGATTAGTTAATCTACATAAGTTACTTGTTTTCTTCTTGTCAGTTTATAGCAGAATTTAACTTTTTTTTTTCTCCTGGACATGCAGACTGTTGGATACAATGATAAATCCTATACATGGCAGCACTCTGGTTGGTTTTTCAGTTTGTTCTCACTCTGCATTTGCTGCAGCAGCAGCATCCTTGTGTTTGGAATGAAAACTATTAAAAATCTCACTTAGATATGAATAAATAGCTGAAGGACTTGTTTGATTTCAGCCTTATGTTACACCTGAGGCAGATACCCATCCGATTTGCAATGAGGGTTGTGAGTGAAGCCTGAACCCTGCAGGGAAGGACACAGCTATAAAGTACCTGCTGCTGATGAGAATAAAAAGTGTGTACACAGGACATGTCAGACATGTTTAATATCCCCCCACCATTCTGTGTTCAAAACCTGAGATTCTGGCACCCAGATATATTGACCTGTTCACTCAGCGGCAAGGCTTCAATATCAAGATTACTCTCCTTCAAGGTCTAATATTTTGTTTGCCTTGGGTTTGATCAATATTAACCTCCTGGGTCAATAAATCTTGATACTAGCCTCAAGAGGAGTCATTATCTTTCATAGAAAATGATTATTTCTCAGTTAAACCCTACATTTAATTCTCCTGTAATCCATCTCTTTCATCTTCATACATTTAACAATTCTTCTGAATAAAATGTGCCCTAAAATATCTTAGGCACTGCAGATTTTTAAAATCCTAATTAGCAGCTGCTTCAAGATTTTTCAATTCTTTGAAGCTGCTGGGCTCTGCTATTGTAACCATCTATTTTTTTGCTTGCTGTACCCAGGAAAAATAGAGACAGAAAACCCCAAAGCTGGGATGTGATATGAGAAACCATTTAGGCTGTAGCTGTGGATATGGATCAAAAGATGTGTCTGAACCATTTCAGATATTAATGGTCAAATGAAAGCAAGGATCAGAAAAAAGGCAAAAGTGGCAGAATTTTACTCTTGTACTGTTTGTGGGTTGTTGGCCACAAGTAATGATAGATTAGATTCTAACCCTGAATTCACCCTGATGGCCCTGAAGTAAGAATTTAAACCCTTTTGTTTCCTACTTGTTCTTCAAGGATTAAAAGCTGTGTTTGTGAGTAACAGAAGCAAGAATTATCTTTTCAGAGACCTCAGTCTTTCATTATCTGAGTTTTAAACTCCTCTGAAACCCTTCTCTGGGGACAGCGTTGGGTTTCTGCTTCTCATTAATGCAATGAAAATTCCTGACCCTGTATTTAGAAATGAAAGAAGACTTCCATACTGGGCTAGAGCTAAAAAACGTGCTAAAATCCATTACTAGTGCTCATCCAGCCTGAATTTACAGAAAGGACAGAGCTTCTATCAAACTGCCTACGCACAGCCTTTCATAAGAGCTTCAGTTTGAGGAGAGACAGCTCTTCCCTGCTGAGAGAGGTACTTTGGGATGAAAGAGCTCTCGACCCAAAAGCCACCCTGCTTTACATCTCCACTCAGCGAGAAGCTTCATGAAGTTAAAACTTCTCTTTCTATACCTGTTGTCACATCAATGTGGCCACCGAGTGATCTCACAGAAGCCCAGAATGGATAAGATTGGAAGGGACCACAGTGGGTCATGGAGTGCAACCTCCTTGGTCCAGCAGGGTCATCGCAGAGCATCATCCTCCCCAGCAGGGTCATCGCAGAGCACATGACACAGAATGATGTCCTCATGGTTCTGGGATCTCTTCAATGAGAGAAACTCCTCACCTGCTCTAGGCAACCTGTTCCCCTGCCCGGCCACTTGAGTGAGGAGTGTTATCCTAACACCTGGATATCACTTGGAGCTTGTGGGCTGCTCTGTTTCACGGATTGAATCAAACATCAGAGAACATTCTTTTCGAATAAAAATTTTATATATTCCGTCTTTTGCAACGCTCGGGGGACGCGAACAGCCCTCGCTCCCCTCAGAGGACAAGGGACGGTCCCTCAGAGACACGGGCCAGCCCTCGTTCCCCTCAGGGCACTGCTGCTCCCCTCAGGGACACGGGACGGTCCGCTCAGGGACACGGGCCAGCCCTCGTTCCCCTCAGGGCACTGCTGCTCCCCTCAGGGACACGGGACGGTCCGCTCAGGGACACGGGCCAGCCCTCGTTCCCCTCAGGGCACTGCTGCTCCCCTCAGGGACACGGGACGGTTCCCGCTCCCCTCAGAGGACACGGGACGGTCCCCCCAGGGGCACCAGACAGCCGTCGCTCCCCTCAGCGCACTGCCGCTCCTCTCAGGGACACGGGACAGCCCTCGTTCCCCTCAGGGACACCGCACAGCCCCCACTCCCTCAGGCCGGGCCGCCATGGCCGGCGCGTTGCTATGGCGCGCTCCCGCCCCGCCCCTCTCGCGCGTCCCAACATGGCGGCGGCGGGCGGGGGCCGGCGGGCGCTGCTCCCGCTCCCGGTGCCCTTCCCGTTCCCGGCGCTGCTCCCGCTGCTGCTGGCGGCTGTCGCCACGGCGCGGCTGTACCGGCCCGGGCACGACCCGCTGACCGTGCTGACGGCCGGCTCGGTGCGGCCGGCGCTGCTCAACTCCTCGGCCGCCTGGGTGGTGCAGTTCTACAGCTCGTCCTGCGGCCACTGCATCGCCTTCGCGCCCACCTGGCGAGCGCTGGCGGGGGACGTCAAAGGTGAGGCTCGGAGCGGAGCGGGTCACCGCAAACGGCCCCGCCGCTGGCCCGCGGCCCTTCGCGGCCTCCCGCCGTGCCCGCAGCCGGGGCAGGGCCGCGGCGGTGCTTGGCGGTGGCCGGGGGACGCTGGGCTGGGTGACGGCGGGGCCTCGGTCACCGTGACACCCCCCTGCGGGCCGTGCAGAGCCGGGGGTGCCTTGGCGTGTGGGCATCACTCTCATCCCCTGCTCCGGCTGTGCCTGATGTGAGCATCATCCTCATCCCTCTGTTCTGGTGTGTGAGCATCATCCTCACTGTTTTGGCGTGTGGGCATCACCCTCATCCCCTGCTCCGGTTGTGCCTGGTGTGAGCATCATCCTCATCCTCACTGCTTTGGTGGGTGAGCATCATCCTCACTGCTCTGGTGTGTGAGCATCATCATCCTCACTCACTGCTCTGGTTGTGTGAGCATCATCCTCATCCCTCTGCTTTGGTGTGTGAGCATCATCCTCATTGTTTTGGTGTGTGAGCATCATCATCATCCTCACTGCTCTGGTGTGAGAGCATCATCCTCACTGCTCTGGTGTGTGAGCATCATCCTCATCCTCATCCCTCTGCCCGGGGGTGCCACACAGCCAGAACAGCACATGGGACAGAGCAAGGGGTGCTTGGTGGAAGAACAACTCCAAATTAAAGGTTTTGAAGGAATCCAGGGGTAAAATATACCTTGCGTGCACACAGCAATCCAGCTCTGTGTTTTCATGTAAATGTCCCTATGTTTGTTTCGATTGAACTCTTGAAGGCATGATGTTTATCTGCTAAATGTTTTCTGAAGAGAACAGCCTTTTTCAGAGGATAAAGACTGTGCTACTGGATAGGCCATGCACATATTTGATTTATATCTTGCAAATTCGGAAGAGGGTAAAGAACCACCAGGAAATAATAAAAACTCAAGCAAAGGGAGAACCAGGTTTTTGGATTATCAATTAGTGTCTTAAAAAGAAATTTTGACTTCCACAGCTTATGCTGATGGATCTGCCTTGCTGTGTCTTAGCCTGCTCAGTTTTTTTGGCAGGTGCTGAAGTGTTTTATTCTATTTGTAGATGTAAGGAAACAAACAGCTCTCTCAGGTATTGATTAAAGTTCAGTACTTTTGCTGGGGAAGAAACCTGAGATCAAATTTGTAGGAAATGTTATGCTTAATATAGCAGCGTAAAAGGCTTCTAAACCACTCTTAATTTCACATTTCACCCAAGAGATGTTTCCAGGATGGAGACAGCAGTTCTAAAGCACTCATGGTTTCTCTTTGAGATGGAGTGAAGAGCTCTGGCTGTTCTGTGACACTCTGAATAGTGTTAACAACTCACATGAAATGTAGGTGCAGTATTAGGTGTACATTTAGATATATGGAAATGGAAACCCACCCAAAAATAGGTCCTGATGAACTCATCACATGCTGTGATTGGTGAGCAAAAACTCAAAACCAGAGAAACACAGAGCAGTCATAGTTTCAGAGCACTTCAAATGCCTCTTACTTGCATGAGGGCTTTGTTTATGAACCAGTAGCTTTTTTTCTGTTTAATTTGCATAAGTTTATGTAACATTTTATCTACTGCTTTGACCTGCTCGTGGCCAAAATAGTATTAGATTTTCTCCTTCTTTGAAGTAACAAGGAGGTGTTTGAGCACAGCAGTGGAGATCGTGAAGAGCCCAAACTGGCCAGAGCTTTGGTCAAAATAAGTCAGGGACGTGTTTACATAGGATTACAGCAGTGTGATGCCTTTGTAACTTGTAGAGATTTCTTCAAATACGTATTTCCTTTCTCACCTGCAGTCATGGCAACTGCAAATGCTGTTTTGCACTTGTGTTACTGCAACCAGCTAAAGGCCTCTCTCCTCTTTAATCCATTGAGTTTTTATGAAGACTTTGATTTAGAAAGTGGATTTTGAATATTTGTGGACATTGGCACAACCAGCAAGTGCTATTGGCTTCTGGTGTTATTTGTCAGCCAAATGTTTCCATTTTGGATTCTGAATTAATGGATTTTTAGGAGGAAACTGAGAACAGTCACACTTTTCATTGGTAGCTTCATCAAAGAAACCAAACCCAAAACATTTTGCCCATTTAATCTGTCTCAACATTTCTTTTTCAAAAATATTTACACATCGGCTAGGATATTAAAGCTATCCTTGAGGATGCAGGTTCATTTACTTTAGGGAACTCCTAGATCACTGGGGTTGTGTTTGCTGCTTTGGCCTCCAAACAAAATCCAGTTAAATTGGTGCAACAGCTTTGTCCAAAAAAGGCTTTTGCAAATGACTTAATTTTTATTTTGTTTCTCATTTGTTAAATCTTGGCAGTACTACCGTTGCAGACTTCATAGCAGAACATACTCCTCCTGAAAAATAGGATCAGTGCTTGCTTTTGTGTAATTTCTGTTTTGATTTCAATACTCCCTTTCCTCTCAGAACAGGCTTTAAGCTCAGTCAGTGCTGCTGCTTTCCTAATCACACATTTCATTTTGTTACAGCAGTGGCCAAAATAGCCATTAGACTTAATTGTCCTTTTTCTGTGTAAAAGATGATTAAGTCTATCTGTGGGCTGGAATTATGTGTAGAACAAACCTTTGGAAATCCCACATACAGCAGCATGCGAATTTTGCACAAAATCAATCCACTCCTCAGGATTTGGAGTAACTGTTCCAAATCTAGCAATGATTATTTCCTGCTAGAAATTATTCTTTGAACACATTTGGTGGGGAGCTGCAGACACCTTGTCATCATTCAGGAAACAGCCAAGTGTCAAAATGGGCAACTCTCAAGTAGCTGTGAAGGAGAGGTGCCTTGTTGATGAGCCTTTTACCTCCCTGAATGAAACTTCCTGCTGGAAAACACCCGGCTGGAGAGGATACTCCAGGTTTTTGAAACAGAAGTATATCCCTTGTAATTCACTGCTTGGATGCTCTGTGGCATTTCTCAAGAGGGACGTTTGACTCACCTGCAGGATTCCAGTTTGTCCAGCACAGTCCTGTCATTCGCTGGAACTTGTTTAGCACAAACAGAGATTGTGCTGGTTAATGCATCACTCATCTGCCTCTTCCCCATTGTTTGTGAGTCAGTATTTCAAACCCACTAATACTAATTTAAAATTAATCAGCATTTTAAAAAAAGGCAGCCCAGGCTACAGTGCCACTGCAACTCCACAGTGTAGGCTGTGCACTCCAGCAACTCTGGCATCCCTTAGGAGGGCAAAGCTCTGTTTCCAGGAGCAGGAATGCTAAGCAGCACATCCCAGCTGGTGCTCTTTAACCCGAGTGTTTAGCTGGGCTGGGACTGCTTTGTTGTGCTTGGTTATTTGCATTGTGTTCAGCGAGCTCCTATTCACAGCGTGGAGGAGGATCCAGACAGGTGGAAAAAGGAGGAAAGTTGAATGAGGGAGATACCCAGAAGCCAAACTTTTCTTTTGTATTTTGCATGTGATGTGATGCAATGGGCTGTTGTGTCCTTTGTGCTGCAGTGAATAGGTGTCCATCTGCTCCAGCGTGTTGGAGGGCTCTGCTGGTGCCCTCTCAGCTCTTGGCATGCTCAGCACAGACCTCTCCATCAGCTGCCCCAGCCTCCTCCAACACAAATAGAAGTCAAGCTAAATTTCAGAGGCAGCTAGGCCAGAACTGTCCATCAGCTCTTGAACTTGATGAAGCTTTCATGGTCTGTGCTGTAAAAGCAGTTTTTATTTCAGTGCTTTTTAAATTTCATTGGGAATCGTGGGGGACCTTCAAATTCTGCCCACAGCTGGTTTAACTTTGCTTTAAAAAGTAACTGAGGATTCTCTTGGAGTGGTTCTTCCTTAAAGGGATTACTGCAGGAAAGCCTGGCTTAAAAAGATAAATTCCCAGCTGAAAGAGAAGGAAAAAGCTGTAAGTTAGTTGAAAGCTTTTATTGAAGTTATATAAGCATATTTATGGAAATACTTGAACTCTTGTGGTTATTGCTGTAAAGAAAACTTATAGTGATGCTCAGACTCCACACTGTGGTTAAAACTCATGTGTTTTGGGATATAACTAATGCATTCTGAACAATACTGCGAGATAAATACAGCTTTCAGCAGACACTCCATGAGCTGGGGGTTGTGTGTAATTCTGAGGCCTCAGAAAATTTTAAGTTGGAGAAAAAGCAGCTTGTTAAAAAAGCTCTAGTACAAGGTGCATCAAATTTATGGGTTTGTAATTGACAACCACGTGGATGAGTAACTGTAGGATGAATTTTATTCAGTTATGTACATTCTGCATGCTCTATTTTATGAGCACAGCTGATGGGAAAAGCTGAGGAATTCAATCAGTACCTTGCAAGCTTTGGGGTGGCCCTGAGTTCATCTTCCTGGACTCAGCCCTGGAACTGCTGCACTGTGTGCTGGGATTCCTCTTGTTTAGATGCATTGAAAACACTGATGCAGCCAAGAAAAACAGGGTGGTTTTAGTTATTTTACAAATCAGTAGATTTAGATTATATTACATTGGGGGATAGAAATGAATGGCAAATGAGAATTGACCGAGGGCTGGAAGTTTCTGCCAGTGGAATCTCTCAGCCCTGTTGCTGGTTTCCATGGGAAGCAGGGTAATTCATCAGCTGGGATCCATGGTCACTTCTGCTGAAAATTGAAAGATATCTTTGTTTCCAGACTGGGAATCTGCAATTAGAGTTGGAGTGCTGGACTGTGGGGAAGAAGGGAACTACGAGACGTGCAAAGAATATGGGATTCACTATTACCCAACTTTTAGGGTAAGTGGCAGAATGTCCTGCCTTAGGCTAATGATGCATTTTTATAGTAATTGAAACCATAAAATTACGTGTAACTCATTGTTCTGTAGCTGGATTTTTACTTTGCTTTGCTGAGAAAACTGCAGAGTGGATAAAAGATTAATTTGAGGGTTTTTTTTCTGAATTCAAGATCTGATGCAGCTGTTTTGGGCAATAATTCAGTCCTCCGTTCTGAATCTGAAAAACTCTTATTGACAGAAGATACCATTCTAGAAAGTTTCATGTTATTACATGATATTACATTAAACACCTAGTTTTAATAGTCATTAGATAAATAACCTTTTTGTATAAATATTTTTCAAATTCAGACGTTACAGGATTACTAATAGTGGTTTTAGTTTTGGTGTGTGAAAGTTAAGGGAGCACATTAAAATTGCCTCATGAAAACAGCTGATTGCATCACCAATTAAAAATTTACCCTTGACTGATCCTTCACTATTTTTATGATTAATTTCATAATTTGCTAAAACTGCCTTTTAAAAGGGATGTATGTTAGCCAAAAGTATCTGCCACTGTTCATTTTTAAGTGTAAATGGAATCTTTACCTTCCCTGTCAGATTGTATAATCACATTATTAAGTATGAGCAGAATGTGGTGGATGGAGAAAATTGAATAAACTGTGATGACAGAAGGAACAGGAGACATTTCAATGTAGGTTTTTTGATCTTTTGCCCTGATAATAAGAACGATTTATTTTTTTTACTCCTCAAAGTTTCATGTGTAAATTGTAATATCCTCTATATTAGACACTGAATCTTTTCCATTTTGTTTTTTGTAGCAGAAAGCAGCCAAGCTCCCTTAGATCTCCTGTTTAACCACTGGAGGGAGTTGGGAAAATGTGAATAGTGCTCCAAGTATACCCACAGTTGGTAGCACTGATTTGGTGATCAGTTAATTTGTGTTTGGGTTAATGTTTGCAGCAAAGGATCAATAAACACTATTGAATTATGCATTAAGGTGTCTTTCCTCTTGCCCTCAGGTAGGTGAGAAGCAGGATTTTGGAACTCCTAGGCTAAGAGGGAAAGCTCTCCTCTGCCCAGATAAATAAAAAATGTTTTGTAGTTAGAGCTGTAAAAGTAAAAACTCTTGAAAGCCATTTTTGTTCCTCTGGTGGGTTTTGTCTGATACAGTGACTTCTCTTTTCTCCCACACAGTACTTCAAAGCATTTACAAAGCAGTTTACAACTGGAGAAAATTACCAAGGTAAGAACATCTTGCTGTAAGAAATTCCCAGAGCAGTTCTCCTGTCAGCCAGGATTGTGTCACACAGACAACATCCCTTTGCCTGTCAATTACTTTGGACAGGGATGGGATGGACACTAAATAGCTCTTTATTTCAAGCATATTTCAAGCACTCTGTGGAGTGTTAGGCAGAATTTTGGCTAGGCAAAACATTTCTTCAAGAACTTCAGGATCCCATTCCTAACTTTTTTTAATGTGGCTCTCAATTTTCACAAATGGCTTGTTAATTTCTTTTAATCCCTTTTTTTTCAGCACAGCCTTCCTCAGCACAAGATCCAATTTGCTCAATCCTGACTCTGGTGCCTTTTGATCCCTCAGCCACTTTCCAGGCATCCTGAGTTGCACTGGGAGAGCCCCTATTCAGCTGTGACTCACTGAAAATAGGCTTATCCCAGTGTTTGACAGGATCACAGCTTGAGGTGGTTTGTCTGGGACAAAAGTAATGTTGTCCCTTTCTATGGATGAACATTTAAAAGGCCAGAGGTCAGAGGAGAGACCACCTGCACCATTAACCCTTCCTGTGCAAGAGAACCTTAGTTATATCTTTTGGGCATCTGTGATATTTTCTGCTTTTTATTGTGGTTCTTTTAAAGCAAATAAAATATTCTCACACTTCAGTTATTTGCTTGTCTTGTAGCCTCACCATTTGATGGGAATGATACACCTTGGCAGATTTTAATTCGTGATTAAAAATCCTTAGTTCCTGTTCTTCAGCCACATAGCATTCTGGGTTTTAAGTCCAAATTAAAAGGAAAAACCTGACCCAGAAAAGCATGAGAAAACCCACATGCATCGAAAACCTTCATATGAGTAATTTTTTCCCAGTTTTCTGAAGAGCTGTGTTTTTTTGGAACCTGTTCCCAGCAGGAGCAGATCGAGAGCTGCAAACACTTCGTCAGATGATGATTGACTTCCTCCAGAACCATTCCCAGGAGGTGAGACCTCCTGCTTGCCCACCACTGGATCCAGTGCTGTAAGTTCCTTTTTCCCAAATGTAGCTGCTCTCTGTTTACTCAGTTAATTAAATAAACTGCAGAAGATCCTATTAGAGATGTTTTTCTTGCTATCAGTTCTGCTATGAGATTGTCAATGGAAATTCGATGAGTAACAGTGGATGTATTTTATTCTGTGCTAAATTGCTTTTCTTTTCTTCAAAGGTCCAGTGATATTACATCTCTTTTTGACAAGAGCAGCCACCACTATACAGCCATCGTGTTTGAAAACAACAACTCCTACATTGGACGAGAGGTAAGGTGTGACCTGTAAGGGACAGAGTGACTGGGAATGGATATTACCACAAACCAGCTGGATTTGAGCTTATTTAGCCAAGCAACAACTCTGATTACAGCACTGGAGCAGGTCACACGTCTGGGGGATTTTATAGGGCTGGGGTGTTCAGTCACACAGAGGAACTTGCTTACAAAAGAATGTGATGTCATGTGAACTTCTTCCATTCCTGTTTTAGTAGGTTAATTTATCAATTTCATTCTTAGCACAATTTTCTTTCAATATTTGAAAGATGACAACAAAAATATTGTCAGATTGCATTATTGTTTTGCTACTGCTAGAGAACCATTTTTAATACTCATTCTTCTGGACAACTGTTTATAATAATCTAAGCTCTCTTTAGAAAGTTCCCTTTCTTCACATATAAATTTTGGGAAATCAAGATGGTAGCATAAAATTATTTGCACAATTATTCAGAAACACAGAGGGAGTGGAAGTCTTTAGGTTTTGCTTCCCAATAAAATATTTGATTTGGCATCCTTTCCCCACCTAATGAGCCTGCTGTTAGCTCAGACAACTGTTCCTTTTCTCTTCCTGCCAACATCTAGGATAAGTGAAGGAAAAAAACTGCATAATTATCTAGGCATAATCTGTGTGGAAGCATCAGTGTCTGCAAAATATTTCTAATTAGATTTGATGCTGAGATGGCCCAGTGTCAGGAGTAGAGGAGATTGTGCTGCCAAAAGTGGGAACCACTTTAGGAAGCAGGCTGCTTCCAGATGTTTGTTCTCTGGAAGCAGCTGTGTTGATGCAAGTGGGCATTTCTGCAGAAATGTGAAGGTTGTAAAGTTCCTCAGCTTTTTATCACACTCGCTTTGTTTTTATTATCTACAGTTAGAGGGGAAGACAAGAGTCATTTGATTAACATGTAGTGGTGCTTTCAAGAATAAAAATATCTGCTGGCGTTATGTAGTATTTGAGCTTTATAGAATAGTGAAACAGAAAATAGCATTGTTTTCATATTTACAACACAAGACAAAATGGACAAACCTTCCCATAGTGCTGAAGAAAAAGAGGCCATGTGTCATCACTGATGGAAGGAAGGAGGAAAAGACCAGCATAGACCAAGAAAAATAAAATAAAATAAAAAGGAAGATAGGAATAAAAATTTGAAAAGAAGAGTAAATCTTCTTTAAGTGAAATTGTTGGTGTGCACAGAGCAGTCATAGCTGCACTTCCTGCAAACAGCTTAATGATGCCCTTAAAGGATGATGCACTTCACCTGTTTATGTGTCTTGTCCCACAAGATTGGATATTCCTTGAACAATGTATAATTCATGTCATCTTTTCATTACCCAGGTTATCTTAGACTTGGTCCAGTATGAAAACATCGTGGTGAGGAGAGCACTGAATTCTGATAAACCTTTCCTGGAGAAACTGGGGGTCACCTCAGTCCCCTCCTGCTACCTGGTACAGCCCAATGGCAGCCATGGATTAATTAACAAGTAAGTTAATTAATAAAAAAACCTGGCAGAGGGTTATGGGGAGGTTCACTTAACTTATAAAAATGTCAGGATTTGATGTCCTGATGCCTCCTTGCACTGACTGAAGTTGTGTGTTAACTATATTATCAATAAAAGACCTAATACTGCTTTTACTTACCACCGTTGGCCATTTATAGCTTTAATTTATTACTGTGATGTTTCTGAAAGGAGCAAACTTCAGAAAAAATAAAAAGTGGAAAAAACAAATGAAGCATCAAAGTTCTTAAAAAAACCCATTTCTTCTGTAATGTGAACTGACATTTGGATGCAGGTTATTTGTTCTTATTTTGCATGGAATTTCACACCAATCCAGCTGATTTGTTACTCATAAATTAAACATTATTTCCTTTCACCTTGTATCAAAACAGACCATGCTGCACTAGCACTGTATAACATAAACCAAAGTGAATATCTTATTTTATAGATACACTAATTTGCTTTGGACATTCACTCAGTCTGAGATTCAAAGCAATCTCCCTTTGTCCATTTGCAGTTTGAAGCCTCTACGGTCTTTCTTTTCTTCATATCTGAAGTCCTTGCCAGGTGTACGGAAAAAACTCCTTTTGCCACTCCAGCTGCCTGCTCCAGAAAACAAAGAGGAGAGCACGGAAATCAAGGTGTGGAAAGAGTTTGATAAGTAAGTGATGCCCTTGATTTTAATAAATTTGGTTCTTGAAATTTACTTACAGCTTTTTCTTGCCTCGTGGGAAGCTGTGCTGTAATTTATTATAAAATCCTAGTGCAGTCCCATATTTTACTTCATTTCACTCAGTTCAGTTCAGTTGTGAGCAGCTTTTCAAGCAACTCAGGTGAAATTACAGAGGGCTGCAGTATTTTGGTTTTAGCAGCAAACATCTGCATTGCAATGGAAGGAATGTTTTTCTTCACCAGTGTTGTTATATACTCAATTGCCTTCAAAATCCTGAGGACTTCTCACCCATTACCTGAAAGCAGTGATCAGTGCCCCTGAAAAAATAAATAGTCAAATACCAAGCTGTAACATTTCTGTAGGAAATTCTCTGTGTGTGCAATAGTGAAGCAGAGCCCACTAAAAAGGGCTTTGTCAAATGCAAGTGTAATAGAAAATACTAAAGTCACTGTAAAAGGTGTTTATCACCCCAAATCCTCTAAGGTTTATCTTCACCCTCTTTCCCTCTTTGAGAGAAGGATGCAAAGCCTTTACAGAGAGATAATCCCTCAGGATCTTTAGATGGAAAAGATGTGGGCCTGAGTGCTTTAATATAATACTTATTTTCCTTTCATAGACACTGCTAGTGTCATCTTCTTTCAGTGACAATTATAAAATACTTTGTATGAAACATTCTGTTAGCAAAACAACTTAGTTAAATTGAGCTGCTTTCCAGCAAGGCTAAATCTTGTTGACATGAATCTCCAGTCCAAGTATCTTCTAAACAGGATCCTTTTGGAGAACCTCCTGCATTCATGTGGATGCCTCTTTATTTAAGAAACTTGAAGCAGAATTTTGCTGGTTTTTAAAATTGAAGTGAGTACTTTATTAATTAAGGAGATAAATTCAGAGTAAGTCTGTAGTTTAAATTAAGTTATAGATGTAGTATATATGATTTTAGATGATGTGTCTTGTAATATGTTCTTTCCTGCATGTTATTTAGGAGGTGGGACCAGCCAGCTTTTTGAATGATTGTTTTTTGATCCTGTTTTTTAGAAACAATAGTGCTGCTGAACTCTTACAAGAAATGTTAACTCTGTGAACTTCTGTTTGTTCAGTTCCATTGCTCTGTCTCACACTGCCTGAAGTTTGTTCTCTGAAAGCATTGAAAGCTGGGGTTGTGTTCCTGATGCATTTGTACTTTTTAAAGCATGTTTAGTTATGAAGATATTTGATTGTGAGAAGGAACTTTGAAAATGTTTGATTTGGTTTATGTGGTTTACTTGTCATAACTCTTGTCTTAAGAACTGATGTGGTTTAACTCAGAGGTAAAGGATTTGCAGTAATCCTTTTGGGAGAGGATTTCTAATTCAGTCCTTTCCAACACTGACATTTGCAGTCTTGTTTGCACCTCTGCCCTGTGCAGAATCCACTGCTGTTGAACAAAAGGCTGCCTTTGTTCAGAGCATGTCCTGTTTGTGTTTGTGGTCAGCCCAGCAGAGAAGCTGTCATTTCCTTACACCAGGGCTATAATTCCATTACAAGGTAAAGCTGGCTGGGAGGCAAAAACTTCAGCCAAATATAAAATAAACTTCCTTATATGTGGCTGTGGCTCAGTTGTCCAACCTCTGTGTGTGACACTCACAGTCCCTGCCATGCCATCCCTCCCAGGCAGGACACTGCAGTCCCTGTGGGGTGACCAGTGCTGCTGGGGCTTTAATGACACCTCCTCTCCTCCTCTCTATCAATTTTCCCTCTGTGAGTGGGGAGGAGAGGAGGAAGCTGCCAGTGCAGCCCAGGATTGATGTGTGTTGCAGGTCCAGGCTGTACATGGCTGACCTTGAGTCGGGATTGCATTTCCTGCTGCGGGTGGAGCTCGCCACGCACAAGGCACTCGAGGGAGCTGAGCTGAAGGCCTTCAAGGACTTTGTCACCATCTCTGCCAAGGTAGGCACTTCTGGGCTTTGATTATTTGTGAGGATAAAGTGATTCTGCCATAAAATTTATTGTGGGACATAAGTCTCTCAAAATGTCCTGTGCAGTGTTTAAGTGTGTGCGTCCTCACTGGCTTAGAAAAGAGTTTGGTGTGTATTTAAATGCTATTTTTGAGGTGTTGTTTGCTGTTCTGACATGCTTAAAGGGTTCAAATGCAATTTAATTTCATCATAGGGGGCTCAAAATTAAATAAAGCTTAAGTAGTCTGCGGCATATTGAACAAACACTGTAAATATAGTCCTTTTATCAGATTTTCAGGATAAGTAGCTATTGTAACTCAGTGGGATTAAAACAACCTTTGTTTTTCTTTCTTGAGTTTTGGATTTTATTAATGCATACTAGGCAAGTGGTGTGCTATTTAGAGATCTTAGTAGCTTCTGTCTAAATTCTGAATATAATTGAGGTACTGATTTTAATTAAATAGGTATTCAGAAATAACTGAGCTATTGAATATAATTAAGTATTTACAAATTAAAACTGTTTATGTGTTACTTGGATGAAGGGAAAATACATGTAAAAATGTGATATGACTTGAAAAAATTTAAAATAATTGTGCTTTATAATGCCATCTTCCTGAAATGACCAGTATCTCTTTATATTTACTCACTGTGTAGCTAACACTGTGTTTTATTTTTAAAAAGTGACTCAACAGCTCTTAAAGGGCATAATACAGCCTATATGAACCATCTCCAAATATCTGGGTTTATCCGAAAATCAGACAGACAGTTTCTTGCCCAGCCAGCTCCCCCCTGCAGCCATCAGAGGTCAGAAATCTCCAGCTGGCCTCATTTCTTTAAGAAAGTGTGGTGGTAATCTTTCCATCATATTATCCCTAAAACATCCTCTGTTCTCCCTGATGGCTCCTGGCCAGCTGATGGCATTTGCTTGCCTATTGCTGATCAATGGGGAATATGCTCTTTTAGGTGCTCATCTCCACCTGCCCTTTCACACCAGGGGTTGCTGTTCTTTATTTGCATTTTTTTTTATTAGCCATGGAACACTTTTCTTGCATCCCTCATTCATATTTTCAGGTGTTTCTGTCAGGAAATTTTTTGCGCTCTTCTCCTCTTTATAGTGATGGTCAATCCAAAGTCACAGAGGTCTCTGATTCCCTGCTTGGGGAATTTTCATGACTGAAATCCTGCTCCCCTGCAAGGCTCCTAAAGGATGGTAGTCATACTTAATTCTGTAGTAATTACAGCCCTCGTTAAAGCAAAATACCATTTCTGGTGTAAAATAATGGCCTTCCCACTGATTTACAGTGCCTCACACTCATCTGCCAGGCTGTGGCTCCTGTAAATTCCAAGTTAAGGAAGTCCCTTAGATCATTTTGGAAATCCCTGTTACCCATATGAAACGGAAAATCCTGTTCTGGATAACCAGGTCCTAAATTTGCAGAAATCTGACTAAAAAGAACTATAAGTTGTTCTGTAGCATTCCTGGCTACTTAATTTTTAACATTTTGCATGTAAAACCTGCTGAATTTTGTAAGCAAAAGCTAGTGTGAGATGGCTTTTTACTGAAAGCAGAACAAGTAATTAATTTGCGCATCAGAAAATGAAAGATTTTAAAGGCAGGAAAAACATTTAGATAAATCCAAAAGTGTCTCACTGCTAATGTGCTGATAATATTTTCTTCCTTGTTTTTTTTTTTTTTTTTTAATTTTTCTCAGCTTTTTCCTGGCCGTCAGCCCGTGGTAAAGTTGTTAGAGACCTTGCAGGAGTGGCTGGTGAGCCTTCCATTAGACAAAATCCCTTATGATGCTATCCTGGATCTGGTCAACAACAAAATGCGGGTAAGCTGTTCCCAGTTCCAGCCTAAAACATGGAATTAGGAAAGGATAAGATTCTATATCAATCTGAGACATCACTTACTGATGCTGCCTCGCTCATAATGGAGTTGTAAGAAGGTTAAAATGAAAATAAAGCGAAATCATTAGCAGGAAGAAAAACCACATGCATGCAAAATTGAAATGAGAGAATTGAAACACACAATCCTGGCTGGGTTTTATAATGAGCAAGCAATATTTGTTCTTCAGTGTCAGCTTCCAGGAATGCAAGATTCCCAGAGGATATTTCTGGGTTGCCTTTGCTCTGCCTGCTATCAGCAGGATTCTCTTGAAGGTCAGAGTTTAAGTGATGGGAAATTTCCCCACTGAAATAAGCATTATTCCTGAAGAGTTTCCCCAGATACTCTTCCATTTCCTTGCTGGAATCCCATCCCACTTTGGGAAAGCCCTGTGATGGGGCTGATTTTGCGCAGAGCTCAGCAAGAGTCTTTCCTCCCTATTTCTATTCGAAATTTTGAAACCTCCTGTGTGTTTTAGGGAGCAGAGAGAGAAACTGAAATCTTGCTCTGGATTTTAGGTGCAATGACTAAGGAGTGGGTTTGTTCTAAGAAGAAATAATACTGAATTTTACAGCCTAAGGGTTTACCACTGTAAACCTTGTGGGGCAGTAGGGAATTTTGAAGATGCTCATGGAAACTGGATCTCTGTCAGAACATACAGGAATATTTTTGTGTGTTGTGTTCATGCTGTTCTTAAAGAAAACATTTACAGGTTAAGCTACATTGTGTGTTCTAATTCTAGTATGTTTGATGTCAATGACTGAAGATTTTGTGCCATTTAATCAATCTAATACATGTCCAAGAGGGATGAGTTTTATGATGATGCTTCAGAGTATCTGAGACTTAAGGATTGTTAAAAGTTTGTTTGCCTTAAGCATGAATTCATCAGCAACAAGTGCAGAGAGTCATTTATTGTTCTTTACTCTTGGATCACCTCAATTCCCTGTAGAATCAACTGTGCTGCCACATTCAGTGGTTCATTTAGGCCCCAGAGTAGCATACACCTCAAATACATCTCTTTTTTTCAGATTTCTGGGATATTTCTCCCCAGGAAGGTGCAGTGGGTTGGCTGCCAGGGCAGCAGACCAGAGCTGAGGGGCTACAGCTGCTCCCTCTGGAAGTTGTTCCACACTCTCACTGTTCAGGCTGCCCTGAGACCAAAAGCTTTGATAAACACAGGTGAGCAGCAAATATTTTTTATTGGTGTGGAAAATCCTCAAGGAATCCATCTGTGGAGGAGAGTGGCTGCAGGGCTGCACCAGCAGGGGTCAGAGCTTGGCTGCAGCAGGAAGGCTTGGAAATGTGCTAAATAAAGTCTGTGGCCCTAAAGCTGGGAGTAATAAAGCAGGAAACAAAAAAAAAGGAGAATTTCAAACAAAGAAATTTTGAGCTCCCTGAAAAGGGGTGAAAATGATTCAGGTTACCTGGGGTTGCACTGGGAATTAAATTTGAGGAAAATGAGGTTTAACCTTACAGTTTAGTAGCCATAAAAGATGTAGAGCCATTAGCTGATCCTTCTGTAATGTTATTTCTTAAATACTGACTGTTATGACTGTTTGGGTTTTTTTTTTTCCAGCTGAATGTACCTGTCATTAATCCCTGCAGTGATTTACTACTTTGCCAGCACTCAGTAAAATTGCTTATTTTTAGACTTGCAGCATCTTGTGAAGCTGAATGTTAATATTCTGGTGATGATTCCTGTTTAAGGAACATGCTGGATATATAATGTTTTTTCCTCACCCAATGATAATAGAATTACTAATGCTAGAATTTTGGCCTTCGTATGTTTTTATTCTTGCCAGGACAGTGCTTTGTTTCATTACAGTTCTATTTAGTTTTTATTTTTAAAGCCTTTTCAATGTCTTTTCCAAGGAATATGAGAATTCTATGTGGACTCTTACTACATCATAAAAGTCAGAAATTTGCAATTTGCCAATTGTTGATTGTATGTTCAAAAAGTATTTTATTATTTCACAGTACAGATACATACATTTGTCCAGCATTATTTGCATCTAGGGTGAAAATCCTTCAAATCTGAATAATTCTCCTGCAGAACAGTTATTTTTCGATAGCAAATCATCCTGTTATTGAATTTGTTTCTCTCTTTGTTTTGTTTGTTATTCATGGGGCAGTAGGTTGAATTTCTTCAATTTAATGCATTCACTGCCTGGTGAGTTTGAGGGGTTTGTATTGGATGATTTTGATGAGTTAAATTTCCCCTTTTAATCCCAAAGTGTTCTGATTAAATCTAAAAAAAATCCTTTATATTTAACTATGCAAAATTACACCTTAAATTATGTGTTTCAGGCATGAGCCTGAAGTTAAAAATACATTGCAGAACCTGGGAACTCTTTGGCACAGTTAACCCTGGCTGTAAATCGGGCCAGATATGTGATGATCACTTCTTATGGGGAAAGAATTGGGTCAGTCTGAGACTGTGGGATTATGTCTTGGGAGGTTTTCCTCTCCTTATTGCTTGTTTAAATCCCATCTACTAAAAAGCATGATGTACTCCCTAATCCTTCCCACCACAGGTAGGGTTTTATGGTTCTTGTCCACTTTAAAGATTAGGGTTACCCTGAATTGCAGTAGTTTGGGAGGAAAGAGAAAAGGAGGATTACACGATGATACATGGCAGATGTTAATAGAAGATTCATCTCGGGGCTGATAAAAGAAAAACAAACAAAATGAGCCATTTTGCAATTGTTTTCTTTCTGAAGCAGATGTGTTTCTCTTGATGGTCCCTCTGCTCGAGGGCCTGGCACTCTGGGTGAACTTGCTGTGGCTTTCTTGATAAAATGATGTTATTGGTCTATATTTGATACATTTTAATGCTGAATGGGGAATTTTGAGCTTGCAGGAGGAGGGAACCAAAGGAACTCAGAACAGAGCTGCTCACACCCCAGGATGTGTAAAATCATTGGAGAAATCATTTCCTGAGCACACTTATTATAAGAAATGTATTTTCAGGTAACAGGATCTGTTGGTGTGAATAAGACAGACTTGTGGATTTTATAATAAATTATCTGGCTTCTTTTTTAACCCATTGCTGAATTTGGCAGATCTCCCCCAAAATGTATTTTCAGGGGTGTAACATTGCACAGAAGAACAGATGTAGTTAAATTTGTAATGAAATTTGTGTATGGATCTCAGTTTCTCCCAAAGAGATAATTTGCTTGCAGATATTTTTTGTCGTGTTTGTTGTTGGGTTTTTTCCTAAAGACATATTTCAGTACAAATGGTAAAACTGTTCTGCTTGAAATTTGTTTCAACTTCCAAAATAATTTTTCTGCCTTTCTTTTAATGCAGTAATTTAATCTGCTTTAATCTCGTAGCCTTTATTTATACATGTCTATTCAGTCACAGATATTGAATGGCTGAGGAGAAATCATTTGCTTTTTAGGATTTCTTTTGGGCTTTAAAGACTTCTTTTTGCTGCTGTGTCTAAGAATATCCTGTTGTTTTTTCTCAATAAAGGTGTTGATGTCTTAATGTATTTCCCATGTCTATAACAGATGAGTGCTCTGATAGTTTCAGCAGGTTTTGTGGAGGATGATTTTTTTTTCCCCCAAAAAAAACAAAGCAATAGTAAATTACTCGTGGTGTTCAGCAGCAGGAGTCTGTAATTTGATCAATCTGCACCATAAAATGTGTTTAATTTGACAAGTGTGTGTTCGTGGTAGCACACAGTACATTTTAAAATACATTTTGACATAATTTACTGGGTCAATTAAGCATGAATCAGAAATTCCCTGAGACAGAGATGAAACCATTAGGATTTTAACAAATTATGTCAGGTTTTGGAGCCACTTACAGATGTAAGGAGCTACCTGCAGACACAATAAAGGCCACAAAATTCTCAGCCTGTGAAGACCTTATCTTCCTGCTGAATTTATTATTCTTTTGCATTATCTTTAGTGTAGGAGTGTGAATGTTATAGAAAGAATAACTTTTTTTAACACAGTGTTTGTGTTTAGTTTAGGAGGAACTCCTGATTTGCTCCTGAAAGTGCAAATGTTGCTCAGCAGCTGCTCTGTGCATTCAGAGGCTGCCAAAAAAGCTGTGGAATTAATAACTGTAATGAGATTGTGGTGCTCTCTAATTCCTCAGAATTGTGGAGGAGCAAACAGCCATCACAGGCACTGTGCTGTACTCACAGAGGGCTTTGACTCTTGATTTTTGGGTGGCAAAGTCATCATAACTTTAGTGCCTGGGCGTGAACATAGTGGTGAATGTATAACATAAATATTCATTTATTTGTTGGGCAAGAGCTTGGGGAAAGTCTCTACTTCCATAGGAGTTGTGATATACACACTGTGTGAACTTGGCATACTGTAACAATTTCACAATGTACTCTTGATAAAAATGTCTGGTTTTCATTTAACTAAGTTTGATTTCCCCCTCAAATGTTAAGATACTCTTTGAAAGGAGAGATTCCACTGTAGAGAACTCTTGACTTTTATTTTATTGTGTTGTTCAGGGTAACTTTGAGCACAATTTTAAACACTAAGTGTCTTGTATGTATTGCTATAAACAGCCACTTTAAATTAAAAAAGTTAATTAATTCAGATCTCTAAAGTCAGGTGTCAGTTGTGTGGAACAAGAATGGAGCAACTTTTCCTTCCTTTTCCCATTCACTCTCCTGCTGTCAGAGCTCTGTTTGCCCAGACAGTGCCAAACATCTGTCACTTGCCTTGCAGGTCTTGAGGACAACCCCCAAATTGTGCTCCAGGTGATGAGGAGATACATCAACCACTTCTTTGGGTGCAAGGCTTGTGCTCAGCATTTTGAGGAAATGGCCAAGGAGTCCATGGATTCTGTGAAAAGCTTGGACAAGGCAGTTCTGTGGCTGTGGGAGAAACACAACGTGGTGAACAGCAGGCTGGCAGGTAAGGGAGACAAACACCTGAGACAGAGCTGGGCTGTTCTGGTGCAGAGTAAAAAACATTCTCAGAGCTGGTTTCTTCTGAGGTTTCACCTGTTGCTTGGTGAGAAGCTCTTTCTGGAGCACAAATCAAAGCCTACTCCAAAAGGAGCAATTTAGCTGCTTAGCTGTGGATAAAATATAATTACATTTCTTTCTGTTTAAAGAGAAGTTAAAACCTGCCTTTGTTTTGTTCTGGGTGGTGCTGCATGGAAAATGATGCCAATTGAACAAGAGGCTTTCTCAGGACAAAAGAGCCTCAACTCTTGGCAGATCAGAAGCTGAATAAAATAAAATAAAATTGCTGTGTAAAGGAAATCTGTGCCCCCTCCAGATCCCTGTGTTTTCAGTTCAACTGAAAGTGCTGTTAAAATACTGGTTGTGTTTAATCCATTCTGTTATGGGGGTATCAAGTAACTAAAGCACTAAAGAAAATTGGTTTCTCTTTGCACTAAATCCCTGTCTGCTGTTATGGATCTGGGTAATGTAGCATTAGTTACAATTTAAATATGCTACATTGTGTTCATATTATGCTCATGCTGAATTCCCAAGATCCATGAAGTATTAAATACTGTTGTGAGTACAAACGGTTTCTCTCCTTTCTCTGAGGAGGGAAAAAAAAAGGAAATAATAAGAGATGAAATAAAAACATCCTCTAATTTTGGTTCCTCTTGCTGGGCTGAGCACAGGAACAGGCAACTCCTGTGGACTTGGAGTTGCTAAGTGGTGGAGCAATGCACTTATTTAGAACATTAAGGTATTGGAAAACTCACATGGATATTGATTTAGGTGATGCAGCAGCCAGCTAAAATACCCTTTTAGTAAGAAGTATAAACACACTGGAATAAATAATAATGTTGAATTATGCTTTTTAAGTTTGCTAAAATTTCTCTCTGGGACAGTGATATATTTTCACCCTTAAAAGCTGCATCTGTATTTGTGGTCCTACATGAGAAATGATGTTTGGTCAATGAAAATACCTTTTGGCAGCCTTGGAGAGTGGGTCAGGAGGTGGCTGGATATGGCTCTGCCCTGTTGAATTATTCCCTGGTGCTGTAGAAGGAGCAGGATTTACAGCATTTCCCTCTTTGGCAGGAAAACCTGAAGTACAGGGAGGTTTCTGTTTGTAACCTTGCTGTAAGACATTTTACTTCTACATTTTCTATTGAAACAAATTGATTACTGAGTGATCTTTAGGGTAAAAAAGCAAATTTGCTCTCTTGCTCGTAAATATCAAGAAGACAAGTATTTTTAAGTGTCCTTTGAATCCTGGTTTTACACAAAATCATTGGGAAGTTTCCTGCCTTTAAAAAGAAAATAATAATAATATGAGACTCTATATTTCTGAAATACTTTAAATGTTAGTGACTGTTCAGTTAAATAAATTATATTTTTTACCAGGTGGAGATTCTTTTTCTAAAAATTATCTCCATTTAAATTTTAAAAAATTGGTTTTTAGAGCAAAGTGTGACACCAGCTGCAGTGTTCTGCTCAGAAACATGGCCAGAGTTGTGAGCATCTGAAATGTTAAAATTAAATCTGATCCAAGACAGTGTTACACGTTCAAAGAGTTGCTTTTTAGCTGAAAAATACATTTTAAACATGAGAATGATTTTAAAGTGCTGCAAACAGTTTGCTCAGGTAATAACGCAGAGCTGTGGAAAAGCGAGCTTGGGGTGGAATTGTTCCCAACACAGAAACATGAAAATATCTGAGTCTGTGGCCTTGGAGCTGCTGCTGCAAACCAGGCAGAAAACAGGGATTAAGGAGCACTGAGTGAAAAGAGCAGTTTGTTTTGCACCATAATTCAGTTTAACCCTGGAGGGCCCAGACAGTTGTGGGTTTCTGCCTTCTAAAAGCTGCAATTGCAGGAGTTGGGTTGGGATTCAAATGCTGCAGCTTTTACTGTGAGAAAAGGGAAATAATTCTGATTCAGTGTTTGTATTTTGAAATGTTTCGTGTCAGAATTGATGAGAAAACTTCCAAATTTGTGACTGTCTTGGTTTAATTCAAACATTATTGTGCTGTGGCTTTTTATGCCAACCTCCCTGGAAGTGGAAAATACTCCCTGTGAAGTGTCTGATGGTGCAGCTTTCCCAGTTCGTTAAAATTCTTTTTTAATTTATATTTTTCTCCTCCCAATTAGGTGATTTGACTGAAGATCCAAAATTTCCCAAAGTTCAGTGGCCAACCCCAGACATATGTCCTTCATGCCACGAGGAAATCAAAGGACTGCACAGCTGGAACGAAGACCAAGTCCTCCAGTTCCTCAAGTCCCACTACAGCAGTGAAAATATTCTCTACAAATACACCGAGAGCCAGACTGACTCCAGTGACAATGAGCAGGGAGACACGAGGGAGGTGAAAGACAAAAACCTGCCAAGGAACCCGGGGGAAAATGGAGAAAACAAGCTGCAGGATAAGGAAAGCCCAATAGATTCAGGCTCCAGGGTGTTAGAGAAGCCAATAGGCAATGCTGGAGCTGTCCACGGTAGTGGCAAAAGCGCAGCTGCAGCGGTGAACCTCCAAGGGACAAGGCAGGCTGTGTCCTTCCTAGGGATTGGATTTTCCAACCTAGACATGAGTCTGTGTGTCATCCTCTATGTAGCATCATCCTTGTTTTTAATGATCATGTACTTTTTTTTCCGGATGAGATCCAAGCGCTGGAAAGTGAAGTATTACCGTTCCTCGGTGTAGGAGTTCTCGTTGTACATGGCTGTTTGGTCCCAGACACAGCTTTAATATTTATGATCAGGGATTTTATATGCAGTATTCCTTGTTCCAGACCCCCTTCTTCCCCAGGCATTTCCCAGGTGTTCAGCTGAACAGGTGGAGTTGGCCTTGAGATCCCCAGGCTTTGCCACGTCAATGTCCTCGCAAGGGAGCGTTGCATTTGTCAGTTAAGGTTTTTCCATGACTTCCCACCAACATCCTTTACTCATTTCCAGAGTAAACATTGCATTATGCAATCCACTGTGCCTGCTGGAGAAGGAAATTGGATATTGTTTTGTGTACTTCAAGTCAGGTGTTATTTTTTTTAATTCATCCAGGGCTGATTTCACCTCCCCAAGTGCTGAACGGTTCCACTCAATGGTACCTTGGCTGCTTCATTTGGAGAAGCAGGAATTCTGACTTTTTTTCAGGAAAAAAGAGCTCTATTCTGATTAAATCAATTCTAAACCTCTGTGACTTTCTGAAATATTATTTATGCAGCATATTTAACATAGGAAGCCTTCAGTGTTCAAATCATTCATCCATTCTGTGGTGCATTCCAGCCAAGGATGTCTGTGTGTCCCCTAGGATGAGTTTTGGGGCACAGTTAGCAGCCTGATTCTGATTGCTAATGCTGTCAGCATTTTGTGGGTGATTAGGTGTGAGCAAGGACAGACTTGGCCCTGGTGCTTTACTTGCTCCTCTATTGGATGTATTAATGGAGCATTGGGCAACTCACCTCATTTATGAACCAGGAAAAAAGCTAAATAATTACAGTGTTATCCAGGTGGAAGCCAATCCTGATGAACTCCAGGAAAGAAAAACAGTGTTTGTAGTGAAGGACAGCAAGATTTGTGTTACCATGGCAGAACAGATTGGAAAATCTGCAAATACTGAGTTTCTTCCATTGAAGAAACTTTACAGGTCAGTCTGGGATCCTTGGGGCAGCAATGAGAGGAAACCAAGAAAACATGACAAAATCATCATGGGGAATAGGAGTTCCTGTGATCCTGGCTGGGGGATAATTCACGTCCTGGATAGTGAAGTTTATAATCCTATCCAATGTAATTGAGCATGTTCTAGTTATCCATTACCTAATCTTTAGTTAATCCTAATAGGTTTTGGCCTCAATGTTTTCCCGTGGCAGTGAGTTCTCCAGATTAATTCTTATATAAAAAGGCTTTTCCTTTCAATTCTGCATTTGCAACTTTTAATTTAATTGAATGTTTGCTGACTCCTCTGTTACAGGAGGAGGAGGGAGGAGTCCCTGGCCAATTCCCTGTATTTATACCATTAGTGTATCCTGATTTCCCTCATAAGCCCCAGCACTGAAAGTTTGAAGACCAGGAAAACCTAACCCAGCACAGCAGTGTTGGATCTGGAAAGTGGGGACAGTTAATTCCTGCTGTCAGTATTGTTGCACCTTCTCAAGTAGAAAATCAGTCATTACTGCTGCTGTTTAGATTTCTAACAAATATTTAGATGTGGTTTCATTACCTTTGACTCAATTCTGTTCATTCTCATCTGCACATGAAAGCAAGAGGCTTTGGAAGTTTGTAGGGATGATTTTGCCAATAAAAACCAGCAAAATGTGGGTTTGGAATAAGGTGTTGGGGTGGTTGCTACGCACTGTTGATATCCACATTTCCTACTGCAAGCACAACAAAATAGAACAATACTCCAACTTCAGATTTTTTTTTGTCTCTTCAGAGTGTTAACAGTATGAAATTAGAATGTTGCTTGTCAGTATTGATGCTCCAAGTCTTGCCAGTGAAGCAGCCAAGTCTTTCACTTCAGTGACCTTAGCTGGGAAGCTTTTCTTGACTTTGAGTTCACCTGTGTAAATCTTGGTTTGCTTGGTTTTATTTTCTGTCTTTCCTAAAGACAAATTATATCATTTTATGTCTCTGTAACGATACAGTCTGTGCTGGGGGATGGGTGATGCTGCCAGGAAAGTGTTCCTGGTTTAAAAATTGCCTCCAAGCCTCATCTCCTTGATCGTGGAGGGTTTATTTCTGTGATGTGTTGTCTGCAGAGGTTCCTGCAATGCCACTTCCCTGTGGGGGTCATGCTGGGCTGGGGGCAGTCAGATCCAAGAGGGATTTCTTGGCCCTTCATAATTCATGGAGCTTTCTTTGCTCTCAGGATGTTTGCAAACAGTAAATATTAAAATAAAAGGAGTAGAGTGTACCAGGAGAGAGAGACAAAAGCTGCAAGTGATGAAAAAACCTAATGAAGTTATTTGTAAGAACTCCTGATTTTCTGTTTTCAGCAGTGTTTCCATCCTGCTGGTTTCATCCTGCTGTTCCTGCACAGAACAGGATGGGAACGAAGCTCCCAGGTGTGTTGTTGCACGTGAGGTGTTGAAAATAGTGACAATACCATTTCAGTAATTTAAATGTTCTATTTATTTGAAGTCAATAACTTGACATTTCCAAGTCCGTTCTGGTTTGGTTGGGTTTTTACTGTCTCATTCCTCTCTTGGAAGGAAAAGTGACTGTTTTGTACTAAATTGTAAATTAATGTGCTTGTTTAAAATAAACTGCAACCGTTTGGGCAAAGTGGTGTGTTTGGGCTCTTTACCTTTTGTGTTTGTAAATTGGTTTTAGCTGAACTCTGTTGCCAGGACAGCTCATGAACATCCCTGATAAACCGTATCAGTCATCTTGTGGGGGTGTGTTTTTAAGCCCAGACTTCTCAGGGGTCTGAATGAGTGAAGAGAAAATAAACCAGGAAGAAACAAATGTTTAGGTGGGTTGTTTTTTATTAATGGTTGATTTTATCAGTGGTAGAACCCCAAGTGAGGAAGGCCGTGGGCAGCTCTGGTGAGGAGGGACAGGAGGGTGTGCAGGGAGAGAGCAGCACGAGGGGCTGTTGTGGGGTCCTGGATGTCACTGTGAGGGACCACGGGGCTGGCAGGTGCCACTGGTGGTCCTGAGGGGGACACAGCCCTGCCCTCCCTCCTGCCTGGTCACAGCTGCCAGGCCCTGCCCTGTGCACGGGGGAAGCACAACCACTGCACAGGGGTTTGCTTAGAGTGCTTCCTTAGAGGCTCAGACTGAAAATCCACTTAAAAACCGAGCTTAAAAGGGACCGTGTGGGTCATCAGCTTCCTCCAGAAGCTGTCCATGGCCCTGGGGAGGGCCATGGTGCTGGTTGTCCCCACTGTCACTGCAGCACGGGACTGGTCACACTCTGGCAGTACCTGGCATTTCTGGGTACTTTATTTGGGAACTCCAGATCTCAATCCCCAGAGTGTCTCCCTGCATTATTTTCCAGCCACACAGGGCTGAGCTGTCCCATAGACTCAACCCTGTCCCCGGCCAGACGAACCATCCCAGGGGACAGTCCTGAGCAGCCCTCGGCCCGCGGGACCCGGCGGAGGGGAGCAGGCGGGAGGGTGCTCTGGCACCCCGGCTGGGTACCACGATCTCGGGGGTTCGGTTTGGGCTCCCTGCCGCCCCACGAGCGGGCGAAAGTCGCCGTGCTGCCGTCGGCAGGAACATATGTGTGTTTGGAGGCTCCCGCCCCTAAGCTGCTTTTATTAATTTGTAATCCCCTGCGAGCAGGAGGTAAAGGGATTCGGGGGATTAACGGGCTCACAGTAACAACCACAATTATCAGCTCCGGCTGCCTGGGGCAGGCACTGCACACACGTACGGGGCTCTGCAGGGACAAACAGCGACAAACCGCAGCGACAGCTCCGCGGTGGCACAATCGCGGTGTGCCGGGGAACAGGACATGAGCGGGGGGTGCGGGCACAACCACACACCTGTGTGCACACACAGACACCTGTGTGCACAACCACACACCTGTGTGCACACACAGACACCTGTGTGCACAACCACACACCTGTGTGACACACAGACACCTGTGTGCACAACCACACACCTGTGTGCGCACACAGACACCTGTGTGCACAACCACACACCTGTGTGCACACACAGACACCGCACAGCCCCACCGCGCAGCCCCACGGCCGCCGCGCTCCCAAAAACCCCGCACAGCTCCGCCCGCAGCCCCGCTGTGCCCGCCGTGCTCACACGCGTGTTCCACACACACACCCACCCCGTCCGTGTCAGCCCCGTCTGCAATTAGTGCAATTAACCTCCCGCAGCCGCCGCGCGCCGCCGGCCGGGGCGTCAGACACTCGCTACCTCTCCTTAATTAATTAGCGGCGGGGGAAGAACTCCCCTGCTGCCCACGGGCGGCGTCGGGGGAGCTCCGCACCGCGGGGACAAACGAATTCCGGGCGCGGGGGCGGCCGGGGGACTGCCGGGCCCCGGGAGAGGCTCCCCACGACGGCAGCTCCCAGACCCCTTCGTGCGGCTCCCGGGGGCTTCGCGGGGGCTCCGGGGCGCCTTTGTCCCCGAGGGCGGTGGCTGCAGCCCGAGCCCACGCGTCAGGCGCGGCCACGCGTGGGACGGCGGGGACAGCGCTCCCCCCGCGGCTTTTGTGATGCTAAAGAGCCCGCGGTGAACCGGCGGCCCAGCTGCGGCCCGGTGCCGCCCCCGGCCCGCCCCCCGCGCCCCCCGCTCCGCCCAGCCCCGCGCCGCTCCCTGCGCGCCCCTCCGCGCCGCTCCGCCACTCCTCCGCAGCCACCCGCGCACTTCGGACGGCGCCCACGGAGGCCGCGATGCTGCTGGAGCGGGTCCGCGCCGGTTCGGAGAAGGCAGCGGAGCTCTGCCCCTTCCCGCGGAGCCCAGGTGAGAGGGAGGCGCGCAGATCTCCGCGTCCCCCCGCGGAGGCACCGGTGGCAGCTCTGGGAGCCGGAACGGCTGTCCGTGTCTGCTCCGCGCTCCCGTGGGCACCGTCGGGGCCGCGGTGGGGCTGGCTGTGGGGAAGGGCGGGCGGCCCGACGGCATCAGAGCTTCCATCCCGCTCCATCCCGCCCGTCCCACGCTCTCTCCCGCTCCCTCCCGCCTCCTCCCCGGTATCAGAGCTCCCCTCGCAGCCCCCGTACGCTGGCGGCCCCGCGGCTGCCCCAAGCACCCGTTTGCGTCCCGTCGGCTCTGGGCTGGGGCTCTCCGTCCATCCCGGGGAGAAGCGGTGACTGCCCCGGGGTCTCACTGCTCCCCGTCAACGAGGACAGGGACGAAATGGGGACTTTCTGTTGTCCGATGCTTCCCTCCGGCTGGGGGGACAACCCGCGCCCCTCTGCCCCTTTCCCACGCGGCTTTTTCCCCACTTCAGGAAAACTCCGTTAATTCTTCTCTTAAATGTTTTTTCCTCCCGTTTAACGAACGGGAACAGCCCCGTCGGGGCGGGGAGAACCGGGCTGCGCTGTCCGGTATGGCCGGAGCTCCCGGTCTTACGGGGGAGGCCGAGCCGGGCTCGGGGCAGAGTGTTCGGTCCCGGAGCGGGGCCGTCCCGGCTCTCGCCAGCATCGAACGCGTTCTACGGGGGCTTAAAAACAAAACAACGAGGAGCCGGGGCGGGAGCCCCGCCGGTGTGCGCGGACAGAGGTGTCACCGTGAGCGGGACCGAGCGAGCGGCCCGGCAGCCGCCGTGAACGGGCCGGTGCCTCCGGTCCTGCCCGGTTCGCCTTTCCGTGGCTGTCCCCGGGGGCTCTCCGCCGTGCGCACATCGCGGCCGCGGTAGCTGCGCGTTTGACGCGGCAGCCTGGAGCTGCTTTTGCTCTCCGGGGGAGGAGGCGACACAGCCGAAACCGAGCCCCCGGTAGAACGAAGGACGCGCAAACACCGTTTTCCAGCAGGACACGACGCTCGTTCACGGCCCCGCGGTGCTCGGCTCCGTCGGGGCGCGGGGAGGAGCGGCAGGGCTCGGCGGGGCTCGGCGGGGCTCGGCGGGGCTTACCGTGGCCGAGGGCCGGTCCCGGGGGGTTCGCTCGGCCGGGGGGTCGAACCGTGCGGTGCTTTGCGGCTCTCAACGAGCTCGGGGCAGCGGCCGGCGCTGCCTCCCCCGGCGGGTCTCCCGCCCGCCGCCGGCCCGTCGGGGTTGGTTTCCGGGCGCCCCGGAGCCCAGCCGGGAAGGGGCGGCGGGAGGGGATGTGCCGCCGGCCCCGGGGGCGGGGGGATTAAATACAGCGCGCCGCCATGCCCTGCCCGGCGCTTCAGACCGGCACCGGCGGCGAGGGCCGGCGTCTAAAAATAACCCGCTTTAGCGAATTAAATCCCCGGCGCCGCGGGGGTGGCAGCGGCCGGCGCGGGGGACAGCAGCCGCCGTGATTTGGGGGGGGACCGGCGGGGGAAGCGCGGCGGTTCCGCACCCGGCCCGGCTGAGCCCGCATCCCGCGGAAGATGCTCCAGAGCCCGCGGCCCGCCTGAGGGAGCGGAGCTGCCGCGGCCCGCGGATCGCCATGCAGCGTAAGAGGCGCGGACCGGGCCGGGCCGGACCGGGACTGTGCGGGCTGTGCCGTGTTACCGTGCCCGGGGCCGGGCCGGAGCTCAGTCCTGGCCGGGGCCGCTGCTTTCAGCGCTGCCGCTGTCGGGGCTGTTGGTTTGGACGCGGTGAATTGTTAAGGATAACGATTATCACCTCCACCTCCACCCCTGTGCACAGCGATCCAGCTCTGTATCTCTACATAAAATTATCTTTACATCGAGATGCTCTCTTGTCCGTATCCATCTGTATCCTGTACAGCCGTATCATACATTTCTCCGCCTCTATCCATTCCGATATATCTCTATTTATGTACCTCATATCCATATTTTTACCTACATATCTCTATCTATAACTATATACCGAAATCTATATGTCTATATATCTGTACATTTCGTTCTCTATCTGCTGTATCTGTTTATTTTTTTATCTCTATTTCTCCCTGTCTGTATCCTCATCTCTTTCTGTATAATCTCTGTCGGTATCTAGAAGGGGACGGGACAAGACTACCACGTTTTTATTTTCAGTGCAATTCTCGTAATTTTTGGTAGTTTCTCTCCCCGCCCGGTTAGGACTGCCCAGCCGTTGTTTGCAGGTGAATTTTGGAAGTTTAGAAAAAGCAAAAAGAGCCTGGGGTAATTGCAGCTTTGCCGGCGGCTCGCTTGGGAGTTTAATTCCGTTTCCATCACTCCCGTTTTTGTTTAGCCCGATGCTCCCGGGCGCTCTCCCCGGAGTGTGCTCGGCCCGGGGCTTGGCTGCTCTCCGCGGGCTGAGGCTCACACGGCTCCGAGAAAACGAATTTGAACGAATAATTATTTTTTCCGTGCTGTTCCCCGGCCACCGGGCCCGCCGTCTGTCGGCAGCAGCCCGGGGAGCGCCGGGCCGGGCCGGGCCGGGCCGGGAGGCGGCGGAGCCATCGGGGCTAACCGGGGCTGCCTCCCCGCAGAGATCCCGCTGTGCGCCGGCTGCAACCAGCACATCGTGGACAGGTTCATCCTCAAGGTCCTGGACCGGCACTGGCACAGCAAGTGCCTGAAATGCTCCGACTGCCAGACGCAGCTGGCCGAGAAGTGCTTCAGCCGCGGAGACGGCGTGTACTGCAAGGAAGACTTCTTCAAGTGCGTGGGCACGGCTCGGGTGGGCACGGCTCGGGTGGGCACGGGGCAGGGTGAGCGCGGGGCAGGGTGGGTGTCGCGGCGCGGGCAGCACGGGCGCGGCTGGGGTTCAGCACCGGGACAGCGGCACCGGGCTCAGCACCCGGGACAGCGCCCGGTCCGGTCGGGCAGCTCCCCGGGCTCCCCCAGCTCAGCGGCCGCCGCTTGTCCCCCCTGCTCAGGCGCTTCGGGACGAAGTGTGCCGCCTGCCAGCAGGGCATCCCCCCGACCCAGGTGGTGCGCCGGGCCCAGGACTTCGTGTACCACCTGCACTGCTTCGCCTGCATCGTCTGCAAGCGGCAGCTGGCCACCGGCGACGAGTTCTACCTCATGGAGGACAGCAGGCTGGTCTGCAAGGCGGACTACGAGACGGCCAAGCAGAGAGGTACCCCTTGCCCTATCCCTTCACCCCCGAGGGCAGCAGGGAGGCGGTCGGGGCGCTCCTGCCCTCCGGGACAGGCTCACCCACCGGGCGGGAGGGTGCCGGGAGAGCCCGGGGAGGCTGGGGGTCTCACATCCCGGGGGTCTCACATCCCCGGGGTCTCTCCGTGCTAACTTCACCTCTAACTCGCACCGCGCCGGCAGAGGCTGAGTCCACGGCCAAGCGGCCCCGCACCACCATCACTGCCAAGCAGCTGGAGACCCTCAAAAACGCTTACAACAACTCGCCCAAACCGGCGCGGCACGTCCGGGAGCAGCTCTCGTCGGAGACCGGGCTGGACATGCGGGTGGTGCAGGTGAGAGCGGGGCAGGGCCGGCCGGGGCGGCGGGAATGCACCGAGCCCGCAGCACGGAGCTCCACGGCGTGCCCTGCCCGCAGGTGTGGTTCCAGAACCGCAGGGCCAAGGAGAAAAGGCTGAAGAAGGACGCGGGGAGGCAGCGCTGGGGGCAGTACTTCAGGAACATGAAGCGCTCCCGGGGGACGTCCAAGTCGGACAAGGACAGCATCCAGGAGGAGGGGCCCGACAGCGACGCCGAGGTCTCCTTCACAGGTCGGTCCCCAGCCGGAGCCCTGCGAGCGCGGGCTGTGTCCTCCCCGCAAAGCTGCTGCCCCGGCCAGGGCGGTTTCCATCCCCTCGGGGCCGCGGGCAGAATTTTCAGCAATAACACAGAGGGTGAAACCGAGCGGCCGAGGCGGGAGAAGGGCAGAGCTGTGGGATTCAGCACCGGGCTGTCCCGGGGGAGCAGGAGGGGCCAGGAACGGCGGGGAAACTCCGCTCTGCCTCCGGCTGCGGCTGAAAACCTGCGGGAAGAGCAGGGAGAACTCCCCGGGCAGGCACTGCAATGGGAGCTGCTGCTCTTACACAGCCTTTTCAAGGGTCTCTTGGAAATACAAAAACCAGGGAGCCCAGAACCACTGAACGTTTCTATGGGGAAACGTCTGCGATTTTATTTTATTTCATTTTATTTTATTTTATTTTAATCTTATTTAGGGGTGGTTTTGTCTGTGTAGTTGCTCTCCATGACTCCTCAGTCCTGTGGCAGCTGTTCCTGTGCTACAAAAAGGAGATTGTTGCGTGTCAGGGGGTTTCTGCAGCAGGGTGTCCCCTTTTGGAGCCGAGATTTCAGGTGGCAAAGCCAGGACAGCCCTACAGCAGCTCTTGTCCTGCGCAGCCTCATCCCGCACTGTCCAGACGTGAGGAGCAGACAGAGCCCTGCGCAGGGTGGGGAGCTGGGAGCCTGTGGAATCCGCAGGGATGTGTTCCTCACAGCCCCAGCTCCAGCCCAGAGCTCCAGCCCCAATTTCTGTGTGTATCGTTTTTAGGAAAAGGAGAGAAACTGAAATGCAAACCTCTGTGTGTATTTACACAGAGTATATATTTATACACACACGGGTTTTCATCTCAGCTCCCTTCCTGTGCTCCTAAAACCGATTTGATTTTCGAGTCTGTTTATACACACTGTGTATCAGGTCATTAAATATGAATATTCTATAAATAATAACTTAAAAATGTTGAACAATTATTGAGAGCTCGATGCCTCAAACAGGTTTGTATCCCAGGCAACAGAGCAGCTCTCACTGTCCACAAAGCCCCTAACGAATGCAAACAATTTTTGCTGGGAACTTAAAAAATATTGCTTATTTGTTAGGAGTGGTTTTAAGTCATATAAATATATTCTGTGTTCCTGTGATTTCATTAGCCTGTTCCTGAGTGGACAAATATCTTAATTTAATATCTCTTTTCCTGAGCAATGGGGAATTTATCTTGCATTTGTTCAGGTAGCTCCTAAAAGTGATATCAAAATTCAAGATAAACCCCAAAACAAAATAGAAACAGCAGGTGGAAAGACACTGAACTCACTTCCCCTCCAAAGAATTATTTTTGAATCACAGTCTTATAATTTAATATGTACTTTTCATGCATATTTTTAAAATCCAAGACGTATTAGGTGTCTGTACTCAGAAAAAATATTAATCCCGTGGTTGCCTATGAAGATCTCTCAGCGAGGATGGGAATAATAAGGAATTACAAGTGGGAGAGTGTGGCTGCTCAGCTCCCATCCTTTTAATCTATTTATACCCAGAGCTTGCGGGAGTTCCCGGCTGGCTGCTGCCAGCTGTGACCATTGCTGTCCCAGTCAAACCAGTCCATTCCAGCTGTGACCATTGCTGTCCCAGTCAAACCAGTCCATTCCAGCTGTAACCATTGCTGTCCCAGTCAAACCAGTCCAGTCCAGCTGTAACCATTGCTGTCCCAGTCAAACCAGTCCATTCCAGCTGTGACCATTGCTCTCCCAGTAAAACCAGTCCATTCCAGCCATGTCAATTGCTCCCCCAGTAAACGCAGTCCGTTTCCCTTCCAGATGAGCCCTCCATGTCCGAGATGAGCCATTCCAATGGGATTTACAGCAACCTCAACGAAGCATCCCCTGCCCTGGGCAGAGCGGCTGGCACCAACGGGAGCTTTGCCCTGGAGCACAGCGGGATCCCAGCCCAGGAGCAGTACCACGACCTGCGATCCAACAGCCCCTACGGCATCCCCCAGTCCCCAGCTTCCCTGCCAGCACTGCCAGGCCACCAGCCTTTAATCTCCAGCTTGGTTTACCCCGACAACGGCTTGGGCATCATGGGACAGAGCGGACAAGGGGTGCCCCAGTCCATGAGGGTCCTGGCAGGGAATGGACCGAGCTCTGACCTCTCCACCGGCAGCAGCGGGGGATACCCGGATTTCCCGGCCAGCCCTGCCTCCTGGCTGGATGAGGTTGACCACGCTCAGTTTTGATACAGGAGCCACCGCCGGGCAGGGGAAGGGAAAGGACTCGGCGCTGGTAAACATCGCCTGCTCGTGGGAATGACGGGGATGAGCCGTGAGTGCCGAGCGGGGCAGGAGTGTGACAGCACGGAGGGAGCAGAGGGGACTGTGGAGCTGAGCTGGCACTGGGCTGGCACAGCATGGTGGACAAAGGCCCTGGCACTGCAGTCATTGGCACCCGGAGCGTCCAAACCAAACTGATTCTCGTGTCTTTACTAAACACCAAGACTTGTGCTTTACAGATTTGATAGGAGGTATTTTGCTTTCTGTTGTCAGTGAATTCTCCAAAGCAAGGACTTGCTCCATCACCCATCCACACCGAGACATTCTTAAGGGAAAATAAAATCCTCATCCACGGTGAAAGGTGTGACAATGTCTATATTTCTATAGGAGAAATGTTCATAGTGAGTCACTTCAGAAATCCATGGTAGGAAACTTCTCTGTTCTTCCAGCAGATTTTTTAAAAGCGCACCAATGTGGTATGTTTTGTTTTATTTTGATTTTACATTAACTTTTCTAAAACAAAATGCTCTCTAATATGCCAATCATTTATCAACAACCCTTTTCCTTTGTAAAATGAAAATCATATGTTAATTCTGCTCCTCCTCTTTTTAATTTGTAGATTGCTAGTTCGACTCTTCCATATAAGCATTAAACCGTGACTAGATGTATTTATTACCAAGTAATTCCACCTTTATCACGAGGTCAAGAGGTGAATTTTCTTGACCCAGGAACACTGGTGGCTCTGGATTGTGGATCTTATGCTTTTCCTTCAAATTTCTTCGCATCAGTTTTACTGCAAAGTGTCTCAAAAATCCCCCTGATGTCTTGTTGCCAAATATCTTCTCGGGGGTTGGGCTGCTTTAGGACAAGCCATTCCCCAGGCACTGCTGGAGTGAGCACCCCTTCCCTGGGGACAGATTTCTGTTCCAGGCATTTGTGTATTTCCACGGATATCGTGCAAGCTGATTGTGAGGAAAGGCAAGACAATATGTATATTGTTATCTGTAAAAATTATGGATTTAACTGTAGATTATGTGGATGTCCAGTGTCTTTTATTTATATTCTCGCTTTCTCTCTGATGATCAAATACTTCAAGGTTACAAATAAATTTGTCAGCTAAACTTTAAATAGTCTTTTGCTAAATTCACATCAATATCAGTAAATAAAAAAACCTGAAACTAAAAGTTCTTCAAACTCGATGCCATAATTCAACAAAATGTTGGAATATTTGCTTTCAATAGAGCAGCAAATACACTGACGTGGAAATGTTTTGAAGCAAACAAAAATGAGAACGTGGGAGGCTGGCAGTCCTGGGGAGATCTAAACAGGATTGCTCTGGCTTTGATCATATTTTTGATGGGTTATTGTTATTTTTCAACATTTGTGGCAAAGCTGGTGGACTGATAAAGCAACAGGAGATAGAGTCTGACACTGTCTGTCTGCGAGCAGAAAGCTGTGAACATGAAACACAGATAGTGAAATTTTTCAAAGAGAAATCAGAAAGAAAGGGAAAAAATCCTTAGAGGAGTCAGTTTGGCCAAACATATGCTATATATATATATATATATATATATAGTTATAATTTTTCTTACACACAAATATATATGCAGATACACACACATCCTCATGTCTGTGGTCACACTGCTGGGAGCACAGTGAAGGGCTGAGCTGGATTTTCTGCTTTCAGGCTCTAAAAACAGACACTTTTTAACACCCACAGGCTCTGAGGTTCTCACTGCCCTGGGAAGTCAGGGAACAAGAGCCATGGCAGAGATGGGAGAAACCCCAGGAAAAGATTTACCTCCTTCAGGTCTGAGCTGCTGAGTCTGAGCCCAGAGCTGGGCTTGGCAGCTTCTCCTTCCCTCTCCAGAAGTGAGTAAAAAAGAGACAACTGTTGCTGCCAGCCTGTAGTTACACCACAAAGAGATTTCTTACTGGAGTTTATGGAGTAAATAGAAAACTAATGGATTTCAAACAAGCAGATTGCAGAACTTCACCTAAAGAGAAAAGAAGAGTTAGTACTTTCAAGAATTTTGTGTCTAGAAACACCCTCACCAAATCTGGGCAAGTGTTCTGCATCAAAATATTTTGGCAGTTCCAGTAGTCATAATATTTTCCTGTAAAAGACCAAAAAAGATTTTGAAAGACTCTTATTTCCTAAAAATTGAGAAATCACAACAGAAAGACAGAAATGCAGTTGATTTTAGGACAATGCTGTTGTAAATCCAGTCTAAAACCTGTAGTAATTGAAGCTGTGTTTTATAGATATTTTTTCCATCATTTCCCTCCCAGTAAATAACGAGCACTGCTGTTCCTCTCCCTGTGGGAATTCCCAGGGGATGGCTGAATTTAAGAAAGGAAGAAATGCCAATCTGCCCCCCTGCCTTTGTGCTTTGCTCTGAAAGGCAGAACAGGGCTGGAAGTTGTTGCTCTGAGCAGGGAGAAGAGCTCCCTGAGCGTCCTGAGCTCAAATTCAGGGATTGCATTTCAGCCTCTCCTTTCAGGGCCAAGGCTCAAGGATTCCATTAATATAAATGCTTTCTTCCCGTTAAAAAGGAAACCAATTTGAAAGAGGCAAATAAAACTAACACTGTCCAACCGACTGACAGCTTGTAAAAGCCAGGCAGAGTTAGGAAGAGGAGGTTTGCACTGCTCAATTTGCAGGTGGCTTTACAACCTCCACTGATTTCCAGCAGTGCATGACATGGAAGGCAGGAGATTTTTTGTCTTCTCAATGAGGAAAATCCACCCTATTAATTTTTTTCCCCCCAAACAGCATATTCACCTTTGTGCCTAAACTTGTGTTCCCTACAGAAATGTTTAGATTTTATATCAAACAGTAGAGGCAGCTTGTTTCTTATTCAGGCTTCCTGTGTGAGGCCAATGAAACCCAATCCCTCCTGCCCAGGGGACAAACACCTCCTCGGTGTTCAGCATGTCCTCACTTTCCGTGGGGTGTCAGCTGTGCTGGAGGTGGTGCTGAGGATGTGACACTCCATGGATAATCACCTGCAGAGCCAGAGCTGGCTGGGAGCAGTGCAGGGGGGGATAATCCAGCCAGACCCACTCACACAGCTTCCACGGGGACCTCAGTGTCCCTCTGGGGGTGTGGGCAGGTGAAACCCCTCATCCACAGCGAGCAGGGAAGGTGGACAGGGCCAGGTCACCCTCAGGTCCCCCTCTGGTGGCTTCTCCAGATGTATCAGAGCAACAGAGCAAAGGTGTTCCTGCTGCCCTCATGTCCCACCTCCCCTCCCCCTGCCCACACCCTTGGGGACAAGGCAGGAAAACCTCCTGATCTTCCTCCTGCAGAACAGGCAGAGCTGCAGGGTGGGATGGAGAGATCCCAGAGATTTGGTCTCAGTGAATATTCCAGCAAAGATACTGCCTGTTAACAGGCAGCTTGTCTCACCAGCAGCCCACAGTTCAGCCAAAACCAAACTCCACACATTTTTTACTTCCTGCTTTATTTTTTTTCCCACTGGGGTCTGAAGAGCATCCAGAGAGGGCAGAGCCACTCTCCGGCTGGACACATCCAACATCTCACTCCCACCCAGACTCTTCCAGCGCCTCTGCAGAGCCTGGAAAAGGGCTTTGAGTCAGCTGGAGGCGAGTAAATCATTCCTGACAGCTACATCTCTACAGGGCAGTTAGAATTAATGTAACAATTTGGCGTTTAATGAAGCAACAACATGCTGGGCTGCAGAGAATAGCTGGGACCTGCTGCAGTCATCTTCTAATCCCCGAGGGACCCAAACGGCAGCGACTCCATCAGATGCCGACTTGTCAGGCTGAGCAAACGGCCGGGTGGGGACAGCGAGGGACAGCAAGGGACAGAGCTGGCAGCCCCTCCAGCTGGGAGAAAGCCAGCGTCCTGCAGCTGAGCAGGGCTCGAGGGACCCACCTGAGCCTGGAGCCCAAATCCCTGTGTCCCCAACTCCGGGGATGGCTCTGAGCAGGAGCAGCATCCCGAGGGATCACCGGGAATTGCCGGTGCTGCTCTGCCCCGAGCTCGGGGAATGCTCGGTCTGAGGAGATCAGAGATGCTGAAGAATGTTGTTTGTGTAAAAAAATATTTTATGAAGCTTGTCAGAAGAGTAGAGAAATAAATCAGTGCTGGAGGGGGGAACTGGCAGAACAATATGTTTTCTAAATGAAAATCAGCTCGATCATGTGCTCTGCACCCAGAAGCCGGATTTCTGCACGAGTTGCAGGTATTCAGCCGTTTGCAGGATAAGACCTTTAAAAAACACTCCCTGCATGGAGGAGGGAGAGAGGGGAATGAATGCAAATGACTTTGGAGACAATCTCCCATTTCCCATGTATATACATACGCTCTCAAAGCATCGCAGGCTGCAGCAGCTTGGATGCTTTAAAATAAATCATGCGGCGCCTATTTTTTTTTTTTTTTTTTTTTTGCTTGCTTGCTTTTAAATGAAAGCACAGCACAAAACAACATCCCCTCAGTCCCCAGCCCATCCGTGCTGGAGCTCCTCTCTGGGGCTGGCTGGTGTGTGTGTGGCCATAAACCTCCCCACGTTTTGTTGTGAAGCCTCACGGTCACCGGCTTTAAGGGCTTGACAGGTTTATAAAGTGCTGAGTGTCCCCCAGGGACGGCGGCACTGTTTGCAGGGAAGATGAAGCGTGCCATATCCAGCTGGTCTAACAAGGCAGCGGGAAATCTAAATTAATTCAGGAATCACTTCTGTTTTGCCGAGGGAGGATGCTGTTCTCGATCTATGGAAACAGCCCATTGGAATACATATTAACAGCAGGGGTGGGGTGTGAGGCTCCCCTCTCCCGTGGTGGTGTAAATCAGGCAGGAGCAGAAGTGAAGAGCACAGGAGGGGGGAGTGCAGGGGCAGGAGGGACAGGAGGGACAGGAGGAACAGGAGGAACAGGAGGGACAGGGCCTCCCTCCCACAGACACCCACGGGGGGCTGGCAGGGATTGGGGTGAAAGGTTGATTTTTGGTAGCCCCAAATCTGCCCGGAAAGAGGGATGGGCCTGGTCAAAGCCCACCTGGGCTCTGCAGGTGAGGCTGCTGCCTCATCTCTGGGGACAGGAGTGTCCTGATAAACAGAGGGACAAGCCAGGCTGTGTCTGTGTGTGCAGGAGAGGAGGGATGGAGTTTTCCTTGGGGCTAAGGAAGGGCTGAGCACTGTGGATCACTGCACCAGAACCATGCCTGGGTGCAGCAGGATGATGATCCCCCAGCCCAAGGGGTGCTGTGTGGGTTTGATAGAGCAAAGCAAGGCTGTGTGTGCTGGGCAGAGCCAGAGTGGCAGAAGGCAGCAGTGTTAAAGAGAAATTGGTTTGAACTGTGCTTTCTGGAAAGTGAAGTTGAACATCCCACGTTGTCCTCGGTGCCCCACTGGTGTTGTCAATGCTCCTCTCCAGCAGCACCTGCTCTGATGGCTCTGAGCAGCCCAAATCAGAGCCTTTAGCAAATGAGGGAGGATTTGGCCAGCAGACCTCTGTATTTGGGAACTGGGCTCCAGTTGTTGAGGGTATCGCGTTGAATTGGCTTCATGTGATGTGATTCTTTTACGAGAGTGTTTGAGGAGGAGCACAGCCAGGTCCTGCCTGCTCCTTGCCACCAGCAGTACTTAGCACAGCCTTTTCATTTTCATTTCCTGAACATTCCCTCCTCGCTGTGGCCTGGTTCTGACAGGAGGCTGCCATGAACTTCCAAATTAATTTTCCTGGACTATCCTAATCATTCTAGTTGAAACAACCTCTTGTTATGCCTTTATTGGTATTTGGCTCTGGGGGTTAAGGGTGTTTTGATGAACCTGCTTGATGTGGCAAAATTAAAACTTATTCTGCTTTTAATTTGTACTAATCATACACTCAGAAATAAAGAATTGCTCCCCCATGTGTTTTTCTGGACTGGAGGATCAGGCTCATTTATTCTCAGGGATTAATAAACTGCATGCTAATTGTGGGATGCTGATATTTGCCATGCCACAGCACCAGGGCAGCACAACCACCCCGAGCCAGGCTGCAGCCCAGCTCCATTGAAATACAGATTTGTGCAGGTTTTTATCACTTGATTTGCCAGCAGAAAAATCATTATGTTCCGAAATAAATTCCCTTGCGTTAGTTGAAGCATCTCATTAACTTAGATGAGCACTAATTGACATGTTTTGATCAGGTGGGATATTTCTGTCCCACTCCAATAGGAGGGCTGTGTCCTGTGTGTGAGTTGAAGTGTTTGGCCCAAGCTCAGGGCTGCAGGGAGTGCTGAGCCACCCCTCAGTGACAGAGTTTGCAGGAGCTGTCACCAAAGTGACACTGAAGCAGCAGCTCAGATGTTTACAGTCTGTCCATGATGAGCCACAGGATGTGTCCCTGTGCCCTGATGCCTGTCCTGGTCCCTTGGTGACCCTGGAGCCCAGGTGAGCCTGTGTCACCCCTTGGGGCACAGCGCTGCTGCAATAGGATCCCTTGGTGGCTCTGGGGGTTGACACATTACTTGTCATTAATATTAACCGTCCAAGCAGGGCTCGAGTTGCAGTGTGGGGAGCCTTGGCACAGCTGTGCCCAGCGGCTGCAGGGACAGGACTGCCATGCCTGGGCTGGGACTGGCAGCAGAAAAATAAAGGAGGGCTGTTGAAGGCTCAGGAGTCAGGGCTGTCTGGCCCCACCACCCCTGCCCTGCTGTGTCTGTGGGGACAGAAGTCACTTGGGAGTCACCTTCTGCTTCCACCATGACAGATGTTTTGCTTTCTAAAGACCCAAATGCTCAGCAGAGGATGGAGGAAGGGAGAACATGAGTACCTTTTATTTTTTAAAGCCTATCCCAGCTCCTGCAGGGAGTTAGTGCAGGGATGGTGCCAGACTTTATCCTACCACGGGGAATGGCTTTGTAAAGTCCCAGATCTCTGCAGCAGTACTTTTTGGTGTGTTTTGTATGTATGTATTCATCGTGGAAAAGCAGAATTAAAGGCACATGTGCTCGAGGTAGGAAGACACTGGTGGTTAAACCCCTGGTAGGTTTTGGGGAGCTGTGTCACCTCCCACAGCTCAGCCAGCCCCACTAATGAGCCAGCTCTGGAGTCACCTCTCCTCTATTAATTAAAGCTGGTTAATGTAGAGAAGAATCAAGGAAGGGCTCCTGATGCAGTTACACTTCCCATGGATGTTAGTGAGAATCCATTATGGTCGGTGAAAGCCTTGTCAACATTTTTCCAGGGAAGAATGAAAATGTAAATAACTTTAAAATGATTCAATGTCACTGTGGTATGGGAAAAGGTCATGCTGCTGGAGTCCATTTATCTTTTTGCCAATTTAAAGAGCTTTTTTCCTATTACATTTTTTGAAATTAATGTTTTTAAACATTACCCAAAGTAATGTTAACAATTAGGGGGTTTATGGGATTGATCGTTATGCAGGCTGGGATTTAAATTGGAAAAGATTTGTTTTAGGTAGTCGTTGCTGAGGGGTTTTAACAGACTCTTTGATTTATGGCTTATAAAAATGTTTGCATGATTTGATGGAGAAACAAACTGAGATCCTGAATTCCCATGTAAATATAGGGGTAGGATATTCTTTGGGAGTGAGTCTGGGATTGTGGAAGCAGAGTTCATGTGACTTTAAATGTTAAAGTGTGTAAGTCTGAGGTGAGGCTGGAGTGACAGGAGTCTTATTTGTGGATTAGAGGTTGGAGGAAAGACAGGTTGGAGGCTTTGCTTCCCCTTGTCCCTGTGTAGTGCTGCTCCTCACTGCTGGGAGGACATTTGGAACTCTGCACTCTGTGGAGAAAAATAATCCTTCTAAGAGGATCAAAGCAAACCATTAACCCACCACTGCCAGCTCCACCACTAAACCATTCCCCAAGCACCACACCTCTGTGGTTTTGCTTGGAAAGGTGGGTGTGGAGATGATCTTTGCATCTGTTCCTTTGGGAGCGACAGTGCCAGGCTGTCAGGAAGGTGGGACACGACTCCTGCCCATGTCACAAAGTGGGCAAAACCCCCCTTGTTCTCCTGTGTGCTCCAACCATCCTGGAGTGCATCTCTCCTCGAGTCACTGCACTGTGAAACAGGTGACACTGGTGCAATGCTCCTCTGCACAGGAGCAATGCCAGCAGCACTGACCCCTGCTTTGGGGAAGGAAAGGGGGAAATAACTCTGCTCTAGCACAGCTCTTGGCCTGCTGAGGCACAGCCACATTTTTCACCTCTGTTGCCCCTGCTACAGCAAGTGTGAGGCAGCGGGGATGCCACAGCTGGTGCTTTGCATGTAATTTTCACCCTCTTGTTAATGACCTTGCAGGGATTAGCATGGCCTTCTCCATATGCCAGTAGATTATGTCTGTTGGCAGCTGCTGCTACTGGAGCAAAATGGGATAGTTTTCATTAGGAGTGCTTGACATTAGGTTGCCCTGGGTGTCGTCAATCCTAAACTGTCAGTGCCTGTGAATAAAGCAGTGTACAGATGTGATTTATTAGATGTGCTGCTGCTTTGCTGCAAATGTGGCATTTTCGTGTCAGCAAGGTCTTGCAGAAGTGTGAAAGGGACCTTCTTGGTGTTCCCTGCTCACCCTTCCACCCACAGGCTCTGTCCAGCAGCACTGGATGGAAAATCTGCCCTGAAATGACTGAGAGACACAAGGACTTGGATAAAATCCTCCCTTGTGCTGTTCGGTGTAGCTACTCACTTGTAAATACAAGTGTGTTTGTGTTTATTGGAAGGAATATCTGAATTTTCAACAGCTTTAACTTGCAACTATGTTTTAAAAGAGTATTTCTATCCAGATTGAATGAGGGGTGGGGGAGCAGGTTGCTCCTCAGTGGTGGAACATGAGTTGGCCTTGAAATGATTTTATTTTGATGATTAAGAAAATATTCAAATTTACTACATGGACTTCTTCCCCCTAAATCAAGCAGTGCTGAGGAAAGTCATGTTTCGGAATCCCCTCATTCCTATAATTGAATCAGGAATGTATCCTGAACTATTTTTTGCAGGCTGAAAGGAACCCAGGTCACTGCTGGGGACACAATTTCCAGGGTGCAGGGCAGGAGGAGGGTGAGCTCCTCATCCAGCTGCTGGGGAGGGATGTTACAGAGGCTTCCCTGGCAGGAACCAGGCTCTCTGTGTTCTGCAAGGTTATTAATCCTCTGTTTATCCTGTTTTAAAATAAGCAGTTTAAAGGAGGCTGTCAAGATGATAGGCCACAAATCCATGTCATTCGTTTGATTTGCAGCAGCAGAGCTAAACCCTCCTGTGTTCCTCCCTGAGCAGAAGAGGGGCTGTGCTCCCCAGCATGCTGCAGGAACATCCCAGCCCACCCTGGCTGGAGAAACCTCCTCCTCAGGCTGGAATGCTCATTTGGAAGGGCCAAACACAGCTCCTGGGAGCATCCAGAGAGCTGCTCCACAGAATTCAGTGGTTTTCTTTAGGGCTGTACCCACCTGACAGAGCCATCCATCACTGATTTATTGAACGGCAGACTTGGGGAAGGGAGCAGCTGCTGGGGGGGAGTCCCAGAGCTCCCCACTCTGCTCAGCTTTGTGCCCACTCAAGAGCAGGTCACTAGCCCTGCTGGGCACAACAGCTTCACTGGTGCCATCTGACTACTTCAAGGCTCTTTTCTCAAGTTTAGTAACCCCCAATTCACTGTTATCACCAGTGGGTCATTATTTAATCAGCAATAGTTCTATTAAATCTAAATTAACAGTGCATGTGGGAGATTTGGGTTGAAACTGGTGATGTAAAGTGAATTTTGCTTATTGCAATACAAAAGCTTGGGGCAGAGCTGGAGCAGCCCAAATGCCCAACAAGCACAAAAAAAAAAAAAAAAAGACAAAACAGGAAAACCTCACATTTGGATCAAGCTGATTTATTGGCACAGAGTAGTGTGAAAACATCACACACAAACATTGCCTGTGGGGAAAAGCCCTGGGGCTGAGGGGAGCGCTTGGGGGATTATTTTGTGCCCAGATCCCCAGGGACAACAGGACTGCAGGTGCCTGGGGAACAACTTGTTCTGAGCCCCTGAGAGATTTCCTAGTTGGAATAAAACCCTGAGGAGTGGTGAAAGGGTGTGGGCAGAGGATGATGAATGAGGGAGGAAGAAAAAAAAAAGAAGTGAGAATGGAGAATGTGAAAAGAAGTGCTTGAACTCTGACTGTAGCAGTGTTACACCCCAGATGGGTTTGTCTTCTGTCTTCAGCAATAGGAATAAAACATCCCCCTGGACAATTAGATCACACAGCTACTTCTCTCTCTGGAAAAATAATCCAGGTTAGTTAACAGTGGTAGTTCTAAAATGCCCAGGAGGTAATTAGAACACTCTCTCATATATAAACGAACCTCCAATCCCAAATAAACATAGGAAAAAGAAGTCATAATCACAGCTGTTTTCTGGTCGCGTATTACAGCAGCAGGTATTTGCAACATAAAATTTAACACTCATGGTGGGAAAGTCTCATTGGTTTATTTTGTCCACTTTCATTCTGTTCTCATTAGAGAAAAGCTCCCTCCAAAGTTTAGCTAATTATTTAGATTACTGGTGTTTTCAGCAAGGTTTACATTCTCTTGACATCAGAAGCCTAAATTAAAAAGAATTGACGTGAAGGCAGCTTTAACATATTGGTTGTCAACACCTATTAAATATGATGTGATTTTGGCATCTTTAAAGTTCTTGATACCAGCACCACACAGCATCAGCCTGGAGGAAGCAGCATTGTTGCTCCAGCATTCAGGGTTGATGTTCCACAACATTTTCTTTCCCAGAATCTGATACGTGTCATTCCTACATTGCCATTTCAGAGGCACACAGTGTCTGCACAGGGTTTATCAGAAATGAAAATTACTTGGCAGAATATCAGGATGGGGAGAAACAGCAACTCCCAAATCCTAGAGACTCTCCCTGGGCATTGCCAGTTTAAAGCCAATCCCAAAGTGTCCTGGCAGCAGGAAGACCTGGCTTGTGTGGTCTCAGAGTGACATTTTGCTTAGCAGGTGCAAAGGTCGCAGTTTCAGGCACTAAAATAACCAGTTAGTCCTGGTTTCAGGGACTAAAATAAATAATAATTCTGGATTAAGGTGACCCACTCCTTGGCTTGTGACCATCCCTGGGGAGGAGCAGAACCAGAGGGTTAAAGCTGCTTTCCAAACCACCCAGGGACCACTGAGTTACCAGGATGCTCCTGATTATTGACTTGATTTTTTTTAATGAAGTGTAAGTCTGTAACCAGAAGACACTAAAAAGCAATTGCATTAAATCAAGAACTACATTTGACTTTATGGATTGTTTATGGGATCTTTCTTTTATTAATTCTTTATCCCTTAATATTATAAAGGATTTGTGTCTACAATAAATAATGTAAAGTTACATTACATCCTCTTTGGCTTAAAATTTTAATATTCCTATTGCCCATGTCCATAAAGAAATTGTGTTTGAGGTCATTGCATATGTATAGCTGCAGCCATAACCCTAATGGAATTACTATTCAAGCAGAGCTGAGATTAGTATGAATGCCAAGAAACTACCCGGCTGTCAGGGGAAAAGGTAAAAGTTCAGAGTTCAGCTTGCATCCAAATTATTTATCTCCCTAATAACTTAATAGATTGAATATATTACTTGTCAGTGACCTTGATGTACAACAATAAAGACCCCTTGGTAGTGTCAGAAAATATATGAGACTGTAATAAGTAGTACTTATGTAGGGGAATAAAAACATATTCTTTATGATAATGAAGTCTCTTCCCCCAAGGACACTACAAGGACATGAAACTGTGTAAATATAAACACCAGCTTGGACTTGATTATAACCAGACCGAGGTTTCTCTCCTAAAATCAGCACCAAGGGCTGCTGGTGGAGGGAGCTGCATCCTGCAGGTGCCCCGATGGTGCCACTGCTCCCTCCACACATGGCAAGGGATGGTTTATGCCCTCTGCTGCTTGTCCAGAGCTACATCCTCCACCCCATCTTACAGCCACTTTCTGCACAGAAGAGTCTTTTGCTTTTTCAGGCTTCCTGCCACTTTTAATTATTTCCCCTCCGGATCCCCCAAGCATTTAAAGGAATAATTTGAATTAGAGTTTAGGATCAAAGGCAATACTGCAAATAGGCCTGTTGTAAACATGCCTAAAAATAGGGAGGTAATTTCCCTGAGTGCCATGGTGTCTGGAGCAGTGCAATATAGTGTCTCTATTTCTTTCTGTTTCTATGTCTATTTTTCAAGGCTTCGCACTCTCTAAAGGGGAAAACAATAAGCCCTCGAATGATATTGTTCTTTAATAAGGCTTATGATTATGGATTTTTTCTCTTCCTCAGCCAGCAGAGAATCGCCATTAATATACTCAAATGGAATGAGTCTCTCCTCTTTAATAGGTCACTTTAATCATATATTTAAAGTTTCACTTGGTGATAGAGGGGGAGGGTGAGAGGGGACAAGGGAAAAAGGAACTTATTTGAGCTGTTCGATGTTTTTCAATTAATCCTGCTGGTGTTCCCACCCGTGGTGGCCATGCTGAGCTGAGCAGTGGTCATGCAGCTGGTTTTGATCTGTGCCAGGAGAAGTCCCCTCACCTCCTGGGATACCTGGGGTGTGGGACTGTGGGGGAACTTGCAGTGGTTCCATGTCCAACAGGAACATCATGGACAAAAATGCTGCATCCTGTCTCTGCTGCAAACCTTCCTTTCTTCCTCCATCAGCTGCGTGCTGAGCTGAGCCTCCAGCCCCCTCCCCAAAAGTCCAGGACCCAGCCCTGCAGCCTTGTCCCTGCGCCCAGAAATCCCCCTGCAGCTGGCACGTCTGTGGCTGGGCTCCTGCTCCCCGGCCGCTTACCCCAGCAGCCTCACGTTTTTGATTGTATTTATGGCCACTTAATCTGTGCTAGCAGCCAGGATCAAATACATCTCCAGGTATTGATCAGCTTTAGGCTGATAGAAGTTCAAGCTCATGAGGTCTCGGTCTTTGACCCTCAAATAGGATATGAATCTCAATCCAATAGACTGATATTCACATGCAGTCGCTGCCCAGGGTTGCAGGCTGCAAGGGAAAAATCAATGAAGAGTGCTAATGATTCACAATTTATAGAGCAGCTGCCATTTTAATATTAGAATAAATGTTATATTGCAAAGGGATGGGAACATAGGTGGTGGCATGGAAAATATTTCTTTGGAGCCTTTTCTGTGAGGAAATGATGTGCACAGGATTTTATGAAGTATAATTTATTGGCCTCATTTAGACTTATAATTTAAAACTCCTTATGAAAAAGATATTTAACTAGAGTGGATTGGGTAAGGAAACAGCAAGGGCAGAGCTGGCTGGCTCAGAGTGCTCCAAGCATGTGCTGGTGAGGGAAAAGAAACCAATATCTTAATACATGAGACTGGATGTAAGAATTCCCCTTCTGCTTAAACATCCCTGCAGCATCTGGCTCTTTCTCTGTCCTGGCTCTTCAGAGCATGCTGGTAAATGAAAATATACATACTAAGCATGCTGATGAGGTATATACAGCATATTAGGATTAAATAATGCATCATGTCTTAGTGGAATGGTAGGGCAGAAATTCTGCTGAATTGGGATGTGAGGGCTGGAGAGATACTGGTGGCAAAGAGAAGGGGCAGGTTGGAAGATAGATTTCAAACCATGGGAACATAGGATCTCTCTGTCCCAATCACACATGGTTTGTTTTATTTTTAAATAATTTGGGGGGGGTTACAATGAATTAGTTTCCATTAAGATTTCTTTACAGTAGCTCATGGTGGCAGGTAATTGCCAGACTGGCAGAAAGGCAGGAATTACAGGGATGTCAGAAAAAATGCCTTTTCCTGGGGACTGGAGCTGAGAGAGAGCAGTGGGAAGGGAATGAAATATCCTTGGCTGCTTCAGTTCCCAGGCTGACCCAACAGCTTGGGCCAGGTGGGTGCTGGTGGCCTTCCTTGGGCTGGGGCCAGAGAGTCCTGGGAAGTGGCATTGATCCTGATCTGCCCTTGTGATGTCCTGGAGGATAAATGCCAGAGCTCTGTCAGAACCAGGTGCTTTTGCCTTGTCTGTAGAGAGCAGAATCCCTGAGTTGGTTTGCAATCCCCCAGCTGCACAAAGGAAGGCTGGGAAGGTGACATCTTTTCACAAGGGAAGGCTGGGAAGGTGACATCTTTTCACAAGGGAAGGCTGGGAAGGTGACATCTTTCCCCACAGCTTCCAGCAGAAATGCACACGTCTTCTCAGCTCATGTGTAGTAAGTCTTCACCTGTGAGTCCAGTTCACAGGACAATATTTCAGTGTATAATAATGTCTTTCACTGCATGGATGCAAATGGTAAAAGGATTTTCAGCACAAAGAGCCCAGGCTTTTTAGAACAGACAAGGAAAGATGGAAATCCTACATCAAACCCACAATTTATGGCATCTGTTTTGGCCATCTCTGTATTTATTTTTTTATAGAAGTGAAAAGAACTTAAATAATTCATCTGCCTGAGAGCTCATAACTCTCTGGCCTGTGTAGAATATCTTTCATATGTCTCCTAACCTGGAGCCTATTGACAAACTGTATGAAAAATAACAGCCCTTTCACTTGCAAAAGCAAAATCCAATTTATTGATTGTGATAGTCTAAATAATGGCATTTCTATGGACCAAAAGGTATTGCCCAAACAGGTTAGAGTTTACTTAACTCAGGGCCTGAGATATCCCACGCATACCATCATAAACCTAGGGTCTACTCGAGGATTTTCCTCCCGTGGTTGTACAGCCACCATGACCAAACTCTTGAACAGTTAATGAAACGAAGCACAAGATCTCTGGGGGGTGAGGTGGGGACGAGGGGAGGAACAGGCCCAGGGCATGAACAAATTTTTATAGTTTGACAAGATACAGCAAAGGCTTATCCACAGAGCTGCTGGAGTAACCGTTAGGTCTCCTAAACTGACCCCAGGAATCACAGGGGTTCCCAGTTATCCTGCTGACAGATGCAAGTCTTCAAGTTTGCACCCAGGTTTTATCCTACAACTATCTGCAGTTCAGGGTGGGTTTGTTCCAAGGTCCTAAATTTGCACTAAGTTTTGCTTTCTCTCCACCTTGACAGATTTCTCCTTTCTTTTGTTTAGTTTTCCTCATTCTCTGTCAGATTCTCTCTAATTAGGCAGCGAAGAGTTTGTTACAGGCTCGTAAAATACTGAGAACCCTTCCCCATCAATTCTGCCTGTTGGAAAATGTTGTTCTCCAATTCCAGTCTTGCATACATTCTGTTATTTAATTCATAAATGTTGAAATAGGGGCCTAAGAGATCCCAACTGTGTCTTTTTACATAATGAAATTACAAGGAGTAATACGTTACTACCATCCATAAACTTATTGTGCACTTTACATAAAATTCAGATGGGGTGGCTCTGCATGCATGCAGATTTGATATTTTCAACTTTATTAAAGAAATGACTAGAGTGCTGGAAAGGCTGCTGTGCTCTATGGTCAATTCAGATCCTGGGGGCCATAAATCTGAGGGGCTGTGATTTGTTGTTCTTTGCACACAATAAATTAAGGCTTTCTTGATGGAAAGGTTGGCTCCATTTGTTGCAGTTTAGGTCACAGTGTTTGGACAAAGATGTGCCGGGAAGGGAGTCTGTGCTGGGTCCAGGGAGGCAGAGAGAATATCTTTATTTTATCCAGCTACTGGAGCTGGAAGTCTGCACTGATTCTGCAGCACAGGTTTTCAAGTCAGGATAACCAAGTGAGGTGCTCTTTGGCTGAGAGTTGATTATATTTTAAAGGCTTTTGATGTATTCCGTGGAGATTTTTTTTTCCCCTGAACAAAGCAGTGGTTTAACAAACAGAGTGAAAGCCAGGGCTGGCTGCAGGTGGGATTTGGGTGGCCCATCCAGCAGTTGTGTCCCCATTTCCTGAGCAGAAAGAGGACACTGGAGCAGTTCTCAGGAAACCAGAAAAAAGCAGGGCAACACCATGTCCTGGGTAAAGCCAGCCCTGGGTAATGCACGTGACCTCGTATGGCAGAGACACGTGGGCATTGTACAACTGAAATAATGTAATTTTTTCTCCATCTCTAGTAATAAATGTTCCAAATTGCTACTTAATGGTGTCTCTGCTGGGTAAGGAATAGGATGATACACAGGGTCTGGAGAAGCAAAGAGTATTACTGTTTCAACCATGAAATCATAATATCATTTAAAAATCAATCATTTCAAAGAGCTTAAGTCTGTCACGGCTCGCATGACGGATGATTTAGTTGATAGTTTATAATTTTCCATTAAGAAGAAATAATCACTATTCCTAGGTTTTCTTTTCCACATTGAGATTTAAACCCTCTTTTAGCCAGGAAGGAAAAGCATTCTTGCCTCGAACAAAACAAAGGGCTGTTGTGTTGAAACAGCAGCTCGTTTAGAAACAACCTCAAAGCAACGCTGAAATAACCAGGTATTCTGTTAAAACAGCCCAGAGCAATGACCCTCCCCTGCCACAAGTTGGCTCATCATATGCTCCTTTCCTAGCACCAAATTTTTTAATTAATAAGGGAGATGAGCTGAAAAAATGCAAAGGGAATGGTGCAATTACCAAAGTGGAAGGTTTTGCATTTAAAGGAAAAGAAATCCAAGGAGTAACTTCTCTTTTTCTCGAGCTGGAAGAAAGGTGGCACTGGGAAAAATACAGCTTTCCCAGCTTATTGTCTCAAAACCAATCAAACATAAGAAAATCCAGCATAACCACTGATAAATTGTTACTTCACCTTTTTCCTGGAGATGCCTCTGTTGAAAACAGAATTATTCCATTATCTGTATACCTGTATGAGATCTCACAGCTGTTTAGGAATTCAGTAAACAGCTCAGGCATATTGGCATTAATTTTACTACACTAAAACATAAGGAGTTTAATATTTTCTGTCATATTATTGTAACACAAGATTGGTAGGTGTGGCACACTCCAAATCTGCTCTGAATAAATATTGGGCGACGAAAATAAATTTTGTTCCAGCGAGGAATATATTTGAAGTTTAATAATAAAGTGGCGAGGTCAGCCTGGAATTCCCTCTCCCGGAGAGGCAGTGCTGGCAATTGGATGTTAATCTGTGTTAGATCCCACATCTGCTCCTTATCAGCATCTAAACTTTAATTCAGGAGAAGTTTAACCTTGACCCTTTGAGGCAGTGCCTGGCTGGTCTGGGCATCCTGGGCCTGCTCAGAGAGCCCAGTGCAGGGGAGTGACCTCTGCTGAGGTTTCCAGGGCTCTCCTGGTGCCAAAATTCCTAAAATTCCTAAATTTCCAAACTGCCTAAAATTCCTTGACTCAAGTCTGTGCAAAGCTGAGCAGTTCCCAGCTGTGGCTGTGACATGTCTGTGACAAACCTGCTCTTCATCTTGCTTCAGTATGAATGCTTCACCCATTAATTGGCAGGTGGTGGCTGAGGAGGCCAAACTTGCTATTAACACCCCAGCAAGAATAGGGGGATTAAGGCAAAAAATCATAAAAAAAAGGGAAATCTGAGCTGGTACCCATGAAATGCATGTGAACTTGTGTCCCCAGCATGCAGAGAAAGCTGCTGTGACCTCTGCAGTCTGCACATTCCTCCAGTGCTGACACAAAGCACCTGACAGGCTCTCCCGACCACCAGCCTGAACTTGAGGGGAATTGCTTTTGCTGAACAGCGATTATAATTCCATTCTGTATATCCAGATTTTGACAAGTAAATCTCATATTTTAAACACAGGATTAAAAATTTTTATTACTACAGTGGGGATTAAGTAGTAAAGCCTCAGAATGTAAGTCTGCAAAGTAGGAAACAGGAAAATAAAGTGAAATCTATTGTTCAAAATAACTTGGGCTTAACCCTCTGTCCCCTGGTGCGGACCCAGATTGCCATCAGCACAGCCCTGTAATAATTCTCCACGGGTCTCCTGTAACATTTCACAGGACAGGTAGGGGATATGGAATTTCTTCCTGTTGTTTTCCAAATCCCTCCATTTCCAGACTTGGCTGCACCGTCGTGCTCAGAAATAACAGTGGCATTGAATAGCATCCGAATGAGAAACTCAAACCAGCCAGGTTCATTTGCTGCTTTGACTTGGCTGATTACAAAGTAGCTCGTTTCCATTCCTTCTTGTTTGTTTTTAGAGGAAAGTGTCTTTATTAAGAGTTTCATTGTAAAAATGCAGTAAATATAACAACTTCTCAGCTGACAAGCTTTCAAGTCTTTGGTGAAACCCTGACCCACAGTAGCCAGCAGAAGTCTGACCCTTGTCCTCAGCGAACATGGAATTTTACCCAAAATGCCTAATTTTGAACCTGCTCCCAGAAGGATGATTTTGGAATAAAACAGAAGATAGGGAGCTGGAAAATGTGTGTTCTGTTTCCTCGAAAACCTCACTTTCCTAAAATGATGGAAAACAATATTCCTGTACCTGCCAGGTGGACACTTAATCTATTTGTGGCTAGTAGGTGATTTGAAATCCTTGGCTGAAAGTTGTTCCAGACGTAGAAATAATAATTCTTGCTGGATGCAGAAGTTTAAAGGCTGACACCTCACACCTCCAGCTTCAGAAAGTGAACTCACAAAAGGCACTGATGTCAGATTTACCCCAAAGATTCCCATCCAGAGCAACCAAACCCTTTCTAGGAGAACAGTGAACTTTACTGCAGGGCAGCCTAGCTGAAACAGGCACCAGTAATAGCCATCTAAGGGAAAAAACACTCCATTTTTGGATGAATAAAAACACTGTTGACATTTCCCGTGTCTTTTCTCTTACTGAGTTCACACAGCTGATAAATTGCATTTTCCACAGCAATGTTGGGGATCAGCAGCTGCCAGGCTCAGGATCACTGGAGAATTTGGAGATGTTGTTGAGTTATATTATCCAAAACTATCAAACCAAACAGCTCCTGCTGTGCCCAGAATTCAGCTATTTCTACCAATATTGCTTTTCTGAACAACTAATGAACTTCTGGTATCCAATTAGCTGTTCCTCTGGATATAGCTTAGGAATCGAATAAAAATCACAATCCGAATTTTTATAAATCTGAAATCTTTACTTTTGGTGCTTCTGGACGGGGTTAATTCTGACAATTTTTTAGTGACTTCCCACATGAGTATTTCCATGTCTTCAGCCAGAACATATGAGCTTTGGACTTGTTTATAGAATTAAAAGTGAAATGGTTGATAAACATAAGCCATCAGATGTTCCCCCTGCTTTGCTAAGGGGTAAATCTATCTAATCACAAGTTAATTACCAGCTATTTTCACACTACCCAAACATTCTTCAAAAACAAATCAATGTGTAATAAATGATTTATGTGTGTCCAATAATTAAAACACAAATGCTCAGCACTCACCAACTTTTACCATACTGGGATTGTCAGAAGATGCTATTTTATTCTAGCAATATCACGTTTTATTTTACCTCCCGACTCTTGCACAAGGAAATAAAATCATTGAACATACAATTATTTAATCCCTCTCCATGCTAGGAGCTATAACAGTGGTTGACACAACAAATGAATGCAGAGTTATTTTGTTTCCTGGCACTCTCAGCTACATTCCTGTTTCTCCAGGCAAGGGACAGACAGAGGTTTGGTTAAACTGGATGCAAAGGGAGCTGCAGGCAGGAGTGGAGGTCATTCTGCAGCCAGAGAAATTTCAAGTTTTCCTTTCCATGTAATTTTAGCTGCCTTTTGATATGGTTCTTAATTAACTAGTAAACCTGTCTTTTCATTTCCAATGAGACATATTGATGGTACATTCTGCCTTGGCTTCTAATCTATTTTCCCTTTGCTGTAATCAGTATGAAGATGACACAAAGCTACAGGTGACATTAAAAAGATTTTTTTCTTTATCCCATGTAATTAATTTGCTTCTCTATCTCCTTTCCATTATATAACCAGTGCAACAAAATAGTCTAGAAGGCTGCCACGTAGGGAAGGTGGATTGAGTTTTTTGGTAGTACTGGTCACTCTTGCTTGAAGCAGAGCTGTAGAAGAGTCCTGGAGTTGGGAAAAATTCTGATTGCCATCAAGGAAGGGCTGCCTTGCAGTGTCAGAGCCCTTTGCAAGGGCAATGTGTCCTGCAGTTCATGTGATTATTTTCAGAACTTTCATTACTTGGAGGAATCCTGCAACTGTAGGGAGATGAGTTCCACACATGGCTGTGGGAATGCAGGATTCACTCTTCTGCATCAGACTACCGACTCATCTTTTCTGGAATCCTGCATTTGTTTCACAAACTGAAACCCATCACCAGTTTGTGCCAACTTCCTGGGAAGAGAAGGTGTGAAGCCTAAAATAATTATTCAATATAAAGGATTTAGCTTTGTTTGGGATTTATTTTACCAGATGTAGCAGTTGTAACCTAGAGACTGAAATCCAGTCACAGCCACACAGTTACACAGCCCTTCAGAAACCTCAAACACAAGATGGGGCTGAATTGAGCTGTTCAACAGGTTGACTCCATAGTGCTTCTCTTGTCAACTCTAAAGTTCTTTGTGATAAATAATAGATAAATACTGGAGGATAATGTTGCTCTGCTGTCGTGAATTGTACAGAGCTTTTATAATATAATGCAAACTGTGTCATGGGGCTACTGGGTAAAAGCTGTGGGATTTGGCACAAGGAAGGAAAGAACAAAAGATGACAGAAAAGGCAAACGAAGGTTACAGTTTTTGTTAATTAACTTCCTCCCTGGCCTTTACTTTCACTCCTGCCAGCAATCCCATTCCTGCTTTGTCCATAAAGCCCCGTAGTCAGGGGTGACTGATCCTGGGGGGAGTTTATGTTACATTTAAGATAAACATAATGCCCCAGGTAAGCCAGAGGTAATGAGTTTGGAACCACTCCCAGAGCAGCTGGGGAAGGGAAGACCGAGACAATTGGGGTTGCTCAGCCTGAGGAAGAGAAGGCTTGGGGTAAACTAATTGTGACTTTCCAGTGCCTGAGGGGAGCCTACGAGAAAGACGGAGAGAGGTTATTTTTGCATGGAATGATGGGACAAGGAGGAATTGCTTCAAAGTGAGAGTAGGCTTAGATTGGATATTAAGAAGAAATTCTTTATGAGGGTGGGGAGGCTCTGGCACAGGTTTCCCAGAGAATTGATGTCTTCTCCATCCCTGGAAGTGTCCAAGAACAGGTTGGAAGGTTGGAAGGTCTCCCTACCAAGGGCAGTGGATGCAACCAGATGAGCATTAAGCTCCCTTCCAACCCAAACCATTCCGTGCTTCTGTCATCACCCCATCGCGTGTCCCCAAGCGCCATATCCATATTTTTTTACCATTTCAGGGCTGTGACTCCACAGGCGGGAGCCGCGGGAAGGCTCTGCCCCCCCCCTCCCCTCAGGGCTGCGCGCCAAGCGTCCCGCAGCCTCTGGCGCCCCCTGTCGGCCCGCGCCGCGCTCCCCTCACGGATCGATCCCTCTCCCTCACCCGGGGCCAAACCTCGGCGTTTTAGAGCAGGTTCACCAAATTGTCAATTAAGTGCAAATCAATCCCCGGCCATTTATCACTGTGTTAATCCGCCCGCGCGCTGCGAGGCGAGAAATCGATCTGCTCGTGTCACCGGGGAGCAATCGCGGCGAGCTGGCAGCCCGGCAGCTGCCGGATCAGGGCAACCGCGGAAATTTATAATCCCGGAGAAAAATTGCTGCTTGCCAAGAGGGACATTAGGAACTTGGGGAAGTTGAGTGTGTGCAGGGGGAAGGGGCTGTGATGAAGAGGCTGTGCAGGGAGACCCGGCTCCAGAGGGGTCCTGCCTGGAGATTTGGGCCTGAGGAGCCGCTGATTTATCAAGGACATAAATAAAGATTATTGTTAGATCAATGCCGTAATACATGTGGGGTTGGGGCTTTGGGGGAATGGCTCGTTCACCCTGCAGGATGGGTGCGGATATTCCCAGTCCTGGGAATCACAAAGGGGAGCAACAAAAGGGGAGCAACAAACTCTCTTCTCCCAAATAACGAGCAGCAGGACCAGAGGAAACAGCCTAAAGTTGTGCTGGGGGAGGTTTAGGTTGGATATCAGGGAAAAGTTCTCAATGGAAAAGGTTGTCAAGCATTGGCAGAGGGTGCTCAGGGAAGTAGTGGAGTCACCATTCCTGAAGAGTCACCAAGCTGGCTTTGGACACTTCCAGGGATGGAGCAGCCACAGCTTCTCTGTGCCAGGGCCTCAGCACCCTCATGGGGAAGAATTTCTTCCTAAAAGCTCATCTAAACCTGCTTTCTTTCAGTTTGAAGCCATTCCCCCTTTTCCTGTCACTACATGCTCTTGTAAAAAGTCCCTCTTCCTCGTAGACTTCAGGTACATTTAGACTTGATGATCTTAGAGGTTTTTTCCAACCTTAACGATTCCATGACTCTATGGAGCCATCATGGCTATTTTTTAAAATGTCCCCAGAAAATACCCCACTCTATTTTTGAGGGGAAATAAAACATCTCAATTATTCTCACATAGAGCTCCCAGGATTGCTGGAAAGAGCACCAAAATGCTTTCCCTGGAGGTTTGCCAAAGGCCAGCGTGAGCAGAGCCTCTTCTGGAAGAGCCCAACAAGAGAAGTGACTATTTCTTGAGCTTTCTTTAGGGTTTTACTGAACACAAAGCTTGAAATCATAAGCACAAGCCAAGAGCTGGGGAATTAAAATGGTGAAGTGATTATTAGCTTAAAGAGGTGAACAGTTATTTCCTCTGGAAAAGAAGGGCTGTGTGCTGGACAACAGGCTGTAACTCTGGGAATGTGGCATCCTGGGCTGACTCTGCTACAGGGTTTTGGGGCAGTGATTTCTCATTTCATAAGTGAGGCTGAAAAAAATTCCTCTGGCTGCTTTTGGGGGCTGTCATTGCTTCTCACTTGGGAGTGTGGAGCGACAAAACTGTGCTCGCATCAGCTGGGTTCCCTCGGTACAATACTGGGAATAAAGGAGCAACTCAGCTTGTAAAGAGAAATTGAACCAGACAGGAAAAAGTGTAGTGAACCCTTGAGGTTTTCATTCCTTTAGTCTGAGTGAAAAATCTATCCTTTTATTTTCTTCATGGCTGTTTGAAGGTCAGAAAGTTTGGTTCAAGGCTGGGATAAATAATTAAAAACCAAAATCCTGTTTTAAAATTTTACATCAGTTTTCAGTGCTCTGTTTCAATATGAAAACTGCTATTATGTGTCTTAGTTCGTTCCTTGCCAGGATCATAATTCGGCAGGCACAGTTTTCTTGCAGAAAGAAAATCTATGTCCAATCAGTATTTGCATTTTTTGGCAAAGCCAGCAATCTGGTTATAGATTAAAAAAAAATTATACTGATTATATTATTGAACTGTTTAGAAATTCCTATATTTCAGCTAGATGTTTGCTGGCTTCTTCTGACATTCAGATGCTCTTTATCCATAATGTTGTGCAGTTATTCGGGTAAATGGAAGGGAGAATTATGTGGCTTTTCTCACCCCCAGCAACTTTTGTTAGAACAAAAGAATAATCTTGGAAAGGCATCAACCCCGGTTAGTATGTGTATGTTACATTTCTCTTCTAAAATCTGCTAAAATATCAGTCAGAATCAGGTTGGTTGGTCTTGGTTCCCAGATTAAGGAATTAAAGATCGACTAAACTCCTCTCAAGTATTTAAGAAACGAACCATCTGTATAAGAATCTAGGACAGATTACACTTAACCTTATTCTGGAGCAAGAGATTAAGATGAGAACAGCTACTGTAATTAAGATGCTGCAGATGCTGTTCACTAAATATGCAGCAAAGGAGATCCTGGATGCTTGTGCTGCAAGAGAGTGAAAAATAACAGAGGATCTCTTCCAAAAGAGCCTCAATATTTTGTGAAAACTGTCTCACTCCAATAATTCTTGACTGAACCCGTCAAATGTTCTCAGGCAGTGCTGTGCTAGTGATTCACTGCTGGGCTCACTTCCCATGGGCTGTGGGGATGTTCCCCACTAAGTCTTTAAAACCAGGCCAGGTGTCTGTCTGTTCTCTTGCCCCACCACTGCAAAAGCTCCTGGAAAAGGGGTTTATTCCTTTTGTGGGAGGCTAAAGGGAATGGGCAGGCTGTGCCATTCCAGTTTTACAGTATATTATGGGATTCTAAACTACGACAGGTCATTCTCTCACCTTTTTCTGGGAAAAATTTGCAATTTTTAATAGGGACTCTGACTCAGGAGTAAGGAGGTCTTGCAACTAAGATGGGAGGAGGGATGGGTTGGGTTTTTTGAGGATCTTTAGTGGGTTTTTTTCTCAATTTTCCATTTTTAAAGGTTAGCCTGACACCTTTCTTGAAAGTAAAGCAGATAATCGAGTGACAGTATGAAATACTGTGTGCCTTGTATAGAATCTGTTTACTTTCTGTTTTCCTGGACAAAATGATTCCTTGCTGATGCCTGCAAGAAGTCCAGGCTCCTCCTAACTGCACAGACTGCGAGCACATGGATATTGCCAAATCAGGGATTTTGCATGGATACCCACACAAGCCATTTCCTATGTGACCTTTGCATCTGGTAGGTAATGAAAAAAATTTGGCTATTCTGACTCTTGGACAGAAGCTGAAATACCAGAGCATCCATCTAACAAGCCTTGAGAAAACCACCAGCAGGGATCTGGTTCCCACTGGGAAGCCCAGGCCTGGAAGTGAGCAGATCATTTCCAAGGGCTCATCTGTAAATCGTGTCATAGCTCATCAGTCTGGTGCCTAATGAAGTGTTTATTATACAGCAAGCTTCCAAATTGTGCTACTGAGAGACAACTAAATCCCAAGCAGTCTTCCAGCAATTGGGACTCCCAGATGAGCCAGGAAGTAGAAACAAAATGAGGATTTTTAAAAGAACTTATTTACCAGCAGAGATCTAACTATTAGTAGTAAGAATTTTCTTTCACTGTCCAAGTGGGAGATTTTTATTAAAAAAGAGAAACGACGGTGAGGTGCTTTCTGAAGGAACTGAAGTTATTTGGCCATCCTTTCTGTGCTTTGAGGACCTTTGCTATTCCAAAAGCCTCACCTGAAAGGAGGGGGGAACATCCTCAGAATATTATCTGCGCTTAATAGAAAGCAACACATTTGAAAGTGTTCCAGAAATGAGTTGTGCATTATTTAAAAAGGGAAGAGTATTACTGCCTTCCTTGGGTCTCACTCTTCTTTCCTATCAGATTTTTTTTTTCCCTGGGATGGCAGGGAGTTGCTTAAAATGAAAAATTGATCCCGATGAACAGCTGAAAACTGGTTTGCATAAGTCACAGTTATTATTCAGATATTACAATGCAAGGCAGTGAGACCCATGAATACTCGCATGGAAGCATTTAAATATAAAAGCTTAGTACTTCCAAGCCCAAACAATCCCTGCAGCCTGCCAACAAACGAGAATCTTACTGGAATACACATAAATCATCTTGTTTCTGACAAATCCTGAAGAAGCAGGGGGAGGGGGAACAGAATCCCTTGCTAATTCCCCCAAGCTTCTGTTTATTGAAATTAGGCAGCAAGGATAAACTATAGCTGGATCAATAATTATCTGTCTAATATAATCAAGTGCCTCCTATGAGAGTCTGTCGTTAAGCACAACTTCCTGCCAAAGCCTTGGACAATGTTTCATGCAAAGAGCTTTCGGGCTGTTCAAATGACGGGAATGCCAACTAGGATGTGTCCCACTGGATCACCGCTGCTCAGGAGAGGGAAGCTCCCTTCAGCTTCGTGCTGCAGCTAATGCTGACTGTTTGCACTGTGCCAGCATGGTGTGGGTGCAGGACAAACAGGTAGGGAGAGACAGGTGAGGTCTGATGAACACACAGGCTACAAATCCCTTGGATCCTGCATCAGGTTTGCTGTTGGAGCAAGGCAGGAGTGGACAATCCCTTCACAAAACACAAAATACTCATTTTTAATGTGCTTTTTGTGTTGCAACACTTTTGTTCAGTCCATTCCTCCTCAAGTCTGGATTGCCCTGCCACCACATAACTTGCATGTCCTTTGAGGGGTAGATCTGAGGACCTGTTGCCATGAGTGACTTGGTGCTCTGATGGAGACCAACTCCATCTGTAGAGGAACAGGGAGTGCAGCTGCGAATCCTGGAGCACAGTGCACTTAACCAGCATTTCTATTGAAACAAATTAACTGGGAGATTGAAATAAGCAGGGGACATTTCCTACAGTGGGAAAATGAAGGGCAGAATCCATTTTGCCATACTCTGCCCACAAAGCCCTGTTGCTTGAAACAACTCTCTTTACTCTTCAGATAATGGTTGCTAAGACTGCAGAAATTCCTGTGATTAGATACCTGTACAGACAGAACTAATTGCAACTCTGTGATGAGGATGAAAGCAGAAAAGTATTCTGGTTGTTTTCTCCTTCCCTAAACTGCTTTTAACATTCATCAAGAGGTTCCTTGCATTTTTCTGATTTTTAGGCTTCCTACTTGAAGTTTCACATCTGAGCATTATTTTGACAGACAACCCACTTACACTGTGAATTAGGCATTTACAAGTGACTTTCTTCTGTTTCCACAGTTCAGCTGCAGAATATTAAAGGCTTGTAGGTGTTACTGATAGTCATATATTGCAGCAATAATGTGTCCTACTGCGATGAACGTCGCCGCAGAATTCATCAGATCCATGAAAAATAGTTCCACGTGCACGAGTGTGGAAGTTCACTGCAGTGCTTGTGCCTGGCCTGTGTCGGCAATAGCCATAGATCACTCCATGACACTGCTGAATGCTTCCCCACATCCATATGAAAATGTCTCTCTGAAATGGAATTCACAATTTTGGACCCTCCCCAACACCCCCACAGGTACATATGTTCCTGGAGCAACTTAATGTATGTTCTTGTGATAGGCACAGCCTTATCTGTATATCTTCATTTAAGAGAATCCTTCCTGCCTCTTCTGAGCTTGGATCAGAGTGGGGTGCAGGGTGGGAAATATCCAGAAGCTTGGGGGTTTTATAGGGATTCTTATTTCCTTTGAAAATCTGTGTTTCTTATAAATGAAAAACAATTACATAATGATAATAAAATAAAAAGAAATAGGCAGGCAAGTGGTTGGTGTCATCTGCAGTTGTAACCACTCACTAGGTCCACGAACAACTGTGTAATTAAAAGCTTTTATTACTTATATCAGCTGCTATGAAGGGTCTCTCATGTTGGAAAAGCCACTTTTAATGCAGATGTGCTTTCCCCACAGAGCTTGCAGTAGACATTTAGACTTTACTAAAAGCAATAAGCAAATATATCTCTGTAACATGTCCTGTTCGGTATTTGTGTTTCAGCTAGCAAAATAAAACCTGGTATTCAGAAAAGGGCTCCTTAAAATCTGTCAAGAATAGCAGACTTTAATACCTGAGCAGATAAAATCAGCTCCCAGCTTATGGAATTTGGCTCCTCAGAAACTGCCCACCAGGTGAGCGTGAGAAACATTTAACATTTTGATGTTCCATGGCTACTTTCTGATCTAATTTTACACTTAGATGAGCAAGTTGAGCTGCTTTGAATTTAGCCAAGTAATTTAAATCATGTTTTTTGGCCCCTTCACTTCTGTACAAGTGCTGGGCAAGAGCTGGGATCCAGACCTGTGAGGGACAAGACAGTGACAACTGTGCCCTGAATGAATCTGTAGGGGAGGTGTGGATGTCACCTTTGGTTTTGCCCACTTTTCTTTATCATTCAGCTTTACTTAACAGAAGCTCTACCAATAAAGGGCTAATCAACTTTTGATAGGCACCTATGATTAATTCAAAAGTTCATTATTCCAGTGGGAGAAAAACAAACTTAGATCTCTCCGAGGAAACAGGAGTTTGCCTGTAGAGAAACCATGGAAATAGCCTCGAAACTGTTTGTAGTGCTTAGACCTGGTGATTTGTGGTTCTGCTGCTCTGAGAGCTCTTATGCTCCAAGTGCTTTATACAGCCAGAGGTCAATCCTGCCTGACTTAGAAGACTATAAGTCAGCAGCAATAATATGTAACCTGAGAAAGATTTGACCTCTGGACTGTATTTAGGGATCTTCGGCCATACCTCAAAGTAGGAATGTTCAAATAATAAGATACTTTAAATTTAAGCCTGCCAGTCTTTCACTACTGGACCTTTATCCTGGCTTATGCAGGAAAACCTTTGCAAACAGAAGTCCTGTGTGGCAATAAAGCAGCTGGGCTCAGTAGGAATATGTGTAAAGTCAAACATGCACATGTATATTTAGAAGGTTGAAGCCCTCCCTAAACATCCTACTCGGTTGAAGCCATGAATAAAAGATCTCCATTTGGCTCAGTGGTCTCTCCAGGCTGGGTTCATTTCCACTTACAGATTATTACTCACCAAATGTATAGTCTATGGAAATCTAACTAATTTGTTGTTGTTTTCTGGTAGCTGCATCCTGCTGAGTTATTGATTGTCTGGACCCAAGGTATGCATGTTATTGTAATAGGCTCCTGAGCTGTTAGCACACCATTGATTCAATATTTCTCTGGAGCAAAAGCCTACTGCCAAGGAATTTCCAGGCACTGAGAGACTGTAACTATTCCTATAAATTTTATACTTAGCTCTTTGAACCCAGACAAAACTCTTCCAGTTGTTGCCAAAACATTTCTCGTTATTAACAGCAGAAGCGGGAAGCTGAATAAAAAATGGGAGCAAAAGAAACGCCTCCTCCGAAGGGAAGCTTCTAAACGTGCTTTACTGACTGCCCCTATGTTCTCTCTTACCAGCCCCTAAATTAGGGAGGCAGGGAACTCTGGTGAGGGGCAGAAGCAGTAAATAAACTCATGGAGTTCTCTCTCTGCCTGCCTGGTGCTAGAAGTGCTCCCAAAAATGTGCCTCCCATTTCACAGCATCACACGCAGAGGTTTTCTCACTGAGCAAGGACAGAGCAAGCCTTGTGCATTCTATTCCTAATTGTTAGTGAGGTACCCAGGCAATCCAGAGACATTTAGAAAAGGAGTGTCTTTGTCACATTTACATCAGCTGCTTGCAGAACTCTGCAGGATCATGGACACGGATGCTCTAACTTATTTCACGAACACTCATGCCCAACTGTGTGCTTGGGTTTGCTTTTTTTGGTAGGCAGAGTGCTGTTTGCAGGGGGTGTAACATCTCCTGTGGCATAAGTGACACTGGGTGGGGTGAGGGCTTTATAACCATAAGTAAGGATCAGCTCGTATTTGTCCATGGCTAATCCCTCGCCTGTTTCATCACTGATTCTCCCAGCTGAGCAACAAAGCCTGCAAGGAACCAACTTTAAAAAAAAAAAAAAAAAAAAGCTGCATGAAACTAAAGGAAATCAAAAGCAAATTATTTTCCAGATTATAGCCCTCCAGAGCTGCTGAGATATTGCCCATTTTTCACAGCAGACAAAAACATTTTCCTGGGGATCAATTTAGCTTCCAGAAGTCGGCTCCTTTCAACCCATAATCCATCATATTTCCCCATTTGCAATCTCTCTGTGTCTGAGTGTTTTAAGTTTCCTATGAATTATTTTATAAAGAGTATAAAGAGGCCTTTTTTCCTGCTGAAATGAGGGAGTTGCCTTTCTGCCCTATCAGGTCAGATACCATTAGACTGTTGTACAAGGGGGCCCTGCCATCCATACCTCCATATTGGCAACTACCTTAGTAGGCTCATCTGTCAAAGAGATCCAGTAATCAATCACTGCAGTGATCAATATGCAGCTTATGCATTCATCATTCCTTTGAGGAGACTATTAGGATGAAGTTGTCAGTGAAACAGGAACAAAGGGAGAAATATACTGAGATGGCTGAGGGGTGGGAATGTGTGCTGGGGCAAGAAAGAGGAGCTTAAAAAGAGGAAATACAGCTCTACTGAAAGAGGGAGAGAATTTTGCACCTTGAGGGAAGGAGAAGTTTGTGACAGATTTATCTGGATGCCCAGGAACGTGGTGCAGAAGGTGACTCATCTTTCAAGAGGCAGAGTGGTGTAAAAATTTCCAGATCTCTTGATTGGTGTGTCACTATGATTTGTGGGCTGCTCTGCCAAGGTAAAACAGGTACCACGAGGAGCTGGGCACAAGCAAGGCAAGGAGGAAGATGCAGGAAAGCTTGGGAATGAATCCATGAGGAGCACATTGAGGCAGGGAGAGGACTATTTATTTATTGCTCGGAACTCATGCCTTTATTCCATTTAATCTGAGCCCAGGAATTATTGCAAACATTGATGATCACTTCTGCCTTGAAAAACACACCAGGGTCTCTCCAGGTCTCAGCAGCACAGACACTTGGAGGCATTTCTGATGAGCATAAACTCCCTGTCTGGGGCACTCTGACCACAGACCCCCAAAAGCCCACACTAAATCTGCCTCAGAGACAGGACTACATTTCCATGTCTCCTTTTCCAGATGAAGGCAAAGAAGTCAGGCTGGTACCAAATTCTCACACCAGGTTCAATGGAGTCAGAGGAAAGGGTTAATGCAGTTGGACCTTGGGACTTTGCAGGCTCACTTCTGATTATTCTCTTATCTGATGCAGAGCTGTTATTTAGTCACTGTAATAATTTACATTAATTGGATGTAATGCATAACAAATTTATGAGACTGGGGCTAGGCTCAGCTTTTGCATAAAACTCATCGTGGTGATGTGCTGACCAAGCACAGCGGGCTGGGATCTGCCAGTCAGAGGAGAAGTGGTACTCACCCACATTGCCCAGGGGCAGCAGGGAATGTGCTCAGCTCCCCTTGGATGCTGCTAAAAACCCTTCACCTATGGCTGCTGTGGGGCTTTTACAACCAGTATCAGTCATGGGTAGGTGTCTCCAGCAAACAGTTCTAACCATTTGGAGAGAGGGATGCAGTTGTGTTTGCCATGGATTGGCTCTTGTCTGGTTCCAAACTGAACTGAGAGAGGAAGAAACCTGGATGTTTCTTCAGATGAGTGTCTGAGCCAAGCCAGGGGTCTGTCAGCCACACAACTGGAGGCAAGTGGTGACTGGGAGGCTCTGACCAGAGGTCAGAGAGGACTCGGAAACAAAGAGGAAAGGGAAAAGCCTGCGATGTGATCCCTGGTGCTAATTAGCTTGACCCCAGTGATTGTGTCTTAAAGTAACACAGATGACTTCTGGCCATGAGGCTCTTCAACTGTGATACAATAAAAGTTGCAGGAACAGATTTTGCTTTGCATGTGGCCCCAGGGTGTTCATCTCTTAACTGATGCATAAGAAACCTGGGAAAACATAGAATCCTTCCCCTGACCTTCATATTCTTACTTTACAAGACATAGTTTCCTTCCCAGACCTAATGATGGATCATAAAAGCATCTGGCACCTCTAACCTCTGAAGTCCAGCATACGCTAAGGGCCAAGTCCTGCTGTTGGTTCCATTTTGGTGCTTTCTTCCCCTTGTAACTCCACTCTTCTCCTTCCTGGGGTGTCCCTACACTGACTGGTGACCCCAGTCTTGAGTCACTGGGGCTGGCAGCAACAGGACTGGCTCTGCACTCAGCTCTTTCTGGAGGTGCTGTAGCTGTCAGTGTTGTACTTGCACACAGTTTGCCTTCCCCAGGTACCTTAAGGAGCCTGTTCTGCTCCATGATGGTCCAACCAGTGCCCAAGAGTCTGAAGTCCTTCTCTCTTGACAGTCTTTTCCAGGGTGCAATGTATCTTAGTCATTTGTCCTAATAATTTATTACAGAATTAAGTGTATTGCCTAGGAAGCATGCCAGTAATGCTCTGCCAGTATATGTACAACACTTTGTTAATTAAACGTATTAGGCGATATAGACTCTATTGTTGTGAATTAATCAGTTTAATTACAAAGAGGATCAAGTATCATAGTTAAAATAATAGCTTTTGTCATGCACCAAGGTGAACGCCTTGCGTGTGGCAAATATTTTTTCATCTAAGTAGTAAATCATTGCCCATGTTCATGTTTCTCTTCCTCACCACACTGTGTGGTCACCAAGCTGCTGCCAAGGTGGAGTGACAGGGAATGGAATCCACTTTTTCCCTGTCTTTAGCCCACCAGGGTGGGACTCTTCCGGAGCTGGGAAGGGCAAGTGCCACAGGCAGCTGGGATCTCTCCCTCCTCCTGCACCCTCTCCAGACCTGCAGGTATTCATGTGGAAGCCTGGGAGCCCATGTGACAATCTCACAGGGCTGCTGGAGGTATCGAAATCTATTTCCCTTATTTATTTGGGGGATTACTCTTTTCACTCGGGCAGGAGTGGAGCGCAGGGGGTTGAAGGAGGTTTAATCCCCGAGACAAGAGGAAACCTTGGAAAAGGTTAATTGCTGGGCTTTGCATGTTGTGTCGTGTGGCTGCTCAGGTTACAGCAGCGATGCCATCTGCTCAGCACCCCGTCCTGCATAATTCACCAGCCTCACATGTGGCTGTTGGGATGAGCGTTCTGATGAGCACTCTTGGGCTATTCATGAGGAAGTTACCTTTAGGCAGAGCTCAGGTAACCGGTTACCTGACACCCCAGACTGACTTCTGCTCTCTTGTCCTTTTGCCCTTATTGTTCCTGTCCCCAGGTTGTGGGAGTTAAGATGCAGTGGAGAGGAGCTGGCTGGGTGGTCTGTCCCCAGCCTCCTCCACAGGCTGAGGTCACTGTCCTGTCCCCAAACTTCTCCAAAAGCACAGGGCCCTGTCACAGCCAGTGCTGCTCCCCACCTGGCCCTCCTCAAGCATCACCTCTTCTCAAGTCTCTCTTTCAGACTGGCACAGCAGGTTTGATGCTATTCCCTCTCCAACCCATCTCCTTGCCCTGTGCATTTGGGCATGGAAACATGCAATGCAAGGACACTTCATTTTCCTTTTCCCATTAGGAGCTTAACCTATTTGGAAAGCCCTTCTGGCTTCTCTAATGGCCACAAACTCACACAGGGTTTTGCCTGCCACCCAAGCAGTGCTTTAGGGCTCCAGGCTGCCATGTGTGCCACTTTATGGGTGACATTTCAGCAGCACAGTGAGACTGGGATGTTTTCCTACCTCTCCATGCCCAGGCCTTATGTGGGGTAAGCCAGTTCCATGAGGGTTTTAACTTGATATGGAGTTGGTCTCCTCTGCCAGAGCACTGTTCTCATCTCTGCTGTGTAACCTGAGTTCAATAGCTCCCTCCCCATGAATATTTAACTGAGGACTTAGCAGATGAGCTCCAGCTAACATGTGGCAAACAGATTTCCTGTACAATAGAGCCTGCTAAAATGATGATGCATAAAAAAAACCCTGGAAGGAAAGGGAAGGTTCACGTTTTGGAAAGGGAAGTGCAGCTGAGCACAGTGAACTCCAACCAGCGGCTCCAGTGAGCTGAGGAAGAGGAGAAAGGAGCACCAGGGGCTCTGCAGAGCATGCAAGGAGGGCATTGGTGAGGGACAGAGACAGAAACAGCTCAGGCAAATAAACTGGAGCTCTTCTGGTTGGCTTAAACCCTTATCTATGTGAACTTGGAGTGCTTTAATTGATATTGCAACCTTCAGCACCTCTGTGAAGAGAGACCTCCTGGGTTAAAAGCAGTAGATGGACACATAATGCATAAATTTGCATAGCCTTTCTTAGGGATATCTTATACAGATATCATAGGGATAACTTATACAGATCCTCCAGCAGTGAGTTTCATCAGTCATTAATGCTCTGGTGGGAAAAATAATCAGCCTGATTTTACTGTGTTCCACTTAATTCTTCCACAGAAAGGAACTGAGCAAAACTAGGTTTTATTCTTTTTCTTGGATATTATCTTGATTATTTGCAGACGACTACTGTGTACAATTTCTCAATACACTCTACCCAGGTAAATCTGTGGTTCTGAGGTTCATTAACCACAAAATAGAGGATTAATTTCAGATCCAATGAGAGATTAATTTGGCAATTTCCATTCACCAATGAGGTGAAAACCAGCAGTACTGTCAATAGCAAAAGGTCTTTCTGCTCTATTGAACAGCCTGAATATTAACAGTAATCTCTGCTGCTCTCTTCAGCCAAAAAAGAGATGCTCTGACCCCCACCCCCCAAGGACTCATTAATGATAAAGGGCCCAGATTACCAAATTAAACGGAATTACTTTGACCCAAGTAAGGGCAACAGGTTAATTTTTGCATAAACCATGACCGTGTTTGTGCCTGAATTGCTCTCCAGGCCATGCCTGGGTGTGGGGCTCAGAGGACACAGAGAGGTGAAGGTCTCTGGGAGTCTATGCTGCTGAAATATTGGCTCTTTCACCAGGTTTCCCTCCTGAGAGGGATGAGCAGGATTTACAAGGCAGGGCTGATTTGAAATGAAGCAGCCATTTGCACAGAATAATTTCCTTTTCAAGCCCTAAATTCAGACTTTATGGCTTCCCCTGATCCTTTTGGTCTGCTGTGTGTCCTCCCTTTGATCCCACTGGTCGTCCCAGTTGTTTGGGATCCCCAGGCAAGGGATCCTACAGGGATAACTGGGATTCCTCTGTGGTGCAGAGCCTGGGGTGCTGCTGGAGGTGGCCCAAGGCAAGAGGGGTTCAGGCTGCTCTGTGAGCAACCCCTGGCTTTGTGCTAAGCTGGGAATTTATTGGTGTTAGTCAGGTTAATGTACTATTACTTTGCATATTAATAATCTCTTATTACATTTGTTCTTAAGAGTGGTATCATGTTGAGGCAATGAGGATTAATGGCACCTCGGTAATATTTACATATTTACATTATTAAAAGGCAATACATCTTTTAGACAGCCCTGGGCATGGTGTAGAATTGCAGATGCTGTTCTGAGCCCACCACAGCCTTCACCCTGTGATACCTGTCCTGCTCAGAGCTGCCCTGCCCAGGTGTTCAGCAGGTTTAGCCAGGGTGAGGAGACTTGGGCACCCTCTGAGCAGAGCCTGTGGCTCTGAACACCCTCCTGCTATCCCAGCCATCCTCCTGGCCAAACCCCTCCTGCCCCATGGGCCCAGTGACCTCAGTTGTCCCAAATGTCTGAGCAAAGGATGCTCAAACCCCCCCCTCCCCATGGCAGGGAGATGTTGGTTCCATCCCTGGTGTGTCCAAGGAGGATGGACAAAGGAGTAAAGTTTTTTCCCCCACCACATTGCATCCCTAGGGAAAGGCTCTGCGACTCGGCTGGAGGCTCCCAATCACCTCTACAGTCCTAAACTTAATTAAAGCTGCCAGCTTCTAATTAAACTACTTAATTAAGTGCCACATTGTCAGTAGGTAAAGATGGAACAGACTTAATTATTTAACACAATGACACAGAAGAAAAAACCCACTTTTAAAAGCGTGACATCTCCTAGGTGGGCAGGAGCCCACCCTGCCCTGCCGTGTGCCACCCCACAGTGCCAAAGGCCCACACAGAGTTCCCAGCAGCAGCCTGGTGTGAGAAAGGCCTTTAAGAGCTGTTTTGAGTTTCTCCAGAAAGGAGACATCTCAAATTTCTAATAACATCACCAGCCCTGCCTGACATACTCAGAATGGGGTCAGCACCCATCTTCTGCCTGTCTCTCAGCTCACCCAAATCATGCCCAAATGTGGATCATTAACCCCAGAGCACAGGGCGGGTCATCCTGACCCCACTGAGTGGATGAGCAGAGCCCAGCACCCTCCCCAAGGTCAGATCTTTGCCTTCACACCCTGGCAGAAGCTACTGGGTGGGTGCTCTCCCTGCCCCAGGGCTTCACAGAGCAGCACTTGGCTTCACCCACCACCTCCTTCATCTCATTTCTGTCTTGCTTTTCAAAGTCTGGCTAAAGGCTCCAGTCTGCAGGGTGATATAACCTGAGTGACTCCCAGGCTGGCATTCTGCGGGCAAGATTAATGGCACTGTCTTGTCAATAAATCCATAAAGACCCCAAACCCCATGATGAACGTGCAGAAGGTAAAGGCAATGGTTAATATCTTCCAAATAGGCCCCAGAGCCTTTGAGTGCAGGGAAAGAGGAAAGCACGGGTGACCCTTGTTAATCTTTTCACTGGCTCCAGCAACTATTGGCACCTTTCGCTGGCCAGAAATTTGCAAGTCTTTGGGGAGCAATGATTTCACAGTCGGGGTCTCTTTGAGAGAGAAAAAAAATTCCCTTTGCTCCTAAAATGGGACCATTCTTCCAAATGAAAATTGACATTTTGGTTTGAACTTCATGACCTCCGGTAATCACACTAATGGCCTTAGCTGGCTGGCTGGGAGAGAGCTGGATGTGGCCAGGAGTGATGGGACCTGTATGGATCGCTGGAAATGGGCCGGGAGATGAGGATGGCAGAGGCTGCTAAGGCTGGGCTCTAACTGGCCAAGGCACTGCAGGGATTTCTGACCTGCTCTGGAGACTTTGAACTGCATCAGGTTTGATCTTGGGTATCGACAGAGCGGTCACTGAGTGCTCTGAGCCATCCATCCATCCATGCAGAGCTGTCAAAGCTAAGGAGCACCCATGGAGCTGGCAGAGGGCAGTTCATGTGCTCTCCACAGCTCCCAGCTGTTCTCAGACACTGTCCCTGTGACTCAAGGACCAGCAGCACTGGAGAGAGGCACCCTGCCAGCCCCTCAGCCCAGGCTCTGAGTCCAGCTGGGCACAGTTTTCCAGGAACAGCACCAGGATCCTGGTTCCCATCACCACAATATTGCAGGGGCAGCCCCGGGCAGGGCAGAGTTTCCCTTTGTCCCCTCTGCAGACACACAGTGAGCAAAGGTCCCCCTCTCCCCTCTCTTTCTCAGATGAAAATCCCCATTTCACACTTGTTATCCACCTGCACCGTGGTAGCCAGGGTCAGGAATTGGCTGTAACTAAGAATGCAAGAGGGTCCTTTTATTTTATTGTTTTAATACCTCATTTAGTAGGTTAATATTCCATGTTATTTTAGGCTGCTTGTTCTATACATCTGCCACCCAAGCCTGTACAGATGTTTTAGGATTCTTTAATCCTGACAAAGGACTTAGCGTTAAGGAAAAATGGGTTACATAAAGATCCTTATCTCCTTAAGAAATAAAGCATGTTTTGGGCATATTGTGTACAAAACAAGACTAAAATAGAGACAGAACATTCTGGGGCCACTTACCAGATGTCCAGGTTGGGAGATGTGGGTCTGGTTTGCCTGCAGTTTTCCTGCCTGGCTCCTGAACCAGAGCCACAGCCAGGGACAGACTCTGCTGAGGGAAGAGGGGGATGTTTCTGTGGGAGGCAAAAGTACCAGCTCTGGTGTGGAACAGGAATTATTGAGCTCATGGAACTTCCCACTAACTGCAGCATCCTGGAATAGATGGCATTTTTTCTTGGGAGGACTTTTCCCAGGACACCAGCTCAGGCTGATGCTCTGCCGATGGCAGGAAAGGTGATCCCAAGCTAAACAGCTCTTCTAGCCTGGAGCTGTTGGAGTTTCCAGGCTGATGTACAGTATTTCATCCCATAAAATTGACACAGTTCTCACATTTTTGTGACTCTGGTGATTGATCCAGCCCGTGTAAATTACAAAAAGGAGTCACAATCCTCTAGGGTCTGAAGCAGAATATCAAAAGAGCATGGGCTCATGCTGCCTTAATTAAAACTTCGTTTAATTAAAAACCTTGAGAGCTTTATTAGACTCAGTAATTGATTTAATTTTCTTCTGGAATTCTATTACAAAACACTTCCAGCACGTTGGCTTTGGGATCCTGGCTCCAGCACCATCCTCCTCCCTGAGCAGCACCTCTGCCTCTCCAAGGGACAAATCCCAAACTCCTTGGCCCAGCAGATCCCAGAGCCTTGCAGGACATTCCCTCTCAGTGTGGGATGAGCGTTGGTCCTGGCTGGAACAGGCAGCACCTCAGAGCTCTGCCTTGTCAGAGGAGTCTCTCCCTGTCCCTCAGCTGGCAGGGCAGTCAAGCTGATCTCCTCCTTCCAGGAGAAGTTGGGCAGTAGCTGCATGTGAGATTTGTGCTCTCAAACATGCTCTGACCTCTCTGGGGTGACACAAAACCCTCTAGGGCTGAGCCTGCTGTGGCACTCTGGGACTCACCGTGGTTTTTGCAAACAGACCATGTGCAGGGTGAAGGCACATAATCCCCACCATGACAGCTTTTGCAGCAATTCCCAATGGTGAAGTTGCCCCATGCCTCACTGTGCCACCCAGACAGGCTGGCACTTGGCCTTCCTGAATTCCCTTTTTGCTTCCAGCTCTGCTCTTCACTTCTGTCTCAAACCAAAGTGGGTGGCTCTGTGCTAGGAATCTGCTGCCACATTTCCCCCAGCCCAGGCTGCAACTCTGTGCCAGGATGGATTGGCAGGGGTGAGAGCTCTGGGAATTGCCCCAACACCACCTCCCCAGCCAGCTGGCAGTGGATACTCTGGAGAGATGATGGGTGTTAAAGTCTTTCTGGTCAGGACACAGGGAATCAAACAGTAAAATAATAAAAAAAAAAAAAAAACCTCGCCACCACACAATGATTGTCTGATCTATATCTATTTCATAACATCCAGAATTAATAGGATACAGGAGTTTAAGCAACCATGGCAACTGAATGCAGAAAGGGCTGTCCTTGTAAATAAATGAATTCATAAATAACTCACAAGTGCTGATATAAAAAGTCATGGGAATCTAATGCAATGCTAATGCAATTCAAGCCTTGCCTTTTTTCCATGCAGAATTAGAATATTGGGTGCGCCTGGCTTTGCTCCGTGCTACAAGTGTCATTCTTAAGATAATAGAACTTGCTAATTGTACCAGGAGCCAGGCTGTGATTGATGAGGGCTTTGGGTTTTTGTCTCCTTCATGTTCTTCTGAGCAGAACGTTGCACCAGTAAGTTACAGGCTGGAAGTGAATTACGGAAAGTTAGGGAGCAAGGAACAGGATTCATCCTGCTGTGCTCCCTGGGCAGGGAAACTCCAGCAAAATAAGTCCATTTGGTGACCCTCAGTGCAGCATTTTTGGAAGCAATGTTCTCAGCTCTTATTCCTATGCCTCCTGTGGTGATAAAATTATATTCCTTGTCGATGGAGGGGCAACTTTGCCAGGGAGATCCACATTTCCCCACACAAGGAGAGGGACACTGCTGTGATCTACACCAGAATCAGCTTTATTTCCTTGCAATTATTTCCAACAGTTTAAAAAGACACTGCTAATTAATGTTGATATATTTGCAGTCAGTTTTGTCTTATAAACACTTAGTTCCTTTTTCTTGATAAATTTTTATTGATATGGATTTTGCTGCTGTTACGATGCTGGAAAGTCATTTTCTCCTTTGCACTACACAGTCTCAGCATAATTAATGCCAAAAAGATTCCAAAAATCTTTTGAGCACCAGAAGTTTCTTTTAAACTGTCAGCAAAGCATTTTTTCTAAATTCAAGCCAAACATTTCCTCAGACCTCTTGGATCAGCAGCACTGATTGCCCTAGAAACACAGGGACAAAATTCCATTTAGCAAAAGGGACAAAGGGCGCAGTTTGCCCCTCAGAAATACGAGAGTTTGGTTTGTCCCCCAAAAAACAGAGGTGGAGAAAGTGGAGAAGGTGGAGAAGGTGGAGAAGGTGGAGAAGGTGGAGAAGGTGGCCAGCTCAGGGGCTCAGGGGCCGGCAGGGTCACAGAGGATGCAGGGGGTTCCCCCCGATGGTCCTTCCCGCAGGCACCGCTCCCATCCCGCAGCTTTGATGCATCAGGACGGACGGGACAGGGCACGACACGAGGGGGACATGCCTGCTTCACCCCGAGAAAGCCTCGGGGAAGAGGTTTCGCTCCGAATTCAAAGCTTCCGATGATTTGGAGCCGGTTTTCCCCCTCCCCGCCGCTCCCTGTCTGCGGCGCGGCAGCCGCAGCATCCCTGGGGCAGGAGCACCGCCACGTGGGATGCGGCCGCAGGCACAGCCCCGAGCTCGCCCACGCCGCGGGGACCCTCGGGGGATGACCCTCGCGATTTGCTGCCCCACAGGGAGTTTGGGGTGCAGGGGTGCTCACTTGCTCCTTCCGATTGGTTTCAAAAAATAATAATTTTTTATAAAGGGCTCTTACAGTAATGGATGTTAAAATGACATTATTATAGACGTACCTAGAGCACTCCACCAAAAAGCACCTGGTGTTTTGGATTCCTGGCCCAGTGGACCCTCTTGTGCTGACAGCAATGCCGTCATAGCTAATCCTGGCTAGAGAGGACTTCACTCTGACTGATGCTCTGGAATGGTGCCTGAGAAACACGGGCAAACTCAGCTTTCCATTGATCCCACGGAACTGAATGCTGTCCCTAAATGTGACACTTAGCCAATGCCCAGGCTGGGTGACTTCATTGATTCAGAGCTCAGGCACAAACCCCTCTGCCAAGTGAAGGTTTGTCTCTGCTCTCTTCTGTCACTCAAGCAAGACATGGCCCAGCACTGTGAGTGACACAGGAGGAGGTGGCTGTGGCTGAAATGACCCCAGAGCAGACAGATCTCACCCACACTGGAGGATCTACACAATGAGTTTAAGAGGATCCCTCTGCTGCTACCATGATACAATTTGAGATACAGTATTAATGAATGGAAAAATAGGGAACTGAGATTCCCAGAGAAAAGGTGCTACTTTGCCCTGAAATATCACTTTGTAGAGCCAGAGGAGCCGGGAGGCTTCCCAAACCTGCCCACCAAACCTCAGCTCCATGAGGCAGGGATGGATTGGGTCTGTTTTACTGCCTCCTGCTTAAATTAGACCCAGCCTACAAAGGAACAGAAGGCAATAATGACACTTCTCCTCAAGAGTTTTCTGCATAATATGCAGTTTCTGACATCAGCCAGACTGGGACTCGCCAACATGATGCAGCAACAAGCTTTGGCAGGAATTCTGTCCCTGGCAAAGCATCCTATTCTATTTTCATTTGTTTTAGAGACAGTTACTCACTCACCATATGTGTGCAGCTGGCTCCTGCTCCAGCCCCCGCAGGTCAGCAGGATTCTTTCCATGACTCCAGCATCTTTAAAATAACTACCTTCCCATTTTTCAGAGGTGGAGGGAACAGCAAGGCTAGTGAAGCTCTGTCTTTTGGGGGAATTAAGTGTTCCTGTTATAGGACAACATGCATTTTTAATGCACATCAACCTTTTGTGGGTTCACTGGGATCCCACCTGCACTGGCAGTGGACTTTCTGTCCCGATTGCTGCAGCAGGGAGGGAGCAGTTTTCTCTGACAGAGGGAAGGCAGGCAGCCCCCAGCCCCCCGAGCATCCCCTGGTTTGTTTTTAGTGCAGCACAGGCTGCCGGCAGCAGATTATTATGCCCGAAAGCAGCCTGAGGTGTCACGTAGATGGAATACATCAAACATTACTGTCTCACCGAGCCTCACACCAATCATTTATTTCTTTAGAAACTGCAGACTGCTCTAGTTTTATATTTCGCAAGTCACCTGTAAAATATATATCCATAAAACTCTTGCAGGAGGAGGATTCCTGCAGGGCCAAGCAGCCTGGCCTGGCTGAGCTGCACAACCCAACCATCTGCGCTGGCACTGCTGCTCCCCAGCCTCGCAGGGGGTGTTGAGTACATCCCTCACTCCCTCAGTATCCAATGCTGCCAAAACCCCAAATAACACCCCAAAAGAAAGCTGCTGTTCTGCAGCCCTGGAGAGGTGGGAGAGTTCAGGGCTCAGAGAGCTGCTCTGGGGCTGCACCCGGGGGTTGCAATGCTGCAGAACTGGGAATTAGTTCCACTTTCCGTTACATATATTTTTATTTGATTGGTCTAATAGACTCCATTATTATTTACCACATGCAAATCTCCTCCAGCTGATTAAAGCTGACATTTTCAGCCATGAGATGAGATCTGCAAAGAAGTAATAAGGAAAAACTCTTTCACAAGCTTTAACACTTTCGATTTGCAGGGAGGATCGATTGCATTTAAAATTTAAGGCCCAGACTCAATCCTAAATCTCCTTTAAGGAAAAGAATTAATTCCTTAATTTGTCATATTTCTTGCTCAGCAAAGCCCAAGGGAATTTAAGATGCTGCTGGTTTTGAAAGGTGCTTTTGGATATGACTGGAAGGCAGCAATGAATGCTAGAAAAATACCAAAAATACCATGTTAACACTTTATTATATTTAAGCCCTGGAGAATTATGGTTGTCTATATGGCTGTGGAATTGCTGGGGAAGTAATTGTTTCTGGGTCATCCAAAGAAACTTGTTAACTATTTTTCTGGAAATACTTTTCAGCATATGGATTTTTATTTACTGATTTCTGCTGGGGACCAGATAGGCACTGGGTGCCAGACATCTATAAAGCATATAACCATTTCAAATAAAAAGTGACCCAAATGGTCAGTTAGGTTGTGGAAAGTATATTTTGTAGAGAGAAAAAGAGAGAGGAGGAGAGTCCTGCAATGAGTTCATTCCCACAGCAGCTTCGTGGACATTGTTATTTTTTGTAAAACAGGTGTAGAAAGGTTAAAGACCAAATATGGGTGTGATTTTTCTGAGGCTCACGTATTTTATAGGGTTGAATACACCTTACAGCCTCCCTCCCATGAACCTGTAAATGAGAACCTCCCCATAAAACCTTGCTTACGCCTGCAAAACAGTGCTGTTTAGCTCTCCACAAGTAATAGCATTGAAAGCTTTCCTAGGCAGGGGTCAGGCCCATTTTATTGTAAGTGCAGATCCATTCCAAGTGCAAAAGGACTGAGCTAAAGGACGTCTCAATATGACAGGGTTGTTACTCCAGCTCCAGCCAAAATGACTCGAGTGAGGCTGAAGCATAGCTCGGTGCCAGGCAGCAGCAGGGCTGGAGGTGGCCGTGCCCAGGGCAAGATCACATTCACAAAATGACTCAAAAATGTGCAGAGAATGTCTCTGTAGGTTTGACTCCTTCGCTCATCTCGGGCTGAAATGAGATTGACTCCGTGGGCTGACACTGGAGCCATTCATCCACACAAGGGCTGCCCATGACGGGAGTTGGCTGACAAAAATTCCCCTCCAAATGGGAAGAAAAAAGATGTTTCCATTCTAAAACGATTGTGACGACTCAGCTGTGAGTTTTTTGCCCTCAGCCTCGGAGGCATTTCTTGCATTCCTGTCTCAGCACACCACCTTAGCAGCCCTTCACGTGCAGCCATTCATCATTACCCAGTCTCCAAATTATTCTAGTGTTGATTAAATTAGTAAATGCAATCACAATCTGAAGCGAGTTAATTGAGAGAATTTATTTGGCCCTGACAGTTTTATGCATGTTTGATTAAGTATTATAAGGTTTGTTTTTGATTTTGCATAATTTAACTTTAAATCCTCCGCTGGGTGGGGGAGGGAGCATCAACTATTAATGACCAAAATAAACTCTTTTAAGACGCATATATTTATGATTTATTTCTAAAGGCAATATCTCCCAGATTTTTTTTTGTTCTGTTGCCAAAGTGACAAATACTTCCAAAGCCATATTTCGAGCCGCTCACTTCTCGCCATAAATCTCACAAAATGTGTCCAATTCATTAAAAGTTTTGAAAGAAGTACAAGTTAGCATTTATATTGCAACAAGTGACATATAAATGTGTATGTTTGTCTTCAGAGCCGGCCATAAAACATCCCAGCCCTCGCCGGCCGCGCTGACGGGGACTAATGGCTCACTCTCAGGGCTGATGATGAGTTTCACCACAAATCTCCAACGCTGTCAACACAAAACTGTTCAATCAACAGGAATATGAGTTGTGTCTTTAGTAAAATTAGCGCGGGGAAGAAATACAGCCCCGAGGGCTGTGGGCGGGCTCCCGAGCGGAGCCCTCCTTCAGGATGTGATCCCTCTGAATGTCAGAGCTGCGATTCACGCCTGACCCCGGGGCAGGTGGTTGTTTATGGAGCCCCACGTGCATTTCGGCGGCACAGAGGGTAAAATGTGCCGGGCAGAAAATTGAACAGGGCTGGCCTGCTTTTTGTCACAGAATCACCACATGGTTTGGGTTGGAAGGGACCTACAAACTCATCTCATTCCACCCCCTGCCATGGGCAAGGACACCTTGCTCCAGGGTGCTCCAAGCCCTGTCCAACCATCCTCGAGCTGAAGGTTATCCTGCCCTGAAAAACTAAAAGGGTCAGTCTTGGCGGTAGTGCACACATGTTTGTGGTCTGGGGTCACTCTGTGGAGCTCCCTGGGGTTTTCTGGAGGGTAGGAAAGACCTTTCCCACCTGAGGGACTCCTGCAGGGATTCCTGCCAGGAGCCTCCTGCCACACTTGCCTCCAGCAGCATCCCTGTGGTTCTCCAGGGCTGGAAAGACAAAGTACTTTCATAATTTTGTCGCTTGGGCTGAAATTCCCATCTCTGGGCTATGGCTTCCATCCCAGGGAACGGCAGAGGGAAATAGATGGTATGTGGATGGAATATGGGTGCAATATGGTGCTTATCCGAGCCACCAAACAGATGTTCCCCGTTCACCGTTATTGGGAAAATTCACCTGCTCTGCACATCCCCTTCTCCCTCCCACCAGCAGCTGTGTGGGGGACAGAGATGCCAATTCCCCAGGAGAACTCCCCAGTTGTTGCCTTATCCAGACCTCCCCGTGTTTGAGGCTCAAGCTGCTCTGCAGGGCAGGGGAAGGGCAGGAAGCAGACCCGGCAGGAGCTCCGGGAGGCACCGGGACCGGGAGGGTTCGGCCTGAGTAGAGCAGCAGCTCGGAGCCGTGACAGATGGCCCGAGTTATTATTATTTAATGTTTTTCCACCGCGGCACTGCCCAGACAGTAAGTAGGGCAGGCAGCCAGTGACAGAGTTGTGTATTCTTTCCATCATGGAGAAGAATTCCTAATTAAATCCGAGGGGCAAACAGCAGGGAGGGAGTTATCTCCTTCCCTTCTCTTTATATCGTTCTGAATTTTTCCTCCACCTAAAAAAGACTTTTTGTGTCTTTCTGGGATTCTCTGGACACGCCTTGGATGTGGCTGCGGTCACGGTGTGACCCCCGCAGTGACCCCCGCAGTGACCCCCGCAGTGACCCCCGCAGTGACCGCGCTGTCACCAGGCCCGGCCGCCCCTCGCCCCCCGTTGCCAGGGCAACGCGTCCCCTCCGCTTCCGGTCGGGGGCGGTGCGGCGCGATGACGCCATCACCGCGCGCCGCCGCCGCCGCTCCCCACCCGCCGCCGGAACCGGAGCGACCGGAGCCTCCCCCGCACATGCGCAGAGCGGCGCCCGGCGGCCCGGGCCTCGCTCCGCCCGGGCCCGGCGCGGCCATGGGCACGACGGTGAGTGCGGGGCGCGGCCCGGCGGGCGGCGGGGCCCGGGCCTGGCTCTGCGGCGGCGGCAGCTCCGCCCCGGGGCGCGGGGGTGCGGCGGCGCTCGGTCCCTGCCCGCCGGGCCGGGGCTCTGTGCCGCGGGGCGAGTGGCGGCCGTTCGGGGCTCCCGGGGCAGGCCGGGCCGAGCTCCTCCCGCAGCTCCTTCCGCGGTTCCGGTGGGATCGGTGCGATGGAGGAGGAGTTGGCGTTTCCCCTCCTCCCGGCGCTCGTCCCTGGCGCTAACCTTTATTTGTCATTGTCCCCAACCCCGGGGGTTCCTCCCGGGGCGCTCGGGCCCGCCGGGGCTCCCGGTCCGTGCCAGCCCTCCTCCCGGGGCGGGCAGTGTCCCGAGGCTGGAATGCCTGCTGGATGCGGAGGAACGGAAGGATTTCCGCACCTTCCTCACCCAACTCGGCCTTTTTAGAGGGCAGGCGGTGAAAACTCACCAAAACCAAGTTATTCCCATTTCTAACGTCCTGGTGAGGCCACACCCTGGGGGTGACAGCAGGACATGGAGGTGCCTTGAGTTGCAATGCTCTGAGCTGTAGGATCATGGCCAGAAAACACCGAGCTGGTCCCCAAAATTAGGGAAGGGCTGTCCAAACCTGTTTGCAGGCATCGTGTGTGAAATACAGACTGGGGGATCACAGAATCAGGGGATGGTTTGGGCTGGAAGGGACATTAAATCCCATCCAGTCCCACCCCCTGCCATGGCAGGGACACTTCCTACTGTCCCAGGTTGCTCCAAGCCCTGTCCAGCCTGGCCTTGGACACTGCCAGGGATCCAGGAGCAGCCACAGCTTCTCTGGGCACCCTCTGCCAGGGCCTGACCACCCTCACAGGGCAGGATCTGCTATTCCATATTCAGTTTGGAAAGCCTGTGCTCCCTGCATCGTGTTTCATGTGCCCCAGAACAGTCTGTGATTTTCTGTCCTGGCACTGAATACCAGATCACTGATTGTTCCCAGCATGGATCAGTAAGCTGGAATCTGTATCTTGCTGAGGGTGAGATTCTTTTTAGAGTCTTTGTGGGATTCAAAATTCATGCTTGAGGAGGGGCCGAGTAATTGTGAATATTCTAGTGCAAAAACTAATAAATTGAAATTTACATCTTCATTTTGTCTTTTAGATCAGCTCCTGTGGAGAGAGTTGTGAGTTCATGAAGCACCTCAGTCCTTTCTGTCACTCTTCCTAGAAGGTGTCACAGGAAAACTTCACTCCTTTGGTACAAGAATTCAGTGGCATCCCAGAAAGGCAGCGGAGCCCGACCTGCTGAGTGGATGGCAGCACCCCTAAAATGTAATAATTCACAGTTTCTTTTGTCCTCCCAATGTCCCTCTGCTCATGGCTGCTCCAGTGTTGATATCTGAGTTTATCCAAAGAGCATGAACCCACCAAAGAGAGTTGTAACTGTAAGAGTTTGCTGGGAAACTTTGTGGCAGAACTTGCAAGGAGAGGCTGCATCGTCAGGAATTGAATGCTCTGAATCCAGAGCATGTGATTTTTGACCTGTCTTGCTTTAGTCCTCCAGAAATATCTCTGAGAGCAAACACTGGCTGTACATAGCCATCATGTGGGAAGTGTGTCAGGTCACATGCTGCAGGCACAGAACTGGGTTGGTTTGAGGCAGTGTTGGTTCAGTGTCTGAGAATTTCTGTGCCTTGCAAAATCCACATTTCTGAGCTGCTTGGTATTTCCTGGCTGCAGACAGGAAATAGGGCAAGAGGCATCTAAAATTATGAGGGTGTCTGTGATAATTGAGAAGAGCCCTTGGTTTCCTAAATTCCTTAAATCATAATTTATCCCCTACTCCTTTTTGTTAGTCCCTGATCCATGCAGAGCCAATACTGCCTCAAATTTCTGTAAGGGCAAAAAGGCACTGGAATCTGGGGTGGAGCAGGAGAGATCAGAACTGCAATTTCCATTTCCATGGAATCTGAGGCAGGAAACAGGACAGAGACTTCCCCACTGATGCACGTTGTATCAGAGAAGGACTTTGATATCAAAGTGCAATTTCCTGCAGCTTGATCGTTTGCTCTGTGCTTAATTCTGTTAGTAATGCAACTAAAAAATTATTGAAATAACTTTTAAATTAGCTTTAATTTTTAGAATTGTCATATTTTTGGTTCAACAAAGGAAAGATCTGCCTGGATCTGAGCACTTGGGTGTGTGAGGAGCCTGGGGAAGTCCCTGTTGTTTTCCAGCATTATCTGATGAGTGCATTGTCATTTCATAATTCCCGGAATTTGGCACATCAGGAGCCTGGGGTGAAGCAGAGAGCAGCTAAGAGGCTCCTGCTCATCACTCACAGGACAACAATGGGTGTCTGGAAGGATGTTAAGATTAGAAATCCTAAACACTGCAGAAGATCAAGATAATTTCACTTATCTCTGCAGGTCCCAAGGGGAGAAATAAACTGGTGGATGCCTTTGAAAGGCTGCCTGGCCTTGCCTTGCAGTGACAGTGAGAGCACAAGGCTGGCCTGAGCCAGGGGAGGTACATCCTGTGGAGTGTGAAAAACATGATTGCCTCATTGTTCTTCCAAGACCTTCCGTTATTTTCAGTTTGTTTATTTGGTGAAGCTCTGCCAAGTTTGGAAATGAGCACAAATCTCAAATCCACTTGAGAAAGCCCTTGGAGAACTCTTTATGTTTTTGCTTTTAAAGGAAATATGACCCGATGCAAACACATACATTAATATTACTGCCCTGCCATTAATATTACATGGGTAACATGGTTATCACATGGATTTGCTGTTGGATTAGGAAAGATCTGTGAATTAGGCAGGATAACTTCAGACCAAACCTCTTTGCAGTGTTAACAGTGGATAAAGTTTATAACAGGTTATGGCTGGTGCTGGCTGGGGGGTTTGTTTGGAATCTGACGTGGAAATAGAGTGTTGGTGTGTGTCTAATTGGGGAACAAGAGGTCAAGAGGCCAAACAGAGGAAGGAGTTTAAGGACAGAACTTGAGGTTTGGAAAGCAGCAGTAAGCGAGCGCTGATACTGAAATCAGTTGGAGTAAGTTATCTGTTCAGCAGCTTCAGGAGAACTGAAACTTCTCCTTGTCTGTATTGTTGATGCCTAAAATGCTGGTAAAAAGTTGAGACGCAGACACACAGTATTGGGAAAAGGGTATTACCTTGGTTTAATAGGATCCCAGGTGCACCACGATGAAAAGAGAGCAATGATACCACCTGTATACAATTTATGGACCCCATAGATTAGCATACCTATCTAAAATTGCCCAATAAGAAGCCTAACAAATGAAGTAATTGCCCCCTTATTTAAATTACCTCTCCCAAAAAAGGTTACAACTTATTTTACAAAAACATGTCCCAGTGATGGGGCTCTTTCAAGGTTGGTGCCTCATGCTCTTGAGATTGTGGAGATTGTTTCATCTTCCCCAAAGAATTCTGAACAAGGCAAGAGTACAAGGGTTATAAACATGTAAGATACATGTTTATAACCCTTGTAAAGGGTTTTGTCTTTTAGATCAACTCCTGTGCAGAGAGTTGTGAGTTCATGGAGCACCTCAGCCCTTTCTGTCACTCTTCCTAGAAGGTGTCACAGGAAAACTTCACTCCTTTGGTACAAGAATTCAGTGGCATCCCGGAAAGGCAGCGGCACCCCGACCTGTATGTAACCCTTGTAGGTAACCCTTGTAAAGGGTTATAAGGGGCTAAGATACAGGCAGTAAAAAGTCCAGGAATGGGAAAGGGTAAACAGGATACAAAAAGGGTATGAATGCAAAAGGACAAGAAGCCCATCAGGCACCATTGTCAGCACCCAGGCAGAGCCTGCTCACTGTGCTTCCTCCCGCAGGTCTCTCCCCGGCCGGCCGCCCCGCCCGGAGCTAGCCGCAGCAGGCTGCCCGCCGCGCCCCGCCTGATATGAGCCCCGCGGCTGGCGGCCTGGGCCCGGCTGCGCGGGGCAGAGCCCGATGCCGGTGATCCCCATTCCCCGGCGGGTGCGCTCCTTCCACGGCCCCCACACCACCTGCCTGCACTCGGCCTGCGGCCCCGTCCGGACCACGCACCTGGTGCGCACCAAGTACAACAACTTCGACATCTATCTCAAGTCGCGATGGATGTACGGCTTCATCCGCTTCCTGCTGTACTTCAGCTGCAGCCTCTTTACCTCCATCCTCTGGGTGGCTCTCTCGATCTTGTTTTGCCTTCAGTACCTCGGCATCCGCATCTTCCTGCGCTTCCAGTACAAACTCTCCATCATCCTGCTCCTGCTGGGGAGGAGGCGGGTGGACTTCAGCCTCATGAATGAACTGCTCATCTATGGGATCCATGTGACCATGCTGCTGGTGGGAGGGCTGGGATGGTGTTTCATGGTCTTTGTGGATATGTAAATAAAACCAAGCGCATGTGGGCTCAGGAGGTGATTTTTCTTCTACCCCCGAAATGTGTCGATATCCTCTTTTCTTTTTTTTTTTTAATATAAATTAATTTATTTCACAGTGCTGATTTTTATGGATAAATTAACATGCTTGTCTCTGGAATTTGTATCTTTCTGAGGGTCTAGGTGCTGTTTTGATTATCAGAGTGCAACACATGATTGGGTGTTTTGTTCTTTGCACAGTGCAGGTTAATATAAGTTTCTTTTAATCCATGAGAGCCTATTTTGCTGCTGTTCCTGTGTTCCTGTGGGCATGAAAAAGGCAGTGATTTATCTGGAGGCAGAAGCCATATAATTTTGCACCCCACACTCTTAATCCATCGTCACCATTTTCCTAAAAATGTTCCTTAATATCTCTGGCATGCCATGTATATCTTTCTTGTAGTTTTGCATTTTGCATATTCCCTACTAAGAATCTGGTGCCAAAATTCAACAGACTGTAGGGGTTTAGGTTGGTTTTTTTCTTTCCTCTTTTATTTTTAGATTTATGCAAGACATACATTTGCCCCACTCTACTGTTTCATCCACTTTAAGGTGATTATATAGCTTTGAGTGGCTTTGTCCTTTTCAGGCAGTTAGTGCTGAGTAATTGAGTCTTTCCCTAATAGCACAAATCCACGGGAGGGATGGCAGCAGGGCTGGCTATCATGTGCTCCTGAAATTCCCAGTCACGGCAAATATGTTCTCATTTTGCAGTGATTAAGAGGGACCCATTGCAATGATCCTCAGTGTTCACATCTTGGCATTTGGTTCTACTTTTCCCTCAATTGATTAGTTCCAGTTTTCTCACGGAGATTCTTCTGTCTGACGGAGTACAAAGAGGTGAGACTGTCTTACCTAGGAGAGATTGGAAGCAGAGTGCAGCCTGAACTGGCAAGAATTGTTCCCTGAAATGACACAAATTGTTCTAGCTCTGCAGCAGGGAGGGTGGGGGGCACTGCAGGGTGTTACCAGCAGCTCAAAAAGGCAGTTGAATTTTAAGCTCAGTTCTACTGATCTTGATCTAAGATGTCACTATGTAGTCAGTCGAGCAACTCTATTTATGGAGCCCAGAAGCTGGCCTAAAGTTTATTTTTATTCTGCTTTTGTTTGTTTGTTTTGCCTTATAATGGAATATTGCCTTTTTCCCTGCATTCTTTAAAGAACTGCTTGAAAACAAGTTGGTAAAAATGAATGAGAACCTTTCTCCACAAAATCTTTGGGGTCAATCATGGGGAAATAAGCAAGAGTGGAATTATGTGGCTATTTTCTTATCATCTCTTTGGTCAGAGCTGTGAGTGTGGCTGAGAACAGTCCAGATAAACACAGGGAAAGATAATTCACATTTCAGCTTGCGAGTGCTGCAATCTTTTGCTGACATGCTTTGGTTTGGAGGCTTGTGGATAGAAAATACAGAGGCTTCTGTGTGGAGCCCAAAGCTAAAGCACCCCCCGAAATTCTCTCATTATGGAGTGTTACAGATAATGCAGCTGAACAGCAGAGCTGAATAAATAATGGCCACGGTGGTGTGAACTTTAGATTAGCCCCGAGAGAGCCAAAGGCTCTTGCTGCAGCAAAGATGTAGCATCAGCATCTGTCACAAACTGGTGTCTGGAACTTTCCTCCCAACAGAGAGCTCCCCAGAGCCTTTTCTGGGATTGTTCTGAGTGTCCTGGAGGTCTGAGCTCCACCTTGCTCTGTGCAGAGAGAGTTCCCAGTAATCCCCAGCATGGTGCTTTCCTGCCCAGTACAGCTGCCAGGCTGGAGCTTTGCAGTCTGGGGGGTCTTGGGGTGGCTGTGCTGGAGAATTCCTGCAGAAAACCTGTCACAGCTGGCCAGCAAACAGCCTGGAATCCTCCTTGGGTGGTGGGACTTGGTTTCACCTGGGAGTGGCTGAACTTGGGCAAAAGGGTGATTTGTGGTGCCATGCCTGGCTGGTCCTCTGTGATGGACACACTCAACTGCTTGGCCAAACCTGGGCTGCTTTGGTTCCTGCTCCGAAGGAAATGAAGCTCTGGGCTGTCCCCAGCGGTGAACTTCTCTGGTTTCACGGTGTCCTTTGAAAACCCCCGCAGGAACAGGGTGACACAGGCAGCTTTGATGTGTGAGCCTGTGGAGCAGAGCAGCGATCATGCGATTAACACATGAATAGCAGGTGGTTCTCCCAGCGCTAATTTGGTCACGGAACAAAGGAGGCTGTGGGCACAAGGAGTCTCACAACCTTTTTCATCACTTGTAGTTTGACTGCGAGCCAAGTGCTTTATTCCGTGAGTATGACAGGCTGAGTGAGGCAGTTTGGAGCTGTCCCTGCCGGGATGGGGGATCTCCCCTGGAGCTGGAACCTCCCAAGGTCACCCCTGGGGGCTGAGGGACCTCTTGCCAGCTGCAGATGTGGCTAAGTGACTGATGTTGAGCATAACCTCGTTATCACAGAGCAGTAAAATCTCATTTTGGGAGCCTTGGGTCGTTATCACGTCCTTGGCGCAGGGAGTTGGAGATGGAGCCTCAATCTTACATCTTCCTTCCATAAACCCACCGTGGCTGCTCAGATTCCACTGGCCCTGTGCTCTGAGGGAGAAGGACACGTCCTTGTTAAATCACAAAAAATAATCTTTGCCAAATGCCCAGATGTTCCTCAAGAGAGACCCTGGGGCTGAGCTGCTTTAGCTCTTTTCCCTGCCCTCAGAATGCCCTGAAGCTCAGCTCTGTTGTGGCACAGAGTTAGACAACCCCAAAATTAAGTAATTTAGGCATCCCCAAAGGCACCATGAAGTTAAAAAAGCTCTGATCTTTGGTCATTCCCAGCACTTGGGCACCTTGGTGTGAACCTACCAGCACAGTGGGGGAAGGGAGGTCCCTGTGAAGTCATGCTGGCAAGGAAGAGGAATTAATTTTCAAATTATTTGTTTTATGATGTAATAATTTAGACATTTTAGCTCTACCTGAGTGGAGCAATATTTGGCACTTTTCCTCTTCAAAGCATTTTCCAACTGGAGCTAATTAAACCTCACAACATCCCCAGGAGGTTGCAGAATAAGTAAGATCTTGGGAATGGTTCAGAATGTAAATTCATTGGTTTTAATTTTTTTTTAAAAGCTTTTAGGATTATTTTGCCAAAGTATTTCTTTCTTGCAGAATTGAGATTCTAAAACTTTCTTAGAAGCTGAAAGGGAGCCAAACCACAACTGAGGGAGGGAGAAAGAGGCAGACTAAATGTTGTATTAAGTTTATGCAAAGAATATAAGTTGAGGTTTGTTCCCCCATTTAGTTTAATGGAAAAACCTGGCATTTTTAATAAAGGGAGACACAAAGCTTTGTAGAATACAAGTAAGGAAACAGGGGGAGTTGAACTTTCTGCTTTTCAAGGGTGGCTTACAATGATATTTGCCAGAAATATTTCACACTGAGCAGGTTCTTGCAAACTGCCTCATTGGGGAAGTTCATGTTTTTTGGATATTTCAGTCTTTCCAAATTCACTGGTGGGAGGGATGGATCAAGCTCCAAAATGTATTAAGTCTATTAAAGCTGTATAGATGGCTTAAACTCTAAAATTATTGAAATTTTCATTTCAGCATTCCTTCCTGCAGATTCCATCCTGAACAGCGAGAGCAGATGGTTTGTTTGGATTTTTCCTTTCTTCCCATGTTTGATCTTTAAAACATTGCTATTCTACATAGTGGGCTAAAAACATCCTTCAGAGTAATTAGGAAAAATATTAGAAATACTGATTTGGGAGAGAGTGTCTATTGCAGATCTATTCCAAACCCTTTGGAGAATGAGTCCTGCTCACTCTGGAGCTTTCCAGGTGTTTGGGTGACAGGGAAATCCTTGGGCTGTTGTTGAGCCTGGGAATGTTTGAGTGAGACTGAAGTGTTGGAGTTTCACCTCGTTAACTCTTCAGAACATGGCACCAGCTGGTGTTTTGGGTGCCTGTAAAATTCTGGATGAAACATGCCACCTACATTAAACTTGGGTTTTTAACATGTTGGGAAAAAAAAATAAAGGAAGAATTTCCTCTTCTCACGGTGGGATCCTTCTGATGTGGGGGTGTCCTGGTGGTGGGATGGCAGGGTGGGGACACAGCTTAGGTTGAAGGTTGGGTTTGGTCTTGGAGGTCTTTTCCAAAATTAATGACTTTGTGATGGTATGAAGCAATCAGAGCAGTGCAGGGTAGAGGAGCTGGAAGGAGCTGTCACTTCCCACTGAGGGGCACAGCAATGAATTCCTGGAAGGTGCTGTCTTTCCTTCCTTCCTTGGTGGAGCTGAGCTTGCTGTGCAGAGCTGTAGTCTCAGGACAGAGTTGTGGTGTTTCCTATGGGAACAGGGGAATATTCCTGCTATGGTGGACTTTTTGTCATTCCTATTATCCTCGTGTGGAGAGTACTGCAGCATAAAACCCTAAAGCAGATGCTGGACAGGACTTGTTCTCCAGTGCTGGGCGAGGCTGGAGCCAATGGAGCACAGGTTTGGGAAAACCAGTGTGGACAGGAGCATTACAGACCAAACTGGAGACATGTTTGTGTGGACAGAGCAGCCACAATCCCCATGTCCTTCCTGTTATCCCAGGGGCTGAAGAGTCACAGTGGAGAACTTGCAGGGGAAGGAGGTTTCTAAGAGAGAAGGATTTGGGCAAGGGTGGTTGTATTCTCACTGTCAGTAATATGTGGACATTGAGCCTTTGCCATCTCCTGGAGAACAGCTTGTTTGCCCAGTTCCTAGAGGCAGCTTTGGGGCCAAGTTCTGTCCCAGTTCACAGCTGTAAATCTCTAAAAGTCACCAGGAGCAGACTGGAGAAGAAACCAACCCCTCACCTGCCTGAAGGCTCACTGCAGCTCTTCCCAGGGTTCTCCTGCATCACTGACTTGATTTCCCTGCATCCTGGGGAGGCAGGAGACAGTCTTTAATTCCAGCTGTGGCAAACAGCACAGCATGTTTCCCTCCAGGAACAGCTCTGGCTATTCTGGAACCTCCAGCACGCACAGATAGAACTCTGTTCCAGCCAACACGTTGCTGGAAAATATGAAGCCTTGTTATCTTTCTGCGTTTTTATTTAGCCAAACAAGGTTTCCATAGCTCCTGGACAGCTCTGCTGCTGGGGGAAAGGAAAAAAAAAATCCTGTCATTTCTTCACCTGCCAACTCTCTGCACTAATTTTGTCTCCCTGCTTCAAAGCACTCGTCGTGCCCAGAAAACGTCAGTTCAAAGCGAAGTTTTGTCCAGTAATGAGGCAGTGAAAATTGTTTAGTGTAAGATCTCAGAGCTGTGCTGAGCTGGGAGGCTGGGGTCTGCTCTGAGCTCTCTGCTCAGGAGGCTGGGAATCAAGGCTGGTGTTCCAGAGGAGTAGCTTTAAGGTGACATAGATGAAAGGAGCATCCCTGCTCTTCCTGCCTCTTCCCAAGTGATAAATTTTTCCGCTGAGAGGAAAAAAAAACCAAAGAAACCCCATCACTTGCACGAGGGCTGTAGGAAAAGGAGACTTCTCTGTGCTGATGCATGTTGGGCTCTGCAGAGCCTCTTCCCCCGCTGACCTCCACCCCAGAGTGCCCCGAAAACGTGGGATGTTCCCTGGGCTGGGGAAGTGTGTGAAAGGGAGCTGCTGCTGCTGCTGCCAGGGCTCAGCCTTGTGACAGAGCCTGCAAGGGCCACATCCTGACCTTGGATGCTCAAGACTGTAGTAAATCAGAGCCTCTAATGCAGCCCAAAGCCAACTTTTCCCTGCAAGGAAAACACTGTATGTAACACCAAGAGACAAATACCAAAGTCCTTAGCTGGTTCTTGAAAAAAAAAAAGAATAAATCTCCCATTGGCCCTGGTGAAAGTTTTGCCTGAGTAAGGACATCCAGATTATGCATGCTAATTAAATGAACGACCCATCCCTTCAGAGTCTGCTCTCTGCTGGGAATTCCCCTCTGAGTAACTTGCTCCCAGTGAGGAAAGGAGTTGCATGAAAAATTTCCCAGATGGTGAATCTGTTAGAGAAAATCACAATCTGTTTGTGGCTTTTTCAAACAAAAAAGAGCACAGGAGACGCTGCGGAATAAATTTGTTGTTGCAAACCATTTGCTCGGTAATGGGGGGAATTTAGATGGGCAAAGAGCTGCTTTTTCTTTTTATTCCAGAGCAGCCTTATCTCCCTGCCTGGAAAAACGAGGGACGGTTTAGAAAATAAATCCCAGCAATGTATATTTGAAAAGCCCAACGCTGTTACTTTAACGCTGCCTTTCGTTTCTTCTGACATCAAGGGTGTCTGCAGCCGCCGGGGGACAGCAGCCTGGTCCATGCAAAGCTCCCGAGGAACAATTGCTGCTGTGTGCAGCACAAAGGAGCTGTTTCACTCGTTGCTGTGCCCTGCCAGCAGCCCTGGGCACACAGACCCACGCAGCCCTGGGAGCCCAGCCAGCCCCACAGCCTGACCCCAGGCTGGGATTTGGGGCCAAAACCAACCCCAGAGGGGGTGAGGGGTTGGGGAGGGATGGAGCAGGGAGCACCTGGGCAGTGGTGCCAGCTGAGGGGGGCATGTGGCTGTGCCCCAGGGTCACTGCTCCTTCCTGCAGCCCCTCTGGGAGGGGACATCACCCAGGGCACTGGGGAGCATCCCTCGGGTCTGTCAGAGCCCAGGACAGCTCATCCCTGCCTGCACCCTGCCTGTGCTGCACCACTGATGCTGCCTGGCCACGTTTCGCTTTGAATCTGAATTTCATACAAAGCTCCGAGCCAAGAAAAATCCTTCCAAGTTTGTCTTTTTCTTTTTTTCATTTAAACTTCAAATGAGCACTGCTTAATAGTTTCTTGGAAAGGCGTTTGCTTGCAGTTCTGTGCAATGTAGGCACTGTTACTTCCTTCTTTTCCATGTGAGGCTGACTGCAAACTGTCTGGTGGCAAACACGAAACCAGCGTTGTGCAACGGGGATGGGGATGAGGAGAGGAGGGGGGAGCAGCACAGACAGCTAGAAGGGCTGGGATTTGCAGTGTGGAGCTTGCCTAGCAAAACTGGTGGGGAATTCTTGTGCATACATTGCTTTAATCAGCCCCTTTAATAACATCAGAAGGGCTAAGGATTACATAACCAGGTGCTGTCTTGGTTCTGCTGGGTTGTTTAGGGGAGATTTATGTGCCTTCAGGACTCACTGAGCCTCAGGGACTGAAGGTCCAACAAGAGACACTTGCAGAGTTCTGTTCTCCAGCCTCTCCTTGCAAACCGAGCTGGTAGTGCTGATTTGCCAACAAATTTCCTATTTACTGTTCACCAGAGCATCAGTTGTGACAAATAGACAGAAGAAGGCAGCATTTCACTGAAAGCATTTTATGTACTGATTAAGACACTGTACAAAGAGCTCCTCTGGGTACAGGGCGAGTCTGGGCTGCAAAGTCGCTATTGCAGTGCTTGGGGGGCTGCTGGTGGGGGCTTTGCAGGTCAAGAATCCCCCCAAAAATATATTTCTGGCTGCCCAGAGGCAGGGGAGCACGCTGAGTGCTCTGTGCAGGAGCAGGGGGGTGGTTTCCACAGAGATGGATTGTTTGAATTGTGCCCGTGCTCACGCATTGTGAACGCCTTCGGAAAGGGCTGAACGCAGAGAAAACACAGGATGGTGTTTCTGATCAGCAACGACATGATAGCAGTGTGCTACAAGAAGGACAAGAAAATTTCATGCTTCAAGGACTGTGGCTGCTCCCAGAGAGGGCAGGAGGTGCTGCTGGGAATGGTGGGCATGCAGGGAAGGGCTAGAGGATTTTCTGTCTTTTTCTTTAAAGCATCAAGCAGCAAAGAACTGAAGCAAGAAGCCAGACCTGAACCCCTGGTTATAACTCTGTGTAAATGTCTAATTCTGCTGCAATCAATGGCAAACTCTCAGCACTTTCAGCAAGGTCAGGGTTTCACCTTGTTTCTTCTCAAACAAACCTGCCTCTTCTTGGGGAAATAAATAAACCAGCTGAAAGCGAAGCCCAGAAGGTCAAGTTGCACCACTCAAATGTACAGAAAATGTACATTGTTTGTGTCCTGTGTCACACAAGAAATATGAGGCCAAACCCTGAATTCCCTCATTTCAGGCCATTGCTGTGGGGTTTTTCCCAGGCTGCCTCTGCTGTAATTCCTGGGTTTGCTGCTCCTCTCTGGCTGCTGCAGGGGAGCAGGAGTGGATGGGAGGAAGATGAGTTTGCTTTTCTAGTATGAAGGGCAGGTTGAATTCAGCCCAGGTGTACAAGCTGCACCTCCCTGTGGGTACAAAAGCCCCAGTGTGACAACAGAGTGGTTTGGGAAACCATCCTATTCCTACAGGTCCCACTGGTTACAGAGTCATGTCACCACACTGGTGACAGAGTGCAGTGAGACCCCTGAGGACAGAGATGGGCAATGCCCAGGTTTGTTCAGAGGAATTTCTTCACAGAAAGGGAGGTGGAACATTGGAAGGAGCTGCCAAGGAGGTTTGGTGTCCCCATCCCTGGAGGTGTCCACGGAAGGCCTGGAGGTGGCACTCAGCACTCTGGGTTGGGGACAAGGTGAGGATCAGGCACAGGCTGGACTTGATGGTCTGGGAGGGCTTTTCCAGCCTTGGTGGCTCTGTGATTCTGTGATCCTGGGATTCTGGGATTCTGTGATTCTGGGATTCTGTTCACAGCATGCCCATGACCTTGAACATCTCTTGCATCCTCCCAGCGCATGATTCGGGGGAGCGAGCAGGGACGGGGGCGGCAGCGGCACAACTATCGAAACGTTTGTTCAGCAATTGCTGCAAAAAGAAAAAACTTGCTTCAATCTGCAGAGATGCCAACTGAATTTTGTTTTGTTTTGGTCCTTTGGAGGCGAGCCAAAAGCGGGATGTTGTGAAGTCTTCGGCAGCTACTGCCTGCTTGTTCCATACCAAGCATAGCTGCGGCTGTATTTTTATCGGCAAACTCGGTCCCACGCAGCAGGATATGCAGAGGGAGCTGTGCCTGCAGGGTTGTGCTCCTGGGGCACCACAGAGCCCTGGCTGCTCCAAGGGGCACTTCCAGGAGATGCCCTCCAGATGTTTTCACTTTTCCCTGCCAGCTCTGGGAGGAATAGCGAGTGGTTTGGTTGCAGAGGGGGAGAAAAGCAGCTCTGGTCCCTCTGGGGTCCCCATCAGTCTCAGGGCAGTCCCAGAGTGGTCCTGGCTGCAGCTCCACGGGGTTGCAGGGAATTTCGGGGATTGCTTTTTGCATTTCACGTGGGGCTGAGGCAGTTTCTGCTGTGTCAGCAGAAGGGCCTGCTCTCTCCCTTGCACAATAGATCGCCGCTGGGTATAAATAGCCTTTCACGCCTGTCACCTCGGCGACTTTAACAGCGATGCCCTGATTTATCCCTGCTTCCCGAGGATGCTTCAGGTGTGTTCTCCCCCCGGGACTGAAGGCACGTTTAAACTGAATGCCTGTTTGAGAGGCTCTAAGCACTGGCACTCCAAGCCCAGGGTTTTAGCGTTTTCCAAAGCTGGGATGGCTCGAGGGGGGAGAGCCCAGCCTGTTGTCGCTGTTTAAGCACTACAAGTGTTGCCTTCACAAAGGATCAGTGCTCAGAACGGGGAGACATCTTAAGAATGTCTGACAAATATATGTACATTCGGGGACCACGAGCCTCGCAGCCGTAGTGTGATGAAGGGAATTGAACATGACAGAGCTGCACGGGGGGATTGAGCTGGTGCTTTACCTGCCTCCAGCCTGGGGTCTCTGGGGTGGGACAGAGGGGAGAGGAGGAAATTGGGGCTCTCCCTGTCCCTGCTGTCTCTTTGCCCAGCTTCACACCTCGCTCTCATCACTGTTTTCGACAGCCCCAGCATCACCTGGGGTCAGCAGTGTTATCAATTTATGGTTTCTCTCAGAGAATTCAAGGGCTGAGCACAGAATCCCAACCCGAGATCTGTGCTGGGATCTGACCGGGTGGCTCAGGCCATCCCTCACCCCGTGTGCCCTGCCCGTGCCCTGGCTGCCCCTTTGTTCCCAAGAAAAGCCCCCGAGGTGACTATGGATGCCTTTTTAAATGCTCATCGTCACATTATCCATCAGATACATATTTACAATCATTCATTAAATTAGGATGTACGTTTCATTCTTCTTTCTTAGAATATTAATGCCTACTCCTGGCTGAAATGCCATATGAATATTCATTAAAAAATCAATCAATTCCTTTGCCAGGAATGATGTCATTTGAGCAATAACTGAAGCAGTAATCGAGCATGCTATGAAAAAACGATGAATGCCATCAGATCTAATGTTTATTGAACTCCGTGTGGGTAAATCACAGCAGGTTTTTTCCCATGCTTTTGTGTGCATTCAGTGGTGCTCCAGTTCCTCCTCCTGCCTGCTGCCAGGAGCTCAGCCCAGCCCCAGCAGGAGTGGGAACACCTCAGGACAGGTGGGAGAAATCCCACAGGGATTTGGGGCTGGGCAGGACATCACGTCCCTGAAGAGTGGGTTAGAAATTTATCTTAGAACAATGGCAAACAAAAGCTCTCAAAACACTTGTGGGAAACCTGGAAAATTAATTGGCTGAAGGCTTTTTTTCCAATGGATCTTTGGCTGGCAAAACTCTCTCCCCTCACTCAGAGTGTTGTCCTGGGGGAGTTGAAGTGGTGGCTTTTCCTGGGGTGCCCTCTCTGCTTTAATGGTGCAGCTAGCAGGGAAAACAGAGAATAAAGAGTAACAATAGGCTTCAGGAGGGATCATTATTCCTTTAAAATTTCTCAAACCAAGACTTTCTCAACAATAGCACAGGAGCTGTGCCAAGGCACAGCTCTGCTGCAGCTCCTGTGATAAGATCACACTCAGGTTATGTGGGAAATGTGAAGAGATTTGGCTTAACTTCAGCAACGAGAGTCACTCGATCCCTCACAATAAAAATCCAGATCATCTCGTGTCCAGCAGCAATAGGTCCATTATCAGTGGCCACGACAGCAGCCCAGCTTTGCTGGTTTAGCTGTCCACGAGCAAGGAAATCCCTCCCTGTGGGTGTCAGCCCATTTCCAGCAGGAATGGTGACAGAGCCACTCCCAAGCTGCCGGTGCCACCCGATCCCGGGCTCCTGGAGCAGGAGGAGGAGCAGCAGGAGCCAAGGTTACCCATTCCCACCCCCAGCACTGCAGCACCGACTCGTGAATCACGGCTCTGACAGCCCTGACTTGCTGCATCAGTCACATCACAGACACTTCAACCCAAAATATTCCTCTACAGAAAGGAAGGGGAAACACAGACCGATTATGCCAGTCTCATTTACATGCTTAGCTCAGGAAAATCAAACGCCTGACTCTGTCTCTGGCAGTTTCATGCTCTCATCATCTCCTGCAGAGCAGACACGTGGCCACCTCCTCCCCTTTCCACCTGGCCAGAGCTATTTGCCCTCCAAGGGTGACCTGAGCATCTTGATTTAAAGGCATCTTGCTCGTGTTCCTGAGAACCTAAATCCCAAACAGTGAGGGATGGAAGAGAATCTGCAGGGAGAGCCTGAGCACCATTTACTGGCTCGGTGGGGAACTGAGTGGTCAACTTGAAATTAATTAAATTATTAACTAAGAAAGACTTTGAAACGGTGATGGTTTTATCAAAGAAATGAGCCTCACTGTGAGAGGTCTGAGACAGTCTGCAGGGAGTTTGGTGTCCCCAAATCTCCCAGGCTGGCTGCAGACACCTCTCCATGCTACAGGGGTGACCAAGCTGCAGCTTTACCTGCTCTGCCACACCCAAAAGAGAAGCTCCTTCCCAGTTTTCCAAACTTTTAAAGCAAACCTTGACTCCAATGCAAGAGCTGCAGCAGGAGTGAGCTCCCTGGAGAACTGCTGCAGTCACCCAGGGCTCTGGGATTCAGCACTAACCATGTCTGCTCCCCCAGCCAAGTGTCAGATGGTTCATCTGGGGAGCAGAAATCACGGTCAGAGCTCAGAGAGAGAGAGCAGGCAGCCAGAGGAAGGCTTGTGGTGCCCTGTGAATTGTGCCAGCTCGAGTTAAATACCATTTCTGAGCTTTAGAGGCAATTAAATATCACGATCATTTACCAGGCGAGGTTCTCTCCACCGATGTTGAGTCTTTAAGATGAAAGCAGATATTTTTATGGAAATTTATTTTAATGCTGCTCCTGGGAAAACAGTCTGCAGTGTGTGTCCAGGGAGGTCAGAGGCTCCCAGGCTGGCAGCCTCAGCTGAGCCAGGCTCTGAGTACCTGCCACGAATTAACACAGCCAGAAAATGCCTCCCAGGCCTGGGGTTTCTCTTCTCCCACTTGCACAGGCACCACACCATTATATAATAAATAATTACTAAAACAGGCCAATGATACATGATTTTCTGTTGTTGTCATGCTCTCACCTCGGGGGACCCAGCTGGAAACAAGCAGTGCCTTGAGCTTCTGGAGCAATTCTCCCGGCAGGATCTGAAGGATTTCTCTATTTACTAACAAGTAAAGCCTTTTTACACACAGCCTTGTGCCAGTTTGGTCAGGACAATGCGGCCGCCTTGGAGACATCTCATTTCTGTTTGTTTTGACTTATTCCTAATCATTTTAATGTAAATCAAATAAGCCTGGCTGGAGTCAAAATAATCCACATCTGCACCGTGTCAACTGCATGGCACAGGGAGATGCTTGAGCCTTGTGCAGAGGCTTCATGTAAGGAACTCAGAGATTTATTCACATTATTTATAAAAAATAACAATTTTATCTTTGCCCCATCCCTGGAAGTGTCCAAGGCCAGGTTGGAAATGGTTTGGAGCAACCTGGGATAGGGGAAGGTGTCCCTGCCCATGGCAGGGGGTGGGATTGGGATGGTCTTTAAGGTCCTTTCCAGACCATTCTGGGATCCCACTGAACATCTGATTTCACCCCTTGGGGTCCCATGTCTTATCCCAGAGTGACTTCATCATGCTGATGTGGGAAAGCCCTGCCCAGAGCCTGCCAGCAGTGCTTCCCTCTCCTGGCTGACAGCAAGGGAGCTGAAGTGGATGGAGAGCTGGGAGAGCTGGAGCCATCACACGCCTTGCAGGATGGAGAAAATCCCATGGAGAAAAAATGACAGAGCTGAACAGCCACCAAAGACAACAAACAAAAGGCTTTCTTGGGTAAGAAATCATCTCCCTGGCCCTGAGGCTTTGGCTGAGCAAAGACTTTGGGGGCTTGTCCCAAAATTAACACGCTGTCCCTCCTCCCAGGTATGGCCCTGGAGGCTGTGGGGGATGTTCACTGTCCCAGCTGCAGTGACAATTGCTCATGTCACAGGAGGGCTGCATGGCAGAGACTCCCAGGGTCACGGTCAGCTTCAGAGAGCTCAGACACCATCAAAATGCCAATTCTGAGCCCTGGGCCTCCCGGGGGAGCTCTGGGGGCTGACATGAAAACATTGCTGGGCTGGAATGAGCCCCTCTGTGACCCAGCAGAGATTTACTGCAGCAGGGTTAGAGCTTTCCCAGTGAAAGGCATGCCAGCAAGGCTTCCTGATGGGAGCAGGGAGAAATCCTGGAGCGGGAAGGGAGATGGAGACAGCACAGCACGAGAGGCAGACCCAGCAGATGAAGTGCCTGGATGGCCACACGTTGTCATCAAACCTCTTTATCTCCATTTTCCAATAGGAAAGGCAGTGTCACAGCTGCCTTCAGCCCTGATTTGAGCTCTGTGGCTCAGAGGGATGTACCTGCATGGTCACTGCTCCCCATGGCCAGAGCCTCTGCTCAGCTGATTGCCCCAAATCCCCGAGGAACTGACCCTTCCCTCACAGAGTTGTCATTTTGTACAAAGACATTAAAGATTGTCCCTACTCCTGCAGGAGGGAGAACAAGCAAAACTCATCACCTGGCAAAGATCACTTGGCTGCTGCGAAGGGGAGAGGAAAAGGCAGATCAGATCCCTCTGGCTTCAATAAGCAAAGCACTTAAATGAGGGTTTCTGATCCATTTTGGTTTGTTATTTGCCACTGTTCGTGGTGTTGTGCTAATCCTAATGAACTTTGTTCGGCTGCAACAGGGCTGCAGTGTCCTCTCCTCCCTCCATGAATATCAACTGTGCTGAAGTGGTGGCTAAATGGGCTAAAAACCAAAGGGAAGGTTTCTGGTGATTTTCTCCACCTGCCACGTGGCCTTGAAGCTCACAGCTCTGCACAAATATTGGTCACACATTGGGCTGGGGAGATAAAACTATTTCTACTTACAAAGCAAACTACAAGAATTCTTCCTAATACGACAATTGATGTACTTTGCAAAGTCCTCTGAAGGATTGCTGCAGGAAAAGGAGTTTCTCAGCAGAGCCCCAAATTTTTGCATGTCTTCCAGCATCCCTTCCAGCCCAGAGCTGCCCCAATGGGTGTTCAGGGTGATTCCCACCTCTACAAAGTGTCCACAGGCATCCCCACAGCAGCATCTCTGGAGGCAGGAAGATTAGAAAGACCTTGAAGGTCTTGTTCACTACCAAGTTTGCTGGAAAGTCACATCCCTGCACAAAATAAATCAAAGATTGGTGCAGTGATGCTTTGCCATGGGCTGCTCCCCAACCAGGCTGGCTTCCTCACCCAGGCATCCAGAAATACACCTGGAAATCAAGCTGCAAAGTGTATTTTAGCCACCTTCACTGGCCTTAGTGCCCAGAATTTGGAGAAGGAACAAAATCCCTAAAGCTTTGCAGTGAACAGCTAAAGTTCAGCTGAAGAGCTGCAGCCAGAAGGGGTTAAAGGGACATGGGATGCTGCAGGATTGTTTCTTCTGCTTCACTAAACCACTGTTCAGATGGGAAAAAAAAAAAAAAGTTAGCTTTTCTCCTGCAAGAATGTAAATGTTGGGTACTTTATCAAGTGATTTCTTCAGCCCTCAAGCCATTCTTCAATTTGAAATGCTAGATTGAAAAAAAAAAAAAACGCAGGCGAGAGAGAGAGAGAAAGAAAGAAAATATTTCCGCAGCCCAAGAACACTTTGCAGACATTATGGAAAATGTTGCCTGTTTTGTTTCCTCTACTCACTGAACCAATCTTTCGCATTAAAATCAGCAGAGTAGTAAATAAACATGTTTTCTCTAGCCCCGGAGCCACTCAGAGACATCAAATGGTACTTAAGAAATGTTTCTTTCTCCATCACAGAACATTTTTAAAACGTCCATGGCTGAAGGGAGGGAAGATGCTGCTGGACTGGAGCATTAGCAGGCTCTGCTCCCTCTCAAAGCAGGGGAGGCCCTGGGCTACTCACAGAGCTTGGATTTTCTCTCCCGTCGGAGCACTGGAGGAAGAACAGGAGTTTTCCAGCCTCTCGCAGCTCCCTGGGGACGTGGCTGGATTTTCTGAGACCCTCAGAGAGGTGCTGGGAGCTCCCAAACCTCACAGCCCTGTGCTGAGCCAGAGAACAGAGCTGGTCAGTGACCACACAAGCTCCCTGAGCCGTGTCCCCATGTCCCCTGTGACACAGGGATGCTCTGGCGTGGGCTGTGCTGCTCAGAGAGGGACAGGGGGACAGTGCTGCTCATCCCACAGGGATGTTTGCCATCGAGGAGAAGTTCTGCACCCCCAGGAGGTTCTTTGGCACTCTTGGGGCATCTCCTCTGCCAGGGCAGCTCTTGCTGGAGATATTTCTCATATTTCACCATTCCCTGTCCCAGGTTGCTCCATCCAAGCCCTGTCCAGCCTGGTCTTGGACACTTCCAGGGATCCAGGGAGAGCCACAGCTTCTCTGGGCATCTTGTAGGATTTCTTCCCAATCCCCCCCCCCCCCCCCCCTCCCATCCCATCCCATCCCATCCCTTTCTCATTCCCCCTTAACCTATGCCTACCTCCTGATGTTGAGATGCCTCAATGAAAACCAAGGAAGGGAAAGTCACACTGGAATGGCTGTAGGACTGCTCTGCCTCAGAACGCAGTCTGGGGACATATTTCTCATGCATCATTTCTAAAAAAAAAAAAAAAAAACCCACCCGAATTTATCTTGAGCAGAAAAGCAAATGTGTTTGTCCTGACCTGACACTGTTTTTTTAAAGTGTCAAGTGCTAATGAAATTCCTCAGCCTTGAGCAGTTCTAGGCATTCAATGCTGATTTTTAAAATATGGGGATATTTCGCTGCGGATTTTAAGGCAGCCTCGACATGATGAATGTTCGCGAGGGGGAGAGGGAAGAAACTTCCAGATTCAAAGAAGTTCTGACATAATCTCGCATGCAGAGCAGACAGCAAGAGGCTCCTGCTTTAAAGAGGTTTTTTGTTACTCCTTTGAAATTCCTTTAGCAGATGTAGGGCCAACGCCGCACACTTTCATCATGCAAATTTGCTGATTTTAATATTTTGGGCTTAGAGAGGCAACAAAGCAAAAGGACTTTTTTTTTTTTTTTTAGGCTGTAGGATGGAATTTGGAATGGAAATGTGCCCACGAGGCTCGAGCTGTCCCACCTCGGAGAACTCTGCTTTTTGTGATGCTTTCAAGGGTTTTTCTGCAGGAGAAGGGAGCTCGTTATATAATGAAATAATTAAGGCAACAAAGTAGTAAAGGTAAATAAAAATATATACCAGGAATAAGATTACATGGAAAAGGGATAAAATGAAGTGAAAAATAAAAGAAAAAATAAATTATCGAGTAAAAATGAAATTAAAAGGAAATGAAAAAGGAAGTAATTAAAATTAAATTTAAAAAAAAATAAAATATGTGAACAGGCAAAATAAGGGATATTTAAAAATGAAAGAATAAAAGGAAAAATATGAAAAATGAAATAAAATAAAAAAGAAACAATAAAATGAGATAAGATATAAAGAAGTGAGAAGATGAAACAAAAATAAAAATAGAATAGAATAGAATAGAATAGAAAATGAAATAAAATAAAAAAGAAAGACTGAAATGAGATAAAATATAAAGAAATAAAAATATAGAATAGAATAGAATAGAATAGAATAGAATAGAATAGAATAGAATAGAATAGAATAGAATAAGAAAATAAAATAATAAAATAAAATAGACTAAAAAGCCACGAAAGTGACTGGCGCAGCAGGCTCCAGCCCCTGCCCGGTGCCGCCCCGCTCCCTCCGTCCCGCCCCCGCCGCGGCCCGGGCAGCGCTGGGCTGTGCCGGGCAGGGGGCACCGGGCTGTCCCGCCCCTCCCGTGCCCCCGCCGCTCCTCCCGCCGCCCGGCCCGGTGCCGCCCCGCTCTCCCCGCTCTCCCCGCCCTCCCCGGGCGGCCCTGGCGCGGAGCCGCTGCCGGTGCCGGTCCCGCCGGGCCGGTCTGCGCGGCGGCTGCCGGCGCTGCTGGGCGAGGTCAGGGAAAGTCCATGTGAGGAGCGGCTGGAATCACTTCCTGCCGCCGCCCGGCCCCGCCGCGTCAGGCCCAGGGCAGCCTCGGGGGCCGGCGCCCCGCAGGTGAGCGCAGCCCCGCCGCCCCTCACGGCCCACAGCCCCTCACGGCAGCGCCCGGGCAGCGCCGAGCCCCTCACGGCTGCGCCGAGCCCCTCGGGCCGGGCGGGCTGGGCGGGCTGGGCGGGCTGGCTGGGGGACACAGGCATCCCGCATCGCTGGGGATCGGCCGGGCCGGGGGCGCGGGCTGAGGGGAGGGGAAGGAGAGCCGCCGGGGCTGTGTGGGAACCCGCGCCCCGGGGCAAGGAAGGGCTGCTCGGGGGTCGTGCTGCGGCACGGTGGGAGCTGGGGTTTGCGGGATCCCCGGCAATGGGGGAGTTGGGGTTTGCGGGATCCCCATAAGGTGATAGTTGGGGTTTGCGGGATCCTCTCAAGGTGGCAGTTGGGGTTTGCGGGATCCCCGATAAGGGGGCAGTTGGGGTTTGCGGGATCCCCGATAAGGGGGCAGTTGGGGGCTGCGGGGCTGGAGGTCGCGGTGAGGGATAAAGGCAGCGCAGGCTCGGAGTTTCGCTGCCAGGGGAGGGAAACGCTGCGGAAAGGGAGAGCTTGGAACCCAAAACCCGGCCGAACGGTGGGATCTGGGGATGGAGCCCCGGGCGCTCAGGGGTCTCGCCTAGGACGGGCGCTGTGCCCCACTCTCCCCTCTGTCGCGGGGCTCGAGCAGCTCCAGCGCTGGGAGAATTCGGGTTAGGAGTTGGGTTGGGGCTGGGGAGCGCCGGCTCTCGCTGCCCTCCGCAGCCTGCTGTAGTTACAGCGCTCAAGGACTTCTCCAAACATCTTCCCTGCCCTAGGAAAACCCAACGCCAGCGGTACATCGCGTGCTGCTCCGCCGGCAAAGTGCAGGATCACTTCCAGCCAAGTCTCCATTACCCGCCGGCTCATTAATTTGAATATTCTTTTTTTTTTTTTTTTTTTTTGTCTCTTCCCCCTCCTCCTTTCCGGAGGCATTTGCGAGGCTTGCGGGCAGCTTGATGTGCTCGGTGCCTGCCAAGTGTTTGCCTCTCGCCCTGCGTAATTGAGGGGCTGGCGTGCCGGCTCACCTTCTCCAGCTGAAATATTAAACAGCAGGAGAAGCTGGGATCGGTAAACAAACAGGGATGATTACTGCTGCTCCGTGGGGACAGCTGGGGGGACTCTGGCAGTGGGGTGCTTGGGAGAACCGGGGCTGCTCCAAAGTGCTGCATCCCAGCACGGCTCACCCACATTTCCTGCCAGATTCGCAGCCTGCTCTGAAATTCTGAAAGCTTTTTCACTAAAAAGAGTAAAGCTGAGCTGTTCCTTGTGAGCTGAATTGCTGTGGTTTGCCCCGCTGAGGACAGTAAGGCTGTGACCCCAAGGTGTGGATGATGGAAGTGATAATACTTGGATTTGAAGTAAGTGGCAAATATAAAAATAATTAGGTGTCTTATGCTCTCCCTCCTGAGAGTAAATGCCCTTCTGTGTCTCGAACTGCTGTGTTTTGGGGTTTTTCCTCCTGCAGAGGCCTTTTAATTAAGGCTTCACGGGGGAAAACCTGTCGTATTCGGACACAGGAGGGTGGGGATGGATTTCTGAAACTTAAAATTTGTCTAATAAACCTCCAAAGGCAGCTGGAATTGCAGGGAGAGGAGTACAACCAGGCATCAGGGCAGGAGCAGGGGGTCCCACTGGGGCCAGAGATGTGGTTAGTGTGTGTTTGGACTGTGGCTGTGCAGGGCAGTGTTCCCAAAACATTGTCCAGGGCTCCCCAAGCTTTTCCCAGAGCCCCACTTTGTTCTGAGAGATGGATGCCATTAGCCAAGATGCGTGTGTTGATGCTGGATCACTTTGGAAGTGATATTTTTGGAGCCCTCTGGCAACATAAAAGCCTTTTAGCTCCCCCAGCCATGACTGTGCTTTCCTGAGGGAGTCTGCTGGGATTGGAGGCAGATTTTGGCTCCTCTCAGCTGGTGCTGGTGACAGGACAGCATCCCCATGCTCGGGGGACACGGAGCATCCTCTCTGCTAGTAAGTCCAGAAAAGAAACATCCCTTCTCCTTGAACTTGAGCCTGGCTGGAGTGTCCAGGTGAGTCCCTCTGGACTGGGCTTTGGCTCTGATCCCAGCTGGAGGTGTCAGGAGGAGTGTGGCCACTTTGCAGCACTTGGGGACGAAATGCCAGCAAAGCTCCTGCCAGAGCCTCATCCACCCAGGGAGCTCTGGGCTGGCTTGGGAGAAACCTCCAGGCTGTGCTCTCCCGGCTGGGGACACAGCCCAGCTCACCTTGGAATGGAAATATTTATTTCAGGCTGTCTTGTTGCACAGCCCGTGGTCCCTGCCAGGCCTCCTGGAGGGATGGGATCCGAGCTCTGGCTCTGCTGGCACAGCAGCACCAGGGTGACATGGATTGGGGACAAAACACCATGGAACAACCTGGGAAAGAGTGCTGGGACTCGGCTCCTGCTTTGCTCTGTGTTTAAAAATACCCAAGCCTGACAAAATGGGGTTAGAAGGAGGATTCAGCCATGGCTTTGAATTTTTCCAGGTTTTCTGAGCCAGCAGCTTTTCAGGTGGGGAAATAGGGTGGGATGTGCTGGGCCGAAGGGAACTGCTCCAGACAGCTCCTGGGATGCTGAGGAGCAGGGGGGCTGCACTGGCTTTTCCCCCCCTTTTCTAACCTGTCTTTGAGTTTATTTGAATGTAATGAAAGAAATAAAACCCAGGCATTCAGCTGGAGGAAATTAAAGGGAATTGTGAGTTCCCTGCCATACCTAATGGCCAGAGCAAGCATCATATCTTGCTGCAATTAGGCTTCAAATCGAGCTGAGCCTGTGTTTGGCATCCAAAGAGAGCTTCCCAGCCCATTTATTCCTCATCCAGGGAAGTGGCAGCAGATCCGATAGCCCTCAGCACCCACTGGGATGGGCACGCCTACAGGAGGGTGTGTGGAGTTTTTTATTTTATTTTATTAAATCAAGCCTGTAGAGCAATTGAGAAATAGGTGAAGCGTGCTTAAAAGAGGGTGAGGCTGTTGGTTTTCTCTACCTGACTTTATTTGCGAAGTGACAGGAATTTTGACAGGCTTTGTGTCTTTTTTAGCAAATCAAGTGTCATGCCAGGTTTGCCTGTGGATGAGATCATTTGCAAAATATGTTTCCCAGCTTGCTTCAGGCATAATTCATTGTGTCAACTGCAATTGCTCATTTGCTAGGAACTGTGATTCATTAGTGGTTTATTTTTTGTTGGGTGTTTTTTTTTTTTTTTTAAGTTCAACTTGTTTTTAAGCAAATGTTTGGAGGCAGAACAGGAATTTGAAAAAAAAGAAATTAAATAAATTAAATCTTACATTCTTTGTAACCACAGATTCTGCTGTTAAGGGAAAACTTGCTAAAATGCTGTGTTCCCGGGGAGGGAGAGGCAATCCCAGGCGAGCTCCCCGGGCAGGATTGCACTCGGGTTTGTCATGTGGTTACTCCTAAATGGGGACGGAGGTAATAAAAATCGGACTGCTGGGACAGAGCCTGCCACGGAGAGGATGGAAGCAGCATGTGGAGCTTCCTCCTTCTTTTCCCTGCTGGGGTTTCAGCCCGGTGAAGGTTCTCACTGCTCCAGGCTGGGCTGGGCAGGAGGGATGGGGAATGCTGGCGCTGGTTGGGACAGTGGTGACGAGAGCAGCTCTTTGGTACAGTGACCAAGACCCCCTGAAAGCTCCCGGCTCAATGGGATAAAATGAAGATAAATAGCCCTTGGCACAGGTTTTGTGCTGTGTGTGTTCCCGGGGCTGCTCGCAGCCGGCGCAGTTTGGCCTCAGGCTTTTTAGAGGTCCTCACGTCAGACTTTTTTGCAAAATTTTGCGTGTCAAGTACATTTTTTTGCGTTGCGTTTCCTATGAAGACAAATATTTCAGTGCATTTTTTTCCTCCTAGGTGGGTGGATGGGGGGGAGCAGCAATCGCAGCCACAAACTACCCTGCACTAACAAGCCAGCCTGTGTGGGCTGAATAAATTGATACACTTTTCACCAAAAGATTGATTTTATTTTTTTTTTATCAAACTTCTCAGTGATTATGAAATGTACATTTAAGCATAAGTAACTTGACAGGTTGTTTTTTTTTTCCCCCAGTGCAACAATTCTCTATAAATCGCTCTTAAAATGTTTTAAAGGTTTTGGGTTTTTTTATGAGTATTTGCGCATTCTATCTGTTTTTTGACTGATAGGAGATTTTTCCCAGCCAAAAAAAATTGGGAAAGGGGGAGAGAGAGCACAGGAACGTGGGGAGTCTGCTGACTTCTGGCGCGCCGGCGCCGTGCCCAGGCCCTGCCAGTTTGCTGCGGAGCCCAGTGCCAGCAGCCAAGGGCAGCAGAGCGTGAGCAGAGGGAGGTGACTCCATCACAGTGACCATATATAGTCACTGGGACGAGATTAAACCCTTCACCTCCCCGGTGTCATCCCCACGGCCCTAAAGCCAATAGCGGGATCTATTCATCATTCCGTAAAACAGCGGCAGAAAATTCCTCTTTCCCCGCCGGCAGCATCTCGTCGGTAGCAATCAGGGCTCTTCTGGACGGATCGATTGGGGGAGAGCAGCCAGATGTTCTCCACCCCTGGCTGTCTGGGGGATTTCAGCAGCACAGTGCAAGGAGCTGGGAGTGAAATGGGGCTGAGGTTGTGTTCCCGTGGTGGAAAGGGTCCTGTGTGCTGTGCCAGCTCTGGCTCTGCTCCACACGCTCGTTCCTGCCGTGCTATCCACTGGGAAGCATATGGCAGCCTGGGATATATATACATTTTGTGTGGGGGGACATGTTTTACATGCCAGTTCTCCCTGTCATAGGACAAACATTTACGCTCCGATTATATGAAGCATGAGGAAAACAGGGATTAGGTTTGGAGAGAACATCAATCCTTGCAGGGAGGTTGGAGGAGATGCGGTGATGACATGGCTAAGGGGTGATAATGGTTTGGCTCTCCTGAGCTCTGGTGGGATTATGCTGCACAGAGGTGTGACGTGGGGCATAAATAAAGGGTTGGTGTTTCGAGGTGCCCAAAGGGGATGGGGAGTGAGGATTTATGCATTTGAAGGTGGATTAAAGGATTTGTTTTCCATGGGGAGAGGCATATGGGGCTTGGTGGGAGACTTGCAGTGGGGTGCATGAGCCTGGCTGCCCTGTGGGGCACAGACCCCTCCTGGCACAGGCACTGCTCCTGGCTGAGATCCTGTGGGATGAAATTCCCACAAGCAGGGATAACCCCTCTCCATAGGTGCCCCTGGAAACCTCCCTCAGCACTGCACAGGCTGCAGTGACCTTAAAGGACTAAATCTGAGTAGGATAATGTGTTTTTTGGTTGTTCTGCTGTGGCTGGAGTCACATCCTCATGGCAAACACAGGGATTATGATTTCCTAATGGGCATATGGAGGCTCTGTTTCCCTCTCACTGGATCTGCTCCCTTCTAAGAAGTTCTGATGGACTGTGAGGGAAAACTGGGGTTTTTGCATCATCCCTCAGGGCGGGTGACAGTGGCCATATCTCACTCATTTCTACAACCCAAAGTTGTTTGAAGCTTCATCTGTCTGCTCTGCAATTATCTGCTCCTTCTGTGCCTCCGTTTATCCATGCTAACATCATCAATACATGCCCATGCTTAATGAAACATTATTGCTTAGGTTTAATTGTCTTCTAATTAAGTAAAATAGAATTTTGCACGGCGGTTGCAACAGCATCTTTCCTGTCTGGGAATTCTGCTGTGGGTGATGTGCCTGAGCCTGGGGAGTGGTGACAGTGCCAATCCGTGGAGAAGGGGATGGACAACAGCATCAGCTGCCTCCCCTGAACGTGCTGTTCCTCTGGTTAAATTAGATTAATTGCCAACACCCGTTTTTGTTGGATAAATCCACATTTGGTAGAGCTGCTGGGGTTGTTGCTTCAGCACATCCCTGCTGAAAGACACAATATGGAATCGTGCTGAACACCTGGGGTGAGGTGGCCCTGTTCAAAGTCAGGGCATGCAAGTGTAGGGCTGAATTTTTGACTCTTGTCTGAGCACGGTTTCTACTCTTAATGCATCATTAACATGGTTTTCTGCATTTCATTCAGCTCCCATTACAGCACTCAGTTCCGTCTGTTAATTTTGGTATGTTGATATTTTTGTTGTCAGCAGTTTTTTTCCTTTTTTGAAGCATATAAAAACCATTAGTGTGAAAGAAGATTAAAAAGATACATTACAATTAAAATGTTAATGAAATCGGCATCATACAACTTTTGAAACCATTTAGGCATTAATCTTTCTTGGTCTCATGTCCATTAACTCGGGCGATTCTTATTCCACACTGACCCCTGCTGAGAGAGTCGTGCTATAATTGGATTTTAAGAACTGGGGGGAAGAAAAGGAAGGAGAGGGAAAAGCCTTGAAGAAAAGTGGAAGTTGGGGAGGTTGTGTTCACTTTCTGTGTGGTGTCCATGGAAATGAACCTGACAAAAACCAGCCCCGTTGCTCCATCACTCCCAAATCCTGTGCTCCCTGACCGGGCAGGTCATGCCTGGGAATGTGGGAATGCCAGATCAGAGGCCTGGGGAGCTCCAGGCTGGGCTCTCCAGGACACTGGCTGTCACTGTGACCTTGGGCAGGACATGAGCACCAGGCTGGGCTTTGGTTGATCCCGGTGTAACGTGAGCAGGGCCGGAGCAGGATGGTGCAAAGCCTTTTTAAGGCTCTCAGAGGAAGGGAATGGCAGAGCAGCAAGGAATCGCTTGTCATTATTGCTTCAGCTTTCCCCAGTTCCTCCAAAATAGTATTTCTGCATTTTATCTGTTTGGGTTTGTTTTTTTTAAATGGCTCTTTTTCAGCTTACACAATATTTGAATTGGGACCAACCCCCTCCCCAGGCGAAAGAGGAGGATTGACTAATTCACAGGCTGGGTAGTGAATCCAACATCAGGACTTCTTGACTCACCACACAGCTCCCAGGATCTGTGCCATGGCTCCATCAGGGCCATGGGCTGTGCTCAGCTGCTCCAGCCTGGCCAAGGCTCCAGCTGATCCAGAACACTCTGTGCTGCTCACTCCGAGCCTTGCACTCACTCCTGGACACCTCCAGAGCTTTGCCTGTGCTGTCCAAGAACTTGACACCTCCTGTGGGATGTTGGATAAATTGGGAAGGGCAGATCCTTTAGGGAAAAACACAACTGTTCTTGCTAACGTGGGGACTGGGTTTGGGTTTTTTGGGAGGGTGGGTGAGCTGCTGTCCAGGCAGTGATGCACCCCGGGACTGGCTGAGCTGGAACTCGAAGGATGAGCACATCCCGCTGAGGGAGGAGTGGAGTACCAGCCCAGCTTGTGTTTATGCTGCAAGCATGAATTTTTATTTATTTATTTATTTTTAAAGGAAAAAAATCTAAATAGATCTGTGGAAGCTGCAGAGCTGCCAGCTCCCAGCCACTTCACTCTCTCTGCTCACAGTGCCATCGCTCCACGCATTACCAGGCAGGCAGGAGAGGGATGGATGGATGGATGGATGGATGGATGGATGGATGGATGGGTGCTGGTGGGCTGGCCAGGGAGCCCACTGGAGCTGAAACATCTGCAGGGCTCGGGAGAACACGCTGGCAGTTTCCTGGGGCTGGGTTCATGCCGTGGGAAGTGAGCCGTGAAGCACAGAGCGTGCTGCTGGCACCGCATCACAGGGACGCTGGTGTTGGGCAGCCAGGGCCATGCAAGTGCTTCCTTGGAGCTCTGGAGTGCCTCTGCACACACAGCAGAGCCTGGGGTTTAATTGTTTTGTTCCCTTTTTATGTGGGTAAAAAAAAATAATTTATGGTGGTGTTGTTTAGTGTGGAGGCATTGCGTGAATTTAGAACCTGAGAGAATTTGGGATGAGGATCCAAAACCGTCAAATAATGGCAGGAATGGGGGAGGCCTTGCCAGAGTGTGACCCATCCTTGTCCCAGCTCAGCTGGTCAGATGAACTGAGGGTTTTTTCTGGCACAGGGGGTGGTTTGTGCCTTTGGGTGAAACCAGCAGCGTTTATGCCAGTCAAGTTAAACTGCCGTAGGGAAAGGGAGAGGAAAGCATCCCCAGAGCAGCAATATCCTGGTGGGTTTGACCTCTCTCTGCCCTCCCATCCTACAGTCCCACGAGGATCCTGCACAAGGAGGGAATTCCTGGGAGCAGGAAGGCTGGCAGGCTCCCGAGGGTTACCTGCAAGTCTGGTGCAGAAGCCCGCAGAGATGCAGCCAGGTGATGACCACAGGGATGGAGGTGGGAGCTGGAATGTGTGCCAAACTCACCTTTTCCCTGTGCTTTTCCATCTCTTGGCATGGCAGGCATGCTGGCAGGGAACAAAGAAATTACATCTGGAATTCCTGGATTATTTTATGGATGTGCACTGGAAGTTGTAGGCCAAGGAAGAGGGAGCAGGGAAAAGCAACCCTGGACATTCCCAATGCATGTTTCTGGCCCAGCACACAGGTGGGATTTCTAGCACAGGGTGAATTTCTGTGCTGCAGACTGAGCGAGGAGCACACCAGAATCAATATCTCAGTGGTGCAATAAAACCTGTGGGAATTTCATTTCAGCTCATTTCAAGTGATCTAATAAGTGCCCTTTCAGATGACTGCTGGGTGTTTGCTTTCTTTGTGCAACTGTAAAAATGTAGATTGAGCTATAGTGTACTTGCAGTGCTTTGGTTTGGCAGTGGGAGCCTCCATCCCCAGGTTTGCTCTGGGGGCTGGCAGTGAGGCTGACTGTCACCAGCTCAGGTTTGGCTCTGGGTGGTTTGGAGATTCACTGGTAGATTCTACTTGGAGCTTGCAGCACTGATTTAGTGTCCATCGCACCTCTGTGCTCCCTTGGGAATCAGTGGGTGCTTTAGCAAAGCAGCTGGAGGTACCTGAGCCACGTGGTACCTTCATGAATATTTTTGCAATCAAATTTAGGAAGTTTCCTCATTTACCTTCCCTTTAAGATCCCAGATTGGCTGTTGCCTTGTTTGTGAGTGCCTGAGGAGAGGTGTATCGTGCAGTAGTTGCTGACTGATCTGGATTTGGCAGGAGAAATGATGCAGGAGGGAGGATTTAACTTTTTGCAGGGGGACAGGAGGGCAGCACGACTTGGAGGGGGTGGAGAAACCAAGGGAACCTGCAGCCTGTGTGTGTCTGGTCCAGGCTGTCACCTCAGCATAGCATGGAGCCTAATTTTTTTGCTTGACTATCATCAAAATACAGAGAGATCTAGTGGTACATTGGTGATATCCACAGTGCATCGTGTTGATTTGCAGGTGATTTGAAACAGCAAAATATTCCAGTGACCTTTGCTACTCATTCAGAAGCTTTTATAAAGGGAAGGTGATGATTCGTTGGTTCTTTTCCCCCCAAAAAACTTCTTGAATCACTTTAGGTTTAGTTCAGCTGCAGTGTTCTTATGAAGCATCACAAGTCATGCCAAGTGCCAGCCCCACTGAGCCATATTCCTGCAGCCTCCCCTGGCTGTGCCTCTGGGATTTGTGCTGTTTGGGTGGCTTGGTGTCTCCTCCCCACCCTGCAGCCTGCTCCTGACCTCCTCCTGCATACCTCAGGAGTGCATAAAACCTGAGGTGCAGCATTAGCAATGGAAATATTTGGTTCAGGCGGGTCCTGGGGCAGTTCCCACACCCTCATGCCCTCCCCAGCACACGTGCCGTGGCTGCGGTGTCTGCTGGGACCTGGGAGGAGTTTCCCTCTTGGTGTCCAGGTGACAGCTGTCAGGCACACAGGAGGTGGGTTGGGAGCTCAGGAATTGTGGCTGGTGGTACCACCCACCAGTATGTCAGTTTGGGGAAGGAAGAGAGAGATTTGCCGGCAATTTTTGAAAAAAAACCCTCAACTTCCCAATGCTTGCAAGCCCATTTGAGGAAACCTGGGATGAGGTGTAGCAAGGAGCTGCTTGGAGCTTGTTAAAAGGTATGGAAAGGAGAGATGGGATGGAGTGGAGGATTGTTCTCCTGCCTGTCACTGGATGTGGTTGGACAAACTTTCCAAGTTACCCAAACTTGTTGAGGGGAGGAATGATCTCATGTGTCTGGGATGGTTTCATACCCAGGGCAGTGGTTGAGCTGCCTCAGTGAGCTCAGACTGACATCCCAGAGGCTCTTTGCTCCTTGCCTTGACTGTGCAGATCTGGTATTTGAATTTTAGTCTTCATTTTGTAGGTGGGACAAGAACCACCCACCAGGCAGGCTGAATGATGCCCTGTTGTGTGTGTCACAGGCGTGGGTGGCACTGGCTGCACTGTTCGTGCTTTCCACTGTGGTCCTGAGGATGCCATGGGGACAGTGGCTCTCTGGGACACACACTGGTGTTGGCACTGCATGGCAATGCCCTCGGGAGCCCAGCCCAGCCTGTGGATCCTGCTCCATGCTGTCCTGAGTGATATAATTTGTGTGATGGGAATAGATTGGTCCCAAAGTGTCTTTCTTTGCTTCTCATACTCCTGGTCTCATCTCCTCCTGCAAAGGCCGTCCCAGGAACCTCTCTCCGTTCCTTGTAGTTCAGGGAAGGTTAGCTCAGGTTTAAACCACTTGGCTGTGGTTGTTAAGTCTTAGTGACATATTAAGTATTTAATATCCAAGTGCATTAGCTTCCCACCCACATCCCCCGTTGGAGATGGGCTGAGGGAAATCGCCGGCGCCCACATCTGATAGGATGCTGCCCGGCACAGTTGGATAAATGGCTTCCTCCTGGACCTCTGCTTTTATGTTTAGTTCCTGACCTAATTAGCCATGAGTGATGGTGAGTGAGGATCTCGTGACTGCATCCAGCACCTCATCCCTCGCAGGGATTTTGGGAAGATCCCGGAGGGCACACCTGGCCCGGTGGGGATGTGGCAGCACCGTCACAGGGTTAATTCTCAATGCTGCATCCGTGGCTCTGCAGCCAGCTGGGCCAGAGCAGGAATCACCCAGCTAAACCAGTGTCCCCTGCAGCTGGTGGCAGGCAGGGCATGCCCTGGTGCTGTCACCTCAGCCTGGTGGCAGTGTGAGATGGGAGAATCCACCTCAATTACCGCAGTCTGTCCGATTGTGTTACAGCTTCATTTCTGCGCCCTTGCTTAACTCGTGCAGCACATCAGAGGCTCTTGTGAAATGTAATGTGCTGGAGCAGCAGCACAGGAAAAAGCTCTGCCTTCTGTGAAGCCAGACTGTTGCAGTGTAATTTGTTTTGTAAGATTTTGAAAGGCAGTGTTGCAATCTGTAACAGTAGAATAGTGGGAAGATGGTCAGGTGGTTCTTGGGACTTCAACAGACAGATTTCATGTCTGTGTGTTTTTGCAACACCTTTCTATAAAGGGAAACATAATTTAAAATATGATTACTTAGTGTTGTAACAGTCTTCTCAAACGTTTTTGCATTATGCAGAGATCATTATCAGAGGCTGATATTAACTTGCAAAGAATATTATGCAAATCATTCTCCTGTTCTTCTAAAAAGAAATTTCCTTCATAATGCAAAGCGTGACAAAAAAAATTGTGCAGAGGCTTTTGGCAAAATTACATTCAGAAGATGTAACAGTTTTTCTGCTTACTAGCACAATCCGTTTCTGCCTTTTGACTGGATTTGCTCAACTCAAGCTGATAAAGGCTGAATTTTAAAAGCAGGGCTGGGGTTGGGGAGAGTGTGTTGTACCTCGTGGGTTCAGGGATGGCCAGGGAGGGTTTTCATGCTTAGATCGTTGTTTCTAATCCACCCTGATGGTGATTAGAAGCTCTGATATTCTCAGCTGTTCGGTGCTCTCTGAAATGATGTGGTGGTGTCTCAGAGTCTGTGGGGTGGGGATGCTCAGCATCACGCTCGGTGTGAGCAGCAGTTCCAGGGAGCAGGGCTGAGGTGGATTGCACAGGGACAGACTGCCCAAGTGCCCAGTGTCACCAGTCTCAGTCACTGGGGGCAGTTAGGCCACTCTGAATGGGGGGCACTGCAGGAGTGCTGGGAGAGGTGCTCCTGCCCATCCAACCTTCACAGGATCACTGAGGTAGGAAAAAACCTCTGAGATTATCAAGTCCAACCTGTGCCCCATCCCCACCTTGTCCCCAGCCCTGAGTGCCACCTCCAGCCCTTCCTCCAGGCGTGGGGACTCCACACCTCCCTGGACAGCCCCTGCCAATACCTGACCCCCCTTTCCATGAAGAAATTCCTCCTGATGTCCAACCTGAACCTCCCCTAGCACAGCCTGAGGCCATTCCCTCTCATCCTGCCCTTTGTTCCCTGGGAGCAAAGCCTGATCCCCACCTTGCTCCAACCTCCTGTCAGGTGGTTGTGGAGAGCAGGAGGATCTTCCTGGAGCCTCCTTTTCTCCAGTCTTGGCATCTTCCTTGTGTTTCTCCAGGCATCAGCATGTTCCTGGAGGTAATCCTGGCCCAGCTGAAGTCATTGAGGATTTTGCCACTGACTTCATCCCTCCTCCATATATTTTTTGTGTGTGTTACAAACTGGTTGTGTCAGTTCAGAGCTGCCCCTTTCTCACACAGAAACCAGACTCTGCTGAAATCGAGCAGATCATCTTATAGGTATTGGCTGTTCTGCTCTCATTATAGATTGATTGACAAAAATAGACCCTGATAAATATTGTAAAATACTAAAATACTTGCAGGCTGTGCATTGCAGTCAGATTTGGCAAGGCTCGTTTGCTGTAGAGCCCCTGTTAAGTTTTTCAGGCTCCTAACACCGTTTTGAGAAAACAAAGGATTTGTCCTGAATTTTTTTAGGCATTTCTCAATACAAATGTGATTGAGAAAAGTCAGTAATATTCAGACATGTAGATTGAATTAGAGCGGTGTAAAGTGGCAGGGGGAGTTTTTACTAACACAGGAAATTTTCTGGCTCTCATTTTGTGTCTGGTTAGATAACTCAATATTTAAAAATCAACCCAAATTAGATAAATAAGCTGGAAGTCGTAGTTAGCATTCGTCAAGCAACTTAGGCTGGATGTTCCAGCACTGCCTGACTCCACCTCTAGCTGCAGGGTTTCCCTGTTATGAACGGGTGAATACTAATCCTTGTTTATTCTCTGCTGCAGAGAAATGGATTTATCTGGAGTTTTCTGCCCTGAAAAGGAGCCCTTGGTGTGAGCTGGGTTGGAGCGCCCAGGGCGGGTGTGATGTGCGCCATGAATTCCACCCTTCACACCTTCCACCAACACCAAATCCTTTATTTCGGTGACACAGGGAACTTTTAACACCCCAAAAGCGGCCCCAGGGTGTGGTTGTGACCTGAAAATCAGAGCAGTGAGGGGTTACATGAGTTGGCTCCGGGGTCACACTTGCTCCAGGTTAGAGCTGCTGGTTGAGCCTGGTGGAGATCCCTCCTAGAACCCACTGGATGAGTTGCAGGGAAAGGCTGACTATTTTTTAAAGATTGCAAGGAAGGATGAATCAAAGCAGGGAGGTGTTTTACTCTAAACAGTGTGGCGGAAAGGAATCTTTTCATCTTCTGGGTTTCTTTGTTTCCGGAATGTTTCGTAGCACGGACTTGTAGCAGAGTGGTGTTAAGCACATTCCTTCAAATCTCTTTCTGGTATCCTCTGGAAAAGGGTGATGCTGCCAAAATCAAATCAAATATTTAGCTCTAAACTTACTTTTTTTTTTTTTTTTTTTTTGCTTCAAAGGATGCCTCTTTTTCACTGTATTCTTTTTTGTTTTATAGTATTTCTTAGAGGAGCATTTGCGGTGTTCATCGAGCTCCTTCCAGAGAAGCTGTAGCTGCCCCATCCCTGGAAGTGCTCAAGGCCAGGTTGGATAGGGCTTGGAACAGCCTGGGATTGTGGAAATTGTCCTTGTCATAGCAGGGGCTGCGACTGGATGAGCTTTAAGGTCCCTTCCAACCCAAACTACTTTGGGATTCTGTGATCCCCTTTGTTTTCTCCCTTTTCCCAATTAACCTCATGTTAGACGGTGAGTATCAGCAGTGGCTTTTATCCTCTGCCGCCCTTCTGCAGGTTTTACATCCCTTCCTGTCTCACTCCAACTGTGTTCTTACCACCAGGCATTAATAAAACCAAAGCAGAGGCCAGAGTGATCATCTCCTGCCTCTGTCTGCTGCAGGGAAACTCTTCCCAACAGAGCGAAAATTGCAAGTGGTTATGGAAATTATGGGGCAGGGAAGAAATAGCATTCCAGCCTGGTTTAATTTGTGAGTGTGTGTCTTGGAAATAAGTTATAGCAATGCATAGCACAGGTTGTTCCAACGTGGATGACGGGCTCGCCCTTGTGTGAGCATGATGCTGCCTCACGTTGTGGGAACAGATATTATAACCTTGAAGAATCTTGTAGGACATAAAAGTTTTAATTAAAAATCCAGCTTGGTCGAGGGTATTTTGGTTTAGTATGAATGTCTTCATTTCTTTTGAAAAAGAATTAAATGAAACCCTTAGTATTCCTTTTTTTTTTTTTTTTTTTTTTGATTTCTGCATATTTATTCTTGAAGTTGAAGCATTAGAAAATAATTGAGTAAAACAAAATCCACAAGGCTTCAAATTACCTCTAGCTTAATGTTTTATTTAAAAGGTTTGCTAACTGACATTCTTTATAATGAATTAGGTCACGCGGCTCCGAAGAGTGTTGTCGGTTTTCTTTTTTACATTTAAATTTGAGGCTGCTTCCCTTGAAACTTGGGCTCTGCTGCCAGAGCCGTGCACGGCTGTGACTCCCCGGCTCAGGGAATCTCACTCTAATTACTCTCAATCACACCAGTGCAAATGAATATATCCATGTTTGGAGGATCGAAGTGGTGTTGTCATGGCAATCTCCGTAAGGTCATGAGAAACTCATGGATATTGTTCACTGCCTCTCCTGGGAGGTTTCCCCTACCTTTGCAAGGCTGTGGAGTTGGGGGGTTTGGGTAATAACTTTGAAGCACGGTTGTGTGGTGGTTTGGTTGAAAGGATTTGCTGTTTCCTGCTGGGGGTTCAGATGAAGGTGGTGAAGGATGGCTCGCTGCTCATCCTCCTGTGGGCAGCAGATCCCAAATCAGGACGTGGGCCAGGCTTGCTCTGCAATGTGGGATCCTTCTGAATCTCAGAAGAAGGATCCCACAGAAGAGTCCTTTGGTTGGCACTGCTTAATGGGGTTCGGTGTTCTGCGATGAGCTTTGGTGTGGGTTTTGTTGGGAGAGCTTTGCTTGGATGCCACTTAAAAAAAACCCCAAACCCCAAATAATAACAAAAAAAGCACCCCAAAACAACAGGAAAATACCCAACCAAACAAAACCAACTTTTTTTCTTTAAGGCCGTGTTGAATGGAGCGACCTGGTGTAGTGGAAGGTTTGCTGCCTGTGGCAGGAGGTTGGAATGAGATGAACTTTCAGGTCCCTTCCAACTCAAACCAGTGACTCTGTGATTCCAGAATTGTTCATTGCATGGTGGGAGCTGGAGCTGGAGCAGGAGGAAGCCCTCCAAGCTGTCCCTGTCCCCAGGCACAGCTGGGACTGTCACCCTGAGTCTGTCCCTTCCTTTGGTCAGGATCCCTGGCAGTGCTGCAGTCACTGCAAAGGAATTTGGGCAGAGACACCCAGGCACTGTTGGGCTGGAGCTCCTGGATGCTGTGGAAAAAATAAATGAACAGCAAAACCTGGGAGAACATTTTGCATGTTTGGATGCAGCAGCACTGATGACTTTACAAATAGCTGCTGTGGTAGGACAAAGGAATTCCCTGGGACTGGAATTCACTAAAATCGGTGTTTTGCAAGTCTTGGTTGAGGTGATCCATGTAGCTGTGGTTTTGTGGTTTTGTATTTCTGCGTTCTTTTTGTTTATTTTCTTTTAAAGCATAACCAAAAAAAAAGTTACTGATAGAGAGCCATCAAAGCATTTTGATTTGCAGCTCATTGCACATTAAATCTGTAATTCTTTTGCTAAGCCAAGACATACATACATACATACATACATATATATATATATATACACACACCCCTATCTCTTTGAGCCTTCAGACAGCTCTAGCCACGTCCCTGTGCAAGTTTTTTACGTGCAGTTGGCTTGGTTTGAAAGATCTGACATTATTTAGTGATTGATACCAATATTCTACAAAAATACTGAAAACTGAAAGAAAGTCTTACACTTTATTGGCTGCAGAGGAGCTGTGGCTGTGCCTGCAGGGAGTCAGGTGAGTCTCCTGCCTTATTTGTGTTATCTGCACTTAATTGCTTCTGGTTGCTGAGTCTTTGGAGATGTTGAGCCTCTGTGATCTTGTGCTCTCACACCCAACGTGTTCTCACGCAGCAGGGGCAGGAAACAGGTTTTCACAGGGTTTTTCACCTGGCAGGTGTGCCTGGCTTGCCCATCCCTGCAAGGCCTGGCTTGCAGAGCCCCTGCCCTGCCCGGGTGTGCCCCTGTCCACCCTGGGCTGTCAGCTCTGCCCTGCCCCTTGGCTGCCCACCGTGGCTCTGTTTTGACCTGACTTTCTCTAGAGCTTGACACGCCGGTTGGATTAGAGGGTTTTAAATTGGAATTTTCGGTAGGCAGAGTCGAAGCGCGGAGATGAGTTGGTTTTAAAACCCTCAACAAAACACTAAGCAAGTGGATTTTATAATTAAAGACCTATTTGCATTTAAAAATCATTTCAGTTGACCTCCTGGCCCATGGGCTTTCTCCTGGGCTGTGGTGTATCCATTAACACTTCCAGGTCTGCGGGACTTGCCAAAAACCCTCTGAGCAACTTACTCTGATCAATTCTGTCCTGTCCACCCAACACCTGGAGGAGTGGCCAGTGAGCTGTGAGGGGCAAAATGTGTCTGATGAGGTTAAAAAAGGCACAGGGGAGCCTTTAATGCTGGGAAAGCAATTAACTGCAGCTTCTGCAGTATTTAACAGGGCTTCAAACCTCTCTGATTATCCCTCGTGTTGGCTTTTGTCGATCGTTTGGTTGACTAACATATCCCTTTCAGCTTTGGTGACAATAAAATGTGAGTAAGCAGAAAACTCAAATCTCTGAACGATGGCTCGTGGCAATTTCCTAATTTCCTGAGTGAGCACAGGCTTCTTGGCATTTCATTCCTGTGCCAGAAAGACTATTTGCTCATACAAAGTTCTTCATTGTAATAGGAAAAAATCAATTTGATTACTTTCATGTCAGCATGCATGTCTAATGGCTTAGAAGTTATTGCAGCCATAAAATATACAGTATCATTTCTCTCTCACTCTGAAATTTGACAGGATTAATATAGTCAGCATGAAATCTTAGTCATAAAGTCGACCATAAGTGATGGTAAAATTAGCTGCTGAAATCGTCTGCTTATGGAAAGCATCTTCTGTTTTTCCTTCAGGGAAAAAATACCAAGGGGCTGGCGTGTGGATGGGAAGGCAGTGTTTGCTCTGATGGGAAGATGTCCATTTTATTTTGTGCTTTTCTGACGAGGGGGATCCATGATGTCCTGAGGGTGGTTTCACCACCTGTTTGGTGCTGCTGGTGGGGCTGAGCTTTGTGTCCAGCACAGCCCTGCCAGTCATTCCCCATGTGAGACACAGTGAAGTTCACTGCAGGGCCTGAAATACATCATCCCCTGCAGAGGCTGGGCTTTGGGTTGGAAACTGGGGTTTGTGGTGTGTGCTTTGGTGTTCTGTGCTCCCCAGCAGTGCGGGTGGAGTGTGCTGCTCTCATTTATCTCATGCACAGCAAGCCTTGTTGTGGTTGAAAAGCTGTTTGATTCCATGAGTCAGTGAGGTTGGAGGGAGGAGAGGTCCAGGTAAAGTGTGCTTCACCCATGGGCTTCACCCATGGCTTTAGTAGATGCTCTTCCTCCTGGTGCCACCTGCTGCCACCTTGATGGTCACCTGCTGTCCTCCTCACACTGTCCCCTTGGGAAGATGCTGAGCACCTTCACTGGGGGCACAAGCACTCTGTGGGAAGCTCTGAGCTGAGAGTGAGAAAGCTCTGCTTGCAGCTGAGTTTCCTGCTGCGTTACTGCCCTGGACCAGCTGCTCCTTCCTGCTCACCCAGCTCCAAACCTGCCCTTGGAAGTGGAGAGGAAGTGCTGGCCTAGGCAGACCTGGGATCCTCCACCAGCCCAGCCCCTGAACTCCTTCTTCATGGCTTTGTTTCATGGCATCTCATTTCAGCTGCATTGGGTAAGGTGCCCATAGCTGTTTCTTCTGCTTATGAAGCTGATTCCAGAAAGAATCAAGGTATCTTTAATAGCAAGGAGCTGCTATCTTTAATATCAACTTTAAAATTAAACCAAGGGAAGGCATCATCTTGCTTACGGACATTAATTGGCTATTCCATAAGGTCCCAAAACAGGGTTTTGTTGCCAGCCCTTGGCCCTCTTGGCTTTGCCAGGGGAAATTTCTGTTCCTTGAGCACAGACACAACAGTTTCACTCCTCCGGGGGGCCCAGTGGTCCCTGATGCTGTATCCGGATGTTCCAGCTTGGCTGGAAGTTGTGTCCTGCTGGTTTCACATGTTCTGCCTGCCTTGGCAGCCCGTGGTGAAAAGTTAATATCTGGTCATTGGTTTTGGCTGCATCTCCAAGGCAACTTCATTCATAGGCAGCTCCCGGTTCATACCGATCCGGACATGCCTCGGTGACTAACTGCAGCTCCTGTTACATCCCAGAGGAGCTGTTAACTCCTTCAGCCCAGGTGGGGAATACAGCAGGGTGGATGCCATAAACACCCAGCAAACCCGACCTGCTCTGCTCCCCCTCCATCCTTTTTGGTTTCCTTCCCAGTGCCTTGTTCAGAGCTCATCGCTGTTTAAGATCTTTCTCAGTGCAGAAAAGTCTCAGACTAAGTTTGTTTCTGCTGGAATTATTAGGCTTCATTATGCTCTGGTTTGGGCAGAGCGTTGCCTTCGGGATCTACACTTACTGCAGAATTTCATTTGGGAAAAGGGAACTTGGCTGCGCGCTGCAACACACTCTGAAACGCAGGAAAAATTTAAGTTTGCATTTCGTGCAAACCAAGGGAGGATTTTCCTGCAAGAGGCAGGGCATGAGGTGAGACCACCACATTCCCAGGTGTGTTCAGGGTCTGTGAGCCCCGTGAGATGGAGGTTAAACAGGTTAAACACAGCCCTGGTCCCTCACTGATGTGCCTATTTCTGTGTGATTCTCCAGATCCAGATTTACAGCCTCCAGAGACTGCTTCGATTCTCACCAAAAGAAGTAGGAAGGAGGAAAATGAGCCAAACTCTGGGCTTTTTGCTGTTTGTTTCTCACAGCAGTGCTGAGAGGTGCTGTTTCAGTAGATGATGATTTGTCCTTAAAATCCTCAGCAGTTTCTGGGATGGATCCTGAAGCACCAGTCCTCAGGAAAGCATCTGCATCCAGGAAGGAATGGAGCTGGGAAAGAAGCAGAACAAGTCTGGCTCAAACCATTAGGGAGATGTGGGACAGATAATCCCAAAGACCTGGGGTGCAGCTTGGTTCCCCCTTTAGGGGTTCTCCTTTTAGGATTTACCTTTTGTCTGGCTAACTTCCCTGCTCCAGATGCTGCTTTCCCTTCCTAGAGAGGAAAACCTGCTCTTGGACTCTTATGGAGCTGCTATAACTCTTAAATTTTAATAATAGATTACCATTAGTATCAGCCTTATATAATGCACAGCTCATTATTGCTTACTCAGAATAATTTTGCAGCCTCCTTATAGAACCTTGGAACTTTATTTGCTGAGTATAAAATATGCAGAAATGCATGAATAGTTTTAAGACTTGGTACCCTAAACTAATACAGTGTGCTGCTTTTTTTCCCTGCACCATGATTGAAGTCAAATTAACATATTTACCTTCAGTGCTCCCAGGAGTAGCATTAAAAAATTCAAGAGGTGATTCAGAATAGTCTCCGATTTACTGTGTTTAAAGCTGGATTTCATTTCTCAGTGAAGCCATGCAAACACTTGACTCCCTTTCAGCTTTCCAGCTTCTTTCCTCCCCATGTAGGTCCTTGGACTTATCAACAGATGGGAGCAGTATTATTACCACTGCCTTCCCAAAAGGAAGCTTTTTATTTTATTTTATTGCTTTTTCGGGACAGTGGAGAAAGCAAGGCCAGAGAATAAGGGAGGAAATGAGTTCTAACAAATGGCACAGAAGTGTGGCTGCTGTTCTAATCTGCAGCAAGGAGAAGGATGGAGTGTGATTTCTGCCTTGCTGCTTCTCTGGGTGATGCTGGGGGTGTTATCATGCTCTGCCTCACTTTATCTCTCTCTGATAACTCTTTCCTAGGGCAAACCATGGAGCTTCATTTTGGCTCTATGTTCCCATCTTCCCAGGAAGAAAAGCTGTGTAAAGGCCAGGGTAGGAAATGGAAACTGTTGCTTTATTGCCCAGTGGTTTCTTTATTCTTACAAATGCTATCTGTGCTGTCCTGTTGTGCTTTGATTTATTCTTACTGCTATAGGGTGCAGCTCCTATAGCTCCAAGGATTTCAGACCCCACAACAGTCAGGTTCAGCAAATCCTGCTCCAAAGCCCCCAGGCTGCTCCAGCATCTCCTCTGTCTTTAAAGCATGTAAGTGCTGCAGGGAAACTTTGACCTTGTCACTTTTCCTGACCCAGGTAATAAATATTCTCAGGAGAAGATCTGTGAGAGGTCCAGTCAGTACCCTTTGAGTGGGACAAATGTGCTTGCTAATTCTCTTTACCATGCACTAGAGATACTGCAGAGGGTTTTTTCCATGCCCTGCTGCTAGATTAGGAAGTTGTTTCAGCAGATGTTGTTTCCTAAGAAAATGGGTTAATGCTTGGTGGTTAAAACGGTGTGGCAAAAAAGCTTATTTGTGTGAGGTTTTGGCTAATTGCCTTGCAAGAGTTACAGAGCGTTGCAGCAAATTTCCTGGATTTCGCAATCGCCATGGTTCTGGTTTAACTGGCCAGAAAGATTTGCAAAAATACACAAATAAATGGAAAAATGGCAGCAAATCACTGGGTGTCTTGCTGCAAAAAGCTGGAAGACCCTGTGAAGAGTCTCCAGGTCTGAGCAAGTGGTTGAGGCTTGGGACTGAGTGGATCTCAAATAGAATTTTAGAGTGCTTTGGGTTGGAAGGGACCTTAAAGCTCATCCCATTCCACCCCTGCCATGGCAGGGACACCTTCCACTGTCCCAGGCTGCTCCAAGCCACATCCAGCCTTGCCTTGGGCACTTCCAGGGATGGGACAGGACTGCTCCCCACTGCTGCCTCAGCTCGTGGGACTGATGGAGCACTGATGGAGCTGCTCTGAGCTGGGAGCACAGGGAGGAGCTTCCATCAGCATGCAGGGAAGGCAGGGATTCGGTAAAATGGGCCAGGAAAATGCAAATCAAGCATTGCTGTTTTTAAGAGCATCACCATGAAAAGACTTCCACTGTGTCAAAGAGTGTGACAGCGATGAACTGGTGGGGCTGGAAGTGGCCTGGGGCTCTCCTGGCAGCCTTGGGATGCTCCAGGGAAGGATGGCCATCCTGCAGTCACTCCTGCTGTCCTGGGCCACGGATAAAAGTAATGTCAGGGTCAGAATTCCCAGAGCCACGTGCCGGCTCAGCTCCAGGCTGGGGGCTCAGGCATCGTCCAGCACTGCATCCCCCAGTGCTGCTAAAATCACTAATTAGATTCTGTCTGAGCAGCAGCATAAACCAGGAATAAATGGACTTGGCTCCATAAACTTAGCGCTTAAATATTTTCCCAGGCAGGGAAAAAAAAACAAAACCACATTTGCTTTCCATGCAAAACATATAAATCTTGGAAAAGTTCCCGAAGTTGCGTGTTTAACTGTTCATATCTGTGTGTTTGTAGGAGAGAAGTGGTTATTCCCCTGCATAATTATTTTTCTTTTTAAAAGGAAGCTGGAATGTTGGTGAGAGGACATTTTAAGGCAGTGTTGGGGATGAAGGAGAGTGAGGGGAGAGTCAGGTTGGATGGTGAAAGAGATCACCTTCCCCTCATTCCCTGCCCTCAGGACTAACCACAAATGCTGCTTTTACTTGCTGCGTTTTGGGGCTGTTTCTGCTTGTCTGGTGAGTTTTAGTGAAGCATGGATCTGGTTGTTGGTTTCTTTTTAATGCTACCCCAGTACAAGAGCTGTTACTGGAGTTTATTTAAAGTCTTTGTGCAGTTAAAAATTGTGGATGCTGCATAAAACACAGCTCTTCCCTCCTTCCCAATGCCCTGCTGCAGATGGATGCTCCTTTATTTCCTGCACTCCTCCTCCCTCGTGCTCACCCCATCAGGGACCCCGCTGTAATTATTCAAATCAAGATGCAGAGATACATTTATTTTCGTATAAAATCACTGTTTCTCAGAAAATCCCCGAGGAGATGCTGTGGAGACCCATGGCTGGGGTGATGCTCAGCTCACAGTGGCATCACCCTGTCCCCATCCTGGGGCTGCAGGTGGCACTGATTGTGGCATTGGGATGCAGCTGGGAATGGGGACTGGAGATGGAGGACTCTGTGCTGACTGTCCTGCCTGGAGCAGGGCAGCTTGGAGGTTTTCCAGCACAATGACCCTTCACGAGCACCGTGAACACACAGTTGGAATAAAGCTGCGAGATAAACCCACCCAAATCTCCTCTGCAGAGAGGGAAAAACCCAATAACCATCCTCCAGCTTCTCCCCACAGCCCTCTGTGCCCTGCTGTCATTGCAGTCCCCGTTCCAGAGCTGGAGATGTTTAATTTATTTGTGTTCTCCTAACACCTTTCTGTTTCATAACAGGAATCACTCCTGGGTTTGGCCGGGAGGCAGCGGAGCTGCTGCGCTCCCTGTAATCCAGGAGTGAATCAAAGCAACTTTTTACAAAACAAGATTCTCTCTCACTGTTGCAAAAGAGCTTTGGGGAAATCTGGTTTTTGTGGTTAAGGATCTTACTCTGATGCACAAGGAAAATTATGTGTAGCTTTTATTTGGCCCAAAGGATTCTTACAACATTATCCGTATTTCCTTTAATTTGTGGGATTTCTAGTAAATGGGCTTAAAAATAGGTCCGGGCAAGATGCCAGGGTACATAAGAAGAGCAGAAAAGCTTTGCAGGCTGTGAGCTGCTCGCTTTCACTTCTCCCTGGGCGCGGGCTGGGGGCACGGGGCGGTTGCTCACCTTTCGGGGTTAAATTTAATGACGCCTCTGGAATTCTTTGGAAGTTTATATTGCAGAAAAGGTCTTTTAACTCTTTCTTAGAGCTGGTGGGATGTTGTTGCTGAGCTGGACACGAGTGTGGAGAGGGGCAGGGCGAGCTGCAGCAGCAGGGGAGGGCAAGAATGGGGGGGACACAGTGGGGAGCCTCACAGAAGTCCCTGGATCCACTCACTGATGGGATTGAGGGACCCTGGAAAACCAGAATATGGCAGTGATAATATGTTTTTTTTTCTTCTTTCCACTTTTGATTCTCAGTAGTCTCTTTAACCCTTTTGTTAAGTGGGAGAAGTCTCAGGAGGGAGAGGCGATGGCTCAGAGCTGGGGCAGCTGCTGGGTGCCCAGCTCCCTTTGGTGGTGTTTAGCTGATTTTTTCCAAATTAATCTGGGTTCAAGTGACTTAAAAATGCATTTTTCCCTGGGGACAGCCACCCACCAAAGCCTCCCATTAAGATGTGGTGGATTTATGCAGCTGGAGTCCCAGTGGGAAAGGGAAGGTAATTGGGAAAAAGATCCATGTGGCATCCAGCCTTCCTCACTCCAAGGTCCTCTGCCAGGCCAGGGCACCCCATGGCTTCCTGAAGAGTGGGATTTTTGTCCTACTTTTGTAAAATCTAGTTAATTTGATTTTAATTCAATCTTTGGGCTAATGAATCTGTAAAACTTTGAGTCCTGTGGATGCTGCATCTCTCTGTTGTGAGTACTTCTTGGGGGATGAGGAGGAGTGGGGAGATGGATGAAGATTAGGAAGGTTTTGAGCTTACTGGGAGCAGCAGCAGTGTTGGAGCAGTGTGGTGGGTGAGGAGTGATGTCTGGGAGTGGGGAGAGACAGGAGTGTGGCAGGGTTGGGTTGAGGTTGCAGTGCTCTTGAGCTAAAAATGTGCATTTTTACATGATGGTGGTGATGGACTTCCATAAAATCAAGAGGATTTCCATAAATGCTTTCCATAAAATCAAGGGGATTTTATGGTGCCTGATGCAGAAGCATCAGGGAAATTATTTATGCCGCTGTCAGGAATGTACTAATAACAATTTTTATCCAAGGATATTGAGGTGCTTTGCTGATATAAAATCTGGTGCCCCTGTTGAGCTGGGGGAAGTGGGGTCAGTTCACCTGTACTGGTGAGGACACCTCATCCCTGTTTCCCCCAAGGGCTCCTCGGCTGGTGCTGCACCAGGACCACGGTTTTCCCTAAAATCCAATAAATTGAGAGTTGTTGTGGAAACCAATCCTCCTGTGGTGGTGGCTGGGGATTGAAGTCCCACAAGGCAGTGCCAGCACCACACAGTTCCCCAAGATCCTTTTGGGGGGGCAGGTGGGTTTGCTGTAGCTCCCTAATAAGGGATTATATTTGGGGTGTGTCTGGAGAGCACATTGCTCACTGGTGCCAAACCTTCCCATGGCAGAGCATCAGCAGCAGTGCAATGGGTCTGGAGCCTTTTCCACAGCACTGGTGCCCCACTGTGGGGCAGCTCCTGCCTCCCAGGGCTCTCCCATGTTCCAGGAGAAAACAGAGCAGGGAAAACCACCCTGTGCTGCATTGGCATGCTTTTGGTACGTTGTGAGCAGGAATAATCTGTTTCCTTCTGGATGTGGAGCTGCTGAGTGCCAGCACCCCAAAACTTCCCTCATTAACCCTTGGGACTGAGCAGCTCCCAGCCCCAGGGCCTCTCTCCTTCCTGCTCCCAAATCCAAAGCCCTGACCTCCAGCCAGCCCAACACCAAGTTCACACTCGAGCTGATGCTTCAAATTTACCTCCTTTGCTGGAGATCAGCTTTCCCAGCCGCCCTGGAGGAAAAGGCTCCTGTTGTTCCTCCAAAGACCAAGGTTAAATGGGCAGCTGCAGCCCAGCCCCGTGGGGAAGGCAGGATTTTAGGGCTGGTTTTGGGGAGATGAGCTGGTGCTGCTGTTCCCAGGGGGTCACGTTGGGGAATGCTGCTGGGTCCATCAGCAGGCAGGGGCTGGCATGTGTCAGCTCCTCTCTTAAAACAGACAGCGTGAGCCCCTTTGATTTTTCTTTTTAAAAATAATTGGGTTTGTGAGTGTGGTTTGGGGGGGTGGGGGGGGGAATTGTTTAAAGATTTTTAACTGAGAGCCAGCAAATTTGATATTTTCTGTGTCTTGGATGTGTTGTGATTTACATTTGATTTTAGGCATAATTAGAAATGCAAGTGAAGCGCTTTGTGTTTTACCTCTGCTTCAACTATTTATGGCATGATATGCAAATGAAGCAAGCTATGAATATTAAAGATTAGAGTATGTTACGAAGTATCACTGTCTTTAATGAGTTCGGTAATGGGCACAGGCTTTGGAATATGGAGGTATTTGCTGTTGTGTGCCTGCTCGGCGCTCCGCAGCCCCGGCTTTGCTTACATCCCAGGAGAGCAGGGCTGGGATTTAAAGCCTCTCCAGCCCCTGCTCGGCTGCAATAGGTAGGTGAGATTCCCAAGCGTTCCCATGACAAAGGCGGCTGCGGCTGGCGAGGGGTGGTGATGGATTATTTCAGAGACTGTTGCAGTTCTTGTCTAGGTCAATCCGTTTCATCTGCGGCAGCGTTGGAGATGGATCTGAGAATATAAAAGCGCTCGTCGACCTTTCAAGGTGCTTTGCAGCGCTGGGAGGGAATCTTAAACACGCTCCTGCCAAAATGGAGCTGCTGCTCCAGAGGCACAGGCACCCCAAGAAATTCCTCTAGCTGCTCCTGGAGAATTAGGCTCGGTGACAGGGAATTATTTGGGGAGTTATTGACATGTCTGGAGGTGTTAGAAAGAACATCTTATCCACTGGCTAGCAGAGGGGTGGGAATAGGGCTCCTTGGATTAACCCTTTCTCAATGGAGGAGTCAGGGCAGCCTGGTTTTAGCTCTGAACCACTCACTGGTTTTAGCCCTAAATCCTCAACTGGTTTTAGCCCTAAATCAGTGACTGGTTTTAGCCCTAAATCTGTAACTGGTTTTAGCCCCAAATCTGTAACTGGTTTTGGCCCTAAATCGGTGACTGGTTTTAGCTCTAAATCCATAACTGGTTTTAGCCCTAAATCAGTGACTGGTTTTAGCCCTAAATCCATAACTGGTTTTAGCCCTAAATCAGTGACTGGTTTTAGCCCTAAATCCATAACTGGTTTTAGCCCTAAATCAGTGACTGGTTTTAGCTCTAAATCCATAACTGGTTTTAGCCCTAAATCAGTGACTGGACCTAGCTCTAAATCCATAACTGGTTTTAGCCCTAAATCAGTGACTGGACCTAGCTCTAAATAAGTAACTGGTTTAGTTCTAAATCAGTGACTGATTTTATCTCTAAACCAGTGGCTGGTTTTATCTCTCAACCAGCCTCAGGAGTTCCAAAAGGGGAAGGTGGCTGTGTTTTGGGGTGCACACAGAGGTTCCACCCACGGCTGCCCTGAAGAAGCAGCTCTGCTCCAGCACTGGGATCCCTGCAGGATGCAGCAAATCCTGGGGGGCTGCAGGAGGGGGGAAAACCCAGCCAGATATGGAAAGCAATGGATTTTATTCCAAATGGGGCTCGGGGAGGGTGGGCGGTGGGGAGGGAAAATGAAGCATGCCCCAGGGAGCGTGCTTTTCAGATTTGAGGTATTTAAATTACAAATTTTGATGAGGAAGATTGTCAGCAGTATTCAAAACAGTGCTTAAATTCTTTTGAAACACTGTCGAGCTGTGCTGTGGCAGTTGAAAAGTTTGGCACACAGGAACTTGGCCCAGAAGTTGCTGCTTGGGTTTTTTCCTTTAAAACTCAATTCATCTGTATTCAAGTATCCCACATGCTTAAGGAAAAATAACCCCACCAGGCTCACACTGGTTTGAGACAGACCTGCCTGCAGGAGAGGCTGCAGAAGTGATTGATCTCTAATATTAGGGGGCTCTGTGTTGGTTAATCAGCATTAATGAGTAGTTATACTTGTAAAAAACCAGTGTTTTATAGTGTTTGTGTCTATTCATGAAAACAACCAGCTGACTAAACTGGGGTTTGGCATATCTTGTGATCCACTGGATTATTAGTCCATATGAATTAGATAAACCAATTTATTTTTTGAGGGTTGCTCAGTGTTTGTTGGTGTAACCAGCTCAGCGTTTGCAGCTTGTCATGAATACTGGGGAGACTTTCTCACTCCAGCCTCTGACCCCTCCTTGCTGCAGAGATTAAAAAAAACAGATTTAAGGAATTTCTGTGCTGGGCATCAGCAGGGCTCTCCCAGCAGCACAGAACTTGTCAGATGTTGGTGGACATAGTTTAGCATGTAATATACATTAAAAAATATAATATATTGGTAATATATAATCTATATTATATTTCATATATATAATCATAGAGCCATCATCAGCATATATATAATACAATATTCTGGGCTGCAGTGCTGTCTGGGGCTGTTTTAGGGTGTGATCCAGAAATAGTCACAGTCTCAAGCTTCGGGCACAGTTTGTTGCCCCAGTGAAGGGTTTTGTTGCAGGAGCAGAGGAGGCAGAAATGAAAAGTCATTTTCAAAGTTGAGGCTCCTGGGAGCAGAGATCAGTCTGGGAGGGTTTTCCCCATGGGAAGAGGGGAGAGAGGGAATTGTTTGCTGGAGTACAAGCAGTAAATGCAATATATAAAAAATGCAATATATAAAAAATGCAATATAAAAAAAATGCAATATATAAAAAATACAGGTTTTCAGCTTTGCCTCCATTATCCTGGTCAAAGTGGGTGTCAGGCTGGGGTGGCCACCTCATGTCACCAATTTTAGGTTTCTCAGTGTTTTTGCTGAATGACCAAACCCCTCATTTTTGAAGACCCTCCTGTGCAGTCTCATATTTGCCTGTCTGAACCCAGAAGCACAGAGTTAAATTTCTGCAGTCTATAACTTCCCTTGTCTGCAAGCTTCTATTTCCATTAAGGATCAAGCCCAGATGCAATTGTAGCTTTGCTTTATAGAGTATTAAAAGTTTAATGTATAAATGTCTCCCTTCACCAGAACTTTTTGGCAGCCCTGAAATTCCTACAAAAACATCAAGATCCCGATTGCTGCACAGGCTCCGCTGCCCTTGAAGGGTTAATTATATTATGTCTTCTTTTTTTATTTTTTTTTTTTTAAGCAGGGAGAATAAGCTGTAGCCAAAAGTAAAAGTCATTAATTTTAAGACAGAGATGTAAGCAAAGTTTCCTTCCCCTCTGCAGGTTGGTCAGGGTAGGCTATGCAGTAATTGAAAAGTAAAGGCAATTGAATTGCAGGCTCCTGTCCAAACCGAGTGCGATTTCTTCTTCTTTTTTTTTTTTTTTTTTTTTTTTTTTTTACAACCTCCATTGCATCAGAACTAGGCAGTATTCCTGATGTTCTCATGTGTGTTAATGCTGACTCACAGACTAACTTGCCCAAGAAAAAAAAACACACAGGCAGCTCCACCATACTAGGTAATGAGCTCTAGCGAGAAGCAGCGTCTGATGTTTTGTAAGCTTTTTTTAATTGACCTTTTAAGATATTTACTTTATTTTAAAGCTTTCTGTTCCGTAGTGGCACGGTGCTAGGACTGAGTCATGCATGTTATATATTGCTAGCTCGGCTGTTGTGTACTAGGAGTGAGGAGAATAGGATTCAGCATGGCACTTGTCTTTTTGATGTGTTACGGATGGGAATTAGTGCTTGCGATGGGATGCTGCAGGCAGGGTAGGGTGATGGGGTGCTCTGTGCTTTCCTGTGGCCGCAACTTACTCGGGGTCTGGAGTTTTTTATTAGGTGGCAAAATACTCCGTTCTGCAGAATAATTGTATTTTCTAGCCGTGTCTCTCTCCCTTCTCCCTTCCCCTTGCAGCAATCCGAAAAAAAAAAATTAAAATGTTGCATTTTCTATTTTTGCTTCTCCTTGCTTTGAGAGCTCTTAAGATCAGTGTTAGGGAAGAGGGGAGGGGGGTTGAAAGTAATTAAATAATAATGGCAATAACACGCTTCGCCTTGGCTGAATGACGGCACTTTTTGGAGCTGCCGGGTGGGTGACCTCGAGGAGCCGCGGTGCACCCGGGCTGCCGGTGACTCACCTTGCAGCAGGACAGAGCCCGGGGCTGTGCGGGGCACCGGGGAGGGAGCGGGATGGGCGGGGGGATCGGGGAGAGACCCTGGGGATGTGCAGGGGGATAAGGGAGAGACCTTGGGGATGTGCAGGGGGATAAGGGAGAGACCCTGGGATGTGCCAGGGTCCCTGGGACTGTGCCGGGGTCCCCATTAAGAGACCCTTCGGGGCTGTGCAGAGACCCTGGGGATGTGCTGGGGGGACCAGGGAGAGACCCTCGGGACTGTGCCAGGGTCCCCATTAAGAAACCCCTTGGGGCTGTTCTGGGGTCTCCAGGGAGAGACCCTTCGGGGCTGTGCTGGGGTCCCCACAAAGAGACCTCTCAGGCTGTGCCAGGGTCCCTGGATTGTGCCAGGGTCCCTATAAAGAGACCCCTCGGGATTGTGCCAGGGTCCCTGGGACTGTGCCAGGCTCCCCATAAAGAGAACCCCTTGGGGCTGTTCTGGGGTCTCCAGGGAGAGACCCCTTGGGACTGTACCAGGGTCCCCATTAAGAGACCCTTCGGGGCTGTGCTGGTGGTCCCACAAAGAGACCCCTTGGGATTGTGCCAGGGTCCCTGGGACTGTGCCAGGGTCCCCATAAAGAGACCCCTCAGGGCTTTGCTGAGCTCCCCTGGGCTCTGCATGTGTCCCCAAGGAGAGACCCCGAGGCAGTGCCAGGGTCCCCCAAAAGAGGTGGCAGCGCTGTGCTGTGGTCCCTGGGCAGAGAGTCTCAGGGCTGTGCCAGGGTCTGCAGGGAGACCCCTGGAGCTGTGCCAGGGCCAGGGAGAGATGCTGGGAGCTATGCCAGGAACCCACGGAGAGACCCCAGGGCACTGCCAGGGTCCCCAAGCCACCCACCCAGCACCCATCCCCTGGCCCTGGGGCTGCACACCCCTCCTGAGCTGCACCATCAGCATGATTCCAATCCACTTTTCCATCTTTTTTCCCCCCACTCCCTGCCCGAGCCTCCAGGTCTGTACTTCCCGTGCGAACTTTGAGGATTCTGGAGCCGCGGTGGCTCCATGCTGCGTGTCTGCTGCGTGTGGGCTGCCCGTGTGTTCCCTGAGTAATATTTGCAAATTCACTTTCTGCTCTTAATAAGGCAGAAATAATCTTCTTTCACCCATTGCCACTGGCTGCTACACTAAAAATAGGGTCCGTCCGCGCCGCTTGCCACTTGCAGCATTTCAAAAATAAATACTTCGGAGCTGCAGATACCAGTGCTGCAGGAGAGGAGTCTCACTGTCATTTGATTACTGAACTTAACCTTGTTTTCTTCCCCCTGTCAAACACTGTGCAGGAATCCACAGCTGTGCCCCAATCCCTCTCACTTCCCGACGTGGATTTTCTCACCCTGAAGAGGGGATGCTCAGTTTTTGAGGTGGGGGGAGCAAAGACTTTTCATTTTGGCTTCTTGGCTCCCTGACACAGCCTGTGATGCAGGGGGAGGAATATGCTCAGCCTAGACCTGAAGTGCATTTTATTTGGCTTTACTTAGCTTTTTATTTTATTTAACTCTTCAGTTTATTTAACTCTATTTTATTTAATTCTTTATTTAAGGCATTATAGCATCAGGGAATGGTACTTGGCCACCAAATTTGTAGTGAGCTGTTGCATATTTTCCCCTGGGTTTATGCATTTCCTTTGCATTCAAAAGTGGGGAAATAACCCCCAAACCCTGCAGTGAGAGCAGGGCAAGTGCCACCCCTGTGTCTGGGGGATCAGGTGGCTTTGGGGGCCCCCTGCCTGGTTGGGTGACATCCCCTGCCAGCCTCAAATCCAAGGGTGGGATTTTCCCCCTCTCTCCTCATTTACAGAAGAAAGGGAAGTTTCCTTTGACCCTTTGGGGCCTTCAAGGGCAGAACTTTTCAGCTCTTTTCTTTGGAGGGGCTTTGGCTGGGGGGGTGGAAGCCTTTGGCTGCTTTGTCTGCCACCCCCAGAGGGTCCCTGTCCCTTTGTCCCTGTCCCAGCTGCTGCCCAGCTCACCTTCCTGCAGAGCTGGAAGACTTGGAGGAGATTTGGGGGGCTTTTGGGAATGATTCTTCCCCAAGTCTCTTTTTGTTGTTTGGCTGAGAAAAAGGACAATTTAAATACATTATCTAATTATTTCTGATTACTCCTGGGGGAGCTCTGATGGCAGCATCTTATTCTAGGTCGATGCTTTTTTCCTTTGTTGCTGTCACCTCGCCCTGACCTTTCAGGCCTCGGAGCAGGGAATTAGTTTGGAAAAGAGCAAACCTGCTTTTCTTTCCCCAAAGCAGATGAATGCAGAAACTGAGAATTCCCAAACTCTCCTGGAAGTTGTCTCAAATAACGGCTGCATTTTTTATTAACATCTTGTGACAAAGCCTATGACTTTACAAAAATCAGGCAGAGATGTACAAATTACCCTCCTGTATCCAAGAGCTGGAAAAAAAGAGGCTGCCATCAGAAAACAAAATGATGCTTTGCTTGAATGGTCACGTATGTAAAATGCTCAAGGTGAGCAGTGTTTGTCTGGTTTTAATTCAGTTTTGTCCAAGTTTTCCTGTTTGGAGGTGGCCATTTGATGGTCTGTCACCTGTAGGACACACCAGCCCAAAGGGGACTGGAATTTTTGGGGTGGTGGTGGTGCTGGGGGCTCCTCCTGCACCTTGGGACACAGCTGAGCTTGGGAGATGAGATTGGAAAAATCTGTAATTGCAAAGGTCATTTCTCCTGCAGCACAGCTCTTCCCATGTCAGATGGGCTGAAGCCATTTCAAACCCTTCAAAAGTCACTTGGTGCTCTATTTAAAAGAAAAATAATCATATTTAATAGAGGAATTTTTCAGGTTAGCCATTATCAAGCTTTCTTGCACCTGCTCTCTAGTCACAGGAGTATTTTGTTGCTGTTGTTTCTAGGGAATATGAGGTTCGGTGGTAAGCAGGTTCTCCTGGGCTTTCAGGACTGTTTTGTTTCATTTCTTGGAGTTTGGGGGATTTGGGGTTGTTGGTGGTTTGGGGTTGGGTTTTGGGGCAATTTTTTTATGTATTCTGGTTGTAAAAAGGCAGGGGCAGAGGGAGGAGGAAGAAACAAAATTCCAGCAGTCCTGGCTGATGGGTTTATTGGGGTGGTTTGGGCTTTTGCAACTTCCTCATGTGGCTTTGCTTGTGTTCCTTGATGCTTTTTCTAGACCAAACACCATTACATTTTCCCCCATTTCCCTGAGAGCTGTATTTTGGGAGGTACCAGCTGCGTGCAGCATCTTGGTTCAAACTCTGACTTCTCCTGGGAGGTTGTGCATGAGATCTGCCAAGCATTTGGGGCACTTTGGTTCTTCTCTTTGGCTTAAACATACCCTAAACTATCACTATTTTGGTGTTTTTAGGGAGAGCCAGGGGTTGCTCCTGACAAGCCTGTTTGTTTATAGAGTAAATTCTAAGTAATATTAATAATTGATATTTATTTTAAATTTGGCTTGTTCTGTGCTACTAAGCTGTCCTTGGCTGGTCCCACACATCCTGCCCTGCTGGGTCCAAGGAGGTCATCCAGGGCCTCCCTGGTCTCTTCTCCAGATCTAGGGGAGCCCTGTCTGGAAGAAAAGAGGAGGAGATCCTTCTCCATCCATACTCTTCCCATCCCCATGGATGATGCTTCCTTCAGGTGCCCCAAGCAGTGATGTTTTTTCTGTAACTCACGTTTTTCTCAGTAATTTCCACAGGTCCAGAGTGGATCTGGGTTTGCCAGGGCAGATCCCATCCCTGCTGCAGCAGAGATGGGTTGGTGTCATGGTTGGAAGAGGTTTTGGGCTCTCAGGCTTGGTTGTCCTGGTGACATCTCTGACCTCCTCACGGGATGTCACCTTGGTCCCCTCTCATGCTTTCACCTCCTCACCAGCAGCAGGCAGAGATGCCAGTGGGGTTTGGATGAGTGAGTTGAGCATTCCCAAGGCAGGGAGGCCCTGGTGAGGGAGCAGTGAGGCTCTCCAGGCTCCCGTGGGACTGGGGGCAGCAGTGTCAGAGGTGTTTGCTGGAAGCACAGCCAGCCTGGAGCACAGCACTTCCCTGCCCTGGACTTGAACTGAATGCACCAAACATCCCTTTGGATGTGCAAGTGGAGCTGTGAGCAGGATCAGGAGGGAAGGGTCATGCTGGAGCATCACCAGCCCTGTGCTCCCTGCAGTTATCCTGCACTAGGGATGGCCTCACCTCCCATCCCTGGAATTTTAACTGTGTCTGACCATCCCAGTGCAGCAATTGAACCAAACCCGAGACCAATGGCACAAGGAAAAACACTCTGGGCAAGGGAGAAATAAAGAAATAAGCAAAGGGAGGCCCCACCCTCTTTCCCAGAAAAAAGCACCAAACATGCTCAATAAATGCGAAGGTAATTTAAAATCTGAATCCAGGAGACAATGTGACTGGGATTTCATTACTTAAGCAAATGGATTTGCTTTTAGTGGATTCAGCCACAGACTGAAAGAAGCTTTCCCCAAGGGGTAAACATTTTTCCTGCATTTGAAAGGCTTTCTTGTATTTGGGGGGGGGGGGGCTGGGGGGGACAGGAAGCAGGACTGTGGCTGCCCAAAAAACACCTTTATTTTGGGCAGATTTGGGCATTGCCAAAGCTGTGCTTTTGGGCAGGTGGTTTTGGGGAGCTCTTGGGGTGGGATGCTGGGGCAGGTGGGAGGATGCTGGACCAGGCAGGAGGATGCTGGGTGGGATGTAGGGGATGTTGGGGTGGATGCAGGAGGATGCAGGGGACATGCTGAGGATGCTGGGGGGATGTAGGGGTAATGCAGGAGAATCTCGAGGGCATGCAGGGGTGATGCAGGAAGATACAGGGGGGATGTGAGGGGATGCAGGAGGATGCTGGGGGTGCAGGGGGGATGCTCGGGGGATGCTGGGGGTGCAGGAGGGTGCTGTGGGTTGCAGGGGATGCTCACCACCCCTGCTCCGTGCCTTCCCCTGGCTGCAGGAGTTAACCAGCAGCAGTGCCAGCTCTGCAGACTGTTTGGAATAGTTTAAATGCTTTGACACTCTGGATGTACTAGATGGCAGGGGAGGCAGTTTACAGCGTAATTCATATGCAAAACTGCACTATAAATTTAAAACCTGTCTCAGTTGCCGTGGCACCACTAAGCATTTCATCAGCATACAGTACAGTATTTCTGCCATCTTTGTTTGCATTGCAGTGACTCATCAAAAGTCTGTCTTGTACCAACACTGAGAGCATTCCTCTGGCACTGATATTTCTCTGTTTTTAAAGCTTCGGTTTGAAACTGGCATTTACTTCAGGTCCCTAATCAAAGGGCTCTATTCATTGCAGAGAGCAGCCTGAATGTTAATCTGCATCCGGCCTATTCATTTAGATGCTGTGCGCTGCCGGGGAGATTTGACTTGGTAAAAGCTTGAGCTCCAGCAGATACAAACCCAGGGCTTGATACTATATTTTATTTTCCCCCTCCCCTGAGCACTCGGGGGACAGGAGCCCTTCGGCAGGGCTGCGCCAGGGACGCTGCTCAAGGTACGTTCGCTCCCGGCTGGGCGAAGGCACAGGGAACTTCCTCGCTTGGAAGAATTTTTTTTTTTTTTTTTAACCATGCAGATACAATTAAATTGGCTCCGAGTGTGTTCCCTTTTCTTCCTGTTACCCCGTGGCCTTGCAGATAGGACTTTTTTTTTTTCTCCCCTCGGCAATGGGAACAGAGCAGCTCTTTGTGGGTTATTATTTTCTTTCCAGTGATTTTTTTTTTAATCTTTCTCAGATAAACTTCTATTTTTTTTCTTTCCTTTTTTAAAAAAAAATACCATTCTTCTGAGCTTTCAGTATTAGTTAACCGTAGTTCTTCTTCAGTACTATTAAAGGCAAGCAGGATTTTAAATCTCCTGGACTCTTTGGGGAGGGAGCACGGGGGGGTCTGGGCTCGGTGAATCCGCAGTGATTTGCTCCGCTGGAGTTTCAGCGCCCTGGCTGCACCAGCTCTACCTGCTCCGGCTTTGCGCACGAGGTCCCTTCCAACGCCGGGCTCTTTTTTTTGGGAGCTGGAAGCAGGAATTCTGCCCATGGCCAAAAGGTACAGCTGGCCTGGAGGAGCAGCCGTGGCGGGATGCAGAGCCGGAGCTGCCGCCTGCATCCCGGCTTTGCTCGGAGGGTCCGCGCTGTTGGTACCTGGGGGCAGCGGGGTGGGGGGCTCTGCCTGCACTGGGGGCTGGGCTGGGGCTCCCCTGCTCCACTCGGGATCTGGGGGAGGAAAAAAAGAAGACAACTTGGTAGGCGGCTCGCTGCGGCACCGGCACGCTGGTTTGTTTTATTGGGGCTCAAATATCTGGCTTAATTTGGAGATAAGCCTCGTTTTGTTGGAGGATAAATGTGTTGAGAAGGGGTTTAACTGTTGAAATGCTCCCTCTTTCTGGTGCAAATGGGAAGATTGCTTTTCAAAGTGCTTTTTTCCTGGGAGCTCTCGCTCCGGCAGAATCCTGTATTTATTTCGGGCAGAATGGCACATTGTTTTATAAATATCTTTTCTGTAGTTTCAACATAGCTGCTGGTTGTTGTGTTCCTTATATAATGCTACCGAGATCTGTCTGACTGCCTTTCGTTTGCTTTACTGTTCTCTCCCATTATCGTTCAGATTTTCCTGCATAAAGTAAAAACCCCCAGGGGAATAAATCAGTGGTGCTTATTTAAACAGACCACAACTTGAAGGAAATACTTGCATTTTTGGAATATCCTTTGCCATCCACCAATAGCATTCCCAACGCCGCTCGAAACCATCGATAAGTAATTTTTATAAGCGATTGCTTTTCCGCGTTGGCTCTCAGAGCTCGGCTTGGAGCCTTTGATGTCGGGTGAGGTGGGTTCCTGTGCTCCTGCCTGCCTGGGTGAACTGCCTAAAAACGTTGTTCCTCTCTCCCTGCCTTCTCCCTTTTTCAGATGTGCCCTACTTTGGATATTCCTGCATTGAATGTCTGAGGAGCTCCAGCCGATCCTGAGCCATGTCGCAGATGTTGCACATAGAGATTCCCAACTTCGGGAACACCGTTCTGGGCTGCCTGAACGAGCAGCGGCTGCTGGGGCTGTACTGCGATGTCTCCATCGTGGTGAAGGGCCAAGCCTTCAAGGCTCACCGGGCTGTGCTGGCGGCCAGCAGTCTCTACTTCCGAGACTTGTTCAGCGGGAACAGCAAAAACGCCTTTGAGCTGCCAGGGACAGTTCCTCCCGCTTGCTTCCAGCAGATCCTGTCCTTCTGCTACACCGGCAAGCTGACCATGGCGGCGAGCGAGCAGCTGGTGGTGATGTACACGGCGGGCTTCCTGCAGATCCAGCACATCGTGGAGAAAGGGACGGACTTGATGTTCAAGGTCAGCTCTCCCCACTGTGACTCTCAGACCACCATGATCGAAGACCCCAGCTCGGAGCCGCAGAGCCCGTGCAACCAGCTGCAGTCGGCCTCGGCGCCCTACGTCATGTCCCCCTCCATGCCCATCCCGCTCCTCACGCGCGTCAAACACGAGAACCTGGAGCTGCAGGCCCTGCCTGGCCTGCCGGGCAAGCGGCCCATGGAGCCTGGTGCCAGGGACGGGCCCGGTGGCACCGGTGGCACCAACGCTGGGCCACTGAAGCTGTCGCGCGTCTCCTACTACGGCATGCCCAACCTGGCCACGCTGATCCCCAACGTGCAGCAGGTGCAGTACTCGCAGGGGGAGCGCACCAGCCCCGGGGCCAGCAGCATCCCCACCACCGACAGCCCCACCTCCTACCACAACGAGGAGGATGAGGAGGACGACGAGGCTTACGACACCATGGTGGAGGAGCAGTATGGGCAGATGTACATCAAGTCTTCAGGAGGCTACTCTGGTAATGGACGTCTCTCTCGTTGGGTTTTCTGCTTGTTGTCGGTGGTTGTGGGGTCCTTGGGCAGTTTTGGGTTGTTCACCAGGTTTTTGGTTTTGGGGGGTTTCATTTGTTGGTTTTTGCAGCGCAGCGCAGAAGGTGATGCGTGTGATGGGCTCGGTGCTGGTGTCCAGGTGTGACACAGGCAGGTCCCCCTGTGCCATCACTCCTCAGCTGGGACGCTCTAGATGAGAGGCTGCATCATGCACCAGTGTCAGCTCAGCCCTTTGCTTTGTGGCTGAGGTAGTCAGGCAAGGAGCCTGGTGTTTGCGTGAGCCCTGTGGTGGTGACATCCATGCCAAGGTGATGGCCAAGCTCACCTGCCATGGGTCATCCAACAGGGGTGGTCATCCATGGCAAGGGAAGCACCAGCCCCTCTGGCCCAGTGAGGATGAGGTGGTCACTTTGGGAGTTAGTCTTCTGTCCCAGCTTTTTAGAATAAGATTTTCTAAAAAGTAATGAGCATGTAACATTTGGAGGAAGGGAGGAAACCATCAGCTAAATTATTTCCATAAATGTTAATTAAGAATATCTGCAAAAGGAAGGAAAGAAGGACTTTCCTCCCTACTGTCTCAAGTGCCCCCTCTCATTTGCCAGCCTTGTCCTGCACATTGTCAGAAAGGAAAAAGCAGTTTGGGGGCTGCTTGGATGTTATTCTGTTTCCCTCCTGAGCAGCCAGCCCAGGTGGGATCAGATCCAGGGGCTCAGTCCCAGAGGGGAGATGCCTGCAGGGTGTGGGGTGTCTGCATCCCATGTGGAAGCAGCTCCCAGCACCCCACACAGATGGAGCTGGCAGCATCCCACATGGAAGCTCAGCCTCACAGTGGCCTCCCCGTGGGAGCTGCAGGTGTTTGTGGCGGCAGCTTTGATCCACAGCAGCTCCCCAGGGAGAACATCTTCCCGCTGGCTCTGGCTGCACGCAGCCTCCTCTCACCTGGAGCTTCATTCCCTGCTCTGCCTCCTGGAATTGCTGGACTCATGTTGCAGATATTTTAACTCTGGTTCATTGAGGAGCCTTCCTCAAAGCCATTTGGTTTTAGTCTTAACCAAGGGACAAGATTTGGCAAATAGGACAATTTCTGTTACCAAAATTTCTGGTTTTATAGTACTGAGAGTGGGCTCAGCCCCGCACATTGTCCCATCCCATTCCATCCCATTCCATTCCCATCCCATCCCAAGGAGCAGGAGCTCAGCATCCTCTCAGCATGTTCCCCTGCTAGACAGTGACCAGATAAGCAATATTTTCCATGTTTTCTTTTACCAAGCCGTGTGAAAAAGGGGGAAAACATAGCACTGTTACTATTTTAATATTAGAAATATTTTCTGGGAAAAGTGGACAAGCGGTTGTAGAAAATGAGCCTCAAAAGCCTGCTTGCTCCCCCTGCCCTGCTGCAGCCCCAGTGGTTGGGACAGGGCAGGAGAGAAGTGGGATCAGGGTTGGGGACAAGGTCAGGGTCCCCTCCATGGCTGCTGTTAGAGCCAGACTCAACAGGAATTATGCTGTTCCCCACTCAGTTTGGGGTTTATTTTGCTTTTCCCCACTGTCGAGCCTGTGGTGAATAATGTGGGTTTGCCTTCAGCATTATCCCTCAGAGCAATGGGATTAATCCCTTGGACACAGCGTTTTCCATCCCTGTCACAGGGCCAGTTCCTGCAGAAACAGAACAAAACCAATTCAGAAGGCAAGGGCAGGACCAGCCCAGGGACAGTGCAGGCAGCAGCTTTGAGGCTGTCCCTGACTTGTGGGGCAGGACTCATCCCAGTTGGAGAAGTGAAAATCCAAGCAGTTTTCTCAGGTGTTACAGGAGATGCTACAGAGCCGAGCATCCCACAGCCAAGTTCTCCTGCTTGCTTTCTGTAGGCAGAACCAGGTGGTGATGCTGAGGCCATGCAGAGAGGAGTCAGGTTGTAAGGCTCTAAATATCCCACATTTCTGCTAAAATTCCTCTTCCCTAAAATTCCACCTTTCGAGGGAGTTTCCTGTTTGAAAGAAGCCAGCTATAGGTATCAGGCTTCCTGGAAAAGAGGGCACACAAAAAAAGAGATTACAAAAAGTAAAACCTAAGCTATTCCATTATGGTTTGGACTTGTAGAGCTAACTGTGTTTTAATTACTCGGGATAAACTGTACCCTCAAAAGGTGCGGAATAATAAAACCGTGAGATGGAAGAGAGAAGGCAGCTAATCCTGCTCCTGGCATGGAGATCCCGACAGCCTCACAAAGGCCTGGGGGAGGGGGGAGCCCTTTAAAATAGGGATTGCCAAGGTTTCCAAGAGCCCTGTTTGGGAAAACAAAAACAAAGCCAAAGAGGGGCAGAGCAGTCGAAGCCCTGAATTTCAGAGAAGGTTGTTGGGTTTTTTCTTTCTTTTTCTCTGCTTTTTCATTCCCCATCCGAAGCGTTGATGCTGGTGAGGGTGTGGTGGGACACTGGTGGTTGATGCTCTTCACTTGCCTTCAGCATCACCCACCACCCTTGGAGGGGTCACCAATCCTTTTCTTGCCCTGGGGGATTTTACTGGGGGATTTTAATTTATTTTCTTCCCCCCTTTTTGTAGTCAGAACCAAGGCTGGATCAGAGACACAAATCATGGAATCATTAAGTTTGGAAAAGGCCTCCAAGATCCAACTTTGACCAAACACCACCTTGTCACCAGCCTAGAGCACTGAGTGCCACATCCAGTCATTCCTTGAGCACCTCCAGGGATGGGGACTGCAATCCCCCCTGGGCAGCCTCTTCCAGTACCTAAACACCCTTTCCATGAAGAAATCCCTCCTGATGTCCAACCTGAACCTCCCCTGCCACAGCTTGAGGCCATTTCCTCTTCTCCTGTCACTTGTCCACTGCGAGAAGAGGCCAAACCCACCTGCAGCAGTGGCACTGAGGGACCAGGACAAGTGCTGGACCTGCAAAAGGAGCAGCAGGATGAGCCCAGGATTAAACAAGGAGGGTCAGGCTTAGGTGCTGGCAGAGATTGCAGGAAAAGGTGCCTCAGTTTCCCCCCAGCCTCTGTCCACCTTTGGTGGCCGCGGTGTCACCGGTGCCGCGCCAGGCTGGGAGCACTGCGGTAAAATGGCTCCTCGCTCCATAACTAGGTCTGGTTGTGGAGAACATGTGGGCCTCGAGGACACGAGCGAGACTTAATGAGGTTTCCAGCATCTGATCTGAGCAACGCACAACTCCAGAAAATATTAAACAAAAGCAAAGTATTTTTATCCCTGTTAATTACAGCGTCGTGGGCCTGAGCTGAAGTGGGTTTCAGCAGGACTTGCAGATGCTCGGCGCTTTTCTGCGCTGAGCCACGTTCTTGTCAGTCAGCTCTCTGCTGAGCAGATGCAGTTAATTTAATTTTGACAGGCACCAGCGAAGTTGTGCGAGGGTCCGTCCTCCTCCCCTGCTCCTGCTGCACCGGTTTGCAGGGAAAAGGGAAAATCTTTATGCAGCAAATGGCTGGGATGTAAAGGCTGGACTTGAAAGTTATGAAATCCTGAACTGACAAGAGCACACTTCATTAAAAATTCATCTAAAATAGCCATTATAGAATAGTTGTGGTAATTAGCTGAGAGAATAGTTTTCTCTCCTGGCCTCTGATTCCTGACAGTAAGGAAAGAGGGCAAGGAACAGCCCAGAATCCCAAATGATGCAGCCCGTGCAGCATCCCGAGCGCAGCCTGGGCACGACGCGCTGCAGCGACGTAAATCACAACTGCGACGCCGGATAATTGCAGGGGATGGAGCAGTGGCTGTGACTGCAGGGACATCAGGACAGTGACCTGATCCTGCAGGGTTCCCCTTGTCCCTGTGGTGCCCAGGCTGTGCAGGGGAGGATGCTCAGCAGCAAAGAGCTCGTGGATTTTTAGGAAATGAAGCAGTCAAGGGATGCTCCAGGTATCCACCAGAGCACTTTGGCTTTTTGCAGAGGCATTCAAACACCTGGATGCTGCTGGAAGCCACACTGTGTGGCTTTAGGTGACAAGTGGGGATTTGTCACAGGTTGGACTGGAGGATCTTGGAGGTCTTTTCCAACCTGAGTGGCTCTGTGGTTCCATCCCGACCTTGGCACTGTCAGAGCTGAGCAGGGAAGGCTGAGCCCAAACTGTGGGCACTCAGCCTCTGGCCTTTTTTGGCATTAAACCTCCAGCCCCGTTTTCCTCACTCTGAACCACAGATGTTTAATTTTAGGCTGGCAGATGTTTCACTCCTGGCTGAGATCTGAGGCGAAGGCAAGATAGGGGTATTTATAAACCAGTAATATTTTTCCTATACTAATTCCAGATTACCTCCCTGTATAAATAGGTCACAAATCAAATGGCTACATTTCAGCACGTTGGTGTAAATGTACTATTTGGGAAATGTAAACTCTCCCCGTTGGGACTCTGTGATGGATCTATCCCGTAGTGCTTGCGTGTGTCCTCTGCTACAGGTTTACATCTGCAGCACGTGCTGGTGATGCTGAGGCTGTGGAGGGAAGATATTTTTGGGGTGGTCCCACTGCCAGTGGAAAATAGGCTGATGGGATAGAAATGTTAAAATATTGCTGTTTGAAAAGAGACTTCTCTCCATGTAGGCAGCAGGGGAGAATCATCCCTGTGTTTGTATCATGGAGCAGGTGGAGATGTGTTCTTGAGCCTTTTCTTTAGGGCTTGAGATGTGTCATTTCATGCTGGGACTCAATTTTTGGGTGAGGCTCCATCAGTCTGATCTTTCTGTATCTCCAAATCCCATTCCTAAACCAGAAACAGTTTCCTACCCACAGGAGTATCTTGAAGTTTATGTGCAATTTGGAGAACCCAGACTGGTGGGATTTGGGGGTTCATGAGTCATTTTGAAGCCCTGGTGTTTGGATTGTCAGGAACAAAGGAGATCAGTGAGTGCAGCAATCCCCAGGCACTCAGCTGAGCAGCTCATCCCCAGTGTGGGATCAGCAAATCTGGTCCCAAACACCTCAGGTGGGACATGCAACCATCCCAGTGTCACCAAAGCATTGTGGTGCTGTAAGGGACCTTTCAAGGTGTGTTTTAGGGATGAGGGAGACATGTGCCCCAGCAGAGCCTGGAGCTGTGGAGCATGGACCAGTGAGTTAGCTTGAGGCTGCTTCTTCAGGCAAAAAATCCAGGAAAATGGATATTTCCCATTCTGGACCACCTGTTGCAGCTGCAGCATCCAGCTAAATTTGGGGTGAAAACACATATCCAAATAAATAAAATATTCCAGTGTTTGCCTGGCAGCTCTCGTGGCTTCCTCTGTAATGATTTCCTGCCCCTCTCTGCTGGCTGGGAGCTTCTTTCTTGCTCAGGAACAAAACTGTATTTAACAATACTTCCCATTGTTTGCCCTTTCATTCAAAGGGAAGGAGCCGCTGCCCTCTGAAGATACAAATTAATTAGAAGCAAATACTCTCCTGTTCTGCAGAGCAGAAAGGCCAAACAGAGTGGCTTTCTTTGGAAACATGGGACCAAAGTGGCTCTTGTGTCCTGTTCCTTTACATAACCGATTGCTATCTGCTCAATTGAGGTGCCACTGAAAGCCCCAAACCTCTTTTTGTTGAATTTGTGCTAATGCTGGAATGGAAACAAAGTCCCCCGAAATGATTTGTGACTGCATTTAATAAGAGATTTATAGACATGGAGCCAGATGTAACCCAAATCCAGTGGTGGATTGAGTTACACTTGGTCTTTTTAGCTGAATTTCAGTTTGGTTTATGAAGTATTTGATTTCAGAGGAAGAAATAGGAACTCTTCCATGTCTCCTTGTGCAGAAAATGAAACGTCTTCCGAAGCAAAGAATTTCTGCAAGCCAGAACTGTCCCCAACCTGTCCTGAAAAGCTGCTGTTCTTTCAGGAAAGAGGTTTGACACCAAATCCTTCAGATTTCTCCAAGCAGAGCTAGTGCTGATCTTTCGCTTCTCTGCCTCATTAGTGCTGCTGTAGGATCTCTTTGCCCCCAAATTTGGGTTTTTATGGAATATTTCGCTACAGGAGGTGGTAGAGCAGGTAGGTTTGTCCTTGTCCAGTGGAGCTCTTTCCTCTTGGGTGTTGCAGGTATTTAATATCTTCAGTGACAATAGTCTTGAGGAAGACTTGTGATGAAGAAGGGAGGAGAGCTCAAGGCTGAGGTCTCATTTGATTGCAACAACATTCCCTGGAAATCTGCAGCCTTTATATCACTTTAAAAATACCTGGAGGCCTCCAATCTGAGAGTCCATGCAGGATTCATCTTCCCTTCAGCAGCTCCACTGTTTTTTGGGTGGTGATGGATATTGTGGGTGCTTTTGACCACAGTCCTTGGTTAAAGTAAAAATGAAATATTGAAATGCAATTTTAATGACTTGGGCACAGCACTGTGCTCGGGGGATTGTGTGGGTGACAGGTCCAGCTCCTAGGGTGTGTATTTAATTTTCCCTCTGGGAGCTGACTGGGGTGGCCATTCCTCCCCTCGAGCTGCCCTGGTGTCCCTGCCTTGCCAGAGCCAAAAAGCCTGGGAAGGAGAGCAGAGCAGGACTGGCTCCTCCATACCAACTGTCCCTCTGCTTTTGGCTTGTTTAAGCTGGAAAATATCAGTATTTAATTGGATATGGCTTGATTATCACTCTCTGAAAGCCTCAAAATGGAGCTGCTCTTTGAGATTGTCCCTCTCCAACTGGAGCTTGGATCTGGATGCTTGGGAATGCTGGGAATATCGCAGTTGGGAATGTCAGATTTTGCCCAGATAACGAGGCTGTGATGGCACGAGGAGTTTAAGAACACCCTGGGAATTGTTCTGCTGCTGTCAGCACCTTACTCAGTGCAGGAAACGCTGCTCTCAGTGAGCAAGGGGCATCCTCCTGGTATTCCAGAATCCCTCCTGGAGCTCCTCAGGGGAGCAGGGAGGGTGGGGATGCTCCCAGATCCTGCACTAGGATGCCACAGCCCAGCACGGCATCGCGGGCATGTCCTACTTAGAACACTGCTCCCTTTGTCCCGCGGCCATCGCCCGCGGTTACTGCAGCAACAAGTCTGCAAAACTTGTTATTTTATCTGCACTGAGGAAAAGTGGCCCCCAGAACTCCGGAATAATCGCAGGAAAAGACACCTCTGGAGTGGGAGACATTTTGAGTCCAGAAATGCTCATTGCTGGCGTTTCTGCTTCTCTCTGTTCGCAGATATTGAAGCACTGAGCTGGGGTTGGGTTTGTGTTTTTTGCCACTGTATCAAACAGCTTTGGGAAAAAAAGGTGGATTGTGGTGGAGCTGGGCTGCAGTTCAGCACTGTCACTGCTCCCACCGTATCCCAGAATTGATGTGCATGGTCAGCCCTCATTGCTGTCAAAAATTGTCATTTTAAGCAATCCAGTGGTTTTTACAGTCCTAAATGTGCTTTGGAAATACATTCTCTGTGCTCCCAGAAGAGCCAGCTTTGGGGTGCTGGCAGGACAGCCCAGTGCTTCCAGCTTTTCCGTGTTACTGGTTGCTCCAGGGCAGTGGATGCTCTGGGGATGGTGCCTTGGGACGGGTTGTGAAAATTGGTGTTTTGCTTTTGAAGCTACAACTTAATAACATTTTTGGGCTTGTTGGCGGGGGTTTCTCTTGTCAGTGAGGAGGAAAGTCAGCCTGCAGAAGGCAGGGGAAGAGAAGGTGGGCTGGGGGTGGCTGTGGGTGCATCCTAGGGAGAGGCTCTGCTGACCTTTCTCAGAGCAGAGGTATCTGCAAGGTCTGAATTTTAACTTCAGCAGGAAAAAGCCATGAAGAGAAGTGGGTGAAGTTCCTGGAGGTGTTTGGGGCAGCAGCTCTGTGTGCTGCACTTGCAGAGCAATGCCAGCAGTGCAGAGCTGTCCTTTTTCACTGATGATTAACTTAGGCAAAGTTAAAGCATAATTAGATTCTAAGAATCCCTCTTGCAGAGCCCGAGACTGCCGTGGTGGGTCAGACCAGGGGATTTTTCCAAGCTTTCCGGTGGCACCTGAGGGGGGAATTTCCACAACTGCTGCACGAAGAACTCAAACTCTGACCTTCTCTCAGTGTTGTGCCTCCATCATCAGTTATTCTGACGCTTTTCCCTTTTCATTTTGCAGTTGCCCAGGAGAAGCCAGAGCAGATCCCGCTGGAGAATCGCTCCTGTGTGCTCATCCGCCGGGACCTGGTCGCTCTGCCCGCCAGCCTCATCAGCCAGATCGGCTATCGCTGCCACCCGAAGCTCTACTCAGAGGGAGATCCTGGGGAAAAACTTGAGCTCGTTGCAGGTAAAAAGGGTAAAAAATTCTCTTCAGAATACCTGGGAATAGCTGATGTTTTCCTGCTGGAGTTGTGCTCTCCATCTTGCTGGAGTCAGGCATCTTGTGTGCCCTTGCTGTGTCTTTCTGGATTATTCATCACCAATCGTCTTTTGAAAAGTTCTGAGTTTTGCTTTAATTCGCTGATAGAAAAATGTGTCATTTAACAGGATTTATTCAATTGAATTAATTTAGCATTTTAATTGAATTCTGCAGCTTGTGTTCTTCCTGCTCGGTGTGGCTGCAGCGAGTGTGTTTCCGTTTAGGCTCAGAGATCTAAAAACCCAACAAACCCCCCCAAAAAATTACCACATTACAAGATTTACAAAGCAAAGGAGATAAAATTTGTGTCAGTGAACAAGCTTTGAAAAACCTGTAAAAGTTTCTTTATAAATTTATTAAGCAGTCAAACGCTGCAGCAGGAAGGAATAGAATGAATGGGCTTGGTCCTTTCTTCTGTCTTTATTCTCATTTTGGGGGGAATTTACAATATTGGGGAAATTTGCTCCTTCTCTATGAAGGATTTCTGGCCAGTGTGAGGTGGAATATGGTGCTGTTTAGCTTTTGACAAAAGTGTAGAGCTGGATGAAGAGTGAAATCAAGTGGCTGTGCCAGCCCAGCACCCCCAGCACTGCACAGACAATGTTTAACTGGAGTGATCAGGTCAAATAATTATATTCTGGTTTTAGAAGTTCCCCTTTTGCAGTTTTCCTTTGCAATGGTGTAGCTGTAGGTTTTTTCCCCTTGGCTGTAGCTGTGTGGAGATGAGTGCACAGGACATCCCAGAGCTGCCCCAGGTGGGGAGGTTTAATTAATCCCTGCAAAGCCCTTGCTCCAAAAAGGACACATGGCAGCACAGTCAACCCAAATCAGTCGTTCTTCCCTTCCAGTCATTTCTGTCTTGGTGAGAAGCATGATTTCATTTTCAGTCTGGAGAAGGAGTCAGGATTTCAGGGGATGCCCACAAAGGGTTCCAGCTGATGGAGGACAGGACTTTGATGGAAGGCAAAGCACAGCATTACAACCACAAGTATTTATTTTGTATCTGGAATATTCATTTTGTACCCATTTACATTTTATGTGAGACTTCTTAAAACCATCAAGTGGTGCAGGTTATTTTCACAGTGAGAGCTGCAAATTGGCTTGAGGCAACTCTGCTTGATTTACATTTTTCAATCTGGAAAAAAAAGTAGATTAATATCACTAACCGATAGTGGCTGCCTGGGCTATTTTTCATTTATTAAAGTGAAGTTCCTCTCGGTGGTGGCTGGTGTTCACTCTGATGCCTTATCTCTTGAAATACAAAACAAACCCACCTAATTCCTGTCTCAAACCTGGGGAGACCTGGAGGGGGGGTTGATCCTGCTGTGAAAGTTTTCCTCAACTCTGCAGCAGGAGTGTTTTCCTTTTGTCTCTGATTTTTCATGCCATGATTTTTTCAGCAGACGTGAGCAGGGCTCTCTCTGAAAGGGTTTTGAAGTCAGCACAGCACATCTCAGGGAGGGACTGAGGCTGTTACTCACTTGTAACACTACCTAAAACCCAAAAAACTCATTACATGGAAGAGAATACAAGGAAAATTGCTGGAGAGATGTGGGATGGCTCTGAGATCCAGGGTGGTGCTGCATCCTGGGGCAGGATCAGTGGCCAGAAGGTCAGAGACAATCACCTTCCCTGCAAATGCAGGAGGAGATATCATTTCTCCAGTAGATGTTTTTATAGAATGGAATGCATTCTGGATCCACATATGACCCATTATTTCATCTTAATTAAAAGCAAACACCAAAACCCTCCCATGTAACAGAATGCTTGAAAAATGGGATAAGCTCTCCCTGGAAGCAATGCTGAGGCAGGAGCAGTTTGGTCTGTGAGCAGAGTAAAAGGGTTTGATACAAAACCTGCTGTAAAGCACTGCCAGACCCCTGGATGTGTCCAGCTGCTTTGCAGGGGTTCCTTTTTCTTCCAGAAAACATCCTTCCAGGCAGTGTGTTCAAAGGCAGCAATTCCTGTGCGTTAGAAGGAAAATTCCCTGCTCACCAGAGGTATCAAGAGGTGATGGGCTGAGGTTTTGGAAACAGTTAGATCTGTAACCGAGTGCCTCTTCTGTGCTAGATGGGTTTTTTCTTTCATTTCCAGCTCTGTGTTCTACAGTCTTGCACTGGTAAAAAAGAAAAAGCCGAACGGATTGGGGTTTTCTCCCTTCAGAAAGAATAAATAATCTGATCTGTACATACAAAAGCACAGTATAAGCCTTGCACTGTGTGCACTGGTGAGAAAATAAGAATCCTTTCATTTGATTCCCATAGACTTCCTTGCTGTACAGATAAAATTAGGAATTATCATTGCCTGGGACTTGCCAAGGCCCCAAGGATTTGTTAGGATTTTCCAGCAATCCCACTCTCCTTGTTCCAGCAGGTGAAGAACAGGTTCCCACTGCACTGGGCCTGGCAGGAGGAGCTGCTGGTGGCTCGGGGTGGCTCTGGGGGTTCATTTTGGGTTCTCCCTCTCACCCTTGCAGGCTCAGGCGTTTACATCACGCGGGGGCAGCTGATGAATTGCCATTTGTGTGCTGGTGTCAAACACAAGGTCCTCCTGAGACGTCTCCTGGCCACCTTCTTTGATCGGTGAGTCCTGCTGCTCCTCGTGCTCTCCCAAGGGATCCATTCCCTCCATCTCCTGGGGCTTTAACCCTGTGTCACCCTGTGTCACCCTGTGTCACCCTCTGCACGTGTTGCACTCAGTTCTGTGCGTTTTCTTGATGATGCTTGAGCACTTCCTTCCATTTCCATGCTCGAGGTTTTCCTTCAAATCCTGGTGATGCCTCCAGCAGGAGCTGAAGGGGAGGAGGGCAGGGCAGTGGTTGTGCCCTGGATTGCCCATTTTCAGGATGTTCTTTGCCTTCCCCACAGGAACACACTTGCCAACAGCTGTGGAACTGGAATCCGATCCTCCACGAGCGATCCCAGCAGGAAGCCCTTGGACAGCAGAGTCCTTAATGCAGTCAAATGTAAGGGGAGGGGTGCTCTGCTGCTGGGGTGGCAGGGAAGGCCATCTCTGTGGGGTGATAGTGGTGGAATTGGGTTGTAGGAAATTTAATGTAATTTTTCGTTTGCATTGGGTTTTGATTGCCCACAGAAGCTGTGGGTGGGATCTGCTTTCCATCAGCCACTGCTCCTGCAGTCACCTGGGGATACCTGGAGTGCTTTGGGACAGGAGGTGCTGGGGAGGGAGGAGTTGGGGGCTAGAGAAAATCCTGAGGGGTGCAGAAAATCTGTTTGCCATGGGCTTCATGTGCAGTGGAAATCACTGTGTTCCCTCACCCTGGCTGAGTTCTGGGAAGTAAATCTTTGTGTAAATATTACTCTGCTGGGAAACGAAACTCTAAGCAAATTTTTAAATTTAGTTTTTAAGATTTGGAGGACAAATCTTTCCCCTCCCTAATTGTAGCTGTGCTGCTGAAATCCAGGGGTCTTCTAGCTGCCCTGGGAGATCTGTAGCATGTGGGGAAAAGGGATAAGAGGGCAAATGATAAACAATGGATATGGTGGAGTTGTCCTGTTAGCAGCTCCACTCTGGAGAGTCCCAAGTCTGGACCTTCCTTGCAGAGAGGGGCTGGAAAGGCATTGCTGTCCTGTGCCAGGATATAGGATGGGTTCTTGCTGCCTGGATTTCTCCCATGCACAAGCTTCAGCTGACAGTCATTCCCCGTGGCAGTTCCTTGGATGCTGCTCCATAACATCAGGCGCTTGGCTCCTGCAGAGGAGCAGCACATCAGGGTTGTGCAGAGCTCCTGCAGCTCCCAGCTCCTGCTGGATCCCAGCAGATGTGCCAGCAGAGGGGTTGGAGCAGCCAGCCTGGGTGGCATGAGGTGAGGGACAGGCAGAGGCCGATCCCCTGGGCATCCCCTGGGCTCTGACCCTTGCCTGCCCTGCTGCTGTGGCTTCAGGAGCCATTGATGGAGCTGCTGCTGAGGTGTTTGTGAGACTTTTCTGTAGTCACCTCTGGTTTGGCCATGCCTACACACTGTGGTTAGGGGTGCCTAATCCCACCTGGGGGTCTTGGCACCTCTGGGACTCCCCAGGGAGTGAGGGGCCTTTCTCCAGCCCCCCTCCTCTGCCACCTGGGGTGTTCATACCTTCTGCTTTTACCCCTTCCTGGTTATCTGTGCATCCAGCTGAGGAGCCTTTTCTGTAAGTGTCTCCTTGGAGAGCTCTGCTCCCACCTGGGATTCTGGGATCACCTCCGTGCCTCTCCCTCTGAATCCTCAGCCCTGTGTCTCCCTGTCTTTGCAGTGTATTGTCAGAATTTTGCCCCGAGCTTTAAGGAGAGCGAGATGAACGTGATCGCGGCCGACATGTGCACCAACGCGCGGCGCGTCCGCAAGCGCTGGCTGCCCAAGATCAAATCCATGCTGCCCGAGGGGATGGAGATGTACCGCACCGTCATGGGCTCCTCCACAAACACTGTCCCCCTGGAGCCCGAGTTCCAGCCCAACACTGCTCAGGTGTTCGAGCAGAGGATCTATGCAGAGAGGAGGAGCGACTCGGGGACGATAGTAGCCTTGAGAACTAACACAGTGAATGTAGAGCTGAGCAATGGATCCAACCAGTCCTTCGAGCAGAGCGAGGATGCCGAAGGCGCCGGCTCGGTGATCCAGGAGGCAGCTGCCACAGATGCCCTGGCGTCGGAAACCCAAAGCACTCCACAACCTTTTGAACAAGGTTCTGGCTCCTCCAGCCGGCCCGAAACCCCCGTGAGAAGACAGGATGGTACTTATGGAGGGACTTTATAAAGAGAGCAAAACATTTCATGACCTATAAGGGATCTGTAATACTAAAGCTGCTTGCATGCATTACTAATACAAAACAAAAAAATGTGATCAAGCCACTTACCTACTGAACTGCTACTGTTGCCTGAAAAAAATGTGATTTTTATTCTGCTTGTATTTAAAATTTATGAAGGAAATAATCGCATTCGTTATACTGTAAACGACTAGGTCTGTGGCGACCTACTTAAAAAAATATTGGGCTCCTTTTTTGATATTCCTGAGGTTAGTCTATAAGATTGTAGCTTTTTCTTTTTTTTTTCTTTCTTTTTTATTTTGGATTTTTTTTTTTTTTTTGTTCGTTTGTTTTAAGAAGGGGAGGAGAAAAGCTAGCCACCCCCCACCCACCACCACCCCGTCATCACCCCATCCATCACTCAGCTCAGAAGTAAAGCCATCGTTAACCTTGTCCTCTAAGGAGAGTTTTGTCACGGAACAGGAAAGCGAGGCGTGTTGGGGTGCAGGTGCTGCGACTGGCCGTGTTTGTCTCGGGAAGGGCTGGGGGAAATGGTGACACTGATGGTGACCACGTCCCTCTGGTGCCAGGGGGAGCCTGGCCGTGGGTCCTGGTGCTGGCAGGGACTCGGTGCTGCTGTCCCAGGGAGTTCTCTGTGGCTGCAGGGAGGCAGGGATGGTTCAGTGGGAGTTGGGTTGGCACGTGTCGGGAGGACTGCGTGGGATGCAGGTGGAGAGCCTGGCTGCTGGTGTGGTTGTGGTTTGGGTTTTGCCCAATGTTGCTGGGGTTGGGTTTGGTTTCTCTCTCCCTCCCTCCCTTCCTCCCTCCGGCAGATCCTTTTCCTTTGCTTCTCCGTGTTTGCACCTTCACGTCACCACTCCTGGGTGGCCTGGCTCGTGTCACCCCTCTGCACCTCCTGGGAGGGGAGTAGCCTCCCTCAGTGCCTGGGAAGGGATTTAGGGAGGAATCAGCACGGGGAGAACGTTGTTCCTGTCCTGAAGGGCTCGGAGCTGGGAGCTCTTGGTGTTGCCTGCTGGCAGTGTCTGCAGTGGATGCAGAGCTTGGTGCATGCAGAGCTCACCCTCTGCTCCCTCCCTCCTCCCCAGGCCAACCAGGCTCTCGCTTTTTAATAATTTGGAGTGCATTGGATGCAAAAATTGAAAGAAAAAAATGAGCTTTGTGCCCTTCTGTGAAGAGTTTTTGGGAGGAGGAAGCGCTTTGCCTCCTGTTCAGCCTCCCACAGCCCCTTCTGGGGAAAACCCAATGTGGAATTACTTGTCTTTATTTTTGTTGTTGCAGGCTGATGTCCCCAGGCTGTGGTGGCTTTGGTGGCCTCGGGATGGGACTTGAGGGTGTCCCTGGAGCCTGATGGGCAGCAGGTACCTCTGTCCCTCATCCTTACAAACCCCAAAGTGACCAGAATCCTTCCTGCAGCCCCAACTCCAACAGGACACTGCAGCTTCCCCGGAGTGCTGGGGCCAGGCTGGGTGTCCCACAGGGGTGGCACTGCTGGGGTGTCCCCAAAGCATGGGGACAGTGACGTGAAAGCCAAGTTTGGCTTTTTCCTTTTTTTTTTTTGCTTTCCTTTTTTAATGATGATTATTTTTACTGTGACTTAACGACCTGCTTTAATGACGTTTGCAGCTTGTTCTTTAACACGTGTGGGACTAGGAACAAGGTGCACCAAGAGTCACTTTTTGGCTGCTGTGGCTGTGCTCCTCTTTTCTTTCCTGCTTTAGTTCCCTAATCCAGACAGCGCTTTGCTCAGGGTTTTCTTCCTTCTTTGTATTTCCATTGGGAAAGGGGGAGCGGGGAGAGGATAACCCAACTTTCGGCCATGTGTTTTGTTTTCTTTGATACTTGAAGCAGATTTTTTGCATCGTCAATAACGAGGCTGCCCAGCCTGTGCCACTGCTCCTGACACAACAAATCCCTGACGGGGGGTCCTGCCCCACCTTGGGTTTTGGCACAGCTTTTTGGGGGGGACTGTGATGCCCCAGACCAGGTGACAGGGCTGGTGGAGGTGTGGGATGCTTCGGAGAAGTGGGAATGAGCACAGCTCTATTTGCACTTTAGCCACGTCCCTAAAGCCTGGGGACCAGGGGCTGAGCTCGGGGAGGGCTTTGTCCCCTGCCATCCCCAGGTCTATGGCCCTGGGGTGTCCCCATGCCCCTGGGAGCAGCTGCTGGAGGGCAGCTCGGCTTGGTGGGGCTCAGCTTTGGCTGAGGACCCTCCTGATCCCCAAAACTTTGGGTTTGCCGAAAGTTTGAGGCAAGCTGGGAGAGGCTCCGGGTGTCGGAGATCAAAAGTCGTCCCTTCTGTGTGTGTCTGTGTGCATATATATATATATAAATATAGAGAGAAGAGATATTGCAAAGGATTCCTCCTCCTCCTCCTCCTCCTCCTCGTTTTTGGCACTTGCTGGGGGTGGGGAGCAGGCTGAGCCCCCCGGCTGGGGCTGCACTTGGCTGTAGGGATTAATTCTGGACCAAACCTGTTCCCAGACAGCCGTTGGGGCCACCGGGGGGCAGCAGCAAAGTACTTGAATGGCTTAGGACAGAGAGTCTGGAGAGAGTCAAGTTGCACAGTGAAAATATATATTTTTATACCTAGCACAACTTCCTGTATATTTTGGGGGTTTTTTCTTTCTTTTTTTTTTTTTTTCCTTTCTTTTTTTTTTTTTTCCTGATTTGGGTTTTTGTTTTATTAATTATTATTATTATTATTGTTATTATTAGGAAGGCAAACTTCTAAAATGTGAAGGGCGTTGGGTTTTTCCTTATCTGGTAGATGAGGGCAAGCATTTTGCACTAATGTTTCCTGTGTGTGGAGGATTAATGATATGTTTGAAAATGTTACATGGTAATGATTGTATTCTTCCGAGAAAAAAAGAAAAACGACAAAAAAAGCAAAAAAAAAAAATAACCCCTTAAAACTGAATGTAAGGTGAGAACAGAGCAGTCCATCGATTGTATGCGGCTTTCCTGAGTGCCTTAGAATTTTTTGATCATTTTTTTTCCAAGGAAAACAGATTAAGAAGATCAGATCATAACCGACTCCTTCCTCCTCTTTGTTTACGACACTATTTTAAATTCTAGAATTTTGGGGCTGCTTTATAAATGTGAATAGGAAACTGCATTCATCTAGGTCTGACAGTGTAAAATCAGAGCATCAGTATTTATGGTATGTCTGCACCTTTATTCTTATGCTTGACTATTAGCAATATTACCTGTATATTCTATATCTAAAGTTATACCAAGCACCTTTAACGAGCGCAGAGTGTAAAAGCACCCGAGTTCCCCGCAGCTGCCCTAGCCTAGGCTCAGCTCCTCTCCTTTAATTAGTTAGCGCTAATTAAACACCGCTTTGCCGAGGGGCTGCATGACCCTGTGACCCCGCTGTCCCCCGGGCTGGGGACATTCCCCACCTTCCCCGGGGCTGGGCAGGAGCTGGGAGCAACTCCTTGTGGTCACCTCGGCGGTTTGGTCCTTCCAACTGTGATTTCCCTCCCGAAATTCCCCAAATCTCGAGGCCACCGCGCTCCTGGGGCTCCGTGCCCACCCGGCACCCCAAAACTGGAACTGCCCCGGCGCTTGGGGAGCACAGAGCTTGTCCTGGTGTCACCAGGGGCTGCCAGCTCGCCCTGACACCCTCGATTTTCTGGAAACGCCTCGCTGCGGGTGGAGGAGGATGAGCCCTGGATGTCCCCAGCTGTCCCCCAGCTGTCCCCCCGTGGCCAAACCGCGGCCATCCCGGGATTCAACTGCTGTCCCAAGTGTTCTGAGAGCGAGCGAGGGGACGAGTGGGACACCCATGGGAAACCCCTCCGCTCCTCCTCGAGTTTCTTCCACTGTTGTAAAAGCGTTTTGCACACACGAAGTGAAAAAAATAAAAACTAAAAAAATCGTGGTTTTTATGTCAACGTAAAAATAAAATAAAAAAAAGCCAAAACTTGCAATACTATTTTTAGCAGACGAGAATAAAGAAGAAAAAATAATAATTAATAAATAATAAAAAAACAACTGAGTATAAATGTATAAATATTTTTGACTTGAACATTTGGATGGCACTTGATTCAAATAGAACATTAATCCTTTGGACAGAATGTTTGGGGAAAAAAAAAAAGGACTTAAAGTACAAGGTTGTTTTTAAAGCGTCTTCATAGGGTATTAAGTAGTACTGTAATTCATGACTGTTAAAAATACTTTCTGTGCTGTAAGGAAATCTCACAGTACCACTGAATTATGTTCCTCAACTGTCTCAGCCACAAACGATGCTAGCTTTTTTTTTTTTTTAATTTTATTTTATTTTTTATCGTGCATTATTCACTAGTATTTATGTGCTCTTACTCTGTATAGTTCAGACTGTTATTTTGTAGCCATGGCTGACACGATATATCAGTAACTAAAAAAAAAAAAGAGAGAAAAGATTAAGACCCCCGAGCTGGAACTGTGCTCATAGCTGTTTTCATATGATGAAAAAAAATCCATTTAAAAAAAAAAAGAAACAAAAAAAAAACCAACCCGATGTGATCATTAATTGTAAAACGCTTTGTAAAATTCACATTTACAAAATAATAAAGTAAATTACAATTAAAAGGTTTCCTTTGCTCTGTTTTCTGTTTTTCTGGGTGGTGGGTAGTGTTCATAGGTGCTGAAGGGGCTCAGGCTCCACTTCAAGGTGGGAAAAAAACCCCAGACTTGGCCAATTGAAGGGTTTGGTACAAATTTGGGGGTTTTTGGAGTCCCCTGGGCTGTCCCCCCACCTCACCTGCTGTGGCTTGGGCATCTTTTGGCTTTTTCCTGGACACATCACACACCTCCTTCCTCCCTCCACACTCACTACTATAAAAACTAATATTTACTGTTGTTGTTATCATTATTTAAAATTGAATTTGCAGCCTCCCCAGATCCACACTCAGGGCTTTGCCCCTCAGGGCTGTCGTGGGGTTTGACTTGGTTTTTAGGATGGGAAGGGAAAAAGGTTCCAAAGCCAGAGAGGCTGAGCTGAGTGTCCCAGCAGGGCTGGGGGGTCGGAGGAGGGTGGTAATTTTCCTCTCTGTAATTTTTGCCTTTTTTTTTTTCCCCAACCCAATTGGCCATAAAATTGCTGAGAAGCTGCATTTCCCTCAGCTTAGCAAAATAGAAGTGCCCAAAACCACTTGCATTTGGGGTTTCATTTAATCTCATCTCACTGAAAAGGAAAAAACACAGAAACTTGGATGCTTGGCGTACGGCGCATTCCGCCGCGTTATATAAACCATTTCAAACTGATTTATTCTAAATGAGTTGTTATAATCAGAATTTTCCTTATGAGCAGCTTTCTTGCAAACGTCAGTATTTCAGGGGGAGAAAAAAAAAAAGAAAAAAAAAAACCCCAACCCCATCGTACAATATTTCAAACTGATTACTTCTAAACACCAGCGCTAAAATTAGGTCTTTGGTGTGCGGTATTGTCAGAGTGGGTGTATTATGATCTGCAGAGAGTATAAAAAGATAAATGAGTTATTTAACCAAGTAAACGACGTTGCTGTAGAAATGTGCTGAGGGAAAATGGGCAGAGGGGGGGTTTGGCTCACGCTGGCCGGGATTGCGGCAGTGACATGAGGGGAGCGAGCATGGGGAGGATGGAGAGGGGTTTTTCTTTGCATTAATGTCACTATTTTTATAGCTATTGTTAGAAAACAGGTTGTTTCCCCCCTGCCTGGGGCGGGGTCGTGATTTTCGCTGTGCCAGAATGAGAGGGAGGTGGCTGAGAGAGGCGGTGGAGCACCCATGGGTGTGCTGTTCCCCTGGGTGTTAAAAATCACTGGTTACTGATGGGTTTTTGAGACTGATCCTCTCTTCATTTTCTTGGGAACTCGTCCAGAGGGAGAGGTGTTGGAGCACTGCACCTGCTCGAACTCTCTGAATTTGGCTCTTCATTCCCACCCACAAAGTTGGGTGTTCCAGGTGCAGGTTGTCCCCACTGTGGGTCCACAGGGACACTGCTGGAGGGGCACTGGGGTCAGGGACCACCAGCCCAGGGAAGTTGTTGGGCTGGTGCATCAGTGTTGGTCATTGCAGAAGGTATTGGTCATTGCAGTGTTGGTCATTGCAGATGGCATTGGCTATTGCAGGGGGTGGTCATTGCAGATGGTGTTGGCCAATTGCAGATGGTGTTGGCCATTGCAGTGTTGGTCATTTTGGTCATTGCAGTGTTGGGCATTGCAGTGTTGGTCACTGCAGAAGGTGTTGGCCATAGCAATGTTGGTCATTTCATGTGTTGGACATTGCAGGCACTGGCCATTGCATGGGTTGGTCATTTCAGCCGGCGTTGGCCATTGCAGTGTTGTCCATTGCTGGAGATGTTGGCCATTGCTGAAGATATTGGCCATTGCAGTGTTGGTCATTGCAGATGGCTTTGGCCATTGTTGAAGGTGCTGGCCATTGTGGGCCTTGGCCACTGCAGGAGATGCTGTCCTTGCCCTTGCAGCTGGACATGCAGCAAAGGGCAGTAGCCAAGCCCTGAGCCAAGGTTGGCTCCATCCCACTCGTCCCTTCCTGCCCCTGGGGTCAGTGAGGCAGAAGACAGCAGGAGGCTGTGAGCCCTGGGGTGCCCTGGGTGCCACCACTGCCCCTCCTGCCCTGCCCATGGGAAGGAGTGAGAGATTGATGCCAGCCAGGCCCCAGCAGATCCCATAAATCACAGCCCAGCAGCTCTGGAGCACTCCAGGGCTGCTCTTATTTATATGCATCTTCTGCACTGAGCCATTTTATAATCGACTGTGGAGCAGCACTCCAGCGCCGGCGACGGCTCAGATGGATCAAGCAGGACACAAAATACAAATAGAGGGTGAGGAGTGGGAGCTGCATCATTCCTGGCAGTGCCTCTGAGCTCCAGGGCTGCTCTGCAGGATTCACAGTGCCACCAGCACATCCATCAGCTCCAGCAGGGCTGCCAGGGCCTTTGGAGGGTTAATTTAGGGTAGTTAAGGGTGATAATGATGATAGGAATAATTCCATGGTGAAGGGATGGCAGGGGTGGGTTGGGGTGCCAGCGTGGGGACAGCCACATCCTTGGGATGGTGACAGCAGTGGCATGGTGACAGTTCTGACATGAAAGCTGCCACCAGTATGGAGGTGATGGGTGGCTCAGGTGAGGCAGGAGGTTGGTTTTTGGCACAGGTGGTGCTGTCTGTGCTAGGCTGGGATGAGAAGAGGGTGCTGTTTTGGTACCCAAATCCCTGCTGGTGGCTCTGCTCCTTGCCAGGTTCTCCATGCAGAGTCCTGTGGGGCCAAATCTCATCCCTCCATCCCTCTGGGGCTCTGGGAGAAGAACTAAATCAGCCAAATTCACTGAAAGACAAAACAGGGGGGAAAAAAGGCAGCAATGCCGAGGCACAGAGCAAGGCAGACAAACCCAGGAGGGCAATGTAATCTCACTCCCCAGGCCTCACCAGAAGTTACAATACATAAATTATTGCACCTAAAAGCAGCTCTAATTTCACTGGTGTGTGATTCACCAGGACACACCGCGCTGCCCTCTGCATCTCCCCATTTGATTAGACATTTGTACCAAGGCAGAGCTCACGCTTAAAATAACATTACTGGAATGGAGACGGACAAGAGAATTCATTTGAATGGAAATCAATTTGATTAGGAAAGTAAATTACCCACAGTCTATGAGCAGCACATTGCGGTCTGGAATAATAATAATAATAATAATAATAATAATAAAAATGGAAAAATAAATCAGTGGCAGCAGAGGATCTTGGATGTTTTCACGGAATGGAGCTGACCTGGCAGTGACTGAGCTGGGATCACTTCCCACATGGAAACAGGGCTGGATCCCCCATCCTTGTGCTGGGACAGCCCCAGGCAGAGCTGTCCCATGTCCCCAGGGACCCCAGTGCCACCAGGAGCCTCTGAGGAGCCCAGCCTGTTCATGTGGCCCAAAGTGAGGAGCAGGGCTGGTGTGGCACAGGGCTGCAGGATTTGGGCACAGCTGGGCACAGCTGGGTGACAATGGGTTTGGTGGCTGAAGGGGCCTTTGGGGGGTCATTTCATGTCCCCAGGGGTGATGCTGCTCTGAACCAACCCCTGGCACCAGACTGGCTGTCACTGCTGCCATTTGGGTGACACTGGGACACTGGCTGGCTGGGGCAGGACAGCAGTGTCCCTCCCATGTCCACCCTCCTGTGCCAAGTGTCACCAGCGACGGTGACAAAGAGCCAGGGAGGCCATGGGTGCCTGGCAGGACCTGGGTGCTCCCTGCAGGTCGAGCTGCAAGGACCTGGCTGAGCTGCACACTGTGCTGAGCTGTGGTACCTTCTAAATAATCAATTGGTATTTAATTCCCGTGTGATAACTGTCTTATTAAATCTAAATTTAATGTGTATTTGGGAAACCCTAATTTAAAGTGTTACTGCATGCACCATCTGGTGTGCTCTCTAAATACAAATGCAATAACATAATTCAGAATTACATCATAAAAGTAAGTTATAAGAGATTAAAATGCACAACTATGTTCTTCAGTCAAGGCAGCTTTTATGCTTTTGCTCCTGACTTAGACACAAATCACAGCCAAAACATTCTCACCCTGATTGAGTGATTTTCTGCAGGGATTTTGGGTTTGGTGGTGAGCAGGAGGGAGGTTGGAAGATCAGGAGCACTGGAGGTGTGTAAATGTTGCCCAGAGAAGCTGGCAGTGTCCGAGGCCAGGTTGGACTTGCCTTGGAGCAGCCTGGCACAGTGTGAGGTGTCCCTGCCACGACAGGGGTGGCACTGGATGGGATTTCAGGTTCCTTCCAACCCAAACTATTCTGTATTTCCATTAAAACCTCTGCTCACTGCTGCCACAGAGGTTCAGGGCTGGGCACAGGGAGACTCAGCAACCCACTCCAGCTGCCTTTTGTTGAAAATTCACTCAAATACAGCCCAGAGTTGGGTGCATCAATGATCTTTTATGGTGGCAGTAAATCTAATATCTTCTCAAAAACCCCCTATTTTCTCCCTACGTTGAATGAAACATGAGATTCCTTAATAGAGAGGGAAATTAAAATCTAGTTTTATTGCAGTTCCTGTAACTGGTATCTAAGCTATTAATAATCAATCCATTCTTGCTTAAAAGCCAACATTTATCACCCCAGCTGGGCTGACGGGCACTGGGGGGAAAGCACAATTGACTGCAATTACACTTTGAAAAATGTTATCTGTGCCACTGACCACTGGGGATAAATGATGAGATTTCACTCGGTTCTTCCCACTCCAGGTTCATTCCCCCAACTTATTATTGGGGTTTTTTGGCTTTTCCTTGAGTCTCCAGGTTGCTTTGGGAGGAGAGATCTGAGTTGTCCCAAAATCCTGAGCAGCCTCCTCGCTGTGCCCTGCTGAGTGCAGAGCGACCCCAAACCCTTCACTGGCTGCAAGAATGACCCTAAATCCCTTTTGACATCACCCCACACCAAAGTTCTTTGCTTTTATCCCTGTTTTTGCCAAGGGGGAGGAAGGGGATGCTGCAGGAATGGATTTCCTGGAGTTGCTGACCGCAGATCTCCCGCAGCAGCATCCCTCTCCCTGCAATAATTCTCCAGACTCCCAACTTTCCAAATGAGTTTTTTGCAATTTAAAATTAATAATTGTTCTGTCTAGAACAAGGATAATTAAATGCCTGTTCATCCTCATTATTGTCAGCCGCGTGATTTGTTGTTTTCTCCGTAATAAAATTAACCGGTTTAACTAATGGGTGCCAAAACTTGATAATTAAAGCTGAGCAAATAATTTGCAACAAATAATTTGCCCGGTGGGTTTGGCAGGGTCTGTGGTGGGGCTGTGGCTGATGGTGAGGGGCTGGGAGGCAATGGTGATGCCCAAAGCCACACAGGGTACCCCGAAGAACCCCTTTTTCCTTACAATGGTCATTTTTTTAATGAAAATGTGTTTATTTTTTTATTTCTAAGGGAAGAGATTCCCTCCACGGGCTTTTGCTCACACCTGGAGCACAAGGCAGGTGGCTCAGCAGTGTAGGCTCACCTGTGGAGGAAATCCCAGAGGAAAGAGCAGCAGCTCTCTGGTAAATCCCAGTGACGAGGTGACCAAAAAATGACAATTCCTGGGGAGGAGAGGAACTGCAATAATGAGCCAACAAAAGGAGTTTGGTCAGACACAGCCTTCCAACAAGAATGGACTTTGAAATGATGGTTATTAGCCAGGTTTCATTCCAGCAGCAGTTAGAGAAGCTTTGGAAGGTATGGCAATTAATTTGTGAGTTTATATTGCACATTATAACGCGAGGGGACGTTAACGAGGCGGTGACATTAAATTTAATGTACTCAGCGAGTGGGACAGTTTCTCTCCCCTCCTGGGCTCTGGCACCGCTGGGTTCCTCCCTGAGGGCTCCCAGAGAGGTCGGGGACTCCCTGCCAGCACCAGGGCTTGTCACTGCGGTGCCACACGGGGCCTTGGGGACACCGGGGGACGCAAAACTCTGTCCCCAGCACTGTGGCACAGCCAGCGAGGCTCAGAGCACAGGGAGAATATGGAATGTCTCATACCTCTAACTTTAAATTAAAAAAGCAATGTGCTGTTTATTGGCGCTGCCGAGTGTCTCCGGAGCGAGAGGCTCATAAAGATCATATTACAGTACAAGCCATTATGCAAAGAGTTTACTATATATACATTTCTAAATGCTTCAGCAAACAGCAGCCTCCTTATGAGCAGAGCAGGATAACTGGTTCGTTTGGGGTAACAAATGATCCTTGATTTGATTTTAAATGCAATGACAGCAAAATTTATTTCTTATTTAATCACTTGCCAGAGCTGTTGAGGACGGGATGGTATTAAACTGCACAATGCAGCATATGACTACTGAATCAGTTGAAATAGGCATAAGAATATATTATGTTTATAGGATAGAAAAAGATTGTACAGCAATGCATATAACTAGAATGGGTATTTTTGTCATTTATACAGTAGCTTATATCATTATTCCTTCCCGCTTCCAATTTTTCAGTAATAAAAATACAGGGGATGTGATTCTCTTTGCATAAACCAACTTGATTCTTTATTAAATATTTTTATTAATCTGAAGTACTACAAAGCATTTGAGCAGATAAATCAGGCTCCGAATAGTCATTTCCTCTCTGCTATGGCTCTATAAAGTGGATTCATTTATGAGTGTGCACTACCCGAAAAGAAGGTTTCCATATTCATTAATCTGCTCCCTCCTGGTTCTGTCTTTCCATCCCTCTGGACCATGCAAAGGGTCCTCAAAAGAAGAGGGTCTTGGAAATCCACTCTGTTCTTCCTGCCTGGTTTTGTGTCAAATTTAAGGAGGAACCACCCCTCAGGTGTTTCCCACCAGCCCAGAGGTGACATTTAGCACCCGAATTTGGGACTCACCAGGAGCCCAGAGCTGCTGCTGGGGTGTTTCCAGTTCTGAGCTCCCCTCACCCCCAGCCCGGGGACAGCAGCACCTTTGGGGTGATTTGGGGATGGATTCTGCCCCAGCATTGCCCCACACCACCCCAACAGGACGTGGGAATCCCATTATCCACCAGATTCATGGACCAACCCCTCCTGGGAGAACTCCCAACACCATGGGGCTCCTCTGGGAGTTTTTGACCCCCTAAAGCATCCCCGACCTCTTTCTCCCCTCCTTCCCATCACCCCCATCCTCTCACAAAGCAGAATTTGGGTGCACTTTTGGCCAATCCCCGTGCCCGAGCAGCTCCCAGCCCCGCTGGGGATGCTCCGGGGATACTCCCGATGCTCCCGGTGATACTCCCGGGATGCTCCGGGGATACTCCCGGTGATACTCCCGGGATGGGATACTCCCGGTGATACTCCCGGTGATACTCCCGGGATGCTCCGGGGATACTCCCGGTGCCGGGGCAGCTCGGGCTCGGCACGTTCAGCCCCCGCCAGCTGCCGAGTCCTTGACTCACCGGGGGAAGCAGCGGAGAGGCACAAAGGAATTAAACCTATTTCAAACCCAGCCAGGTGTGCAAACAAGTTTATCCTCTGGCAGCAGCTCGCGGGGAGTCGGGAGGGCTCCGAAAGGTTGCGGCAGCAGCCTGGATGTTCGGGGCTCCTCGGGGAGGTGACATTTAGCACCTGCGTTTGGGAATCCCGGAGCTGCTGCTGCACCCAGCCGAGCCCAGGGCTGCCATTCCCTGTCCTGTGCTGGGATCAGCCTCGCCCTGCCCCCGTCCCCTCCTGGCTGCTGAGCCCCGCGGGATTTTGGCTTTGATTCCAGCTTTTCCTGCAGCAGCTGTCTAACCTTTGTTTGGGAGCAGGAATTGAGGCTCTCGGCAAAAAGCACAGACCCTCCGGAGCTGCTGCTGGCACAGCCCCACATCCCAAAATATCCCTTCTGCCATCTTCGGGGGGGTTAGCCATCCATCTGCCCAGAGTGCTGCTCGCTCCTGCCCTGGAGCATCCCTGATCCCAGCAGGATGCCCGGCAGCTCCAGCTCTCGGGAATGAACTCCAACCCCACAAAAGGACCTGGACTCGCCTCCCCTCCCTCCCCTATCCCACCGATCACGCTGGAATGAGGTGAAGCAGGGGTTTTCCCCCCAGGAGCAGCTGATTTCACGGCTGGAGACAATCCAGAGCTGTTCCACCCCTCCATGAGCACCAGGGCGGTTTCCTTGCTGGGAGCTGCTGGTGCTGCACATAAATCCACCCTCAGCACCAACTGTGGCGCAGATGTCCCAGGACATGAATTTTTTCCCCAGTTTTAGTGCCGGTGTAAAGCTAAATTATGGTCGTTGTCAGCATTAGCAAAAACCACCATCCCCGTCCTGCCTGGGAAAGCACCGCTGTGGGGTTTGGGGGTGGCAGAGATGGAGGAGAGGTGGAGCAGCTCTGTTTCCCGGGAATTACAGGGATCAGGATTTTGTGGAGCTGGGGTGGCGCCGGTGGGGGTTTTGCCAGATTGAGGCCACCAGCATGATGGCAAAAGCCACGGCAGGGTGGCACTGCAGGTCACCTCGAGTGGCACCTCGGCCACGGGAAGCTCTTTCCCATCCCTCCATCCCTCTGCAAGGTGGGCTGCACACTCAGGGAACAGAGGAGAAGGTGGAAGGTGGAAGGAGCTCAATCCAACCCCAGATCTCCCAGCTTTGCCATGGATACCCCGGGAAGCACCAAAGTTGTCACCTCCACCCAGGGCGGATGGAGAGCACAGCTCCTTCAGGACAGCCTGGCACCGCTCAGCTCCGAGCAGGGAGAGGCAGGGAAGCTTCACACCTTTGCAAAGCAGCGCTGGAGAAGGAAACGAGCAGGCAGCAGCTGTAATTGAGATGGATGAAAGGGCGGCTGCCTCCCCCAGAGCACACCAGGCTGGAGAGGAATATGAAGTGCTGCTGCTCTCCGAAGATCGCCACGCTGCCGCTGAATTATTAATGAGCAGGAATGATTTCATATTTAATCTAAAGACTATTAATTACACTGCAGAAGAGCAACACGCCATCCTGAGAGCCCCTCTCGCCAGCTGAATAATTTAGTGGTGCCCCATATTTTACCTCAATGTCAGGGCGGGCGGGGAGACCTCTCCTGTCTGGGGTAACGTGGTGTTGAGAATTCACCCCAACCTCTGAGCCCCTCGGTTGGACGAAGGGCCAGAGAGGGATTATTTGGGGTCCCTCGGGGCTGGGGACACTGCTGTCCCTCTGTCCCAGCCTCGCCCAGAGCCCCGCAGCAGCCCCAGCTGTGGGAACGCTGCAGACAGATGTTTATTTGTCCGGGGTTATTTGCTGATCGCTGTTACAGTGATCCAAGCTGATCATTAAAAAGTGAAATGGGCTGGTTAATAACGATGGGAGCACGCCGTGTGCCTCGCATTACGAGGGTGTTTAAGCATGAGCCCAATTAAGTCCCTCACATCCCTACAGAATTACCCCAGTTGTGCAAACTATTAGGCAAACTCCAGGCTCCTCGTACTCACAGGCAATCCTGGAGCCTGGCACTCTGCTAGAGACCCATTTCTGTCCTGAAGCTAAATTAAAATCCTATTGTGCCAGTGCTGCTAATATTTCCTGCTCTTGTTTCCAACAATTAAATTGTGACATTCTGCCAAAACAGACGAGGAAACGAGAAAATGCTCTTGATCAGCTGGAAAGGGAAGGCAAATGCTCCCAGCTGCCTCCTGCCACCCAGATGACAGTGACAGCCACAGGTTCAACAGCACCTGATGGATGAGGCAGAGGCTGCTGGATGTGGGGATTCATCCTTCTCTGGGGGAAGTGCGATTTTGGGACTTTATATTTAAAGTTGAAAGGTTTTTCTTCTCAGTTTAGGGAGGAAATCTGGGAACTCAATCCAGGCAGTGCCATAAAGGAGAACGCTGATGCACTGGGGTTGTGTGGGAAGGGTTTGGGGACACAGGGTTATGGGGTGGCAGTGGTGGAGCAGCTTTGGTGGCACCTGGAGCCCAGCAGGGTCACCCCACCACAGAGGGACAATTCCCACCTCTGCCATCCCCAGCACCACCAGGGGCCTCACCCTGCCTCCCTTCTCACACATCCTGCTAAATATTCCCCTGAATTCTAATTCTCTTTTCCCCCTGGATCTGCTCCCCCCAGCACAGAGGTTTTTGGGGACACTACAGTGGGACAGAAATTTGCCTTCTGGACTGCCATCTGCATAGCTGTGGTGGGATCAACTTAACTGGTGGTGGAGAAAGAGATGGGGAGGAAAAAAAGAGCTGTTTAAGAAAGAAATGACTGTTTGGTCATGGCTTACATGTTGGTACTTAGAAATTCCATGAATTTTAAAATAAAGACATCGTGAGATTTGAACTTTCTTTTGAATACTCACAAACTGCAGTGCCTAATACCTCTCCTGGCCATTAAGGAGCTGTGCTGGGAAGCAGAGAGAGCTAAGTACTACACTGATAGAGCAGTTAAACACCGTAATGGAATTGTGTTTGGAGAGGCTGCAAAGCCAGGTACAGAGCCCATACATAAACAAGGCCATTACCAGCCAGGGTAAGTGGTGATAGAATTTCATGAATATCCCCACAAAAAGCTTTGTATATTTATAACAACCTGCAGAGTCGTTTTGAACACAGTCAGGGGCCTTTCAGAGTGACTCTGGAGTTAAATTGTACAATAGATCTGTGTCCCTGCGCTGGGGAATTGGCTGCAGGCAAAGCTGGATGGGCAGAGGGATCCCTGACTGGGACCCTGGAGTGCTGTGGGGTCTGAAAACACAGCCTGGTGCTTACTGCCCACAAAGTCGTCCAGTTTCCAACTTCAAACGCTTTTCAGGGAGGTTTTTAGGATGATTCTCTGTTTGCAGGGCAGGGGAAGCAGAAGGGCACTGCTTCCCAGCCAGGATGGAGAGGAGAGCAGGAGGAGCTGCTGCTCTGCTGGATCACTGGAGAAGTTGCCAAAGGGCAAGAGGTGGAAGTTTCCACGTCTTGGGAAAGGAGAAATAAATCTGGGAGCCATCAGACCCAAAAGATCAGGATGGGGCTGTGCAGGAGCTGCACTCAGAGGGGACTCTGAGCCCAGGTGGGAGCAAAGGCAGAGCTGAGATCCCAAACTGGGGATCCTGCTGCTTCCCAAGGCTGCTGTGCTGCTGATCCTGCCCCAGTCCCACAGCATTCCTGGGGCAGGCTGCCCAACACAATTAGACCAGAGTCCCAAAAACTCTCCACAAGAATCCCACACTCTCCACCTCTGCAGCTGGACAACAGGAAAGCAAACTCATATTTATCACTCTAATTTAAATAAATAGGTGCTTTAAACTTCAGAAAACTTTACTCTGCAACTCTGGCAAAACCTGAACCCAGCTGATAGGTGCAGCTCGGGCACGAGCCGTAATCAAATGCTAATTGCAATTCATAAATTACCTCGGGATGCCTGGGAATGCTGAAGCTCCTGGATGAAGTGTAGCGTTCAATTTATCCTGTGCATGCTGCCGACAGTGCTGCCAGCCTCCTCCTTGTCCCCCTGTGTTGTTTTGTCATCTCTGCACTATCACCAATTCATCACAAAGGCAACTGAACTCGCCGATGTCCACCCACCGGGTGACTTTGTCTTCGCTACTCTATGACTTCTAAATTAAATTGTCAAAACACATTAGGGAGAAAAATATCGTGGAGGGGAAGTTCTTCACCCTTTTCTCCCAGCTGAAGAGAGAATGGGTTTGATTTGGAGGAAACATGTCTGCTTCATTATCCCTCCCGTTATCATATTTCTTCCCGCAGCAGCAGCGGGAGAAGAGTCGATACTCAAGTCTTGGATGACATGATGGAGCATCCCACAGGAGTTGTCTCGGTAAATTCTGAGATTGCCCAGGAAGAGCTGGGGGGGTTGTGTGTGATTTTCACTCTCTTTTATTCCTCCCACTCGCAGACAATTTGAAAGAGATTATGGGGTTTGCTGGTGTGGATTTCCCCGAGCTGGATGTTCCCACTCTGCCAGCTCTGGGTGGTTTGGGATAAACTGCTTGGAGTTCTTGCAGGAGAAGAAATGAGCCCAGGAGAGGGAAGGCTGAGGGCAGAGGTGCTGCCCACACCTCTCCTCTTTGAATCCCAGAATGGGTTGGGTTGGAAGAAACCTTAACACTCATCCAATTCCACCCCTGCCATGGGCAGGGACACTTTCCACTATCCCAGGTTGCTCCAAGCTCTGTCCAGCCTGGCCTTGGACACTGCCAGGGATCCAGGGGCAGCCACAGCTTCTCTGGCACCCTGTGCAGAGCCTCCCCACCCTCCCAGGGAAGGATTCCTTCCCAATATCCCATCTCTCCCTGCCCTCCATCAGTGTGAAGGCACTGCCCCCTGTCCTGGCACTGCAGGCCCTTGGAAAATTCTCTCTCCCCTTTTCCTTCTCAGCTCCCTGGTATTTTGTTTCCTGCAGGAATCAATACAGATGTTGAGCTGCTCCCCCCGAGTTTCCCTGCTCTGCAGGGAATGTTTGGCTGTCCTGGCTCTGTCCCTCCTCTCCTGGATCTGCTGTCCCCCCCAGGCCAAGGCTGGGTGACCAAACCATCCTGCTGCTGCATGAAATGATGGACAATAATTCCCCTGGAGATGGGAAACAAGAGGAGCCTTTCCTCGAAGGAAAAGAGCTGTTGGTTCCCCCTTTTCTCATTCCCACGTTGGTCTCTGGGCATAATGGATCAGCCATAAAAAGCAAGCAACACATTGTGCACTCCTTCCTTTGGCTTTGGACGATATCAACGTAATAGACACATATTGTTTATTTATTCTGCTGTAGAGCAAGGCAAGGAGACAGTGCCCAGTGTTTAGATGGGGTATTTTTAAATGCTCCCATTCCCTGGGCCCTTATGATGCATTAGCCATCAGTAGTCAAATTGCCTCATATTTGCAATTTTATGGGTTCATTTTATCAAGCACACAGGAGCTGCATTCAAAGCACGGAAATAAAGTATTCCACTTTTGTTAGGCAAGCGCTGCTTCAATGCAAGAGATGGCCAGAAAGCAGAAATCTTTTTTCCTCCTGCCTCAGCCCCAGATTCATCTCCTGGTATTGCTTCTCCTTCGCAGCAGCGACTGCTGAGAGACCCTTTGAGGCTGGGGAAGATCCTCTGCACACCAAGAGCTCCACACCACTGGGTTTGTCCTGCTGGGAGGATCACCCCCTGCTCCCTGATTGCTTGAAAATGACTCCCAGCAAAGCCTTATCCCTGTTTTCCCCAACTCCAAGGGGATCTGAGTGGCTCCTTCCCGAGTCAATCCCTGACTTTCAGCTCCATCCATGGAGCAGGGAAAAGCTGCAGTGAGCGAAACCACCGGGAATCAACAGGAAAGAGAAGTTCTCAGGGTGGATTTGGTGGTCAGGATGTGTCAGGCAGCTGGTGCTTGACCCTTCACAAGGACTTGGGCTCACCCCACTGCCACCCTCGGGTCCTGCGCTGTCCCCTGGTGTCACCCCAGGGATCCCCTGGGCTCCAGGGCTGCGGTTTTGGGCAGGAAACTCCCAAACTCCAAGCGCAGTCATTCCCAAAGGGAGCTGCTGCTGGCGGGCAGTTTGCTGAGCAGCAGTTTGCTCCCTCTCGTGGGCTCTGGGGCTGCTGGCTGAGCTCGGCAGACAGCGATGGGATTCCTTGGCATGTTGGAAAGCGGGAAAGGAAATCAAGGAAATCTCCCATTTCAGCTCTGCGAGCTTCTGGTCCAGCACGGAGCAAAGGCAAAGACCCCAGAGAGGAGCTTTGGGGATTCATTCGACAGCACTCGGCAGCCCCAGAGTGACTCTGCTTTCTGATGGGATCGAGTTTTGGCTCTCCAGAACTCTCAGCTCGTCCTCACACAATGATTTATTGCCCTTCTTGTCTCGGGGTTTAATTCCGTCAGGATTCATTTATTCCAAAGAGCTTTAGCTGCTGTTTAACGAACTCCACATTCCATGTGCAGCATGGGCATTGCAGGGCTCCTCCCAGGGATGAATCTACCGCAGATTCCTCTGATTTTCGGAACAAGAACAGCTCCGTTTGATACATCCATAAAACCCCAGCAGCTGCAGCACATTTTTCTCATTTCAAGCCCCCTTTAATGGTGTATTGAACTCTAAGAAACACCACGGTGTGTCAGGCTGCACGAAAAGAGTGGGAAAACAAGTCAGAGCACATGGAGAGTGCAGAGAGAGCGTGGCCAGCGCTTTGCAGTGGATTACGCTGGGATGTTAGTTATTGTCGGGCACAGACAGACCCTGGTGCTCCCCGTGGCTGCTCTGCTGGCAGTCCTGCCCCAGTCCCGCAGCATTCCCGGCTGTCCAACACAACCGGGACAGATGTGTGGGCTGTCAGAGCCCCAAAACGCCTCCGCAAGAAACCCACACTGTCAACCTGTGCAGCTGGGAAAGCCACTTCTTGAGCGAATTTATCGCTTTAATTGAAATAACCGGCTGCTGTAAACTCGCAGAAACTTTGCAGCGCTGGCTAAACCCGAGCCCAAGTGATTGGCGCAGCTCGGGCACAAGCCGTGGGATAACACGGTTTGAACAAGGCGTAACAATTTCAATAATAAGGGATAAAAAGATAAAAACAAATAACTCTGCTAGGCTGGAATCGAACCGCGCGGGGAAGAACAGCGGCGGGACAGCCGGCAGCCCGCGCGCCCCCTCTAGTGGCCAAAGGGGGAACGACAGCTGCCCCTGCCGCTCCGTCCCGCCCCGAGCCGCCCCGCTGGGGACAGCAGCACCGCCCCGCTGCCTCCCGCTGCCTCCCGCTGCCCGCGGAGTGTCCGCCATCCTCAGCCCTGCCCGAGCACCGCACGGACCCCCGATCGCCGCGGGACGGGCAGCGCCGCAGTCCATGGCGGGGCGAGCCCGCCGTCCCACAATGCATCGCGGCAGCTCCGTGTTAACCGCGGCGCTGAGGAGCCGTTGATCAACGGCCTTAAACGCCGTTAAAAGTCATCGAGCTTTCATGGAAGGTTTATTAAAGGTTTAGTAAAGGTCTGTGAAAGATTGAAAACCTAACCCGTCGGCCCAGGCGCGTGGGGGGAGTGAGGGTTTGTACGCCTTCACTTCCGGAGGATCCCCCGCTGCAGAACTACATCTCCCAGCATGCCCCGCGGCGCCCAGCACTTCCGCTTCCTGCCGCGGCCGTAGCGCCGCCGTGTCCCCGGAGGGACGGCGGGGCCCGGGCGGTGACACCGGCGGTGACAGCGGGCAGGGCCGGGCCGGGCACAGCCAGCGCCGCGCTCCCCGCGCCGCCCGGGCCGGGCCGCCGCTCCCCCGGGCCGGGCGGGGTCACCTTGATGGGCGGGCGGGAGGCGCGCGGGGCCTGCTGAGGTGAGGCGGCGGGGCGGAGCGGAGCGATGTTCGTGCAGGAGGAGAAGATCTTCGCGGGGAAGGTGCTGAGGCTCCATGTGTGCACCATGGAGGGCGCCGAGTGGCTGGAGGAGGTGGCCGAGGACACCACGGTGGAGAAGCTGAAGGAGCGGTGCCTGAAGCACGTAAGGAGCGGGGAGCGGGCCGGGAGGAGATCAGGAACTGCGAATAACAGTCCTGGGAAAGGCGGGCACGGCCCGGGGGGAATAAATGGGCTGTGATGGCTTTAAATAGCCCTGCAGATGCCTTTAGAAAGAGGGAAATATTTACTTCAGGTGAACAGGTGGTTTTGTGCTCTGGTTCGCTGGGTCTGCCTCTCACCCCAGTGATGTGGAACGGTTCTGTGTGGGGAGAAAACGCCCGTTTGGAGAGGGGTGTGTGCTGGGGAAGGTTTGGGTGCTGGAGAAGGAGGTTTGGGTGCTGGAGAAGGAGGTTTGGGTGCTGGAGGAGGAGGTTTGGGTGCTGGAGAAGGAGCTTCGTGTGTTGGAGAAGGAGGATTTGGGTGGAAATGGCTTTGTAACATTTGGTTACAAAGTGTTTCGCAGTGGTGTCAGGGATCACCGTGCTGGTGAGGATGGTGAGCTGTTTCTGAGGATTTCCCCTCAGAAACTGCAGCTTGGTTTGTTTGTTTCTGAACAAAGACAGAAGGTAGGAACTGAGGAGGAGAAATCACCCGTTTTGTTAAAATCTCAGAGCAGCCTCACCCTCTGCTGGCACAGGAACAACTGAGGTGGTTTTTTGGAGAGACAAAAACTCTTCTAATGTTCTCCCTGTGCTTTAAGCAATAAGGTCTTGGTGGAAGTAGCCAAAGGGTCAATCACCTCTCACAGTGTGGAAGGGAAAACATGTGGATGCAGAGCACAACACAGGCTCTCTGTGCTCCCCTGCCCAGTGCCCATTGCTGTGGCACTCTCACACCCGCTGCTTTCAGGGTGTTGAAGCTCTGCACGGCTGGGTTTTGCTGTCCTGACTGACAGCAGCAGTGTGTGACGTGGTGACCCATGGCCAGCAGTGTGGGGCCAGCACAGCCCAGCCCAGCCTGGCAGCTGCACTCCTGACCTGCTGCATTTCATCCTGAGGGACGTGACTCTGGAGCTGCCAAAAGCTGGAGCTTCAACTCCTCCCTCTGGGAGCATAATTTATTAAATCACATTTGGTGGTGAGGGAGTTTGTCTTTAAAGCCTTGCAAAGACTTTTTTTACATAAAACCTTTTCAATAGGAGAAGATCCCTGCAATCTGCAACCACTTAACTCCCATTTGAAGGGTTAAAGTTTTCATTTCCTGGGTGAAATAAAAGTGCCCAGGAACCCAGGTAGCCTTCCAGTACCTGAAGGGAGCTGACAGGAAACAGGGAGAGAGACTATTTACAATTTTTTATTTTATGGAGGGGAAAGAGAGCCCTGGAAAAATCATGGCTCTTGCTCATGGACTGAATCTTGAAGCACCTTGAGATCATTTATGCAGCCACCTCTTCCAAGAGACTGATGGTTATGTTCCTGAATGTCTTTGAAATCATTCTTTCAGGAAGCAGAGGGAGATGTTTGTAACAGGTTGGAAACCAAAGCTTTGTGGTTTATGAGGATCTGAAGCTTTGCAAGTGGTGTTTGGCATCACCAGAGTTTAGGATTTCAGCAGTTGCTCAGGCACCTGTGACAAATATTTGTCACCTGCCTGGCAGAGCAGGGAACTCCAGAGTTAAAAAGAGAAGGTGAGAACTGCTACAGGCACTGCTGCTCAGGTGGTTTCTCTATTTCCAGAGCATGTTAAAATGTGAAGATAAGCCAAGTGTTTGACTCAGCAGCCTCTTTGATGCATGTAGTGCCCATATCTGCCCTGTTATTCCCTGCAGTTGTTAATAAAGTGGTTAGAAAAGCAGGAAATAAGAATTTTAATTTTTGCATAAGCTTTTACCTTATTAGCTTTATGATTAATTATTGCCCACGTTTATAATGTGATTGTCCCCACACACTCCTTTATGTGTGCTGGGGAAAAATGGGTAATATGTGTGTGTGTCTCACCTCAAACCTGCCCTGTTCAGCTTCCCTTGCTCTCGGGATGTGTAACAGGAATATTCTGAGCTTGTTTGCAGAGATGTTCCACTGACGTACCCAGGCGTTTTGGGCACCTTATCAGATCCATTCCAGGAGGTTCTCCCAGCTGTTAATGTGTTCCCTGGCCTTGGTTCAGCACTTAATGAGCTGGAGGATTCCTAAGGAGCTCCTGTGAGACAAAGCAGGACTCAGACATTCTCACCTCAATCTTAGTGAGGCATCAGAACCAAACACAGGTTCAGGTGAGGGACTGGAATGTGTGGTGGAAACAAAGTGTGTTTTGTTTGGAAAAAGAGCAGGGAGCTGAGTTTTCCATCAGTTGCAATCAGGAGAAAAGGTGACGATGGTCTAAAAAGGCTCCTTTGCAGGAAATAGTGATGAACAGGACTAAAAGCTCCATCAGAATCAGGGATTTCTGGGAAAGGCTCTGTTACATGAAGGATGAACACTGTTTTCTGCAGACATGGTGAAAGTGGCTTGGCAGAAACATTTAGAAGCATCATTAAAAGCTGTTTGCTGTGAGCAGAGCAGGCAAGGTCAGTGTTAAGTGTCCTGTTTTGTGATGAGAGCAGCAGCAGCAATTTCAGGGGTTTGGTAGGTTGTTATTTCTAATTTTGCCTTTCTGGAATTGCAGGCACTTTGCTTTCTTTTTTGCACTCAAACAAATTGGAAGCCTCTAGATGCACTGATGTAATAATGTTCCTGAAATCTCTCACTGTGCATCTGGAGCCACTCTGGTGTGAGGAGGAGGCAGCTCAAGGCCTGTGTGAGCACTCTTTTTTTAGGGTTTGAACTGATTTCCTAGTGAATTAATTGCCATGCAATTTAGAATTGCAATAAGGGAATGAGCATGCAAAAGAAATCTATTGCATTCTGATTTTTTATGGTTGGGAAGAAGAGCTGTGAATGGAACTTCTGTTCAGTCCTTTCAGCAGGAGCCCAGGTTAGGGCTGCAGCAGCCAAATCTCTTGATTTCAGCTCCAAACAAGGTGCAGAAGCTGCCCAGTTTAAGGTCAGATAACCCAAAATCCCTGCTGGCAGTGGCTTGTTTACTCTGACAGTAAATAATAATTATTAGGTGAAGCAGGGAGTCTATCCTGTTTGAACACTCCAGATGAGAGCATCCTGCATCATTACAGCCTTCCCTCCTGCAAAACACTGCTGCTCTTGGTAGATTGGCATTTTTACTTTGTGATACCAATTGCTGCTCACCAAGAGTGAGGCACCTCAGTGATCTGCTGCAGAATTAATGTAGCAGAGGGTCCTGGAGCATCCTTGCTTTGCTCCAGATCTCTGACACTCCCAGAATTTAGTGTGAGAGAGATGTCCTGAGAAAGCACAAATCCACTCACACAGGCACAAATCAAACCTCATTTTCTTTGATAAAATGCTTTATGTGCACTGACCTCTGGCTTAAGCTATTGAGAAGCCAGGAAATGATGCACAGTGGAGAATCCTGAGCACCACATGATTCATGAGGAGCCTCATTTCTGTCTTTTGATCTTTGGTATTTATTGTCACCTGCAGTGTCTTCCTGGGAGCTTGGAGGATCCCAAAACTGTGACACATCACAAGTTGATCCATGCTACTTCTGAGAAGGTGCTGACAGACACAAAAACAGTGTTGGAGGAAAACATTCAGGACAGAGGTAAGATTGGCTGGGTTTGAATCCTGTCAGTCTGGAAGCAGGAGCATTTGGCAAGTCCCAAACAGTAACATTTTTAAGATCTACTCTCTCCTTCCACATGGGAAGTTAAATAAATGCTACAGTGGAGCTAATACAAAGTTAATCTCCAGGAAGAGTTGAGTTTATGGGGTATCTGAGCAGAGCTGTTCTCACTCTCTAACCCTGGCAGTGTCCTTCTCTCGCAGATGTGCTGCTGCTGATCAAGAAGCGCGCGCCGCCGCCGCTGCCCAAGATGGCAGATGTGTCTGCAGAGGAGAAGGTGAGCCTGAAACACTGCCCAGCTTGGCACTTCTGACTGACTGCTTTACTGATGCTGTGTGGAAGGGTTACAGGGATGTGTTCTCCTTGGAGAGGCAGATCCAGTTAAATTCTAGAGGAATTCGTATTTCTTCCAAACCTAGAGGAAGCTAATTTTACATTTTTAGCTGTAGGTCTGAGAACATTTGCCTTAAAATAAGACACATAGGTACACTCTGTGGAAGTGATATAGATCTTTGAACAAATTTGATTTTGATCAAATTTGATTTTTGAACAATGTCTAATAACTAAATACAGTTCAGGGAGTGCCTTACTTTGTTTGAAAACCTGGGGAAATATGTCAGCTTGCTGCCAGGTTGTCTTCTGCCTTTAGCTATGTGTGGCTTGTCACCCTTTAAGCAACCTCTAGAGCTGAAACGTTGCCCTTTCTGTTTTATTTTGTTTTATTGGAATTGTTCCTGAGGGTCAGGATGGTGTTTATGCACCAATGGTACTGCAGTTGATGTATCACATAAACTCAGAGGCCTCCAAGTTCTCTGGGATACATCACTGTCCCTCTCCATGCTGGAATTTCCCTGATTGTTTAGGTAACAGCAAGAGGTGCAAGGGCTGAAAGCAGGGCAGTCCAACAGGCCAGTTTAGCTCTGTGATTGCAGAATGATACTGGAGCTCTTAATCCATGGTTGTTATTCAAGTGACAGAGCACTGCTTGATGTCTTGGGGAGGAACATGAAACTCTGTGCTGTGTTCTCTGCCCTGTGGCTAATGGGTTATGAAATCTGCTGCTGTTCCCTTCCCTGCAGAGGAAGCAGGAGCAGAAGGCTCCTGACAAGGATGCCATCCTGAAAGCCACTGCCAACCTGCCTGCCCGCAGCGTGGATCGCACCGTGAGCCACCACAACATGAGGGATGTAAGTACTGCATCACTTCACTTTTCTCTTACTTGTACATGCAGTTCTCTTTTCTCCGTAAGAGAAATTCAAGTGTCTGTAATATTTATTAAATTGCTTAAGGTTTAGACACAGCTCATGCTATTTAGTCACAATACAATACTGTCCTAAATTATGATTTTAAATGTTTTATTTGTTTTTGGAAAAACCTTGGAGCATATTAAAAGATCTGGCAAATGTGGAGTTAGGGGGGTTTATTTCTTCAGTCTTACATAGTTTGGGGCTTTGCAGTGGATTTTTTCCATTGCTTGACCACTGCCTGTGGGGTGTGGTAGAAATAAAAGGACCTTTCTGCCCAGAAGCTTTTACTTCCATGTAACACTTCACAGGAAGGTCCCAGGCCTCTTGAGAGACTAAACAATGAAAATAAAGCCCTAATAAAGCAACTTGGTGTGCAGAGGGCCAGGCTGCTGCTGTGTTACTAACAATAGATACATTAAGATTCACTGATGGTTGGTAACTTCCTGTCTAAATGTTTTGACAGTTTCCTTTCTTGCAGTTCCAGACAGAGCTCCGGAAGATTTTAGTGTCTCTCATAGAAGTTGCACAGAAATTGCTAGCACTGAACCCAGATGCAGTTGAACTATTTAAGAAGGCAAATGGTATGAACATACCTAGAATTGCTAGTTTCAATCCTGGGAATTTGTTTCTGGAGCATAGGAGTGGGCTCAGAGTGAAGTTCAGACCCTGATGTGGCAGCAAAGCTGCTGAAAACCTTGTGGCAAAAGTTTCACCTTGTGGATATAGATTGTATAAAATTCATTATAAGGTCCCTTTGGGAGAAATGAGAAGTTCCATTTAAAAATTATTAGTAGGGATGGTAAAGAATAGTTGAAAATGCACAAGGAGGTAGTTAAACGAGGAGAAATTGTGGCTGTTGATCCAGGTGGTGGGAAATGCTCATCCTTGAGATCTACTATATCCAGACCCAACTTAATTTCTAGAGAAACAATTAATAGATCTTCAGTGAATCTCATATATTTAATTACGTGGAAATCCCGCGGTCATGTGAGAGTTAGCTGCCTTTTGTTTGAGATCTTGAGCACATCTGGACAAAGTCTTTGTCCTGGAAGAATCAATCTGAGCCCGAGCAAGCTGAGTGCAGCAAATTACATGATGAGGTGGCAAACTGGGGGCAGAAACAAAAGAAGGGATGGGAGAGAGAATGGGGGTTGACCTTAACACATGCCATTGCATTGACACGGGGTTTTATGTGAGGCTGAAGTGAATTTGAGCGCTGTTTTGTTTGTGTGTTTTGTGTGTAGCCATGCTGGATGAGGATGAGGAGGACAGGGTGGACGAGATCGCGCTGCGCCAGCTCACCGAGATGGGCTTCCCAGAGAGCAGAGCTGTCAAAGCCCTCCGGCTGAACCAGTGAGTGTTCCCAGCACCTGCCTGCCACCTACTGCTTGGGCTTTAACACAAATTTGCATCTTTTTTGTCTCCTTATATGGGTCACCTGAATCGAGGTTGGAAAAAGCATTAACGGTGAGAAGTGCTGCCTCAGGCAGAGTGCAGGTGGCACAGGGAGGGATCAGTGCTGGACGTGCTCTGGAAGGTCTGTGGGTCACAGGGCTGCCAAGTATCAAACTCATGTTTTCCTCAGCTTTGAAAGTCAGATTTTACAGAGTAGAAGGCAAACTTAGCCCATCCACATTGGCCTTTCAGCTGTAGAAATATACTTTGTGCTGATCTTTAAAAAATTCCAAGAATATTGTGAAGTCCAGAGGGCAAATGCAGGAAAATATGAGATTATGTAGTTCTTCTCATGCCCTAAGAACAGTCAGCTAGACTGCCTCACTCCTCAGAGGGGTTTGTTATGCCATTCTTGAAGAATTTTAGTGATAGAGTCGACAACATTTTCCAGTATCTCAGGAAGACTTTCTCCTCTGCTGCCCTCCAGCTTTCATGTTGTAACAGAAAAGCCAAATAGGCAAAGGCTTTCCCTTCCACCAACATTCCTGTGTGTCAAATGGAATTACACATTCATTGCACTGTGGTTATCTTTGCTTTTTCCCTTCTATCTGTTGGTTGGAGGTGTTTGGGAGCTCTGAGGATCCCTTGGTTGGAGCAGTCACACTGCACAGCAAGTGATGCTGTCACGCCATGGTGTTCTGCTCCCTCTCCCTAAGGAGCAGAGCTGTTGGCACCTGAGCTGTGGTTCCAATGTAAATTTGGAACATGCTTTGTTGGCAGTTTTGTCCACAGTTGCAAACAGCCAGAGTGTTTCTTTGTTGGAAAACAAAGCAGGTGATGCAGGGTAAGGTGACTCCCTCAGAAATGCCTTTTAAAACCTGGGTTGCAGGTCCAGCTTGGACTTGGAGCCTCTCTTTTCCCAGCCTCATAGAAGACTGTGGTGCCCTGGATGCCCAGAGAATTGAGGTGCTCTGAGATTTGCTCCAAAACTTTATTTATGAGTTGTCAGGTACTAATTAACCTGCAGGTGCATCCACATGGGAATAAATTAATGTATGTGGAGCACTGCTGTCACCTGTGGAATATTCCTCATCGCGGTGTCCCCGTGTGTTTTCCAGCATGTCGGTCACCCAGGCCATGGAGTGGTTGATAGAACACGCTGATGACCCTTCTGTGGATGCTCCTCTGCCAGGTCAGACTGCTGCAGAAGCCCCAGCTGAAGGTGCTGCCTCCTCTGCTGAGGCAGCTGCAGGTCCCAGTTCGGAGGAGGGCGGGGAAGAGGCCAAGGATGAGCTGACGGAAATATTCAAGAAGATCCGGAGGAAAAGAGAGTTTCGTCCAGACCCACGGGTAGGTGCTGGTTACCCCCTGTGGGACTGGTGGGACCCAAATAAATGTTTAGGTAATGAATGAAATGGGGCCTGTGGGGAGATGGATATTGCGCTGGCTTGGCAGTATTTCAGTGGAGGTGTGTAGGGAGTGTTTAAATTCAGGGATCTTGGCTAATGTGGGATCTGTGACATCTGGCATCTTGGGTTTACAGCTGGCTGTTCTGAGATTTGGGTTAAAAGCTGCAATTTCTAAACAATGAAACATTCTCATACCAACGTCTGGGTATATTTGTCTAAATACATCACACTCACCAGCAGTGGAATACATCTGGGAAGTGAAATCAAATGGGGTAAAGAGAACCACAAATGCACATCAAGGTTGATCTGTCAGTGAGATGTGAACAAAAGCGTTGTAGCAGGAGAGGAGTTCCAAAATAGGTGTTTTTCCTTTGCTTCTTTTCTATCCCAGATACACTTGCACTTTGCCTTGCATTCAGCTTCCAGAGTTGAGGGTAGGAACTACCTTCACTCCTAAGATTTATTCTTCTCCATAATAGAAACACTTTTAATAGAGTAATTGAAAACTTTGCCAATAAAATTACTGAGTGCTCTACAAATGGAAGCAATGAGGGTTTTACCCCACGTGCAGCTCTATACAGGAGGTGAAGGAATATGATTTTCATTTCTGTTCTAAATGTGACATTTATTATCTGTGGCATTCTGCTCTAGGCTGTCATTGCCCTGATGGAGATGGGATTTGATGAAAAGGAAGTGGTGGATGCACTCAGAGTGAACAACAACCAGCAAAATGCAGCTGTGAGTACATTCTTGCTGCTCCAGGAGTGTCCCACTGATCTTGTCATCCTTGAGCTGGATCATGTTTTGGTCTGTCATAAAGCCAGCTCCTACTGGAGATTCAGAAGCACAAATTCTGTGCCTCTTTCAAATTGGATGCACAACTGGAATACAAAGGGTTTGGACTCCTCAGAGGAGCTCGGGGTCTGTGAGGTTGAGCTTTTCAAAAAGCTTTTGAGAAACTCCCTCACCACAGTCTGCAAAAGAGATTGTGCTGTCATGAGAAAGGAAAAGATACTCCCAAGGATAACTGGTTTAAAACAGGAATAAATGATCCAGGATAGATTCAAGCTATGCAGTCTGTAAATTACCATTGGCAGCAGTGCTTCCACAGTTTCTGAAATCAGAAAATAGGAAGTTTTTCCACGACTGATTAATCCCCTGGTAGTGGATGATATGTTAAAGAAAATTATGTGGGCACAGCTGTCAGCCAAGGAATCTTCTCTGAAGTATCCATTGCTACTGTTGGAGAGAGGATATTGGGCTGGATGGTACAAATGAATGTGTGAAAAGAAATGTACAGCTCAGCCTTTGACTGTGAGAGGGAAAAGTATTTTTAAAATGCCGCATTAGCAAAACTTTTGAGTAGAGACACTTTGGTTGTAATACAATCTGATGTGCCTGATGATTTCTTTCAGTGTGAGTGGCTGCTGGGAGACAGAAAACCTTCTCCAGAGGACCTAGATAAGGGCATTGACACCAACAGCCCTCTCTTCCAAGCCATCTTAGAAAACCCAGTGGTACAATTAGGGCTCACCAACCCTAAAACTCTACTAGGTAAGTCCTGGGTGAGTTCCTGCTGCACAGACTTGGATTTGCCAGGAAATCAAAGCAGAGGCTGGGTGGTGACAGCCCTCTTTGGGGGATAGGAGCAGCTCTGGAGCCTTTTCCTCACTTGCAGCAGCTCTGCTGTTTGTTTGCTTCATCCTGCAACTCAGCTGAAGCCAGAGCAGGCCTTGGGGCTGTCCCAGAAATGATTCTAATTCCCCAGGATTACACTTGCTGAACTCAGAACTTGAATAGCTGCTGGCTGCAATGCTTTTGTGGATTTAGGAGACCTTTTGTGTGCTCCCTTTGTCCACGAGGGGAAAAATCAGGAATGTCTGTCTAGAACTCTGATTATTTCACAGAAAAAACAAGGCTGTCTCCTGCTGTGCGAGGCCTGATCACTGAGACAGAAGGGAACTTGTGGAAAAGTATCCAAACAAGAAGGCCGAGCTGAGGCTTTGCATATCACAATGGAGATAAAATGGGAAAACACCCTTTGCCCTGCTTGGGTTTCAGCTCTGTGCTGAAGTCTGTGTGCTCATGGCCAGAAGGGCTGTGGGCACAGTGTGTCCCCAGCTGAGGAGGCTGACAGAGCCTCAGATCCCTGAGGAATTGCTCTCTCTGACAATGCAGAACAATGACTGGCTCTGTCATGCAGATAAAAAGTTTTGCATTTAATCTTTGGCTTCAAAACTTCCTTGAAGCAATGCTTTTAAATAAAGGCTGTATGCACAGCTCATTAAAGGGAGGCTTGAAAAATACTACTTTAAATGTAATTAGGAGAGTTTGCAAGCCTTTAAATAATTCAAGAGCAGAACCTTCCCACTCTTGATTTCTGAACAAATGGTCTCTTCATTTGCAACAGGGGTTCCACACTGCAGCTCAGAATATAAATAGCAAATGAAATGCCATTATAGGAGCTTGTGGAGCTTGGATGAACATCAGAGAATATATTCCTAATGATACATCTGCAAATTGCTTATGTCACAGGTTTTAATAATCAGGTTTTGCATTTAATGAGTTTCTTACAGAATATTGATAAATCTTTAGTTTTAAGCTTGTGAGTCTGCGTAAAAGAAAATAGTTCAAGTGCTGAAAGGGGAGATCTGGGTTTTATTTTGAGCTTTCCTGAAGGCAAGTTGCATGACCTTGAGCAAGGTATTAATGAGGAGCCTTTCAGAGGTGCTGGGCACTTCCAGCTCCCACTAATGGCACTTGAGCTTTGTGCACTGACACTCCTGGGAAAATTAACCCTGACCTTGGGCCAGGCTCTCACAACACTGACATTTTGGTGACTGTGCAGCTGCTTTTTTTGTCCCATTCTGTAATGACTGGCTCCAAATGTCCAGGAGCCCAGCTCAGTGGCTGTCAAAGGGCTTTTAAATCAGTGCCTGGCCCATTCTCCTGCCAGATTTGCAGCTTGGCTCTTGCAGTGGCTGTCTGGTTCCTTCAGCATGAGTAGAAGAGTGAAAACTAGAAAAAAAAACCAAAACAACAAAACAAAGCAAACAAACAGCAAAGCTTGTTGTAAAGACAGAAAGAATATTCAGTAAATATTTGGACCACTGTCCCTGTTTCAGAAATTGAGGTTGTTTTCCTGCACCCCCAACCTTTCCCTTTCTGCGTCTCTGACATCCCCTACTCTCCAGAAACCAAGAAGGAGGACTAAGATGCTGCTTCTCTGGTGGCTCCAGGGGCCTCTATGAAAAGATGAAAGTGCTGAGATTTGGAGGCTTCAGGGGCTGCACTTGTGCTGGTTTTGTGCAGCCTTTGGCACATCTGCTGCTGCTGCTTTTGCCAGCAGTTCCTCTCCAGAGGAGCCAAAGGGCAGCACAGGGAGCAGGCAAGGGGTGACTGTGCTTTCCATAAACTGTCGTGGTTAAGTACTGGGGAGGAAAAGGATACTGGTGCAAGAAATCCAGGCTGGGATGTTGAAAACCCTTTGATTCAGAGCTGCAGGAGAGTGCTCAGGAATGGATGAATTTCACAGCCTGATCCTGGAGAGCAATGCCTGAACACATTTGTTAAGGCTTTACCTTTTCAGCCCCATGTTGTTGAGGTTTTGTGGGCTGGCCTGTGATCCAGGCTGAGCATTTAATCACTGTCTGCAGTGAATTTGATGCTGAGAAACCAGGAAAGCACAAAGCCTGTGGCATCATCCCAGGCTGTGAACCCTTGGGAATGCACAGTGTGTATTCCCACCATTTCTGGGCACTGCCCTTGAGCTGTAGCTATTCCTCACTGCCCTGCTGTCAAAACCTCCCCAACATTGCAGGACTAATTGTTGCAATGCCTATCTCTTGGCAGCCTTCGAGGATATGCTTGAAAACCCCTTGAACAGCACTCAGTGGATGAACGATCCCGAAACGGGGCCGGTGATGTTACAGATCTCCCGAATCTTCCAGACGCTGAATCGCACGTAGAGGGAACTGCCAGTGCACTGTGCCACTTCCCCTGTCCCTCACCTCCCCTCCACCTCCTCAGGAGGCTGCCTGGATGGCTGGGAAGGGGTGGATGGAAGGGAGGGAGGGAAGGGAGGAGATCCTGGCTGGAGTGATCTCTCACACGAGAGCTTTTTGTAGTTACGGCCAACAGGAGTGAGTTGCCTTGTGGATTTAGTGTTAGTGGAAGGGGTTTGAGGACTTGTTTATGTTTTCAGGTATTAGGTTTAAAATAAAGTATATATATATTAAAAAAAAAATAGGAAAAAGGTTTTGTGAAAACACTTAAGAATCTGATTGTTGGAAAGAAATCTTGCTCGTTCAAAAGGCCTGTGACAGTTTTCTGGCCAGTTTTGCTAGGATCTGGCTGGTGTTTACAAAAGGTCACTGACCACTAGCATAGGATGTTAATCATCTCCATACAGTATTAATTTATGGCTCTTATCAAATTGCAAAACTGCTTTTTAAAAAAAAAAAAAAAGATTCATAGGAAATGTTTTTTAAAAGCCCAAATCTTGGGAGAAGCAAGCACATTTCTATCCAGGCTTGTTTTATCTGGCATTCTAATTTAAGCAGAATCATTCAGAGATGAAATTCTAATAAATAGCATTACTTTTTCCTATTTATTTGCTGCGTTAGTGTTGTTGCAGTTCCACAGGGGTTGTACTTGCAGGAGGTTCTCTGTCAGGTACCATAAAGGTGCAGAATCTCTTTCATGGCAGAATTCAGCAAATCAAGACTTGAATTCCCAAGTGGCTGCAATTCCTAAGCTCTCACTCTGCCATATCCCATTGCAAGGAGGGATATGTTCACCCAGTGGTTTTGTCCCCATTTTGATGTGCACAGTTTTGGAAAGAGACTCGTGGGGGTTTGATTCTGTTTACAAAAAAAGCAGCTGAATTGCATGAGGGGGTTGCTGGTGATCTATCAGTAAAGCAGCAGAACCACACAGGTTTTTATCTTGTTTAAGGTATTTAAAGCATGCTTGAAATTGCTATCTTTGAGTTAGAAGTGGGTTTTCTTTATACTTATTTTTACCATGGTCATACCAAGAATGTCAGGCTGTGTCTTTCCTATTTTGCCAGAAGATTGACTTGAGATTTCAGGCAGGAATTCTGAGCTATTAAGAGCAGAACTCACTGTGAATATCCAGCTGGTGTTTATGACTGGCCTCTGCAGGTGTTACTTTTTTAACAGTCTGCTAAAAAAAGGAGGTTATTTTCAACTTAGGGAAACATGATTGACATCTGTCATCATCCCTGCCATGTCTTGTGCTTCACAGCCCTGCAGGAAAGGCACAAGAGGCAATTCCTGCCTCTCCAAACTGCAGAGAAACCAGGTGGAGGCCTTGTCCTTAAACAGCTCAAAGGTGTCCTGTCAGACAGGGAGATCCTGAGCAGCTCTGCAAGTCACTCTGGAGGTGTGGGAGGGTTTGGTGTGCAGTTGGAGTTTTTTCAAACCAAAATGCAGCAAGATGCAACCCGAAACCCTACAACAAGTTTTGGCCTGAACTTGGCATCTGCTCTGTGCTGTTATGCAGCTGAGGCACTGAAGTTGCCAATTTCTCATAATTAATATGAAGGGTGGGGAAATCAAAACAGCCTGAGATTTTATCTTGTCTTACTATCCCAGGATTCTTTTTTTTTTTTTTTTTAATTTTGTAATTTCATATTAAGCTTTACAGTTGATGAGTGCTGAAATATTTACTTCTACATTTAGAAACTCCAGGCTTTATAGAGATGCTTCTTCTGTTCAAATTGGACAGTAAAACCATTTTTGTGGGCTCTTGCTAAGAATAGACTGACAAGATGACATGAAATTATAACCTTGTCTTGTAACTAAAGCCAGGAGTCTGATCCTGCACCCCAGTGAGCTCAGCAGAGCTGCTCATGAGTAGCTGTGACTGAATGTTGTGGTTTTGAATATTTTATCTTTTTTTTTTTTTTTGCTTACTCCTGAAGCTTTTTGCCTGTAATAATACCAGAAGACTCTTTTACTTGAAGCTCTTAATGTTAGAGACAAATGAGACAAATGTCCTTCTCTACAGTCAGGATTCTGGTTAATATACCTTTTTAATGAGTGTTTTTAGGAGGCAAAGCTGGGGAAAACTACCCTGTAGTTTGGTGGGAGGTTTTTTGGCTTCTGAGTGGATAAGGAGAGACTCAGACTTAGCAAACAGATCCTTTGGTGCAGTTGTGGCCCTTGAAGAATGTAAAGGCTTGGGAAATGCTGGTTTTAATTTCAAGAGTCCATGAGTGGAGTGGCTGTGGAGCTCAGAGGGATAGAAGTGCTCAGAGCTCCCTTGGAATGCCAGGACCCCTCAGTGCCACTGAACTGGTTATAAACTGTGGGGGAAAGAATCAGTAAAACTAATTATTCTTATGTGATAGAAGGTGAGAATGGCCAGGTCCAGCAGCAGCAGCAGTTAAAAAACCATAGGGATAAAGGAACTCTGCACCTTTAGGGTGCTCAGAGGCTTGAGAAGATGTGGTTATTTCTGGATTTTGTTGTTGAGAGCTCAACACTTCCACAGCTGAGCTGTTGTTTGGGATGGTTTTAACAGAGCCCTGCTTGGCTTGTGAGAACTGGAGTTTGCAGTGGCCAAAAGCTGAAGGAGAGCAGAATTGAGGAGGTGTGGTGTTTGCAGCAAGGCACAGGAGTTGATTTAAACCCACCAGAAGGTACCCTGAGGTTAAAGGAATCGATCAAGACCTCTGTGGTGCTGGGGTGTGACTCAGACCAGGGGCTGTGTCACATCACCCCAGGGGTGGAATTGCTGCTTCATCCCAGAAAATGCAGAGGGGAGTTGAGTCCACTGTGCTGGAAAAGGCACAGGTTGGCCCAGTTTTTAGAAAAGCTGCAAAAACTGAAATGTCACCACTCTGGAGTCAGAATGTGCAGCCACCAGGCACAAGGAATGTGTGTGGCTCTGCCTGGTGCTGGACTGTGCTGTTCCCTGGGTGCAGGACTGGGGCTCTGCTCTGAGAGATCCCTGAACACATGGGATGGAGTTTTGTGAAATAAACCCAGCAGGTTTGGTGAGGAAGAACTGCTCACAGCAGTGAGGATATACAGTGCTTACAGCTCGGCTGTTCGAGTTCAAACTAGCAGAGACATGTCAGAGTTAATTTTCTCTTTACATGGTCAAGGGAATATTTGTAAGCCTGTGAGATGGAGCAGGAAAGGGATGGGGTGGTAGGTGACTAATAGGGTGATTCTTACAGTCCCTGCTCTTTGCCCCATTGCTAGACAGACAATCTTGTACCTTTTGATGTTGCAGGCCTCTTGCAAGTAGCCAGCTATTTATTTAAATATATCTAACTTATAATTTTGTCATCAAAACACTGATATTTTTAATAGAAATGTACTATATGGAAGTTTGTTCTCAGGGCTTCGTATTTATACTCTTTTTAGGGGGATGCATTTAAAGGGATGTATTTGGCAAAAAGGCCAGTGGCTACTTTACAGCTTGGACCTTGATTGTCTTGACCTGTGAGCCTGAGCTAGTGTAACTCTCCTGCTGAACCTCTCTCCCTGGTCCAGGCCAAAGAATCTGCCATTCCTTCTCTGCTGGTGACATGAGTCTTCCTTTAGGATTGCTGCATCCCTCCCTCCGTGGAAATGGTCACAGGATGACCCGGCTGCTTCCCAGCTCGCTGGGCTTTGCACCATTTCAAGGACGTCTGTGTTCTCCATGCAGCTGGAAAATTGACTTGCACGGTTCCCAAAGCAGCCATCAGGGCATTTCTCCTCTGGGATGGTGTGAGGTTCTCTCCTGCACGAGTTCCAAGACCTCCAGCTCGTGGCTTCTTGGCAGCCTCTGTCACAGACCTGTCCCAAACCTTGACCTCCCCTTTCTTTCCTCCTCTCCTGGAACCAAACTTGCATTTCAGAGATCGATTTTCATATCTGAGCAATTCTTTAGTGGTTATTGAAATCCTTTTTTAGTTAGGACTGTTACAATTAATTTTTTTTAGGCATTGTGATCCGTGGGCTGAGGATTTTTTAATGTATTTTGGAAGTTGTTGAAATAAGCATCGCACCAAACGAATGTATAGCGACACTGTCAGCAGCCATTGCCTGTGGAGGAGGCACAGCTCCCTGTGATCTCTGCTCCAGGGGCAATTTTCCCAAAGTCTTGTGCACAGGATAGCCAGTGTTTCATCCAAAGTAATCACCCTGGTTTTCTACTTTTAATAATAACTAACATTTTTATTAACCAGCAGAACAGCAGCGCTTCCAGCCTGTATTTCCATCCATCTGAGAGTCCTTGAGCTTTGGGGTGCAGATGCTGCTTTCTCCCCTCTCTGGGACAGCTCCTTGGAAGGATTCGTGCTGGCTGTGGCAGGGCAGGGTGGGCAATCCCCACCTCCCTGCACGGGGTGTTTTGTCCATGTGAATGTTCTCATGGTGGTTCTCACCTCCATCCCCACATCCAGGTGTAGCAAAAGGGGTTTTTTAAGGACCTCTTGCCCTAGATTTGATGATCTTCAATGCAGATCCTGTTTGCAGCATGTGAACTTCAGTAAATGTAAATGCATTAAATTCTTACTGAATTTGGGTATAGTTTTATATCGTGCTCTGGGGAGAGGGAGGAAATTGGATCACGTTTTAAACGAAGCCCCACAAACCCAAGTGTCTTTGTTGCAGCAGGTAACAGAGGCCTGTAGAGATTTTTAATTTGCGTATTTTTATCATGGCTTAATGAACTGTACACGAATGTGATTTGCTACCCAGCACTTCCCACGAGGCAGCACCAGTGAAATTACCTTGCAAGGTACTGACTTCACATTTTTTCATTTCACCTGTGTATCCAACAATTAGGTACCACATAGGATAACTTTGATCTGGCTCTGACGCCGGTGTGTGGCATGCACAGCTCTTCCTAAGGTGTAACATTACTTTTCTGAAGCTTAAACTAGGGCAGACGTCCCTGAGCCTGTGGAATTCAGGATTCATTCTGGCCACGCTCGCGTGGGACGCTGACCTCTCCCCGAGTAGGAAAACCAGCAGGATTTGCTCCCTGCAGAAAGCCTCCAGGCCAAAAGCAAGGAATGCTGCTAATTTGTGATCATTTTAAGCAGTTGCTGTCATGTTCTGAAATATATTCCTGGAAGCTAGGGAGATGTTGGCAAAGCCAGACCTGTTCAGGCTGGAATTTCTGTGTGTGGAGATGTGGGACCCACGGCCGGGGCTGGAATGAATGCTGAGGCTTTAAACCTGCTCACACATAACCCCAGACACTGATGTTGTGTGTGCTGTACATTTATAATATATCTTCAAAATAAAGTTTTTTGATTTATTACAAGGTGTTTGGAACCATCATTTGCAAGAGCAGCAAAGGTTTATGGATCTACATTGTTCAGTGTTCCTTGTTCCACAATTCCTGCAGGATGCTGGAATTGTGTCTCAGAAAGTGGGGTATTTTGAGAGCTGGTCAAGAAACTTAAACAGAATTTGTGCAGGAAATCCTGGTTCAGCTGCTGGTTTTGCACCTAGAAGTTACTTCTCTGTTTTTCAGGAAAAGTTGCACTTGGGGAGATTCATTGCAAGGGCGTTGTGAAACAAGATCTAGTGATCCCCTGGGATGTTCTGATGCCATTGAAGAGGGATTTATCTTGACAGTTGTTGACTGACAAATTGAAGTCTTTTCTTTCCCAACAAGGGAACCCTCATTAAGGAAAACAGCTCCAGCAAGCAGCAGCTGGTGGGATGCAGCAACTTGCACGTGATGTAACCAAAATTCCCATCTGGCTGCCGTGGTGCCAGCGCTGCTCCTGGAGATCTGGGAAGCATTTCCAAGCCTTGGCCCCTCTGTGGGTGCTTTGGAGGCAACTGATGATGGTGTACATGTGTGAGGTTATTTCTGTAAAGGAGAGATAAATTGTAGAGTTCATTTGGGGGTTTTGGATTTTTTTGCTAATCAGTGTTTTCTCCCAATGTTCAGGACAAGGAACCTGCCAGCAGCCTGTTTATTTAGCAGTTACAGTGAGTGCTGAGGAGTTCAGAGTCATTTTCATTGTGTCCCTTGAGAGATGGAGGATTAGAGAATGAGACATCAAAATGCTGCTTGTTCAGATCACGTTGGTAAGTGTGGTGGTGTTAAATGCAGGTGGTTTTGGTGTCAGGCCCTAACTCAGATTTGCTGTCTTACACAGCTTAGCAGCAGGACAGTTCAAAGGTCCAGCTCTCCACTAATTTAAAATTAAAACAAAATTACCCTTAAAGCAGCTTGGGGTGTATCATTAGATAATGACACTTCTGAACCTAAACTGGTGCAGCAGGTCGGGGCAGAAATCCACACCTTAAAAATGAAGAGGTGCTGCTGTGTGAGTGACAGGCTGGGCTGTAATTGCTGTGTGTTTGGCAGCTCCTGGCACAGGGCTGTGTCACTGGGGTGCTCCAGCAGGGACAAGGAGCAGCTGCAGCTCAGGAGTCACCTCCAATGAGGCCCAAATCTGTCACAAAGGGCGGGGAAGGGAAGCACAGGTTGCACTGGGCTGTGGAAAAGCAGCTTGGTGTTGGCAAGGTGAGGCATTGCTGACAGCACAGTGGTGTGGCAAGAGCTGTTCCCAGCCCCTCCATGGGTGGTTTGCCGATGCCATCCCAGCAGTTGGGTTTTGTCCTTCCCTGTGCTCTTCTCCTGTGAATTGGTGGTCGTGGTCACACCATCCCATTAAGAGGAGCAGAATACTGCAGCTCCTCTGAACCTCCTCCTGGGTGGTTCCAGCGACTGCCCAGAGAAGCTGTGGCTGCCCCACCCCTGCAAGTGTTCAAGGCCAGGTTGGATGAGGCTTGGAGCAACCTGGTCTGGTGGCAGGGAGTGGAACAAGATGGTCTTTAAGGTCCTTTCCAACCCAAACCATGCTGTGATTCTGGGAACAGATGGAAGCAGCAGATGCTTCCCCTGGGAGCTCCTGTGCCCTGACAGCCCAGTGAGCTCAGACCAGGCTGCTGTCCCCTTGGTGACAATCCTGTCATGTCGTCTGTGCTTGATCATGCCTTTTTTTTTAAAATTGATTTTATTAGAAGAGGAATGAGCCAAAGGAAACAGCAGCTCTGGAAGCGGCTGAGGATGTTTTGGTAGAGGGAAATTGGGTTTGGAGCAGAATTAAGGGAGAAATTATTTCCTCTTGTAATTCAAAAGCTTTCACTTCAAATGCAGGGCTTGCACTTGTGAGCTGGATGTGGTTCCAGTGGGTTGGCCCTGGAAATGGCTGGGAAGAGGGCAGGGCTGCAGTGTACGTTGTGAACGTGGTGTGAGTGCCAGTGAGTGTGACCTGAGATGGGAGCACAGAGCCCAAGCCCTGCAGATCCAGTGTCAGCAGGAATCCTGGAGCTGGGGGAGGGACACCAGTAACTCGAGATGTGCTGGACCACACCACGCTGGACCAAAATAAACCTGGAGAGGTGACCAGCTCCAAAGCCAGGGCTGTGATTCAGATGCCTGGCTGAGGAGCTGGTGCCCAAATAGAAGGCCTGAGTTCAGAGCTGTGATGCTCAGTGGGTCACTGGTGCCTCTGGGTGCTGGGCTGAAGGTGGGAGGCAAGCCCCACACAGGCAGGTCCTGCACCCATCCTGCACCCATCCTGCACCCATCCTGCACCCATCCTGCACCCTGGGATGCAGCAGTGCAGCTTTCCCAGTGTCGTAGGGAAGAGTACCAGCTCTCCAACAGGTTTTGTTACAGATCCATCAGCAGTTGCATAATGAGCTCTCCCACTCTGGGAAGCAGCCTTGGGAGCAGGAGCTGATTCCAGCCAGGGCTCTGGGTGCACAGTGTGAGCAATGGCTCCAGAGGCTTCACTCCTAATCCCTGGTGAGGGCTGTCAGAGCCTCTTGGGGCTGTGCAGGTGTGTGGCTGCTGCTGCACCCCGAGACTGAATCATTCATGGCAGACTTGCAGTGTTTATGCATGATGTGGTTTCTTGGCTTTTATGAGCCGTAGCTTGGGCATAAACCACATTTATGTTGCAGTGAACCTCTATTTGTCCTCTGAGGAAGGGCTGCTCCACAGGGAATCTCTGCCCGGGAGTCCTGTACCCACAGCAGCTCCCACGTGCCCGAAGTTTGGTTGAATTATTTATTGAGCTCCTCCTCGAAGTGGCTGTGCAGGACAACCCTTGCAATAGTGAAGCCCTGGGGCTGTGCTGACCCTGCTGCTTCAGTCATGCACAACCTCAGCCCCTTCCCGCTGTGCAAGGGCTGGAGAGGGATTTGGGACAACTCTGGATTGCTTGGCACATGGGATTAGATTTTTCACTCTGTTCCCATGGCCCTAGCTGGGGTGATCTGGGTGCTGTGGGCTGTTGGACCCCCACAAGCCCTGCCCAGCTCCTCCATGAAGTGTGCAAGAGAAAGGGAACAGTTCAGACCTTCAAAACCATCCTTCAAAGGACACCAGCTGGCTGTTCCCATGCTGTTGGATCGGTGGTGCAGCATCCCTGCTCCATCTGTGTTTTCCCCTCCACAGGAGCTGGTTGCCAGGCTGCCTGCGATGAATCACGGGGTGCTCTCTGCCTGTACCCCCTATTCCTGGCTTCTTCACAGACAGGCACCTTCCTCCCCTACTCCCACATGGGAGCATTCACCAAAAAAAGAAAAATGCTCAATCCCCCTGAAATCTGTGTTCTGGCCTCCAGTGAACCTTCCCCATCCCTCCTCTCCCCTTTCCTGTCAGCCCACTCCTCCTGCCAGCCTGCTCTCTCCATTGCAGCAGCACCATGCCTGGTGCAGCCCAATCCATAAGTGGTTTGAAATATTTCCATCCAGCCTAGGTGTCTGGAAGTAGGACTGAGTCTTTCCCATTGGAGCCCTGGTGGTGCAGCTCTGGCAGCCACGGGGCTTCCCTGGTGCCATCACTTCCCGGGCTGAGCAGTCGCTCAGATTCCCGTGGGTTACCGTGGGCTGTATTTATAGTTTGCTGGGCTAAAAATAAAAGCCCCAAGTGTTGGGTTCCCTGATCCCAGCCTCATGGAAGGAGGGATGCCCAGGAGCCCCCGGGAGGGGGTCTGGTGGGACTGTGATGCCTCTGGGTGTGCTGCCATGGAGGGTTGATAAAAGTTTGTTTTTTGGAGATGGTGTAGCTGCTGCATCACTGGCTGACCTGGCGCTGTTCTTGCTCAGCACAGAGCCTCGTGCAGGACTCATCCCACTAAAAATACTTCTGGCTCACCAGGCTAACGGAGCCTTTGAGTGGAGGGGATGGAGCACCAGTGCTTCTGTCTGTGGCTACCAGATGGTGCATGAGGAAGCCCTGCACGGCCCAGCTCCGAGCAAATGTGCTGCCAAATCCCTCTGAAAAATATCTGTATGTGGAGCATTCATTTGTGGTGGTCCTGACCCCCTGTGTGTGTGCCCAGCAAACATTCCTCCCTGCTCGTGAGTGGTTTCCAAGCAAGATCCCTTTGCAGCTCCCACCATGCCAGACACAAGTGCAGGGCAGTGTTCCAGAGGGAGGATGTGCAGGAGGAATGTGCCTGAAGATGAGGAGCCCAACGCATTCCCCTAAGGAGACCTCCCCCCATTCACAGCCCTGGTACCAAGGGGAAGCCAAAATAAGTAATTTTTAAAACTGGTTTCCTTAATCTGGGGTTTTTTTAACAGAACTGAAGTCCAAGGGCAGTATGGGGGAGCAGCAGGATCTCATCTGTCACTCTGGCTCTGTCCCAGTCCCTCCATGCCGCCAGCACCGGGCACCTTTCAGAGCCGGTGCTCAGATGGGCTCCAGCGTCTTCTTCCCTCCTAACTCCGTAGCTCTCCTGCAATAAAAACGCCAAGATCCCTGCGTGGCACTGCCTTGCGGGGCTGCGTCTGAATGCTCTTCCCGCACAAAACCTTGCAGCTTTAACCACAATCAAAGCGGGAATATCTGCTCCCGGCATCGCCCCGCAGCCCCCGGCCCCCTCCTCCGCATCTCTGATGTCACTCGGAAGGAGCGTGAGTCAGCCGGCAGTTGCCGTGGTGATGCCGGCGATGCTGGGGAGCGCAGCGCTGCCCCGCTGCCCGCAGCCCTTCCCGGGGAGCGCAGGGCACCGAGTCCCCCGGCGCTGAGCCCGGGCCGTGCCATGGGCTCCCATGCCACGGGGTGCTGCCCAGAGCCCGCGGCGACCCCTGAGGCTGCGAGGATGTCGGCGGTGGCCACCGGTAAGTCATCCCTGCGGGGATTCGCCTGGCCGGGGTTGCTCCTGGGGGTTTTTGAGCTGTCGATGGTCTCACAGCCGTGTGTCTGCCCAGCAGGACGGGCAGCGGCAGCCGGTGCCCCAGCCCCACGGAGGGGTCACCCCTGTCACAGCGGGATGTGACACCACCACGAGCCATGCTGTGTTTCATCCCCGGCTGCTGCTCGTGGTGTCGTGATCTCTCCTCTCTTGGAGCCGTCCTGGTGTGGGGCTGTCCTGCCCACATCTCCACCGACCTCGGCGGGTGCCAAACCTTTGGGCAGGACTGCAGGGGGTACTTGGTGATGGGCATGCAGGGCCCCTCTGTGCCCAGCTCTGCACGCACCGTGTGCCCCAGGGCTTTGGCATCCCTGCCAGCAGTGTGGGGACATGGCTGGCCACTGCCCACCCTCACCCCAGCAGTCTGCTCTGAGCTCCATCAGCCACAGCTCTCTGCAGGTGGATCAGAGGTTCTGGCATGGCTTGGTTTCCTGCTTGGTGTCTCAATTTTACAGTCGTCAAGTTCTTGCTGTAAATAGGACCTGGACGAGCAGGATGGAGATGTTTCAATTCCTCTGACTAATTTGTTCATTCCCACATTTCTCTGGCTGCAGATTTAAGAGCGTTGGAGCACATGCAAGCTGGCTGGGGCCCAAGCGGGTGAGGAGGGCAGTGTTTGCTTTGGCACCTCTCTGGAGGCAGGGCAGGAGGGGACAGGGCTGCCAGGTGAAGGGCTCAGCCGCAGCACGGAGCTGGCAGCAAGGGGAACCGGGAGCTGCATCCCACCAGGAGAGCAGGAGCTAAAAATACTGAATGGGAATGAGGCAAAATGCCGTGGGAAGCCACCGCCCACCCCCGCCAGACCCTGCTGGGGGGGAATTAAAGGAGCTTTAATTTGCTTTTGAGGCAGTTTTTGCTGGGCTGAAGCACAGCAAAATCACCCAGGGTGAGTTTCTGTGCTGACCACTCAACCCAGGGTGGAAGGTTTCTATTTGTGGAGGAAGAAGCCTTGAAATCCAGAAATGACTTTCCTGTCCTCAAAAAAAGGAGTTATTGCGAGACCATAAATCTGCCACAGGGAATGGGAAACACTGGGTCAGGTACATCCCTCCTGTGTCTGGGATGGATTTTCCAGGACCTGGCAGGCAGCGTTTGCCTTTGTACATCCCCTGGGGGACCTGGAACAAGGCAGCCCTGGATTTGTTCCCTCGTGAACACCTCCCTCTGTGCGATGAATGTAGAACATTTTGGTGAAATCACCATGTTGTAACAGCTTTTTGGAAAAGGTTGGCTGAGTTGGCTGTGAATCCCCAAAGGTAACGCTTAACAGGGGATCAGGATGTTGGTTTTGAGGAAAACCACGTGCCAGATGATGGCAAGAGGAGGGCTCTGTGCAGTGTTGCTGGATGCCAGGTTATTGCTGTGCCAGGGATTTGTACTGCTCTGCAATCCCAACGGCATTTATTGGGATGACGATGCTAAGTGTGTTCCATCTTGCTCTGGGCTCTTGCACCTTGCACAGCCAGGAGCAGGGGGAAGAGGTTGCAATTTGGAATCCAATTAGATTTTTTTCTTGTTCCTTTCTTCTGCCTTTCACTTATTCATTGATTTCCCACAATGTTTAAGTGGCGAAGAAGTTGGAGATAAGTCATTCTCTCTTTGCATGGTTGTACAGTTGTGATAAATATAGTTTTACTCAAAGTGTCCTTAGGAAAAAAATGCATTTTAGGAAGAAATCATCTGGGAAAAGAAAATCAACAGTCCCCCACTGAAACTGATTTGTCTGAGCACTACCCACATGTGGTTGCTAAAAATGGTTTAATGAATATAAAGATGCATGGAAAGATAGAAACATCTCATTTGCTCATTAATTAGATCATGACAACACTCAAAACCCTTTTGGCGCTCACCCAGCTTGTCCCTGGGGTCTCCCTTCTTGGGGTTGCCTGAGGAATGACAAGGCATGGTGGGATGAGACTCTCGGGAAAACCTGCTGGGCTGTAAATGCTATTGACCCGTTATCCTCCTAAACATAGTCCAGGGACTTTAAAAATAAATGATCTTGTGGATAAAAATATCTTACAGGCTAAACCGCCTCCTATTATTGATGCAGGCACTTAGAACCCACCAGCAGCACTTCCAGAGCTGTAATTGCTGGAGGTAACCAGAGGCCTGGGGATGGAGCATCCCTCTCCTCGAAGCTGGAGAAGGCAGCTCTGGCTCCCAGCAAGGAAGGCAGGCAGGGTGAGCTGTCACCCCTCCCTCTGCCAGCTCTGCCCCCTGGCAATAACAGACTCATTAATTAATGTTTGCACTGCACTTTGAAGATAAGTGCTGAACACAAGTATTCTTTTAAATGTGATGGGGCTTGTCCCTGGCTGGGGGGAAGCCCCTCTCTGTGAGGAGCAGAGCTGCCAGCTCCCTGCCCGTCCCATTTCTTGGGTTTGATACACATCAAACACTCCAAGCAAGGGAAACAGAAATAAATCTGAATAACTTGTTGCATGCATCAGCATAACAGCTGAGTTGCATATACATTACCTTTGAAATAATACAAAAGCATGAACGAAATAAGAGTCCTACTACCTGCACTTCATTTGTTTTCTTTATTTACATGAAAAATGTTGCTTGTTGCCTGTGGTTCCCTGATGCACAAGGCCTTGCCACTGCATATTCCTGCCGAGCTACAGAACTGGAGATAAGGAATTGCTGACAGCGGCGCTGTGCCTTAGAAACTGTTCCTGTGCTGCTGGGAATGGCACTGAAGTGACGGTTCCATTACTAAGAATAATATCCTGCCCTCTCCTCCTTAAGGCTGGCTCCGTGATGGACTGTCACAGGAAAGCATTTTGTACAAGGGAGAAAAAGACATTTGGAGCTGTCGGAGCAGCGAGAGCATGAGGAGGCTGCCAGCCCCATTCCCCTCCGTGTGATGGGACCCTGGCTCCAGTCAGCCAGAATATATTTTAAGTGTCATGTTGACCCCATCTCCTTTTCCTTATGGAATTTCTAGTAAGATGTAACTTTCTTTCTTATCTCTGTAGTATGTGTGTGCATTTAGGATACTAAATCCCACGGGCACAGAGAAGACAGACCCCTCTGCCCCCCAGGCGGTTGCAGGGCCAGCGCTGGCTCCACACTGTGACCTCGGGCTGTGCCCAGGCTCTAAGTCAATCCTGGCTGGGGATATTAAGTGCTCAGCACCGGGGCAAACGAGGCGCTGCAGAACTAAGCACAGGGAAGCAGCTACAGCAGGGTTCAAAATTAGTCCAGGGCTGAAAATAGAGCCCTAAGGAGAGAGCTGCGAGCAGCCAGGGCTGGGATTGTGCATGAGCTCTCACTGCTCTGCTGGGGCCATCTCCAGCACTCATGGCTGTCTTGGAAATTTTGCAAGGATAAGAGATAAAAACATTCATTCGTTTGAGTGCTTTCTCTCACTGCTCCAGAGAGCACAGGCAGCAGCTGTTGGGCAAGACTGAAGGCAAAAAGCTCTTCCTGCATAGAGCCACCTGCCTTTATTGGCTGCTGAGGAGAAGCTGTGGCTGCCCATCCTTGGAAATGTTCCAGGCCAGGTTGGATGGGGCGTGGAGCAACCTGGGGTAGTGAAAGGTGTCCCTGCCCACGGCAGGAGGTTGGAACAAGATGATTTTTAAGGTCCTTTCCAACCCCAACAATTCCAGGAATGGAAGCTCTTCCTCTACATACCCAGGAACTATCTCCACACTGTAAGTCCCAGGGCACAGAACGTTTCTATTTTTACAGAAGATACATTTTTTACAAAATTAATTTATATCTGCTGTTCTTAGGGACATCAGATACTCTGGGAACTGATACACTTATTTTACACCCAGTCTCCCAATATTGATAACTGAAACACGGTGGAAGGAACCAAAATCTCAGGATTTTATCCAGCATGGCAGAAAACAAGCAAGTGTGTTCAGCTTTGCTACCTGCAATAGGTGTCATGTTTGAATATGGTGATTTCTCAAAGGAATTAACCTCAGAGCTCTGCTGGAAGACAAGTTGTGCAGTGAGTGTCAGTTCATGTGTACACCCACTCTCAGTGCATGAGGAATCCAGGAGACTAATAGGAAAATTATTTCATATAGAAAAGCAATGTATTACCATTTTCCAGAAGAAAAGCCTCGGAGCGTGTTTAGTAGTGGAGCACAGAAAGAAACAAGCAGCACACAAATTACAGATGAATTTGTTGCTGCAGAACATGGGAGAGTCATTTATTTTCTCACGGAAAAAGCAAACACACTTAACAATCCACCGGTGACTCTCCCACTTTAAATGCAGGCTTTTTATCTCCAGGACAAGTTTGAGGACGCTGGTGTGGGATGATGCCGAGTTCTTGACAAACCACTCCATCATCACCTATGAAGTTTCCCAAAACATCAATTTCAGCTTCCACTTAAGGACATGCAAATGTCCTCAATACCAGAGTTTCAGGGAATTACCACAGAGGAAGAAGTGGCAGCACATTCTACACCAGACTGGAAGAGGTGCGGAAAGGAGAAAAAGGGGCAGAGCAAGAGGTAATTCCAAGGCCAGGATCCTACGTGTAGCCTGGGAAAGGAGAGTGCTCCCCCTTATGCTTTTTCCATTTTTTATTCCAAGAGTTTCAGGCATTCAGGTGATACTGGCTTGGTTTTGTGGATGTTGTCTGCCACCTTCTTAGAACATATTTTGTTCCTGATAAGTTTAACAACTGGATCCATTCTTCACCTCAAGGAAAAACATGCCAGAGGAAGAAGTAGGTCAGTTTTCTCCCAGATACACCTTCACCCTCGATACAGATCACTGCTCTAGGAATCCAAGGGCCTCTCTGTTCCTGATGTGGATCTAATGTCCAATCCACTACAAAAATGAAAACATTCTTCTGGAATATAAGGGGATTTGGATTGGGCCTTAATACTTAATCTAAAAACAAGAGCAGCTTGTTCTGATGATAACACCACAAAACAACAGCCTGTAACCATCGTGTTGAAAACCAAACCCTTTGAACGGAGATTATAAAACAACCAGCAAGTTGTTTGCAAAGACACTTTAATTGCACACAATCCTGCCATATGGAAGAGTGATAGAGGCTGGAATAACCTTTGGACACCAGGTTGCATTTCCTGGTGACACAAACAAAGAATGCCCTCCCCTTGCACTTTGAGAAGACACAGGGAAGTAAACGTTGAATCTTATGACAGACCCAAATGAATCTTTAATGATTCTGAAATATTCATATAATCTACCCGTTACATGCAGCAGTAAAATAATTTATGAGAATCATAACAAAATTAGGGAGAATAAGGTCAGTCTGCTGTTGCTATTGTGCAGCTAAACTTATAATCACGGTTTCAGTAGATGGATATGAAGATAATTCATCTGGCCGGCACAGGCATTAAATGCTCGAAGCTCAATCATGCAGCTTCACTTTCCAGACAAGCCCTAAAACTCACTTGTCAAGTGAACTAATCTGCAGGATCCAGTTTTGATCACAAGCCTGGTGCGCTGTGGTGCCCAACACTGCACAGAGTTTTGGACATCACAGTACAGGAAAAACCTAGAGAGCGTCCAAAGGATGCTACGAAGATGGTGAATCCATGAGTGAGTGGCTCAGCCAAATGAGGAGTGGCTGAGAGCACTTGGCTGGTTCAGCCTGGAGGAGACTGAGGGGAAACCTCAACGCTGTCAACAACTTCCTCCCGAGGGGCAGCGCTGAGCTCTGCTCTCTGTGACAAGGGAATGGCTGGAGCTGTGTCAGGGCAGTTTTAGGCTGGAGATCAGGAAAAGGTTTTTCCCCCAGAGGGTGGTTGGGCACTGAACAGGCTCCCCAGGGAATGGGCACAGCCTGAGGCTGCCAGAGCTCCAGGAGAATTTGGACAATGCTGCCAGGGATGCACAGGGTGGATTGTTGGGGTGTCCATGCAGGGTCTGGAGTTGGACTCAGTGATCCCTGTGGGTTTCTTCCAGCTCAGGATATTCCATGATTCTATTCCATGGCTCTGTGATCCCTGCTTGCCATGCAGACAGCAGGACAGTGGCCTCTAGACAGGGCTGGGAGACAAGAGCATCTAACAGCAAAAAACCACCACATCTTGTACCTGTCTCACATTTCTTGCTGTTGTTACAGATCATGAAGTAAAGCAGGGAAAGAAATTCTCTTTTTGCCAAGAAACACATAAGATGTGTAAGTCAGGCCTCAGCCTGAAAACTGCCTTTGACGTCCTTTGATGGTGAGCAGGGAGTAACGCAGCAAATCTTGAAGGACATTATTTGTAATATCATGAAGAATAGTACTGCTGATACTTTTTGATACAAACCCAATGATTTACTGAGCCTTGCTGGCAGCAGAGAGACATCTCAACCTCTCTCACACTTAAGAAAACGACTGCTTTAGTACAGAGGGCTCTATCATGCACCTAAATGTTCCCACAGCTGGTGATCTTTGTCGAGAGACAAAGTTTCTTTGGCACTGCTGTGCTTCCCTGCTTCCAAAGGGAAGGCCGGGCAAAGATGCCAAGGGGTTGTGACACAGGGGGAGAGGTGGGAGGGGCATGGGGTGAGGATGGGATCGGGCTGGGGTGAGGATGGGATCAGGATGGGGTTGAGGGCTCAGCAGCCCCGATTCCTCCTCCTGCCCAGGAGCTGGTTCCCCAAACCCCTGCAGACCCCACACATCCCCCAGGCTGTGTGTTAGGAGGGCCAGGACTGCCTGACAGGTCACTGGAGTGGGACACGGCTCAAGTCGCTCTCATTCACCCCATTTTTAACCAAAGAGGCTCTTTCTCCATCACGACTCCCAAAGGCTGGACCCCTGTGCTTCCCCACAGCTCAGGTCACCACCTGCCCCTCACGGTGGGGTAGGGGATGAGGGCGGCAGGGCTGTGAGGGCAGGGCCGTGACGGCTGTGTGTCCGTGAGGGGTGAGTCGGTGAGGATCGTGGTTCTCTGAGGGGCTCCGGGGCCGTGAGGGGCCGTGAGGGCGGCGGGGCCGTGAGGGGCGGGTCCGCTCTCCCCGCGCGCGCGGGCCGGCGCGGTCGCCATGGCAACGGTTGCCTGGCGCGCGCGGGCGGCGGGAGGCCGTGCCCCGCGCGCGCGCACGCGCAGGCGCTCCCGCCTCCCTGCCGCCTCTCCCCTTTCCCGCCGAGCGCGCGCGCGCCCCGGGCCGGGCGAGGCGGGAGCGGCGGGAAGGGCGGGGGGGGGGCGCGGGAGGGAGAGGGCGCGGGCGCGCGCGCGGGGCGGGAGGCGGGCGCATGCGCGCGCGCGCGCGCGGCCCCGAGCGCTGTGGCAGCCGCGGCCCCTCGGCGGCGGCGGCTCCGTCCGCGCCTACCGCACCGGCACCGGCGCCGGGCCCGCCGAGCCTCCCCGGCCCCGCCCCGCCCCGCCGGGGCTCCGGGCACCGCCGCGCCCCCTTCCCGCGCCGGGGATGAGGCGGCGGTAGCGCGGCAAGGTGAGGCGGCGGGGCCTGCAGGCCGCGGCGGGCCGGGGGGAGCGGCGGCGGCGGGGGCTCGGCGGGGGCCTGCGCGGAGCCGGCGCCGGGTGGGCTGCGCCCCCCGCCTCCCCCGCCCTCGCCGCCGCCGCCTCCTCCTCCGCCCGGGTGGGGCGGGGATGCGGGGAGGGGGCGCCGCCGGCCCCGGCGCTGCTCGGCCCGGCCATGGGCGTGCGGGCGCGGAGCCTGTGCTGCTTCTCGGGGCCGAGGCGGGGCAAGGAGCCGCAGGTGCTGCCCCGGCTCTGCCCCTGCCCCGGCTCTGCCCCGGCGCGGCCCCTGGGCGGGGAGGGGGCGGCGGTACCTGCATTGTTCGGGAGAGCCCCAGCCTTTATTCCTTTATCCCATCGGCAGGTGACGGGGCTGCGCCTTTCTCCGCTGCCTCGGCCCGGGGCTCGCCGAGCCGGGCCCTGCCCTTGACAAAAAGGGATGCTCGCCCCGGGCTGCGATGCCCTTTGATTTCCCAGTGTGTTTGGCATCGCTACATCTGCCCTCCCGATGGAAATCCCGAAGGATGTCGGGCCTGTTGTGTGCAGCCTGGCCAGCCCCGCTCCCGGGTGGCTTCAGAATCGTCGGCTCGTGTAAAAGTCTCTGCCTTTTGTTTTTGTTTTAGATGGTGGATGTTGATGTTTGTGCGGGTGGAGATAGTACCAGAAGAAAAATGGATGCTCTGACAGATAGTGCAGTTGAGATTGTCCCTTTGGAGCTCTATGATTCAGCCAGAGCAAAAATAGCTGCTAATCTACAATGGATCTGTGCTAAAGCCTACGGAATAGGTAAGATCACCTCTATCAAGAAGTCATTCTTGATTTTGTTCTTGCTTTTTCTGTCTCCCCTGCTGTTCCAGGAGTAATTAAATTTGGCTTTGTTTTAAATATCAATAATATGGCAGCCTCTCCTCTTGTAATATTGTATCTTTGCTGGTACCTTAAACAGGAATAACGGGACTGTATGAGATGCCCTGAATCAGCAAACCTAATGGTGAACACTCCCAGATGGTGCTTGGGAAGAACTGCCTGCCTCAAAATGTTTAAATCCTTGCTTTAGCTAAGCAGACTTTGTTCCACAGGGCTTTATGTCACTGCTTGCAGGCCCCAGGTCCCTCCAGGCTTTAGGTGCTTCCTTGTCTGGTCATCTTGGCCAGTGGATGCTGGGGCCTTGACACCCTTTGTATGCTCTGTTAGGACTTCTTTTTTTCTGTCAGACTGTGGCTTTACTTTCAAAATTATCTCAAAAATTATTCATTTATGTTTGGCATTTTTCTATTATGAAATGCTGAATGAGCAGGTGTAGTTTGGGTTCTGTGACATTAAAGAGCAGGTTGTAGGTGACAGAGGATTTTCTTCCTTCCCTCACATTGTCATAAACTTTTACTGTCAAACGTGGTAAAATAAATATTCTTGGAGTATATTTGTACAGTGTTTTCCTGGCATCTGTTGAAATTTGCTTTTTTGTTTTGAACTAGATCTGTCTCAATGTACGAGATATATCTTGAGTTTAAGTAGCTTCATGATGGAGAAATAGGATGCAATACTAGTGGGTTTGTTTTATCCAGAACAAAAGATATAATAAAAACATGTATAGAGTCTTGTTTTGGAAAATGAGGTGGCCCTGTTAATCTAAGTCTAATTCTCCAAACTCATAATATGCTTAATGGATTAGCTCTGGCTTACTTGGTGACAAGGCTGAAGAAAAGTGGTCCATTCCTGCCATTAAATATTAATCCTTGCTGGAATATTTTTCTAAATTAGTTCTCTTTTTAAATATTTCCAGCTCTGTCTGTGTCCCCCTCATCGTGGTGATGGTGGGGAAAAGAAAATCACGGGTTTGCAGTGTTTAATGTATTTTGTTACAAGCAACAAGAGGCAAAAAAACCCACGGATCAGACGGCATTTGAAAATGTGGGAATTTGGGGAGGGTGGCAGTGGAACATTGATAACTTGAAAGAACAGAACAGGCACTTCCTCGTGTAAATATTTCTCAGTTAGTGGACTTGTTTGTAACATTTCCTGCAACTTTTTAGCGATGTGTGATAAAAGGGCTATCCCAGAGCTGGGGCTGCACTATTTCTGTTGTGACTTTGTTTCGAGGGAAGGCTGATCCTAAACGGGAAGGACTGGCGCTGATCCTAAACGGGGAGGACTGGCACTGATCCTACGCTGCAGAGACAGCTCGGTGGCCTCGTGCTGCTGGGTGGTGGCTGCTCCAGCACTCAGCCCTGTGTCTCAACCTCTTGGACCACTTAATTGCTTCATGGCAACTCTGTTTATGCTCCTGACAGCACAGACTTAGGTTGTAAAAGTATTTGGCTTTCCTGTGACTAAAAGCTAAAAAGAAACAGCTTTTCCCGTGGCAGAGCTGTGATCTCTGGCTGCAGCAGCCTCTGCCAGTTTTTTTTTTTTACTTGCATTTAGGCTCGTTCAGATTACAAATAATACAAGTTAAATGCCAAAAACAATAGGAAAAAGTAATTTTTTCCCCAGTGAGCAAGCATTGGTGTCCGTGTGTGTCTTTGCAGGACTGTGGCCCATGGAAATGTAGTTTGATTTTTGAAATGGCTCCTGCAAGTCGCTGTCACATGTTAGCCATTACTGCTGGAATAGCATTGCACAATCCCTAGAAATTTATAAGCCTCTTTAATTCATAGAGAGATGGGTTTAAGAAGGTTTCCTGTGTGATTATAATTTTGAATAATACTTGAATTTAACACATTACTTGTCATCTCTCAGGGTTGTGTTTTAGTTTTAAGGTATTGCATGTTGTTCAGTGAATCTTGGGCAGCTACTGAAGCAGTTGTGATTTTATTATATAAAATCTCACTATGCAGATTAAAGGTTTTGAGGACTTTTTATTATTTTAGACTTATTTCTGGTTAATTTGGTATTTCTGTTTGTGTTATTAAAACACTTATGTTCTGCAGTAAATCTTACCTGCTAAGGTTTCCATAACTGCCTTCAAGTGAGTGAGTGAGGGTGTTTTGTGAAATGTTAGATTTGGATTTGATGTATGGACTGACATAATTTTGTGCCCTAATCCTTCAAACTCTGGTGTGTATTCTGGATTTCCTTTTCATCTGGGTAAGGCTGAGCTCCTGGTGAAGAGTGGAAAGGGTCAAGAACAGGAATTTGATGCTGGTGTAGGCTGTTACTGAAAGTCATTCATCACTGCAGGTTTTACCTGCAAATGTATTCTCTCTTTGCTGTTAAAGGATATTTGAATTCTCCACTTCTAAGCTGGTATTTAAATAGGAAAATTCTTCATCCTTTGGTTTTTTTTTTTTTGCCCAAGGACAAATCTCTGAGAGCATGCATGGCAAATAATTTAAAGTCCTAGTTTGGGGTTTGTTTTGTTTGATGATGCAAGATGATGCCATCCTTTTGGGGTTTTTTTCCTTCTGGCCATGAAAAGAGAATTTTGGTAGCCAAACAACTGAGCAGCTACCCAAACACTACAAGACAACCCCTCTTCTTGCACAGGAATTGGGCTGGATGATTTGTTCCTGGAAACCTGCAGCTCCTGGCTGTGGTGGATGCCTGGCTGGCACAGATGGGCTCCAGAGGAAGGTCCTACAACTGTTTGTCTGAATTCCAGAAAACAGAGGGGAAGGATGCTGTGAAGGAAGGTGTTTCTCCATTCAGTATCATCCATCTTCCCAAATGAATCTGGGAGTACTGACATGGATCACTCTCAGTCTGAGCACATCTGGAAACCTTCTGTACTCTGGAAAGATTCTAAGTCCCTTTAGCTGAGACAGTGGTTTGAGAAAATGGAGTTTAATTAGACCAGAATTATCTGGTTTTTCATCCTCAAACTTTGATGAGAACCAAACAGCCACTTCAGGGAATTCTAATTCCTAATATTCAAGGGCTTGAGGAACAAAGCTGCCACTGAGTGTGGGGAACTTCAGTTCACAGAGGGTGAGCGTGGGAGGGTTAGGGAGGCTTGGCAATCCCTCCACAGGGAGATCACTTTTCCAGAGCCTCTGGAATGATCCAGATTGCCAAGCAGGAATGAGGCCATGCAGAGCACTGGGAAGTGGACCTTTGGGCTCTGAGCAGCAGCACTTGGAAAGAACATATTCAGGATGGTTTTATTTGGTACCACCTGGGAAAATAGACAATGACAACGAAAAATTCTGATTTCTCAGCAGATTTAGTGTAGCATTAATTTATGTGTAGAAATCATGGTTTTCATCATCATGGCTGGAATATTAAAATTAGATATCAAAGGATATGGAAGTCTCCCAGGGCTGCAGCTTGCTGTGGGCAGTGGGTTGTTTCCAACCCTTTCCATAGCAAATGCTGTTGCTTCTGTAAGACAGTGTACAAAATTCAGATTTTTCAAAAGGGACCTGATGGGTTTTACTTATTTATCAGGGCTGGGAGCTTTACATAGTTTCCAGGCTTAATGCTGACAGTAGCCTGAAACCTTTGGCAAGATGCTGGCAGGAAAGCCAAGGACTAATGGAATGCATTGCAGGGGAAATGCAAGTTTTCCTTTTTTGGTCCTTGAGTACTTAAAACTTACTTGCTAAATAAGGTTTTACAGTACTGTAATAGCTCCCCACAGTTACTAGTTGGTAGAGGCAGTGTGAGAATGTTTCCTGGGCTAAGCTGCCTAAATCCCTGGATTCCCTGCTTGTCTTTGTCTGCTCTCTTCTCAGGCTGGTAATAAACATACTTTTAAGAAAGCTGTTGTGTTTAGCAAATATTAACAGTTAAACATTTGTTTCTTTAATAGCACCTGTTTCATAAACACTGAGCATTATTGTGTGAAGTTTCCAGGGGTGAAGGATTCCGTAATTATTATTTTGTCTCTTCTGCTTTATCCAGGCTTGTGGCTTTATGCTTGATCAAAAGATATGGTAATAAGAGCAGTCACTCTCCCAGCAGTTTGCAAAGCCTTTAGCTTGGGGTTTTCCTGCCTGTTGTATGTAAATTTTCATGTGTCCTGTTACAGATCACTTACAGGCTCTAGAATTCAGTGCTGTAATGAGAACCAACACAAAATGTTTATATTCTGGTGGTCCTAGTGCTGAGAAGGTGTAGCTTATGCTCATGCTCTGCAGCTTGGAGGACATTCATCCAGTGCTGAATAATTCTGGGAACAGATACTGATACTAACGAAATCCTACTCAGAATTTGAATAAGCTTCATGCTGTTTACCAGGACAGCTTGGCTCCCTTTCCATGTGAAACCAGTTCTTCGTGCTTCTGGAGGTAAAATAACATCTGGGGTGTGTCCACCCCATCAGTTTGAGGGATAAGTCAAATTTGTTCAGATTGCTGTACTTTTCTTTATCAAGTCATCATCAGCTGGTTGTCTTTGAACAGGTTTTTGTAAGGGAGATGATAAAGAAATGGTCCCTCCCCTGAAGCAAGGAGAGTCTGGCAATTATTGTCTCTCTGACAGTTGTTGCAGGTGAAGTTATTTTTGTAATCCTCTCACCGGTTTTGTACTTGATGATTTATACTCAGAACTGACAGTTTTGGAGAGATTAGAACTCATTGATATGATGGAACAGACCAAAAGAATTGCTGAATGAAAAATCATGGTGGTTTGTATTTGAGTCCTTCATCTCTTACAAAAACAGGTGGTGGAGGCATCTCCCCAGTAGGCTCAGCAGGGCAAAAACACTTGAGAGTTTATGCTGCTGAAACTCGGAAAAAATATGATATTCCTTTGTTTTTGTAAGTGTGGGAAGCAGCAAAAATGAGCATAAGTAGATTGCATGCAATGAAATAACATGGCAGAAAATGTACATCAAACTGCTGAGTGAAAGAGACCCAGTCAGCTCTAATACTGAGGGTAGGGTGGTAAATTCTTCAACAATTCTTGTTAGAAAACCTAGGGCAAAGTGAATTAATGCTGTTCACCTTCACAGAGCTGATTGCAGTTACATACTGTTGGATTTAAGTTCCTATAAAAACTCTGGTGCTTTTTGAACCCCTCGGTTTGTCCAAAATTGGCAACTCTATAACTTGTGTTGAAGTTGATGCAAAATTTGCCTGGGTAAACAACTCAGAAAGCACATTAGGAAAAGCAGGAGGTGTTTGCAAGCTTTTCAGTAGCATAAAAGTGACTTCTTTTGGAAATTAAGATAGTATTGGAGACTTTTTTATAAGCCAAAAATAAGGTCATGATTTAATTTGGTTTCCTTTAGTACAGTTAGTTAAACTGCTTGAGCAGAAATTTTTGTAGCTGTAGCTCAGGTGTTAATTTCTCAGAAGTTAATTTTTCATATTGATTTTTTTTTCTAAAATCCAAGCCATAAATGTGCAAAAACTCAAATTTTAATGAGCAGAACTTTTCTAACCTCCAAGTGCAGTTATAGGTCATGGAAAGAAGGTGTTGGAAAAGATGCTGATAGAAACTGGGACTTGGAAAGCCTGGGACATTTCCTTCCAAAAGAGCATTGGCACATCCTGTAGTGAGGCAAGCATGTGACACATCTGGAGTTTGTCTGATCCCTAAAAACTGGGGAGAAAAGCTGTCCATGACATCAGGGACTACTTGTGTGTCCATGGTGTGTGATTTAATTAGCATTGGGTTAACTCTGGTAGTGTGTAGTTGTTCTAAAAGTGACAACATATTCCTGAGAATTCTGGCAGTGTGGGAATTTTGTCATTTTTAAGGGGGTTGGAGAACGAGCAGCCCTGGGTGCTGCAGGTAAGAATAATTAGCAGTGATGTGAAAGGGAAGATTAGTGTCTTTGGTTGCACTTTCAGGTGCAGATTTCAAATATTGAAGACACCTCTCAATTAAAGCCTTTTTTTGTCTGTTCCTGTGTTACCCCATTTGAGATAACTGCATCATGTACAGCTCATCAGTTCTATTTAGAAGTTTCTCAACTCAGTTATACACTTATTTGGCATCCTGTTTGCATTGCAGATTTTCCTGCCATTTATTTCTCTTTTTTGTGCCTGCCATCTTAAAATAAACTAAAATTAAATAGTAAAGTTAGTATTGCCAATCTTGAGCTTTGATGTGGTTTTTATATCTTAATTTTTTTGTGGATCTTTAGTCAGGACATAAATCAGCTACAGAACTGTTTCTATGTGTGACAGACAGACAAATTTAGCTGGCAGAAGTGTTGCATGAACTAATGTGAAAAATAAACCTGGGCAAGTGTTTACAGTGAAATAAGTAGCAATTATGGGAGGTTTAATGTTGGTGGGTAACTTCCTATGATAATCTTCCAATAATTAATTCTGGAACTAGAAGTTATTTCCACCCAGACATACCCTTAATCCTGGTTGGTCCAAATCCATTCAGTCCTTAAGCAGTTGTATGGAGATCACAAACATGAAGTTAGAGGGTTCTTCAGTATAAAAGAAAAAGATTTTGAATGACAAGATACAATTTTTTCTTTTTTTGTGTTTTGCTTTGGGGTTTATTTCTGGTTTTTGTTTGCGTGTTTGTTTTGGTTGTTTGTTTGGGGTTGGTTTTTTTTACTGTATTGATTTCTGTGACATGGAATCCCCTCACTAAGAACTAGATCCATTTAGTGCTAGAAAAGGCTTTTAAAAATCATTGAAATGTAGCTGGTTTAATCAGAAATTGATGTGGGAGGTCTGACTGTCCCTGTCACGGGGGAGGCTCAGCACCACATTCCTGTGGCTCTCCTGTGTTAATAATGTGTGTAAAGACCCCAATCCAGTAGATTGGATCCCTCCTGGGTGTGTTAGTGTAGCACAGAAACCTTTTTGCTCGCTGTGGTTACAGTCTATAAAATAATCACAGTCTCCCTGCCTTGTGGAGAAGGGAAAATCCCGAGGAAAATCTGGAGTGGGTGGCCTGAGCAAGGACTGTCAGGCAGGAGATATCCTGGAAAGATTTCAGGGCTCTTTGTCCACCCATTCCAGCCCAGTTCCAGAAGATCACCTCAGTTCCCCAGCTCTGCAGGAGTGGTGGAGAGCAGGTGTTGGTGCTAAACCCCTCATCCAAGTGCTTCAGATTTCAGACATTTGGAATTTGCATTTTTGTTGTTGTTGTTTTAAAAAAGCCTTTGAAAACTTGGACTGGTGCTAATGCTCTGCCAGAGATGTACAACTTCATGGATATTTTATGAGCTTGTATTATTTCCTTTCACAGATAATTCTAGTACAAAGCAACGTGGCTTTGGTTGTTAAAGGTGCAGAAGTTTGTAATGAACTAAAATGTTGAATTATACGAGCTGCTTTGCATTTTGGTTTTTGGATCCTTCCTTTCCTCAGAAAAGGAAGCTCGAGTTCTCTATCTGGAAATGGCAATGGCCATTAAATGGAATTAGCTTTCAACAGCCTTTGATTTTAGGTCAGGTTGACTAATGTTAAGGAGATTAAAAATATCTGAATTTATTATGTATTTCACTAAAAATGGATACCCATGTTAACAAATGCTACTTAGGCAGTGCTAGTGGGTTTTATTGTGTGTCTTCCAACCATCTTCAGTAGAAAGTCACATTCAATGTCACAGAAAGGAAAAATAATTATCTTAATTTTAAGAAACTTCAGAAAGCTTCCCATTTTGAAAAATAGGGACAGCACTGTCTAACAGTAGCTGTTAGCACTGGTTTGCTACATATTTTTATCTAAGTGAGATGTGGGAGCTTAGACTTCTGGCTCATGCAATAACACTCTGTCTCCATTCCTCTCCTTTATGAACATCAAGTGCTCTGCAGTATACAAATATTGTGTTATTTTGCAGTTCAAAGATATGGGTAGGAGTTTCGTGGAATGGGAAAATTTAATTATTCTGGAAATGAGCTGAATGAAAAGTAAATATGCTGCCAAATTAATAATTCTTTTAAGTGCAGATGTATATATTTAAAATGAACTGCTGAAGTGACTTTGGGGAAAGATATTCAGAGTGGCTGGATAGCATTAGATAGAATTTTATGTTTGAAATTTAGGAAATGTCAGGCTTCTATTAAGACAATACACTTGAGGCTAGAAAATATTTTTCTTGGAGTTGCAGACTCTCATTATTCCTGCTAGGTTGTTATAAAGATCAATAGCTTCTAGGCTGATTACCCAATATGAGGAGAAGTATTTATTTTGGGATACAGAGCAATGGATGGATTTGAAATGTCTTGGACATATTTAGAGTGATTGGAGTATTAGTTGTTAGTGCTTTTCTCTCCTGCCAGCTCTGAGCTGTGCTGGGGAGTAGTAAAAATGTGTTTATGGCTGCTGGTGTGCAAGGTGAGGTCTTCTGTGTTGCTCATTTTAACTTCCAAATTACTACAACCAGGGTCTTGACTCAGTTTGATAAAATCCTAACACAGCTTGTGGAAATTGGGCCAAGGCAAAAGAAGTTCATTTTTAGACTTGGTTTAAAGTTCCTGCTTAATCCAAGTGGAGTGGTTTTGCTTCCTAGGCTTGAATTATTTAAAGGCTGAAAGCTGCAATAGTTTGATTCAATGCTCTTGACAAAGAAATAAATAATCAGCTCACTGGTTGGTTTGTAAAATGTTCAAGGTTTTAGTCAGATTTTTGTTCTGAATTGCCAAAATTCATCAAGAAATTGATGGCTTAGGTTTGAGACTGGCCAGCCCCTCTTGGTGACTGAGCCTTGCCATTGTCCAGTTGATGCTTTGGGATTTTGCTTTGCAGATATGAATAAACCTTGCCCACCTGACACCCATTGTAACCTGTGCTCTAACCAGCAGCCAATTCCCAATCCAATGTGAACAGCACCGATATTCCCTGCTCACTTTGGGTGCTAAACGTCCCACGAGTTGCCCTTCTCTCCGCTCTTTCAGACAACGTCCCGGAGGAGCTGAAGGACCCTTTCTACATCGACCAGTACGAGCAGGAGCACATCAAACCCCCTGTGATCAAGCTGCTGCTCTCCAGCGAGCTCTACTGCCGCGTCTGCAGCCTCATCCTCAAGGGGGATCAGGTGGCTGCTCTGCAGGGACACCAATCCGTCATCCAGGCGCTGTCTCGCAAGGGGATTTACGTCATGGAGAGTGATGATACACCTGTGTCTGAATCTGATCTGGCCTCTGCACCAATCAAAATGGTTAGCTTAATTAAATCCACCTAATCAGCTGCTTTTTATTTAACGCTATTTAAAATAGGAAATGGAGTGAGGAGTTCTTAATTTCTAGGTCGCTAACCTTAGGAATGGTTTATTTTAAATACAGTTAGAATGTACCATTTTTTAAATACTCTTAATTCTCTTTTCCAATACTCTCTGTTTTCTTCTTCCAGAGTTCTCATATGGCAATGATTGATGCTCTCATGATGGCCTACACTGTAGAAATGATCAGCATTGAAAAGGTGGTTGCCAGTGTCAAGCGTTTCTCTACATTCAGTGCCTCAAAAGAACTGCCCTATGATTTGGAGGATGCCATGGTTTTCTGGATTAACAAGGTAAAATTTATTTTGGGAAAGGCATGCCCGTCTTTTCTTGTCACTTTTCAGGTTTTTAAAAAGGTTCTGATGAGTTTCTTCCTTTCTTGTGCATTTGTCATCTTTTTCCACTTTTGCAACTTGTTTTTCTTAGGGATGAATAAAGCTGGTAAACTTTAAAATAAAGAAGGTAATTAGGAACTAAGTTTAAAAAACTGTAAAAATTGGGTTCTTTATTTTCAGACAAGTTGCTATGAGGTGTTTTTTCAATCGGTGGGAGTTTTTTTTAGGTGAAGCACTGTTTCATGTTAAATAACAGGATGTCCTTAACTCTGACTAGCTTCAGCATTTAGCAGCAACATTTAACTTTTCCAAGGGCAGCAGTTAAGTTACTGTAATTCTTCGAGTGACAAGGGTCACATTCCAAAGAGAATGTGTCCTTGCAAAACCAGGATTCCCTAGCTGTGATTACAGCTCCTGCTAATGGAGCTGGTGTAGAAAACTGCTGTGCCATGTTTTTCTATGAACTTTTTATGTTTGTAGAATGAATTGACCATTAAGTAACAGGAGGAAGAAGAACACTTGTGGAAACACACTCAGATGTATTTTAATTCCTTTTCCATGCTATGCCCTTTTAGGTGAACCTTAAAATGAGAGAGATAACAGAGAAAGAGATTAAATTAAAACAACAGCTAATGGAAAGTCCAGGGCATCAAAAGGTAAAACAAATTTCTCTTCAGTTGGGATATTGTGTATGAATGATTGATGGATTTAAGTATCAGTATTTTCTTTGTCAGAGAGGCTCCAATCCTCAAAACTGAGACTTTCTGCATGCAGTTTGTTTTGTCTCTGTCATCAGTGCCCTTCCTTGCCTTTGAAGCCCACTGGTATCTTCTGACTTTCCTTTGAGTTTCAGTAGGATGAAAACAACTTGTTTCAACTTAAAATAACCTGTATCAACTGTATGTGGTAAATATGACTCCTCTTTCACAGCACAAAATATATGTTATATATTTTGAAAGCTCTTGGGGCATATTCTTTTTGCATGGGTTTTTTGTCCAATGTGTATTTAGGAACTTATTCAGGTTCTATCCAGTAAAGGATACTCTTGGCATTCAAATGTTATATGTGTGTGTTTGTAGTTTTTCCAGCTTTTTCCCTTGAAATTATATCACAATGCACTAATATTGCAAAATATAGCACACTTTCATTTCTGGAGAATGCCAAATAAGTCTTTCTCAAACACAATGTCTATCTGAGCTCCCAATTTATAATTTCACGAAACATTAAGATAAATTATAAATAACATATTCTTTCCTCAAATTGGCATTGCTGGGCAAAGGGCTCAAAGTGTGACATATGACCAAGGCACAGTTATTTAATTTTCATGTTAATGGCAAAGGTTTTTTATGTGCCTTTTATGGAAAATACTATCCTTCAGCCAAAAAGAGCTGTTTAATTTACAAGTTGATGTGTGATCTAAAGGATCTCTTGAACTATTTGACCCTATTTGCTTTTGGGTCTCATTTTAGTATCTTTAAATTCCTAGGCTGCAAGCCCTCTGAAATATGAAAGTGTTTATTGCTGAAGTGCATTTAAGTATTACTGCTTTTAACTTGCATTGCTGATGTTCCTTTCCTATTCCCACATTCCTCTCCTTGCTTCCTGAGCAGTCTCCTTCCAAATGGTATTGGAAATTAGTACCTGTAAGTGAACTACTTTTACACCAGTTGTCATCCACAAAATCATGGCTTTTTAAACTTCCTCAGAGTGTTTGCTTTCATTCCAATGCTTCTTAGCTGCTCTTTAAAAAACACCTGTGTAAGCTTTTGGGTCATCAGGCTTTGTTTCCATGACATGCTTTTTGCATACTGTACAGCATACAGCATAATCACTTTGCAGCATCCCAAAATTGCTTCCACTCTGCAGGAGTGAGGGAGGTGGAGTAGCAGCAAAAACACCCCAGAAAATTACCAGTTGAAATGGTTGCATTTGCTGGGTTTTGTTGTAAGTAGGAGCTGATCACAGCACTGAGGTGAGAGAAAAGCTGGTCGGCTTAAAGGGCTGCCTAATCTTCGAATCCATAGTTAAGATACTCAGATGTTTGTGCTTAAATAATGCTCTTACACTGCTGCTGCACCTGCTCTGGTGCAGATTTGTGAGTCTGTCAGAGCCAGAGCACTGCTGCTCAGTGGGCTAGGGGATTTGCCAGGCCAGTTTGGATCCGGTGGGACAGTTGCTGGATTGAGTGCTCAGTTAAGGAGCCTGGAGCTGGCATGGTCGGAGGGAAGAGTTGGCACATTGGAGCAAAATACTGATTTTCCTTTATGCTGGAGTGTGAAACTGGAATCTCAATTCCAATATATATAAAAAGCCCAAAATTGTACTTCTAGTATAGATGAGTTTTCTGGGTTTATTTCAACTTGCAGAGATTTTCCTTTGTTCCTTTGCTTTCCTTAGCTTTGATACCCTTTCACCTGCCCTTGCAGGAGTTGGTGTTACTCATTGTCTCTCTGGGAAGATGAGCTGTTGTCTCAGTTGTTAATTCCAAAGGGCAGAGCACTTGGAAAAGACAGGTGTGACCAGGCAGTGTCCCCATGATCTCCCTGCCTTTAACAAGAGAGCTCAGTCCCACTGCAGCCTCCTAATCCTTTGTTTGTTTGAACCAAATCTATGGGCTGGAGTGAAAACTTCAAATATCTGAAATTAAAGGAAGGAGTAAACTAAGGTTGTCTCACTGCTAGTCCAGTACCACTGAGATTTTAATGGTTTATTGACAGATTTTGCAGTCTGTCAGATTCTGTCAATTCTGTGGGTTTTTTTTATTTTGTGATTTTTGTTTGGTTGGGGTTTTTTAAATGCAGAGTTCTCTCTATTTCAATAGCACCATTTCTGCACTTTAATGATACAAATATTCATTGTATGCATGGGCAGGAAGGTTACAAACCACAACACTCAGTTTAGAGTATAAGGAAGAATTCAGAATTTTCAGTCTAAAAGACTGAATGGTTAAGAGAATAATAGGTGAGCAAAAAATAAGCAATTGAATTAAGTCCATAAAAACCCTCTTTGATAAATTTGTGGGGTTTTTCACCAAGGCTAAAAGAAACAAGGAATTCTTACAGATTTTAGGTCTTGGTATTGACTGTCATTAGTTTAAATTCCATTTAAGCCTATTGGAAAAGAAATATTTGTATCTACTTTAACTACAGGAGGAATTAAAGTTTAAAAAAGAATTTCTGAAGGTTTTTTTTTCTTTAATATGCTTACTTGAAGTGGATAAATGCTGACCCTTTTAAGCTAACCAGTTCACCAGTTCAAGTGTGCACACTTCTTTTCCCAGACTTACCAACCACATTTCCAGTGCATAATGGATGTTGCTGATGCCTTTGATTTGTTTCTTGTTTGAATAATCACCTCTATCCTATATCTCACTGTTTCTCTTTGTGTAAGCCTGATCTGATGCATGCCATATCGCACTGCATGCTGGAACCAGTGGAATATGCTCGTGTGGTACAGTATGATTCCCATTCCATTACATCTTTGTGGAGTGCTCCAGGCTGGGGAAAAACCCAATTGGTACCTGGGAAAAGGATAGCAAAAATAGCATTAGGATATAGAGATAGCTTTGAGTTCCTTGGGAAACTTAGCATAGTATGTGAAAAACAAAGAAATTGAACTGGTTCTCATTGCTCCAAGTGATCTTCATTCCTCTGAACAGATTTTTTCACAGCCTGTGCCATTCTAAATTGACACTTAGGATGTGTGTGTGTGTGTGTGTGTGTGTGTGTGTAGAGCTTTCCCAGGCTGCCTTGGGAAGTGTAGGATGCCATTGGTAAAACCCAGCTTTCCTCTGATGATTCAATACATGGTTGGTGTGTCTGCAGAGCAGACAAGAGATTCTGTTCAATCCCAGTGATATCAATGCCCTGAGGTGTCCAAGGGATGTTTTTCCAGCACTGCCAGGTGTTTCTGCCAAGCCCTGCAGTGCATTTTGCTTTTGCTTTCCCAGCTGCTTTGCTGCTCAGTTTAGACACAGCCTCCCAGTGCACTAGTGTGTGGATGCTGAGGAAATAGCAACCCTGGAACTTGCAAAACTTGCAAGAAGCAATGCCAAGATTTGTTCTTCAGCTGACTGGCTTTGGCAGCTCCAAATTCCCTGAGGGCTGCGGGGTGGTTTGCACCAGAGTTTGATTTTGCTCTGTAATAAATCAAGGAGAATTTTGCTGGGGATGTCAAGGCCTCCTTGCTCCTCTCTCTGACTATTTTGCAAAAGGCCATGTTTTTTATTTTTGCACAACACCTGTATTTGCACACTGGCTGGCCAGACATGCCATGTTCTGGTTCTCTCTGAGAGAACTTAGCTGTCTGTGGACACGACAGCAAATCCATGGATGTGGGTAACGTATGAGAGATCACCAGCTCATCAGAATTATTTTGCTGTGTTTTCTTTTGTTTTTCCTAAGCTTTCAGTGTTTTCATGTAGTTACCCATGTCTCTTTCTTTGGATCTGCTGCATTCATGCCTCTGTGTGGAAGGATTTTGAGTTCAATTGGTTCTAATAAGTTAAAATGTGTGAATGTAGTGACGAATCTGGCAGCACAGATTGCTCCTGGGCATGAGGAGATGAGTGGGAGATGAGCTGGGAGATGGTCTGGGGTTGGGTTAGATGATTTTAAGGTCCCTTCCAACCCAAAGCATTCTAGGATTAAAAGGGAAACTCCATTTCCTTCAGAATTGGCTTCCATGGGGAGAAAAGCACAACCTTGTCAGTTGGGTTTGTCTTGGAGCAGAATGCCAGAAAGGATCCACCGAAAAGAGTTTTCAATGCTTAACAGAGATTCCTTTTCCTTTATTTTATTTTTTTAATGTCTTTTTGCCTCTTGAGCATCACATGAACCTTTTTTCTCTCGGTAGGTGCGTTACAGACGAGATCACCTCTCCAGCAGGCAGTTACCCTACTTCCCTGTGCTGGAGGATCTGATGAAGGATGGTAGCGATGGTGCTGCTCTTCTAGCTGTGATTCACTATTATTGTCCAGAGCAAATGAAACTGGATGGTATGTAATAAAGGTTTTGAGGGAAAAAAGGAAAAAAGGAATAAAAGACTTCAGGCTTTGAAAGCTGAGCTAGAAATACATTAAAAATTAAAAGTGAAGCACATCTAATAGGTAGTGGACTATGGCAAGCTGGAGGCAGGTCACACATGGAATCTGCAATTAAAAAATAATCTCTCTTTGATCTTGTTTTTTTACTTACTATATTTAGAAGACTGTGCTCTGTATATTATGAGCTACAAAAGAATCCTTTCTTTTCTAGATTTAGGTGATGTGGCTTTTTTTGCTCAAATAACTGAGCTTGGTTTCAATACCATAAAAAAGGAGTACATGTCCACCAGTGTTAGCAGTTAATTCTCACATTTTTCTGTAGGAGTACATAACCTGGCATTTTGAAATCTAGACTTTAAAATAGTTTCTCTCAATCTACAGAAATTGTCACTCTTGAGCATTGCAAAACATGAGTTCTCTTCCCCAGAAAATGTAATAAATCAATGTCCTTGTTGCATTAACTTCTGCAAATCAACCTTTTGTATTGGTTTTTAAATTCTCAGATATGTTGTACCTTGCAGAGCTCCTGAGTGTTTTCAGAAGGAACCAGCACTATGAATCCTAGGAGTAACCCTTTATTATATGCAAATCAAGATGTCTGGTTTTAATTGCTTTTGTATTTTGTCATTATGTGTGTTCTCTGTAGCCTGTTTACCTTTTCTGTGGCTGTGATAGACAGAATCCCCTGGGGATTCAAAACTGATGCAGAATTGATACTGCTCTCTGTGGGTTTCTTCCTCCTTTTCCTGTCCCTCTGGTATTGAGCAGGTAGAGAAGTGTCACTGGTAGCCAGTAAATACCCAGTGCTGGTGTAGAGTCTGTGAGTTCCTGTATTTAGTGTTTCTGTGAGGTGGGGGTGGAAGGGAAATCCCTTCAGACAGTTCCATAACTCATCCCTCTCCCCTTGCCAGATATCTGCTTGAAGGAGGTGACATCCATTGCAGACAGCCTCTATAACATTCAGCTTTTGAGAGAATTCTCAAATGAATACCTAAATAAATGCTTTTACCTCACCTTGGAGGACATGTTGTATGCTCCTTTGGTTTTAAAGGTAAGAAATACAGCAAAGGATGTATTTTGCAGTAAATTGTGGGTAAACCACAAGTGGTCTGTTGATGTGAGGGGTAATTTCTGGGTTTTTTTCTGTTTCAGCCTAATGTCATGGTGTTCATTGCAGAACTCTTTTGGTGGTTTGAGAATGTCAAACCAGACTTTGTACAACCAAGAGATATCCAGGAAATAAAAGATGGTAAGTTTGTAATCATGGATACCGGATAGCATGTTATTTCAAAAATACTTCCATTGCAGTGAAACTGTTGCCCAGTGGTGTTTCCTTGGAAGCTTTGTTTGTACCCAAAGTCTGTTCTTGCTCAGGATCTTTGGAAGCACTAAAAGCAGAAGGAAAATTAGTCCTAGATCCACTTGAGTTGTAGTTTTTTGAATGGGTAATTGGTTTTTTTTTTGAACAGGTAATTTCCCCCCTAAACCCACTAATTAATTATTAATTTGTAACTTCCATTAAGCTCACCAGAAAACATATTTTAAATTAAGCCCAGAACTTCATGTTTCATTGTTGTATTGTGTCACAAAGTTTCCATTGTGCCCTCTGCAATCTGCAAGCTCTCTGCCCCGTTCTGCTCTCTTCCTGGCCAGTCTGAGCTGTGTTTTTGTTGTCCCTTTGTGCCCAGTGAAAGCAGTGATGCAGCAGAAGAGCAGTCGTCCCCCTGTCCCCATCTCCAACGCCACCAAGCGCAGCTTCCTGGCCACTCCTGCCAGCCCAAGCCCAGCAGAGCTGCAGCCCCCAGCCCAGCCAGCCCCTGAAGCCTGCAGTAGGTACTACCTGCACCCTGAGGAGCCTGACTACCTGTGAGTCTGTCTTCCTGTTGTTCCACCTGTTTATATGTTTGGATAACCTGGGAATTTGTGCTGCTAAATGTTGGCACTTTGATTGACCTTGGAGTACCTGAAGGGGCTCCAAGAGAGCTGGACAGGGACTTGTTGGAACAACCTGGTAAGGAACATCTTAAAAATTAATGATACTATGTTTTAAAGAGGATGAGGGTAACTTACCAGTGTAACTTCACAATTTGATATTTTTTCTCGTTGTAGAAAAGAATTCTTTGTACTAATGAATTTCTGCTTTTCTGCATTAGTGGCAAAGGAGGAAGCCCTGCCTTCAGCCCTTCCCATCCACTTCTCCCTTTGAGGCAAAAGCAACAAAAATCTTTACAGGGAGAAGAGAGCCCTGGTAAGTGTGCCTTGAATTTGCCTTTCAACAGGCAGTGACTACCAATGTCAATAAAATAGTGAATTAAAATATAAGTTCATTTCTATAAATAATTTTAAATTGTATTAAACAAAGGGGTGAGCATGTTGAGTTTGAGTAAATCTTAAAGATCTTTTATGAAACTTAGTGGATTTTAATTTTTTTCGGGCTTTGACTGTGTCTGTCTGATGTCAGCTGCAGCAAATCTGTTTTCTGCTGCCATCTGTTGGGGAAGGAGTTGATTCTGTTTCTATATTTGCTATCAAATGAAGTAAAGGTGCTGGTTTAAAGAGCATTTCTAACCTTTTGTCAATCACAAACCATTTCAGGCCAGCGGCACCGTTCGAATTCTCTGACCCGTGTGGATGGGCAGCCAAAAGGGGCAGTTCTGGCGTGGCCAGAGAGGAAACCCAGGTAAGGGAGACACTGAGGAATTACAGCATTGCTTGAGGAAATGATGCTGTGACAGTGGGATTGTGGTAATGTGGATCTGCCTCAGAACTGGACTGACAGTCACTTCATTTTGTTTTATCCTAATGTGCACCTTCAGAGCTGACTGATTTTAGATTTGCAATTGAAAATACATCAGAAGTGATTTTCAGGAAGTGCTATTGGAAATGGAAGTATCTGAAGTTGCTGCTTGGTGTTGCTGGTCGCTTGTGATACAGAATGCATTTTTAAAATAAAACAACAATTTTAGCTGTTTGTATCATGGTCTTTATAAGAAAAAAATGCAACTTGTGCTTGAGTGGCTATCCTTATCTTTCCTAGGCCTCTGTCTCAGCCAACACCATTTGCTCTTCATCACTCTGCCAGCACTGATGTGGACCCTGGCTCTGGTGACAGCATTAGCCTGGCCAGATCCATCAGCAAGGACAGTCTTGCTTCCAACATTGTCAATGTAACCCCCAAAAATCAGCCCCACCCTCCTTCAGTGAAAGCTAATGGGAAGAGCTTGCTGAACAACGTGGAAATGGAGGATGAAGATGAAGAGCTTATTGCAATCATCAGATCTGAAGAAAGGCCAAGCCGTGGTGACCCTGAGGTGCAGAGTGCAGCAGCCAGGGTGCCCAGCATAGTGGCCACAGCGTGGTCTCCTAAAACAAGCAGCGACCCTTCGGACAGCAGAGCCGAGAGTTTTTACCTGGAGCCTTTAATGCCTGCAGTCCTGAAACCAGCCAAGGAAAAACAGGTCATCAATAAAGAGGATGAGTGTGGGGAGGGGAAGCAGAGGAGTTTTGTAACAAAGAGGTTAAATGAAGGACACTTGTCTTTGATCCGCAAGAAAGCAACGGGCAGTCATGGTGAGCATGACCTCAATAGGACTTTTACTCCGATTTCTAGCTCTGATTTCACTCCAGTTGCAGATCCCAGTACTGCAGATCCAGTCACCCTGGGGGAAGCAGGTTTAGAAGCTTCCAGACCTTTGGCTAGTAGCAGTTTAGATCCTTCCTCTCAGGAGCTATCCACTGGAGGATTCTTTCTTCATGCTGCTAAACCCGATGATGAGGTAACGAGTAAAGTCAGTGTGAGTTATGGGAAAGGTCTCAATTTGCACGTTCAGGACACAACCTGGACTATGGTGAGACACGACTCAGAACCAGATCTCTTGGACATGGAAGATGCTGACCAGGATTTGGTAGTCCTAGACGACCATCCTACAGTGGCTAAGTACATTGGTGAGGAAGAATCTGCCAAACTGCAGGAGGACATGAAGGTGAAGGAGCACGAGGACAAGGACGATGCCAGCGGCCGCTCCAGCCCCTGCCTGAGCACCATTTCCCAGGTGAGCAGCGTGTCCATGGCCAGCGGCAGTGTCCGCATGACCAGCTTTGCAGAGAGGAAGCTGCAGAGGCTCAACAGCTACGAGACCAAGTCCAGCACGAGCAGTTCCCAAAAAACCACCCCAGATGGGTCAGAAAGCTGCCCAGCACCGCTGACCACGTGGAAACAGAAGCGAGAGCAGAGCCCCAGCAGGCAGAACAAAGACAATGTGAATCTTTTAGCTTCTGAGCTGGTGCAGCTCCACATGCAGCTGGAAGAGAAACGCAGGGCGATAGAGGCTCAGAAGAAGAAGATGGAAGCTTTGTCAGCAAGGCAGAGACTAAAATTGGGCAAAGCAGCTTTCCTTCATGTTGTTAAAAAAGGGAAATCTCCTGATGGTCCACAACCTGTTAAACCAGAACATTTTGCAAAAGAGTATTCTCGGCACAATGGGGAAGACTTAGATGAAGTTTCTTTGGGTTCCAAATCTGAGGAGTTTCTTGTGAAAGAGGAGGATAGAGAAGAAATGCTCAATGATTCTCAAGAAGTAGCAAAAGTAAAAATGCAGGAAAGCCTGGCTTTTGCTGAGCAACACAAACCAAAAGACTCTGCTGCTCTACATGATTTGGAAAAAAGTAAAATTATTTCTGCTGCCCTCCTAGAAGACAACGTGACTGAAGTGGATATAAATGAATGTGACCTTTCTATTGAGAAGCTGAACGAAACAATCAGCACCCTTCAGCAGGCCATCTTAAAGATTTCCCAGCAACAAGAGCTGCTCATGAAATCTCCAACAGTGCCATCCCCAGGAACCAGAAGTAACTCTCAGGACCAAAAGGTAAAGCCCTCGATCCATTTTGTTGAGCCTTTGTCTCCAACTGGAATGAACAGCCTGCGGAAACCACCGCGGTTTGGCCAAGGAAGGACACCCCGGCCAGGAAGACCATCAGAGCTGAAAGTCCCCAAGGACAGGCAGCAGAACTCAGCACGAGTTAAAACCCCAACACCCAGCCTAGAAAACCTTCCACATCTGAGACCTTTCCCACCCAATAGCTTGGCAAAGACACCCACGGAAATGGGATTGGAAAGCAGTCCTGACCATGGAAATGGCTCCCAAGAGAAGTGTTTCTTTGATACCTATAGACTTCATGATGAGAGCAATCAAAGGGCACTTGTTCTCTCCACCTCCAAAGATGCAAATATTCTGTCTGAAATGAGCAAAGAGGTGAATAACAGCTTCAAGGAGGCAGGGTTGAATTCTTCTGATGGCTCAGGAAAAGAAAATGTCCCAGTGGATGAGCCCCTGAGAAGCAAGGCTAATCTCATTGAAGTAGATTTGTCTGACTTAAAAGCTCCAGAGGAAGGAGAACTTGAAAACCAGGATAGCTCCACGGATATGATTAGTGAAGGTGATCAGAAGTCTGGTGTGGGTTTTTTCTTCAAGGTAAATGTGTTACCTTTCTCTATTTGGTTCCTGTTACACACTCACCCAGCAGTAGAGCTGTTGTTGCCCAGTCTCCTGATGGAGCACAGCAGTCATTGGTTGCAATATTTGGATATTAAATTGCTGCATTGGAAAAAAATTGGTTTTGGAAAAGGAGAGAGAACTGCTCTCAAAACACATAGTGTCTTAATTTGTGTTTAGCAGTGGTTATTCTCTATGCCTTAAATGTGCTGACATGATAATACTTTCTCTTTTAATTTCTCTTTCAAGAAGGTTAACCCAGGCTGTCCCAATCTCAGTGAATTTAACTTTGGGGCTTTTTGTAGTGTGATTGATTTTGAGTGATTATCATTACACTGGGATTATTTGTGGTGTCCATCCTGGCCCACATGATAGTTGCCTTGTACTTTTCAGGTCTAGAAAGTTTTGTGATGATTAAGGGTATCTAAAAACATGTTAGAGTAAGATGAGCCCTTTTTTTTCTCCTCACAGACTTAAGGGAACGCTAAAACTGTCTCTTTAATTTTTTTCTTGAGCAACAAAAAGTTTTGACTTACATTCATCATTTCAAAAAATGTAAAGATTTCCAAGAGTAACAGTTTTTCTTCAAGTTTTCCTGGAATCCTCAGCAATCTTGTGTTGTCCAGCTTAATGTATTGCCTACTGTTCTTTAAAATCTCCATCCCTTTGGATGTTGCAGGATGAGCAGAAGGCAGAGGATGAGTTGGCCAAAAACGCGCGGCGTTCCTTCTGAAGCAGCAGCGCAAGGCCGAGGAGGCTCGGCTGAGGAAGCAGCAGCTGGAGGCTGAGGTGGAACAAAAAAGGGATGAAGCTCGGTAATGAGGCACAGAAAAGAGTTTTTTTAAATCTCTGAGATGGGGAAGTTGTTCCATGCTGAATGCACTGTTCTGTGTTTGCTTGTCAGTCGCAAAGCTGAGGAGGACAGGATACGGAAAGAGGAGGAGAAGGCTCGGAGAGAGCTCATCAAGCAGGAGTATCTAAGGAAAAAACAGCAGCAAATTTTGGAGGAGCAAGGGCTTGGGAAGCCCAAATCCAAGCCCAAAAAACCCAGGCCAAAGTCGGTCCATCGTGAGGAATCCTACAGTGATTCAGGGACAAAGTGCTCTTCCACACGTAAGGATCTGGGTTTGTTTGCTGTCCCTGATCTGCCAGTCTGCTATAACCAAGTGTGTCTGACATTTGCTCTCCTGTTTTGTAGCTGATAACCTGAGCAGTGCTCAGTCTGGTTCCAGTCTGTCCTTGGCCTCAGCAGCAACAACTGAGCCTGAAAGTGTTCACTCTGGTGGCACTCCCTCACAGAGGTACAGACAGCTTCACTTGGCTTTCTCTGCTCCTGGGGGATGAAACAGTGTTGGGCTTCAGTTTGCTTCACCTCAGTGAGAATTGCTGAATTCATCTGGTTTATGTGGCTGCCAACTGCAGTGTTCTGTACAAACCTGCAATTTTGTTTTGTTTTCTCCCAGAGGAGTCAGTTTTGCTTTGATTTCTAGTGAGGAGAATCTGACTGTTCTGGGGAGGGTAAGGGAGAATAATCTGTTCCATTCGGGGCCAGTAGCATTTATCTGAGATTACAGGGCCAAACCCCCAAATCTTGGCATATAATTTTTTATTTGTTTTCTTTCCAGAGTTGAATCAATGGAGTCCTTACCCATTCTGAGCAGGAATCCCAGCAGAAACACAGAGAGAGACTGGGAGAATGCTTCCACGGCATCTTCTATTGCTTCAGTGGCAGAATATACAGGTGCCTGCTTTGTTTTAGTTTAGTTTGGTTTTGTTTAGTTTGGTTCATTCATTTATTATGAATATCAGGTCAGGAAAACCTGTGGTGTTTCATGTTATTTTTGAGAAGTTGCCAGCTGTATTTTGCTCTGTTTAATATTTTTAAAAGTAAGTAATTCTAGAAAAATATGAGGTTTTTCTCTTTTTTTCACTTCAAATAAAAATCTTAATGTTCATAAATGTAAGGCAAATAATTTTTACTTATTTATTTCCTTAGGTCCAAAATTATTTAAGGAACCCAGCAGCAAATCCAACAAACCTATTATTCACAATGCTATATCTCACTGCTGTCTTGCTGGAAAAGTGAATGAACCACATAAGAACTCAATATTAGAGGTAAACATTCAAATTATTAATGCACTCTTAATCAAATGGGTCTGTAATGCTAATTTCATAATCCCACTGATGTGTTGTGTGAATTCTATTTCCTAGGATGTGTCTGTGTTTAGGATTTTTTTGCTTCCTATGACTGACTGTGGAAAACACAATCCTGTGTTAGAGTTCTGCTTGTAGCTTTATGAAAGGATGCAAAATAATTACTGACCCAGTGTTAAAAAAACAATTATTCAGCTTAAAATTTGGCACAGTTCTCCTTGTGAACAATCCCTGCCCCTGTTTGTTTTTGCTGCAGGAACTAGAGAAATGTGATGCCAACCACTACATCATCCTGTTCCGCGACGCCGGCTGCCAGTTCCGAGCACTTTACTGCTACTACCCCGACACGGAGGAGATCTACAAGCTGACAGGAACAGGGCCAAAGAGCATCACCAAGAAAATGATTGATAAACTCTATAAGTACAGCTCGGACAGAAAACAGTTTAACGTGATCCCAGCCAAAACCATGTCTGTGAGCGTGGATGCTCTCACCATCCACAACCACTTGTGGCAGGCCAAGCGACCCGCGGTGCCAAAGAAGAGCCAGACAAGGAAATGACACCCAGCTGCTGGGGAGAAGGTTGGCTCACTGGGATTGCATTGAAAGAAGACATGTTTACCATTTTCCTCTGGTTTGGTATGAAATGTGCAGAACCATAGACATTTTTTAAGAAGCTTCGGGACAGATAACCGTGGATGCAAAGGTCTTGAGGATGAAGGAACGTTGCCAGTGTTTTTTATGAATGATCAATCTGCTGTTACACCCAATGCTAACTACTGTGGCTTTCAGCTGACGAGGGACTGTGCATGTAGCAAGATCTTGAACAAGTGGATTTCCTTTTACTTGAAGCTTTTCTTCGGTACAAATTGGAAATAATTTAATTCTCTTCCCTTTCCACCTCATTCCCTCCTTTTTCCTGTCATTCTCAAAGGTTGGCAAGCTCCGAACTTGGGTAGAAGGATTGAACAGATCTTGGGTGAAGTGCTTTGGGTTTGGTTTGGTTTTTTAAACAGTCTTTAGGGAAATCTTCCTTTCAGACCTTTTTGAGGAACTGTTGAATACATCCAGTTGTTGTACTGTATCTACTGCCAACGTAAGTCCAGCTCTCAGATTTCTGAAAAAAAAGCCCCAACTTGTGCTGCTCAGAACAGAGTTTACTTGCAGGATCTGTGTAGGATAAGCATTGCAAGGATTGCAAAAGCCAGTCTTTTTTCTAAAAAAAAAAATAAAAAAAGATTTGTTCACAAATGTAAAGATCTCTGGAATACAATCATGAAGAGGCATAACAGGTGCTACTAGCTGGAATGTGCCTGACTGAAACCTAAGGCAAGCTGAATGGAGCCCAGTGCTTACTGATTTCAGTTTCAGGTAGTGTCCTAAAGATTTGTTTGCTTTAATAAAGGTGGATGCTGGTAGGTATAGAACATTTCCACTCTGAGCACGCTACTCCTGTACGATGGTGCACTTAATGATCACAGATTTTAATGTTTTTATTACATCATGAAATGTAATTCTACTTTCTTTGTCCTGTCTTTATTCTGAATGAGCAGCATGCTCTACAATGAAGAGTGTGTTATGTTTTTTATTTTGGGTGATATATTAATATATATTGATTTGTTTTTCTCATTTGAAAGCAATTTTTAAACGGAGACATTTGCATTTGTTTCAAAAGCCCAAATAAGTCGAATGGCTTGGATTTCTTTTCATGTTGAAATATTAAATCTTGAGTTATGACCTTAAAAGTCTTTGTGTTTCAGCAGATTAAATTTTTGTCTGTGGTAACAGGGTATATTTGCAGTTCCTTTTTTTTTTTTTTTTTTTTTAACCACTCCCATGTCTCATTCTTGACCCCAGCTGGTTCCCAAGTAGATTTCTGTAGTTCTCCCCTAATTTAATCTGCTAACAAACTCCTGCTCCGTGGGTTTGACACTATTACCTGCAGCTCCTGTAGGTTCTGACTTGGGTTTGCACATGTTTACTTTTTTTTGAAGTGTTACTTGAATTTGTGTCTCTCGAGTGCAGAAGGCCCTGCTGTGTCCTCGAGAGGAGCTGAGCTCTGAACTCCAGTGTAATTATTGCCCTTGGAGATGATGGAAGGTAGAGAGTTATTGTACATAGCAGCAATTAGGGTATGGAATAAAGTGCTGGCTAGGTAGAGTGAAGTGAAGGTCTTCCAGTGCAGTCTCTCCATGTTTTTTCCCCTTCCAGGACTCCCTGACTAGGCTGCTGCAATTTTGTAAATTATGTTAGATAGTTTGCTGCTTGTAAATAATTAAAGGCTTTATGGTTTCTAAAGTGCTAAGTATTAAACACCGTCATGAGTGTAACTTTTGTTACCATGCTTTTCATGCTTGTGCTTTATTTCTCACTGTTTGATATTATAAACCATATTTATTTTATGAAACACTGAAATTTAATAAAAATCATTAACTGATTTCCTTTTTATTTCATGTGTACTTTTGTTGGTGTGACACTTCATCCCCTCCGAGAACTAATACACTTTAAAGATGTGCTTTTCTGTTCAGTAAAGCTTTGCCTGCAAGGAGCTAAAATAACTTTGTGACAAAAGCTTATTTCTTATTTCTCCTGACCCTCATTGCAGTGGGCAAGAATGAGACCAAAAAGCTCTCAGAAAATTGGGAAGTAGTTTCAGGATTTATTTCATCAGACTCTTGAATCTGTCTGCTGGAGCTCCTTTGATCTGTGTAGTCACTCAGTGACAGAATTTTGGTAATTTTCTAGTCAGTGTTGGGTTTTGGGTTAAATGTATGGAATTCCGAATACAGAGGATTTCTCAGTGTGGTTTTAGTGACCTCATGTTTTAACCTTCACTCCCAAGGACTGAAAATCATGATGTGTAGCACTAATAGGGTGATCTGCACCCTGCTAACTGTGCTGGTGTCACTTCTAAAAATCATCGCTTAGAAATTGGGATTTTGTCCTTCCAGAGCACAGCATGAATGCCTTGAAATCAGTGAAAGGTGTGGGAATCCCCTGGGAATTCCTCAGCCCCAGAGGCTGTCATCCCGTGGCTGCCTGCAGGGAAATGGAATTAATGTGGCACCTGCAGCTTAAGCTGCTTGTTTGGGTTGTATTTCCCCGGGATTAGTTGGAGCTGAGGTTGTTCCCTCCTAGCTCTGTCAAAACCAGCAGAACTGGATAAAAAAACATTCCCAGAGGCTCTGCTTGTGGAGGAGGAGGAGGAGAAAGTGGGAGCTTTGTGGCCTCTCTCAGTTTCTTACTAACAAATACAAGAATGTACATCTTTAAAGTGCTTTCAAGTGCAATTTCTTTCTCTCAAGCTCTGTCCATCAGTCTGTGTGTTCCATCTGCTGTGTGCTGTTTGTACTTGGTTTGGTTTTGTCTCATTTTCATCCTGCTCTCAGGTGGGTGGAAGAGTTCAAGCAAAAATAATGCAAGTTTCAAAAATATTCTTTTGAAAAAGCCTTCACCTACACTGGGCTGCTGGAAGGGCTGAATGTGCAAAGAAAATAAAACTGATTTTTGTCCCCTCTCTGCTGGGGAGCTGAGTGTAGAAATCTCTGGAGTTTCTCTTCCTACAACCAGGGCTTTGGGGCTGTAGATGGAAATAACAGGGCTGAGTTCTCAGGACTTGAATTTTCCCTTCATTTTGCTTTTTCCCTTTCTATTTTATTTAATTTATTTTTTAAATACAGCAACAAACAAGGTGTGACATCTTTGGCACCTGCTGCTCCCAGCCCTGGGGTGGAGCAGAGCTCATGGATGTGCATTAAGCTGTTATCCAATTAAGTGGCTTACAGTTAATTAGGGGGTTACATGTAATTAATTTTCAGCAGTTGAGGTGGCTGAGGGGGTGGGTTTGGGGTCAGGATGTGCCAAACATCCTTGGGATGAGGCTGTCCTGGGATTCTCCAAGGACATCACTCCAGGGAGAAGATTTTGGAGAGGTTTTTACCATTTTTCATGTGCAGAGCTGAAGAAATCTGTGGAATATTTTGGGGATGATGTTCTCTGGGTGCTTCAGATAAATGAAACTTTATATATGAAATTTTTCAGGCGAGTTCAAAATCAGAATACTCATATGGTCCACTAAAATTAAATGTATTTTCCACACTGCATTGAAAATTTGACAATTAACTCCAGATCACCCAGACATTGGACTTCTCTTACCATGCAGTAAGTAAAAAATAACTATAGGAATTTTTTAAATTTTGTTGCTCTAGAAAGAAAATATTTCCCTGAGCTTTCTGTTGCAGGTTTGTTAAAGCTTGGTTTGGTTTTAGAGAGTTTGAAGATTTCAAGCTTCCAGTGGGGCTGTGAAAAAATGCATTTTTTGCTCTTCTGCTCCAAGTGGTAAGTTTAGCTCTTCTTGGAAAAAATAACCCAAATTTTGAGGAAAATGCCATTTCAGAACTGGAAAGATTATTTACTTATTTATTTATTCAATACATATATATTATTATTTTATTGGTTTTATTATTATATATTATTATATATTCTTTTTGGCAGTGTATAATTATTATACATATAATATATTTTAAAAAAATACATTTTCTGCCCCTTCCCTCCCCAGCCTGTCTGGCCAAGTGCTGAGCACGTTCCTATTGTAAAAATGACAGTGTGGATTTAATTCACTCCTCTGTGCTAAATATAAATTTACTTTCATCTTGGTGCTGAAATCCTGTCATCCCTCTGAACTTGTTCAGAAATAACATATTTATTGTAGTGGCTGGGGAAAAAAAAAACCTCTGGGGAAGTGCCTTAAACTGATGTGTGCAGCAGGGATGATGAACTATTCAATATCCAGCGTTTGTTAAAATTCAAATGAGGCACTTGAAAGAATGGTTTGAAGCACATAAACCTCCCCAAATTACTGTGGCACTACATGGAAATTTAAGCAAAGGAAAATCTCTTCCTTTTGACTCTGTCTTGCAGGGAATAACCGTAAAAAACTGAATTTACAGCAAAAAATAAAAAATCCCTCCCGGATTTGGTTTCCTTTTGGTTTCCCAGCCACACCAACCCCATTATTTTATATTTTAGTGCTCTGGGGTTTTTTTCTCTGCTACAAGAAATTTGCAGTGTTAGAAGGTGATTTTTCCCAATTGTGGCTAAGATTTAAATGAGTTTTTGTTCATTTTGCAGTGTTATTTCCTTTTCTTTTCTGCACCTGTGGCTGTGGAAGGTGAAACAAGAGGAAAAGGTGCAGCCAGGGGAAGAATCCACTGCTGGGAAGTGCTGGAAGTCATTGGTGTAGAGGATGAAATGCTGTTCTGCAGCCTTGGAAGGATTGCGATTCAGATATCCTGGCAAATCAAGAGGATTTTATTTGCCATGGACAGATTTGTTTGGTTTCAAGCCAATAATGAAAAGGTAATTTGGCTCCTTTAACTTCCACCTTCCTCACATGTATGTTCATCCCAGAATTACCTTCCCTATTTAAGGGATATTGTTTGTGTCCTTCTGTATGATTTTAAATAAATATATTTTTACAGCATTTGCTTAAAATGCTTAATAAAACCAATTTCTGCTCACCTGCATTTGATCTCCAAGCTAAAATCTCTGTGTATGAGTGTAGCATGCTCTAGAAATGTTGGGACTTCTCCTGAAAATCTTGCAAACCTTGGAGCCACTGACAAATTTGGAAGTGTTGGGAGGTAGAAGAACATGTACTGAATCCTGGCTGAATGTCAGTAAAAAAAGTGCAAACCTCAGTTAAATACCCACAAAATTTAGTGCAGCTGTGAAACCATAGAAATTAGGATTAAATAAATTTTAAATTATCTTTAAAAGCTGCTGTACCACACCAGGCCCTTTGTGCATTCAGACACAAAGGGTTTGAAAAGCTGAAGTTCAAAAATAAAGCTTGGAAAAGCTTCCTTCAGCCACATCTTCCCATAGATTTTAAAATAGACATTTACTCCCGGAATAAAAAAAAAAAAAAAAAAATCAAGACAGCAGTGTCTCCTGTTGCTGCATGCAGCTCTTTTATTTTCATTTATCTTTACAGAAATGTGAAGCATCTTCACAAGAATTGTACAAAACCCTCTCCCCTTGGCTGGCTGCATCCCAGCAGAGCAGCTCCCGGAATTCTGTCTCTGAGAGGAAAACCGGGAGTTGCTGTTGCTGATAAAAACCCATGCAGGAGCTGAGCTTGGAATAAAACTGTCCTGTTCTCTAGAGATTAAATCAAAAGGGGTGTAAGAGGAAATAAATCTGCTCATAACACTGGTTTGAATAGTTGAGTTTAATGCAGGTTATATGGATTCAGTCCATACTGAGCGTATCAAACCGGTAGTGCACACGGAACATGCGCCGGAGCCGTCGCTGGAAAACCCCAAAATAACCCCAAAATATCCCAGCTCTCCTCGTTTCTGCATCCCCCATGGGCATCCTGCCAGGTCTCTGCATTGGAACACAACTCTTTCCTGCAGAAAATGGGATTTTTCCATGGTTGGAAGCACTAGCCATTCTCCCCATGGAAGCTCCTTGTGCCACTCCAGCCCTTTTAGCGGCAGAAACGACTCCTTGTCGCTGCATCAACGTTGCCAGGACCATTAGAAAAATAAAATGCTTTTGTTTTTACATTAGTATCGTAACTGAGTCCTAAGGAATTAGAAAAATTAACCGTTGCTTCTCAGACTTGCATTGCCCACAGGTGAGTATTTACAGGGATTTCCCCATCCCAAGGGAAGGGAGGCTGGAAATTTACACCAGAGAGGGAATGCAGGGGGTTTGTTTGTACACTGAGCTTCTGCTTCAAATACAGGGGTTTGTACATGGAACAAACAGAAGCATCGTCAAAATACAGGAATATGGAGGGGTTTTTAGTAGGATTACAAGCCTACTTCAGTCCTTTTGGTGTGTGGTTTCCTCCTGGGGTCATTTTCTTCCCAAATTAAGGGGCAGGAAGGAGCTGTGTGTGCCTGCTGAGGAAGGAGGGACCCAACACCTCTGGAGCACAGAGCCTGGCTGCTCAGGGGGGATAAAATTTTAAATAATTTAGGGTTTTTTAAAAAGAAATTGAAGTTTCTTGCCATGGGAGGGTTGAACTGAGGAGCTGTGCTCCCTTCCCTGATCTCACACACACAGTGCTCACTCATCCCACACCCCACAGCCAAACAAACAAAAAATAATATAAATTGGATGTTAAGAGTAAATAGAGGCAGTTAATCACATCTTTTGTTTTTTTGGCTTTTGTTTGTTTGCTGGTTTGGTTTGTTTTTTTAACCTGTAATACTGCTTTGTTCCACTCTCCCTTGAAAGCAAAGTGGGGTTTGGAAAGTGGTCTGAAATGTAGACATTTCAATCCATTAACACTCAGTGATCTCAGCATCTTGGGGCTTTAGGTTAACACAGAACCCACGTGTCCTTTTGTACTTCAACCACATCCACTTTTTAACCTACAACTTCTTTTTGTCATTTGAAATGACAGGTTTGGCTTGGGAAGCTCCAAACAGAAATAAATAAAACATGTGCCTGCCTTAACCAAACAGAGGCAAAATTAATCACTAAAAATCCATCAAAACAAACCGAAAATGCTTTACAGACAGTTCTGTTTTCTGCAGCTTTTACCTGTGGTACCTCTCTGAGCCTGGGATGTGTTACCACTCAGGGGCTCCTGCCTGGCACTTCAGGAGAAAACAACAATTAAAAAAAAAAAAAATTAAAAAAAAAAAAAAAAAAAAGATGGACCTCAAACCTCATCCAGGCACTGCAGGTCTCCTCACCACCTTCTGGAGGTGAAACCAGCCTTGGCACAAGTCCTGCCCTGGGCATCTGATCCTCCCTCAGGGCCATGGGCAGGATGGGCAGCACATCCCCATGGGCTGGGGCATCTCCCCAGTTTAAAACTCATTTTAAACAGGTTTTGGCTTGTTTTCTTTTTTTTTTCTTTGTAAACATTGATTGGGGGTGTCACGGGGAGCAGACGGTGAATGTGAATGGCAATAAACCATTCAGGGCAGGAAGCTGATGGGATATCATGGCCATGTTGTGTTTTACAAGCTCCTTGCTAAAAAAAGAAAAATCACATTGGAGTTGTAAGATATGAACACAAAAGTATATAAAGTTAACAACTCAGTTATTCACTTGGCAGTCAAATAAACCCTTCCCACATCCAGCTGTAGAGTGTGCAAAAGTAGATGAAGAACACGTCTGGTGGTGGTGGCAGCGCCAGGTCCCCGCGGGCTGAGGGGACATTCGTGCACCTCTGCTGCAGGTGTAGCCATGGGGACAGAGGGGACAGAGCCGAGCAGGGGTGGCCAGAGCTGCTGGGGCTGTGGGGGACAGGGGGGACAGGCAGAACCTGCTGCCTTAACGCTGTGACCAACCTGTGACCACGGCCAGGGGAAGGACAGCAGGACAGTGGGGGAGGCTGAACCCCAAACTGCCCCTGGCCGGAGGGGAAAGGCAGAGAGGAGACCCCAAACCACCCCAGCCAGAGGTGTGTGACCCTGGCCAGCCCAGCCATCCACCCCCGGACAAAGATCCCCAAATCCCCCGGGCAGCTCAGCCCCAGCAGCAGCAGAGGGACACAGAGGCACTGCCACAAGCTGGGCTGTCCCTCGGTCACCTGGGCTCGGCCTGGCTTGGTCTGTGAGGTGCCACGAGCGCAGAGCAGCCCATCCTGTCCCTGCCACCCCGTGTGTCCCACGGCCACCAGAGTCCTTCCCCACCGTGGCACCCGGAGCAGAAACCCAGCAGAGGATGAAGGACACGAGTTGGGCGAAAGAGCAGAAGTTTGGGTACCCTGGGGGACACCTGCTGAGGGAGGAGCAGGACGAGGAGGCTTTTGGTGCAGTTTTGCTCTCCTCTCGAGCAGCCCCGTCAAATGCAACCAGCCTGCACCATCCGGGCCAAAGCGAGCCCAGCCCTGCTCCCTGCACCATCCGGGCCAAAGCGAGCCAGCCCTGCTCCCTGCACCATCCGGGCCAAGCGAGCCCAGCCCTGCTCCCTGCACCATCCGGGCAAAGCGAACCCAGCCCTGCTCCCTGCACCATCCGGCCAAAGCGAGCCCAGCCCTGCTCCCTGCACCATCCGGGCCAAGCGAGCCCAGCCCTGCTCCCTGCACCATCCGGGCCAAAGCGAGCCCAGCCCTGCTCCCTGCACCATCCGGGCCAAAGCGAACCCAGCCCTGCTCCCTGCACCATCCGGGCCAAAGCGAGCCCAGCCCTGCTCCCTGCACCATCCGGGCCAAAGCGAGCCCAGCCCTGCTCCCTGCACCATCCGGGCCAAAGCGAGCCCAGCCCTGCTCCCCAGCTCACCGGGCTCTGGGCTCAGCCGCATCCCACCAGCACCAGCAAACACTTTCTCACTAGTTGCGGTATTGGTATAAAAAGTTAAAATCCGCGGGGCGCACGCCCGCCGGCCGGGGGTGTGTCTGTCCACCCGTGGGTGTGTCCGGCTGTCGGTGTGGCTGTCCGGCCGTCGGTGTGTCTGTCCGGCCGTGGGTTGTCTGTCGGGCCGGGGATGTGTCTGTCCGGCTGTCGGTGTGTCTGTCCGGCCGTGGGTGCGTCCGTCCGGCTGTCGGTGTGTCAGTCCGGCCGGGGGTGTGTCTGTCCGGCCGTGGGTTGTCTGTCCGGCCGTGGGTGTGTCCGTCCGTCCCTCCCGGGCTCCGGCCATCCCTCCCGCGGCGCAGAGCCAGCCTGGGCATCGCCTTGCTCCGGGGCACCGCGGGCAGCCGCCTTCCCCTCCGGCCGGGCTGTGCTCTCCTCCCCGGCAGGACACGGGGGATGCTCACAGCTGGGTCTCGTCGCGCGTTTCGGGGTTGCAGGAGCCCAGCTTGTTGCTGCAGCTGCTCTTGCGGCTGTGGCCATCGTTAGCCACGTGGGCCAGCGGGTCGGAGCGGATCAGATACCTGCGGGACACAGCCTGGTCACACCGCTGGAACCTCCCGGCTCAGCCTGGAGCTGAGGCCAGGATGCACAGGGATGCACCACGGATGCCCTGCTGCTTGGAGAGCATGGCAGGTATTTAAATAATAGGTGTTAAATAATAATAGGTGTTCATATCAATAAAATAATGACCATAAAATTAAATATTACCTATTGCAACCTGCATATTGCATACTATATATTGTATATTGTATGTTACATCTATAAAATAATAAGTAATCAGGAGTTATTCGTCCTGGAGCTGCTCAGTGGCAAAAGCCAAGGGAAAACTCCATGCTGCCCATGGGAGCTAAGTGGTTTGGAACACAGGGAGCAGGAATGGCCTGGGAAGGAGCCAAAACCCGCAGGTATTTATAAGAAATCATGGGAAGCAATGGGATGGGGACAGCCCGGGGGCACAGGGGGTGAGGTGACACCTACACGATGTCGTTGAGCTCCAGCCGTGTGTCCGGGGGAGGGTTGATCAGGACGTAGGACAAGGTGTTCTGGTGGTCGTTCATCTCATCTGCAAGAGGAGGGAGTGTTAAAAGCAGAATTATCAGCACTTACTGTCAGCCCTCAGCATGGTTAATCCAGATTAACAGTCAGTAGGTTCAGCAGAAAAATAAAGGATAACAAAGAGGCAGATTCTGCTGAATGGTTTGTGATAGGAACAGGAATTAGGTCCTGGTGGAGTTGTCACCACTGCAGCTTCTCCCTGTTTGGCACTCCCAGCAGAGGCTGCACTGGGATGAACCCATGGCTCTGCTGGCACATGGCAGATAAAACACAAAACCCATCCATCCAGTGGCAGGGAAAATCCCAGGAGCTAAACACCACTGTCACACCAGAACCACAATGATTCATTGATGAATCTCATCCTGATGGGATAAATTTACCTAATGCACTGAATTGATTTCATCCAGAGCATTGCTCCTGAATAGCAGTGCTGCAAGGAAGCAATGCAGGAAAATGGGGAAAACACCTCTGCACTGCCAGGTTTCTGCACAATCAAAGTCCTTTGGCTATTTCCAGTTTGAACGACTTTGACATGAAGAACAAGAGGAACAAAGCAGATTTTCCTGACAGCATTTGCCTGCAGGTGGATGTTTGCCTCAGCCTCCCCCGAGCTGAAACACCCATGCAGCAGAGGCTGGCAGAGCTGAAAGGTTCAGGACACAGAAAATACAGGCAAACAGCCCTAAAACTGAGTGCAGAAGGGTTTGATGGAATCATACACTCCACTACTGTAGCCTAATATTCTCCAAGGAAGACTAACAGAGACAAACTTTATGGCTTCGCATTGCAAACCAAGAAATTATGGACTTCTTATTTAATAGCTGTCTGATGTCTTCTGCTATTTTAACAATTTTCAAAGTACAATCTTTCATCATTAGGTTTCAATAATACTTTTTTTAAAAATTGGATTATACGACAGAGGATGTGGACATTATAGGAAGAGGCTAAGAAAAGACTAATATAAAGTAAGAATAAAAATGCTGATTGCATAAAATATTGACTCAAAATTAAATCGGTGGGATTTATATTTCACTGATGAACAAAAATCTGTTTTTAATCACTGCCATTAGCCCACATTCCCATTTACCACCATAGTGACAATGATCAGATTCAGACAGACAGAAGTTAATGCATTAATCAAAAAAATTACGCTGAACCAAAAGTTTGTGATAATAAAATACAAATACTAGTTTTGCATGGACAGATTTTAAGATATCTCTCAGAGCCCAAAGAAACAGACTGGATTTTGCAATCATGCAAATTTTTACGTGAAATGATTGGGCTCTTGCTCCCACAGGTTTCCTCCCTTCACCAGGAGAAGCTGTGGACAATGGCATTGCCACCAGGAGGGCACCAAGGATGTCACTGCCACCTCCCTGCTCACCTCCCCAGGGTCTGCCCCACCACAGCACGGCCCAGGGGACAGGCAGAGGTAACTCTTCCAAGTCCCCACTCCCCCCCAGAATAAAGTGAGATGGCTTACCTTGGTTGAGTGCAAAAGAGGGAACAGGTTAGTCCTGCTGTGTCAGGTACAGCACAAGTGCAACCACTGGGCAGGGCAGCTGAACCCCCCGGGGCCACCCAGAGCTCTGCCCACCTCAGTTTAGCATCCTCTGCCCACCCTTCCATCACTCAGTTTAGCATCATCCAGACACACCGTTAGTCCAAAGATCTCTTCTTTCCCCTGCCCAGGGAAATCACCTCCGTGGAGTTTCAGAGCTGTTTTGGGGATGGCTCCAAACCACGGTGGCTTCCCGGGGGGCTCAGGGCCACCAAGAGCGGCACCCAGGGGGGCAGATGGGTGGCCTCGGCGCCGGGGGGTCCCCTGCCCTTCCCGAAATAGCCAAGAACAAGATCATGGTGAGATGGATGGGGTGCGAGGCTGCGGGCAGCAGGGGAGGGGTGGAAGCTGCGGCAGGTGACACCATTTCCAGAGGGGTGATGGGGTGTGGATGGACAGGGGAGGGACGGACAGACGGACGCTGGGGCAGCGTGAGGAGCAGGGGGGACACCAGCTCGCTGCAAGGCTGGGCACTGGGACACCTCTGCAGGCTTTTGGAAAGGTGCACAGCGGGGGTTGGATGAGCTCAGCAGATGGAGCAAATGGAGCAGATGGAGCTCGGTTTGGGGTCAGCAGGACCAGGACCTGGCCACTGGGATGGGCATTAACTCCAGGCTGGGGGCTGCTCCCTGTGGCCTGTCCTGCTGCTCCCACCACCCTGCCCTGCTGTCCCCCTCTCAGAGGCTGCCCTGCCACAGCAGTGACAACGGGTGCCCCATCACCCTGGCACGGGGTGCCCTGCTGCTCTTCAGCCTCCATACTGGCACGAAACTGCTTCTCTCCAGTGCTGGCTGAGCCCCAGCAGCTCCAGCAGCCACAGCAGGGACACCCCGGGGCTGGACAGTGCCAGTACCTTGCCCAGCTGTGCTTTCAGGGGACACCAGAGCCTCGTTCTGCTGCTCAGACACATCCCTGGCACCTCTGAGACCACAGAAGGTGCTGCAGCTGGAGGGACCTGGGGCCACCCTCGGGAGATGCTGCATGGGATCCCAGCCTGTCCCAGAACGTCCTGTCCTGTCCCAGAGCCACCAGAGAGCTTTGGCCATCCAGTGCTGAGCCTTCCAGCGAGCCAGGGATGGGGTGGCAATGCTGGGGTGGCACACAGACCCTGGCACCCGACGGGAGACACGGGGTGTGACATGACAGGGAGCTGGGGAGGGGCTCTGGCTCACGGCAGGATTCCCTGCCCCATGGAAGCGCCTTTTCCTGACCCCATGCAGCCAAGCCAGGCCCTGCTGAGCACACCGAGTATATTGCTCCATCCTGGTGCCCCAGGCAATATACTCTGCTGGCCCGAGGCTTCCATGAGCCCCAGCTGGGGCTGCCTCTGGGATGAAGGACACACTTTGCAGGGAAATGCCAACGTTTCACCTTAAGCCTGGGCTAGTGAAGCCAAAAATAAAGCTTGGGATGGGCTATGGCTAATCTTGGGGCTGCTGCAGTAAAAAGGGGCTTTTCCAGGATGTGTTCCACCGTGGTGTAAAGGTGAAAAAAGGTGGGAAAATCTGGCAGGTCCCACAGACCCCCACAAGGTGCCTGGGGTGGCTGCAGCACCAGTGGCACCTGTGGCTGCTGTCACTGCCTCATGCTGAGCCCAGCAGCCCTTAGTCAGAAAAAGGGATCTGCTGATGCTGGAGAGAGATCCAGGAAGGCAAACCAAGGGGTGCAAAGGGGTTTTTTAAGCACTGCCTTGCCCTGGACGGTGGCTGACCCAGCAGGAGCTCCAGCATCTCATCACAACATGCACAGGCAGCTCTGGGGCACTTGTCCCCCTGCTTGTCCCCTCCACTGGCTGTACAGCCCAAAGCCACCTCGCAGAGCCATGGAGGGAAGGTTTTGTTAATGAAAGCCGAGGGCTGTGGTTTCCCTGTAGGAATTCAGCTGAAAAAGGATCCCTGAGGTTTCTATCTCCCTGACCAGGCAGAGCCCTGCATTTGCACCACCACTACAGGACTGTGGGTTCTTTTCCAATGCCACCCAACAAATTCGTGCTGAAAGCTTGGGGATCTAAGGTGAAAACTGGCAAGGGTGAGGTTTGGGCTTAGCTGGCATGATCTTGTTGTACGCTGCACGCCATGAGTCACGCGGGACTCCCAGGGAGAGGGAATTACCTTGCAAATATCCCAGGTTTACCCGATTCATCACATCACTGGCTGTTAAATTTGCTACATCCTCTACAGAACATACAGGGAAAGGCACAGACATAAACAGAGAGAGAGAGAGAGGTCAGCAAGCCATGGTTTGGCAAATATCAGAGACGAGCTCCTGTGCTGCAGCGATAACGTGAGCAAAAGGAAAAGAAAAGGGGCAGAAGGCAGAGCAATGTTTTTCCATGGGTGTTCAGACGCTGATGGTGACACGTGGTGACAACACACAGTCCCAGCTCTGCTGGATGCCCGAGGAGCTGCTGGTCCCCACATTGTGCCCGGTGTCCCTGTCCTGTCCTGCACCCCACACTGCCCCTTCTCCTGTCTGAGCTCCCCTGATTTACTCCAACCAGAATTTGCCAGATGGGTAAGGACAAGGATGCAAAGCCTGATCTGACCCCAAGCTTGGGAGCCTCACCAAGGCCAGACATCCACCCTGAACTGCCACAGAAATGACTGGGAATGTAGGGAAAAAAGGAGAGAGGGGGAATTCACCACTGCAAGTCCTTTCCTGGCATTCCCTGTCCTCACTCCCTCCCACCACAAGCTGCCTCTCCTGCCTGTCTCCCTGGGGATGCTGGCAATGCCCACCCCAGACCACTCCAAACCCCTCCTGCACTGCACTGCTTGACATTTTCTCCTCCTCTTTCCTGTCCCTAAAGCCAGGATGGGAAAGGAGGAATCCCAACCCCATCCCAAGCCCATCCCAGCTGGGGCTCACTGCCAGCCTGAGTGTGGGCAGGGGCCAGCACGGGGTGGACAGACACTCTTGGACGATGGAGCAGACAAGCAGCGGCACAGGATGGCTTAAAAGAAAGAAAAGAAAAAGCAAGAAACCAAACCAACCAAACAAAAGGAGCTGTGGGCTACAGACTTTGTCATAACCAAGGGTGGGAGCTGTCCAGGGGGACACAGATGCCAGCACCGACGGGCAGTCAGAAGCTCCACGAGAAATGCAGCTGCACAGAGGGACCCTGAGCGCCGTGGCTGTCACAGCCACTCACCGGTGCCACACGCAATGAAGCAACTCAGCCCTGCAGCTACCGAGAGGTTTTCCACGGAAGAGTTTACAATGGATTAAAGTCTAGAATAGAAGGGGGCTGCTCCAGCTGACGGGGGTTGGCCTCTCCCTGCCACACTGCGGGGGCTCTGGGCACAAGGCTTGTGCTGACCTGGGGTCGGGCTGTCCTGAACCACCATCCCTGCACGGCCAGAAAGCAGGGGGCACATGGGGACAGCGGGTCCTGCTGCGGGCACAAGGGCCGGGGTCACTCTGCCACTGCCAACTCCTGCCTGGAGCCATCCCAGAGCCCAGAGATGGGGGGCTGCCTGCAGCCGGCCGGGGGTGGCAGGGGAGGGGTCTGCGTGGTGGAACCCCAGCCTGGAGGCGCTGGGCTGCACAAGCACAAGCAAGCCGGGGATGATCGCCGCTCGGAGCAGCCCCGGCAGCTTAGCCCGCGGGGACAGGCTGGGCGCGGCGCTAAGCTGGGCATGGGGTTAGGCTCGGCATGGGGTTAGGCTCGGCTCGGGGTCGGGGTTAGGCTGAGGGGTTACCTGAGGAGCCCGCGAGAGGAGGCACCACCGCAGAGCAGCTCGGCCGAACGGCACTTACCGTACCCGGTGGTGGGCAAGCCCAGGTGCTTCATACGGTTTTTGACGAGCTCGGACAGCTCCTGCCGCTCGGAGCGCCGGTACAGGCTGAGGCGCTGCTGGCTGATCCACTCGGCCGTCTTGCTGGAGTGCTTGTTGCCCTTCCTGCTGAGCCGCCGCGCCCACTGCATGCTCTTGCGCCGCAGCAGAGGATGCTCCGACTGGTCGCTGGAACACGAGTTGCGGTGGTGGCTCGTCTTGATGCCCCAGTGCTCCTTGACGTCCTTCGTGTCCTCGCAGTCCTCAACATTGATTGAGATCTGTGACTGGAAGCCCAGCAGGTCACGCGGGATGGGGGGTGGCCAAGAGGGGTTTGGCCTGTGGCTGGCAGGGTGGGATTGCTGCCATGGGGTGGATGGGCTCCTTCCTGAGACCCAAACGGGCTGGCAGGGTGGGATTGCTCCCATGGGATGGGTGGGCTCCTTCCTGGGACCCAAACGGGCTCTCCCAGCACTTGATCTCTGCTCTGCAGGAACTGCCTGGCCGGCGGATCTCATAGAATCCCAGAATGGTTTGGATTGGAAGGAGCTTAAAGCTCATCTTGTTCCACTCCTTGCCGTGGGTGGAGATGAAATCCACCAGACCAGGTTGCTCCAAGTCCTGCCCAACCTGGCCTTGAACTTCAGGGCTGGGGCAGCCATAGCTTCCCTTGGATAAGCACTGCTGAGTGGAGTTTCATGGGCACCTAACACCTCACACAGGATCACCTCTGGGATATCTGTGCAAGGGACAGCTGTGCCCTCATCTCCCTCCCTTTCCCCTTACAGCCACATCTCTGACCCAGCAATCCCCACTGGTGAGCAGGAATTTATTAATAAAGCCCTTTAAAGCATCTCAAAGAGCTGGGTTGCATTTAATTAAATGTCAACTTTCAGCTCCCTGCCGCTGCTTCCTTACAAAGCTGAAAACTGAAGGTATTTAAAAGAGATCCTGGCTCGCTCCCTTGCTCCTTATCCCAGTTAATTACATCAGGGCACCGAGGACTTTTCCCAGAGTGACAGGGACAGGCAGCTCTGTGCTGGCAGCAGGGCTGAGAGCTGGCACAAAGCCCGAAGTGGCTCTTGGTGGCCAGAGACAGCCCGGGAGCAGCCCCAGGGCAGGGGACAGTGCCCGAGCGCGCGCGGCTGGACACGAGTGGCACTCACCTGCGCTCTGATGTCGTGGGGCTGCAGAAGGGAAAACCAAGAGTCAGCCCAGCAAAGGGGCAGCCCTGCTGTGCCCCCCCTGCTCCCTGAGGTGCCCCACCCTCCAGCTGCCTGCATAGCCCTGACCCAGTGTATCATTGTGGGGAGCCAGGACACCACCACCCAGCGCAGCCACAGTAATGGGGTAAACACAGAAATTATCCTTCCCTTGTTCTGCCCTCCCCTCACCTCCCCACCACTGCTGCAGGCAGTTCTGAGGTGCCCCAGGGACTGACACCCTCCTGGATCCACCTCTGCTGGGTGAAGCTCAGCAGGGACCACCAGCAGCCCCTTCCCAGCACACGCCATCACTGTGCCCCTACCTCAGAGGTTGCAAACATGTGTGACTCCGTCCTGTAAATCCCGATGGGAATCTCGGCACTGGAGGAGCAGAGCTTCTGGAAGAGGCGGCCGTACGTCCTGATCCACAGGTCATCCTCGGTGATCTTCATCTGAGCAGCAGAGAACAAACATGAACCACCACATGCACCTTGGGCTGCTCCTGAGCTTCACCCCAGCTCATCTGGGATGATCCCAAAAGTGAGCTGGACTCCACAAGACCAGGAGCGATTTCTGACCTCAGCCCTCAGAACTTTGGTCCTCAGCAGCTCTTTTGGTAGTGCTGAGGCTCCAAAATGAAGGAGAAAAATGACCTGGTGATGTTCCCCCCTTCAATTCTCCAGAAGAAGAGAATCCCCACCCCTGGGCACAGATCCCAGCAGAGCCAGGCCAGCTTGGCTGGATGGTTTCAGCCAAGGCTCGGCACGTACCGCACAGAGGTATCCGGAGCCCGGCGTGGTGTCGAGGCCCAGCAGCAGCCGAGTGATGGTGATCATGTAATCCTTCACGAACGACTGGGGGGACATTGGGGCAGGAAGCCAGGGAAAAGGTTTGCTCAGACATCCACTGGGGGATGCAAAGGGGACACCACGGTGGCAGGGGTGCATCTCACCTGGTAGAGCAGCGTGTCCAACATGCTGATGCTGAAGACCCTCCCAGCAGCGAAGGGCAGCCGGAACATGAAGGCCAGGTTGGAGCCATTCTCTCGCTCTCTCTGGAAGAGGAAAGGGAGATTGGAGCACAGGCTGCACAGAAACTTAGAGGGCTCGTGGCAATGGGAGGGCAGCAGTGTAATGTTTCTGGTGGGTGTGACAGGAGGGAACCAGGGCAGCATCCTTGCACTGTGGGGAAAGAGGGTTTTTTGATCCATGGAAATGTGTGAGACGTGATTGGGTTTTCTGGACATGGGGAGAGCACAGAATTCAAACACAGACACTGTCAATATTGACTTCCCAGGCCCCTGTGCAGGGAACAACCTCCTCTTACCTTTTCTAACTTGGAAAGGGCAAGAGAGTAACTGTCCTTTGCTCGGAACTGCATGAACCTCATGTTGGAGGGGTGGGTGAGCTCCGTGATGATGCTGAGGCTGGGGAAGAGCCTGCAATGGAGAGAGACATGTTGTCCTGCAGCTCTCTCAGAGGATTTAAAGTCTGAAGAAAACCACAATCACCCCTGTCCTGTCTGAGGTCAGAAATAGCTGGTTAGATGCTGTTTTCCAGAGCAAACCCAATGCCAGGTGTGTCCCACTGCCCACAGCCACCACCCCAGCCACCGGCACCCTTCCCAGCCCTGTCCCCAGCAGTGGGCAGTGGTCACCCCTCACCTGAACATGGTCTGCACGTTGACAATCGTCTTGGCATCTGCCATGTAGTCCTCCTCGGCACTCATGGTGCTCTCCTTGTCCACCACCACCAAGTTGTCAGCGTAGATGATGCCACACTGCAGCAAACTGTCCAGGCTGGGCAGTTCCCAAAGAGAAGAGCGCAGGGTCAGCCCTTGGAAATGACACAGGGAAGCAGCACAGGGGTTCCACGGAGAGCCCAGGCTGCTCCCGACCAGCTCTTCACCTGTTCCCATCTCCCAGGGAGGGGTTGGCAACCCGAGAAGCCCAAGGTGGGCTCAGCTCTATGGTACCAACCCTAGGGCTTCTCGTGGGGTGGCCCAAAAGTCTGGGCTGGGGTGAACGCAACAGTTCAGGCACGGGAGCCACACGTGGAAACACCTACTTGTCAATGGTGCCCTCCATGTAGTAAACCATGGGGAAACAGCAGATGGCCTCCAGAAAGTGGTGCTCAGGCCTGGAGGGAGAGCCACAGAGAGCAAGGTGGTTCAGCACGGCCATGGAGCAAAGACAGGCACAAAACCCAGGGCCAGCAGCCACGGTACCCAACGGTGGCACTGCTGTTCCCTCACACTGCCACCCCACAGCACGAGCTGCCCAGGAAAACACAGGGAGGGCTTGGTGCGAGGGAGAACACCCGTGGAAAAGTACTTGCTTGTTGTCCAGCAGCAGCACGATGGGGTTGAGCTCCTTGCGGGAGCGGTAGTAGGCGCGCAGCGGGACGATGAAGTTGTAGAGCCCGTTCCCAGCCGTCTCAGCAGAAACAATGATCAGTTTGTTCTTGAAGCCGTAGGCTTTGGCATCCTCAAAGCTGTTGTGTTTGCAGCCCTGTGTGTGGGGCAGAGGAGGGAGTCAGTGTGGGGCTCACCATGCCCTGGGGGGTTCAGCCCCAGGCAGCCCCCACTGCCCCTTCCCACCTTGTCCAGCCTCAGGCAGCAGAACGGGGCTTTCTCAGGCAGAAGGTGGCACAGGGTCGGGGAGCTCCCGATGTAGGGGGAGTTCGGGGGGTAGCCCTTCACATACCTGCAGCAGAGAGAAATCTGTGTGGGGACACGGGGAGAGCTTGCCATTTATCCAAAGCTCAGATGCTGGGGAAAATATTCAACAGCAGACTGGGATTCAAGAGCAACACTGGCAAATGCCCTGCAAAACTCTCCTGCAGCAGCTGGGAATTTCCTCAAATATACGTATTTAGGAGTATTTTTTGCTATGCTAAGAGATTGTAAAGATGCAGGGACACAGCTTTGGGAGGAGCCTGAGCATCCCTCGGGCACCACTGTGCTGTGGTCCCAGTGCCTCTGAAACCAGAACAAACTGGATGCAACCACAATGAACTGGATGCAACCAGATCAAAGTGGATCCAAGTGGAACCAACCAGACCAGGAAAGACTCCAGCAACAGAGAGCGACTCACTCCACAGCCACTGAGCCCTCCTCGTCCGACTGCGTCATCTCGTCCTCGGACTGGTCACTGAGCAGGTCGCAGGGCAGCAGGGACGAGGTGTCAGCCAGCTCCAGGACAGGGGCGATGCTGGGCCGGCGAGTGCCAGAGCCGTTCTCGGCCGGCAGCGCCAGCTTGCTGCTGTTGGCAGGGCGGCACTCGGTGTTCTGCAGGTCCATGGCCACTGTACCTGGACAGGGGGCAGGGAGCACAGCAAACACGCTCTAAGGGGGGGAGAGTCAGCAAAGCATCGAGCTCTGCATGAGGATGAGAGGCAGCCTGGGTGAAAATCAACCATTTGTGGGCATGGGGAGTGAAGGTAAAGAGATTGCTCCGAATATCCAACAAGGGACAAGAGAGACTTCCCCATCCTGTCCTCTGGCAGCTTCCAGAAATCAAACACATTGATGGAGTGTCCCATTAAGTGGAGCCCAGGCCTTGCCAAACAGCACTGCCCTGCTGGCACTCACGTCATTCCTGTCCCTCTCATCACCCCTGCCAAAGGTCCCTCTGTGTAGGAGCTGTGTGTTGAGAACTGTGACAAACACCGCTCAGCAAAGCTCTCTGCAGCTTGCTGGGGATAATCTATGCAAATTGCTGCTCAGGAGTACAAACACATAAATTATTTGCCTGAAATATAATGTGATCGTGTGGCTCAGCTCCTCCAAAACTTGTTCTCCCCAGATACAAGCGGGAAGTAATGACTCATGGTATTTTTCACTTGCACAAATGCACCACTCGCTGCAGAGAAAACTACCTCTTCCTCGGCTTGGGAATCATAAACGTGATTTAGGATATGGCCCACGGCATTTCTTCTTCCAGCCTTGGAAATAATTGAGGGCTGAATCCAGGCTTGGGGCATTTATGCAAATGCCCTTAATGATAATGGACATCACAAGGTTTTCATAATGATATTTGAGCTTGCTGAGAGCACCCAGGGTGCAAGGAAACGTGTATTTCACCGGTGAGATGAACTGGGAGAGAGGATGGAAAAGAATTTTCAATGCCTTTGGCACTGGTGGGGGATGGCAAGGAGTGTGCAAAAGCTAAATAAAAACAAACGTGGGGAAAGTGATGGAGTAACATATGCAGACTTCTGCTGTGCCCACCGAGTCCCCGACTCACCCATGCTGGCGATGATGCTGTGCACGGGCAGGCGGGAGGGACCGTCATAGCTGCCCGCAAAGCCCTTCTTCTTCTGCTTCTCCTCCTGCTTGAAGATGAAGGCAGAGTTCTCCTCCTTGGTGATGTTGATGTAGAAGCAGGTGTCCGACGCTGCCATGATGTGCCTCGGGCCGGGGTTCAGCAGGATGCTCTTGTTCTCCTCCCTGCGGATGCCGATCAGGCACACCCCGTACCTGCGCCAGGAGCAGGAGCACGGCGTGGGCATTCCCAGCTGGAGAAAACCCTCTCCGGGGCATTATCCCTGCACAAAGGACCTGGCAGTGCCCTCCAGCCCCAGCCCTGACCCCCAGGGATGCCAGACACCCATCCCCTCACTTCTTGTGTGCGTGGAAGGCGGCGTAGGTGAAGCTCTTCCCCTCGTACTCCATGAAGAATTTGCTGTCTCCCATGCGGATGTGATAGACCTCGTTGCCCGAGCAGCGCCCGTACATCCTCTGCCACTGCTCCGGCGACTCCTGGCCCTCCCTGCAACGACAGCACAGCGCTGGGATGGATCCCTCAGGGCTGGGAAGGACACTGCAGAGCGGGGATGGGACCCCTGTGCTGGCACAGATCCCAGAATTCCTGCCAGATCCCAGGGCAGAGCACCAATGATCTCGGGAGCTGCCGTGGAGCTCGACAGCGGTGAGATGACAGTGACACATGGCCACGAGCTGTCGGTGTTCACCGAGGATAAGCTCATTTGCATTTTGGGTTTTAAGTGCCTTTTTATTTAACGAGGGCTCCTGCAGGGTGCAGAGGGAGGGTTCAGAGCCCGTGTTGGCAAACAGCGTGGAGCACGGGGCGAGAGGCATCTGGCAAGGATGTTTCATAACTGTTTCGATGGCACTTTACCCAAAATTCAGACATTCCTGACTGGCCAAGGGGTGCAGGGCACACACCACTGCTCTATGGTGCTGGCAGAGCTCCCTCCAGCCATGTTGGATATACACCCACCAAAAACCCCTGCAGGGTCTGGGTCTGCTCATGCTGTGAATTCACCTTTCTGCTGGCTGGACTGTGCCAGCATAGACATATTTTTATCCCCAGTCTGGAAAGTTGGCACTGCCCAGCCCGTGGGTTTTTGCTCTTGACCTGGATGGGGGTCCCAGATCCCACTGTGGAGCTCCCCAGACCTCCACGCTCTCCCACTGGGCTCAGAGACCTCAGTTCTGCTGTCCTTCCATGCTCAGGCAGGGGTAGGGGAGGGCAGGGACAGGCAGGGACAGGCAGGGACAGGCAGGGACAGGCAGGGACAGCACTCACTGGCCACGGGAGGTGTGCACCAGCAGTGTGATGAGGGTGGAGGTGGCAGGACAGACACAGTTCAGTGCCAGCATGGCGTATTTGCACTCCTCTTCACAGACAACGTGATCTGAAAGGCAGAGGGGACTGTCACAGAGGAGAGGGGGACAGATGAGTTCCCTGGCTAGCAATGCCCAGGAATGTGGTCATTTTGGGGTGGTGTGGGGCACTGGGTGTTTCCTCTTCCTGCCAAGCCAGCAGGGCTGCTGTGCAACTGCTCTGACTCACCAGCAAACTTGACATGAAATTTATTTTCTGGCTTTAAGATCTGGACATAGAGGGGACAGTTCGGAGCAAAGTCTTTGACAGCCCAGGCCCTCAGGATGGTTTGGTGGTCCTGGACAAGGACAAGAGCAACAAGAGCTACTTGGCTGATGGTTTATTTTCCCCAAGTCTTCTCCAGCTGGGATGAACTGCAAAGCACCCAGCCACCCTGGAGATGGATGGCAAGGACTCCTCCTGCCCCTCCTGCTCCCTGAAACCCAGCATGGATGGGAAATGAGGACAGAAGAAGGAAGGTGAGCCCATAGGGGCTCAGCCACCAGTGTCCCTGTGCCCTCCCCATGCCATCCCCAGGGTTCTCCATGGCACTCTTCTCCCTCCCAGCACCCTCCTGTGCTGGGCAGAGCTGAGATCAGCATCCCCCCAGTCCCTTCTGCCTGAGAAATGTCCCCTCCCCAGCCATGCCACCCCCCGGCCGGGCTCACCGCCGCCGTGCGATCCACCTCGTTTCGGCTGCTGAGGATGAAGCAAGCTTCTCCATTGTCCATCCTGCAAAGACACGGCAGTGAGCCCATGATTGGCATGGGCCCACAACGCTGGGCACTGCCCACGTCAGCCAGGGCACTGCCAGCCCTCCCAGAGCCAGCAAAGCCCCACAGGGACACCCATTGTCACCCAGCTGGGTGCCATTCCTCGCTGGGAATGTGCAGGGTGTCCCTCTGCTCACTTGGCTCTCATGAGGTCCTGGTCCTTCAGCGCAGAGCCCTGGAGGTAAATCACCCTCTGTGACCACAGGGGGATCTGCAGCACCCGCCGCACCTGGATGTCCATCTCTGTCGGGCAAAGGATCACCACGTAGTAATCCTGGAAGAGAGAGGCTGCCGTGGGTCAGGGTGCCGTGGGTCAGCCAGGCTGCGAGCCCAGCACTGACCCAACACGTGTGACAGCACTGCTGGTGCTCACCTGCAGCCGTGGGTGGGCGTAGAACTCGTTGAGGAAGTCCATGAGAAGGTCGATCTTGAGGGAGCTGACACAGAGCACCACGTGTTTCTCCGTCTGGGCGCGGTGCCGGCTGTAATTCCCGCCCGACTTCTGCCGCTCCATCCACAGGTAGACGAGCTCCTCGAACTGCAGAGGGCACGGAGCTGATGTCCCCATCGGCAGGGCTGCCCCAGGGCGGGTTCTGCATCCCTCCCCACCCTCAGCTGCTCAGGTCTAACCTGGAGCGGCAGCACGACCAGAGCCACGCAGATCATGATCACCACCAGGAGCTGGGAAGGCCAAATCTTGGGTGTCACATCTCCGTAGCCCACGGTGGAAAAGGTGACGATGCAGAAATAGAAGGACTTGAAGAGGGAGAGCTTCTCACCTGCTCTTTCTAAATGCTGGATGCCACAGGTTCTGAGGGGAAAAAGCCCCATCACAGCAGGGGATGCCCTGCCGGGGGGACAGGGCAGCAGAACCCCACAAACCTGCAGCTCACAGGGTCACCCAAATCTTCCTGGGCCCAAATTGTACCCCCCTCCCTCAAACTCATCCAGCAGCAGGAGATGCCATGGGCTGGGAGCACCACTGAGCTCTGAAATAGCATTAGTCATCTTCATCAGAGCACCGTCTTTATTGCCGAAAACTCATGAGCCTAAAAGCTTCATTTCCTCTCCATTCAGCAGCTTAATGGTATAATATGCCTCAAACCCCGAGCATGAGGATTCAAAGCCTAATTCAGAGCTAAATAACCAGTGATGAGCTCTGCTCCCCTCCCCAAAGGAGCATCCTTGATGCTGGCAGTGTGCAGGGTGAAGGGCTCAGTTAATTAGCAGGAGCCCCGGTGGCCAATTACACAAATGAACTCGGGAGCTGTGCATGGTGGGGGAGGAAGAGCTCTGCTGGACCTGAGGAGTGAGATGGGTTCTGGTGAATGAGTTATCCCTGGGGAATGAGTTATCCCTGGGGAATGAGCCACCCCACACGTGTCCCTGTGGGAAGCTGCTGCTCCTGCCCTCTGCCTTGCTCAGAGACTCTCATGTCCACATCCCCCAGCTCCCTCTGACAACACCCTCATCCTCACATCTGCTAAAAACCTCCTGTTAAAACCCTAGAATCAGGGAGGATAATTAGTTTCACTCAGAAAGGCCCTCATGGTGTGCAGTGTGCTGGGACACAGCGAGGCAGGGCAAGGTGTGAGGTCTGCAAGAGCCCAGCTCTGCCAGGCAGCCCAGGATGGGCACAGCTGCATTCCCAGAATCAGGAATGGGTTTGGTGAAATGGGGAAGCACACTCACCCCGTGAACACGAGGCACAGCAGGGTGCAGATCAGGATGAGCACCTGGTTGAACATCGCTGACTGTGTCCTTTGGATGGCTCGGTGCAGGTCGTTCTGGGGACAGAGCAGAGGGAAAATCAGCTCAGAGCCTGAGGGAAAATCTCCTCCACGCACCAAGATGTGCCCTCCCAGGGAAGGTAAAGCCCTTTGGAAAGGGATGTGCATTCCCATGAGCAGGTCTGGGGTCTGCCGCCAGCAGAGACAGCTCTGCTGGGCACAGGGGAATGGCTGGAATGCCTCATCCCTGTGGATGTGCAGCCAACAGGATCCATGTGGTTTGGGCACTGAGGGATTCCTGCTCTGCAGCAGGTCACAGCCTGGCATTCCCAGCCTGGCATTCCCTGGCATGGCTGCACACCCAAGCTCCAAAACCTGCCCCAGAGCCGTGGGTCTCCTGCCAGTGCTGCTGCCCCACACCTCCCTGAGGAGCTGGACAGAAGGGTCACTCACAATCATGTTCTCCAGGGCGTACTTGGCCAGCCAGCAGTTCAGAAACACAGGGATGAACAAATTCCGCAAAGGAGGCCAAAATATCTATGGAAGCAAGAGTTATTTGCAGAAAGGTCCATGCTCTGTTGAAAAATAGAGCTGTGAGCAGCCAATCCTCCCTGTGTGGAAGGATGCTGCTCCAAGTTGAGCAGGAGCTGCCACCAAACAGGGCCCTGCTTCCCTCCCTGAAAAGGGAGGATGGGATTTGGGATAACACTCCAGAGAAAGTCATTATATTGTAAAATATTGAAGGAAAAATTTCCTGCCAGCCTTAAATACCACTTGGCCAGACATCCATTTGTCTTTATTTCACCACCAAAACTACAGCACTTACTACACTTAGAGCTGCTCTCAAATGTCACTGGGACACACTCACCGTGATGATAAATGGCACCGTGTTGATCATCTCCAGGATGAAGGAAATGCGAAAAATCTGTTCCCAGATGTTCCCCTGAGGAATTAAAACCAAAAGAAGAATTAAATAAGCTTAAAAAATTGCCAGAGGAGGATTAAAACAATCGCACTGTGCCACAGACCCTGCTGGATGAGGGAAATAGGGTGCAGGAAGCAGGAGAGATGCAGTGCTGGTGGCAGACATGCTGAGGGCAGGAAACATTCCCAAACTGTTCAGTCCTCTCCACAGCCACTGCAGCCCTCTGTCTGTCCCTGCTGCTGCCCAGAGCTTGGGGACAGCAATGCTTGGTGACAGCGACAGGAGGCTGGCACTCACACCGGGGGTGATGCAGGGTCTGAGGCTCTCTGCCAGCCCTCCCCTGGGCCCTGAGAAGATGCCATTTGTTCAGGTCACTATTTTGGGCCATTTTAAGGGGCTTTGGTCCAAAGGAGTCAGCTTGTGCCTCTCCCTGTCTGGCTTGGAGTGGAGGCAGCAGACCTGGGCTGAGCAGGACTCACCTGCCCAGCTCAGCTCACCCTGAGGAAACCTGGGATGTGTCAGCCTGACAAGAAAAACACTGAGCCTGTGCTAAACAGGTCTGAATTTCTGGGAAAGCAGAAAAAGATGAGATCCTGCTCTGCACAACAGCAGCCCGAGGGGGGAATGAGAAAGGAAAACATCCAGAGCCAGCTGAGACATGGCCGAGACAAACATCCTCCCGAGACACTGCAGGCTGCAGACAGCTCTGAGCAAGAGAAATGAGCTGCTGCTGGGGACAGAGCCAGGCTGTGCCCTCCCCGCCCTGGCACGCACCTTGTAGCTGAGATAGATGAGCAGCATGGTCTCCAGGAAGCTGATGAGAGCGATGCTGACCTGCAGGGACACACAGAGGAGACTCCCAGGGCTTGGATCAGAGCTCCCTGAGCCCTCCTGCCCCGGGGTGGCACAGGGGACAGAGCTCCAAGCCCAGCTCCTGCACGCCTGAGCCGAGGGCTGCTCACCTGCACGGCCCACAGCGGGGTTTTCCTGTCCACCCAAAAGATGTGTGACCTGCAGAGAAAACCCAGAGGGGTCTCAGCTGTAGCTGTCAGTGTCTTTAGCCACCCCAAATGCAAATCCAAGGCTCTCACTGCTGCAGCAGCCAGCACAGGCACTGCTGTTTCCTACTGCAGCCCCTGCTCTGGGAATTAGCCATTCCCAGGGCTGCAGCCACAGGCATTTATCAATGGATTGGATCCTGGGATGCTGCTCCACATCCCTCAAGCAGCCCCACGACCCAGAAATAGCCTCAGGCAGCTGCCAGCAGCAGCCACCTCCACCCCTGCATTCCCACGTCCTGGCAGAGCTCCCCACTCACCAGTTTATGTTGGTGGACTGGTTGAACACTGAGTAATTCTGCTTTTCACATTCCCAGCTAGGAGAGAAAGAGCAGGGAAAGCAGTCAGTGAGAGGCAGGGAGGAGCAGGGATGCAGGGATTGAGTCCCTGGGCTCATGGGTGCCCTCATCACTGGGGGAGCTCTGGACATTTCCATGGATCCAAACAGCCTGATCCTTACAGCCAGAGCTTTCCACAGGAAAAGTCTCACCCAGGCAGCCTTGAACATCACTGGAGGATAAATCCCCTCAGGTGGTTCACCCAGGCAGCCTTGAACATCTCATCACTGGAGGATAAATCCCCTCAGGTGCTTCAGCCCACACCAGAGATGCTGTGGAGCACTGATACTCCCTGGCACACAGTGCAGAACACAGGGCTGCAGGGAACTGGGAATTTCCAGGTTACAATTAGCAAAAATTGCTGAGCTTCAGCTTCTGGGACAAGGCTGGCTGGCCCTGAGCACCCTGCCAGGCAGGCAGCACCAAGCCAAGCTCTCCCTGCCGGGCTGGGAGGGATGTGCTCCTGCTGGCCAGCCTTGCTTCTGCCTCACACCCTCAGCAAAGTGGATTTCCCTGAACTGCAGCTGTGCTAAACCTTCCAAGGATGAGCATCCTTGTCCTGCTTCCTTCTCACAGGTCTGGAAGCACTTTCAGAACATGCAGATGTACTCAGCAGTCTGCAGCCTTTACAAAGAGGAAATCAAATTGCCAATTCTCCAAGCTCTTGAAAAAAAACCCCACATTGTACATGAGCTAAACAAAGCAAGGACACATTAGAAATAGGCTTATACTGAAACCGAGCACAAAGCTGATGTGTGGAATCATCCATCACCCCAAGGATCCACACAGCACAACGTATTTCCCTCTCAAATGCCTAAATTGGATTTAGTGTAAATGTCTTCAAGGGCATCAGCCTTCAGAAAATATTTGCATGGTGATGCCCTGGAGCCACTGAGCTCCCGCCTGTGTCTGAAGGCCACACTGAGCCCTGGCAGAGTCAGACAGAATCTGGAAATGAACATGACCTGAATTTTTCCAGCATTCACAGCCAGGGCCAGGGGATACCCCAACACCATCCATGGGGTTTGAGCAGGGAGCAAAGCCCTCCAGCTGGGAAGTTTTGTTAAACCACCAATTCAAGCTGGAGGGAGAAAACCTCTGCTCACACCCACTGCATCCATGCCCAGCTCTGCCTGGGGGCACAGGGGCACAGGGGGCACTCACCAGCCTATGCCCTCCTCGGGGTTGTCGAGCAGGACACGGACGATGTACAGGAGGCACGTGAGGAGCTTCAGGGAGAAGTTGAAGAGCCGAATCCTCAGGCCTGGGGTGGAGAGCAGCACAGCTGGGGCAGCATTCCTGGGCATCCTGAGCACCCCGGGCAGCCTCTGCAGCCTGGCACAGCCCCAGCACAACCCCTGGGGTTTCCCACAAGCTCTGCACTCCCCCCACAGCCCAGGAGCTCTCTGATCACAGAGCCCCAGGACAGCAGCACTGCTCACACTGCCTGTGTCCTGCCCAGTGTCACCTCTACAGGACACCAATATGGAAATAAATAATGATAAGGCAGCTCCTTGCTGACCCCAATAGATGTGAGAGACAAACAGGAGCTGCTGGAGTGTATCCCCCTCATTAGCAGGCATCCATTAAAAAGCACCAGGCCAGCACTGACCACATTACAATGGCTTGCTGGAACAGGGACAGCGAGGAAAAGCTGCTGCTTTATCCACTCTCCCTCCCCAGCCAGTTCATCGGGTTATTACTCAAATTACAAGTGAGAAATTCATCACATTTTCATTAAAAACTTCCCCGTGGGCACCCTGTTGTGCTGCACTCCAGCTTTTTAACAAGACAACAGGATGCAGGCAGGAAAGGAAAATGCGAATTTATAAATTAACAAGCAGGCCCCCTCCAGACAGCTAATGACATCTCAGAGAAAGAAAATAAAAACACCATTAGTCAAGTGGAGACTAATCCCGAAGGCTGGAGCAGGAGTGGGAAACTCACAGCCTGCCCTGGCTGTCCCCACAGCCTCGGGGGAGCACAGCCAGTGATGGGGACATCATCACAACGTGATGGGGACATTTGCTCCCTGATGGCCACAGGCAGCTCCTGACACCCTCCCTGCTCCAGCCAGCCTGTCCCAGCTGTTTGTCACCCTGTCCCCACGGAGCAAAAGTGGCAGGAGGCATCTCCTCCTCCCCATGAGGAGCATCCCCCAAACCGAGGTGGCCAACACCCAGCCTGGGCTGGGGACACGCGGGGACAAGGCCACCAGCAGATGGCAATGGCTTCTCATCCCACAGGACGAGCGCGGCTCTCCCGGCTCGGGCAGGGCTCGGCTCTCCCTGCAGAGGCAAATCACTCACTCGATCGCTGGTTTTTGATGAAGAAGAGCTTCAGCCGCTCCTTGAAGGTGTTTTCATTCACGTAGAACTCCACCTGCACCCTGCGGGGAGAGTGCCCAGAGGAGCCCATCGGTGGGGTGCCAGGGCAGACCAGGAGCCCCCAGGAGCCACCCTGTCCCCCATCCCGGCTGGGTGAACCCCTGACACCCCAGAGCTGCCCCAGGCTCAGCCCCGGCTGTTCCCACAGCCCCAAACCAGCAGCAGCAGCAGTCAGGAGCCCCAGTGGCCACCAAAGCAGCAGATGTGACCCGCAGGGCCAGCTCTGCCGTGGGCTCAGGGCTTGGCTTTCATTCACACCAGCTGGCATCAGACTTACAAACTTCTCCTTCACACACACTTTACAATATCAAAGCCTCCCAGAGGAGCAGTGGCCTTGAAGTCCCCCCAGTTTTATCAGCTCCAGCCCCCCAGCTGCAGCAGAGCAGGAGCTGGCAAGGCCAATGTCCCCAGTGTCCCCAGCATGCCCTGGCTCTGCCTGGGGAGGAGAAACACTCAGCATCGAAGCCGTTAAAAAACAATTCCGCTCTAAAAGGAGAAAATTTCCCTTTGTTGCTAAGATACCGCATTTGGTCATTCCAGAAAAACCCAGGAGCTGACAACCAACTCCAAACATCCCTTGGCATCCAGGGCCACCGGTGGGGACTCGTGGCACGGGGACAAGGCGCCAGGGCAGAGAGTCACCTGCCGGGGAACTTCACAGAATGCAGCGGGGAGGAGCTCCAGGTGAATCCGGAAATGTCACATCCCCGTTTTCCTTGGGATCCCCTGCCTCCCCACCACCCCACCCGCAGCCTCCTGCCAGCCCCGCATCCGGGTGGGAGAAAACCTCAGCAGGGTCTGGGATCATCCCACCTGGATGGGCAAAGCTGGTCCCAGCTCAGCTCGTCCACCACCATCTCTCGTAGCACTCCATAAACGCCTGCAGCCCTTGGCAAACTCATCTTTCATCACCCCAAATCACACTGCTGCTGCTGCTGAGTGCTGTGAAACACCAGCAGTTCTTCCTGCTTTAGGCTGAGCGAGACAAAGTCTGCTCGTTACAGTCCAGCCCGTAATGGAGCTAAGAGCCATGAATTAGCAATTGCTTCCCCTGTTCGCTGTGTTCAACAAGTCCTAAGGAAGTGCTGCTGTTATTACTGTTTTTCTAACTGCTTGGAAGAGGTCATCGAGCCCTCATTCATCAGGCATTTCCCCAGCCAAGGCATAGATCAAGGTGAGCAAATTCCCAGTGACAGTCACTGCTGTCCCACTCCATTCCACAAGTGCACACTGCTGCCAGGCGCTGCCACCCCATCCTGATTTATTGGGAGGCAGCTGCTCCTCGCCCTGACACCGAGGGATAAATATTTACTGAGCATTAATGCCCAGCTGATCAGGCAGCAAATCGGGAAGGGGTTTTATGAGTCCCTCATCGCTCAGGGGTCCCTCAATCCCAGCCAGCCTAAAGGGCAGGGAGTGCCCAGAGGGACATGCTCACCACAAGAAGGGAGCAGGAAGGCAGGTGGGCAACACCAGCCACCACTGCAGGGGGAGAGCAGGAGAATTTACGAGCTCTGGCTCACCAGCACCATGCCTGAGGAGCAAACAGCATTAATGCAGAGCCTCAAAGCCCAGCCTCAACACATGTTGAAATTAATCGTTTGCAGAGCCAGACTCAGCAAATCAGTTTTCTGTGCCAGGGCATAAATCAGTTGTCACAACTGCTCACAACACTGCACACAAGATAATTGCTCCTTCTCCTTATTAAAAATGCCCAGGAAGTGCTGGGAATTAGCTTTCAGCTCCGACAGGAGCACTGGGCACCCCATTCATCAGAGTCCCTGAGGATTAAGTGCTTTGAGGAGCCAGAGAATTCAGGGAGCATGATTCCTCTCCCAGACATTTGTCTCGGATCAAAGCAACAAACAGCAAAATAAATCTCTGTCACCAGACAGATGGTTCACTGATCTGCAGAGCTGTGGCCCACCTCGAGACAATGAGTGTAATTGCTGATGGATAAAAGAGCTAAATGATTAGATCTAACTTTTTATGACAAAGCAGCCCATGTGTTCATCCATCCTAATGGCTGCAGGGAGAAGGAACACTGGAAAGGCAAAAAAGCATGTGCTGGCTGGGGGGAAGGGGGTGGTTAGTACTGCAAAGAGATGAGAAAATAAGAATGCAGAAGGAATATGTTCCTGTGCAGACAACCTGCCCTCGGTGTGAGCTGAGCTGAGCCCAGAGCTCTGTGGGCATCCTGCTCTGCAGGTGAAGCCAACACCCCACAGCTCAGGGAGGGCTGATCTTCCCAGGCAGCAGCACCATCCCAAAGTATCACTGCTCCTACTCCATTTCCAGCTGAGGGAAGGAGATGATCTCATGTAAAACGAACCCTTTAATTTCATTGTCAGGGAGTTAACTGGAAACAAAAATCAAGCGGAATTCTGACTGCATTATTGCCACCCCAAAACACACCGTGACAGCTCAGCCAGGATGGAGAGCTCAGAGTGTCCCTTCCCTGCTGCCAGGGCTGGGCATCCTTCCCACCTGGAACATCCCTCTCACCTGGAACATCCTTCCCACCTGGAACATCCTTCCCACCTGGAACATCCCTCTCACCTGGAACATCCTTCCCACCTGGAACATCCCTCTCACCTGGAACATCCCTCTCACCAGGACTATCCTTCCCACCTGGAACATCCTTCCCACCAGGACCATCCTTCCCACCCTCCCATCATCCTCCCCACTGTCAGAGCATCCCCATGCCAGCCCATCCCATGTCACCCCAAGGGTCACTAGCTCCTCATGCAGCACAAATCTCCCCCCACCTCGCCCCCGCTGAACCCCCCCGGCCATGCAAACAATGATCTTGTTACAAGTTTAGTTACAAACCCTCTGCTTGGAAGTGTAATTACTGCTATTATGCACTTCATAATGCCTGAGCGATTTCATTTTCTTCGCTCAGTTATTTATTGTATTTTATTAATCTAAGATTAGAGGCAATTTGTTGTAAGACGATGAGTTCCCAAAAAAGACACAATGGTTTGTTCGGAAAAGTGCAGGGACAAGCACATGCCAGCCCACTGGCATTAAAATAGACACTGAGGAGCACAGACCCTGCTCCGTGCTTTCACTTTCCCCACAGAGTTGGGACAAACACAGTTCCCCTAAAAAGGAGGAAAACACAAAAAATAGGAACCCAGGGGCAGCCCCCCATCCAGGCAGTGCAGGCAGGGATGGGGAGATGGAGATATCCCCCAAATTCTGCACCCACAGAGCACTTACATGGGCAGTGGGGCACAGGCGGCTCCCTCCGATCCCCACAGCCTGTGACAGGGCTTGGCCTGAAAGCTGAGATGGCTCCAAAATCCAGCGGCCAGCCAAGGGAGGGAGCTGCCAGCCTGCCCTGTGACCTGCCCAGAGCCGCCCTGCTCCCTGCTGCTTCCTGGAGAAACACTTCTCTTCCCATGGTGGTTTTGCAGTGTTTTGTAGCTGATGTTTCTTGCCATGAAAAATGTGTTTTCAAATAAATACAGATCTTGATAGGAAAAAAAACCCCTTAGCCTCTCTCCATAGCTCCATTCCTTTCCCTCACACTTCAGCTGGGGGGGAAATGCTGGTGTTGATAGAATTCCAGAATGGTTTGGGTTGGAATGGACTTTACAGCTCATCTCATTCCAATCCCCTCCCACTAGACCAGGGTGCTCCCAGCTCCATCCAACCTGGGACAAATTCTAGTCCCAGGAAACTTCTCAAGGGATTTCTCCCATCATGTAGCAAGATGCAAACGAGGCTCTTCAGAAATTTTGGGGAAAAAAACCACAAAGAAACAAAACAAACAAAAAAACCCCCAAAGACCACCAAACCAGCGAAGACCCCACTTCACCCTTCCACTTCTGCTAGAGACCAGCTCAGAGAACAGCTCTGCATCTCCACACAAATCCACACGGAGCAAATCCATAAGAAACGAGGCTGCAGACAAGTCTGGAAGGACAGAGATGTGCTGCTGGCCCAGGTGGCTCCCCGGGATGGGCTGTGGGCACCACCAGAGCAGGGTGAGCAGCAGGGCTGGCAGGGCTGGCAGGCAGGGCTGGCAGGAGGTGAGGCAGGGCTGGCAGGGCAGGGCAAGGCTGGCAGGGCAGGGCAGGGCTGGCAGGGCAGGGCTGCAGCATCTCCTCTCCCGGCGGCTCGAGGAGCAGCACAGGATGCTGTGCAGAAGGCAGGATGCTCTGAGGGCATCATGCCATGGCCAGGCTGCCTCCGGACCTCGCTCAGCACGGGGAGCAGCCGCTGCCAGCAGAGCCAAAGTCCTTCCCAAAGAACCAGCAAACCCGCCAGGCTGAGGCTCAGTACCTGCTGGCGGCAGCTGCGTGAACTACCAGCACATCTGCAGCTCCAGCCCGCCTGGCTCCCTTCGGGGTGCTCTTCCCTTTCCCCACCATTTTCTTGGTGGTATTGGGTGTTTGGGTACAGAAGCTACAGCGAGACAGATGACACGGGGTGAGCTCTGCTCCCTGCCCGCCCCTGTGACCTGTTTTTGGCACCCAGGGCTGGGGACAGCTCCAGCCCTGCCCAGCCGCTCCCGGCGCAGGGTTGGGAGCTGGGGACGGGAATCGCTGTACAGCTGTGTTCACAGCCAGCCTGGGCGCCTGCCAAAGGCACAGACAGGCAACGAGCTGCCCCCACGCTCAATAAGCAGTAATTGAACAATTAGGCAAAGGAGGAGGGCTGTGGCTTCGGCAGGGCTGTGCGGCTATGAGAGAGCGGCTTCCGAGCGGGCCGGGCTCGGCTGCGGGGGATTCTCCTGCGCCGCCGGGGGTGCATGGATTCACCCCTGCGGCGGAGCAGCCGGGCAGGGTGGATGCTGAGCCACAAGCCCGAGGCAGCAGGACACCCTCCTGTCCCCTCTCCCGTCCCCTCCGAGCCGTGCGGCACCGGGAGCATCCTTCGGGAATGGCTCGGCTTCTCCAGGGCAGTGCGAGCGCCGCGGAGCTCTCCCACTGCAGCAGCTCCGCCGATAAATCTCGGGCACGTTTTTAAACCAGGAAGCACGGAGCAGCCGGGGAGGGAAGGGGAGCTGGGGCAGGATTTCCTGTCCCTGCTCTGGGCGGAGCCCCCCTGGCCAGCGCTGCTGACCCACGGAGGGAAGGGGAGAGTTTGGGGTGTCCTTCAGGGGGGTTTCAGGTCCTGAGGGAGGGGCAGGAGAGCACTGGGGACACCACTGGCAGGGTCTGCATGGTCCAAAAGGCCAAGTACTGCAAACAGGAGAAATCTGCTCATTTTTAGTGAAATTTCTCATCCCACATCCCTCAGTAGACACAATACTGAAGCTGCTCTCTCCCTCATCCCAGAATCCCCACGGATCACAGCAGCACCTAGCCAGTCCCACATCACCTGGGACACTGTCACATCCACCATGGCAGAGCCACTGTGCCACCATCACAGCCACCACGGTGCTGCCAAAGTCACCACGGTATCACCACAGCCATCGTGGCACTGTCACAGCCACTGTGCCACCATCACAGCCACCACTGTGCCACCATCACAGCCACCACTGTGCCACCCTCACAGCCAAGGTGGCACCACTGCAGCCACTGTCACAGCCACCATGGTACTGTCACAGCCACCACGGCACTGTCACAGCCACCACGGCACTGTGACAACCCTGTGGAAAGGCAGCTGCTCCTCCTGGCTCCTGCAGCACCAGGAATGAGTTGCCCTGGCACAGCACATGCCGAGGCACATCCCAGACCAGGATCAGCAGAATTCAGTCCCACATCAATAAACACCACCCAGGGAGCCAGGAGGTTGTGGCACATCTTGTCCCCCACAAGGCCAAGGATTTGTTTCTTCAAGGTTTCATGGGAATCAATCGGGGGGAAAAAAATCTCCTGTTTTATTATGGAGTGTGATTTTTTTTGCCCAAAGAAAGAATTGATGTTGCAAACCACTCTGCAGCAAATTAAACCCAGCTGGGTGCAGGTAATGTCATCCAAGCTCCAGCAGTAACACTGCAATTTTATTTTTGGGGGAATGAAAAGTAAGTTCCAAGCAGCCACTACGGGAAAAATCATTCCCAAGACTGGATTTGGCCTCCAGGGCCTTTTACCTTGCACCCTGTCCTGAGCTCATCCCACAGACCCTCATGTGCCATGGGCTGACACAGACCAAAGGGATATAAAAGAAATCTCCTGCTTGACTGTTAGTTATTTTTATATAAACATATATTATTTTATATTAGGGAGAACATTGCAACGGGAATGGGATTTTTATCGATTCCTCATTCCCTGAAGGCAGCTGCAATCCCTCTCCAACTGTGTTCAGCTCATTTCCAGGCACCAAACCGAGCACTGGAGGAAACAGGGACACTCTCAGGGGTTCGAGCTGTAGATAACAGAATGCTTTGGGCTGGAAGGACTTTAAAGCTCATCCTGTTTCACCCCCTGCCATGGCCAGGGACATCTTCCACCAGACCAGGGTGCTCCCAGCCCTGTCCAACCCAGCCTTGGACACTTCCAGGATGAGGCAGCATCTCCCATCCAGGGTTTGGATGCTGCTCATGGCTGGGCAGTGGCACCACTTGCTCTTAATAAAATAATTATATTTCTACCAAAGTTTAAAACCCCAAAAGGGAAGAAGCAATGGAATGCCTTGCTGTGCTTCCTTTAGCCTGTTTGTTTTGCAACATTGGAGATTGACACTCATGAGCCTGCTCCTGTAATTGCTTGTGCTGATGAATCTGCATTGTTTAATTAGGGGCTGTGCACGGAGCTCCTCGTTAATGGATAATTGCCAATTTGCTGCCAAGGGTGTCACTTCTTCCCCAAGGAATTTGCAAGCAGAGAATCCTCCCCATGGTGGGAATCACTGCAGAAGGGTTTGCTGCTCCCATGCACAACTCCTTGGTGCTGAGAGCAGCAAAGGACAAATCCTGTGGTTTTCGAGCTCCCCTAAAAGCAGAATAATCATGGAACCACACACTGGGTTGGGTTGGAAGGAACCTTTAAAGGCTCCATCTGGCTCCAACCCCTGCCACGGGCAGGGACAATCCCACCAGACCAGGCTGCTCCAAGCCCTGTCCAACCTGGCCTGGAACACTCCCAGGGATGAACCATCCACCCTAACCCCAGCAGCTCAGAGCCAAGCTTAGCCACTGCTCCTGCCTGAAAACTCAGCTCACCACGTGCACCAAACACCCCAAATTCCAAGGGGTTTCTGCTCAGAGGAGAGCAGGGCTGGTGACAGTCCCCGGGGCAGGTGGCAGCGCCGCCCCGTCCCTCCCGCGGCACCGGGAAACGCCCGCGGAGAACTTACTGTGAGAAGGAGGAATCCACGCTGAAATCCTCGGCGTGAGGCCTACAGAGCGAGAGCAGCACAGAGGGTGAGGGAATGCACAGCCCTGCCTCCCACCGGGGCTGTCCCGGCGGGAACAAGGGACACGAGGCCACCCCAGTGGGGTCACACCACGCCTGGGATGTCCCTGCTCAGCTCCCAGTGATGCTCTGGTGGCTTTGCCAATGTGCAGCCCTTCAAGGACTCAGCTCCGTGCATAAAAGCACAGTTTATGCCTTATCATTGCCTCTTATTTTTTTTTTTTTTTAATGAGTCTCACAATCTGCGTCGCTGCTCTGCCTCTAATCAGTGCTGCACGTTGTGCAGAGAAATGAGGCTTTGAAGTGCTGGTGTTTTCAGGAACTCAGCACTGTGTCTCTGCTGGGCTGGCTTGACAGACACGAGTGATGAGCAGAGGAGGCAAAATAGAATAGAATAAAAAAATAAACCAAATCAAATCAAATAACAGAGAGGAACAATGAGGGCAATGAGAGGTTCAAGGCAAGGGGAGAAAGAACAGAGAAAAACAAGAGTGGGTGGGAGGCAAAGGACCTGTGCTCGTGTACTGTACATCCCACAGACAGACAGACAGACAGCACAGGGCTATGAACACAGCAATTACAGCTGCAAAGGGAAAAATCCCCTTGGGAAAAGTTATGATCTCCTCAAGACATCCCTGGGATGTCCCTGGGTCCCCATCATTAACTGAGCCTCAGACCTTCCCTGTTCCAGCAGTGCCCTCTCTCCTTTCCTTATTTACTGTGAGCCAGGGACGCTGAGAAATATCATCAAAGCCAAGGGGCCGCTGCAGCTCATAAAGATTTTTCTTGCATTTTGCTTTTACTTTATGAGTTTGCAGCACTCCAGCACAGTTCAAACTAAATAAAAGCAATAAATTCCCATTTCGGCAGAAAGGCGAGTCCGAAGGAAGCTGCTCCACCCCTCAGTGCCCAGGCTCAGAGGAACCTCCCTGGGACAGGATTGACTTTGCTCCTGTGGCTCTGCTCTGTATGGAGGCTGCAGGGAGGAGCTCACTGCTCCTTCCACTGTCCCAGGTTGCTCCAAACCTCGTCCAGCCTGGCCTTGGATACCCTCCTGCCATCTTCCCCCATTTCCTTGCTCATTCCCAGCTTTTCTCCTGCAACTCTCCCAGAGCACTAAATTAATTCCCACCAAAGGGGTCTCTTGTGCCACCTCTCCCAGCCAGGACATCACTGAGATAGCTCCAGCAGCTGTGCAGAGTCTCAGAGCAGCCCTGGCATTTATTAATGCCAAACATCAAGGGTTTGTCCAGCTGCAGAGCAGAACCCCAGGAAGGAGCCTGCCAGCTCCAGCTCCCTCCAGCTCAATTGGATTATCCCACGTTAGCAGCAGGGGCTGTTCAAGCCCCTCAGCTTGTGTTTGGTTTTGAACAGAGGCCTTTTGTGCCTCGCAGAGATGTTTATGGGGGAAGAATCAGCAAATGATTTGGTTTTCTCCTAATCTGGTGCCAGCTGGCAGCCGGGAAGGCTGGAGGAGCAGGAGCTGATTCCAGCTGCAGCTCCCCAGAGCAGAGCAGCCCTCCTGAAAGCCAAACAGCAAAGGCACAGAACCACACAGAGCAGTGGGGTCCTGAAGGTCCTGCAGAGCTGGGATGAGGCAGTGAGATTCCCAGGATTCCTTCCCCAAACCATGGGCTCACCAGGAGAATAAACACCTCACTCAAATCACCACGAACAGAAGGGATTCCAAAGTGCTGGACAGACACAGAACTCCCCAAGGGTGGCTTTGGCCACTCTGTGCCCTGGTTAAAGCACATGCAATAAAATAACTCCTTTTTTTTGGTCACAAAAAGGTGGTTTTGGCTTCCAAATGAGTGAACTTTGTTTTACTGTCACAGAGGGGAGAAGCAACTTGAGGTATCCCAATGAAACCTCTCCTTCTTCCCACCAGGCACCCAAATTCTCAACAACAATCCAGTTGCTGAGAAAATATAGAGATTTCTCTAAGAAAACTAAAAATCACTCCAAATCTCATCTGCAAAACAGCCATTTTCCAGATCCCAAAAATGCTTTAACAGTGATTCACAATATACAGAACTAAAGCCATTTAATGGAGTCAGAAAGGTTACGCTGGCTTTTAATGTGTTTTAGATAATCTGCTTCAAATTGACCTTTTTATTTCATCCAGATCTGGCTCCATGGGCTCAGACAAACCTTGTCTCATCCCATTCCCATGGAAAATAACCACAGCACGGGCAGCAAAATGACCTTTGCTCCCCTCGGGGATGCAGAGAGGAGCTGTCCCCAGACAGGGAAGGCTGAGGTCCTGGTGTTGCCAACCATGAACCACAATGCCAAACTCCTGCCTGGCACCAGCAGCATCTCCCAGACAGAAGGGAGAAAGGAGAGGAGCAGAGGGGGAAGGAACTTCTCAGCCTCAGAGACAGATCTGCCCCCACCTTTCAAGCTGCAGCCCCTTACGAAAGGGGAAGGTTTTATTAGAAGGTGAGGAGACAAAGGCACATTTATTATTAGAACAAAGCCATAATAAACCCTGCTTATGTAAAAGGGAGAGCAATCACCTGCCCACCCATGCTGCAGGCAGCTCCTCAGCTGAGCAGCACCTTCCACCTCATCCTGCCTCCTCAGCTCCAGCTCCAGCAATTCCCAGCAAAGGCAGGGATGTAGACATCACCCCCGGGCTCCAGCACCCTGGGAACTGGGGCAGCAGAGCCAATTCCCCTCTCTCAGGGGGAAGGCAGGCAGCCCCAAGCCCCAGCTCTCCTCCAGCCCTGCCAGGGCACTGCAGGATCTGGGTGGCACTTAGCTCATGTGGCTCATGCAGATAATTTGGGGCTCAATGCTGTCCCTGTGCTCCAGGATGCTCAGAGGGAGAGCAGCAAAGCCAGCAGCAGCTCAGCCGAGCTCACACAGGACATTTTCCCTCCCAGCAAACTCCACTGTCTCCCGATTTTTTGGTAAATGAAGAGCATTAAAAATTCACTTCTGGTGGTGCATTTCCTATTCAATTTACAGCCATCATTCCCAAACAAACAAACAAAAAAAATCATGCCTTGACTTGGAGCCTCTGGAAGTTGCAAAGACACAAGTAATGACCTGCCAACACTCCTCTTGGCTTCAGGCTGCTTTAATAACCACTTGCAAGGCTCAGAGGCATTTCAACACTGGGGAGGAAAGGTATTAAATCAGATTACTTTCTCCCCTGGCTCTGGGAAGGATTTAATGCCTTTCCACCCTGATCTCGAAATGCCTTCAAGACAGGGTCAGGGCAGGGGGGTAAAGATGAGCCAAGCAAGGTCCTGGGGAGGCTTCCCGAAGCAGTGCTCAGCCTCTGAAGGCAGGAGCTGCACCACGGCTCTACCATATTGACAGTGAGAAACTCAGCCCAAAATAGCCTGATGTGAGAAGGACAGATGGGAGGAGATGAAAAAAGAAAGTAAAGAGGGGGAGAAGGAACGAGCAAGAGGAAGGGGAGAGCAGGAGGAAGAGGCACAGGTCTGTTCACAAACTCGTGCAGGAGGGGAAGGAAGGGCAGAACCCTTCCTGGCTGTGGGATGGAGCAGGGATGAGCCCTGGGAAAGGTCTGAGCCTCCAGCAGCCCTGCTTTGGAGGAATCCAGCCAGCTGTGCTGGTGGGCACCTGGAAAATCCAGCTGTGCTCCAGGCAGCTGCAGAGGTGCCACACGGGCAGGATTTGGCACCAGGGGATGCTCAGGGGCAGCCTGGGCTCAGCTGCCTCCCCGAGGGGCTGCTTCAATCACAGGAGTGCTTTTCCTTGGCACTCCTCTGCAAAAGCCAGAGCACAACTAAAACACATAAAGTTTGGGAAGCAGCAGGCACCGTGCCAGAGCTGCAGCAGTGATCTTGCAGCCGGACAAGCTGTTCCCAGCCCAGTGTCCAGCCTGGCCTGGAGTTACCTTCCAGAAGCTGTGCCTCTCCCACAGTCAGCCACGGACTCAGGCTGGAAAGGATCTCTCAAATCATCAAATCCCACTGTTCCCCACCACTGCCCAGCCCACCACCAAGCCATGTCCCCAAACACCACGACCACACATCATTTAAATCCCTTTAGGGATGGGGACTTCACCTGTGCCAGGGCTGGACAGCCCTTTTGGTAAAGAAATTTTGCCTCAAATCCAACCTAAATCTCGCCTGGCACAACTTGAGGCCATTTCCTCTTGTCCTGGTGGTTGTTACTTGGAAGAAGAGACTGATCCCACCTGGCTACAACCTCCTTTCAGGTAGATGTAGAGGGCAGGCACTGCCAAGCCTGGGCAAAAAGGCTCTCCAGATGCTGCTCTGACACACAGCTCCCTGCCTTTGCTAATGAGCTCAATGAGTCCCTGACGAGTGACTGCTCCTTGTGGAGGAAGGGATGAGACCCCGAGGTACCACAGACCCCCAAGGCCCACCCAGAGGGGTGCCACCCTCACAGCAAGCAGGAAAGCCTCCCCTGGGGGAGGAACATGCCAATCCCTGTGCCCTGATGGGACCTGATGGGAACGAGGAACCTAAAATAAACAGAGCAAGAGCCCAAGAGAGTGTGCCGAGTGAGGCATCCTTAGGTGGGGATCGTGTCTGCCTGTCAGTGCTATATAGGGCACCGAGATGCTCAGAGGTGCCGGCAGCTCCCCAGGAGCTGTGGGAGGAGAGCTCAGCACTCCCAAACCTCAGCCTGCTCCCCTCTGTCACCCAGCCCAGGGGTGGCATCGCCCCGTGCCCAGGGGGCAAACGCTGCCTGCCGGAGTGGGCTGGGGACAGGGATTTGAGGGACTGGGGACCGCAGACAGGAGCAGTCACAAACAGATGGGAAAGCTCAGCTTGGGGCTGAGCCCTGGATGGGACACGGTGATGTCAGTCCTGTCCCTGCGCAGAGCAGCGCCGGCAAGGCAGGGAGGATGAGCAGAGCTCGGTGCCATTCCAGCAGGCTGGGGCGAGGAAAAGAAGCAGGCCCGGGATGGAATCGCTGCCGTGTTTATGAACGGCTCTGCTCGCTGTGAAGGATGGCAGCTGTCAGCTCCCTGCGCTGCCAGCAGGACCTGGGATCGCTTCCTGAGCATCAGCACCGAGCAGTGCGTTTGCAGACCGCCCTGAGAGCCGAGCCCGGCGGCTGAGCTCCCTGCCCGATTCCTGCAGTGATCCCACCCGGAAAACACCCTCAGCATCCCCCAAAGGCAATGGCCAGAGGTGTGAGCAGTGTCACCTCCCTGAGCTGGCAACGCCTGGCAGAGCAGCCCGAGGGAAGCAGGAGAGGCCATGCTCAGCCTGGCATGGGGACAGCAGAACAGACCCACGGGAGGGGGGCTGGACCCCAAAATCGAGACCAGCCCGTGGTTTGGGGCAAGGCTGGGAGATGCCATGCTCCAGTCTGGGCAGAGCATCAAACCCCAGTGCTCTCCACCCAGAGACAGTCACTGCCTAAAACACATCCCAGCCGGGGCTGCCCAGCCCAGGCAGAGCAAAAGCACATCAAATTCAAAGTGCTTCATGACCAAAACCTGTTGGACCCTCAGACTCTTTCAGGTCTTCTCCATCGAGGCTCCCACAGCAATGCTGGCTCCTGCCTGCCCTCACAGAGTGGCACCAGCAGCCCCAGCTCAGAGAGAGCAGTGCAGGGAGCAGGGCTGGCACAGCCACAGAAATCCTCTCCTCACCAAACCATCCTGACACTGCTCGGATTTCTGCTACAAACCCTCATCCCCAGCCAGAACAGCAGAAGACCCAAGGCTGGAGCAGGGCAGGGCAGGCAAACCCCACACAGGGAATGTCCCTGGCACACCATTCCTCCTGCACAAAACCACCTCACCCAGAGCTGAGGCAGCAAACCTGAGCTGAGGCATTCAGTGAGGACAGAACCAGGGCTCTGAAAGGTCTTTGCTGGAAAAAGCTTTTGTTAAAGAAATGTTAAAAATAAATAAATTGACTTAGCATCCCCGCAGGAGGGAATTCTGCAGCACGGCAGTGGTTCAGCAGGGAACTGTACCCTATGGAGAGCATCGCCTGGAGAGCTCCTGCAAGGACTGAGTGGCTGTCATGGTTTCACTGGCCAGACTGGACCTCTGTTGTCATTTGTATTCAAGTGTCAGGCAAAAAAACCACATTTAGCAAGACCTGTTGGTTAGTACCTAGCTGCCCCTGGAGGGAACAGACATCGATTGGTCAGAAATTCTATTTTCAGACACATTTGGGTGAATTCCTCACTCTTTGGAGTGTTTTACCTTCAAGAACCCCACATCAAACTCGGCCTGGCAGAGTGCTGCTGTTCCCCACTGAGGAGCCTGCAGCCACCTTGTTGACTGTAGCAGGGCTGAAGCAAAGTCCCATTTATTCCTGCCAAAAATATCTCCAACTGAGAGACGAGGGAAGGCTGCAGGGGGTGACAGTGTGCAGCCTGAAGGAGAAAGAAAGGCAGGGAAGGATCCAGCTGCTGCCTTGGGCTGTCTGAGGGGAAAGGAGCAGCCCAGGCTCCTCTGGGACACACAGCAGAAGGACAAGAGGGAATGGGTACAAGATGTAGTGAGGGAAAAAATATTCACCCTGGGAGTGATCAAACCCTGCACCTGGCACCCAAAGAGACTGAGAAATGTCCAGGGAGATGTTCAAAACCCAGCAGGACTGGTGCTGAGCCAGCTGGGACAACTTTAAAGCCAGTCCAGCTTTGGAGCAGAGCCCTCCAGGTCCTCTCCAAGCCCAGCTCTTCTGCAATGCTAATCTCCTTCCCAGACCTCAGCAGCTCACATTTCTGTTATCAGCAGCTCAACAAACACACCTGAAGGAGCTGAGGGGGAACCAGGGGGCAGGGAGGGGACACAGAGCCCTGCCAAGCCCCGGGGCAGAGCATCCAAAGCAGAGACTGAACGGGAATGTTTGCAGTCCCTCCGGAGTCCCAGAGCGCCCTGGGACAGGCAGTGGTCAGAGCTTCCCCTGCTTCCAGCAGAGCTGCACAAACAGGACATGGTTATCTTGTAAAAACGTTTGTTTGTGTTTTTAAACCCACACCTCCGGTGCTACAGGGAGATCACCAGCCCATGGAACGGGATCCAAACAGATATTTACATGTCCTGCCTCCTGCCAGCAGCTCCTTCCCAAACACACAGGGCTCCATGGAGCTGTTTCCCATCAATCCCATCACACCTTTCCCTTTCAAATCCCTCCCAGCACAAGGGACAAACCTGCCTCAGGAGAAACCCCACTGGCAGGGGAAAGGCTCAGCCTCCCCTGGCTTGCTGCAGCCACTGTCACCTGGTGCCAGGGGAGTTCCAGAGCCCAGGCAGCTGGTCCCTGGCATGCCTGGAGGCTCCCAGCTCCATCCCCATCTTGCAGCAATCCCTGACACACAGAAGTAGCTCCAAGCCTCTCTGGTGGAGGATACTTCCACCTGGGCTGCTCCCATCCCACCTGCAGATCAGCAGCCACAAATATCCCCATCCTAGAAGCCCAGGGCAGTCCTGAAATCCCCTTTCTCACTTCCAAGCTGTGGAGTGGTTTCTCCTCAGATGAATTCAAATCCTTTCCTCCTGTTTTGACTGGGAACCCCTAAAAGCTTTGAGATGCTGCAATGACTCAGAGTAAGGAGGTAAATAAAGTAGGTGAGAATAAATTTCACCAGCTTCAATCATCGGGAGGAATCATTTGCATCCCTGAGAACACCCTGTAGCACACACCTCCTTCCACCATCACCTGCTAATCCACTCCCAGCTCCTGGGGACAATTGTCACTGCTAACTCGGTGACGCTGCTTGTGTCTGGCTTTGGGAGATGAAGCATCTCAAACTCTCTATCCATCACTTCCAAACCAATCTCCCTGCCCTTGTGGCAGCAGTGAAAGAGAAGTGCAGAAATCTCAGTCCTAATTGCCAACTCATTGCTGGGAGAAGCTGAGCCCAGGGAAGGAGGGAAGCCTGGCAGAGCCCAGGGAGCTCAGGCTGCAGCCTGCAGGGCTCTGCCTGCTGCCCCAGGGATGGCAAAGTGTTCCACCAACTTCTCCACCTCACAGCACCCATTTCTTACAACAAGATTGCAGCAAACCACTTAAAATGCCAGTGAAACCCAGGGAACTGGGTGTTTTTACAGCCCAGGGTAACTCCCTTGTGCTCTGCACAGTGACCTTCTCTCGAGAATCTACGAAAACCCCATAGTGATGTGATTTTTGGAATTGCTGCCCCCCAGATCCAATAGTGCCTTGCAGCATCCCTACTTCATGCTATGCTCCCTCCAGAGTCAAGGAGGGTCAGCTCTGGGATGAAGGTTTGACCCCCTGGTTTTGGGCAGGGATCCTCTCTGAGTGCCAGAGAGGAGAAGCTCCTCTTGCCTGTTTAATTACCTCTGGTCAGCAGGGGTTGGGATGAGTTTCTAACAATCTCCCATTGCATTTTTCTGGCCACAGCACATCTGGCTTTGACCATATCACTGTCCTGAGGGGACACCAGAGGAACCTGGAAGGGCACAGAGAGGAAGAGGTCTTGCTCTGAAGGTTTTGCCCACAGTGGTGCTTAGGATGTCCCCTCAGAGATTCAGGTACCCCCAGGACAGGTCCAGCTTTGGTGTCTCTTTGAAGCAACGAAAGCAAGGCACAAAACCAGACCACAAACAGCACTGGGAGCAAACCCAGACTGCCCAAATGTGCTGAGACCACAGCAGCCCCAGGGATTTAGTCCCACTGCCCCCAAACAGTGCCCATTCACAGCCTCCACGCCTGCAAGCCTTTGCCTGGCCAAATCAGAGGCAGTGCTCCACCAGCTCCCAGTGTTTGCTCACCAGAGCCCCAGCACTAGTGCCATCTGGAGCGCTGGCACACCACACCAGGGACAGCACTCCCAGCTCCCCCAGTGCGCCAGGACTCTGCTCCCAGCCCTGGAGACTGGAGCATGTGCCCGGCACGGCTCGGCACCGGCAGCGACCGCGCCGCCGCTCCCGCAGAGCACAGCTCCCTGCTCGGCTTCCCCAGCAGGGACCACAGCTGCTGGCCCTGGCTCGGTGCCACCTTCCCCCCAGATATGCCAAGAGGCAGAAGCTGAGGCGTTAATTCATTCCGGTCTAAAGCCAAACAAGTAAAATTCCTTCCCCCTGAGCAGAAGCTTTCGTGCCGTGCTCGTTTGCACCAAATTACATCCTAGAAGACATACAGTACACAGTCACAGGTGAGGCAGCATGGATGGGCTGGAAGGCTGGAGAGATGGCGGAAAAGAATGAAACGGAAAATGGAACGAACAGAACAAGAACTGAATTAGTGACATATGCATCCTCATCGTAACTAGGGGACCTGGCTTCCTCTGAATCACTGAAATCCCAGCGCAGCGCAAAGCATTCTCATCCTCCTGAAAAACAGCTCCTTCCTTGCTGTACACTCAGCTGTGTGCTTGCAGGAAGGCTGCAGCATTTCCTATGGCAGCTTTTTTTTTTTTTATTGCAGTTCCAAATAAATTCTTGCTCGGCTGGGGGATCGAGCATCCCTCCTGCCATGCAAACATGGTGCTTATGTACAGTGCGTACCGTGGCGTTAGCAGTGTAAATAAGCTTTGGGTTTATGCTGCACAGGGAAGGTGCAGTGCAAGTTAACAGTGGTGTGTGGCAGCCCCACGGTCTCAGGCTGCCATTCAGACGTGCTCCAGGCATGTAAAAAATCAAGAAGCACTTATAAAAAATTTAAAGGCACTGGTTTCCCTCTGCTCCAGCTCCCTATTTCATAACACAACTTTGGAGCTGGTGTGGCTCTTTAACGCAGCTATCCGAAGGATTTGATCCACCACCCCTCCAGCCCGTGGAGGCACTAATCCTTTCCCTCTCATTTAAAAGATAAAAGGTGCTGCCTCCCCCACCCAGCCTCCCCACCCACCACTGCAGTCCTGCAATACCTTTGTCCGACATCACTCCCCATGGATCCCATCCTCCGAGACGGTAACAAGGGGCTCACCCCGTGGACATCTTCTGTCGTGGCAGGTGGGACAGTTTTGACGTGGGAATTGCTCTCTGAAGGGGAATTCTTCAGCTTGGCTCTTGCCATCCTGCCAGCCTCGGCTGCCTCTGTGACTTCCTCCTCTTTCCCCCTGAACTCTCTCATACATAGCAATCCTCACCGCAATCAGTTTAGAGCTGTCGGCACGTACCATCTCCTTCCTTCTTCTCTCTCCCCAGTCACGGCTGCTCAGTGGAACAATCCTGCCCTGTACATTTATTTTGGTAGTGAGGGGAGTCAAGGCAAACTCTCCGGCCTTGCTGCTGCAACAAATTTGGTGCAAAACGACCGAGGGAACATCCACAATGCAGAAATCGCTGAAAGGGCTTTGTTTGCTAAATAATGAAATCGCCTCGCCTGAGTCTGTTAAAAAAACGATTGCATTGCTCTTATCACCACAGCCAGGGCAGCGGCTGAAGGATTATTTTTTTTCCCCATCCCTGTTTTTCGGTAGCAACGTGAGGGGGAGGAAGCTATTTTATCTTATTCCTCTGTGTACAGAGCAGCGTGTGGACTGCGTGCCAGGGAACGACTCAGCGGGTTTGGCTCTCTCAGACACAAACCAGCAGAGCTCAGTCCCCTCCTAAACACACCCGCTGTGACCCGAGAGGAGAGGAACTCACTGCTGATCTCTCCGAGCGGCCAGCAGGGCTCTGTTCCGGCTCACCTGGCCAGGCAGGTGTGCAGTACCTGTCCCAGAATGACCCACAGTTCCCTCTTCAGGAGAGAGCAAAAGCTGCTGCTCCTTCAACACGCTTGGCATTGATTTATCCAGATATCGAACAGAAAAGGGAATTCATGGGGGGCAGGGGGGAGCTGAGCTGGAGATCACACCTGAAACAGCATCTTCTGGTGCCCCAAAGGTGCCACAGCCCGGGAGGGACACAGGGCTCAGCACCACGGACAGCGGCGTCACCACAGCAGCACGGCGGGTCAGTGTCACCCTGCTCCTGCCATGTCACCCTTAAAATGTCAACATCAGCCAGCTCCTGCCATGTCACCCCAACATGTCACTGTCACCCAGCTCCTGCCATGTTACCCCAACATGTATGTCACCCTGCTCCTGCCATGTCACCCTTAAAATGTCAACATCAGCCTGCTCCTGCCATGTCACCCCAACATGTCAGTGTCTCCCAGCTCCTGCCATGTCACCCCTAACATGTCAACACCACCCCAAACCATGCCAATCCCACTCCACATCCTGCCAACCCTGTCCCAAGCCATGCCAACACGTCATGCCAGCCCTGCCCTCAATCCCAGCCCTGCCACAGGGCGATGCTGCCCCTCTGCAGGCTGGAAATAAAGAATAAATTCACTGATGGTCACCACACTGTGACCTGAACCAATGCAAACAGCCAGGATCCACCACATGGTTTCTTTATATGTTTTTGTACAAAAAGTCAACGTGTTGGGACTGGGAGTTGCAGCTGTGAGAAGGAATTCCCTGGGATGGGAACTCTGGGATCCAAAGTACTTTCCTTTCAGAATGAAAAGCTGACAGTTCCCTTTGGCACCAGCTCCATGCCCTAACCACAGCCTCACCAGGCTGCTGGAACACCCAGCACCACCGTCCTGTGCCAAATTGTGGGAAGGAAAGGTCTTTGCTCCTCTCTCCTGCCAGGAGCTGTCAGACATGCTGAGCTCTGCCCTCTGCTCTTCCCCAGAGATTGCTACCCAACCATCACTTCCCCCATGGCACACAGCAGACCCCAGCTGCTCTGGGGAGAGAAGCAAAGTCCCTATTTCCTGTTAACCAAATCCTTGTTTCCCTGCTCACAGCATTATTTCTTAATGGGATTTCACCATCCGACATACTTTGTTTCAGCATTTTGAAATGCAAAATGGATAAAAACCCGCAGCCCATCTCTTAATGTGCCAGCTTTCAGCATACATTTAATTTCTTGTTTTGCCTCAAAATGATTCATTAGCTCAATACATTCATTTTCCACCCAAGTCATCCCTTTCTGCTTCATGGTTTGATTCAGACTCTTCAACTTATTGCTCCATATCTCTTTACTTCAGGGGGTTGTTCCCAAACATCAAATACAATCTGTCAGCCCTCTGGGTTGGAGTGTGCTCTCACAAATCCTCCTGGACCACAAGAGCCACTGGGATGGGGAGAACAGGTCTCCTTTTTTGGGAAGAATTCTACACTCCGTTGTATTCCTAATTGCAGAAGAACATTAATTTTAGGATTGAGATTAGATGTGAAAAGGGGTTTATGCTTAAGTTATTCATCTCAGCACTAATGCCCTCACACAGCAGCATGAACAGAACAGGGATTAGGGAAAGACCTGGGGAATTTTAGCAGAAAATATAAACTCTCCTGTCATATTGTGCCGTACAAAAGGTGACAAAAAGCACATCAAAGAACTCCTTAAGGAACTCAGATCTGCCCATGGAAGCCTCTCCATGAAGCCACCTTTTCTGTCAAGCATTTAAACTCAAATGGAGACAGGAAAACCAGAGAGAGGGGAACGATCTGACACCAGGTCAGGAGAAACTGCAACCAGGGCTGAGGGTCTGAGCAACCATTCCCCTTTGGAGGGAGAAAAGAGGTTGCCTGGTGCTGAGCAGAACGAGCAGAATGGCAGAATACAAGTCTGGCTGATCCCACAGAGTGACCCAGAGCTCTCAGCCCTGCCCCGAGCTGGGAAGGGGACACAATTTCCTTCTGCCAGGAAAATGCTCCTCTCTCAGCAGTGCAAGGTGTTCCCCATTTCACCTAAAGCCCTGCAGCCCAGCAGCCTCTCCCCTCCCAGCCCCGACAGCCCCTGAGCACTGCTGTGTCAGAAGGAGCTGTGGAAGGAGGAGTGAGGCAGGAAATCAGAGCAAAGCACATCCAGGACACCCAGAGCACTCCCCGTGTCTGGGAAACAGCCTGTTCCTAGAAAGAGCAGTGGCTGTGTCACCTGAAGGGCAGCGTGGTGAGCCAGCTCTGCAGGGACACGTCCTGCATGCTCCTGCTCAGGGGAGAGAGACAGCAGAGAGCTCCACACCTTGTTTGCACAGCTCCTCCTCCAGGGGAACCCGGGAGGGGAAAATCAACAAAACACAACCTCGGTAACATCAAAGCCCAGCTAGGAATTCCTCTGGTCCAGAAACACTTTCCGGGCCAACTGAACGCCAACCATCTGACTGCAAGCCAGGAAATGGATGTTTAATTTTAGTTTGAGAGCCCATTAAAAAGTGCTGATTTCTCATTTCAGCATCTACATTATGTACAGACCATTGCTGCGCTGGGGGCTGGAGAGGTGGCTGGGAATTGCTGAGCAGCAGTTGCAGGGGTAATAATATTTCAGAAAATAAGATTTAGAAAGAAGCAGATTCTTCACTGCTCTTAATTGAATCCACAGCAACTGCATTGTTAGATATTCTCCCTTTTATCCAGGCCGCCTTCAGTCCTGACTGCCAAAACTCCCTTATCTCATGTATCCAACTTATTAATAATAAAGCATCACCCTGTGCATTAGAAGTAGTTGATGAGACAGGAAGGGGTTGAGTTTTTCTCATTTTCTGGCAGACAAACTTGCTCCTTGTATCTCCATGTTGAGATACAGCCCAAGGCTGTTAGTTTGCAAAGCCTCTTTAAGGAAAGCCAGGCTAATGTATTTAAAAATCTTGAAAGGTATCAGCTCTGCAAAGATCATTCCAAACCCACGGAAAGTGACTTGGGTAGGAAAACACATTTTGGAAGAAGATCCTGTGCCCACAAGCACATCAGAACCTCAAAGATGTTCTCAGCCTTGCTGAGCTGCTGCTCCAAGGAGGGGCTGTGTCCATACAAACAGTGTGTTAACACCAGGGACCATGAAAATTAATATTATTTTCCTTCCAGGCCCCCTCTGGGTCTAAGGACACACCTGGCAAGCAGCTCTAGGAAAATCACCTTTCCCTGCACTGCCTTCACAGGAAAACCCTGACCTCCCTTTATTTAATAACAGCAAGGAAAAACAAGATCCCACGTAATTTATTACTGCCACCAACACCTCCTGCATTTCAAGACCCCAACAAATGTCACAGCATGACATTATCAGCTCAATAAACCCCAGAGGGCCACTAATACTCAGATAAATGTACCAAGCTCCCTGGCACAGCCTCGTGCTGAGGTGTTTTTCATGAAGAGCACACGCACCAGTTTTGCCCTGGAGTCGCCAGGGAATGTCCTACATTGTCACCAGGCACTTTGAAAAATTGCTTTTCAAAAGCTGCCAATGTTTGGAGGTTGCCAAGAGCCCTGCAAAAACCACCCCCCACCCCACCGAGGCTCCTGCAGCCAAGCCACAAAAAACACCAGCAGATACATCCTTCTGCAACAGAACTGCCTGGAAATGTCCACATTGCTGAGGAAATCTAATGATTCTATTTTTTTGTCTGTTTGCTGATCGTTTTCTATTCCAGTGGGAAGTTAAAATCACAGAAGAAGGAGCTTCTGCTTCCTCACCAGGATGTTTTTTACCTCTGACATTTGTCTCAGTGAAAACAGTAAGCTTGCCAAAAAGAAAAAAAAAAAAAAAAAGAAAATAAAAAATGTTGATGGTTCATCCTCTTTCTTCTTTGTGTAGAACTTGGCTTTTCCATCCCTGTGCAGAGCCAGTGCTGCTCCCCCACACAGGGATGTGGTAAATGGACACCCTGAACAGCACACCCTGCTCAGGAGTGTCCCAAGGAACTCTTTTCCTAACAGTACAGATCCTTCTGCCAGGAATTTTGACTATCCATCAGCATCTGGAATCACAGTTAATGACAGAGTTGAACCCACAGAGCTTCAGTTCCTTTTACAGTTAAACATTCCATACCAATACATTGACTACTGTATTTCTTTGCAGATATTGTATTTGATTGCAGATATTAGGATTTACAGAAGACGCCTGGGAACCCTCTCTGGACAGTGAGGATGTATGTATTTATGAATAAAAATGCTTAGGAAATACTTTATCTATTGATCCCGAGTCAATTAAACAAAACTTCTCTCCATTTTCTCTCCATTAGGCTGGAGAAGAAGGTCCTCCCTGGCCCACAGCCCTGGCATGGCAGAAGGAGCTGGGAGAGCTCTGTCCATGCTGAGCTTTAAAACACACAGATGAGCAAATCCTTGCTGAGGGGCTGCGGAAAGCCAGGGGGGATGGTGATTCCTACCTGCCATTCCCAGAGGGATGGTGATTCCTACCTGCCATTCCCAGAGGGATGCATCCAGGGCTATCCCGGGGCTGCTCCGTGGGACAGACACAGATCCCTGGGGCTGGAGCAGGTGAGGCCAGGGGAGGCTCCTGCGGCGCTTTGCAATTCAAAGTGAAAGGAATGAGGAGGGAGTGTCTTTACAAACAAACTGTGAGTCTGCCGGTAGATAAAGCCCAATTCTGAGAGACAGAAGAAACAACGGGAAGGAGTTCCAGAGGAATTCCTTTAATTGATTTGCCCAATAATGTGCGAAATCCTTTAACTAAAAGAACAGAGGATTTAACTAAAAGAACAGAGACACGAGGAAAAAAAGAAGTGGGGGAAGGCATATTAGATAGAAGGGGGTCTGTATCAGGAAATTCGGGAAGTCTGTACCTCTTATGTGCCTCAGCCAATGGGGAAATTAGGATAAAAAGAGGCTGCATCCTCTAAAAATTTGAGAAACCCCATGGGAAATGCCCTTGGCCTCTCCTTTTACTCATGAACAAAGTTAGAGGACTCCTCTTTTTTGTCTGCTCTTTGGACATGAACCTCTGGTGTTTGTGGATTGATTTTCCTGACAAAAGCACTTGCAAATGTGTTTTGCCTCGAAGCTCCCATGCCCTCTGTGCCCGAGGGAGGTGAGTCCTGCCTTCCCCACTCCCTGGGAGCAGAGACCCTCGGCAGCTGAGTGCCAAAGGAAATGGGAGGATTTCGCAGGATTTCAGCTCCCTTGGAGGTGAATCCATCCGGTAATGGGCTGTGAGCAGCAGGGCAGCACACACAGAAAGCATCTCAGGGACTCTCCTCCTGCCTTCAGTCATTCTCTGGCCATTACTGTCACACCAAGAGGCCCCAAAATAAGCTTCCATTTCCCTGGGCTCAGCACAAAAACCTCTCCTTTTCCCTGCAGTCTGGAGAGGGCCAGGATGCACCAGGGGGATGAGAGGAGAGAAAAATCCCAAAACTCAGTGACTTCACAGGAAGAGGTCATGGTCTCTTTGAGCCCTCCAGCTAAGAAACGAATCAATTGCTAAAGCAATTATTTCAATGGAATTTCTCCATGCACTGCAAGGAGTGCACTAAGAACCAGAGAAGAGTCAGGAGCTGGGAGAATATTCCCAAAAATTGGGGTTTTGAGTGGCTGGAGAGGAGAAGGGCAGAGGGAGTAACAACAGGGCTGGGGCAGCAGCAGCTCCTGGAAACACCCACTCAGCACCACCAGAGCACCAGCAAACCCACACTGTGCCCTTTCCTGCCTCTCCTTTCCCTGATTTCTGTTCCCAGCTCACTCTGCCTTGGCAGGGTTAATGCCTTTGCACCACAGGCTCTGACGAGTTCCCCGAGAAGCCATCAGATGGATCTACACCACTGTGAGCTCTCCTTTGCCTCTAGGACTCCTTTCTGACATTTGGCTTTAAAAAGCAACACCATTCATATGAAAAGTTGATTAATTCCACTTGTTATAATTAGTCTCACAAATAAAACCAGCTCTTCCCCCCTGCAAGCACGGGGGATGATGGTCCTTACCCTTCTCGCTAAAGCGTTTTGGTTCCAGGGGTGAGAAGCTCTGCACCGAGCACTAAGTGTTATTATTAAACTGTCATTAAAAGCATTTCAGGAAAAGTTCACACACTGCAGGGATTTCTGTCATCACAGCTTCTGGCTGGGACAGCAGTTGGGCTGAGTGTTCCTGCAAAACCACAATGGTACCAAATTCCTAATTCCCCGTCTCTCTTCCAGAGTCTCAGCTGCAGCCACCTCCACCTTTGAACTCACCCCCAAGGATCTCTGTGGGATCAGCTCCCACCACGGTGAGACTGGGGGTTTCTCCATCCCCACTGCACTTCTGCAGAGCCCTTGGCATCCTGGCAAACCAAACAAACCCACCAGGAGAGAGCCTGGAGCAGGGGAACACCGATATTCCCTGGCACCATCACACATCTGCAGAAACCTTCGGCCAGCTGGGGCCACAGCAGCCACCGGCAGGGCTGGCATGACACAGGCAGGAATTCGCTGGCTGTGGTTCATTCCCTCACTTCCCTATTTAGCCCTGGCAGCTGAAGCAGGCAGCAAAACCCAACAGCAGCAGGCAGCAGCTCCTGCATCGCCCAGCAAATCCTGGGCAGAGCTTGGGAAGCTTCTCCAATAAATGGAGTAATGGAGTTTCAGGGAAGGAGGAACACTTTGGAAAGCACGGAGGATGGCATATTTAGCAGCAGCAAGAGAGCTGGAAACAGAAGGAAGCCTTTGAAGAGCTGGGCTGATGGAGAGAGATGGGAAAATTATGTAAAGTAAGAAAACACATCCAGAGCTTGCAGGCAGGCTGTGAGCCCGGAGGGGGACAGGCTGACACCAGAAGAGCCTTTGATTTCTCTCCTCTTCCCAGCGTTCTCTGCATTAAAATTTCAAATGTTAACAACTTCCAGATGTTAGTGTTTAGAGGAGAGGCCCCAGGACTTCAGGCAGTGCCCAGTGATGGGCAGCAGTGCCCTGCAGCTTCCCTCCCACCCAGAGCTCCCACTGAAGGGCTCAGCCGGTGCCCCATGGCTTTGCCCTGACGGGTGGAGAGGATTCCCAAAGCAAACCCCTCCTGGCTGGCCGGGAGGAGGGAGGGCAGGTTCCCCTCATCAGTACCTCCCCAGGTAGCCAGGGAGTCGCAGGAGTTCTTACATAACCACACCGCAGGAGCCTCACGGTGCTGAATCCCAGAACTGTCATCGCAGCCTTAGCAAAGCCATTTTTACCTCTCTAAGTGTGGCTCATCAGCGACGAACGTGAAAACTGCAAACCCACTGTGGTAACTTGGGACTGCTTAGCGGGGAAGAGGAGAAATAGAGCTGCTGAGCAAATATCCCTGCAAATCCGACACGGTTCTCACTTCTGGGTGCGTTTGACACTCTGACGAGCAGAGCAATGGGACCCTGAAGCTTTACCGTGACTCCCAGTCTCTTCCTATTTCACTGGCAGGTTAACATGGCCGGAGGAAAAGGAAGGCAAGTGTGTACCTGTCACAGCTGCTCGAGCCAGCCAGGAAATTAAAAGCCCTTGGGTAAAATCTAAATATATATCTGCAAGGGAAGCATGAAAAGTCTGCGGGCAGAGCACAGTAACGAGGCACGGCCAAGTCACTTTTCCAGGTGAGTACATAACGGGGTCACTATCTGCTTCCCAAGACTTAATGAGAGCAGCGCCGGGCGGAGCTGGCAGGCGAGCAGGAGGGATGGGCAGAGCTTCCCGAGCATGAGTCAGCCCTGCTGAGCAGGAAAACGAGCGGCGCGGGGAGGGAGAGCAGCGATGCGCGCAGGAGGTGCCAGGGCAGCACCCAAACCAGCCGGGAGGAGTTTGGGAGCTCCGCAAGCCCAAAGCACCGCCCTGCCCTGCCCTGCCCTGCCCTGCCCTGCCCTGCCAGCTGCTGTTTGCTGCCTGCCGGCAGGAGTGATCTTTGCACCGGGAATGCCTATGGCTTTGAGCATTTGTGCAGCCCTTTGCCACCGGGAATGGGAGAACACCTTGGAGACGCGGCGGGAGAGGCGCCGTGCCCGGGCTGAGGGGCAGGAGGAGCAGTAAATCCACCTCGTGTGCTGGAATTACCGCGGCAAGATTTCATGTCCCTCCAGCCTCTCCTCTCTCTCAGCCTCCCCTGAGCCCCGGCGGTGCCTTCGAGGCCGAGATTTCCCCCTTTCCCTCCTCCTGCAGGGACCTGGAGAGAGCACAGGGATGCTCTGGGCATCGCCAGGCAGCACAGGCAGCACAGGCAGCACAGGCAGCACAGGCAGCAGCCACACTCCCACCCCAGCTCCCGTGGCACCCTTCCAGCTCCAGGGGACACCCTGCGCCCCCGCGATTCACCCCAGCTTCTCCCAGGGGGTGTGACAGGCAGCAGGAGCTGGAGAGCTGGAGAGCTCCTCGTGCTCCCCACGCACCTCTGACGAACCTTTCTAGAATTTGGTTTCCTGCCCAGCAGCAAAGTGCCTGGAGGAGCCGATGATGCTCCGGATGCAGAAAGCACCGCGGCGTTCCGGAGGCACAGGCAGCTCCTGCAAACACCTCTGAGCTGCCTGGCAGAGCTCCCCAGGAAGCAATTTCACAGGGACTTTCAAAATGCCAGAGTGATTCCCCCACTCTGCAGTTTTAAAGGACTCCAAGCCGATTTTTTGCATGATGTTCTCACAGCAGCTTTGCTTTTTAAAGTATGGAAATTGTAATGTAATGCAGAGAGCAGTGTCTGCTTATTAAATGGTGCTGAGGGTTTCTGCTGAAAAATGTGGAGAATTTTAGCATCTAAAAACTGCCTTAAAACTTAAAAAAAAAAAAAAAAAATCCAAGAAAAGTGATTGACACTGAAAGAAGAAAATTTGGCTTTGGGGCTCTCCTTTAGCTCTGCCAATTATATCTCATGGCAATAAAACTTTCTTCCCTCCCTAGGGTCGCTGGATGATGCCAGGTTCCATTTCCCATACATCTTTCATTTCTCTCAGCATTCTTTTTGTAATACATTATATAAGACAGAGAAAATGGCAAGTCCCTCTAAAGAGGAATGCACAACGTGCTGCAGAAATGAGGCATGAACTCCACAGAGTCTGTGACAGCCTGATCAGGCTGTGTGGGCAGGACTAGAACAGGGGGTTGGACCAGACCATTGATCTCCGAGTTCGTTTCTTATTTTAACTTCAGTGAGGGAAAATTTGCTTACCCATCAACATCCTGCTGTAGCTGCGAGCTCTGCTGGGAGCCTGGAGAGCCTGCAGCCAGGGGAATTGCTCAGAGCCACTGTCCCCAGGGGATTTGCTTGGTGTCACTGTCCCCAGGGGATGGCAATGCCCAAACGACGGCTCACGCTGTGCCCAGCTGCTGTCCTGGATGTGACAAAAAGGTCTCTCTTTTTCCACATCCAGCCAAAAGCAGAGGTCAGCCATGTGAAAGGGTGGCCCTGAGGGGTGAGGCTGCAGGAATTTTGCACAAAACCCCCTGAAATTCCCCCCAGAGTGCCTCACACACGTGAGAGCTGCTCTGGTGAGCCCAGGCAGGAGCCAAAGGTGAACTAAAGCCACAGGAAAGCATTTTAAATTATTATCCACCATTGCCCTTATCTGCTCCTCAGCTTTTGATTCAACTGCCGTGTCCAAATCCTCTGTTGGAAAGGGAATATCCATTCCAGGAGCTGGTGTGACAGCAAATGCTGTTTCACAGTTGCCAGGTCTCGACTGCACATTTACAGTAAAAAGCACGGCGAAAAAATGCCTTGGCCTCTTCTCATCTCTCACATAAAGACACCAAAAAAATGAAACAGAGAAGGCTGCAGTATTTTACACAGTGTCTCCTTAAAGACTGAGCTGCAAACATCATTCTCCTCATTTATATCCATCCTGGCCAGGCCAAGGCTTTTAGAACGAAAGATGGTTTAATAAACAGACATTTATAACAAGTGCCAGATCTTGCAGTTTCATCATCTGGAAAAGAGTCCATTAAACCAAGTGAGAAACTCCCTGATCACTGAAGGTGTCTAATGGAATTAAAATTAAATTATATCATGATTAATATCTTCACCAGCATGTTCAGCTGTGCTCTTTTCTCTCCCGAAAATCTGCTAGTAGGAAACAGGACAGAAAATCTTAAGGGGGGAAAAAGGCCTTAAAAGCTGGGATAAATGTTCCAGCTGTCCAAAGTTTCTCAGGAGAAGCAGCCATCAGGTCCCACAGTGGATCTTGGAGCTCTCCTGTGCTCACAAACACACATTGGAACAGCAGCACTGGCTGTGCCTCCTGTGAATCATCCTGCCCTGGAAGGGAGCAGGGGATTCCGCCAGCACACCAGAACACAGCTCTGCAAAAGGGCACAGCACTCCTCCAGCCCTGCCTTTCATCTCAGCTCGCAGAATTCCCTGCTGCAGAGAGGAACATCCATCCCTTGCCTCCTCCCTATTGCTAAAATCCCAATCCACACTCCCCTCGCTCACTCCCAATCAGTCCCTGGGCTCTGAGATCCAGACTTTTCTCCTGGTCAGAGTTTTTTGTGGGTTTTTTTTTTAACTCACACCGTTGGGAAGGCATCCACCCCTGTTCATGTGCAGTGAGGTTTGCACTCACATTTGTGCTGCTGAAGCCTGGGAGGCTGAGCATCTCTGAGCCACAGAGCACAGCATCCAGCACTAAAACCATTTACAAGTTCTTAGCGCGAAAGAAATATTTCCCATTAGAGGCAGCGACGAGAGCTGCCTAGAAATTGTTTTTCCTCTCAATTTTCGCACAATAGCTGCTGGCAATAAATCTCCCCATCAGCACTGGGCAGTTCTAAGTGCTGATACTGTGTGGGAAGAATCCAAACAAAGTGACAATACTGAGCTTTAAAAGCATTTTGGAGGGAGGCGAAGAGGAAAAAGATTGGTAAACGACAGCTCTGGAAGAGGCTGATGAGCTGTAATGGCTTTTGTGTCACCATCTCACACTCTGAGTGACCCCACAGAGCAGGGACTGCCTCCAGCTCAATGCAGTCCCTGAACAACAGCTCTGAGATGGCAACTTGAGACATCTCCACGCTGGAACGAGACTGGAAAGACTTTTTCCACATGGAAAAACCTCACAGTGCCGATTTACTGACCTGGAACTGATGGGTCTGGAGGGACCTCAGACGAGCAGGGATGGAGAACATGAACATTCCCTTCCTTGCTCATGAGTGAGCACATTCCTGCCCACTTTTGTGTGTGATACCTCAGGACAGGAGTGTCCCCGTGCCAAGGAGCTGGAGCTGCTCTGGATGAATAGAAAGACTGATCTCAAGTGGGAGCTGAAGTGTCCCAGAAGGCCTTCACTCTCAGCAGTGTGGGTGTAATTGCATCAAACTGTCATGAAGCACATCCATCTCCAAAATCCAACTTCAAGAACAGGAACTAAGCAGATCTCTCCAATGAATGCCTTTCCAGAGCCCAGCTGGGATTTCTTGCTGAGAAACACAGGCACCACCCAGTCCCCACTTCTGTCCTTGAGCAAACACCGTGACTGTGCATTAGAAACACCAAACTAAATTAGCACACTAGTGTCCATGCCAATTATTCCAATTAAACTCCCTTCTAAGAGCCAATTACCACCCATTTTATTAAATTAGAAAATTTTCAAACAATACTCCCATACGGAGCTCTCAGCCCAGACGCAATTATGCATTTCACACATTGATGCTGGACCCTGGGAAAACGAGCTTCTCTCAGCCTCTGCAATGCAACCACAGGCAGAGTTTGCCTGAAAGGAGAAGTTTTAGGCAGTGGGTTAGTTTGCAGTGCTGTATTTAGCACCCATCTGAGGTCCCCTTTCTGTTTAACCTGCTTTTTGCTCACCTGCAAACCAACGCACCGCATGCAGTGAAAAGGGCACTGTGAAATTGAACTGCTCTGGGGAGTGATGAAGGCATTCAGAAACAAGGCAGATGCTGTCCTGTGGGTAAGAGTGCTGTGAGCTGCAGCAGGATTCCCACTGCTCCGGGGAGCTCACGCTCTGTGAGTCTCCGAGGTGGGAAAACGCCCACTTTTGGCACAGCCCTGCCTCGCTCGTAAACATTCCACCGGGGGATTTTTGCTGCTTTCTGACAGGATAACACATCTCTCAGCGATGTCACTCCTGCCCACAGCATGGCAAGGTCTCAAGCTGACATTTGCTAAACATCTTCACCACCTGCTCCCCAGAAACGTTCTTCTCTCCTAGACAGAGGAGACCTTTTCCTTGACAGCTCCTTCCACCAGGGAGGTGGCACATACCTGCCGTGTGAGCTTCGTGCTCCGACTGCTCCGTGACACCTCAGCTGGATTCCCAGAGGCACTCAGAGGGCTGGGAGCAGCGTGGCAGGCATTAGGAAAACCCAATTCCCAAATAAATCTGCTCGCGGCGATCTGAAGTGAGAAACTCGCCGCGGCAAAGCTCGAGGAAAGTAATGACTTTGCTAATAGTCACCCGCGGCACATGGGGAATGAGGCACGCAGAGCAGCTCCACGGCTCTGCCCACGGCCCAGAAAGCAAGAGCTCCCTGCCTGGAGGGAGCTGCTAAATTTGCAGAGCCACGCTCGGCTGCTCCGGAGGCTGCGTGGGCTGCAGGAAGCGCGGCAGAGTCACAAATCCAAAGGCAGCCGCAGCCTCCCTGCCGCACTCCCCCTCGGCTCCCCCCGAGCCCCAGCCCTCCGGGATGAGGGAAACACCAGCCTGATGGGCCGGGAGGGGGATGAGCTGGGGAAAGTCCCACAAGGGGCAGAGTGTGGGGCAGGGCGATCTCCATGCAGAGAAATCCACACCCAAACGCAAATCCCTGCAGATCAGTCACAGGGGTGGGCTGGGGTCTGCCTCACCTTAAAGCGAAACTTTTTTAGGAACTGTGCACACAGTGATCATCCCCAGTGGTGCAGGAGAGGGACAAACCCCACCCTGGAGCGAGGAACTTGTCACAGCACTCTGCAAAGCAGGACCAGGGCACAGCCAGGGCAGGAAGAGCAAGCAGCTCACGAGGAAAGGAGGATACAACCTGCAGATCCACATGAACTCCAGGAGTTTTGGGCATGCAGAGAGGGGGATAACTGCACTTTCCTGGTGAAGGATCCCAGTTTCCAACCCCAGCAGAGTGGCCATGGGATGGCTGCCCAGACAGGAGACATGGACAGAGCCACTCCTCGCTCCCCTACAGCCCCAGAGAGCCTCAGAGACACACACTCCACGCCAGCCAGCTGTATGGAAAGCTACAGCCAAAAGCTCAATGACAGGCAACCCTAGAGAGTCCTGGAGAGAACAAGAAATGCCAATTTTCCCGGCTTTGTGGAGGAGCTGGACAGCAGTGATGTGTGCTCTGTCCTCCAGAGGGCCTCTCCGCAGTGAGATGGCAGAGCAGCAGCAAAAATCCTCTGTGACAAAGGAACTGGTGACAGCAGCAACATGAAATCCTGCTCTGCAAACGGCAGAGGGGCAGAGATGTCACTCAGCTGAGGAGCAGTTTGGGTCTGACACCCGCGGTGACAGGAGGAGGTTTGCACTGAGCACAGAACACCTGAGCTCCTCTCCATCCCTTCATGCAGCACCCAACCCTGCCCAGGGACACCATCCCCTCTGGGGGTGGCAGAAAGCTGCTCTGCTGCCGGGGAAGAGTCCTAGCCCTGCTCCTCACCCCGCAGCTGGCAGCAGCTCCAGGGAGCTGCAATTCCAGCCCAAAGGGACATGCCACACACATGAGGGCACGGTGACATGGTGACATGGTGGCACAGCACCATGGGGACACCAGCACCTCAGCAGTGCCCAGCCTCACTGAGCAAAACCAGCTTATTTGTGCACCAGCACGGGACAGACACAGCTACAACCCCAACCCTCACTGTTTGTTAGCTCTCATCAGGCAAGGCTTTAGTCCATCATCACAGAAATGCCACAAAGGGAAGGTGGGGTTGGAGCTCTTGGCTGCACTGAGGGACACCTGGCTCTGTCCCCTCCTTGCCACACTACAGTCACTCACCTCCCCCAGCTCATTCATGGCTGTTTCACTCTTTCTGCTCCCCTCACCCACCACCCACCACCGGCAGAGTGGGATTTATCCTTGCCCACCACCCCTCCTTCCTCCCTGCCTTCCCTCCGGCTGCGCCCACGGCCTGGCCCGGCTCTGAACCCTGGCAGAGTGGCCACAGCCACTTGTACATCGTGTCACATGTCTGCACACCCACACAGCTGCTGCAGGGAGCAGCCAGGAAAACAGCCAGGCCATCGGGATGGGGAGAGAGCCAGCAAGATGCACCTTCTCCACGGCTGGAGGGATCCTATTCCATGGGGAAAACATCACGGGAAAACACGGGGAAACATGCCTGTGACAGACACCCTGACCCGCAGAAAATCCATCTGACTGCAGAAATTCCACCCCTAACCCGAGGGCTGCACCCAGCACGCTGCAATCCCACCAGGGATGGCTTTGGAGGTGTCCAGTCCCACCATGCCATCTGCAAACATCACTCCCCACCTCCCATCCACACAGCACCACTTCCATGTCTGACTGCCAGCAGGCAGCTCCAGGCACCTCCCGGAGGAAGATGAGCAGAAGAGAACCAGATGGTCTGTCTGGAGGAAGACAGAAGCAGGACCAAGCCATTGTGGCCCCGGTGCAAGTCCAGAGAGGCAGAGCCAACTCAAAGCTCCTGGAGTTCTTCCAGGCAGGCACGGATGAACCCTGCAGAGCACGCCTGCCCCTGCACCACATGGCTGATGTCATTTTAGAACAGAAAATAACTCTTTAGAATGCTTGCAAGCATTACTTCACCCACTACTCCAGGCCTCCTGCTCTGAAGGACAAGTTTTCTGAGTTTGAGAGGTTTGGAAAAGATTGAACGTTGGAAAATGTTCCTTTAATCTGCTGGCAACATGCTGACATCCATGGCAATTCTGTCTCACCAAGGCTTAGGCCCTGCATCTCAACTCTATCCCCACAAACTTCTTCATTATCAATTATTTATTACCTAGAATAATTAAAGGGGAAATGCTGATCCTACCAGGGGATCTGCAACCCTGAAAACCTCCTTCCAGCCCTCTGGCTGTGCAGGGGAGATCTTAAGGCAAAGCCAATGAGGTCGTGGGGACAGAAGAGAGAGCAGAGTCTGCCACCTCCCCACAGATTGTCACCACAGGGACCTGCCTGCTCCAGCAGGCTGGACTTTGATCATCTCCCTGCAGTTAAACAGCCAGCTGTAAATTTGCTAAAATGGCAACAAAAAGAGAGGAAATGAGGTCAGGGAGCTGATAAAATTCAATGCCATTAATTTATACAAAATGTGATGTAGCAGTGGAATCTAAACTCTGAACTCTCTGGAAGATAATTGTTTTAATTGAAGCAATGCAGCAAATTAATGGACTGATGATAGACGAAATCTCCAGATTTGGGGTCTGGGAGGATGCTCCAGCAGCCTGCACTGCCAACCCTTCGTGGGCAGCCGTGGGCAGCATGGCCCTGAGAGCAGCTGGCCAGAGCCTGCAGGACCTGCTGTGAGCTGTCAGGAGCAGGATGAGGTGTTTCATTTGCAAATGAACACCTCCAGCTCTGCTGTGGATCCAGAGCAGTGCCAGTGGAGCAGAGGCAAATGCAGCATGGCAGGGAAACCTGTGCTTGCTGCAGGGCTCCACTGGCAGTGTGCTCACATCTCTCTTGACAAGCAGAGCCCAAATAGACAGCAAAGGATCGGTCCTGTCTGTTGGTGGAGCTTCTCAGAACCAGAGGTGTTTTGATTCAAATTCCAGCCTTATATTCCTGTCTAAACCCCTCTGCTGCACAGCCTGCAACTAAAGGAGTATCTGAGATGCCTCACAGCAGAATGCAGAGGAGGAATTACTAACCCATATATTTAGGCTCTGCTGGGGATCTCTTTTCCCACCACCACACAGGGGTCTGAGGGAGAGCAGCTCTCACCTGAGCAGGGCTGGGGGCAGAGGGAGGAGAACCTCTGTGTCCCCAGGGCTGTGAGTGGGGGATGCCTGAGCTCAGACACTCCCTGAGCTCACTCAGGCACTGAACAGGTTGTGCAGAGGAAAAGCAATGAGCACCACCTTCAGAACAGCCATAAATTATTTCCCTTGGGAACAAAGATGCAACTGTGATGAGAGAAAGCAGTGGGAAAACAGAGCAGTAAAATTTAATGCATTCTCTGCAATTACAGCTACAGCTGCCAAGTTGTTTCTCACGCTGTCACTACAGCAGTGGTGACAGCTTTGGTCTCAGCCCGACCTTCCAGCCTCATCTGGAGCAGCACAGCACTCCTGGGGAGTCCTGCAGGCACAGGGCTTGGCTGGGATGGCAGAGAGAGACACAACAGGAGCAACCAGAGATGTCCCACCAGACTTCCAAGAACACATGGAAGGAGATTTGCCCCAGTTAACCACGGCAGGAGCCAAGACTCCAGCATTTCTCATGGCTCTCTGCACTCTGTTTGCCAGGAAATTTTTCAGTTAGGACTTCCAGCATGTTCTCTACAGCTGGTTAAGGAGAGTAAAACAATTCACTTTGTCTGTGTGTTCAAATGAATTTCACCAGCCCTCAGGTGCTGCCCTGGGAATGTGCCCAGGCTGTCACTCCTCTCCCTGCCCTGTCCTTCCTCTTTGCTCTCCACACAACACAGAACAAAAAACCAAATATCTCAACCAGTGCCTACCCCCGACCCTGTGCCCCCCTTGCTCTTGCTCTCCCCTTCGCTCAGAAAAGTATCTTCGACACCTTGAAATGCTGTTTTCTCTTCCAAGCCCATCCTGCCAATAAATAGAAAAGAAACCAAAGGGAAAGTAAATAAATGGGGAAAAAATCCACCCCAGGGAGGGATGGAAATCTGAGCCCAAAGTGTTAAATTGCACTAAATAACTGAAAATCAATGTTGTTCTTCCTTTTCCTCCAGGCACAGCCGTGAGTTCAGCAGCACTCCAGGGACACCTCTGCTCATTCCACCAGCCTGCTACGTGCACTTATTTTATTGCAAGCAAGGGCCCACTGCTGACAGTGAAAACAATACCCCTGAAAAAAAGGAATGGCCATTTTTTAAAATAAAAGAATAGTTATAATTACAAGAGAACTGCGTTTCTTCTTTGCTCTATTACTTTCATAACTTTCCTAATACTCCTGCTAATGTCCAGGGGTACCTGCCTTAAGATGAAGACACCAGAGCACACCAATAGGGGCAAGGAAACATCAATTAAAAAAGCTCCAAGCAGCACTGCAATTAAGCCACAGCATTGGGAATCATCCCTGCAGCCTCTGAGAACAACTGGAAAAACAAACCTCAATTAAAGATGGTACCATTAAAAAAATCTACAAACACAAGAAAACCCAAATCATTATTATAAAGCTGCCTCAGGCTTCCAATGCTCTTCATCCTGGTGTATCCCATCTGGAGCTGGGCTGAGGAATCCAGGGGAAACATATGTTGGTTTTGCCTCTGTTGAGAGTGAGGAGCTGCTGGATAGGAGGTGTTCACACCATCCAGGGCTGTGGAGTGTGGGTTTCATGGTTATTCCTCTGTGTCAGGGGTGGATGGGGCTGGCAGCAGATTCTAACAGGAACACCAACACCCTGCCGCAGGAGCTTCTCCCTACCCTGCTCTACTCTGCTGCTCTAAACCCACAGCTCCACGAGAGCCCTGGGGATGGCTGGTGCCTTGGGATGCTCCTGCCCATCCATTCCAGGAGCAGCAAGGAGCCTCTCTGGAGGAGCACAGTGTGTCCAGCCTGCTGCTCCTGGCCAGCAGCTTCTCCAGTGACTCAGATGGAGCTGGGGATTGAATTCATTCTTGTCCACAGCCTCGGCTGGCACAGCAGAGCTGTTGGCATCTGCTCTGGAAAGAGCTACACCTGCACGTGGCACATGCCAGCCTGGCCGTGTTCCCTGGCTCAGGAGCACACTGGGAGCAGGGATGGCTCCAGCGGGAACAGAATGGCTCCAGTGGGAACAGGGATGGCTCCAGCTGGAATGGAGATGGCTCCAGTGGGAATGGAGATGGCTCCAGTGGGAATGGTGATAGCTCCAGCAGGAACAGGGATGGCTCCAGTAGGAATGGAGATGGCTCCAGTGGGAATAGGTGATGGCTCCAGCAGGAACAGGGATGGCTAGAGGAGAGGATGGTAGTGGGAACAGGGATGGCAGTGGGAAAGGGATGGTATGGGAAGGATATGGCTCCAGTGGGAACAGGGATGGCTCCAGCAGGAACAGGTGATGGCTCCAGTAGGAACAGGGGTGGCTCCAGTAGGAGCAGTGATGGCTCAGAGGAATGATGATGGTTAGTGGGAAAGGATGGTAGAGGAAAAGAATGGCTCCAGTGGGAATGGTGATGGCTCCAGCAGGAACAGTGATGGCTCCAGCAGGAGCAGTGATGGCTCCAGTGGGAACGGCACTCCTGCTGCAGGCTGGCTGGGTTGGCAGGGGTAAACTACAGCTTGTGCTGGCACACAGAAACTTCCTGACAAAGCCTTGACTCAGGAAAACAACCTAATACAACTAACAACTGCTTTCATTTTGCTTTGCCAGGTGGCAAGAGCAGAGGAGAAGAAATTAAATTCCAGTGGTCATCCAGGCACTCCCAAGTGATTCTGTTGGATCACCACTGCCTTCACCAGTGGGATTTGTGACTTGGTTTGTTCAGGCATCATCATAGAGTCATCCTCTGGGAGATTCTAGGGGTGCTGAAAGATGGGTCTAAACACCATTATTGAGGGAATGGCTATTAGCAATAAATGCCTTCATCCTGCTTTACAAACAGGGGATCAGACTGCTGGGGGATGAAGAGTCTTCCCCAGGGGAATTTTGTGGCACACAGGCACCAGAGCTGAATCTCCTAATTCCAGGTACCAGCCTTCACTAGCACAGATGCTACAGCCTGAGCAGACATTGCAGTGGCTGAAAAGATTGGCCATTACCTCACCAGCACAGAAATAAATGTCTCTAACTTCTGGATACAAATTGGAATTTTCAAATTAGCATCTGCATCTTCCAAATAAAATGAGGAAAATTGCCCATTAAATCAAATGGCAATGAAGTGGGGATTCAGCCACAGACATATTCAAGGAATCTGACTTGGGAACGCAAAACTACCCAGCTCCATTAATGTAATGATGCATTTGATGAGGAAGTCACTTGGGGCATGTTAGCATGAAAACTGCAGGGATAAGATCCTCCAAGGCTGAGATTGCAGCACTTCACTTTGCTCATGCCAAGCACAATCTGACCTAAGATTTAGAGCCACCACTTAGTGACAAATTAAAGAGACAAAGACCAGATGTCAGGTCACAGACAAAGAAGTTGTCAGACTCTAAACAAAATGAAAGCAGAAACTTAAAAGAATTGGCCCCAGCCGTCAAAATCCTCTTTTCTTGGTTATGCAACATTCAAAATATCTTTGATTTGAAATAGGAGATGTTAAAATTTTATAGAGAAGTTGCTGAATCCTTCTGCACAAGCAGCTTTTCCAAACATTGTCATCCATCAAAATGATTCTTTGCCGATAATTAGCCTCAGAAAAATGCACTTAATCAAAGTGACATCCATTACTTCTTGCTACTGTATATAGGACTGTGCCTTCTGATTATGATTTTCTGGAAAGCGTTCAGACTATTTAAATTAGGCAACAAATAAGCTCTTAATGACACTTTTCTGAGATACAGTTTAATTATATTTACAGGCTTTTTCTATACGTGCCCCAACCCAGCTGTCAGCACTGTCCAAGGAAAGAGAATGCAGGAGACCAAAAACTGCCATAGCCAGGACAGCAAACATCAAAGGGATGCCACAGCTTGGGGTATGAAACAATATTTATCAATGCAGCAGATGTGCTTTCTCAGCTGCCTTCAATCAGCCGTTGCAGTATCCCTTCAGCACAGGAGCCTCGCTGGCAGCGCCCAGCCTGCAGCTCCAGGGGGATGCTGCTTCAGCTCTTTCTCCCTTCCCCCAGCACCCCTGGCCTGCCTCCCACACAGCTCCATGGTACTCAGGATTCCCATGCCCAATCCTGGGCCAGGAATGTGGAAAGGCAGCCAGGCACCAGCAGCATTTATGCCCCCTGTACTTCACCTTCTCTTTCTTTACATCTCAAACTCTGATTTTGCTGTCATGTTCCAGAGGCTCTGGGTGCTTTCATGTCAACAAAACACCGGTGAGATGAGAAATGCAGCACTGCCATAAGAAAGCAGAACAAATCCATTTCTCTCCCACTATTGACACTGACAGAACCTTCCAAGAGGGAAAGAAACTTCTGAACCAGGCAGGACTAATGCCAGACAACACAGGCAGCTGCAAGGTTTCCAAAGGGGAAATCACCTCCCAGTCCTATCAGTCAGATTCTTGCCCTGAAAGCAGTTTGTACCCTCTGGAAATTCAGAGCTGAATGACACTTTATCCTGTTTCTCTAACCCGAGGACCTGCCTTGCAGAAATGTCAAGCCCAGAATTTAAATACAGCTAAGCCCAAAGCCTTCCAACACTTTGTGTTGGAGAGTTCCAAAGATGAGTAAGATGATCCTGGAAGGAGCACTTCCACTTGACAACTCTAGATTTGCTTGTCATTAGGCTTTTCTCTCTCTGTTTCACAAACCCATTTACCTCCCACATTCCTCTTCCAGTCAGACGTTTCCTATTTGCTTCCTGGCCAATTTACTGCATCCACCACACGATGTTCAAAGTGTTATTTTAATTCTCCTGTCAATCAGTCTACCTGCCAAAGATCAAGCCGCGCTTAGTTAGACTGACTGTGCTCATCTTTCAAATTCTAAAAACAAAAGTAAATTAGGAGCAGCCTAATTTACCCATTCCACCTCACATTCACGGATGAGTTCATTCAGTTCTGCAGGTTATCAGGACCTGCTCTCTCCTCCTACTGTACCACAGCTCTCCAATTATCTCCTTTTTCCAACGAGCTCTCATCTCCTCAAGCTCCAGCATTACCTCATTCCCTTGCCTCAGCCCAGTGTTGGTGTCTCTGTGATGAGGATGCACTAATTCATCTCCAACAGAAACCGTTTTCATTCTCCAGAAGCAGCAAAACCTGGACTCCCCCCTGGCCTCCCATCCTTTTAGTCTTGGCTGACCCCTAAACCTCCTCACTTCCCGCAGCTCTCTCATTCCAGGGTAGTTCCCAAAAGCAGATATTTGAGATGCTAATGTCTTAAGCATTTCCTTTATAAATAAATGAGATATTTGGTGTGATGGGTGTTTTCCTTCAGTGTTACATCTCTAAGTCCAGCGAGCTCTATTTTACCATTCATAGTTCCCCACAGAGTTTCTGTGGAGGAATTCTCCTCAGCACAGCCCTGTCAGGGCTGTAAGAAAACCCTTCAAAGCACAACCCTGAGCTTCTTAGCATCCACAAGCACAGCAAAGCCAAAAAGTCTTTCAGCTTTTCATTTTCTCTCCGCCAGCCTAAATCAGCTCCTGATTCAGTGGGTTTGGAACAGACTAATGAGCTAGTCATAATTACTCCAGCGAGCTTGATTCAGCCACAAGGTCCCAGTATTGTTAATGACTTGGACTGGAATTTAGGCCTAACAGCAGCATTTCCCAAAGCCACAGCTCATCTCAACTCACAGGGAAGTCAAGTGGACTCCAGTGAGCAGCAAATGTGGGCTCACAGACCTGCCTGAAATTATCGGGATTTTCCAGATGAAGGGGAAATCAAACAACAAAGGAAAGCAGCATACAAAGCCAGTGGAACTGCGATATCTTGAAAAACAAGGCTAATGAATTAACAAAACAACCCAGAGTATCTCCACATTAAAATTAAAGAGGGATGCTGAATCAGAAAGACTCAAATGCAGATGAAAATGAAGGTTAAGGAGTATAACCAGTGAAAGGCAGAAAGAATACAATCTGCAATTGCCATCTTCTGTATTTCAAGTGCTTTCAAATACTTAAATATGAAAACAGTAAAATCCTCAAACTTGACCAAATGAAATGCAGACATTTTCTGCAGCAGGAATTTTATGTTAACTTCTCACTTGGTGCCATAAAACTGTATTAATGTTTAAGTGTCTGTTAAGGAAATCTGGGCTTTAAAACCTCCAGGATCACAGACTCATTTTCGAGACAGATCAATTTTATGCAGCGATAAAAGTTAGGAACACTTATAGAGAACATTTGTAAAACCCACATTCACAGTCTCACCGCCAAATCCACTTTTTTTTTTCATGACACTTGTACATATAAAAAATGAAATTATCCTTTAAAAGAGATGCATAAAAGCCTTGATGCAGGTGCACCAAGCACACAGCAGCTAGTCAAGGACCAACTCACCAGTAATTGAAAGGTTTTTTCTGACAAGAATTACATCTCTGTTTGCTGCAAGCAATTAATTGGTAGGAAAAATAAAAATTTTACTGACTCCCCATTAGCACTGCAGCTCCTGGGTGTTTATGATATGAACAGAGCTGAAGGGAAGGTGCTTGTTCCTCTTAATTTATCTTCTCTGCCATGGAATTCACTTGCCACTCATGGCATTTTTTTTGTTGCTCACTTAACCTGGGAATAAATCCCAGCCAGCCAGGAAGAGCAGGCTGGTGCTCAACACATAAAGGACGTTTCTCTGGTCAGCCCAAGAAAAGGAGAGTTGCACCACAACCCCAGCAGCTCTTTAGTTACCCTGCTGCTCCCATCAGCACTCCCTGCTGCGAAGACAGCGTCCAAGAGCAGCCTGGAGGAGCCTTCCCTCCCAAATACACCTGTGTGCTCAGCCCAAATCCTGCATGTGGCGTTCCAGCAGCCCCTCACTCTGTCTCCAGGTGACACCTCACCTGGAGAGCTGTCCCACACCTCTCCAGGACATTGGTCCTTTTTCCTGCTTGCCGATGGCACCTCTGGGCTCAGCCAGCTGCCCACACAGCTCGGTGTCTGCAGGCCCAGCCTGCCCACACCTCCAGCACTCCCTGGAGCCCCGAGACGCTCCCGGCTCTGCTCTCCGGGGCACCCCTGGCCTCCATCCCCGCACATCCCGGCTCTGCTCTCCGGGGCACCCCTGGCCTCCATCCCCGCACATCCCGGCGCTGCTCTCCGGGGCACCCCTGGCCTCCATCCCCGCACATCCCGGCGCTGCTCTCCGGGGCACCCCTGGCCTCCATCCCCGCACATCCCGGCGCTCCCACACCGCTGCTTCCTGACGACACATCGCAGTGCCCGCAGGCTGCCAACACCCCCGAGCCCCGATGTCACCCGATGTCCCCCGGTGTCCCCCGGCCTCCCCCGGCCGCCGCCAGCACCGCGGAGAGCTCCGCGCCGGGCGGGGTACGGATGAGCCCCGGGATCAGCACCGCGGAGAGCTCCGCGTCCCCTCCGCGCCGCGCGGTGCGCCAGGCGTGTGTCACCACCCCAGGCGTGTGTCCCCAGCCCAGGTGTGTGTCCCCACCCCAGGTGCGTGTCCCTGGTCCGCGTGTCCCTCCCGGCCGGTCGGTGTCCCCTCGCCCTCCACCCGCTGTCCCCGCGGTGCACCCCGAACCTGTCGTCGCTCTGGAAGGACTGGTCCCCCAGCAGCAGATCGCGGAAGCGGTACCGGGGCGGCAGCGGCAGCACCTCGGACTCCAGCTCCGTCATCTTCAGGGAGGCGATGTCCAGAATGACCCCGCTCTTGCGGCTCCCGCCGCCGTCCCCGCCGCCGCAGCCGCCGGGCGACGAGAGCCTGCGGGAGAGAAGGGGATAGCGGCGATGGGGGGGCGAAGGGGGAGCCCTGCCCTGCCCGCCCCCGCCGCCCGCCCCAGCACCTCCTCCGGGGCCGGCCCGGCGCCTCCCGCACCCCCCGGCCGCGATTACATTGCGGGGCAGGCGGGCGCGCCCCCCCGGCAGAGCGCTCCCCCCGGGGGCATGGGTGGCTCAGGAGCGGGGCGGGCAGGGCGCGGATCCCCCGGAGCGCCCCGCGGAGCGGCGCCGGGCACAGGACATTTGCCGCTCGGCAGGCGACCGACGGAGAGCAAGAGGAGCCAATGGCAAAGCCCAGCTGCCGGGAGGAAATAGAACTGCTCGCGGGAGAATCGAGAGCTGACGGCCGAACCCAGATCCACCCCCAGCCTCCCCCCGCCGCGAAAAGTAGCGATGGGAGGCAGGCAAGGCGATGGCTCCACAAGCGTGCTGGAAGCAGAAGCACAACCTCCTCTCTGGACTGCTGGCACTTAAATCATCCGAACAACCCCGGGATTAAATGGGAAACCGCGAACGCTGATGACTCAGTCGCCTGCCCAGCTGCCAAGTGTCGTGGCCAGGAGGATACATCACCCACCCCTCGGCATGCCGGTGGCTCCGATCGAGGGCTGCGGGATGGCAGTGCCTGCGAGAGACCCAAGGCGGTGGCTCGAAGGGAGCTGTGTGCAGCCACTACACACAGAAAGGAGATTAAACCCAACCAGCTCCCAGAAGGTTATCTCAGAGGGTTAAAGGTTTTCTTTTCTCAAAGCACATTTATCAGCCAGAACGTGGGTAAGACACTGCTGCCCGTGTCAGCTCAAGATACCGACCACAGCAGATTGGGGTTAAATTGAAATTTCCCTTCACAAAGCAGCAAAGCCTTTCATTGCTGGAAAGGCAGTGCAGAGACCCAAGGTGCTGATCCTTTCTGGTTTGGCTTTATCAGTGACATTCATCCATGCCACGACAGGAACACCAATTTCACAGACTGTGTGGAAAGAGGGGAGGGTGGGGAGAGCCTGCAGGAGGAGATGTGATGCCTCTGAGCTGATTCTTTGTCCCTCACATGTAACTTTGGAGTGTGAGGAGCAAAACAGCTGAAAGACTCCAGCTCCTGGCTGATGTACTTCCAAGAGTCTCACCCAAAGCTCTCCAACTCTTTCCTAGCATCTTCCCACAGCTTTGCCTCCAGTACACCCTGCACAAGCTAAAGGCAGGCAAAAGAGCTTCCAGCAGCTGGATGCTGAAGTGGCGCTGAGCAGAATCCAGGGATTTGCCGCAGGGATGGGAGCTCAGGCTCCTCAGATCATCTTCTATCTTTAACAACTCAGCCCCCTGTAAATCAGCTCCCAGCTGACCAGATTCCAAAGTCCTGCTCAGCTGTTTGCTCCCGAGTTTCCAGAAGAGCAATCAGCATGCAAAATTTCTGCTGAACAAAGCCCCACAAGACAACCCAGCTCCCTCTCAGTGCTTCAGATGGTTCTCACTGATGTTATTTGCCACTTAATTCTGTCCCCCCCAGAGCTTTGCAATTCCTTTTAGCTGCCATATGCACAGTGCAGCCAAGGCTCTGCACTGACTAATGCATCTGTGCAGGGCCTTGGGCAGCAGGAAGGTTATTCTATGCTACCCATTGATCCAAATCTTGGTCTTTAAGATAAATCAAGCCAAACTCCTGTCAGCTCAAGCACTCCCTCTGGATCTACTGGTATAAACACCGAAGTTTGCTGACCACCTCCAGCTCATGTTGCAAAGGAGGATTTAACATTAAGCACAAAAAAAAAGCCACAATTAAGTCTTTCCTCTTAGAGCTTAACTATGATAAATTAGGCCAAAAGCAAGCTGTTTCTAGGCCATCAGGACAGCAGCCTGAAACTGAAATTTCAGGGAGAGAAACCACGATTTTCAAAAATTATCCACTCTTATCACAAGCACGGTTTAAAGTGGGGAGGCAGGTGCCTGACTCCAAATGGGGGTGATTGTAATTGCATTTGAAGGAGTTTGTCACACCCAGCTCTCTCCAGTGACTGTGGAGTGCCTGTTCCAAGGAGCACATCGTTTCCTCTCCCGGGGGAAAGGCCAAGTGCTGTGGCTGCACAGCCATGGACACACTGACAGCCATGTGGAAAGGACACCTTTAGCCACAGCTGCCACCCTGCTGGACATTCCACAGCTCCCACTGGGGCTCCAGACCAGCAGATCCATCCTTCTCCTGCACCCTCTGGGAGCTATGGATGCTCACAGCTATACCCAGCAATTCTCTTGGATGTCACACACTCATTTTGGGGGGGTTGGGTTATGTTTTTTTTTTAATTCCACATGATTCTTTTCCATCTCAATTAATCCATCTCTCCTGGCCTCAGATCCTGTGTCAGACTCATGAAACAAAGCAAATATTTACCACTGTCCTCTATCAGCATTTGGAAACTGTAGTAAAATCCAATTATATGAGTAGCTCTGGAAACACAATTTCTGCTATTTGCATCTGACTTTCTTCTCCCGTTGGCAGTAACAGCTACACTTTGAATGTATTTTCTCTTATTCTTGCATACAAAATCATTCAGAATTTTAAAATTTTGGCACATTTGTTTATTCTGGATGAAGCTTCACTACAAGAAGTACTGCATTCACTTGTTTGTTAAAATGTCTTTGTCAATTGCACAGTGACTTTGAGAGGTTGCACATCAATGTCTTAGACAAAAATGTTCCTGCACTGCACTCAGATCTCCTGACATTGGCAGAGAGGATTTACAACCTCTCCTCCCAAACACAGGGATCTTGAGCTATGGAAATACCACAGCAACCTGGCTACTTCTTCAAAGCTGTAGTGGTACAAAATAAAAAATTCATGAACAAGCTCATTTATTGCATAGTCTTCAAATACTACTTGAAGGGGGAAAAAATAATCCTGGAGTGGTTTATAGCTAAATACAGAACTGCAGCTTTATTTTTATCATCCCTTTCCTTCCTTCCTCCAGAAGCACGTACCACTAAAAAAGCGCTCTGCCATCAGCATATGGAAACCTCCACACTCTTCCACTCTCTGCTACAGCTCTGTCTCTCTCTCCCCCAGCTTGGCCAGCTCCCCACAGCCATCGGGAGGGGCACAAGCCCCTGCTGAGCTCTGGGAACACAGGAGTTGGGAACAAACCATGTGGGATCCCAGCCAGACCCCCCTGCTGGGCTCTGCTGCCCTAAACCACAGCCAGACCCAGCTCAGCAAACACTGGAGAGCAGGAGTCGCTCCAGCCTTGGGCTCCTTCAGTCCTTTCCTGGGCTCATCTCAGCCACCTTCTTCCCTTGCTGATTCCACCTGGGCACACAGGGAAGCCTCCCTGCTGGCAGCAGCAGCATTCCCTGAGGCTGGAAATGCCTCCACAAGGCCACTGAGAGCCCCCAGAGCTGCCTGTGCTGGCCCACAGTGCCCTGCAGTGCCACATCCTCTGGGGAACTCCCCAGATCCATAGGCAGCTTCATCTCAGAGGAAAATCCACAGGCTGGGAGTTTGTTGCAATGAATATTAGGACTTCCATTATTATTTTTACTATATCTGTCAAAGAGGAAGGACGTGACCCAAGTTCCTCCTTTGCTTTCTCACACACTGCACCACAAAAACCACAGAGCATCCTCCTGCTTCCACCACAAACCAATCCCAAACCACTTGGGGTCATCACAGACCCCACACTGGCACTGTGGCACTGTGGGATGTCACTGTCCCAACCTGCCAGGCACCAGCAGCAGCTCCAGAGCTCTCAGTGACACCTCTGCTCTGCCAGCACCAAAAGGCATTGGAGACCATCCCAGAATGCTCTTCCTCTCCTCTTCTGAGGGAGGAAAACAGGTGAACCTACATTTGGGGTAAGTCCTTGCATAAGCTGCAGTCTAAACCTCTCCTCTCTCACTCCAAGCTGTACAAGGAGCCAGAGGCACAAGGTCTGGCTGGCAGCTCTCTGTTCTAACTCCATCCTTTCCCCAGGAGCACGGCCAGGGAGTCTGGATGTGCAGCCAGGAAAGCAAGAACCTCGTGTCCAGGATCAACGTGCCTTCCCCAGGCAAAGCCACTTCTCTCCAAGTTTTGGGACCCAGCACTCCACAGGGAGCTGCTGCTGTGCCTCCTGTCACCTCTAACGGGATGGAAAGGACAGCCCTGGCTGAAGCCACAGTGGAGCAGGAATCACACACAGGGTGGGAGTTTCTCTCGCAGTTGGCACTGACACAGGACGCAGTCTGCTGGCAGAACACAACCTGTGGGCAGCAAACAGGCACTGCTTGGGCAGGAGCCTCAGCTGCTCTGCTGACCTAGATCATCCCAGGGTGACAATGTCTGCATTACACTCAGGGGCTGGGATTCTTCTCCTTGGGGTCAGGCTGCCCCAGGACAGCGAGGTGTCCTATGTCCTGTCCCCCCTCACCCAGTGACTGTGCCATGTCCTCACTCCCTGACCCTGGCCCTACATCCCAGTCCATCCTCAGCCAGCTCAGCCACCCCCAGGCTCTCCCAGCCTCTCCAGGGAACCAAGCCATACAGGAAATTCTGCCCTTTCTTTTCCTATAGTTATTTAAATATATACAATCATCTCGTGTTTGTTTCTCCTCCCACAGCTCTTCTGGTTACCAGGTTACAGTTGTTCTCCCCTCTCCTTTTGGTTTGGGGTTTTTTCCCCCTCTGAGTGACATCCCTGTGGGGTCTCCTGATGGCTGGAATGTGTGGTGACACCGATTTGGTCCCTAGAGCTGGGCTGGAAGGCAGCACCTCCCTCCCTCCCTCCCTCCCAGGCTCTGCAGCAGGGCTGGCAGCACTCCTGGCACAGAGGGGTGGCAGAGCTGGCACAGCACAGCCGAGGGGAGGGCAGGGCTGGCAGCAGGCAGGGAGGGAAGGCAGCAGCTCTGCACACGTGTGGGGTGAGCTCATGAGCAGGACAGGCTCCTCACACTCCAGCTCAGCATCCCCCGTGCCCAGGCACTGCCCTGCCCGTGCCAGCCCTGCAGGGACATCCCCAGGGAAGAGGCAGGGAGCTCGTTTTCTCAGTTTTCTCTGCCAACACCTCCTCTCTCTGTGAGCAGCAGCCAAGTCACTGTTGGAAACGTCTTGACTTGTCGAGGTAGAGCCCCAGATTCTCATCCCACTGTCCCTTCTCCCTCCCCAGGGTCTCACAGTGACTCATGGCCACCATTCATTGAGACACCATTACCCATGCAATGGTGGATTTCATAATTTTTGATGCAAAGAGCTCCAAGGATGTGAACAGGTCCATCCCAACATCCCAGACATCATTCCCATATAGCCTGAGCAGCTTTGGCCCAAGTCCTGGTTTTGGGTCCAACAGCTGCAGAGCACACACCCATCTCTATATACACGCTCACAATATATGAAGAGCTCAGTCTCCCACATTCAATCCCTGCATCCAAATCCACAGACAGCTGGACTGTCCACGTCAGGAGCTGCTGTGGCTCAGAACTTCTGCAGAACTGCTGAGCCCTGTGACAAATCCATCCATCGCTTCCCTTCCAACAAGCACAGGCAATTTAGCACCACAGGCCTCACGGGGAAATTAGCATTTTGTGTGTTTCACGTGGAAAATGAACAGGAAGAGTGAGTCAGTGCAAAGCTCCACAAGCCTTTCCCCCGCTGGCAAATGCTGTTTTCTAGAAGATAAAAGTAGAAATTGTACCTTCCAGGTCCAGAGTCGCTTTTCTCATGAGGCAGCCCTGGATTAGCAGTTCAGCCTCACATCTCCCCATTTTCTTTTTCTCTTTTGTTTGGGATGAAAAGGCAGAGCTGACAGCAGGTAAAGCCCCATGGAGACTCCAGGTGTGGTGGAACCAACCTGGTCTGTGGGAGGTTCCCTGTCCATGGCAGGGGAAGGAACTGCATCACCCCTAAGGTTCCTTCCAAGCCAAATCCTTCTGTGACTCTACGACTTGCAACCAGTTTATTCTATTGTGTAAATATGCAAATATAATGCAAATTAGCTCAGCTGATCGCTGCCAGCACAACACTCCAGCCCTGCTTTCCTAAGGACACAGCTCTGCTCCCCATCCCAACCTCCTTGGGCAAAGGGATCCTCATTCCCAACATCCCATCCACAAAAACCTCTGGAGAAGGGGCAAACCCAAACTCACTCAGCCTGCAGAGCCAAGGTCACCAACCCTGCTGGGAAACTCCTGACTCAGCCATCTCCAAGGCTATTTATGGATTCCATCAGGCTCTAGCCCTGCTGTAGGAGCTGTTTCCCCGAGTGTCCAGCCCTTTCCCAGCAAGGACATCACCCCTTTTTCTGCCTGTCCCAGCACTGGGTTGGTCAGGTGGCCTGGGAGCACAGGGAAATTCTTTTAAAAGCTCAATCAATCAAGAAATTAAGCACCCAGGGCTCACTGCTGGAGAAACAACCCCTCAGGGTGAGGCCCTGCCAGTCCCACTGGGAATTTTGGAGGCTGTGCCCACCAGACTCCCCAGGAAAACCCCCCAGGTTTAATGACAGGGTGCTGCTGCCTGCAGGGATAACACCAAACTCATGATTCCTGCCAACCAGCCACGAAAAATCTCAAACCAAACCAGATTATTACACTAAAAAGAGAACAATTCCCTTGCTACAGCCTCCAGAGGTGTTCCTGGAGAGCCAACAGCCAACCCTCCCCTGCTGCCTGTGTGTTTGACATCCCAAGGGACACAATCCTGGTGACATCTCACTCCCCCTCACCCCAAGCTGTGACATCCTCTGCCACATCTGTCAGTGCCCAGTAGCTTTCAGGCTCATGTGAAAATAAAAAGGCTGCAAGATCGGAAAAGTGCTAATTTTTGCTAATAAACTGCTGGGAAAATCCTCCCTTCTGCCCAGCCCCAGGCTGCTACAAGCAGCAAGGGTTGGAGCGTGGAGAAAAAACTTCTCCATGCTCCAGACTCCTGCAAAACAGCCCTGGTATGGAAGCAGAAAATAATAGAGGGACGTGGGAGGAGGAAGAGTCTTTTCACACTGTTACACTGTTCAAAAATACAAAGTCTTGCAGAAATAAACCTGAGAGGCAAATCTGTCACACACCTGCTGGGCCAGGATGGGATGGGATGAAGGGGAGATGTCTCCTGGATTGGAAGGCAGGAGACAAAAAGGAAAGGAACACTGAAGTGAATACCTGTGGGGTTCCACAAGGCTCTCCACTATTCCATGGCTTCAGAAAGGATGGGGATGACTGCAAATTATCCAGTCAAGCCTAAACCAGACTGTAAACAGGAAGGTCTTGTGGCACTGGCTGTCCTCATGATAAAATGTCAGACAAAAATTAGCATCAGTAAATTCCAATTGATCCAAAGGGAGAGGGGAGCAATCATCTTCCTGCCCAGGCATGAAGAGGTCTGCAAATTAGCACTCAGGAAAGAGCCAGAGGCACAGCAGATAATGCCACAGAGCCAGCAGCTCTCAGTGGTGCTCAAAACCCCACGTTAGGAAGGCTTTTCATTCCAGATAAACCCACCGTGGAGGAGCACACACCTCTGGCTCCCCTCCTCAGAGATGAAACAGCACAGAGAAGGCAGCAGAGATAACTGTGGGTTAGAAAGTGTTTTGTGCAAGAACAGGCCAAATGGATCAGGAGGAGCCTTTAGCCTGGAAAGAGACAGGATGAAAAGCAGATAAAATCAGAGAGGACAGGCAGGGAGCAAGAACATCTCAGGAGCTGCAGGAGAGCAGGGAAATCACAGCTCAGAGGAGCAGCAGATGTTCTGTCACAGAGCAGCTGCAGCACACAGCTCCCATCCTCTGGGCAGCAGAAAGGCCCAAGGGGCTCGGGAGGGAGCAGGTGAATCCCAAGGCAGGAATCCACCCAGGCTGTGGGAGCAGAGCCACTGGGACAACCTCCAGCCTGGGGAGGGCTGCTCCCTCCTGCCCTCTGTCCCTGTCACACAATGCTTTGGGGTGGAAGAAACCCTAAAGCCCATCTCACTCCCATGGGCAGGGACACCTTCCACCATCCCAGGCTGCTCCAAGCTCCATCCAGCCTGGCCTTGGACCCTTCCAGGGATCCAGGAGCATCCACAGCTTCTCTGGGCAACCTCTGCCAGGGCCTCCCCACCCTCACAGGGAAGAATTCCTTCCTGAGATCCATCTAGACCTTCCCTCCTGCACTTTCTGTCAGCAGGCACTTTCAAAGCACACCAAGCCAGAGTCACCTGTGCTCAGCCCTCTTGGCTGGTTCTATTCACGAGAAGGATGAATGAGATGTTCCACACTCCAGCCCAGCCTGGCAGAAATGCAAGAGAAACCTTAGCAGGCTCCAAAACAAACCACGTGCAGTGCTCGGGAAGCAGGCGTGGGGGTCAGGGAGAGGTCGCTGCAGGAGAATTGGGAGGATTCAAATAGATGCTGTAAATATTTTTGCAGAGCTGAAGAGCCCTGAGCACAGGCAATGACCTACTTTGCTGTTCTCCACTGAAGGGTGACACGGCCATGCCAGAGCCCAAGGGCAACTCCTGAGGAGGACATTCAGCCCACTGGAGGTCATTTTTGGAGCAGAATAGTGAGGAAGAGTCCCAAAACCTCTTCCCACTGAGCCAGGTGTGCTGCTGGCTGTACCTGCCACTGTCCAGAGCCTCACACTTCCCTTTCCTAACCATCTGTGGAAAACAAGAGCAGAATTCTTTCTTTCCTCTGCTACATAAACACTCTGAAAGGACAGGGTGTTTGGCCCTGCAGTTTTATGCAATTTCTCCCAGAACAGCAAGGCCCGGATGCCCATGGGCAGCCAAAGCAACAGTTGCTGCAATCCACAAGGCTGACTTTTTGGAAGCTGATAAATGTCCAAACTAGTAATCTCGCCTGGAGGAGCTGATTACTAATTAGCTACAGAGTCTGGTTCAGTGCAAGCTCTGCCAAGGAAGCATCTTCTCGTTCATTTCCAGAAAATTGAAAACTTAAGAGACAACAACAAGCTGTCAGCTGCAGGGACCATCCTTGTGCTAAACAGAGACAGTTCCTTGGATATATCTAAAGATTAGCTGGAGAAGCACTGGGAGAGCCATCCTGGGCCTGGATGAGTGTTCACACTTTGCAAGAATTCCATTTCATCCATCTTTTTTTTCTGCCTGTGAACTCAGGCAGAGGCTTTGACCAGAAATGCCTGTGGGCATTTTTAACCTGGCTGCCACTGCTGCAAACCCTCCTGTGGTTCCTAGGGCCAAAGGACCTGTCCTGGGGGTGGGACTGAGGACAGCCCCTGTCAAACCAAGCCCCTGGAGCTGACACTCCATGGGCACATCCCGAGTCTGGCTGGCTGCTGCCGTCCAGCCCCCAACCTCAGTTTTCTGCCACTCGCACTGGAGCAGCTGGGACCCTCCTTCCCTCCACATCCCAACCCAAAGCCGTGGCACAGCACCCAAATCACTCAGCACAGGGGTTTCCTCAGATACACACAGCCAGACAGAACCCCTAAAAGCAGACAGGAGAAAAGCCACCTACGTCTAACGCAAAGCCATGACCTTCCTAAGCAGCAGCAGCTCCGTGCGTCGCCTCCTCCCAGCTTCTCCTTCCTGAACGAGCCATAGAAGCAGGAGGCAGGCGACGGGAAATCCAAGTCTCCTCCCGCCCATCCCTGCCTCTCCCGCCGGCCCCCTGGCTCGGGCAGGATATTTTTGGGCGAGTCCTTCCATCTGGCGGCTCATCCATCACTGGTGCCCGCGCTGCCCTTACATGGGCAAGGCAGGGGAAGCGGAGCCGCTGGCCGGAGGGAATCCTGAGTTCCCCAAAGTGACAGGCTGGATCCTTGGACAAACATTTACCCAGGTTTCCCACGAGGGAGGAAAGTAAAATTTAGGCTATTTGTGCCCTCAGGGGGTCAGAAATGTGTATTTACTCTCCAAATAAACTCTCAAGTGCTTTTACAATTAACCCCTTGCTTTCCACGTGGGAGGGACTCTCGAGAGCACTGTCCCGTCACAAAGAGGGCTGGGAGGAAGCTCACCGACATTTACACAAACATCTCCACACTCAGGCAACCGGGAAGATGGAATTTAACAGCTTTTAAGCCGCCACTAGATCTGCTAAGTGAGGGGATAATTGAGTTTTCCACTTATTTCACTGGGGCCAGCCCAGCTGAATTCCCTTGAACATACAGCAGAAGGTTCAGTAAAGTGTTCTACATCTTTGCTTCTCTGATATATCCTGGCTCTCACATCCCTCACACACAGCCCTGCTGACAGCTCTGCTTGTCTGCCATCACACCCACAGCTCACACAGAGAGGGGACAAGGACGTGGTGTGGCACTCCTGAGCCCTGCTCTGCCCGGGCACTGTGCACAAACCCCACAGCAGATGAGGTGAAACCCTCCAGGAGGTGAGGCAGAAACTCCTGTAGCAGGCAGAGGCTGAGCTAGCAGGTGGTTAGATGTGGATGATCATCCAGAGGTGGGATTTTTGCCCCCAGCCCAAGCTGCAGAAGAGGAATCCAAAGAGCAGATTAGCCAGAGGCCCCTGGGATTGTCTAATGGTGCTTATTGCCTGTGCCTGCCCTTTCTGCTCAGCCTGTCCAGAACAGTCCTTTCCTGCCTCTTCAGCTGATCAGCTCTGCAAAGTGTCTCAGACACCAGTCTGCTCCGAGCTGGAGCTGTGCGAACTGCCGAGTGCTGAGGGCTCCCAGCAGCTTGTTTAATATCTGCAGAAGGGCAGCAAAGGCTGAGCACGAGGGCAGGCAAGACAAGCCATGGAAAGCAATGGCATTTCAACCTCTCCGGAGCCTGAGGGGGTTAGAAACACATCGAGCTCTAGAACAATAATTGGGAAACAAAGCGCCTCTATTCAGATTGAAAGCGACAGGCGGGAGGATCTTTGGGCCAGGATTCTGCATTAGATGAGGATAAATGACCCCGGGCAGGGCTGCAGTGCCAGTAATGAGGAGCAGCTCCTCATCTTCCCAGAATGTCGGAGGTGGAAACTTCCAGGAGCTGTCGCCTCTCTCGAGCTGATCTCTGCTCTTCACACACACAGACACGTTCAACAAGAGCCTCGAGGGTGTCATTTCTGCAGACACTCTGAGCACAGCTGCAAAACGAGGCAGTTTTGGGTTTGGGGAAAGCACTGTGCTCTGCTCTGCCTTGTGCCCAAGGCAACCAGATGGTGCTATCCAGAGTTTGGGGGTCCTGAGGCATCTGACAGGGAGGACAGCAGGGGGTAATGATGAGGGGCTTAGCCCCAAAACCCAACATTCAAGGATTTTACTAATTACCCAGTCAGTGGCAATGAACTGAGAGTTAGAGAACAGACTGTTTCTTCTTTTTTCATTTAGGTGTTTAGCAATAAAAGATTTTTTCCTTAAATCATGGCGAGCAGATGAAGACATGGAAAACCCCAGCTGGGCAGCCCAGGGAGCAAACCCAGCCAAGGTCCTTATCTGCCAAGCATGGATTGATACACACAATTCATTTGGACATTTCAGCTGGCGTTTGATGAGAGTGACAGTCAGAAGAGCCACACTAGTAAATTGAATCAGAACAATGATAATAAACAGCATTTATCAGGAAAAACTGGGATACCTCAGCAAGGAGCACCCGTGAGAAGCAGCTGCTGCTGCCAGGCACGGGAGGAGGGTGGCATTGAGTCCCCTGATCTCCTCCAGCAGCTCTTGCCCTCCACACAGCAATCCCTCCCTCGCACCGGACATTGTGACTTTGCCACCAAACCAGCCCAAAGCAGGAGCAGGGGCTGGGCAGCACCCACGGGAATGCAGCTTACTGTCAGTGTGTATTTTAGCCCCTCGGTTTGGGGTGGCTCCGAGGCTCAGCCAGCACTGCCTCACCCTCACACCCCGGAGCACAGCCTGGCTCCGTGCTGGGCTCGACGGAGGGACAACACCGACCCTCTTCCCGTGAAGGACGTGACTGCTCGGGGGTCTCCAAGCATCCCTGCCCCGTACGCAGGCACTCCCGCCTGCCCCCTTCCCGAGGTGCTGTGCCCGAGGGGCGTTCGCAGGGACCCAGCCGGGCCTGGAAGTGCCGCAGAAACTTTCCTCCAGGCTCGGGGCACGGGGAGAGCAGTGGGGATGGGGGACAGGGGTCCTGCCGGCCGCGCCCGGCTGCCCCCGGAGGGGAAGAGGCTCCGCCGGTCGCACCGGGAGCTCCGCTCTCCCGCAGCCCCGCAGCTCCCCAGAGCGCAGGCAGCCCCGGCGATCCTCCCCGCCCGGCTCCCCGATACCTGTGGGCGCTGCCATCGTCGTAGACGAAGGAGCGGTTGGTGTAGCACTCGGAGCAGACCGGCCGCCCCTCCGCCGGCCCCGCCGGTTTGTAGATCCCCTGCAGGCTCCGCTCCTCGCCCGAGAACGGCATCGGCGAAGCGGCGCGGGGGTCCGGAGCGGCGAGGCGGGGCAGAGCATGGGCGCCCCGCGCTGCCGGGGGCGCGGGCCGGGGGCTGCCGGCCGCGGGCAGAGCCAGCGCCGCCGTCCCGGTGCCGCTGCCGGTGCCGCTGCCGGTGCCGCTGCCCGCCGCCCATCACGGCGCGCCCCGCGGCCGCCGCCGCAGCAGCCCGCGGGCCGCTCGGGAGCTCCGCATGCCGGGGCCGGGCGGAGCCGCGGGGAGCCCGGCGGGGAGCGGGCGGCAACAGGTGCGGGGTGCGCGGGGATGCGCGGGGATGCGCGGGGACGGGCGGGACCGAGCTCCGCCCAGCGCGCACCGGCGGCACCGCTCGCCTCCCCCCCGGCCCCGCCCTGGCCCCGCGACCTCCGGGCTGGGCAGCAGCCGGTGATCCCCCCGGTCCGCGTCCCTTCGCCTGTGGCCTCTGTCTGCACGACCCTTGGGTGGCTTGGCTTTATTTTCCTTTTCCTCTCCTTTTTCCTTATCTTTTCCCTTTCATTTCCCCTTTCCCCTTCCTTTCCTTTCTCCTTTCCCTTCCTTTTCCCTCCCCTTTCTTTTCCCTTCTTTTTTCCTTTCTTCTTTTCCTTTCTTCCTTTCCTTTTCTATTTTTTTTTTCTTTTCTTTTTTAATTTCCTTTTCTTTTTTATTTGGTTTTCTTTTTTTTTTTTTTTCCCCACTACCCACACAAATATTTGTGTTGAGCGCCGCTGCGCCTCGGGGTTGTGCCGACAGCAAGCAGCGCGGCCAAGCCCCGGGAATTCCTGTGCCGTGCTGCGCGGCCGGGCCGGGAGCCTTGATCTTGCCGGGGGTCCTGCTGCAACAACACCGCCCCGCTGCGGAATGGCCCCGAGCCCAGGGACAGCGCGGGCAGCCTGGAAACCGGCCGGCTGCCTCCAGGAAAGGGTTAACGGGGTGGCTCCAAGGTGCCAGGGGTCAGGAGGTGACATCGCTAGGGATGTGGCCAAGCGAAGTGCCCCAGGACTGTCCCCTCGCAGGTGCCAGATGAGAGCAGGCTGAGCACTCCCTCTGTGCGCCCCCAGCACACGGCAGGGGCGGCAGAGCCCGGGGTGGTTCTGCCCCAGCTCGGATACACTTCTCTGCTTTTTGCCTCTTTTTTAAATTTCTCTTTCAGAGCCCAGGCCGTTGTGTGTGCCCTAGGGAGTACTTTGGTTGGCACCAAAGCACTTACCGCTCTGGCTTTCGTGGGACCCCCGAGCGGTACGGATGAGCAGATATCCCAATAAAGGAATTGTTCCCACAGAACTTTGCCTTGTGCAACGCTCCTGTGTCACCTCAGTCACTGGACACACCCCTCCGCTCACACCCAGGGAAGGTGACACCACCTCCGCTGGGCTCCCGCTGCTCCCGGAGCTGGGGTTTGTCTCCAGCAGCTCCCAGTCCCTCTGACACCGGGACATCCCACCCTGGCACTGCCCGTCCGCCTCTCCCGGGCTCTGAGATCCATGGGCACCCGGTGGATGCCGCAGCCCGCTGTGCCTCACCCCCGCATCCCGAGGGAAGTGCCCCCGCTCCCATGCGCTGGGCTTTACGCTTCTCGCCAGCACTGGAGACTTTGTTTCTCCCGCAGCATCTCTTCCTCCTCCTCCTCTCTCTCCATATGGACTCTCCTACACTGGGAGTCACTGGAGAGAAAAGCAATTAATACTCCCCGTGCAATCCACCCGTGTGATGCTTCCCAGCCCATCCTGCTTTCAAGTGGGAAGGTTATTCTCCATTCACTAATTGCTTCACATTATCTGGTGCAAAACGCTAACGTGCAGCTCCGGGAGAGAGGGGTGGGTGGCACAGCAGCGTATTGACATGCTGGGTGATAACACAGGCGTGGGGGAGGAATTATTTAAAACAGTTAGATGCCGAGAGAAATGAAAAATGAAAGAGAAAGAGCCAGAAGAAGAGAACATCCCCAGCCAAATGCTGGGGCTTGAGCGGCAGAGTGGGACTGGTTCCACCGCCTGGAAGAGCACTGGTGCCACCCCAGTCCCACCAGAGCAGGGCAGCTGCTCAGGCCACCACGGGGACAAGCTGAGCCAGCTGGTGGCATTCTATCTGTGGAAAGAGTCCTTGTCCTGGCCACTGCTCCCAGCTCCAGCATGGAGCAATTCCCTGCACCCCCGAAGCCCAGGCAGTGCTCTCAGCAAAGGCGTGGGTCAGAATTTTGGGGCGGGGGTCTGGCTGAGCTGCTCCTTCCTGCCTCCAGCCGCAGCACTCCCCGAAATGTCATCGATGCCACAAGTCCTGGTTTCCCAGCAGTCATTAACACAAAACACAATTAGTCAGGATTTCCTGTACCTCCTACTACAGGACGGTTCTCCTGACTCCCTCAGTCCCGACAGCTGGGCTGGGAGCCCCCTGAGCATCGCGACATTGCTGCTGCGCCCCGGGGCGGCAGAGCTCACGTTCCAAGGGGCTGCTTTCCGCCTGGGCAGGGAAGGAGCAGCAGAGCCGGGAATGGGCACATCCCGAGATGCTGAGGGCCATTTCCACTGCCGGCTGCTGGGTGGGAAAAGCTCTCCAGAGCAGAGCCAGGCTCGGGGAGCGGCACGGGGCACTCCTGGGAAGGGCAAAGCCCCGGTGTGAGAGCCCCGAGGGATCAGGGCGGGGGAAAGCCCTGCTGCTCCCACAGATCGCAGCCCAGCTGCCCGAGGAGCAGCCTGGCGCAGGGCAGGGAGACTCAGCTCTGCCGTTTCTGCGTCTGGGAGAACAATAAATAAATCTGTGGGAGGCGACAGTGGGATGAGTCAGAGGCGGGAGCGAGAGCAAGTCATCTTCTGCAGAGCACATCACGCGAGTCCAGCAGTGCACAGGGCTCCAGGGATTGGTGTCAGGGGGTCCTTGTGCTGCTCTGCTCCCAGATAACCCCTGGCAGGAGGGCGATGGGAGAACCCCCCAGCAGGAGCTTTGGCCATGGCTGGGGGCTGCAGCTCCTCCCCAGCCCTGGGGCACCAGCAGGAGCACAGCTGGATCCATCCAGAGGATCCATCCAGAGGATGGGCTGGAGCATCACTTCAGCCCCAAAAACCACATCCAGCTCCTGTTCCCCCCATGGCCTTGGGCAAGCTTTGCATTTTGGGTGCATCACACAGGGACCTCATCAGGCCAGGGCAGGGAGGTCCCCAAGAAATGCTCCAGAGCAGCCACAGAGTTGGGAACAGTGACTCCAGATCTGCTCCCAGCTGGAAATGTTGTCAGAGAGTGGACTGAGTTGAATCAAAGCAGAGCCCAGGTCGAGACTCCAATGCTGTGGATGTTGTGTGTGTCAAATGAATTTCATGTGAATCTCCCTTTGCCTGGCACAAATACAGCCTCAGTCTGGCTGCAGGGAATGAAAGGGAAAGGCAAGAAGCACCACAAAAGCATGAAAAAAGCAACTCACATGGCACGCTCTGAGAATTAATAACAATGGGGAAACTTCTGGTCTACTGCAAAAAAGGCAACTTTTCTGTCAAGTTGACATCTTGGCAGGGAGACCACTTGGGGAGCCTGCTTGGCCCTGTGGCCTCACAACTCAACATTTCACACCAGTTTATGCTCTTTCTGCTCAGCTCATGTTTAACTCAGCGTTGCTGAGGCTGACTGTGGCACTTGCAGAACACACAGGGGGCTGAGGCTGTCGTTATCCTGCAATACAGAGGTAGGGAGCTGTCAAAGCTGTCATTAATCTCAAGAAGGAATCATCAAACACACCATAAAAAAGGAGAGCTCTGTAAATCCTAGACTGAAGTAGGAAAAGAAAAAGAAGAATGCAGGAAACTTGGCTATAAAAACATGGTTTTAGTCTCATGCTTTTAGTCTCTGCACCCCTGGAGCCCCAGAGCTGTTTGTCTGCCGTGTCAGAGCTCAGGTTTGTCGGCTTGGTTTTCAGTTTTCTACTTCTGTTAATGCCCAGAGGGACATTAAATATGAAATAACAGGTGAAAGGCACACTGTAGAACTCTTACAAATCCTCCTCTTCCATCACTTCCCAAAGCCCATGGAGAATGTAAGGTGAAGAACTGCCTGCAAGAGCTGAATCATGTCTTCAAGCACAAACATTGCTATTAGGTGACTAAGACCTAAACAACCATCGCTATTTATTGCAATTGATGCTGTTATTAAAAACCAGACATGTCCCTTTGCAGCCCCTCAGGTCTGTGTGGGCTGGAGAAACACTGCAAAATGGAATAAAGGGGATCCTTTGTGCAGCATCCAAAGCACTTTGGAGAGCTGGGAGTGCTTTGTGTTCCCAGAGCAGCTCGGGGACTGGGGAGGTGACAAGGGGCATCTCTGAGCCTTAGAATAAGGCAATCCATGAGGGCACAGGGATTGCCTTGTGGAAAGGGATGCTGTGCCAGCTGGGGTTCTGACCTGGTTCTGGAGCAGGAGGCACACAGTGAAAATCTGAAAACCTGTTTGTGGGGATCAAGCTGGCTTTTGGGAAGGCCCTGAGAGCAGGAGCACTGTGGGGGCACAGGGAGAGGTGTCCTCCCTGCAGAGGAGGACATTTGGGCAGGCTGAGCTCAAGCTTTCACATCTGAACAATCCAATTTTCACTGGATTTTCCCATCCATCCTCCCTCTCCTGCACCATCGCCTGAGAGCAGTGCGTCACCCAAAGCCTTCGCATTTTCATGCAGTGAAGTCAAGCAGAGCTGAGGGAAGCCAGGCTCTGCTCCCCCTTCCAAATGTTCCCAGCGCTGGGAGGGAAGCCAGCAGACTTTGGGAGATGTTTGAAGGAGCTGCAGGTTTGGCTGCTCCCCTGCAGCACCCACTGCCTGCCCCAGGCTCCTCCTGCTCCACAGCATCTCCACCTCCCTCCTGGCAGCTCTGCTTTGATCTCTGGATATCACAGGGGTTTGTGCTCTCCAAAAAACCAAACATCCTGCAGTCTGGACACTCACAGCCTCAGGACAGGTCAAGTTGCCCACAGCATTACATCCCTGCTCCTGTTATGAGGTTTGCTTGGACATAAAAGTTAAGGAAAGTGTGAAAACATCTCACAGAAAGGAAATTCTAGCCCTGTGGCTCAGGAAAATCTCTTTTCCTGGTTGATTGCCAAATTTACAGCCCCAGGGTTGTGCAGGGTCTGGTGCAGCTGTAGGAGCAGCATTCCTACCCCCTGACCTGACTTCAGCCATCCCAGGGTCCTGAATTCACTCTTCTGCAGGAAACTCTTGGATCTCCCTGGGAGCAAGGATTTCCCCAAAGGAGCTTCACTTCACCCTCCTGAAAAGCGAGATAAGTCACCCATGAGCTGCTGGGTGTTGTGTTTACCTGAAACCTGGTTTAACAGCCATGCAGGGATCACCCCCAGGCAAACTCCCTGGAGCTGAGGGGCTCAGTTATTTTCCCCTTCAGCAGCCTTTTCCTGGCTGCTCCTCAGCTTTCTCCCAGCAGGACTCCACCAGGCTCTGTGGATAAACAAAATCCCACATCCGAGAGCTGCCCATGCCCTGGCTGGGGTTGGGGAGTGTTAATTTTATACATTTGGTATCAAAGCTGCTGCTGCCACCACAGAGCAGTGACAAAGAAATGACTTCAGCAGTGCTGCCAGCACCACGCTGGGCCTAATTGCACCAGGGATGACACACACGTGGGGCTTATTAGTATTATTATTTTATTATTCTAAAGATACTCAATTTTTAATGTAAGAGCTTTCAAACACTGGTGCTTATTTGCTGATTAAATGATTTAGCTAGAGACAGAATATCTTCTAAGAAGGACTTTTTTCCCCCAGAATGGGTATCTGGAGTTGCAGTTCTGTATTACTGCACATGAAAAATATTTCCTTGTTAGCCTTTTATTTCAGGGCACACATTTAGCTGACACTTCCCGTGCTGACAGCTCGCCCAGCTTCAAAGCACAACTTGGGTGAGGATGGAGCTGTGTCCCAGCTGGAACACAAGCTCTGGAGAAGGAATTTTCCCTCTTTTTGGAGAGTCCAAAGCAGAAGTCCACACTGGGACTTGCACAATGTGAGTTTTTCAGAGGGGCAAGATGCACTTCCAAGCTGTGAGCAGATTTTGGGAACCTGCTTTCTTGTGTAATTCCTCTGTTCCCTCTAACAACACAGCTGGGAGAGCTGAGCAGCTCAGCCAGAGCTGGGGGATTAACCCTGGACCCCTCAAGGCAGCAATCAAAGCTCTTCTCCATCTCCCTGGGACATTGGGCTAATCCAGGCTGCCCTAAGGATGCTCCAGGGAGCCTTGCAATGGTCCAGCCAAGACAAACCACAGCAGTGCTGTGCTCTCCTTTCACCCTAGGATGCAGAACAGAAAGGCACCCTGACCTCTGAGAAATCTCTTCAAAATTAAAAAGAAATCATGATTTCACTGCTCTCCCGTGGAGGCTGGAGGTGCCACCTTGTGCTGATGGAGGCTGACCCCTCCCACCCCAATGCACCCCTCAAGCAGCAGCTTTGCCACCACCCACCCCTCCCTGGGTGACCCACTGGGGACCCACAGACCTCTGTCCCCTCCGTGCTCCACAGAGCTGCTGCCAAAGCCAACTGTCCCCCCTGCTGACACCTCCATCCTGTTTGTGGTGTCTTTGGCACTTCCCCCTGCAGCACTTCCAGGCCCCTGTGGCTCCCCAGCCCTGTCAGCTCTGCACAGCAAGGCTGAGCCAACAGCAACACACGGAGGCTCCGGAGCAGCCAAAGGCAGGACCTGGCCAGGGCAGAGCCCCCTGTGCTGGAGCCAGCCTGGCCCAGCAGCACCCACAGCTTTGGGGTGTCCAACACAGCCCCACACAAGGCAAACCCTCAATTTCACAGCCCAAAGCCCCAGTGAGGAGGTGCAGAGTGCTCAGCACAGAGATCAACAGCCCTGGACTGGGGAAGCAGCACCACAACGGCACAGCTGCAAAAGTGGCAGATCACAAACAGACCCAACATCACCAGGGATTCCTTTTGCCAGCTGAGCCCCAGCATTTGCTGCACTTATTTCTCAGAGTGTCAGAAATTAATAAAGGGAAAGGCCAGGGTTTTGTTCACTCTGTGTTTTACGTGGCTGCAACACGATCAGCCCCTGGGATCATCTTTCCTCCACCCAGGCAGGTGAGCTAGAAGCCACAGGCTGCAGGTACTGGGCAGTAACTGGATCCTGCAGCCCCAGATAAAGCCACTGCCAGGGAGAAGCTGCCGCAGAGCCCCTGCTGCAGGGACAGCTCCCACTACCATGCAGGTAAGTGCTCCAGCCTCTCACAGCTTTCACACAAGGACTGGGGATGGAAGGGACCTTCCAAACCACAGCACAGTAACATCCTTCTCAGTTTGGGATCTCACTGTGCCGCCAGTAGTAGATTCCATCAGAAAGAGCCTCACACCAATAACACAAAGACCACGGTTTAAAAGTTGTGATTGCTTCACATGGATATATTATAAAATGCAGGAAAGCCTTTTGGTTTGAGTGGCAGGAGAATTCAGTGTCCATGTCTTCTCTCCCCCAGCTGACTCTCTGCAGGCTCCGCACACACCAGTGGTGCTTCATCCTCTTTAATGTCTTGCTGTTCCACGTGCTGCTTTTTGGGGCAGATTTACTGGAGCAATACTTCCTGCATTCCCTGCCTCTCTCTTACACCGATGCAAAGACTCTGGAGATCAGGGAGAGGGCCAGGAAGCTGGATCTGGATCCTCTGAAGACCAACCTCTCCTACACTGGCAGCAGCGCAGCCACATGCTCCAATCAAGAGATATTTTTGCTCATTGTAGTCTGCAGCAGCCCAGAAAACAGGACAAGGCGCAATGCCATCAGGCAGACCTGGGGCAACGTGACAGCCTTGAGAGGTTACAGCATCCTGACTGTGTTTGCTGTGGGAAAGGCAATTTCAGTAAGCACCCAGCTGGAGATCAGTGAGGAGGCTCAAAAGCACCGAGACATCATTGAAGGCACTTTCATCGATTCCCCCGCGACTCAGACACAGAAGATGTTGATGAGCGTGGAGTGGACGGTGACTTTCTGTCCCCACGCCAGGTACATCCTTCACACAGCCCAGGACGTGTTTGTGGGCATCCCCAGCCTGGCTGCTTACCTGCTGAGCTTAACACAGCTGGAGGACATCTACCTTGGCAGGGTGGTTCATCAAGGAGTGCCTGACAGGGACCCCCAGAGCCCTGGCTTTGTCCCCACCCATCAGTACCCCGAGGAGTTCTACCCGGATTTCTGCCACGGCAGTGCTTTCCTCATGTCCCAAGATGTGGCTCGCAAGGTCTACGTGGCTGCCAGGGAGGTGCCACTGGCAGTGCCTCCTGCAGCTTTCGTGGGGATCTGTGCTAAAAAAGCTGGAATCACAGCCAGGCACAGCTCCCGCTTTTCTGGGGAAAAGCACATCAGCTACAATCGATGCTGCTATAAATTCATTTTCACCTCTTCCGACATGAGAGAGGACGAGCTATTTAAAGACTGGAAGGAAACGAGCGATGGGGAAGATTGCTCCTTACTGGAAACCTACTACAGCCTGGTGTCCTGCAAGGTTCTGACCTACATTGATAAGTTCAAACAGTTCAACTTGGATAGAATAAAAAATGAGCTCCTTCATTTTGTCAATTAAGAGTTAATTTCTGCAAAGTCTGCATTTTTTCATCAGCTGTGTTATCCTGCTAACATTCTAAGGATGTCCTCCTGAAGTTTGCTCTCTTCCCTTCAACAGCAAATGAATTTATGCTACAGTGTGTGACAGAGCAGAACTGGATGTACCATATCTCTGTAAGTCCCTACAAGTGCATGCATGAAAATTTAAAAAATGAGTATTCCAACAGACTTTGTCTGCACCGAGGGTTTTACAGACTTTTGAGTCTTCAAAATTCCTTTTTTATCTGAATGAGGCATCATCTCCTTCCAAAGAATTCTGTAACAAAGGGGAAGCTTTGCATCCACAAAATGAGCTGCTTCTGAGCAGGCTGGTTTACAGCAACAGAGAAATAGAGAGCAGCTCTGGGAGGAACAGACCCTGAGCCATCGAGGAAATTGCTCAAGTTATGCTGCTTCCATCAAGTTATGCTTAACACCCATCAAGTGACAAGGTTTGGTTTGGGGTTTTTTTGTTTTTAAACCAAATGTTCAGCATGTTACCTCAATTCTCCAGCATTCCATTTCTGGTTTTTCCTCAATTATCTCCACCTGTTACTTGAACGGGGGATGACAAAAACAACACAATTTTGTCATTTATATCAGAAACAGCAGCAGCATGTAATCCATATGGCAATGTACAGCATGGGCAGGGAACTGCATGTGAGTAATAAGGGAGAAGTGATCAATTAATCAATCAACGTTGAGCTCAAAGCTCAATAAAATAAAGCATATGTGTATACATAAAAAAATCCCCTTGTTTGGCATCTCTGCACATTCTAAAATATTGTCTTTGGCAAATGTACCATGCAAAGCAGATGCTAAACACTCAGCACACAGAGTGGCCTTCAAAAGCACCAGCTGAAAACACACACGAAGAGACTCATGAATTGCAGAAAAGGTTTATATATTGATTTCTCTTACTGACATTTCAGCATATGGCTCATACAGTTATCAGCACACAAAGCCACCTAAAATAACAGAGCTGAACTGCCCAGAACAAGTGCAAACTAAGGACTTCTATACTCTTTTCACTTCCTTTTTGGTGCTTTGATGTGTTTGCTGGATGCAGGATTGATGAAGCTCCCGTGCTCTCTCCACTCACAACACTGCAGTGCATTTCTCAGTGGCAGATGTTGATTGGGCACATTTAGGATGAAAGCAGCAGCACTGGGATGTAGGATGACAACTCTGGTACATTTGGCTTGTGAACAACAAGGCACATCACCTCCATTTAGACAGCTCATCAAACACTAAGGGATCTCCCCCAGCTCCTCTGAGCCCACCTGGACTCCTGGGCAGCAATTTTTGGCAGGAAATGCCAGCTGCACCTCTGCCTACCACAGGCAGGAAGAGAGGAACTGCATGGCAAGGTCCTCCTGCTTCCCTGGCAGCACAGAGACATGGAGTTCTTCCCCCAGTGAGACCTGACTGACACATTATTAAAATAAACCCCAAAGTAGTAATTCCATGTTTTATTCTGCTCCCTCCAGCTACTCCTCAGATTTGGTTCTCAACAAAAATAATACAAGTCTTTGATATAAAGTACCCTGTGGTCTCTGTTTGTGGACAGACACGTCATGAGGCACTGGAGTGCCCAGCCAGTCCTGATTCTCTCCCACAATTCTGTCTTCAAAAGAAGATTCCAGCTTCCTAAGATGCTGCATTTCCATACTCCCAGCTCACTCACTCCCTTCAACACAAAAGCTTCATGTTCTCACCCAATTTAGTCTAACTCAGGTAACTAAAATAATACATTTCTTTAAATAACACTTTAAAAAAATTTATCTCTGTTAAAAAATAGTGTAAACAATTTCAAGATTTGGTTCTGAAGTAGCCTTGTAGTGCTCCAGCCACTAAACTGAGCTGCCACCCCACAGCACAGCCAACAAGGGAGACAGAGCTCCCAGTTGGGTTTGATCCACTACAGAGTGCACTGATTTGTTTTTGAAAGGGCTAAATGCTTTTTTTCTCTTTTAAATCCTCAGCATAATATGTAAACAATATTTAGGATTATTTATTCCAGCAAGACTCACATCCAGCAGGTTGAAAACAAGAGAATCCAGTCCATACTCCCTCCTGTGGACAGTGTCACTGGCTTATTCAGCAACAGGATTCTGACAGAATAAAGAGTGCTCCATGCAAGTGCCAACTTTGGCAGATAAAAAAATAATTAAAATAACAGAAATTATGGCAGCATCTGAGGTTACAAACCTTGAGGTGTTTTGGTGGGTTTTTTCTAACTGAACTGTAACCTACTGAGAAAATACAACAGAAACTCCAAATCCAGGAACAGTTGACCCAGAGACTGATAATTCTGCCAAACAAAACACAGTCAGTAGCTGCTAAGTTCTCACCTGGGTTACCTGTCTCATGATGCTCACAGAGAACTTCTGCCATGACATTTTATGGGGAAATACCAAATAGGCTTCAATTTGCTCTCCTGACTCATTTCAAACAGAGTCAAAATATCCTCACATTCCTTTAAAGTGACAACCTCCAGTGTGGAGAGTGATTCCACCTTGTACCTCAACACCTATTCCAGGAATATGCTTTGCAAGAGGGGAACCCCAAAGACCAAGGGAATTATTCTGCTCCTTCCACAGCTGTAGTAGAAACTGCTTTAACATAATAGGGGCCCTCGTGCAGGTAAGCCCTGAGCCTCAGGTAATACTGATTGCCAAAGATCTCTGCAATGGTTTTGGAGTTCACCAGGGCCTTCACCAGTTCGTATTTCGCATCCTTGGAAGCTTTGTCAGGCTCCACAGATCTGTCCACAACATACTCCACAAACCCTGGGCTGTCCAGCATCAGCTTCTGGGCCCATGGTTGATTTGCAATAGCCTAAAGAGGAAGACAAAAGGTGTGGGAGGGGGGAGATATCTCATTTTAAAACTTCAAAAAGCAGTTACATGGCAGGTTTTTTGGTACATAGAAAAGCAACAGGAAAAATTAAATGAGACACATAACACTCAAATCAAGCAGCAGGGTTTAACACTGGAGAACAAGCAGAGCTCAGTGCTTATCTTCAAAATTTTAAGGGAATTATCACAGCAGTGCCTCTGGTATAAAAGCAGCACCTTAGAGCACAGCTGTTTGCCTTTTTCCCTCTCTCCAATTTATTAGAAAATTAGCATTACAGACATGACATGTCTGCTGCATTATTTAAATGGGGACTGAAAGTGGGGCATGAGGAAAAAGGCCTTTTTCTGACCACTTCTGGGCTGTAACACAAAGCTTGTGGTATTCACTTCAAAGAAATAAATAAATCTGAGACTGAATTGCAACACAAGTCACTCCCTGATGTTGAAAACCAAAAAGCACTCACAGTGAACACCCGCAGAGCCCCGCAGTGGAGATCAGGGAATGGCTGAGTACTGATGCTCCTGAACAGCTCCAGGGGCTGGCTGGACAAGGCTGTGAACCAGGATTCAGTCATTCTTAAGAGGTCTTCTGTCTGCTGATCTGGCTACATAAATGCCACACAAAAATGAAAGAGTTTGATTAGGATCACGAAAAGCTCTCAAGTTTTCAGGATGTGTTCAAATGTTTCACTTAGAGCTACACTGTTAACCCAGATCCCTGGATCCAAAGAACTCCCCAGGGATTGGAGCAGTTTGCCACCATCCCTTTAAGCACAAGCATATGAACCTCTTTACTCTCATTCCCTTGTCAATAAAGTCTTGACTTCATATTTTATTAACATTTCAGAACACCTGGCTCCTTACAAACAAACCCAAACCTTTATGCAAACAAACCAGAGAATTTCAAAACAGCAAATCAATGACTCAGAACACTGAAAACACTGCCAGCCAACCTAGAGGCTGCAAAATGTCTTTTCACAATTACTCAGGTGTGTGATGATTTCATTCCTGGAGACTTTAAGAAAAATCAAACCCAAAAACCCCCAACTTACAGGCAAGTAGAGCAGAGATGAAATGGCATCCAAGCACCGAAGCCGTAACTCAGTGGGGGCATTCTTGGCCTGGTGCCCTATTTTGCCTAAGAGATTTTGCAATCTACTTCCTTCCAAAACAAAAACAAAAGTGTTTTTAAATAATTCAGTCAGATCTCTACAAGAATAGTTACCCATCATTTACATTATAAATGTATTCATTAGACAAATGAGTATATTTTTCAATACCTTTCTGTATCGCCCCAACCCAATTCAGTCTTGTGTTACACTGAGAAAGTTTTATTAAAGAAAACCAAAAAATACTAACTAGATTTCTGTAAAACCTGTTTGCCTTCCACATTTGATCCCAGGATTCCCAGTGTGTCCACACCCACTCCAATCATGGTTGGATCATGACTTTCTGCCATTTCAAAGACTTTTTCCATAAAGACAGGATATCGCTCACAGATCTGCTGGGGACTGTCCACAATAGCCAGATTGCCAAAAAATTTAACAAATCCTGAGAAAACAAGACCAAAAAAAAAAAAAAAGCATTAAGTGGAAGAGCAGCAACTCCAGCAATGTCAAAATTAAATGTGCATTAATGTGAGACTGATTTGTTGCTAAACTTGTGTTATTAAGTCTGAACAGTGCTGGTAAAAAGCTCAAAACAAAAACAGAACCCAAGCAACAAGCCAAATATTTTGACTGTTGCTTAATTCACAGTGTTTGTATTCCTAAAAAAAGGCTACAATAACACAAACTTTAAAGCTACAGCACAGCCTGTCCAGAACTTACCACTGAGGAACATTATTCATGTGTCAGACTGAATATATAAAATATCAGATATTTAAAAAACGCCAAATCTAATATTCAAAATTTCCCCTGAGCTTTCAAAAGAGAGGCTGAACAGTCCTCTCTATTTAACTCATTACCAAAGCAAGAAGCAAACCCTGGGGAGAAGGAATGCAAGGTGTCACCTGGCAAATAGAAGCTGGAGAAAGGATCAGACTCTGCCCCCAGGACGATGTTGGAGATTTTGTCAATGACTCCTTGCCGAGCGAGGTACTGCCGCCCGTGGGAGGTGAGGGCCAGAGAGGTCACCATCTCTATGCAGGTGGCTCTGCAACACACAAAGATATCTGGGATTAGTTTAGGTGGTTTAGAAGTACTCTGTGATTAAGAAAAAACCTCAAAGCTGTAAGACAAAATCCTAGCAAAGAAACAACAGATGACCCCAACTGTCCAAGCTCCTCCAGGTCTTCCTTTATGTTTTGGGAAGAATTCAAAGTGTTTCCATGGCAGCCAAACATCACAACTATCACCTCACACTGGGGAAACTCCCTCTTGGTTCTCAAATTAAGGTATGAAGTATTTTACACTCAAGGCAGCTTAAAAAATGGCAGATAAAGGGTTTTCCTGGAAAGGGTTTTACAAGAAACTGACACAAATAAGTTTATTTTATTATAATATCAAAGTTTTAATGATGGTGGAAATCTCCTTGGCAAACTCACCAACATACCTGACCAGCACATCCTCTCCAGTCAGCTCCCCAATTAACTCAGAGATTAACCCACTGTCTGCACAGTAATTCAGTGACACTGCTGACACTGATGAGATCTCCACAATTAACTAAAAAAAAGCAAAAAGAAAGGATGGTTTATAAAGACATTGTAATAATTCATAGTAACAGCCAAACACATCTCATAATGTTTGTCAACCGTCTATATACTAAATATATATTAAATAAAATAATTATATATTAAATATAATCATATTTTTATCCTTATCCCAAATGTTTGCCTGAAGCTAGTTCATAAGGAGTTCCAAGTTTACAGCACATGCATTTGATTTCCACTCACAAACAGCTTTTCCTGTGCTGAAACCCTGGAATGGCTAAATCGTATTATTTCTCCTTTGCTAAAGATCAGGAGCACTTCATATCCAAAAGTTAAGGGACTACAGTAATTATTTCACTTTTATTGTCAGGGAAACAAGCACTTCATGGTGTCTTCAGTAACTCTGTGTAGCCCTTCCCATGCCTTAGGCACGGCATGTTGGAAAATAAAAGATGTGAACAGCAATTCACACTTTTGTACCATAAAGTGAGAAAGTTATGACATCATGAGGTCCCACACTGCTGTCCTGCTCCTTCCTGGCTTTGGCAAAACACAGACATTAAGGAAAGTGTGTAAAGCAGTGAGAAACATGAATTTAAAAGCCCTGAAATCCAGAGAATCCCTCACCTCATAGACCCTGTAGCGAACAATGTCACTCGTGGCCATGACACTCCTCAGGTCACTCAACAAGCTGCTCCTAAACAAAACCTCCAAGCCCTCCTGGCTCTGGGCTATTCTGGACAGAGATCTGATAGCCTGCAAGCAAAAACAGGAGCTTGGTGTTAAAAACAAATAAACAAAACCACGCGGAGAAGAAAATCCAGGATTATCAGGCTTAGTTCCAATGGTTTTTATTGACTTAGTAAATACAGCTATACATTTAATTTTAATTAGAATTCTATTTTCACTGATAAGAGCTAGTTATGATTATTGTCATCCAGCTACATCAGTTTGCAGAGGAATGGGACAATAAAGCCACGTTTACCTCTTTAGCCACTGCTATTTTCTCTTCACCAATGCAGTTTATGATTTGCTGCAGCAGCTCAGGGCTGCGGAGAATTTCTGTGACAGCCTGTGAGTCTTCAACAATCCTCCCAATCTGATCAAAGAATTGCAGAAAATAACATTAAAACCACTTTTTTTCCACTGTAAGGACATTCAAGGACTGGAACAGCTGCACAGAAAGCCAGAATCACCATTTTTTGAGGGTTTTGGATCAAAACTCAACTGGCCAACATCTGAGCAGCTGCTCTTAGCTGAATTTCTACAAATCCCAAACCACAACGTCCCACAATCCTGTTCTTTTAAATTAACACAACAAGTGTCAAGTCCCACAGAGTGTTTGGTGTTCCCACAATAATGTTTAAAGTATCCTGAGCAGCAAACTGTCGCTGCTGTTAATTCTTACAGCACCTTCTGCCAGCGCTGGCTTGGAAAGCTTCAGCCAGAACACGTGGCAGAAATTTTATTCACAAGGTTATTTTTGTCTGGATGCAATTTTGTACATTATAACTGACATATCATAAAGCATTACATACACACTGCACAATAATAATCCTAAATGGCACAGGCGAGGAAGGGAAAAATTCCTGCTTTTATCACAAACTGGAGCAGGAAAGAGCAGATGAGGACCAACCCAGAGCTCACCACAGAGCTCTGTCCCCTCCTGCTGGAGGAAACCCTGTACCTGGGACATGGAGAGGATTTTCACGGAGTCATCGGGGTGGAAAAGGCCTTTCTGCAGCTCCTCCCGGAGGTTCTGGATCACGTACAGAGGATCTACGGCCTGCAGGAGCCTCTCCAGGATGGAAACACACGCGGACACCTGCTCCCTGGGTGGGACGGAGAGAAAAGCGAGCCCTTCAGAAGGGGAACACCCCGAAGAAGCCGGGGAGGCGGCAGAACCCCCCGCTCCGAGTGAACAGCACGGAGAACCCGGCGGGGCGAGTCAGGCCCGCGGCACCGCGCCGGAGCTCACCGGTCATTGACGCCGAGCAGGCCGAACAGCGCCCCCAGGTGGTGCTCGCCGAGGCTGGCGCGGAGGGCTGCGGGCGGCACGGCCTGCACAGCGACCCGCAGGGCCCGCAGCTCCTCCAGCGCCGCGTCCCGCCGCGCCGCCCGCTCCAGCAGCTCCGCCGCCGCCTCCGCCATCTTGGCCGCCGCCGTCTCCGCCATCTCCCGGGAGTCTCGCGAGAACTCGCGTCGCCCGTAGCAACCGCTGGGAAGGAGTATCGCGAGAGCTCAGGTCGCCCGTAGCAACCGCCTCGCGGAAGCATCGCGAGAGTTGCGGCCGCCCTTAGCAACCGCCGCGCCGTTGCTAAGGGCGCCCTTTGCGTCAGGCAAATGTAAACAAAATGTCCGCGGGCCACGCCCCCTGTCGGCTCTGTCCCATTGGGGGTGCCCGCTGGGGCCGTGGCCCCGGTGGTGGGCGCGGTCCAGGCAGTGGGTGTGGTCCGGTGCTGGGCGTGGTCCCGGCGGTGGGCGGGGCTCAGACTCCTGAGGGGTGGTGGGTCGCTTTGTGGGCCGCCGTGGGTTTTTGGTAAAAACCGGGATAAACGGCGTTGTCAGGGTTCGGGAGGGGAAGCGCTGATCCCGGGAGAGCGGCGGCAGCCGGTGCCATGCCGGGGTTTGCCGGGAGCGGCTCCCTGCGCTGCGGAGAACGCGCCGATGTCTTCAAGCTGAATTTTCTCACCTTTTGTAAACAAACCGCTGCCGTCAGGTAACTTCTCCAACAGTAAAAGAAATACCTCTGTGTTCCAAGCACTGCGAAAGACCACATCCCACAGATAACTATGCCATAGCCAGGCGGTTCAGGTGCTCTGCAGGAATGAGCTCTCTGACAGGTGAGGGGAGCTGACAGGACAGGAAAATGACACAACAAACCCGCGGCGTCCCTTAGAGGAGTCTGAGGCACAAACAGCACGCAGCGCTCAGCACCTGCCCGGCGGGCTCTGTGCGAAGAGCCCGAGAGGATGGAATTGGAGAAAACAACATCCCGCGGCGGGCGGGAGGAGGAGGAGGAGGTGGAGGAGGAGGAGGAGTCCGTGCCGGCCGGGCAGCGCTCGGGCTGGGCAGAGCAGGTGGGCATGGAGGGGCTGAGCCAGCGCTGCCCGCTGCCCGGCGCTGCCCAGGGCTGCCCGCGGCCCGGCCGGGGCGCCTTGGTGATGGTGAGTGCCATAGGGGCTGGGCTGGGACACGGGGTGGGATGGGATGGGATGGGATGGGACAGCGGGATCGGGGTGGGGATGTGAGACCCAGGGCCGGGATCGGGATGGGGGACACAGGACTGGGATGGGGATGCAGGACAAGTCGTTCTTTAGGGATCACAGGAAACACCAATCCACTCCCGAGCAACCTGTCTGTATGTTTGTTAGCAAACTTCTCTCCCAAAGCATCGTGCAGGAGGGGTGAATTCCCTGTGAATTCTCCTGCTGGGAGAGAAGGGAATTTCCAAGGTTTTTTGCACTCAGCGTTGCCACAAGTTTGGGTGGTGCTGTTTGGGTTGTTTGTTCTTTTAACAGAATCTTATCAAAACTGGACAAAAGTCCTAGCATGGTGGTTCTACACCTGAAGCTGGTTTTAGTTCACCAAAGCCGAAGGAGGTGTTGCAGAAATCTGAGTATCTCTGCACTAAGCTGTCATTTTGCTGCTCGGTGCTTTCTGGTGAAGTGCTTAAAACTGCACAGGGGTGTTTTCAGTTTTGTTCACTTCAGTATTTTGGCAAATCATGAGTTTAATTGGTTTATCAGGCAGGAATCCTGAGTTTTCACTTGTTCCCTTTTGCACCATCCCTTGGCAAATACAATTATTCTGGGGAAAAAGGGGGATAATCTTCCTTTTCAGAAAAAAAGGGGAGAGAACACGAGAAAAAACAAGACAGTGTTGATGTTTGTTGTTATATTCAATCACAAATGATCCTGGGGATTTCCTCATCACATGCACATACATCTTCCAAGAAGATTAATGATCACCAGGCTGAGCAGGTTGGATGGGTTTTTTTCCTGAGCAAGGAGCAAGATTACATTTTAATCTGGAAAAATAGGTACAGCAGCACATCTCTGTTTGGCTTGCAACTCACTGAGTAGCTTCTGGGATTTGTTGTATAATATTTGTTAAATGGCTTAGTGGGGAAAGGAAAAGCTCAGAAGGAGCTCTAAAAATTATTATGAGAAGTCTTGTGGTAACAAAGAATATTTCCTCAAATGGATTGGGAAGAGGAGACAAGCAATACAGCTCATCACTCATTTTCCAAATGGGAAGGAGCTCCTGGCTTTGCGACAAGAGACATTTTTAATTCAATTAAAAAGAAAAAAAATTCTACATCAGTGCTGTAATGGCAGGTTTTTCAGAGGACAACAGAGGGTGGAAATAAGGGGGAAAAGGAACATATTCTTAGTCTTCTAAGCATTTTTTAATCACTGTAGCTGAATCAGGGCCAGATGCTGTTTATGTCAAAAACAAAACAAAAGACAAAGGGAAGGCGCTGCAGCCCAGAACAGCACCGTCCTTCAGCTGGTCCTCAGCACTCCAAATTAACCTCACCATTCCCGCAGCATCCCTGCTGGGATAATGATATATTTTTGGGAGGCTGTTCATGGCATGTGAGCACAAACAGCAGCCAGGGGGCTTGCCAGGAATAGCAGCTCCTGTACAGCAAACCCCACTTGTTGCTGCTGCTCTGCCAGGCCATGGGCAGAGCGTTGGTGTTTGTGCAGCCCTGCAGGCCTGGGCTGTGTGCTTTGGGATTTCTGTGCCCCAAAGGATCCAGCCTCACAGCCCTTTTAGTATCAGACAATTAAGATGAAATAAACTTAAAACCTGCCTTGAAGTTGGGCAGTGAGGCTAGAGCATGGTCTCACCTGAACTGAATTGAACTGGTGCGCTGGCAATGTCCCTCCAGGCACAGGCAGTGTAAACGCTGTTTTCCAAAGCACAGTGTTTCACTTTGCATGCCCTGGCTGTTCTCTCCGAGGTGCTGGCGCTGCTGGTGCTCATGTCGCCCCTGCTCAGGGCTCTGGCCCTGCACCTGCACTCGGCTGTCACCGGCAGCTACATCCCAGGGACACATTCCATCGCCTTCGTCAACTGCCTCAACGAGCAGATCGCCAGGGACATCGCCAGGTATGGGGACACTGCCCTTGCTTGGCTGCTTGAATGCTTCCAGAGCTGGAATAAAGCTGAATATTCCCTTGTCCCTCTGTACTTTGCACTTCCAGAGAAGCTGTTGCTGCCCCTGGATCCCTGGAAGTGTCCAAGGCCAGGCTGGACAGGGCTTGGAGCAGCCTGGGATAGTGTGAGGTGTCCCTGCCATGGCAGGGGTGGGATGGCATGAGATTTAAGGTCCCTTCCACCCCAAACCAGCCTGGGATTCTGTGATACCCAAGCTGTGCTCCTGTTCACTCTCTGTATCACAGCCCCCTCACCAGAGCTGTTCTGTCCCAAGGAAAGCTGACATTTGCCTCCAAAGTCGAGTCCATGGTAACATCAAGCAATTCTCAATTTATTCCACTGCCTTGCATTTTCAAGCCCCATTTTCAAGCCATGACCCCGAATTTCTGGGTCCTCAGATGGATTAAGCCCCAGCCTGATGTTCTCTGATCTACCACAGTCTTTATTCCTCTCTGGAACAACACAGACAACAAAATGCCAGGAGGGATTTTTTACAGAGAGGGACAAAGCACAGTGCTCTGACATGAAAATAAAGAAAATGTGAAAGTGGTCCACAGCAAACACTTGTGAGGCACCAGCTGGGCACCACTCTGCTCACCAGGCAAACCTCAGGGAATGAGGGCTTTTCCTCAATTTTTTCTTCTTCCATTTTAATACATGAGATACTTCATATGATATTTTGCATGCAGTTTTTTTCACACCTCTGTCAGTCCCTGACTCAAAGGATGGTCTGTTCAAAGTACTGAACCCGTGTTGACTGGGGAAGTGTTTATGATGGACCGTGAAGTTTCCTGCAACACCTCCTGCGCTGTTTTCCTGCTGCCCTTCTGCTGCCAAAACCCCTCTGAATCCAGCAAAGTGCTCCCAAACATGTTCAGGAGCTGACAGGCTACTGAAAGGGAGTTTGTGTCACCTTAAATACTGCAACTGTACTAAGAAATTCAAATAGAATTATGTCTGCACTGCTCGATGTCTCCTAAAAAAAAGGAGCAACTGTATCTGGTGAAAAGAGCCTCAGTTCCTGAAAATGCCTCATCTTAAGCTTTGCAAATGCTTTCCACTCTTTGTCCCTCATCTTGCAGGGAAGGGAGAGGAAATAAATCACTCCCCCTCGGTGAGATATATGCATTTGGTTGTGGTTTTACTGGTGGAGTAATTATTCCTTTGTTCTGGAATTGGGAGCAGTGAGCCCTGGCTGTAGGGGATGTCACAAGGCTTCTAGGCTCATTTTCCCCTCTCCTTTTTCCTGTCCTGTCATGTTTATTCTTCCTTCCCACTGCTCAGTGGAGCACTCACTGGGGTGGATGAGTCTGCATGGAAATTTCCCACTGGGTTTAAGGAAAAGGGGTTCAAGCTTTGTGAAAGCAGAAAGCTGCAGGTAGAATTCAGCATCTCAAGACCTCCCTGCCTGTCCCCTGTGGTGCTGGGAGGAGCTGATCCCCTTGGCTGGGTGGTGTGGCCACTGCACCTCACCCAACTTACCCAACACCCCATCAGCCCCCACTGCTGCCTTCAACTTGTGCTTATCATTTTCTCAGCTCTTCTGCTTATTAATATTTAATCTGTCTCAATTCATGGCCTGTTGTGAGGCACAGACAGAGAAACACTCATTAAGTGCCCAACCCAAAGCTATCATGTATTATGCAGACATTTTCCACAGATCACATTCAGCTTCTTATAATGTTCCCCACTCCCCTGGTGGCCTCTTGATGCTGCTCAGCTTGCTGGGACAAAGTTCAGGATCTCAGTTAGGATCTCAGTTTATTGGGACAGAGCACCCAAACCAAAAGGTTCCTGTGCTAAAGTGCCTTGCAAGTTGCAGGCAGCAAAACCAAACTGCTTTGTGCCATGTGTGACACGACAGTCACAGCAGGGGTGGCTCTGCTCGTGCTGCTGCACTTTGTTGGTCTAAAGATTAACTCAAGATGCTCCACAAGCATTAAATGCCTGGAACTGCCAACACATGGTGAGAGCAAACAGCCCTGAGCCTCCCTGGACGCTTCTCTCTGCAGTCAGTGTTAAAGAAAAGCAAAGGTGAAGTCACTGGTACCCTGCCTGAAGGGACAGCTGCCACCTCCGTGAGAAGGGCCGACACTGCTGTGGTCACAAAACACAACATTTGCCCCCTTTCTTCTACAAATCCACCCTGAGATTGCTTCAGTGCTCTGTAATCTCTGAAGTATCACTTGTGCTGGCAGCCCTGAGCAGCCCTGCAATAACAAACCAGGCCACAACTAACGGAGGCTGCCGGAGGGAAGGAATTTATTTGGGCTTCGGATTTCTAGGACATTTTGGGTTGAAAAACCTTGATGTTGTTAATTTAACAAGATGCACATTTGGGCTGCTCTGGGAGCAAGAGGCTCAGTTTGACAGCAGGAGACAAACCCCTTCCTGTCCACCCCAGCCCTGGTTCTTGTGGTCCCACAGTTCTGCCCCTCCCTGGTGACCCCACAGCCAGGGGGGCACTGGGCTGGCACTGGGCACAGTCCTTGCACCATCCAGGCCAGGAGCAACACCCAAACCCCCTCCTCAGCACAGGGAGGGTCCCAGAGCCCTGCCAGGAGAGCCTGATCTGAAGTAGCTCCAGCCAAAGGTCACCTTTACCTGTTTTCTCAGTGTAATAAGTAACCCAGAATTCCCTGTCTCCAATGTCAAAGCTGCTGCTGGCAGTCCTGGGCAGCATGAGGGAATGTCCCCATGGCTGGGGGTGAGCACTGGGTGGGGCTGGCACTAATTGCCCTCCTGTCTCCCCCAGGGCCATCATGGATAAGAAACTGGCTGCCTACGTGAACATCCTGCCCAAGAGCTCGGCCTTGTAAGTTGGGCTGGATATTCCCCAGGGGAGGAGGCAAACCTGGGCTCTGCAGGGAAGGAGAGAGGGGATGGACAAAGCCTTCAGTTTCCAGGAGGCTGCTGGGTCTGTTTGTTGTTGCAGATGCTGGGGATGAGCCTCACCATGCTCTGAGCTTATTAAGGAGCACAGATGCTCCAACTGCCCATGGAGACCATTTATTTATTGGTTATTTGACCCCACGGACACACAGCAATTTCGGGTTTCTGGTTCCGAGGACATGGTGCCTGTTACTAGAGGCTCTAAAGAGCAGCCAAGATAGGCACCAGAAAAGGCCTTTACAAGATGAAGCAGCTTTTTCAGGCAGGAAGAACAGCGTCTTTGACCTTGGACCAGGACCAGCCGTGCTCTGCAGGTGTCCTCAGCTGCCCACGCAGAGGGACTGCACTTGCTAGAGGGGTTAAAGAGCAAAGCTCTGAATCAGCTTTTTCTCCTAAAAACACCCTGGGCAGCAGAGAGGAGCAGATCCCACACAGCCTCCCTCAGGGGGAGATCCCCCCAGTGCACCCCACAGCCCCCTGAGGGCTGCTGACAGAGGGCAAACCCTCCTTCCCCTTCTCCATCCTTCCCTGCAAACCCAAACAGCCGAGCAGAGCTGCTCCTGCTCCGCCCTGGCTGCTCCAGCTGGATTCTGCTCTGTGCCCTGCTCAGGAGACACCGTGACGCCTCTGAGTCCTCCTCCCGCAGGAGCCCAGCAGGCAGATGAGATCAGATTGGCCTCCTGGCAGCCTCAGTGTTTTGAAAGGTCATATCTGACTCATGAGAAGTGCAGCTCCTCTCCTGCAGGGAAAGAGAGGAAGAAAGCTCAGCCTCCCAGCCGCCATGATCCCTGCAGGCACTGTCCCCTGGCCACTGCTCCAAGCAGGGCCACCACCACAGCCCCCCGTGGACACCCCAGTCCCACAAATTTTCCATTTCCCCATGGTAAATTCTCTAGAGGAGCCTCTGGTCCATAAATCTGGGGTGCTCAGTCACGTGCTCAGCAGTTTTGGGGCCAGCAGTGCTTCTTGAGCTGCTTTGTAAAGAAATGGCCACGTGCAAAAAACACCAAGCAGGAAAAGCAACCCCAGAGGGTTGGCATGGCTGCAGCCAGAGCTCACTTTGCTGATGTTGCTTTTCTTTTGAATCCAGGTATTTCTGGAAAGGGAAACTGGAAGAATCCACTGAAATTCTGCTGGTAAGTGATCATTCCCTGTGTCACAAAAATCCCTGGTGCAAACAGGGACAGGGACAGGCTCAGGGACATTTGGGGAGGGTGGCACCAACCTGCTGGGTTTGGGAACATTCCCCAGGGAGGAGCCCAGGAAGGGCTCCTGTCACAGCCCTGGCCATGCTGGGTGGGTGCAGTGGAGCTGCACGTCAGGATCACTCCATCCCTTCACAGCTCCCTTGGGCTTTGTTTGGGTTTTTTTACTCTCCACAGCTGGTGAAAACAAGGACCTCCAAAATAGGGGAATTGTCCAACTACGTCAGGTGAGGCTCTGACTCCTCGGGAGCACTGGGTGTCCCATCCAAGGTAGGCTGTCACCTCCTGCTGTGGCTTTGGGAGTTCCTTCAGCCCCTTCCCACTCAGGGTGGGTTAAGTGCTCCTGCTGCATCTTATGAGCCAGAAAAACCCAGAGATGGCATCAGCAAAAAGGAAAAGGTGGCAGAAATAACTGCCGGGCTTCACCCAGCCCCTCCATGCTGGATTCGAGGAGGGATTCTCCTTCTCCTCACCCAGGTTATTCCCTGACAGCCTTCTGACAGGATTTCCTGCCTTTCCCGAGGGGGAAGCACACTCAGCTTTGGGCCAGGCCCCCGGCAGTCTGTGGTAAACCCCAAACTCAAAGCAAAATTCCCACGTGGCAAAAAGAAGATGCAAGCGCTTTGAACTGCAGGGAGGGCGAGGGGCAGGGCTGGCGCTGACTCTGCTCCTGTTTCCACTTTAGATCCATCCATCCCTTTGAAATCCCCGAGATCATCAGCCTGCCGATTGACCAAGGAAACCCTCTCTACCTCAAGTGGATAGAGGAGAATGTCCCGCGGGACTGAGGAGTGCATATTGCGCCTCATTTTTGGGGAGACCAGGACCCTGCTGAGCCGCGCGGAGGCAGCTTCTCTCTTCTGGGGTTTGCTGCGACACAGGAGTTTGGGATTGGGAAATATCCCCTCCTCGGCTGCCCAGGGGGTGCTGAGCAGCCTGGAGCCGTGCAGGCTGAGCTGGGGAAGGGCTGCCGATGAGGATACTCGGAGATGTTCCTGTCAGGACACTCGGGGGCTGCCAGCAGGGAATTCCAGCCGGGAGCCACAGCCTGGCAGCTCCTGCAGTGCCATGTGTCCCCACAGACAGCGCCTGAACCCTGCCTGGCCCCCCAGCATCCTGCCCCGCTGTGCCTGTGCTTCCCCAGCCCGGAGCTGCAGGATGTGGCTGGGCACCCCGCGGTGTGCTGCTCCTCCCTCCCGTGCTGGCGGCCAGCGTGCTGCCGGAGCCTCACAGCAGCCGAGGAAGCAGCAAACTCCAGCAGATGCTCAAGGATTCAGCAGGAGCCGCGGGCAGCTCAGCTAGACTCTGCCCGGTCACGGAGCTGGGGAGAGCTGGGGTGAGCTGGGCAACATCTGCAGCCACCTCAGGGCACCCAAGTGCCAGCAGGAGCAGGACATTGCCCTGGCTCTCATCCCTACCCCCACCCGAGCAGTGGCTTTCTGCCTAGGCCAAGTTTAATCTTGTAAAAAGATCCTTATGTTAATGGTTTAGCGGGATATAACTTATGGAACATTTTCCGGTTATTTATGTGACCAGGAAAGGAATAAATAGGAGCATTTCTTACCTGGGCAGGCTCTGGTGGTCGCAGCTGGGCAGGAGGAAGGGCTCATCCTGGACTGGCAGTGATTCTTTCCAGCCCAATCCTGCTGGATGTTCCCCCCGGCTCCTGTCAGGCTCCTGGAGAAGTGTTTTACACTTTACAAATATCCAGGGTGTTTTACAGGCACTGGGATCTGTGTCCCCATCAGCTCCCACAAGTAGCACAGGGAAAGCTCACAGGGGTGGGAAAGGAAAATCAAGGGGGAAAACGGTCTGAGCTCTGAGAGCAGGAAATTTTCAGTGCTAAATGCAAAGAAACAGCACCAGCAAGGCCCCTGGTCTGGCAAAAAGGAACGAAGCACATGAAGAGCACCACACCCAAAGCTAAGCTCTCTTTAGCCCTGTCAGGGCTACCTGTGCCAGTTTTAGGCTAAGATGAGGTGGATTGGAGCTGTTTGGCACCTCAGCAGTCAGCAGGATTAGGGGTGAGGGCAGCCCCTCTCTACAAAACCCATCCCTGCAAGGGGTGTCTGTGTCCCCCACTGCTCCCCCAGCCCCACCCTCACCCCTTCCCATCCTTCTGCCATTCCTGAGCTTCCCAGCAGCACCTCACAGGTGAGGACACACCTCACCTGGCACAGAACACAACCCAGCAGCACCAGCTGCCCCATGGTGGGCACTGAGCATCCCAACTCAGTAATCCTCACACTGCAAAAAAACAGTGATGTTGAAAAAAACCCACTTTTTAATTGTACATCAGACAGATTAATTACAACTCGGGTGTAACGAGAGTTGCTTACAAGCAGCAACCTGAACTCAGAAATCAGAAGGTGCACAGAGTTGTTATAATCTCTATTACAGCGAATGCAAAATATACTCTGCAACAAAAATACTTTTAAAGGCTCCACATTCAATTCTCTGCAAGAAGCCAGGAGAGGAGAGGAAACAGAGAGGGAGCAAAGAGGAGCCAGGGCCACATCTGGTGGGTGCTGCCATGAGGGTAATGCCCATTGGCACATCCCACAGGGACAACCCTGCTCAGCCCTGACACAGCCCCTTGGAATCACAAGGGCTCCATAGGCACAAGGAAGGGAAATATTTTAAATGATCCTTTGAGGACAAAGCTAAGGCAAGACAGGGAGTTAGTTATCCCTGCCAGGGGTGGGGGGTCCTGGCAGCACCTCTCCCAAAAGGACAGGGACAGTGCTCTGGCTGAGCTGAGATCCCAAAAGCACAGGTAGGACAGGACAGGGTCTGCTGATGGAGCAGGACCCCAGAGCCCCCAGCATGGCCCACCCTCCATCCCATGGACAGCCACAGAGGGATGGGGGAGAGACGAGGAGGACAACAGTAAAAATATATCTTTCTCTGTCTTAAGGGAAAAAAATCTAACACATCTATCTGATATTAGAATCTTTTTTAAAAAGCCAACGGCTCTGCTCCTGCCCAAGCTGGCAGTATTGCTCTGCTGAAGGAGGAGGCTGCTCCTTCTCTCCTGCAGACAAACGAAGCCCAGTGCTCACAAATGTCACCACTACGCTGCTCCCAAGAGGAGCAGCCACAGGGATGGCCACAGGGATGGCCACAGGGATGGCACAGGGATGGCCACAGGGATGGCACAGGGATGGCAAGGGATGGCACAGGGATGCCACGGGGATGGTACTGGGATGGTATGGGATGGTCACAGGGATGGTCACTGGGGTGGTCACTGGGATGGTCACAGAGACCTCAGTACAGCCCTCTCCCTGCTGTCCTCTTCAGCCTTTTTTGGTTTGTCTGCTGGTTTGGCACATTTGGGAGGAAGATTCCTGTAGAAACAAAGGCCTTGGGCTCCAGTCTGTGAAGTGCCCGTGGTGGTTTTAAGGCAAAGGAGGATTTTTTGGATGATCTCTTCCAAGATTATGATTGTCAGAACAGGGAAATGAAGCTGGTGCAGCATCACAAACAGTCCAGGTCGTGGGGTGAGAGCACATCTGCCCTATAGCCACAGCAGACACAAGTGGGCTGGTTTTGGGGCATTTTCCTCTCATGTAAAACAAACCACATTCCTTTAATGAATGGATTCAGGATGAGGTGGAAAACACCAAGAGCTGTCCCCAGTTTCCCCTGAGTGCAGGGATCAGCTGTGAAAGCCCAGGGATGAGGAGGGCTTTGTGCTTTGGCAGCAGGACCCCCTGGGTCAGGCTGGGACACAGGGATGAGCCAGGCAATGCCAGGCACAGGCACGAGGTCCCTGTGTGTGAGCAGGGTGTGGGGTGTCCCCCGAGCAGCTGCTTCTGGAAAACCTTCCAGAAACCCTTTTGGAAGGGCCAGAGCTCCTCACTGCTCTGCCCAGCCCGGGATGGTGCCTCGGGCTCAGCCAAAGGCTCCATCGGGAGAGCATGGCTGAGCCACGCTCTGCAACGAACACAGCCAAGAAACTAAAAACTGTCAGCATCAAAAAGGTAGAGTGTCAGGGCTTCAGCTTTCATTCCTGGGCAGCACTGCCGGCCTGGGCGCTGCCTTCACCCGCAGAGACTCCCGCAGGAGGGAGCAGCACCGCTCCTGTGCCTCAGGCTTCCCCAGCATCCCGATCTCCTCCGCTTCGGCTCCGGGAGAGGCTCGGGGCTGGCGGGGCTCAGTACGGGGTTGTGCCTTCCCACTCCACCAGGTACTGCACCTTCCCCTCCAGCGTCACCCGCCGCGCCAGCACCTGGTACTTCTCGCCGCACACCAGCCGCCCTGCGGCCCCGAAATAGCTGCTGATGGAGGACTTGAGGTGCGACAGCGAGGAGTCGTCCTCGCTGATGCTCTCGAAGGTGTGGCTGTCGATGCCGTCGTCGGGGCGGTCCGGGCCGGCCGCTGCCTCGCTGCCCTCGGGGGTGGCCGGGGCTGGGCGTCCCCCAAGGTCCCCTCCTCTCCTCTTGGCCCCCGAGGCGTAGGCTGGCACTGCCAGTTTGCGCTTGCGGCTGCCCACGGTCCTGCGGCTGCCGGGAGGGGACAGGGCAGCAGTGAGGGTGGCTCCCGAAAGGTGTTCCCCTGTGATGGCTCCTGGAGGGAGCATGCTGGGAATCTGGGGGAGCCCAGCAAGGACCGACAGCTCCATTCCTGCACACCCAGCAAGTGCCACCTCGGGACCCCCAGCCCGTTTTGGCACACAGGGGGAAAATCTCCCCAGTATGGAATATGAAGGGGGGAGATGTAGCCCCTCACCCCCCTGGCCATGCCACTGGGACCCCTCTGAGTGGGGACAAAGGGCACAGTCCTCACCTGGACTCGTAGGAGAGGCTGGTGGTGGCCGAGCCTGAGGTGCTGGTGGCATCCGTAGAGTCTACATCTGATAGGAAGGTCTGTCCTGAGCTGGCACTGTGGATGGGATAGGGTGGGATAGGATAGGTTGGGATGCAGTGTCAGCCCCAGCCTGGCACAAGCAGCACCCTTGGCCCCCCCAGCCCTGGTCCAGCTGCACAGACCTTTTCAGGCTCTGGATCTCATCCAGCGTGAAGTCAAAGATGCTGGCCAGGTGGTGGTTGGTGCTCCAGGCCGAGGTGAAGTCACTCTGTGCCACAAAAACAAGCTCACTCCTCACTGCCTGGCACAGGGGTGCTGCCCACACCCCAGCACTGGCACCCTCTGCCCCCCAGGGCCACCGAGCTCCGTGCCACGGGCCCTGCTGCCCTGGGGAGAGGGCTTGGCATGAACACAGCGAGGGACAGGAGCTCTCCCTGCCCATCGCAGTGGGGAAAGCTGCAGGGAGCCCAGGGCTGGGCACTCCCCACAGCTCCAGCTGCCAGGCTGGCTGCACCGAGGAGGGGCCGCAGGACTCACGCTGGGAATGGCATCCTCCAGCAGGAACTTGGCTCTCTTGCGCCGCGCTCGCCGCTTCTGCTGCTGGAGGCTGCAAACAGGGCGTGAGGGGGGCGCGGGCAGGGGGGCTGCTGCTGCGGGAACGGCCGGGGAAACGGGGCCACTCACCTGTCCTTATGGACAAATTTGCTCTTCCCCCTCTTCTTCAGCTCACAGCAGCTGCTGTCGCCCTCGCCGGGGGCTTTCTCCGGCAGCACCTTGCTGGGGGGGTTCGGCGGCACGCGGATCCGCAGGCGGAAGATGCATTTCTTCTTTTTGATCTCCTTCCCGCACAGAAACCTGGGCGGCAGGGCGGAGCAGCCCTCAGCCAGGGTGGCACGGGGGCATTCTGCATCCCACCCTGTCGCCATCCCTCACGGGGACTCACCTGCTCTTGTAGCTGTTGAGGGCGTTGAGGAGGTGGGCGCCGCGCTCCGAGATGGGGGTTCCCGTGAGCTGCGGGACAGGGGGTCAGTCAGCTACTGCCCGCTGCGGTTATGCAAAATCCAGACAGACGGGGGAACCCAAACTCCGGATTTCGGCTCCTGCCCAAGGGCAGGCAGGGAAGGAGCCAAGGCCCAGCCAGAGCCACTCGGGTCTGGCACTGTCACCCTCAGGAGCCACCCCGTCCTGCCCTGGGGACAGGTTTCCAACACGCCTTGGTGGGAGCGCTCCCAGCTCGAGCTCCCGCTGGGAAAGGTGTCGGGTCTGACCCCCCAGCAAGGGAAATCCCACGCAGAGAAAGGGATTAAGCTCATCTGGAGCAGGAGCTGCCCATGCTGAGTGTGGCACAAGCTGGGGTTACATTTCTCACTCCCCATGGCTGCTCTCCAGCCCAGGATGGGTTTGTACCTTCCCCAGCTGCAGAGGGTCCCAGTGGTGGTTCACAAAGGCCAAGATCTCCTCGAAGTCAAAGTACTTCTTCTTGCTCTGCACACCCAGGTTGTAGAGGGCGAGATGGACAATGTCCACCCTGCAGCCAAGGGGGCACAGGGTCAGCAGCCCTGGCAGGACGGTGCCCTTCCACTAGACCAGGTTGCTCAGAGCCCCATCCAGCCTGGTCTGGAACACTTCAGGGATCAGCCAGCCCGGTGTCCCAGAGCCACCTGGGCACGTTCCAAAGGAGGCAGAGCTCTTATCTTACCATCTCAAGGGCAGGCGCTTGATGTATTCAGGTCCCTGGTTGCACACGGAGCAGAAAAACACGTAGAACCTGGAAAACATCAGGGAGGGAAAGCCCTGGGAGTGGGGATCACTCCTACAGCCATGTAGGGCTCAGGGTGGGACAGTGCTCCGGGTGCCAGCGGTGACAGCAGGCTGGGAGCAGCAGGGCTCAGTGGGACAGAGCCACCTCATCTGTGTGGGTGACAGAGGGATCAGGGAGATACCCCTGGGGATGTGTCCATGCATGAGCCTCCCCGGGAAGCCTCTCAGCAAAGCCCAGGAGGGCCGTACCTGTCTCCAAACATCATGGGGTCGCTGAGGCACTGGGTACAAGCTTCGTGGAACCACTGCCGGCAGCGGTAGCACTGCAGCATCTTCAGGTACCACCTGGCAGGGACAGCAGGAAGGTGGCAGTGAGGGCAGCATGTGGCACTCACCACCCCAGTTCCTTCCCAAGCATGGATCCCGTCCAACCAAGAGAGAAAGTCTGTCCCTATCTCGTATTTCTGGTGCAAACAGTGCATCCTGGAGCCAGCAGAGCCCCGGATGGCAGAGGCAGTGTGGAAAGCAAAGCCGCTGGCCCCAGGGCAGTGCCCTGTAAGCCTGGCATCAAACATCCCCACCCTGATCCCATCTCCTTTTCCCCACCAAACCCATCGTGGCACACAGGCAGGGCCTTACTCTCCAGGGCCCCCGCAGTAGCAGTAGCACTGCTGCTGGTTGGTGCGGTGTGGGGAGTCCCACTCCAGCAGCTCGGGGTTGTAGGACAGCACCATCTTCACGGCTTGCAGTGTCCTGGCGATGGCTCCCTTCTTCAGGGCACCCCCTTCTGCGGGAGGGACAGGGACGGGGTCAGCAGAGCCGCCCGGGAGCCACGGGGGTGCAGCAACCCGGGCAGCCCCACTCACCCGCACGGCCAGGGCAAATATGCAGCGGCGGCAGAACCACGGCGTCCCCAGAGGGCTCTCGCCGCCGCTCGCCACCGGGATGTGGCACTGCTGGTGATAACCTGCGGGAGGGCTCGGCATCAGCGCCGCGGGGCTGGCCACACCCTCGGCCGGGGTGGGACTGCAGAGCCCGGGGTGACACAGCCACTCACCCAGCCCGCACTTGCCGCAGATGAGGATTTCGTTCCTGGGGCCAGACGTCTTCCCCAGGCAGATGCTGCACTTGGGTTCCTCCCCCGGGACACCGGCTGCGGGACAGGGGTGACACAGGTGGGGATGCACGAGGCACAGCCACGTCCCCAGGCTGCTGGGAAGGACCCCACAGCATGGCAGTGGAGAGGGAGGCTGGGCCAACACTCACCATGCTGGATGTCCTTCCAGAGGACCCAGTACTTGGAGTTATCCTCAAATGTGACGAGGCAGCTCTGCTTGGAGCCGCTCACCTGCCAGGAGAGAGCGGGCAGTGTGTCAGCTCCCATCCCCAGCACTTCCCTGATTTCCTTGGGGGCTGATCCTGCCTCTCGGGGCTGCGGGAAGTCACGTTTGGGGTGCGACATCCCCGGGGCAGGATGTCATCCCCAAGTGCCCTGCTGACCAAAGACACACCGCAGCCCAAGCCAGCACCCTTCGAGCCACCAACCGAGCCAGGGAACGGCGCTGGCACAGCTTGGGGTGCTCCCGCTCCCCTGGGGTGCCCACGTTACCCTCTTGATCTTGCCGAGGTAGTAGAGGCCGTCGGTCCAGCGGCACAGCACGTACTGCCCCTCGGTCAGCCTGACCATCAGCTCCCGGCAGCCGCTGCCCCTCAGCGCCGAGCCTGCTGCCTGCTGGACACGGCCGGCGGCGGAGTACACATCCCGGATCAGGGGGTTCAGCTTGCTGGTCTCCATCAGCAGAACCTGCAGGGGACACACCCGCTGTCACCTGCCCTCCCCACATGGCACAACGATGCCCATCAGCTGAGCACAGCATCCCTGAGGGATTTGCCTGGCAGGACCGAGGCTGGAGGTGGTTCAGCCCCACCAGCAGGGGCTCAGGACACTGCACAACAAGTGCCGATGAGACGGTTCCTTTCCACGAAGTCCAGGGAGCAGCCAAAATCTTTGCTTCTGGTGAGGAAGGGGGAATTAACCCTCGAAAGGCTCCCACAGCACTGGGACACACCGCAGGTCCGCATGGCTCAGTTTTGGGAAGGGGCACGCAAGGAATGAATAAAAGCTTTTAAATTTGCTGTGATTTTTAAATCACAATTTCCGCGCGGTTCTGTGGGCTCCCAAACCACCGGGACTGCTGCACGAGCAGGGATGTGCCAGCACCACCCACAGCGAGCCAACCCAGGCGGCCAAATGTCACCGCCACGAGGTTTGGGGTGCGGGAGGCAAAGAAACCATCCGCGGCAGAGCTGCGACCCCAAAGGAAACTACTTGAAAGGGACTTTTCTCCCCTCGGCGCTCCCGTCGCGGCCACACATGTGGCCTCAAGGCGACACGCGTGTCCTGGCGCCGCGGATCGCCACGCCAGCCCCCGTGCCCGGCCCCGCCATCCGTAAGGAGTCTCCCGCTCCGAGAGCCCCGGCACGGGCAGAGCGATCTCACTCACGGCAAAGCCCACGAGCCGCGGCACCTCCCGGCAGCGGCACTGGCCAGGTCCCCGCGTGGGAGCGCGGCAAAGCTCCGCTCCGCGCCCCGGCGCTCCCGCAGACCCCCGCGCTGCCCTCCGCTCCTCCCGGGGCCCCGCCGCTCCCTGCCGGCTCTCCCGCAGCTCCCGCCGCTCTCCCCCCGGCCCCGCGGACACGTGTGGGAGCTCCCGTGCCGGGCGGCGGCACCGATCTGCGGCGGGAGCGCCCGGCGGGTCCCCGCGCCCCGGTGGCACCTGCCGGGGGTCGCCGCGGGCATTCCCGAGCGGCGGCCGCTGCCCCGCCGCCATTGGCTCATTCAAAGGCGGCCGCGGCGCCGTCTGCCCGCCCGCCCGCCGCTCCGTCCCGCCCGGTGCCGTGCCCGCCGCCCGCCGCCTTACCGCTGTGCCCGGCGCTGCGCTACGGGCCGCTCGGGGCGCGGGGCCGGGGGGCTGCGGGGCGCGGCGGGGGCCGGGCGCGGGGCGCCATCTTCCCGCGCTTCCCCCGCGCTCCCGCCGGCATTGACGTCCCGGTTATGCAATTAGCGGGGCCGCCCCCGCCGCCTCCCACGGCTCCGGTCCCACCGCAGCGCAGCGCAGCGCAGCGCATCCCCGCGGCACCCACCGGCACCGCACGGGCCGGACCGGCACGGCACCCACCGGCACGGCACGGCACCGACCGAACTGGACCGGACCGCACCGACCGACTGGCATGGCACGGACCGGCGGCGACCGGACTGGCACCGACCGAGCGGCACCGTCCGACTGGCATGGGCTGGCATCGATAGCAACCCACCGGACCGGACCGGCAGGGCACATCCCAGCCCCGCACGGCGCTGCCCGGTGCCCCGGAGCGCGCAGGCAGCATCCCCGGGGCCAGGACGGGACACGCAGGGTCAGCCACGCACCCAGCGCCCGCGGAGAGGCACCGTCACCCTCTGCCACACGCGGGACCTCCCCGCCTGTCCCCTCCGAGCCGTGGCTGCAGCCAGGAAAGGGCTTCCCCCGGGGTGGGGGGCGGGCAGGGGGTGGGATGCGGGCAGTGCCTGAGCAGCATCGTCCCGAGAGGGAACGACCTGTGCTCGCCGGGATTCCTGGAAGCGGGAGCAGCCTTTCAGCCTTTCTCTGAATCTCACAGAGAAAATCAATCACTGTAAAAATGCTTCCCGGTCCGTGCCAAGAAGAAATCTGAAGGATTTGCTGTTTGTTGGAAAGCGGTCCTGAAAAAGCAATGTTTTCCAGGCTGCTCGGGCCATAGGAGAGCTGATTCCCGGTGCGGGGTCTGCGCCAAGTGCGAGCAGAGTCCGCACGGCTTTTCCTGTCCGTGATGGATGAGCTCCTGCAGCACCAGGAGCTGAGGCTCAGAGCACACGAGCAACAAAGCTTGAACTGCAGGAGAGCAGCTCCCGGGCGGCGGGGATGAGCGCACGGCACGGGCTGAGCCGCCCTTCCACCTCCCGGCACTGGTTCAGCTTGGGAATCTTTTTTCAATCAAACTTTCCCACAAAACTTCAGTGTCCGAGTGCTCCTCGGGGTGCTGCACCTGCAGAGGGCACGGGCAAGGCGATTGATTCCCTGAGCGATGGGTCTGGCACACCACTGGGCAGGGCTGTGTGGGGAAAGCCATGCGTGCTGTGTGTGCCATATGTGCCATATGTGCCATGTGTGCCGTGCCATGTGTAACATGTGTGCCATACCATGTGTGCCATGCCGTGTGTGCCATGCCACGTGTGCCAGGCCATTGCACACTGTGCCATGCCGTCCCGTGCCGTGCCGTGCCGTGCCACATCTCTCCCCAGCCGCGGCCCCCAGCTCCCCGTGAGTCACACCGGGATAAGTGTGAGTCACCTCAGGACTAAAATAACCCCTGCACCACAGCCCTGCCGGGTTGAAATCCCGCTCCGTGCGCTGGGGCTGCTGGGTTTGCCCGAATCCGGTGGATCGCTGCACTCTCGGGACAGCGTTCCTGTCCCAGCCTGTCCCCGAGGGCGCTGGGGGAGCACCACCCTCCTCGCCAGCCCAGATGTTTGCTGGTTGTTCGCCACAGGAATGCGGATGGTGTGACACGGAAATCAAACGCTGGATTGAGTTCACCAGGGGTGTAAGCAGGGAGAACCTGACTGAAAACCTTCCACACGGAGAGGGCACCCCAAACCTGCCACCTGCCAGGGGAAAGAGCATGGGAACATTGCCCTGGGACAGAAGTCCCCCCAAAAAAATTAATCCAGCAGGATTTGAATGAAGCCTCATGTACTTGACTACTCCAAGTAGTCAAAACTGCTATTTTTCCTTAAAAACTTTTAACTGGTCCCCCATACCCTGCACTGGCTGAGGAGGGGAGATGCTTTCCTGCTTGCCTGAGGATGGAGCACCCAGGGAGTCATGGCCCAGGCTGGATCAGAGTGTGCAGGGAGAGCAGCTCCCAGCACTGCCTCTCTGCTTTGAAAGCTGCCCAGAAATCGTTGCAGCCTCTTTTCACAGTGTTTTTCTTTCTTTGAAAACAGGAGTGGGAGGAGGGGTTGGATGTTGGCGTGTAGCCTTGGCGACCGAAGCCGAGGAATATTGAATGGAAACCCAAACACGGAGCTGCCTGTGAGCTCCAGGCCTGACGTGGAGATCAGATCTGCAGGAAAAGCTCGCTCTGGCTCCAGAGCCTCCCACGGCTGGGGACACAGAGCAGTCCCCAAGTGCCACTTCGGCTGGAAGTGCAGCTCAACAGGACACATCCCTGACCAGAGAAATTGCTACCACAAGTTGTTAATTCCCCCTCTCATCCCTCTGCTCTGAGGGTCTCGACCACCTCTTCCCTAAAACCAGCTGAGCAGCACAAGCAGTTTGAGGCACTGTGTGCAAGGTTTGAGTTCTTTTCCTATCCTGAACAAGGGCTTCTAAGCCAAAAATTTGCCACTGTTTTCAGCTTTATTAGTCCATTTGAAATAAATATGATTTTCCCCTCCAAGCCTTGTCCTCGATTATTTCAGACCAGAGAAGCTGCAGGACCATTTTGACTTTTTGCCAACCTGGCCATTTTAAACACGGAGCAAATGATGCTGATTTAACTCACTAAAATTCTCCTTGATTCTTCTGCATCGTTTGATTTGATCCAAACCAAAAAAAAAGAAAGAAAAAAAGAGAAAAATCACACAGAAGTGATTCACTGGATCAGAGAGCTCTTGATATCCTTGATATCCCTCCAATCCCAGCTCCTTTGAGTGTCAGCCACTTCCTTATCAAGACGGTTTAGCGGCTGAAGATCTTGGAGATGAAGATGAGGAGTCGATTCCAGGAACAGCAGGGCTGCGAGCAGAGCCCCGAGGCTGGAAAGCACAGCGGCTCCGTGCATTCCTCACGGCCGCGGGAATGCTCCAGCTCCGGCCGTGCCTGCAGGGGCAGCCCGAGCTCCGGGAGAGCCTTTCCAAGGATGGAGATGCCCTGGGAAGGAGCCTCGGGTCCGAGGGGTGGCTGGAATCACAATCAGAGCTGGTATTTGGCTGCTTTCTGCCAGCTGTGCCTTTGGAAGGAGGAGCACTGGGTATGGGTTTCGTGTCAGTTTGTTTATTTAGCATGGATCTGATCCATGTCCGTATTTTTTTTGAAAGGAGCTCTCTCTGTGTGCTCTATTGAAGAGGCTGTAAGTGCTCTTGCAGCTGGGCAGCTTAGAGGGAACAGAGATGTTCTGGGCATTTCTGCAGCACCGAGATGTTTCTGGGCATTTCCTTCTTTCCCCAGAAAGAAGGAAAGAAAAAAGCAAGGAAAAGTGTTGTAGCACAGCTGTTTCTATACCAAAGCCCCATCATCACATCTCCGAGTTGCTCAGTTCCCTATTCGACACTGAACACCCGAACTTTTCCTAAATTAGTGAGCTTTATTTAGGAAATAAATAGAATTGTAAGAAAATAAGAATGATGGTAATAAATACAGCATTTGTCAACGTGATACAGCCAGGAAAAGCATGATATGTTTAGGTGAATTACTCCAGTGTGGTGACAGGGGGTGGCACATTGCTGGAAAAATAACTTTCCGTCCCTGAAAGAACGTTTGAAAGATGGAATAGAGGAAAAGACACACAGATGTGATGGCAAAGAATATCCAGTTCCTTCCCAAACAAGCTTTGATAAATATTTGTTTAGGGGGCAGGTGGTTTTGAAATTTGATGCTTCATCTCAACTAATTATTTTAAAGGTTGTTGTTAAGAGAGAAGTGAGAGATTTTGCACACAACCCAGACAGTCCCAAGCTTGTCTTGCTTATTAAAAAATTATTAATTCCTTACCTCTAAAACCCAAAAGAACAAAACCATTCCTAGCAGTTAATTCTATTTTAGCATGCCAAAAAACTTAAACATCAGAGCAGACAAAAGTAATTAAGCAATAAAAAAATCAATAATTTCTAATAAGTCACCTGCCTCAAAGGTTCAGGAAGTGACTGGACACTAAACCAAACCACTGAGGGGTCCTTGCCCTGCCTGGAGCAGAGCTCTGGCCTTCCCAAGCTCTGTATCTGCAATGGGAAAGTCCAAGGGCTCCTTTGGAAATCCAAGAGGTAATTCCCCCAAGGCACAGTGTAACCTGCTCCCTGTCTGCTGATGCAATACATCATCTCCGTACAGAGCACATAAATAGAGGTCTGAAATCAACAGCAAAAAATAAATCCCCAGGGAAAGGGACTGAAGCCACCAGCGCTGCCACAGCTCACAGCCTCCAAGGTCATTGGGAAGCACAGGCAGAGACACCTGATCCGAGCCTCAGGGGGAGGAATCTGCCCTTGTTCCTGCTGGGAACAGCCCAAATCCCACCCTGGGGCTGCTTCCAGCCAGGAGCTCTCCTTCCTTCGCAGCAAAGGGAGCTGCACACCCTGCAAAGGGTGCTGCCGGAGCTGGGGAAGCTCAGCCTCACCTGGCACCCCACTGTCCATCCCGGGGAAGGGAATTCAGCCACAGTCCCTGCCAGCCACGCCGGCAGAACCACACCCACACCCTCCTGTTCCTTTCCAGCTAAACCCCAAGAATTGGCTGGTTTGGTGAAACAACCACATTCCAGCAGCTGCTGCCCAGGAGCATCTCCAGGTGATGGGAGTGGATTTGGGGGTGCAGGCTCAGGTCTGTGGGTTTTGTGTGCACACAAAAACTAACACAAGGTCTCAAGCTGATGGGGTTTTTTGTCATAAACTATTGACGTTCAGCAGGTGACTTCCCACACAAGCTTATTTCAGGATTTGCTAATTTGTTTCTATGATGCATTTAAGGAAAAGAGTGTCCTCTTTCACGTAGGCGTGTTTGGGGGACTGCAGTTTGGCCAAGGGGAGGAACATGGGGCAGCCACTGGCCACATTCATGTCATTCACTGGCCTCTGGAAGGAAGCAGAAGTCAGGTCTGGGCGAAAGGCGTCAATTATGTGTTCCCTGTTGTTTTGGTCAAGCAACATAAATGTAACCTGAAAAACAGAATGGGGCAGTGAGGAGTTACTGGAGTGCAAAATAAACCAAGCAGGGACAGAAGTGCTGCACAAGCAGCTGGATGCTCCATTGATAATTCAATATGAAATGTAACCAATGTTTCCAACCTGAAAGGTCAGTTCATGTGAACTCCCAGATGAAAACTTTGCTACCTCTAAAACAAAATTAAATTAGATCAAGTAAGGTATTATTTCTTGGTAGAGAACTGCGCAGTCCAAAGATTTTTCTCCTCTCTCTCTCCTGACAACTTAAACAGCCCCCGGGTTTGGTTACAGTCTTTACATTCATTCTGTTCTTGTGGTTTGGAATCAGAAGAAACCACTCAGTTGCTCATGCACAAATATGTAAAAGACACAACCTAAATATCAGTATAGAATCTTCACACCTCATTACTCCCTTTATTAATTCACTGTTCTTTAGCTTGGAAAACGAAATGTCTGAAATAATCTTCTGGTACAGTGAGGTTTAGGAACTTTGATTTCTACTTTTTTGGCTGCTAACTGGTAGTAAAGCTACTTATAGGAAAGGCTTATAGAATTATTGCCCCACAAAGGCAAGTGCCAGAGCAGAGATCAAGCCCTGCCATGGTTTCACTACTTTTCTAACCATTGTTGCCATTATCAGATCACACTCAGGAGAAAAAATAAAACCAGGATTACATCAGACATCTGTGGCACCTTTGTAAGTGGAACTCTCAGCTCACCCTTCTGACACCTTCAGGCAGCAAATTGTAATTCCCTCATAAATTGATATTGATCTATGTTTAGCAAGAGCCAGGAGAAAAAGTGCATCTCTGGCTTTAGCCCAGGTGGACACAGGTTGGAATATTCCAAACACCACGTTCTGGTGTCTGAAAATCCTGCCTGGCAAAGAATGGAGTATCAGCAGGAGCAGCTTTCCCTGTAAGGAGCTCCAGTCAGAAACAAATTATGACCCAGAATGGCTCCTCACCTTTGGAGAGAGACGTGAGAAAACACTGAAACTGCCACAAAACTCCAGAGAAAAGGTCACCTTGTGTTGACTTTTGGCTGGGATCAGGTATGGAAAAGCTTCCCTTCTTACCTTGTGCCTGAAAGGCCAGGGCAGCAAAGCGTCGTAGTCTCCTTTCATGACAACGAAGAACAGGGACATGTGGGTTCCTTTCCCTGTGCCATCCCCGTTCAGGTACACCCTCAGACACACCTTGTAGCCATACTTGGCAGTGTAGAAAGCTGAAAATCAGAACTTTTTGTTAGCAAAGCCTCCTTTGGGGGGAAAAAAGACATAATTCTGGCATAATGGGAAAGGGTAATGTGTGACGTGGTTTGCTCTCACAGAGAGGAGAACAGACAAATCAGTATCCCCTGGAGATTACAAGCAATAAAAATCCAATGGTTGGAATCCTTTTAGTGCCTCAAACCTTGGTGAAAATTACCTGTTATTAGAGACACAAGTGTATTTTACCTAATCCAATTACATCCCACATGGGAAATAGCTGCAGCCGGAGGCACATGGTGTGAGGTGAGCTGTGGGTGAGGAGGGATGGATCCAGCAAATGGCACTGCAAGCAGCTGTGGTGGAGGGCAAAGTGCAGGAGGAGAGCCCAGACCAGAGCAGAGCTCTCTGGAAAAGCACATCCCTGGATTACAGGTTTCTGCATCAGCAGCAGCTTGCTTTAAGGAGCTGTTTTAAAGGTCCTCCTGCTGGCACGAGCAGGAAGAAGCAGAGGTGTGGAGAAATGAGGGGGGCTCTGAAGGATTGGGGTTGTGAACACCACCTCCATCTTGTGCTTTACCTGGTGAGTACAAACCCACTGTCCTGCCAGTCACAGAGTCCTGGAGCTTCCTGCCAACGTCTGTGATTTTCCAGAGGAAGATGCCATCGTAGGAGGCTTGCTCTGAGAACAGCAGGCTCTTGTGCAGGCTGCTCAGCCCCGCGTCCTTCTGCGTCAGGCACCGGTGCAGCTCTGCAATCTAGGAGCAAAATCAGTCCTCAGTCAGCCCCCCTCTCCAGGCTGTGCTGCAGGAGAGGCTGAATCCTTCTGGAGGCCTCATGTTCTGGAAGTTCCCCTTTGATTTCTCTCTAAGTGACAGCTATGTGTCAAAACAACCGGATAGAGATGCTGTTTGGGCCTCCAGACAAAATGCTGCTGTAAGAGGATCAGGCAATTAAACAGCTCTCTTGCTTGCTCATAGTCTGATCACGGCAAACTCTGAACAGTCAAAACTCTCAGGAATACCTCACCACCTAAATGTGGGTTAGAGAACAAATATTGGAGATCTCCACTTAAAAATGCATCAAAGCAACAAAAGGATCCTGATGATGTGTCCAGAATTGAACACCTCACAGCTCCAACTCTCTGTCCTGATCCCTACCCCACCTCTCCCTGACATGTGTCAACACTTATTATCTATACAACAAGCACCCAGACAATCCTTGCTGGAACTACTGACCTTCAGCTCAAGGCCTCGGATGATATTCTGATCCAGTTCACTCTGCCTCCGGAAGGCCAGGATTTCCAAATTGGAGCTCTCCACCTCCTTATTGAGCACTGCCACAATATTCTCAAACACGTGCAGCTTGTTTTCTAGCTCAGAAATCACTTTCTCCCTCACCAGTTGCTGCAGAACAGACTCATCTTCAGCTGGAGAAGATCCAGGGTAACAGTCCAGTTCTGGGTCCCTGCTGATTTCCAGCTCTGCTGGGATCTGCAGCTCAGAGATGTTTTTTCCTGAGTTGTTCAAGCTCAGCTCTGGCTGAGGGGTGAAGCCATGTGCAGCTCTGGCAGCAGAGCACAAGGTTGCCTTCAGCTGCCTCATGTGCTGCAGCAGAAGCAGCATGTGGTTCCCCACAGCAGATTTTTCGTGCTCCTTTATCTTCTCTTTGCTTCCCTGGAAGGAGACAACACTGTCAGTGCACCCTTTATAGCCACCAAACAGCCTGGGGCCAAACCCAGCCATCCTTCAGCTCCTTGGGAGAGGCAGAGATGGAAAAACTGCAAGGTGCAGGTGCAGCTCCATCAGCTGGCATCAGAAGTGCTGATTCTGTTTGAAGAGACACTGCCCTGCAGGGAATAGCCAAACCAGAGTGGGACATTCCTGAAGGAACCCCTTTCCACTCACCCTAAATGAACAGCCAACTTCAGAAAAACGACATCCATCCTTGTTGGCTGAGGATGTGGACTGGCTCTGTTGAAAAAAATGCAGAGGAAATAATCAAACACCAATTGAAAGCAATTCTTTTATTTCCCTACAAACACCTAAGCCACAAACCTAGCAGCCATAAATCAGATTAATTCAAGTCAAGGTATCTCCACAGCTTCTGGTAACCAACCAGCTTTGAAAATGGATGGTAAATCAATTAAGAGTGTGGTTGATTACAAGTTTCCTGCACACAGCCTGGCAGTGAAGTGTCCATCCAATAGACCCCATAATGACAGAACATAATTTAACAAACCACAGGGATCACATAGTAAGAACTTCTCATAAATAAAATTCTTTAAATACACTGCTATACAGCTCCTATTTTGCTCATGTGGCTCTCACTCAATATATGAGATGAAACAAATATTTGCCCATTTTACAAGATTAATTGAGAAGATAATTTAATGAAGGTAATTGTGGGAGCAGGGAAGAGAAGGCAATCAGCAGAGCTTTGCTGGGATGTAAAGAACACCCAGATCCAACTGCTGGATCTGAAGATATTTTCAGGTGTTCATTTAATCTAAATGAACAAATGATAATTTTATTAATTGAAATAAAGCAGCATTGCACTCACTCGTCTTTCACCCACCTTCTCCTTTGATGCTGTTTCTGTTTGCACAGGTTTTTGTTCCTTACCCAAACTGCCTTCACATGAATGTTCCTGTCATTAACACAAGAAGGAAAAAATTCAGTGCCTTATTTAATGATTGACCTGCAAGGTCACCCTGGGATATTGGATGCAAGATTGGCAATGTGTGAGCGTTGCCAGATTCAAACCAAAGTTATTTGTGCACACACACAAAAATGTACACTCACATATGACATACACACGTATGTACACTCACATGTATGTACACTCACATGCATGTACACTCACGTATGTACACTCACACACATGCAATGACAAGCAGGTGGGTTACAGAATAAGAAGCAACAATGACCAGCAGAACAGGAAATTCAAATATATACACAGATATATATGAATATAAACAGGTCACAGCACAGGAAACTCCAATATAAATTCAAACTCAAATATAATTCAAATATAAGCTCTTCTTGCATTGACTCCATGCAGTTTGCTCAATGTGCAGACCCTTCCTGCATTCTGCTTTATGAACACTTTGGAGGCTGGAATCCAAATTTTCCATCATGATGTGCTAATGCAAAATGCATCACCACTCACAGGAGGCTTCCTGCCATTTCTGGCTCCAAGAAGGGTAAAGTGATTCCCCTGCCATTGGTTCCTGTAATATCTGTATTTAACACTGCAACTGTCAGCTTTCCATTCACACTCTTCCGAGGGGGTGGCTTTAATCTCTACAAACTCCTTTGCGTATCAGTTCTGAGGTTTCCCTTTCGATTCTCAGAAATGCAGCCACGGGTTTTTCTCACTCTCTAACTCATTTCTAACACCCTCTGTCTTGCCATTGAACAAAATATGCCTTTATCTTACTCATTTCTGCTCCTTTACTCTTTCAGATCACCAATTCCTTGAGGGGGAGAGAAGATTCATTTAAAAATAGAGAAATATTAAAAAATCACAAGACCTATAACTGAATGAATAACATGAAGAGAGTGAGAGCAGAGCCCCAAACTTGCTGTTTGCTCCCAGAACGTTGTGGACACATGGAATAATCAAATTATCCACACAAACAATCAAAATCCTTAAGTCGGTGCAAGTGTAATAAAGCAGATCATGCCACCAGAATTTTACAAACACTGCAGGAGGCAGAGAAAAAGCAACACCCCAAGGCCAACCCCCTGCTTGGTTGCCAAGGTTTCCCGACCAAAATATTAACTCGGTGGTAGCTGAGCGGAATGAGTGGGAGGAAAGCTGTTGTGAAGCTGCTGGAGCTGCAGTGTCAGAGAGCCCTGAGAGAAGGGTGCTCAGGGAACAACCGAGCTCGGGTTTCCCCCTCCAGCCCGAGGCTGAATTTGAATTCACAGCAGACTGAGAAGGATTTAGTGTTGCCACCTTCTGGTGCTCACAGTTTGTGGGAAACTCTGGATTTATCACTGGGAGATGTGCCTGGGTCCAGATTCTGCTCTCTGTAGGTTAATAAGGTTCAATCCTTACAAATACAAGCCAAAGCTTCCCAAGGAGCAGATTTTAGCAGAGCACCTGATTCTTACCACAGGAGGACTCTTAACTCCTTGTAAATCTCTCAGCTCAGGATTTGGAAAGGCATCACTTTACAGCACTTTGAACATGCAGAGGTATCCACTGCTATTTACATCTTTAAAATATTCACAGCCCTCCTGCCATGCGGGTCTGTAATCAACGCCCAACTGCAAGGCTGGCAATTAGTCTCTTGAAATCATTTGAAGGGAAAAATGTTCATGGTTTTGAGCAAGTAACATTAAAAAATATAAAGTAAATATGTTTGAATAGTCACTGAGATATTTGTGGCAGATTCTGAGTATGATCTTCTTGGTCTATGGACACTGCTGGTGATTTGGAGATTTATACCTGAGCAGATCTGTTAGAAATAATATCTGAGAGAATCCTGCCTTACACATTTGTGGGTGGTTTTAGCTTGAATAAACTCCAGCCATTTTAAAGGTCCATTCCCTGCCACTGTCTGTGCTTTTCTGCTTTTTCCTTACATCACACTGGGATGAGTTTTGAGCCAGGAGCTGAAACCTGGGCTGCCCAGTCCCTGTGGGAACACATGGGTGCTTTGTCACATCACCAGCAGATTATCACATCCAGCTCATTTTTCCTGTGTGGAAAAATGATCAAACTCAGGAAAATTAAATATTCTCCGAGTGCAATGAAATCAGGATGGAAAAACAGCATCATGGATTATTTAAACCATTAATATAAAGCCTTTATTTGAGAGAGAAATGTTCATACCTGGTATTCAGAGCTGGCCAAGCTGCACTGGCACTGCTGACACACTGTCACATTATTGACACATCCATTTTCCAAGTGATCTGCCAGCTTCCTTCTCATCACCACGTGTCCACAGCCAGTGTGACAAGGGATCAAAGCATATTCACACAAACTCTGGTGCTCCTGTGAGTGAAAAGTCATAAAGCAACCTGTAAAGTGCTGATTCACATTTATCTATAAATAGTCTCTGTTCTGGCAGCCCAGGGCTCTGACCTGCATTTCTTTGAAATTGGGTAAAGTCCCACTGCACAAAGTTACTGAGATTACTAGTGAAAACTTCACCAGCTTTACTGGGGCTTTTTTTTGTTAATTGTTAATTTTTAAAAAACCCCAAAACCAAAACCAAACAACTTTTGGTAAATTCAAACACGAGGTCTCCCTTAAACAACCTCTTAGGGCTTTTGTTTAAAAATCATATGATCCTGGTCCCAGCTTTCTCCCCTGTTTTGATTATTCAAATTTTCATGGCAGATTCACAAATCTTGCCCACTTAAATATTTTACATGGAGGATTTCAGATCAGTCTGAAAAGATTGGTGAATACAATCAATACATTGACACAAGGCAGGAAGCCTTCCACAGATTAATGGCACATTTTTAGATTCTTTGTTGATATCAACCACAATATTGACACTGATTCTAATTAATTGCATTAATTTTTTTGCTGATATCCTGGTTTCATTGTCTCTCTGTCCCCATTCCAGTAGGACTGCATATTAATCTGAATAAACTCTCTTTCAACATACTTCAAAATCTTTCATGATACCAGACCAGCTGCATCCAAGGGTCACACAGTGGACTCTGAGTTCAGAAATCTCTTTATTAATGGCAGCATCACCAAAAGCCTGGAAAGAAAACACAGTAAGGAAAAAAACCACTGCAGTATGCATCCTTGGAATAGGAATAGGGTGGCAGAAATCCACATCTTGATAAATCTTTTTTTTTTGTTTTTAATTTACTGTACTTCATAAGACTCTGTGACCTGGCAAGTTAATCTTAGTGTAGAAGAAACCCAAATAGTTATTAAATGCATTTATTTCTTAGCATTCAAAAACTATCCATTTGACATGATATTAATTTACTGAAAATAAGCCCAGAAAATAAAACAGCTCTGATCTTACATTTCTTTTCACAGAAGCCTGAAATATTTCACACGCAGCCAATGTGCTGACAGGACCCTAACTATGGGGTCCCTTAATGAATGCATTTCATTATCGAGGTCATTAACACCTCCTAAACGTGCTGCAGAGAGGATTGGGAGTGCTCTGTGCCGAGTGCACTGCTCAGATCTGGGCTGTTTCCATTTAGCAGGCACTGTGTGCTAAAAAAATATGAACCAGATGGGAGTGGGGCTTGGTTTTTGCTCCATGTAGATTTTTGGATTATGTTAAACATGAAGGATTTTACAATTGTTATGTAATAATGAAATACTGCACATGTTAACATTACATCTTGCACCATTAAACTGGTACCTTGACACAAGAAGAAACCCTGCAAAAGGCATTTTTTTTTAATACTCTGGAGGTAACTAGAGTGCAGAGAAATGCACATTTCCCATGGAATAACACAGAGCAAGAAGAGGGAGAGGAAAGCTTTACAAATAGAGGGAGGAAAGCATTTACAGACTGATGCCCACATTTCAATAAAGTTCCCTAAAATCTACCCAGCATTTGTTGGAAATGATCTGAACAGGCAGATCCTCCTGCCTTGCTGGTGCCTGGCTGTGTCTGGACAGCCAGCAGGCAGAGGAATCTGCCAGGCAGAGCAGAGTGGGGTTTGTTCACAGCCAGCCACCCACAGAATTTGCAGAAATTCCCAGCACACTCAGGGAGAACCCCACAGCAGAGAAATCCCAAACTGGCAGTCAAAGCAGGATGAGTTCAGAAGGGTTTAGCTGCACCTCTTTGTGCATGAAATCTGTTATTGGGAAATTTATTGCAGAATTGAGGATTTTTTCTGGGATATTCCCAAGTTCAGCATTAACAGCAGATCTATTATTGTGCTGCAGCCACTTCCTAAATTTGGGCTTTTATGCCACTGTCAGCTGCCTATTTGTTTGCATTTTCCCCTAAAAACTTTAGACAAATTGTGTGTCTGTTGATATCCCTGCATGTGACCAGAGAGGAGGGGAAAGACAAGCTGGGATGGCCTTATGGCCCAGTTTGTATTTGGGATATAGAACAGCACAGCAATTGGCTGAAAAGTCACACAAGGAGAGATCTGCACCATTATATTACAGATTAAACACTTGCCAGTGCATAGTTTGTATCAATTAGGATGTTCAGCTTCATGTTTGAAGGGTACAAGAAGCCATGAGGTTGGAAAAATCTATTAAAATACTTCCTCAGGATACCAAGTAACAGTTAAGACATATTATTACAAGTAGGAAAGCACCAGTTACTTTGAGACAATAAAAAGTTAATCATATGGAAGAGTTTTGGGATTTTACATTGCAGAACCTGGATTTGGAAAGTCCTAAGGCTGCCATTACACTTTTTAAAATCAGAAACTCTGGGAAATCCAAGTTATTGAAGCCTAAGTGAAAATGTGTAACTATCAGCTGCTATTGCATTTTATATTATTCCCTTCTGAACTCCAACGATTACTACAGAGAATGGTTCATGATAAATTAATGACCTGTGAACTACAACTTACCCTTTCCTCTGCCAATAGGCTTTCCTCACTTAAAGTGTTGGGATCCTCCTCTTTACATTTCTGGCAAATTGCATTTTTATTGTTTCTGGCAAAAAGAAAGAAGAAGTAAACAACAATCCATTGGTGTACTGCAGTTTAGGTCTTTGTATAGGTACTGATACCAACAAAACCATGGAAATTGTGATTTCCACTCAGAATCTACAGTCCTTGTTCATGAAAAGGCCAATTCTTGAACATGCTGATCTCAAAAAAAGCTTTGCACTTCTGTTCTTCAAGATCAGGACTGTGCCCATTAATCTTATCTGTATTTCAGTAAAATAAGGGCAGCCTGGACCATAAACAGGAATAAAGATGGAAAGCTATTTATCTCATGAACTATGCAAAAACGTCATGCAGGAATGAGATAATGTGAAAACTAAAGTCTTTTAAAACACAGAAAACGCCCATTTTGCCAAGACAGATATAGACATATAAACCCTATAACATCCCTTATCAAAGGACTGTAAAGTCCCATGGAAGGATTAAGTCAGCCTTGGACCAGTTCTTCAAGGTTAAATCAGAATTATTATGTCACAGATAGAAAACTCTGTCAGGCCCTGTAATCCACCCTGCAGACTTCCCAGGATGGAAACGAGGAGGAGGCAGAGAGTATCCTCCAGTCCACCATGGAAAATCCTTCCAGACAGGAAAACCACAGCAGGACAGGGAGCCACAGAGTGATCACAGTGTGTCACCTCGGTGGCACAACCCAGGACATACCTGACGATCCAGGTGAGGCAGGCAGAGCAGTACCTGTGCCCACACAGCGTCTGCAGGGCTTTCTTCAGGATGTTGTTGCAGTTGCTGCACAGGTACTTCTGGCCAGGCACATCCTCACAAATGTTGGTGGGGTATCCAAAAGGAAATTCGTTTTCATCAGGAGAAGAGCCAGGGGTGTCCTGCAGGCTCCTGGGGGTGTTCTCAGCCATCTGAAGGGAGCACTGAGAGAGAGAAGGAAACACCCAGGTGCTCAAACACACTGCCTTTGATGGGAGAGGATGTATCAGAGCCCTCCAACCTGAGCAGTGACAGAGCTGGGTCTGAAGTGACAGTGACCAAATGTCACGGTGGGGTTTGACCTGCTACCAGCAGGAAATTACTCTATACCTTTAAAATTTCCCTCAAACTCAACACGGAAATGGACAATGTCTCAAAATGGGGGGTTGGGGTTTTCTTTCAAGAGTTTTTAACTTGTAAAAAGGTGAGTTACAGTCCCATCAGCCCCCATCACACAGGATTGCTTCTGTAGAGTAAATCCCCAACCACATTCAATTCTCAGCAGCCAAAATTCGTGATTTCTCTTCATAGACACAGAAACTGAGCAGCTGGTGTGTTGACAGTGACTTCCCTGAAGTCATGAAACTCGTGATGAAATGACAAAGGAAATCCCAAGCCTACAACCCCTTAATGCTTGTGCTCTTACCAGGCATACCTGGAGCCACATGACAAGGTCTCATGCACATCTAGTTTGGTTTGGTTAATACAAACTGTGCAGTGGGATATTTTTGGAAATGCAGCCAAAACTGATTCTGGTGTCTCTTGTGAAGTTCAAGGAAGCTTTTTACCCAGGGACCTGGTGCAGTTTGATCACAATTATGCCTTTTTAAAGCTATTTTTTCCCCATAACAGTACTGTATATAATCTATCTTGGTGTTACCAATAGTCACACTAAGAAATCTCCAAAAAAATGAATGAAGGCTGCCGTGGGCAGGCCGGGCTGGTGCTGTGACCGCCGTGAGGTGGGCAGGGCACACCCTGGGGTTACAGCTCTGCTCTGGGAGCAACCAGCCTTTCCAGGGCCTGCCTTAGCCAATTGCCATGGCCTCTGCAGGGATTTATTCGAGCGGGAGCTCAGCAGTGACCGCAGGGCTGCCCAACCTGCCGGAGCATTACATCCAACCCGGCGACACAAACGTCATGGAAGCGGCTCGGGGGTGTCGCGGGTGGGTGCTGGGGGGACAGGGCAGACGAGCCGCCCCCGGCCAGCCCAGCCCCGGCTCCGTTCAGCGGCACCGCCCGTGATCCGCAGCCCGGCACGGAGCGCTCCGGGCCCCGCCTCGGGGGTCTCTCCGCCCCATCCCGGCTCAGCGGGGCGGAGAGCGGCCAGGACCCCGGAGAGCCCCCGCTGTCCTCCGGGTGTTCCCGGGGCGCGGCTCGGGCACCGGGCCCGTTTGTCGGGAGCCGCGGGCGGTTCCCCGCAGCGGGAGGCGGGAGGATGCGGCGGGGCCCTCTGCCCTCCATCCCTCCCTCCTTCCCTCCATCCCTCCCTCCATCCATCCCTCCCTCCATCCATCCCTGCCACTCCCCTGCATCCCTCCCTGCCGCTCCCGTACCTGAGCCCGCCGGGCCGGCCGGGCTCTCACCGCGGGCACCGGAGCTGCGGCCGGGCGGCTCGGCTGGATTTCGGCGATGCTGCCTCGCTCCGGCCGGGAGGAGCGGGGAGCCCGGACCGCGCCCCGGGGCTGGCGGCAGCGGGGCTTCCCCTGCTCGAGGCACCGCCGCTGTCCCGGGAATTGAGCGAGGAAAAGCCCCGCGCAGCGAATTCCCCCGGGCCAGCCGAAAGGGAGAATCTGGCGGCTGGTTCCTGCAAGCGGCGCGGTGCGGTGGCTGACATGCTGAGCCGGGACTCACTCAGAAAGTCCTGCCTGCCCAGAGCGCGGGCACAGCGCCAAGTTGCCCTGCACAGCCCTGTGGGCTCGGGGCAGCCCCTGCCCCAAATCCGGGACGGGAGCCTCGATTCCCTCGGGAACCTCCGGGAAACCTCGCCGGGGAAGCCTCGCTGTGCCTCAACCTCCAACGCAGCTCGGAGGTAGCACAGCAGGTAACCCAGGAGTTCAGTAATGTCTGCAAAACCTTCTTAGAGTGCAGTAAAGATTCTACAAAGGGAGTTTCACTATCAGCAGAAGGTCCTCCTAACCCCTGACACAGCTCACTTTGCTGCCAGCCTATCTAGGTTCTGACAGAGGATTCAGTCAGAAAGAGAGCTGTGCATGCAAATCTGCTCACTCTTCCTCGTGGGGAATATCCCCGGGGGCGAGTCCCTGCTCAGAATCAGAAATCAAAAGCCGAGGTGTTTCTCTAGGTGCTTCACTGGGTGTTAATTGCTGCACTGCCAAGAGCCATCAGCCGCAGTACCTGTGAGGGTGGGAGCTGCTGAGGGGTCACGGCACAGCAGGGTTTGCCTGCAGTCTGGCACCTTCCTGAGCTGGCTGTGCTCAGACAGACACCACACACGCTCCAGTTGCACTTCCCTCCTCGCTGTGCTGGTCTGCAGCGTGTCTGTGATGCTGATCTGATGGAGATCCAGATGCAGAGCTGCAGTTCTAACTCAAATCTAAGAGGACAGGGTGATACAGCCTCAGTTAGTCCTTGGCCTGAAGCATCTGCACTCATTTGGGTTGTTAAAATTCATCACTAGTCAATGTGGCCCAGGCAGTCTCTGCCGGGACGTGAGTTAATTTCTCAAAGAGATTAAAAAAATTTTTTTTAATGTGGTTTTTTAAACTTTGGGGATATGAGTGGTAAGACATTAATTTTAGAATCAGTGTTACACCACAGGGTTAGGTTTAGGGATGAAGTGGCAGCCTCACCTCTTCCCTGTGCCCTTAATTCACTCCTTTTCTCTCGTTTTGAGACTTGAAAGTTTCTGTGACACCTCTGTCTTCAAAGGTGCTGAATTACACAAAGAATCTAAAGATAAGGTTTTGGTACTTTCCAAACTAGAGAGATTTCCTGTGGTAAATTTCCCCCACATGAGATCAGTTAACTGAAAACAGGATGTGGCTCAGAGAGAGATTAAAATGTGAAGCTTTACTTTACTGCAGAGCCATTCCACCAGTGCTCAGCATTGCAGGGCACTGTGTTACTATTTAAGGGGAATGACCATTTTATATCCTAGGGGAAAAGTGCAGAAGGAAATATATTAATATATTTAATATTACCCTTTAAAAATAAGCCAAGGTCTTGAGATTTTTAATGCAACAGATTTCATAGGACACTTGAAATGGAATTGAGGCTCAGATGCTCTGTGTTTTAAAGACTGTAGTCAAAATGAGAATTGCATTTCAGAGAGATGTTTAAGATAGGGATGGCTCATTCTATGAACACATAACTTTAAATTAGCATAAATTAGCTGGAAATGTGCACTTGTTCTAGGAAAACCTGAAAAATGGGTAAAACACAGGAAGGAAAAATTGCTAATAAAAGCAAATCCAGTCCCCAGGAGATTCAGTACTTCTAGGAACTGGTGCTGAGTGCTTCAAGTCAAGATTGCTGCCTGTTCAGAGCTCTGATATGAAGGAATTCTGTACCTTCCACACTATTACTGCTTTTCTGAATTAAACAGTGTCTGTGAGATCTCATCAATTCAAGATTAAAAAAAGCAGAAGCACTACATTTGATATATTGTTATCCCCAGCAAACTTGACAGCTTTGCCACGATTCAACCTCTTGTCTCTAATAAAATCTTTTAAAATATTTTTTTCAGTTTTATCTGTCTGGGCTGACTACCAGCTGTAGCTCTGCTTTGCTATGGTGATACCCTGAGGACCAACCCAACTCTCATTACAAGAGAAGGAAAGTTCCCCACTACATTTCATAAGAGCTGCACTGGAATCCTCAAAGAGACATCAGGAATCAATTTGATTTCCTTCATCCCTGCTTGGCCTCAAGATTTTCCCCAGATCGTATTCTCTGTAAGATAGTATTATCCTCAGCTTCCTAGGAATTTTCCCCTCAAAGAATAGATGCTTTGGAGCACCTCTTCAGCATTTGACAGGAGAAAAGCACCCATAAACAGACACTATATATATATATATATACATATATATACATATCTATATATCTGTGTGTCTTATTTCAGTCACTCACTAATGCAGTTTCCACAAGCCAAGCCAAGGAATCACCCTGAAGAGGAGAGAGAAAATGAAAGTATTTCTCTCTGTCACAGTGGCCTTGATGGTTTCCTACAAGTAAGAGCATTTCAGAATAAATCATGAAGAGATTTCCAAGCCTGCAGAATTCTATTTTAGGCAACCAGGCAGATCTTCAGAACATTCAGAAGTTCGCTGGTGGTCTCCAGCCTCAGTCACAGTGCCCCCAGAGCAGGACAGACGTGGGGTGCAGAGGGAGAGCTCAGCATGGAGCAGTTTGTGGCAGTTCCCTCAAAGCTCAGCTCTGCTGCAGCCTGGCCACATGAAGGGGTTTGCTGCACTTGTGGTTGTGCTTCTGTTTCTCTTAACATACACAGAGCCTGAGCTAAACTGGAAAATTCTGAGCTGCTTATTTCCATTCTTAATGCTTTGGAGAGAACTCTGGGAATGGGAGCTGTGCCCATGGGGAAGACTGCCAAAACACTCTTCCAAAGCTCTGGATGTGACATGAAAAAACAAGTTCAGATTCAGTATCTTTTGACTCGAAACCAGCTGGGAAAATGTGGATATTCTATTGATTGACTGGGACTAATTAGTGGAAACAGAAAAAGGAAACATCAGATTTATTTAATGTCTTCATTAATTCTCATAAATGACAAGAACTGAGGGGGGAGTGAAGGTTATGGTAAATCTCCATTAACCCTTTCAGAAATTGTTCATTTTGCTATTAACAGTTTAAAAAACCCAAGATGTTTAGAAGATGTTTTCCACATGACAGAAGCAGAGAGAGACTGACTCTGCATCTCTCTTCCACTCAACCATAATTCCCTTTGCTATTGTAGGATGACTAATAGCATCAGGCTCAGCTTTCCAATAGTATTTTTCAGCGTGATTCATAATCCTGAGTAATTTCCACACCACCACTGACATGTCTATTTGTACCTGTATTTTATGGGCAACACACCCAGGGAACACAGAAATTCCAAGCGTTATCTGAGGTTTCACAAAAGGAAAACAAAATCCTCTTTATAGGTGTTGTAAAGAAAAACCAAAGCCCTCACCAAAACAGTGGTACAATAAGAAGGAAAACGCCTGAGTGTTCACAAACCAAGATGTTTTTAAGGAGGAATCAGGAGAAAGGAAAATAAATTTTAAGCACAGGAGGAGCCTGAATGAAAAAGTAAAGTTGGAAGTGGGGAAAGCAGGTATAAAGAGTAGCAGGTCTGCTCTGAACAGGGGAAAGCAGGTAAGCATTTAAGTTCCTGAATAAAAGAATCCTCTCGTGAGGCAAACCTCCTGGCAGCTGGGAGTGTTGGGACTCCAAAAGCTCAACATCCCAGACATGTTCCCAGCAGCGTCCCTGGAATTCGGCCAAGGAAACAAAACTTGTAGCTCCACGTCCAACATCTGAATCATAAACTGGGTGTTGAAAGCCCAAAGCCAGAGAAAGAGGCACACAGTGCTCAGGAAGGGAATGCTCAATCTGTCCAGGGTCAGCAAGTGGGAGAGCCTGGAAGGAACCAAATCCCAGCCTGGTTTGGAGGGCAGCAGTGGGGAATTGTGGAGAGGTTTCACAAGAGAACCTTGGGTTTCCTTGGGGCAAGATAGGGACTGGAAGGAAATCCAGCATTTCCTAAATCTGGTTCTCTAAAATCCAACACATTTTCTTACCACGAATATCTTGTTTCAAAGCCCAGGGATTGTCCTGGGAAGTGTTTCTGGGATTAACCCCAGTTGAGAACTGGGCAGGACCACCACAGACAAGGGGACACAGCAGCTCATGGAGGTTTAGATCCATCCCCCAATTTCTGCTATCAATCCATGGAATCCTGCTGAATTATGTCGCAGATTTATTTCATCCCCCATGATTCCATAGGAAGCTTTTCATCCTACCTTGTTTTTGAGACTCCTGACCAAAAGAGAAGCTTAGGAAAAGAAACACCTTTTAATATTACATCAATTGGTGACTCCAAACTTCTGGAACTACACTAGTGCTGGGAATGAATACCTATTTCTACCTCCCTGTCAGAGCCTGGGGATGAATATTCTCTAGGACCTTACGGCAGAAGGTTTTAATGGAAAATTTTATGATTTAGGCAGTGAAAATGACATTTTTATGGCATATTGCTTTTTATAAATAATGAAGGAAACCCAGCTAATCAGAGCCTGGCAGAGACAGACAACTCAGCCATGCAGTAAATGAATGACTTCAGTCACAGCTGCCAATTGTGCCCAATCTGTCACTAACACCTCAGTTTATGTCTGTATATTGCAAATCACCTTTCAGCAGGTAGAAACTGGCATGGTGAAATGTGAATCTCCTGCAGTGGGGATGTGTGAGGTGTTCCTAACATATTTCCTCTTAGGAAAGCAATTTCCCCATTGACTTTTTGTGCTGCAATTGAAGAAATCCTGTATGTGCAGATCAGGGCATCAAGGGCAGCTCCTCCAAAAGAATTATTTGGTTTAGCTGAGGATGTTCTCCATGGGCTTATGAACTAACTGCAGGGAACACAGAACAGAATGTGCTGCTGAGGCTCCTCTTGGAAAGCCAAGTGAGACAATTCAAGCCTATGTCAGGACTCCTTGGAGCCTCAGTGCACCAAACCCAGCTCTGAACCTCTCTGTGCTCTTTAAACTGGCACCAGTGGGGCTGCTGCTGTCCAGAGAAAATAGATTTTCCACTGCAAACCCCAATTTTGGGGGTTTAATATCTCAGCTGATTCAAAGTGCGTCAAATAAAACTTTTTGTTTGCTTTACTTGTAAAAGAAATTGCCTTTTCAGTTGTCAAGTTTTTCCCTACTTCCTTATAAACAAAGGAACTATAGTCTGAGCCACAGTACCTTAGGAATAATCTGCATTTCGTGACTTCTGGCTATGAATGTGGGTAAATATAACCATTTCATAAATAATCCCCTGTGTGTCACAAATATTTCCTGGGATAGAAAAGAAAGGGTTGAATATAGTAAGCTTTACTCAGGGTTTCTCTGCTATTGTTTTCTGAACTTGAATGTTCTTTTTATGAGAGTTGTGGTGTTTAATTCAGTTTAGTATTTTCCAGGAAATTGGTTGCTTCTTAAACATGGATCCAAATTCCAAGTTCATTCAGAACTTGAAAAGCAAAATTTAACACAAGGACTGGAATTTTGTAATGATCCAGCAACTGGCAAAACCAAACTCTTAGTTCCCTGGAGAATGAAAGAGCCAAACCCAGATATTTCTCCTAATTAGAGATGAAAACATTATTAAATATCCTAAAAATTGAAAGCATATGTAACTCCTATAAGGTGGGTGTTTTACTGGAAAATAACTGACAGCCATGCCAAATTTCTGTGTGTTCTGATGTAAGAATTCAGGAGGAGATTAAGAACACATTTTGCTGGGAGACATGTCTAAACATTAACATTTACATAGACTGAAAATAAGCCTCTCTAGGTAGGGTCAAGTGAGACAACCCACAGTGGAAGAACACCAAACTGGCAGCTCCCTGAGAGTGATTTTTTAAAAAATACAAAATAATCTTTACTGAAAAGAAGAAATGGATTTCCTTACTATGTGTTCACTCATCTCTTCCACACCTCTTCTCTAAATGGATCTACAGACCTCTGTCAGCTGATCCCACAACTCTTTGTTTGGGAAAATGGGTGTTAGAGATTATTTATTGAAAGTTTTGAACTTGATAGGAAACTTACCAAGGATGTTATTCAAGGATTTTGTATTGCTCCCCCTATTTACTCAGAAGAGAGGCTGTCCCTACACTGAACATCCTCATTGCTGTGCAAAGATAGAAAAGAATTTTGGTGAGATAATCTGCCTTTGCATTGCCCAAATGCACTGAACAAACTCACTGTGATGAAGTGAATATTTCTCCTCCTCCACCTAATTTCATATGTGAGTCTAGCATCATAATTAAAATAAAAATTACGTGGTAACTTGGACTTGCATCCTCCCAGCTCATGGGAGCATTTTTCTCTTCCACTTAGTATTTAATACATGTGTTTGAGTCAGCCAAGAAAGAATTATAACAGTCACTATGGAGGTATTAAAAAGTAATAATATTAACCTGCAGTAGGGATTTACCATTCCTCTTCTAAAATTTGTAGGATATTCCTAATTCCAAAGCATTTTTGACAGAGCACGTGGCTGAGTAAGGCTACCTAGGGCTTGTGGCATGTCCTGAAAAATTAAACCCACAAATCACTCCTTCCCTTCTCAGGAAACAATAGCCAGAGAAAGGCACCCTTTGGCTCTCTCCCTGAATTAATCACAGCACTTTGGCACAGCCCAGCAGCTTTCAGCCCAGACCAAAGTGTGAGTTTCATGTGTCACTGTGCACAACAGGCTGGAATTTGGGCTATTCAAGTCACTCACCAGCTTGGATCATTGAGATTAATTTCTGGTTGCAATGAAAAGAGAAATTAGTTCATTTGGTGATGCTTAGCTGTCTAAAAACCAGTCAAATACAAATGGAAATGCACAGTAATAGGTGTTTTTTAGAGAGCTCAAGGATAACACAGTATTAACCCTTAGACTTGTTATAATCTGGAATTCAACCAACTCGGGTCTGCCAAGAGTATCCAGGGAGAATCACATTTGAATGGCATCTGGTGAGTTTTCTGATTCAAAGGGAAACATATGAAAAAGGAATAAAAGCACAATGCCCCAACCTATTTAACTGCTCTTAGTGGGTCCTGCTTTCAGAGATGATCTGTGCAGGCAAGGTCAGTCATCCATATTCTTGGAAAAGGGAGGATAAATCTGTCCTGGAGCACTCAGCTTTCTGGGCTGCTTCATTAGCATGGAGGCAGAGCAGTCACCTCTCACCAGGGGCTGCCTGGCCTTTGGGAACACTGCAGGAGTGGGGCAGGGAAATGTGTTCTTCTGGAAGCTCTACAGCCCTGGCTGGGGATTCAAAGGCTGGAACATTTGGAGACTTGAACATCACACACATAAACAAGTGAGAACAGAAAAACACTGTGTACAATTCAGATAGAAAGGCACCACTCTGATGTCCAGAATCCACAGCAAGCTTGGAAGTACAGAATGTGTTTTGGAATAATTTCCATTTCATAATCCAGATGAGTCACCTAAGCAGTGATTATTCCACGAATTTCCATGTTTGCTGGGATTAATCCTGGGAGTTGCTTAGTGCCTCAGAACTATCCGACCATGAGTCTCTAAGGTTAGTGTGGCACTGAGCTCTGAAATCTCTCTTATGCCATTCCCATCCTCTCTTCTATTTAAGAGCAGCATTTTTATATTTTTTTTTCAATCAGGTTCCTGGTCTTCAGGAGCCTTTTTGTACTCTGGCTCACTAAAAATCAATTGAACTTAAATGTCACAAGTCACCTGTGAAAACAAGACGTGCTCCTTGTTATTTAAGGAGATAATTAGGTCTCACAATACACAGACACCAGTTCAGAAGTAGAAATGTTTACAGGTGGACTGTCTAGACAATCCCACTGAGCATTTCCATGTACTTCTCCCTGCAATTTGAATTTATACCCAGTTATTATTGGACACAGTGTGAGCTTCTTGCGCTTCTTAGAAAGTTTGGAAGATTAAAAAAACCAGTCAAATACTCACAGAGCCAAAATTAAAAATTGCATCATCTCTGACTATCTTCTTTCCACATCTTAAATGTCCTGGATTGAGATATTCCTAAGAGAGAGGGAAAACAGTAATTTTAAAGTTCTTGGACGTGCTGCTTTTGGGCAACTCTTCAATATAAATAAAAATGCGTGCAACTGTACTTTGTATCAAACTCTCCTCTCAGTTTTACTGGGAACCAAGCTGATTTGTGCCAGGAGCAGAGAGCAGGAAAATTGGCCCTTCATCTGCCACTTTCCTGGAGGCAAGGCAAGATTTTTAACTGTCAAATCCAGTCATCAAATGCAAAGCAACATTTGTTTTAATCTACCTAAGCTACAGTGGACATGGATTCAGTTGACTGTGTCTTAAAACAAGAACAATGAAAGACACACATATGATTGAATAATTTTTTTGGTTTTTTTGTTTTTTTTAACAAGAAAGCAGAGCATAAAACCAGCATTAGTCACTGTCAGGAATTGAAATGCAGGAATTCAAAAAGAGAGTACAAAAGGAAAACCTACGGAATGAAAGTTTCTTTCACAGAGCGCTTACAAAGTGGCTGCATATATTTATGTTCTGATAAGACATGGGACTGAATGACAAGACAGTACTTTTCATGTTTGTTTTTACAGTCAATCCACTTCTTTTGACTTCAAATGCCTTTGCACCAATCTGTGTTATTCTCTCATCCAAGCTTAAAAATCATACTTGAATGTTACTCTGTTGTAATCACACTGCTATAAAATACAAGCAAGGATCCTTTTTCAGGGTAACTATTATGAGTCTTCAGCTCAAAAATAATTACTAAATGGCTGAGGATTTTTATTCTTTTCCATGAGATTTGATCTGGATTTTTAATTTAAAAACTGTCCAAATGAATCAACAGCCACTGATGAGGAGATCTTCAGCAAAATCATCCATTGTGTTCAGAAACTCCCGACAAAATGTACAGCCTGGATTTGAAGGCCACCACTCAATCCAAGTGCTGGAGTCCAAAGGGTACTGGAATCTAAGAAGAGAACAGAAAATGATTATTTGCTGCTAAGATTTGGGAAGGAAAATGTCAAAGAGGAAAAAAATTACAATATGGAAGTGCTTGCTTTGTTCTCATAATCCTCCTTTAAGTGCACACATCTGATAACATATTGTGGAATTGCTGGGTGAACACTTTAAAATCAATTATTACATACAAACACCTCACTTTTAAGATTAAATCTCAACATATTCTGGTGGCAAATGACTTACTTGAAACTGTAACCTATGCTTATCTTTAAGGCTTCTTTTCCCATGATCAAATACTGCTCTCCTGGGTTCAATTCAATATCTGCACAGGTCTTCTTTTTAACAAAGGTTATTTCATTATTTTTTTGAGCAAAAGCTTGCCCTGAAGTAAAACAAAAACAAAAAAAAAAAAATCAAGAAGTGCACAATTTCACAAAGAGAATTTCCAGTAACTCATATATTAGATAGAAAACACTAAAATGTTCTACAATACTGCACAGCCAAGGGATCTCTTTGCCACTATTCTATAAGAGGAAAATCTGATGATATAAAACATGTCTCTTGTAAAAGATTTTTCAATTAAATCTGAATGGCGGACATGCCTTGTGCACATTAAATAACTTTATGTTACAGTAATTTTAAGGATACATAAGATGCTTAAACTCAGAGGAAAAAGGAGTGAATGTTAGATTCAGTTCCACATGTCCTATGAGCATTTCACAGGACCCTTGTCACAGGCAAGACAGTGAGTCCCAAGAACATTCCAACATCCTTCCTCCCAGAAGCAGAGAGGTGGAACAGAACACTCACCCCTTTTGTAGAGATCCAGCACAGTTGCAGAATACTTCACAAAGAACCCTTCTTCAGTGCGAGATAAGATGTTCACTTTATAAACTGCAGAACAAAACAAGCCAGAATGGGGTTATTCCTTGTTCCTGCAACACATCCTAAATGTCTTACAGATGCTCAGGAGAATATTCTGTCTGTTCACAATACTGATTTTGGGGACCAAAATGGTTAGTGGGGCAGGAAACACTGTGAGTTCTACCCACACCAAATCTGATGGAAGCTGTGGGTGGAATTGACCTTTCTCTGCTCCAGTTTGTCACCTTCATTACTCTCTGGATTTCTAATCACTACAGATCTCATTTGAACAAAGTGTTTCGCAGCAGCAGTAAACAAGCAAACAAACATTTCAGAGCAGGGCAAACAGGCAGGGAAACTCCATTACCATATGCAATGTCACTCTGGCAGGCAGCTTGTCTCCTGCTGTCAGCAGTTATCGATCTGTCGAGCCTCTCCTGGACTGTGCCACACTCAGCTGTGGGGAAAGGAAAAGGCAGAGGTGAGAGATGTCAGCACATTTCCCAAAGAAAATATGGATTTCCATTATCCTGGTTAACTGAGCAACACTACAAGTATGGGATTGCATGCTGGAACAGTGAGTATTTAAAATACAAAATAATGCCCTCACTTAATCCAGTCAGACTTCCATGATCACTCTACACAATTTTTTTTAAAATATAAAATTTGGAAAGGAAATAGTTGTGTTCTTATGAGAACTTTTCCCTTATGTTTCCCTTATATTTAGTGTGGTTTTGTTCAAAGCACTACACTACATTCCCCCCGCAAGTGGAAGGAAAAATCATCTTAAAATAAAGCTTACCTTCCATGCATTTGCATTCATCTCCTTCACACAATCTCACAAGTTTTTCATTTCCATAGGGGTTATAAAGTATAGAGCATCTTTTATCTAGAAGATCCAGAAAGAAATAACAAATACACACAGGAAATCAAAGTCCAGCACCGAAACTTGGCGAGTCAAAAGTCACCTTAGCTTAAAAAAGGATGAATTAAAAAGCTGTTAAAGAAGGAAAAATGTAATCCTTCAGGAGGAATACAGAGCTGAAAGGCAAAGAAGGACGTGCAGGCCTGGAAGACATACCTGGTGCATGATATTCATACACAGTGAAGGTGGCAGGATTCAGCATTCCAACCTGGAAAAGCTCACTGATCCGGAAGCCAACACACAGGAACTTGTGAGATGGAACCTGTTTGAGAGACACATGAATTCAGGAGCTCTAAAAGAACAGAATTATTCAAAAGAGTAAAAGCAGTGCTTACAGTTATGAAAAGGATAACATACAGAGTCAATCTGCACGAGAACATGCCCATCTTTGATCTCATAATCTGCTATCAGCTGATCAACTCCATTTGCAAGCTGCAGGGCACAGAAGAAGATGAAGAATGGTAAATGTTACAGCTCTGTCATATAAAGGCAGTGAGAGAAAAACCATTTTTGAATACTTGCAGTAGTTAAATCCTCTGAATTGGCTTCCACTCCACTGACCAGCCCTATGTCCATCACAGCATGAGCAGACCCCGACCGGGGCTCCCTTGCACTGGGCTTGTACCTGAAATAAATTAAACCCAATATTAGTTAATTATAACTGAAATGAAAGAGACATACCCCAGAAAAAAATAAGGAAATTGTTAACATTTAGGCCACAGTAAACTCATAATGAAGCAAAATAATCCAGATGAAAAATTTCAGATTTATGCCAATATCATGCACAAAGAAGCTTTTAATACTTATGTTCTAGGAGAACCCAAATACAACTTGAAGACTTCATCCCACAGAGATCATGACCTTGGCTCTAATTCTCTATACACATACACATAGAAGTGAAGAAACAGAAAGAAAATACCAGAAGACCTGGAGCAATTATTAACAAACCAGCCCCTCAGCAGCACTTACTTTGCACAAGCCTCTAGGCGCCCCAGGGGTTCCCCATCTTCTTTTATGCGACCTGTTGGTGTCAAGTAGAGCCAAAGAATTCCATAACTGTCCAGAAGCAGCAGCCCAAAATTCCCACAAGGCATTTTGATAGTTGGAAGGTAATTCTTTACATTGTTTTGGTGGCTGTTTTTATAGGAACTCGTTGTCTAGCCACAAACAAGTAACAATTACCTTTCTGATGATTCAGGTGAAACGACAACGTTGAAGTTTAATGTGGTTTATTGGGTGTTTACATTATTAAAACTAATTCATGGCAAAAGCTCAGAATGTGGTTCTATACTCTGCAATAACTGGACTAGAATGTTCAGTATCTTGCAGAATTTACTGTCACCATCCCACTTCCCATAATTTATTTTTCTTCTCACTCCCCCAACCGTAAAAACTCTTCCATAAATGACTAAAAATGCACCTAACAGAAATAAATATTAATTCTATTCACAAAAAGGCAATAGTTTCAAACAGAGCTAAAAAAAAGCTTTCAGCAATTCCTTTTCCAGTTTTTCATTTAGAAAGTGGCAGAATTTATTTCTTTCGTAATAAAAAACAGTCATAAGAAAAGCAAGGATTTTCTTTCCCTCCCTCCCTTGCACTGACCTGAGTGGCAACATTTAAAATTATATTAACACTTTACCATCATCTCTCTTTGGAATAATCTTCAGTTCAAAGTTACATGAATCTTCAGAAGTACCAATGATGTTATACACTGTCCTCACCTGCACACGTACAGATAAATCAGACAAAACAGAAGTAGCATTAAACAAGCCTCAAAACTGGCATAAAACTGTAAAAACTCACACTGTGGAGAATATAAACAAATCTGGCTTGTTGATAATATAAAAATACCAGCAAAACAGAGTAAATAAATTATCAGCAGAGAAAGAAAGAGGGAGTTCTTTAGCAAAACCACACCAATATTAAGAAACTGGAAATTCCATTTCAAAAACCTGGTTGCAAACTTACATTTACTGTAGCTATGCCAGTGCTGCTGCCAGTGCTTACATATAAATCATCATGCAAAGGTGCCTAAAGGATTGGTGAGAAACAACAAGTTATACATGAATAATAAAAATTAGCAACAATTCAAGTCAGGTGATCTTCTTGTCTTGTTTTCATTTCAAATAAGTAACAGATTCTGCCAAAATATTAAATTTAAATGAATATTCAAATACATTAAATATGGCAGATAAACAAAGTCCTTAAACATTCTCTATATCAAATTATTATCAGTTTGTGATAAGAAAAAGCTACTTTAGTAGCTATTTCAAACCTCAAATAATTATTTACCAAGATGCTGAGTGTCCTGGTTTCCCTTTTTAAAAGCAATATTATTCACTCACTGTCAAAGCTCTTCCCACAAAATGGTCTTCTGTCAGTTTAAACACATTTAGGACTCCACTGTCTTTGTAGGAAACTTTCACATCCATGTCCAAATGCAACCGTTTGACAAGAAGGGAATATTCAGTCAAGGCCTCCAGGGCATTAACAGTGTCCTGTCAGAAATCAATCAGAAAGAATTAACTCCAGAGATTCTATTTATAAAATTTCAGTTTAAAATAACTTAATGAAGAGAAACCATATTTCCCAAAGAATATCATGGCAATGGAGTTATTTGATACTAATCTCATAGATGGGGCTCTGATGTTGGCAGTGTGGTCATTTAATTATATTATCCTCTTTAAATGGTTATATCATGGAATCATGGGAAGGTTTGGGTTGGAAGGGATCTTAAAGCTCATTTCATTTCAACCCTTCTACTAGACCAGGTTTCTCCAAGTCCTGTCCAACCTGGTCTTGGACACTTCCAGGGATGAGGCAAAATGTCTCAGATTTTGGTACTTGCAAAGTAAGGACAAAATATCTAAGAACCCACCTGTGTTGAATAAAATCCTCCCCCATGTCTTTGCTCTTCAGAGAGCCACCTGATGATGGGCTTGGCATAGTTTTCATCCCCTCTCAGCAAAGTAGTGAGCAAGGCATAGGCTGTGGTTTCAACCATCTGTGCAGTGACAGAGCTGGGGCTTTGCTCATCCTGTGTTTTGAAAGTGTCTTTCCAAAACCTGTAGATGGGAGGATTGCCTGCAGCAGGAGGAAAGGTTTCAGATGGAAGCACAGCAGCAGCTCTGCTACACAAGGTGAGGTTCTGCCTGCCCAGCAAGACAAGCAGGTTACTCACTCTGCACCTAACAGGGGATGGAAATCCACCTCTCCTATGCCAAAAATCTGATTTTTAGTCTATCAGGTGGTGAGTACAAATGTGATGCAGAGCAGTGGAGGATCTGGGGACAGTGCTGGTCAGCACAGTGGGAGCAGAGCAGTACCTGTGACAAAAGCCTCCCTCTTCAGGGCAGAGAAGGTCTCCCGTGCTGAGCGGTGGTTCAGGTCCACCAGGGCCAGGGCGTACGAGGTGATGGCCATGGTGAAGGGACTCTGAGCCAGCTGCACATTCTGCATCAAATAATCTCCTGCTCTGCTCTTGGCATCTTGGATTTTCTGAAAAGATGGACAGCTTACAGCTTACAGCCATTGCACTGACCTTTAGGGAAACACATCTCCTCCATCATGACTATATAGATCTTTAATGTCTTCTACAGTATCTTATATAAATCCAGAAATTCCTTGTTGTTCTTTGGCTGACTTTGAAAGGCAAAGACTAACAAAGCAAGTAAATCTGTGAAACTGAAGAAACCCTCTTGATTTCTTTAAACAAATGTTAAAGAAAATGGAAGAAATTAGAACTCCAGGACATGTCTGCTGGCAGAAATAAAAATATTTTTTACCTGAGTAGGACATATTTTAATCGACTTGTCAATTCCAATAATAGAAAATGCTGTGAGATACAAAGATTTTTCTTTAGGTTCTCGAGGTAATGTACCCTACAAAAATCAAATAATAAAACAAATTAAACAGAAATTGAAGTTGATTTAAATAAATAGAACTTCTAACTGTTTAGGTGTGGAAGCAAATAGAAATTCCTATAAGAAATATCAGTTTAGTTTAACCTGAAAATACATTGACTCTTTGGAAGGCAATAGCTTATTTGTAAAAAAGAGACCAAAATGTAGAAAGTTATTGACAAGCAAGGACTATTGTATTGTAAAATGAATCTAAATACTCTTTATATAAATACTAAAAACTGATAAGCAGCTACTTCATGTGGGAAAACAGAAAGGTTTGCAAGATTGTGCTGTGCTTTAAATGAATTTAGAATAAAGAGAAAAGTTGTCTTGAATGTGTGTTTTGATAAAATTCATCTTAAAATATCTTGCCCTGCTAAAACACTTTATCTCCTGGTGACTTCAGCTTTTACTGTCAAAGCACAGAAAATATCTGGGTTTCATACCTGTAGTTTCACTGGTTGGTAGTTTGAAAATTCACTGAATGACCCATCTGGCATTTGACAGTTATCAATCAGCCACAGAAGGGAATCACAAACAGACCCTTGATGAAGATCGATGTATTGATAAACTTGCCCAAGAATCTTTAAAGCAAAAGCTGTCAACCTGCCAAGGAAAGCAAACAGGTCCTGTTTGTTTAGATTGGCAGGAACTCCCACACTGCGGAGGGCAAATCCTAAATTAATACTATTTAGGATTCTGTATCCTACACATTCCCACGGTTCAAAGAAATAATGAAGATTAATTTTACATTTAACTTAACAAATGGGCAGTAATTACTGAAATTATTTTAAACTAGGATCAATTCCTGTGGTTCAGGGTATGAACTCATTGCATCCCAAACCCATCTTGGTTGCCACGGTGTGAATTATGGACATGAACAAAAGATTTGACAAATGAAAGCAAGGAATCCAAAGATATTATTCAGAGCTGTAAGCACTGCTTCAATCTACCACCGTGCTCATGTCTAGTGCTTACTAAAAATATGAAAGCAAAGGAGTGAAATAAGCCTTTTTCCAACCAAAACCCCCTTTGAACTCACCATGTGCTAGCCTGCCCGTTCTTCCACATGCTGTAGGAGTGGTCAGCATTCCTGAATGTCATGATGCTCACAATTCCTGAGGGATACACCAGGCACAAAATAAGGTGTGAGAATTTCATTTGCTCCCTCAGATGCATCACCTTTCCCACTCAGCAGAATTTATGCACCTCTACAACCCTGAAGCAAGAGAAGCAGTAGATTTTTCTACCTGCTTTCATTTTCCTCCTCAACTCAGTTCTTGACCTCAAGGTCTCAGGGCCCAGTAAATGCCAGTTGTCAGACTCTTCCAGGTAGCGGAACACGTAAAACACTGGGGCAATACTCATGAGCTCAGCCTCTGCACTGCCCTTGGGCAGGCTGGTCAGCATCTGCAGGCCACTGGGACTCAGGACTGTGGCAATCACTTCACCCATGAGATATCCTGTGGAAGGAAAAAACCCCAAATTGATTTAAACAACAGGTCATGAAAGCACAGAAGGGCAAGAATCAAGGGCAGAATCTGACTGACATTCTTTGCAAAGTACTTAAATTTCTACACAAAAAGGGGACTTTCAAAGCCTTCTCTGAAAGGAAAAAGAATCTAGGAATAAGTTAGATTAACTTAATACAAAATAGGAGGTAAATGACATATATAGAGGAAGTGCATATGCAGTGCACTGAAAGTTTCAATTTACCTTTCACACTGACACTTCTGTCAATTTCTGTTTTAGGGACCAGATTTGGAGGGACTTTGTATCGAAATTCTTGTCGTCTCTTGATTGAACCTGTCATGGAAGATGTATATATGTATATGTATCATACTGCACAATCTAAATCAACAGATGATTCAGCTGTAATTGCCAGATTTAAGGTTACAACTATCTGAGAATTCAGCAACCAAAACCTGAAAACCAGGAATATTCCCAAATGCACATTCAAACAACGTCAAGCTTTGAAAATCAACAAGTGCAAACTCTTTATTTCTTTTGTCGCCAAAAAAATCTGATCTGGACCTAAAAGTAGTGGTTTGTTTGGTTAGATGAGAACATATTCTATTCCCATTAATAAAGCACCTGCTGAGGAAAGCTTACTATCATATCACACTAAAAGATACATATAAAGCTTCCTTTAAGAAATTAATCCAAGTATTAATCCAAGTTTCCTTAAACCAAGGGCAGGAAATCCTTGGGAAAGGACATATTTACAATATCTCAGGAAGGAGAAATTCCAATTTTTTCACATCAGGAAAATCTTGTTCATCACGAATCAAGAACATGAAAAAATAACACAAAGACACATGAACATTCTCTTACCATAAACACCCTGTGGATCCAGAGTGAAACCTGAATGAAGCTCTTTCTTAATGCCTTCTGGCTGGAATCATTATGAGGAAAGAGGTAGAAAATGGAAACACTTCTGCTTAATCAAATTTATCAGCTGAAATACCAGGTTAAACCCACAGTATTTTTGCCTTCTACTTCTTTTTCTGTAGTTGAGTTTGACTTAACTGTTGTACAGCTGCTCCACCTGAATTTAAGTTAGTGTTCTAGCTCACACAATTCTTAAGAAAATTTAACAAAAAATTTAAATAAAACCTTAGGAAAGGAAAAATTACCAAAAATCATGTTTCAGTGAAAATTCAAACCAACAGATTAGAATAAAATATTCTCCTTGCTTACAAAGTTCTAATTTGTCTTTCTATACATATAATCTTCCTGACAGTTCTTATAATCAAAGTTTAAAAATGTGTGTGCTCAAATACTCATTTTTCCACTGCACACATCTCAGTGAATTCAAGGACATCACGTGACAATATCATAATAAAGCACAATTTCTATATTGACTCAACTGAACCCAATTTGAAACTCAAAAATGCTAAAAACCATTCAGATTTCTTTTCTTACCACGACACGTAAAGTTTTAACTACAGTTTCACTGTTCCTGTAGGTCAGCAATGTAAAATTGACAGTGTGAAGACCCAACTCCAATGGGAGGATCCGGAATGTAACTGCTGAGGAAGAAGCACCATCCAGATTCTTGTATTTACAGCTCTGTGTCCTCCATCCAACTCCTGCAGAATCTCCAAAAGTACAGATTCCATTTCCAGCTGCCATTTTAACACAGAACTGAAATGCGGAAAGATTTTAATGTTTCATTTCCATGGCAGGTACAACATCAGAGGAATATCAAAGCCACTGAAATCCTGTAATGAGCATTCTATTACTTTAATGCTACTTTGTTTGAAATACCTAACACTGGCTTAAGGACTGCAGAACTCTGATCCAAGGATCTGTTTATACTGGATGCTCCCAGAAAAAATACTTTTTTAGTTTATTATGTTAATCCTTCCATAGAACCCATTAACACAAATTACCTTAATTGCAGAGCCTTTATGGTTATAAACTGATCCTTTTAACTCAATTTGCTCCCCTCGCACCACAGAATAAGGAACATAAATGTTCAGGAATATGTCCTTCACAACTTGGATTTCCAGAGGTTCAGCAACACAAATACCTAAGAGAATTAAAACCATAAAAGCAGAGTTCTGATAAACAAGTCTGAAAAGGTCTTGACATACTTTAGTGATGACTTATTGTTTTTCAGCGTGTACTTTGAAACTGTCCAAGTGCTTTAAGAGTGCCCAGGCTTCTGCTTCCTGATCCAAGCTGCTCTCTCCCACTCCTCACACCCCTGCTGACACACCAGGTCCTTTGGGTTTCTTCTTCCCAAAGAAACAAATTTTCTGCTTGGATTTCCAAATCTGTTGGAAAATCTCAAGTCCCTGAGCTACAGGTAGCAGGACAACGTAAAGTTGTACCAGGGAACAGTTACTAACATATTTTCTCCTTCTTACTCACTTCCTATGAGCCACTGTCAGACACAAAACAAGCTTTGTTTTCCCAGCCACTACACTCATAACAAGACATTATTTCCCTAAAATATATACCTTTGTTTTCTTTTCATGTCTAGCAACCAGGAAGGGAACATTTTAGAACATACGTGTCAAACTCAATTCTACTAAGCTTGCTGATTCTTTATCTCCAAACTAATTGGGTTGTAGCACCTACCTTTATCAGAAATGCCAACACCTTGTAGTTCCCAGGTGGTCAGTGAATCAGGCAAGGTGACAAACAGAGTCTTGGGCCTGTGTTAAAAGTGTTATTACATTTATTCATTGCCAATAACCATCTGTTAACAGCAAAGCTCATCACCAGCAACTCCTGTGTCTAAAAGAGACTCTGAGAGCATAGCCAGAAAACAGGAATTCTGGATTTTAATTTGAATAAATCTGATTTTAGCTGATTTCACAGAACCTGGTATTTAGAAAGGTCCAAAGTGAAAGGAAAAGTGGCTCAACAATCTGGGCACCACACAGCATATGGGGTATGGAGGGAAACAGGGCAGGAATAGTTTGGATAAAACTCCATTTCAGAGACTCTACATCTTAGGTACAACTAAGGTTACCCAGTTTACCTCAATTTTAGCATTTCCTTTCTATAAAGCTGATTTGAGAAAAGTTGTACCTTGAAGTAACTTGGTGAACTTCCCACAACCAGCTTTCAGGGAAGTAGCTACGAACTTGTGCCTCCTCCAGTTCCAAGATAGACTCACTATCTAAAGAACGTAAACAAAGCAAGTAAAAAAAAACCTTAATACAAGAAAAAAGGTATCTGAATACCCTCAGTCAAAAATCTGTGTTAATTCCTCCTCATCCATTTACACATGTGAATACTTGTCCAATATCCTGACAGATTAACTTGTTAACAAGCAATTATAGGGAGATAATGTAAGATAAGGAATTTGACACTCCCACTGATCTTTCCTGAGATGTTGCCCATGGCTGCTTTGGGCCTGGGCAAAGGAGTCAAATTTAGCATTCAAGTTTACTCTTAATACTCTCTAACTGCTGCTCTGCTTGTTCTAACTGTGGGTGAATAGAACAGAGAGCTGACCAGAATAAAGGACTCTCCTAGCCCTCTCCAGGGATACACAACCAAAGTCTTGGCAGACTGGTCAAATTCTGTCTGGAATAACCCTGGCAGGTACTGGGGAGGGGTTAATACACTCCATGTCCTCTGTATCCCCCAGTTCTGCTGCAGCAGGACACCCAGAGCTCTCATACTCACGCATTCTGGCCAATATTAGGAGCTTGTTTGGCTCTGCCTGCCGCAGCCTGTTAGCAAATTCACAGCAGTCTTTGAATGCAGAAATGCACTTTTGGCTTCTCTGAATTCTCTGAGCTCTGTCCCCGCAAGTCTCAGAGATTGGATATTCCTTTATTCCAAACTTGCAGCATGTCCGGAGCTCTCGATCTTTGTATTTGGATACTGAAATAAAAATAAAATAATTCACATCCTTGAGATGAAGATTTTATTTCCAAATGCTCCTTGACTTGTTAGCAGGATTTTTCAGTGAGAACTCATTTTTGAGGATGAACTCTTTATTTTTCAAAATTAGTGACACATGCTTAATAATTACTATTCTGAATTAAAACTATAATTTTGGTAAGAAGAGTTGTAGTACATTTTCTGATTTATTAGTCAAAGGCTCTTCTGACAGGTTTGGTCTGGCATGTGGTGAATGTGAAAGACTGCCATGGCATAGTACTGTGAGTTTTCAGTTATATCTCTTCAGAAACAGAAAAGACCACAGAATCACAGATTTGGGTTAAAAGGGAGGTTAAAGACTATCTCATTCTCATTCCACCCTCTGCCATTGGGAGGGACACCTTCCACTAGACCAGTTTGCTCAAATCTTAAACGTATTCCAATGTGAACTAAAAGGCTTTAGAAATGGGGTTCTCTCTAAACTCATCTTCCATATTTGTCAGTCTCTCTCAAATACATTAAAATTAGTAAGCAAACACGCAGATTCTTGATTTCTAATGGATGTGATTTTCTTTCATAACGATATACTTTAAAATATTTTTAGCACCTTCTTGGCGTATCTTGTCAGTGAAGTCAGACCGTTTGGTTCTTAACACTTCATGGCAAGCTTCACCTGCCCAAAAAATAAAAGATACAGACAACATGAATTTTCTTCATAATGGCATTGCCCTCTAAAATATAATTCCATAAAATCCCATTCCAAATGCACAAAACCTTTTCTGTTTGCTATTTTAATTACATAAACGCATTTTCATTTTGACTACAGTAACTGATCCACAAGATGCTTTCCTCCCACAAAAATCATTAGTATATGCACTCCCTTGAGTGCCAACACAATAACTGAGAATGACAACAGAATATTTCAGAAAATACAATCCACAGTTCCATGCCTGAAGCACAGCAATTCACCTGCTTCCTCGGAGTCCTCAGCATTTGCGTTGGTCAGAACGGTCAGCCCGGCCATTCGGAACACGGCGATGTTGTTCTGTCCTCCTCCAGCCCCACACCCAAGGTCACTCTTTTCCAACTGCAGTATGATCTGAGGGAAAACACACAAGCCATGCTACCAGAATGCCTTCAAAATAAAACCCTGAAAGGTTATGGGAAAAACAAAGAAGGAGATTGTAGTCTCCATGGCTCCTTGAGCAAGGAGCTCTCCAACACTGCAATTCATTTTTGGCCAAGTCTTTGAAGTTCTGATGAGACAGTACAGATCTGCCTTTAAAACCACAAGTTACTTCTCCTGGAAGTCAAAAGATTGCAAAATAATTATTTTTATAATTTTGAACTGTAGATTTAAACCAGCAACTTTCATTCTGGCTTGAATTCTGCCCATTTTCAGGCTGACTGAATGCACGACATGGATCAGTTATTGAATGTGAACATGAAACAAAGAGCAACTTGATTTTCTTTTATGGCTGCTACTTCACCTTGTCCATTGCTCTCTTCCTCCTTCCTGTGACTCCATATATTGCCTTGTCAAGAGATGACAAAGCAACAAAGGAATTGTACTGTGTTCTGATGGTGAGTGACACAGCCTCTGCTGGCTTCAGTGTCTGTCCGCTTGACCGCAGACTAACCTATAAAGTGAAAACAAATACTGGTAACTTTGAAAGCACATTGATCTGAAATCAATCCAGCTGAAGGCAGATATTTATTATAAGTCAAGTGTTACAGAACTTGTAGCACTTAAACTCCTAGATAAAATCTGATCATAAAATGCATGCATGCCCATAAATTTCAGTGCCTTCTTTGCTACTCACATGAACGTTATTCCCACATTTCTGCTCCACATTCAGCCAAACTGAATCAGCCACTAATTCTGCAGTTTCTTCTCCTGTGACTATGTAGTAAACAATAAGACGGGCTGAAGGAACCATTTCTTGGGTTATCTGAAAAGTTAGATGCTCATATTCCAAATCCTTAATTCTCTCCTGAGTTCCAAAGCTTAATGTCTTCCCTTTTGATATGATCTATTGTAAAAATAATGGAGAATAAAAAAGTCAAATTTTATATTCAGTCTACTTTTCACATGTAATAATGATTTGAATTTATATCTTCCACTAAAAAGAAATGCTGTCTCTGCACTTCTTTTACTTCATCTACATTTCACCTTTTGAAGTAGCTCTTGAGACTAGCACTACTTGTTCTCAGTCCCAGTCAATGTCAGATAAAAATAAAAAAAAAAAATCAGACTTAATACATAATTTAAACATGAGACTGTTATTTTTTTTTCCTATAAAGCTGACAGATTGTATCTGAATGGAAGCAGTTGTCTGAGCTGCACATATTCTATGCTGAGGATAGTTCTTGATTGTTGAGATTTTTCATCCATGAGCATATATATTAAATTGCAATTCAATATTTTATGCAGAAACATCTGTCACTTACCAAATAGCTGTATTGGTGTATTTTATCAATGTAGTGACTGCGTGGATACACATTAACATGTATTACATCCCCTACTTCTAGGACTTTGTGGTTTGAAGCCCAGTCAATATAGAGATAACTCTCACTCAGGGAAGAATAAGCTTTTGCTTCATAGGTTTTACTTGCTTGGTTTTCATCTGAAAGATGTGGATCTGCAGTTGTTACCTGAAAACATAATAAAATGTCTGAATAGTTTGAGCACAGAATTATACCCAAGTAAACAAGCAATGACAGTCCTAAAATCATTCTGCAGTATGTTGCTCAAATGGATTAATAAAACAAAAGCCAGCTCAAGACCTTTCCCTCAAAGAAATAATTAGACCCTTGAAGAAATAATTTAATGGAACAATTTAACTCACTTGAAACTCCAACATTGTGGTGTTTGATGGGATATTAACAACAAACAAAGCAGTTCCATCATTGATGCTTGTTCTTCTTCTCCCAGATTCTGCACCCTCTGATATCAACTGAGTCTCATCCATTTGGTCATTAAATGATTTTGCAGTGATAGTCACAGGGATATTTCCAACAAATTCATCCATGGTGTCTTTCACCTGCACCTGTTCACCAGAATAAAGAAGTGGTGATGTTTTTCAGGAAGAAGCTTCCAAGCTGCTCAGCTGTTTCTAAAAAATGAGTCAAAAAATGTACAAGTCAACAGAAATTAAAAGTTCCGTTCACACTGCTCCTGGGAACTGACCTTAATGAAGAAGGGAAGTCCAGGCTTCACAAAGAGAGGAGTAGCAACCAAACCCAGCTTGTAAGGAGAGACAGCAAACCTGACCCCAGCATGCTCCACTTCACCACTGAGGCCACCTAACAAAACATGGCACCCCATGTAACAAATAGCCAAAAAAATTTAATCCCTAGCTGCTTTTACAGTGAGAATTGGCTGTTCCTCCTTACAAGTTCTTGGAAGAATTTCTGAATATTAAAGAAAATCTAGTATTAGGAAAGTTATCCGTAGAATTTTCTTTTCTAGTTCTGCTCACATTTGCAGAAGCATTAAGAAAAAATTCAATTAAAAAGCAACTCACCTGAAGACTCCAACACTGATGCCACAATATATAAATAAGACCCATCCAATGCTTCCAGACTGTCAAACCCTATAGAACTTGCTGCTCTCTTACTGTTGAAATGGATTGTAGCAACTCCATTTTCAATCTGGAAATGAAATAGAAATCATCACTTAATAGTCAATAATTTAGAAATAATACATAGATAAATTATATGCAGATTCAATGTGTTTCTGTTCATTGCCTATTTTCAGAGGAAATCAAAGGTGGAGATGTTTTAATAAAGAAATCTTAATTCCCTAAAATTATTTAAAATTAATCAACCAATGGCACATATTGCAAAGTTTGTATGCAGGCTCAGCAAGAGGTAGGGATAATGTAGAGATATCTTCACTACATGAAGAAAGGGGATAATTAGTGGAGAACAGAGTCCCCACAATAAACAAATATAATTTTGATCTGATTGTCTCAATTTGATTTCATTAATCCTGTAATAAATAGCAACAAAGTTATTTCATAGAAATTGTAATCACACAGTTTCACCAAGAGAGTAAAGAAATCAGATTGCAATGACATTGTCTCAGATGCTGCCTCTGAGTTCCATTTCCAAGTGCATTTCTCTGCCCCTGATGACAGAATTACACAGGGAAACTTCACACTGGTGAGCTGGAGATGCAATCTAGGACTTGAGGCCCATTGTCACCAAATTTAATGGAAAAACTTCAATGGAATTGGATCAGTCCTGAATTATGCATGTGAATTCTACCCAAACTTGACTTGCTGCTTCTTACCCTCGTTACATGCATTGCCTGAGGCATCATTCTTTTCTCACTTCCTTCAATTATTCCAAAACGAAGAAAAACATCAGCTCTTGGAAGCTTTTTGCTGTAAAAATAGCTGAGAATAAAACAATAAAAATGCTTTCAAGATTACTTTAATGGCTGCAACAATGCATTTGTTCTTCAAGAAGAGTAATTGCCTAGGCAAGAGATGGGAAACAAATGTCTGTGTATTTTAAACATTTCTGTTGAAAAATAATCACTTTGGTAGAATTTTAGAAGGTCACTTAGATCTCTTACAGAGCAGAAAAGATTTTCATGAAAGCATTGTTCAAGGAAAAGAGGAAAATGCTGGACTCAGGAGAACCATTCTTCAGGTAAAAGAAGAATCAATACAAAATATTCAGAATTCCAAGCCAGATTTCCTTACCTAGCTTTCACAACAATCCTGAAGTTCTCAAATTTATCAGAACTAATAAAGTTACTCTCTGGCTCTATGACGATGGAAAAGCTTGGCATTGCTGAAAATCGAGCAGAAAAAAGGTCATTTGGGTGTGTTTTATCCACAGGTGCTCTGAGAGATGCTCCTGTACAGCCACTGAAGAACTGTGGCCATTTCAAGGGCTTTGAGTTACTGAAAATACTAAAAATGCAGGTTCACAGTATGGGCACGTCTTACCATATTCCTTAACTTCAAATTTTGCTACAGCTGAGGTTGCAAAATCCTTCTTATACTTGGCTTCGATCTTCCAAATTCCATACCTGTGAAATGTCAACCATTGAACAGTTTTTGAGACGAAAATTAATGTTGAACGCAAAACTTAGTATTACTGCTTAATAATATTTCATGGCAATAATCTTTCAGAGAGGAAAGTTCTGCACCAAATTTTTGCATGTGTTCAATGCCAGCTTTGAGCAGATTCTCTTTGATATATCACTAATTATTTGAAACTTATTTTAAAGCACTGAAATAAAATGGAAAATAGAATCAGTCATAAACCAGTTTCTCAAGCCCCTGCTGTCATCCTTCTGCCAACTCAGCAATGCTTCAGCACCCTCTCAAGACTAAAAGGAGAACTGAAGAGATATTTCTTTTTTATGCTGCTGTTCCTGGAAAAATGCTGGAAATTTGTATGAATACATGTATGAAATATGAACATTTCCCCATGATGAAATCAACACACCTTTGATGCTGTTTATATCTCTACAGTAGAATTGTCATCAATATTATTTTTTAGTTGAGCATGAAAAACCTACCCCTACCTGTTCTTTAAGAATACTCTGCCATAAGGTCCTTATTTATCATGGTTGCATCCTATGTGAAATGTTAAAAATCTCCAAGTTCCATGCCCATCATGCAAAAACACTCTATGACAGTCATTATAAAAAGGCATTATTATGTTAATAATTCACAAAAAAAAGCTTTAAGTAAATCTACTTAGGATTAGGAGGAATCTTGAAGTCAGGAAAAGAAACTATTCCAGTAAAATCGTTTTCTTCCAAAATATCCACTTCTACTCCTTCAGGATCCTTTAAACAATAAGAGGAAAGAATGAGCAGTTAAAGATTGTTCTTCTCAAAAGATCTTTGGATCTGTGACTTAAAAACCTCTACCCCACTGTGTAAAGTCAATTTTAAGTCTTTTAAAAGATGTGTAGCCACCTGCGAAAACTTCTAACAGTTTTATTAAACATTGATTGCAATACTGATTTCCCATCTACCTTTATTTGTTATTAGAATTCTACAGAATACTAATATTAAATTACAACTCACCCTAAAAGTTAGGACAGTCTCTCTCCGAGCTGGTTGCAGTTCTTCATTCAGAGAGTAAACTCTGACTTTCACTGTAAGAATTACAGCAATACATCTTAAAGTCAAAACAAATATTTAATAATGCTTTTAACAAATTCCCAGGAAAATCGTTCAGTCTTTGTGCCACAAATTAGTCATTTAGGTTGAGGAGGGCAGAGAGAAATTATTCCAGTATGATCAAATAGTTCAAAATACTAATCTGCTGATTAAAGAATTAAATATCAATCTATGGCAATTGAACACAACCAAGAGCTTAAAGAACATTTAAATCCTAATTCATTGGCAGAGTCAGCAGACTTTAAAAATTAAATACCAGCCAAGAGAAATAAACATAATTCACCTGATTGATCAGGAGTATAAATTGGTTTGTCCGTCTGAATAAAGAGAAACCCATTCTCATAGGAAACAGGAATTTTTTTAAATTTTGTAAAATGTGGAGAAACAGCTTCCAAATACAAATACTTCTCTGAATTATCTGTTCTTGGTAAGTCTTTTGGTTGAACCTGGGGGAGATGAAATAAAGGTTTATGAAGATTATGAAAATATTTTTCATGTATTTTTCCTACAGTATTTTTTGATGAAAAGAGGATCTGAAAAGCAATTACCGTCCTGTGGTTGCGTATCACGACATAAAAAATATCAACACTCACAAGGATTTATTCTTGCTTCCATGCTAGATGATGGTCTGAAGCTAGAGATTTCCTGAAATTTTGCTTTTTATTTACACCCAAAACTAAACCAGCAAAGTTCTAAGCCCAGTTAGGAGATAACAACAGCACAAATTACCAGATTTTTGTTTATTTACATGATGAATCCTGGCCACACCTAAGCTTCTGCTGTGGTTGGTAGTTTGAATTGATTCTCTCTTTGTATTTTCTAAATTTATGCAACTATGGTAATGTTTCTAAGATAGTTTAATTCTGCGCTTTTAATTCAGTGTCATTCCTTTACACTGATTTTATCCAGCAAAATTTTAATTTCAGACCAAAAATTGGGGCATTAGGCTTCCCTCCCCAGTTTAAACAACTGAAAACTTACCATAATCTTTTTTAACACTTATCACTGAATGTGCTAATAAAAGGACTGTAAGAAAAGTCTGAATTCCTTACTGTTAAAGTTACAGCATTTTGGAATTTGTTGGCTGGAGTTAAGGAAATCCAATCAGATGAATACACAGTAAGCTTATCTGGAAAGCTTTTTAGGGCAATAGTGACTGAAAATTCCTCCTTGTAACCAAAAGCTTGAACTACAACTTTCTCAGAGGCCCCAGCTCGGAAGATCTTTGGTGCTGTAAGGACATACCTGTACATGGAATACAAAACAATAAAAGGGTCATGGAACTGCACTTCTTTCAGATTTCTTACTTCCGTTTGTAGTTCAGTTATGTACACACCATTAAAGCAAACAGGGTAATTAGGTTATTTTAAAACACTAATTAAAATCCTATTCGGGTAGTGCCCTTTGTATTTGCTCTACTTAATTCTGTATCTATTTACCCGAAAGAGAGGACAACAATTAAGCAACATTTACAGTAAATTCCATATTTGCTTTTACTTACGTTTTCTCTTGGCTCAAAGCTGTTCCAGAAAATAGCAAAACAATAAAATATATTAAAATAGTCATTGTGTCTGGGAGACCAGCAAACCATAGGTGTTGATGAGGGCAGGTTGAGCAGCCTCTGCTGTGGGTGAGCAGAAGTGCCACCAACACATTGCACTCACAGTTAATAATTAACTGCAATCATTCTTTAATAAAACATTATTGTCCCCTCCTGAGGATGCCAGAACTGCCCAACTTCAGAATTTTTTAATGGAGGATTTCAATTTTTAATATGTCCAGAGCAATCCTGTGTCAGTCCTCACTTCTTCTCGGACAACTGCATTAATAAAATAATTTTCAGAGGTAGAAAAAAACCCCAACAAACAAAAAAATAGATTTCGTTTGTTCTTAATAAAATATTTTTTAAATCAAAGTGTGACTTTAAATTTGTGTCTGAAGGAAAAAAACATTTGAGTTATACCAAACAATGTATGGATTTTTTTAGACCAGCATTATCTTTTGTTGTTTTGAAATAACTCTCTTACAAATTTATTTGAGCCATTTGTATTGCAGATTATATCAACTTTCTGACTACTTCCATTACAAATAAAAACCACAAAATGAAAATATTATGGCACAATATATCAACAGGCACTGTTTTAAACAGCATTTTGCAAAAAAAAAAAATTAAAAATTTGCAAAAAAAACCCCACAAGCAATGGTGACAAAACTTTGCAGGCCTGGTATCCAGGATAGCACCTCGACAAATAGATTTATGTAAGTTAAACAGAGTTGTGCAAGAATGCTGAAGTTTAAACAAACATTGCGGTCAATCCTTACGGGAAAAGCATTGACCAAACTGCTTCTGATCAATGTGAAACGAAACTACAGTGAGGTCAGCTGCTCACCAAAGGTAATGAACGAGAAGGAAGCAATAATAGAATAAAATCTTGTGAAATGTAAGGTGCTTAATATTACTGAAATGCATGGCCAAAATACCTGTTATTAAATACCAATAAGGGTGGTACATAAATGGTAAGGTGCAAACAGTGAAGAACACTGGAAAAAGCTTTAAAAGCCTAACAATACTCTGAAATAATGCTTTTTAGATCTAATTATGCTCCTTCCCCACACTTTGACAGACACAGCCTACTGATTTTTCAACCCTGCATTTCACACTTACAGATTCTGTATTAACCAAGCCCAAAAGCGTTAAAGAGATTTATTTACACAAATGACTGTGATATAGACCGAACACACAGCTTTTCTAATTGCACATAACTGTGTATTTCCAGTGTTACAGAATAAAGCAAATTTACAGTTTTGCACTGGCATGCGAATATGACACATCCATTACAGATAAGGAAAAAACGCCTATCAGCAGAGCAGGTTTTGCTGTTTATACAGTGGCTGGGGTTTTAAACAGACCAAAATCCCTGAAGGTTTAACGCGAACAGTGATTTTGGGGTTCAGTCACCGCAAAGCCCTCCGGGCTCCCTGAGGGGAGCGGCGGGAAATGGCGAGCAGGGGGCGGAGCTTCGGAGGCGGGAAATGCGGAGAGGGCGTGGCCTCGGTAAAGCTCCGCCCCTCCGCCTCACCCGCCGGCCGGACAAAATGGCGGCGGGGCGTCCCCTCAGGGAGCGCCCTTAAAGGAACCGCAGCGCCCGGGCTCGGCGGTGCGGGCGGCGATCGCTCGGTGGAGGGAAAAAGGCGGCGGAGGAGAGGTGCGCGGAGAGGTGGTGCCATCCTCCGGGAGCGCCCCGGGGCTGCCCTGGCCGGCCGTGCCGCGGCAGCGAGCGGTGAGGCGGCGTTACCATGTCAACGCAGGTAATCAAAGCAGGCCTGAGGGGCCGCGGCGGGATCGCCGTGCGGTAACCGGGAGGGATGGGATTGGGACACACGGCCTCGATCAGCCCCCAGCCTGCTCTGCTGAGGGTGTCACTGCGAACCACTGCAGGAAACGGCGTTAAACCCACGAACTGCGCTCCCTGAAACACGAAGGAACGCCCAATGGGGCTTTTCGTTAGCGCGGCAGCATCCTTCTGCTTCTCCTGCCTCTTCCCTTCTCACTGCCCTGGTCTTGTATGGATTGTGTTTCCAAGTGATGGATAGAAAAGAGTGGCTCTTATCCTTGTCCCCCTTCACTTGTTCTCATTTCCTTTCCAATTTGGGAGGAAATAAAAAAATCCATCTCAATGAAGAACATATTCTCAGGACACGATGTAACCACTCACAGAGTTCCGAGTTTCCCTAACAGGAGACTTTTCTATCTTAAAGAAAGCTTTAAAATGTGCTCTTTGTTCGCTGGGTGGAGGTGTTAGTAAAGCTCTGTCCCTTGGAGATGGTTGCTGCAAGGCTTTGTCACACAAAGTACATGACTTTTCCTACTCTTTTCCCTGGGGAAATATGTTCATCACTGAGGGAAGCTTCTGTTAACATTCTCTGGAATTTCCCAGGCAGTGACAGGATAATTTGTTTGCAGAAAGGAAAACTCTGGGAATGCCAATGCTAGGCTGATCTTAATTTTTCTCTCAGTTGCCTTTTTCTGCTTGCATTTGTTCTTCCTGCAGAGTGGATGATTTCAGCCTTTGGGAGCAGTTGGGATCCAATCCTCTTTTCTGTCCCCTGCCAGCTCTGTTTGTCTGAGCTGAGAGCATCTCCAGACCTGCCAGACTCTGTGTAAACCACAGCCTGCAGGACAGGAGGAAGATAACAAACACAAAGCAGCTCAGTCATTCCCTGGGGCTGTGCTATAGAAGGGTGTGAGTGTAAAGGTAAAATCGTTCTTCCCAGTGCCAGGAAAACTGGAAGCTGGCACCCACTGGAGATTTGGCTTATATGGTTTTTTGGCACAGCATGCTTCTGTAGCACCTTTGTTGTCGTGCAAACCTTTGAGATTCAGCTTTATACACAGACTGATGTTTGTTTCTGTTATTCCAGATATTGCCATGTGATACCCAGTATTTTTAGCAATGAAGAAAGGCTCTGTAAGAAAAACTTTAGGTGGAAAACCACTGACATCAGCTTCCCAGACACCTCATCCAATGCCACCTGTCAGTTCAGGTGCCACATCGGCACAAATTGGCCAACAGACACCTCCAGCTGCTCACAAAAGCATGGAGCAGAGGCCCCAACAACTGGCTATTCCAGCAGCAAATGTTGGACCTGCTTTGAGGTTTCAGAAAGGTATTGTATAATAAATAATACTGGTACCAAAGTGCATACCACACGCATTAAAAGCCAACATTGTGTGAATTGTATGGTTAAAGATGTGTGCTCTGTTGGAAAGAAGCATGAAAAAACTGCTTTAATCTTGTTTTTTTGGTACACAAATGCGGAAATGGGAGTAATGAAAGCTGGGGAGAATAATGAGAGTTTTACCCCTCCCTGTAAATGCTTCTGGAGGGGATAATTTTCAATGTTTTCCCAGTGTTCAGTGTAAAGAAAAAGACTAATACAAAAATCACCAATTCTTTCACTACTAAAGATAGTTTTCTGTTTAATTTCAGCTGAAAATGGTGTTAGCCCAGGAGTTAAGTACATAACTGAACCAGTTATAAAGAGTCTGTCAAAACAGCAAAATTTGGCTTGTATAACCTCACTGAATCTTTCTTCTCCGAAGGATGGGGACAAGAAATTTAAGGTAAGTCATTGGAAATAACTGGAAATAATAATAAGTAGAAATCTGCCTTTCTCTTTAAAAAACCCAAACCCTGCAATGCTAAGGGATTAACTTTCTGTTTTTCAGTACATGGAAAATTTGGAAAAGTGCTTTAAACTAGAGGTACTAAACCTTAGTAACAACCAGATAGAGAAGATTGAAAAGTTGGATAAACTGCTGAAGTTGCGTGAACTCAACTTGTCTGGCAACAAAATCAGGTAAGAGGAAACACCAAAGGGTTTGGGGAGCCCAGGATCAATAAAGCTGATTTTCTTTCACTGCTTATGTGACTTCTCTCACAGGAGTGAACACCTGATGTGAATTTCCAAGTTTTATGTCAAGACTAACAGGTTTTGAGGTCTTTCTAATACCTCAGAGCTTGTGTTTTTTAAAAGTATGAATAGTTCTGGGAAGTGCTGTTGGTATACCATGGTTGTGGTTTAATTTGTTTTCCTTGGAAACCAAGCCAGAAGTGCAGCTTTCCAGATACCACAAGAGTGGGCAATAACCCAATTAAACACATTAAAAATTAATTAAAATTTTACTGTTTATTATTACAGATAATAAAATAAGTTTTCTTTTAGGAGAGGAGGTTGACTGGGCTTGATCAGGCAGGCCATAAACTCCCTAAATTGCTTTTGAACTCTTTTGAGAGCCTGGTGTCTTGTTTGAGTGGTTTAAAAGTGTTGAAGGGTAATGGTTCATGCAGCAACAAAACTCTTAATTGCTTTTAATTTTTCTGTCAATGAATTCTGATCTTTACTATTATGATACTTGCAGCAGAGAAGCTGCCATTTCAGCCATTAACAATGGGAAGTGAGTAAAACCCTAGAGTTCCTATACATTGCATTCACACAACTTCCTCTCTCAACAGGAACTGAAAAGGGAACAGCAGCTTTTAGCTACTGCTCTGTTTCCAGCCTTTGTTATGTGCAGTTCTTATATACTCCAAAAACACTACAGTCACAAGAGCACATTCTGCTGTACTTTGTTATAATACTCACAGTTCACTTAATGTTCACACATACTCATAAAAAATACTCAAGTAAACTAAAACCTAGCATGGTTTCTTCTGCAGTTTTAATGAAAACACCAAAAAATTTAGCTCTTCATGCTATCAGTCTACAGTTGATCCTTCCTCTGTATGGGGTAAACTCCCTCACAAAACAACTTTATTTTGATTCATCTTTGTCCCCTTACGTTCTCAGGAGAAAAAGAAGATATTTTGCATATTAAAATGGAACTACCACACATTAATATAATGTTAATACTAAAATGAAGTCATGCGAAAATAGAGGTTTTGCTTCAATGACAGAAAATCATGCTGTGATTTTCGGTCTTAATTTAGTCCTGGTAGGTAAGCTGGTGTAATTTCATTTGAATTGTCCATGGCAGTAAATAATGGTGTTGCTGATCTGTTGGTTAATTAATTGTGACAGATTTTGCTGTAGTTTATCCATAAGCCTCAGTTTCACTTTAAATTTGCTGTGGTTCATGACAAATTATGTTTTTCTTCTCATTTTCAGCAAAATTGAAGGCATAGAACATTTGCAGAACCTACAAAAGCTGAACCTGGCAGGGAATGAGATTGAGCACATTCCTGTGTGGGTTGGGAAGAAACTGAGATCCCTGCGCAGCCTGAATTTGAAATGGAATAAAGTGTCCTCAGTAAGTGATTCTAGTTAGAAACAGGCATTGTTCAGAGTCTTCCCATGAAGTGAGCTGTGTATTGTCATTGATTGGCTTACTCAAATCATGAGTAATTGGTGAGTGTCTTTCCACAAAGTCTTTTCTGAAATGCAGCAGTTGGGAGCCTGATAAAGGTATTTATCAGAAAAACTCCATTTGTGCAGGTATTGAGGATATAAACCTATATTGTGTTGTTTGGGAAATCATAAGTTTTTAGGAGGTTATACATCCACAGGTGTTGGTGTCTTGAAATTTCCAAGATAAAGCTTGACTGCATTTACCCTCTTTGCAGTGGCTGTTTTTGATAGAGAAAATAATTTGATTTTAGGAAGTGACTTTAGTCATAGCACTGTGTATTTTGTTAGGTATTTAGAGATTGTTCTTTAGTGTAAATGTTAAGATAGGTCCTTTAATACAAGCCTAACATAAAACATTCTACATAACCAGAAATTCTCAAATGGGGGTTGATAATTGTTCTTGGAAGGATGTCTAGTAATTGTTTATTTCCCTTTGATTTAGCTCCATGATATAGCTAAACTAAAGCCTCTGCAAGATCTGACCTCTCTGTTCCTTGCTGAAAATCCAGTTGCAAGTCTGCCTCACTACTTCCTGTACACCATATTCCACCTGAGAGCACTGGAAAACTTGGATGGACAGCCAGTGACAAACCATGACAGGCAGGAAGCTCTGGAGAGGTTTAATTTAGGTAATAATGTGCAAAATCTAAAGTGAACAACACAACATTGAAGTTTAGGGAGGAAAAGATTTTTCTATTTGAATGTTTCTCTGGTTTGGTTTTTCAGAAGAGATAGAAAAATTGGAAATAGAATTGGAAAACACAGTAAAGGAGATGGAGAACCTTAAACTTAACCAGGCCAAAGTGCTTGAGCAACTTCAATATCAGGATGAGCTCAACAAGTCACTAAAGAAACAGGCTTTGGAGCAGAGACAAAACTTTGAAGACCTACAAAGGGATCTGGGCACCAAAAATGAACTGGTAAGATAATCTCTGGCACTAAGGAAATCTTTGGACACACAGTTGTCAGTGGGAGAGTTCAAAAGGCTGGAGAATTATTTTTAAAATAATAAGACAAACCTTAGGGACTGTTGTGATTACTGACCAGTGGTTCTTCAATATTCTTTCTGTGGAAAAAGTAAGTATATTAAGCCAGCACTCAGTAAGTTTGAGTCTTTTTCATTGGTAGCCATGAAATGCAAGCAAAGTCCTACTAATTTGGGAGTGCTGAGTGACCTGATGAGAATTTAATATATGGATTTTATCTTTTAGACTTGTTCTCTAAAATTTTATCCTTCAGACTCTCTATACTTGGTACATCTATATCTATTTCTTCTCTGCACACACACACTAACCAGCAGTCTGCTGCTAAAATGTAGTTTTCAGTATTGTGACATTTAGCAGCAAATATTTTGCAGCTTGAAGCCACTCTTCTCCTTTGGATGACAAACTTGGCTCACTTGTGTCTCCCTGTAGCTGGTGTCTGGGTTTGTCACAGTCCCCTTCCTGCAGAGCCTTTGTTCCTCACTCAAGGTAGCCCCACTGTGCTCCTGGTTGGTTTTATTCCTAGGATGTATTTGCACGTTCCCTGAAGTAGCAACATTATGATGAAATTTCTCAGTGAAACTTCACATTCACTGTGGTTTGGAATGCTAATTTCTGGATATTTTTTCCCCCTTTTCTCTGAAACAGTTAAATTTTGCATGACATTTATCAGGTTTTTAAATCTTTCTTTAAGCCTTTCCTGTTCTATTTCTTTTCCTCCATTAGTCCTGCTTTCCGCTGTCTATCGGAGTTGTCCTGCATGTTCTCCCTCAGGTATTCAGTGTGAAAAGTTGATTTAAAAAGAAATCACATGATGGACCTTTACTTAAAAATAACCTCAAAACCAATCTAGCACATGGTTAAGCTAAAATAAAATACACAGACTCTGTACACTTGACAATTGAGAGATTTTGTTTCTTTTACAGACCATGATAATAGTTCTCATGCTCACTAGTAGCAGTAAATATATTTATTTGGCCTAGATTTCGCTAAAGGATCATACCCAAATTACTATTTTATCCTAAGTTTGATTTAAAAATAAACTTGTCACTTTGATGTACATAAACTTAAAAGGCCTTTCATGTGATCATTTGTATCCATTAATTGTGGGGCTTTTGTCTCCTCTTAGTCACCGTCGTACCTTGTCATAAAATCACCCTTTGTGATAATCTTGAGCCCAAATTGTGCTGTGAGCTTTGTTCCCACCTTAGCGGCTGTGCCCTGCTCTCTGTGGAGCTGCAATGTGTGTGACAATGGTGACACTGCAGTGAATGAGCCTCACAGGGTTTTGTGGTTTCTTAGCTGAAGCAGAAGACACTGGAGCTCACCCGGGCTTGCCAGAAGCAGTATGAGCTGGAGCAGGAGCTGGCCTTCTACAAGATTGATGCAAAATTTGAGCCCTTAAATTATTTTCCCTCAGAGGTAAAATATTTAAAATAATGCAGTTTTTTCATTGCTGTTTCCCTTGATTTTTCAGCTTGGAAAATAAAAAACATAGTAGTTTTTCTGTGAATAGATACTGCTTTATTAAAAGCCCAACCTTTGTTACACTTGGAAACAAAAATGTGGAGATGCCAGGAAATCCACAAAAAAAGTAAAGATTAGTAATCATTGACTACAATTAAGTGATGTCTGAGTAAAATTTAAGTGCAACAATGTAATGGACTAAATGGAATCTAAGTAAATTTGATACACTAAGAAAAGGTTTCTCCAGACATTTGCAACAAACTGGTCACACCCCACTTGGATTTGTTTGGTTTTAATTCCATTATAAAATAACCATGTTCAAGGCCAGAAAAAGCCAAATATAATCTGTTTTCTTCTAATTCTTCTAATTTCAAATTGGTTTTCCTTTTTATGCTTGATAAGAGAGTTCCATGTATGTTATGAGTTGATTGCAGCCATAGTTCTGAGATAAAAATATTGCTTCTTACATTTCAGGAGGTTGAACTTGATAATGTACCTGGTGAAAGCCCCTACATTGGTAAGGCCAGGTACAAAAGAAATATGTTTATAAAGGAAGGCTATATCCCTGACAAAGCTCAGCAGCTGCAGGTTGGAGAAATTCAACAGGAGGAAGAGGACTCCTGTAGGAAACCCCAGCTGGAACTGCATCTCCAAACTCTAGATAAAATACTGCAGGATAAGGAAGAAAAGATTAATGCAGGTAAAAGGTTTTTATTGTCAAATAAAAATAAAAATATGTGTATCAATGTGGGTTATTCCACTGGTTACATTATTGACATGGATTTGACATAAGAATAGAAACAGTGTTTCAAAGGCTGCAAGTGCTGTGATTGTTAAACACTGTACTTCATGCATTTTTGTCTCAAAACTGCTACAATCTCTTATGGCTGTTATTTTAAGATAACTCAGGATTAATGTGTTTCATGTTATTGAAAACACAATTCAAGGGAGGTTTCATGTTTCATGCATGAATTTAATTGTGTAATACTCATTAAAAGAACTGTAGACATACTTTTTAAAAAGCCAGACTGAATTAGCTGTGATTATCACTCTGTCAATGCTGTGCTTTGTTCACAGAAGCTCAATGTTATAATGTATTTTGTGGGATTGTGTTGGTTTTTTTCTTCTGCAGCACAAAGAAGATTAGAAGACCTGCAAAGTGAAATTGGACATGCAGAGCAGCAAGTGTTGAAAGTAACAGGGGAGCTGCAGCAACTGGAGGATGCTCTGGCTCAGAAAAAAGTAAGTTGTTCCATGAATAGCAAGGGAAGATGTTTGAAGCAGTGTTGATGTAAGAAAATACAACTTTTTCTCCCCATTCTTATAAAGAAGCCACTGTACAGACATGAATCCATTTGTTAATAATCTGAAAAATCTTACAGGTTTTAGATAGCTTGTTTATGAATCAGCTGTTGGAGCTGTAATTAATGGCATCTGAACATGTCCCATGTGTTCCTGCTGATTATTGCTGACTTTCCCCAGAGCTCTTTGGAAGAACCTGCTGTGTAGGTTTAGTTGTGCAGCTAATAGGCTACAGAATTGACAGCAAGAATTAATTTATCAGCATTAAACTAAAACAGCATCTTCCACTTCTTCAGCTGTCATCAGCTATTTTTAATTTTTATACTTGCCTGAAAATCAGTGACCAGGACCTTCTTTATTTAAATGTTCAATATGTTCTTGATCAGCTGTGTATTTCCAACTCCCTCAACCTACTAATGCTGTCTCCAGATATCCCAGGCCAACAAGGAAGCAATTGAACAGCAATTGAGTGAAAAGTTACAAATCCTGCAGGAGCTATGCAAGGAAACCTTGGAACTGGAAAAACAAATAGAGAAACAGAAAAGAGAAATAGGGAAAAATCAGAAAGAGCTTGAAGATTTGCAGAGGTCTCTTGGTTCTGTAAATCCTGAGGATCCAAGGCATGTAAGTAAACCCAGAATCTGAATTTTTTATGCACTGTGCATATTCACACACTGAGCAATGGAGTAAAGGCAGCTTTAAAAGGTGCCCATTCACTTGAGCCCATTTCATGAGTTATATATTCTTCTGCTATTTATCAAAATCATTAACTGATAATGTGAAAAACAACCAACTCTTCAGAGTTAAAAAAAGTCCCTCCAACCCAACCAGCTTTGGTAAAACACTTGAACAACTCATTTTCCCAGCAGGTGCTGTACAGCATCTTAAGAACTAAATCTTTATGCTTTGCAAACATGCTGTGCAGAGCCTTGGAGACAATTTCTGTGCAAGAAATCCTTCATGCATCTTTCTGTGGAGTCTGGCCTTAAAGGTTTTTAAAGGTCTGTGTCTGGCAGGGCTTATTCAGCCTGTTTGGTGGGGACTGATGGCCTTTCTGTGCTGTCACATACAGTCCTGAGAGAATCAGCAAGGCCTCAGAGGTCACATCTCACAGGGCTGGGGTGCCAAGGAGAGCTTGAGCTTCCACCTAACTTTATGATCTCCAGGGATGCAGGACTTTTTCTGAGTTACTAACTGTGTTCAGGTACAGCACACACTTACAGAAATGAAACTAAACCGAAACTGAATTACTTACTAATAGTATTTTTAAAAAGCTTGTATCTCTAAATGAAAGTTAAAAAAAAAAAAAAGGCAGGATGCTTTTAAGTAAGCAATGAAAGAATTTTTAGACTTGGCTCCATTTTCCGCAGAGGTGCACAAACACTTTTTAAAAAGCTCTTCTGTGTTTTTAAACTTCTCTCCTCGGCTGCTGGGCGGCAGAACCGAGCGCGTTCCGGGAAAGCTCCCGGGGGATGGCCGGGCCGGGGCAGGAGCGAGCCTGGCCCTTCCCGCGGCCAACCCTCGCTTCGAATCACAACACAGGAAACGCCGTGCGGGCCAACGGCTGGGAACGGGGCTGGGAACGGGAACGGGAGCGGAGCGGGCAGCGGAGGCAGGGCGGCACCTCCACCCCCCCGCCCGGAGCCCATGGCTCCTCCGCTCCGTTGCTGCCCGTGCTGAAGCTCCCGGTGCTTTATTCAAATGCATTCCCGCTCAGGGGTGGGGCGTTCTGCAAGTGCTGTTTCAGGAAGAAAAGACAAAGGCAAAGCTGTAAGTGTTGCGGGACTTGCGGCTTTCTGTTGCTTTTTAAAACTGCATTTTTGGTGCCATTCAGCAGCTGCAGCAAAATGGCTCAGCGGCGGCGGCTCGGCTTGGGTTTTACTTGTTGAAATTTCCAGTCTGAAAGCTGCATGGCAGTTTGTGTTTTGCAAGGTGACAAGTTGAACTGTGCTGATATGGATGTTTAAATTAACTTCCGGTTTAATCCGTTAAAAATACAAAAAGCTTTGCTTTTACCCATTTACTTTTGTTATGGAAGCAACTTTGTAAGTGCTCTTTTTTCTGAGAACTCATATTTAAATTTAAAGCTCATATTAAAATTTTAAGCTTGTTTTGTTTCTTTTTGAGTAGTAAGGGAAACGTGCAGTTAATCATGACAGTATAATTCTGTATTTTCCCAAGTTTCTGGCATTTGAGTTGTTTCTGAGCAATTTCATACCAGGGAGAAACAACACTTTATTCTGTTGATAACCAAGGTTTTGTAAACAGCTGAAACAATCAGCTAATTCATACTAAATGCATGAAGTCCTGACCAAAGTCTGTGAGCTGTGTGATGTATCTCCCAGAAATCTTTTAATAAAATAAGATTTACTTAAGAATATTTACTTAGTAACTGTGAAGTTGGCCTGACTTGCTGTTTGTTCAGAGTATTTTCCTTCAAGTGCTGACCTGACATGTTCTAAAGCATCATCTGCTATGGAGGCAATGCAGGATGACAGGATTAAAGGTTCTGGAAGAAATCATGTTTGTTCTTGACTGAGAGAGGAAGTAGAACAAAATGTAAAGGCAGGAAGATAGATAGTAGCCATGAGTAATAATTTATAAATGCAGGCTTTATTCACCCTGGGCACGGGGGAGCCTCCAAACAATGCTGTTAGTCACAGATTGCTGCTTATCTGGGGTCCTTTGTGGGGCAGGAGTGAGGAAAAATAGCAACAAGTTGCAAACCCCAAAGCACCACAATGTGTGCTGAGCTTGTGGCTTTTATTGCTGATGGTGAGACACTGCAGAACTGAGACAAAATCCTGATTTGATTTTTAAATCTGTATTGATGTCCTGCTTTACCTTTCTTTCTGTTACTTGACAGGCTCACATGAAAGCTCAGAAAGCAAGTAAAGAACAGCACCTTGATATAATGAGCAAACATTGCCAGCAGCTGGAGAGTCGCCTGGATGAGATGCTCTCCAGGATTGCAAAGGAAACTGAGGAAATCAAGGACTTGGAGCAGCAGCTCACTGATGGTAAACTTTAATTTTTGTCTTAAAGTATTTCTTGTATTTAAGATGTGACAGTTGAACTGAGGATTCACTTTTGTTAATCTTTGCTAAAATGAAATATAGAATGTATACAGAAGTATTAAAGAACTATTCTTAGCTGATGTAAGAGGAAACTGTGTGTTCACCTCACTTGTACCTGGTTGGGAAAAGGGGGACAACAGGAATGCAGAAAGAGCTGCAGCTTCTTTTTAACTCTCCCAGTGATCAGGTTAACTCAGTGATATTTGGCATCCTAACCTTAAAACCAGGTATTTTCTGGTTGAGTTCTGGGTGCTTTTTATTACTTACTCCACTGGCAAACATTTTAAACAAGATGAAGAAAGGCAGTTTGGATTGTTTTGTAAATAAATGTGCCTTCTTAACTACCTCAGATTTGTTTTGCATTTCTGTAGGTCAAATAGCAACAAATGAAGCACTGAAAAGGGATTTGGAAAGTATTATCACTGGGTTACAGGAATACCTGCAAAGTGTGAAGTGTCAGGCAAAACAGGCCAATGAGGAGTGTAAGAAGTTGCAGAAGGAAAAAGAATCTTTGCTGGGAAGATTGGCAGATCTGGAGGAGGAAAAAAACAACCTGGAAGTGGTTGCCATAGATGCAGAAAATATGAGAAAAGTAAGGCTTAATACCTCTTTTCCCAAGTTCAAGTGTCTAAGAGTAAATTTGAAAAAAATAAGCAGGTGGTCAGATTGGGACTAGGGAAGCACAGTTCCCCAGACAAAATAACTTTTGATATGGTAACATGATTAGATGTGCCCACACACCTCAGGAACACAATCTACCCTTCAAAACCAGTTGCAAGAGACATCCATTAAATATGTACTTTATGGGAGATGCCTCAGAAATGCAGGTTTTTCCTTCCAGACATCACTGCCAATGGATTTGCATGTGACACTGTGGGGAATGGCATCAGTGAAACCTCTGAATTAGCCAAGGGTATGTGATGGCAGCTTGGATCAGCCAAGGGCTGAGGGAGCTGTCTGGGCATCCTGATGAGTTTCATGTAAAGCTGAATTCCTGGGACAGTTGTGTATCAATTCCAGCTGCACCTTTGTAACCTGAGTGTAGATAGAAGGGAAGGGAGGCAATGTACTCTTAAATGCTGGCTTTCCCAATGTACATCCTTCTAAAATGAATATAAAATTCCAGGAAATTGCAATGCTGGAGAGTGCACTCCAGGAGCAGAGAGAAATAAATGAGTCCCTTCGAGATGCCCAAGGGAAGGTCAGTGCCTATGAGGCTGAGCTGGAAGCCCAATTAAGAGAGAGGGATGCTGAAGCCAAGCAGCAAAAAGAAGAATTTGAAAGACTGAAACAACTTAGCCAGGTAAGAGCAGAGCTTTAGTGCTATCTACCCCAGGCCACCTCATCTCCAACATTAAATTACCAACAGTTGCTGGTTTAGGTGTGTCTCCCACATAGAAGGTGCTATCAGTTCACTGGGATTTGTAACTTTGCTTTGAAGCAAAGTCCAGATTGCTTGGGGTTGTTTTGTTGGTTCTTTTTTAGGTGCTGGCATGTTGTTACTGTTTTAAGAACTACATCTGTTGTGTATTTGGGTGACAGGTTGGGGTTGGGAGTGGGGATGTTAATCTGGAGGTTTTCTGGTTTTGTAGATGGAGCTGTCAGCCCTGCAAGGTGAACTTGAAAAGGAAAGACAACTGTTAGAGAATGCTCAGACCAAAGCACAACTGGCAGAAGAGAAGGAACAACAAAATCAGAAGCTCCTTTTACAGTTCCATCAATTGCAGGTGAAGTGTTTGTTGTATTAAAAATCCTTGGTTTTATCACTCGTGGACTTGTTTACTTACATTTGTGTGGATTTTTTTTTTCTTTTTTAGGGAGACAACAATTTCCTAAAACAGCAGCTTAAAGATCTCCAGAGTCAGCTAAACCATGCAGTTGGTAATTTAATTCATCCTGAGAATGTCATGACTTATGTAAAGGAACTCAGGCAAAAGCTTCAGACAGGAGCTGGAGAGATGAAGTGAGTAAAATTATAGTACAAACAGTGAGATTTGAGCATTTGAAAGGGGCAGGACAAGAGAAAATGGCCTCAAGTTATTGTTGGTTCAGGTTGGATATCTGGGAAATTTTCCTCCCTGAAAGTGTTTTCAGGCATTGGAACACTGCTCAGGGCAGTGGTGGAGTCACCAGCACTGGAGGGATTTAAAAAATACTTAGATGTGGCCCTGGGGACATAGTTTAGTGGTGGCCTTGGCAGTCCTGGGGAAATGGTTGGATTTGATGAACTCAGAGGGCTTTTCCAATGTAACCTGAATTAATTTACGCAGCATGTCCTAAACTTGCACTATGTGTCATTCATTATTTCAGTATCTGGTATCACGATTTAAAAATCACTGTTTGTGCCTTGAAACCTGGATTGTTTCTCTTACAGGTGTCCAAATTCAGCTGATGTTTTAGGGAAAAGCCTTGCAAGTCTGCAGAAAGAATTCAATGACATCCTTGCTGATGCTCAGAGAGAAAAAGAGAAAGCATGGGCTGAGCAGAGACAATTGCAGGAAGAAATGGTATCCCAGCAGGAAAAACTGGAAGAAATTCAGGGGAAATACAGACAGGCATGTATCAAACAACAAAAACAGGAGGAAGACAATTTTAGCTTAGTCTAAAAAATGTAATTTGCAGCTGCAGGATCAAGTGTCACTTGATGAAGCTTTGCTATGCTCTGTCTTTTGTGTAACAATGGAATCTGATTTTATTTTTTATTAATAGTCTTTCTGATTTTTTACCTCATTATTTGGTGAATTAGAATTCAGTCAATGATCTGTCTCAGAGGCAACAAAGAGTTTAATTATCACTAGAAAAATACAGCTAGGAATCTTCTTGAAAGATCACTATAAATATCACCAACAAAATAACTTGGGCACTCCTAAAATGTTACAGTTACAGTGGCAAAGTAGTTACCTTTCTGTTTTGATGCAAAGTATGCTGGTAACTGCATTTCCCAGGAGTTTGTTTAATTAAATCATTAAAACAGTGTGGCTTTTGATTGGGGAAAAAAGAATTTCTGCCTACTGATTGTAACTTATTTCACTTTTAGGTTAAAGCTGAAAACAAACAAAATAAGAACAAGGTCCATCAGTTAGAGAATGAAATTCAACATTTGCATGAAAAAATAAAGAGCATGGAAGAGATTCAGGGCCTTGCTGACCAGCAGCTCCAGGAGGCAGATGAAGAAAAAGAGGCTATTCTTGCTCAGCTGGAGAATTTAGAGAAAAGGGTAAGAATGGGTGAGGGAGGTCCATGCAGTGTTTTGGTTGCTGAGGAAAGAAGAAACAAAAACTTGTGAATTATTTTGCTTTCTAAGATAAAGAAACACATGTAGGAGCACAAAGGTTAAATATAACATCTTTGTTTTCCTTAACTTTTATTGCTTGTCCTTGCTTTAGATTTGTTTTTCTAAATAATGCAAAATGAGGTGGCAGGGGGAGGATGTCATACCAAGAGAAAAGCAGCATGGGAGAAAGTACATTATAAAAGTCTATTTTCCTGGTTTCAGAAAAAAATAGAAGCTGCCAAGGCACAAATGCAGGTGGTGAGTCTGGTTAAGGAGCTGAAGGAGCTGCAGAGAGCAGTGGTCACCTCAGACAAGCTGGCAGCTGCAGAGCTCTCCAGCACTGCAAGGCAGCTCAAGGCTCTGCGGGACACTGTGCTCAGAATTCACCAGGAGAGAGCTGAGGTAAACCAGCATGGGAACTCATTAATTGCTTGGTGATGCCTCTGCAGTGGGAGCAGTGCTGCTGTCCTTTAAGTGAGCCTCAGAGCTTTCTGCTGAGTTGTGCTGCTGCACAGGAGCTCTTGTTGCTTTGGGTAGAGTTTGAAATACAACATGAAGGAGTAAATTTGGGGATGGACAGATGTTCCTGCTGTGGGAGGGAAGGGCAGAGGAGGATCTTTAATCTTTTAATAACTGCAAGGCAAACAACAGATAATGTGTTTGTTCTGTAAGACAGAAAAGAAAAGAAAGGACTGGAAGTTTGTGCTTACACAAACTGGAAACACTTTTTCAAACTGGGAAGCACTTCTGGCTACATAATAACATCTGCTCTGGACAAATCCTGTAAAGTTAAAGGAGAAACAGTATTTTACATATATCTCTAGAGTGCCAGAGCAGTCAGGTGCTGATCCTTTGCAATGGTCAGCTTTTCACAATGGCACATCTCCAGCCTGAGAAATGTTCCTGCAAACTAAAGCTCGAATGAAAATCTCAATTTCAGGAGATTGAGGAAGCCCAAGGGTTCTGTGCTGAGGCAGCTCAAGCTTCCCAGGCTCTTGGCAGAGCTGAAGCAGAAATAGAATTGCTACAGCAACTCCTGAAGGAGAAGGAAGAGCAAGTAGGTTGTTTGCTCTATGTTATGTGATAAAATACCAGTGAGTGTCTGAAAATGTTATGTTTAGAGGTTCTTGCCCTGCCCTTTTCCCCTCAAGTTTTCCCAAGTCACAATGTTCTTCCCTCCCCTGACACCTGCCCAAGAACAAAATGAAGATCTCACTGCCTGGAGTAGCTGAGTTTTAAGGAAAACCATCACACTTGTCTGGCTCTGGCTGAGCCTCAGGCATATGAGAGAATGGGAAGAACATTGAGTGGGAGCTTTTTGTGATTTAAACTTCTGTTGCAAACAGGTTCTGCACGAAAGGGAGAAAGCTGGTGAGAAAGCTGTTGCATCAAACACTCAGAAGTTTGAAATTAATAAATTAAGTGAAGCTGTGGAACAACAAAAAGTAGAGATTGACCATTTGAAATGGTTGCTGGATAATATTGGAACAGGTAATTTCTCTCTTTTCTACACTTATTGCAGATAGACATGGATACAGAAGAGTATTTTTTCCCCATTTCTCACTGTTTCAGCTATGAATCTGAAGAATAAAGTGTTGAGAATATCCTTCAGTACAGGTTTATACAGGATATGTGTTAATTTTCATTAATTTGCACTTTTTACAGCAATTTAGAAAGCACTGATTGTGCTGAGCATTCTATTGAAACTGCTCTAGGACATTGTCAGAGATCAGTGTAAGGAAAAGGAGCAGCAGTTACCTGGATGTAAACTTATATTTCTATAATCTTAAAACACCAAACCAGCTAATGTATGTTTGTCACTGTGTATACATTTAGTTTGTTTCCTCCAGCAATTAATTTTTTAAGTATAGTTCCAGATTAACTGGATAACAATGAGGGAAGCGTTGAATGCAGTGTTTATTTAACTGTTTGCCTTATGACTATAAAACTGTGATTAACTTCCAGATAACAAAGATGAAATTGAGACCTTACAAGAGGAAATTGCAGCCCTCAGAAATGTGCTCTCCCACCAGAATGATCACACCAGCAGTACAGCAGAGCCACTGAGAAGAAGGGGATACTGGTATTACATGCCATCATCACAGGTCAGCAATAAAAACCTTGTGGTGGTTTGTTTTCCTTGTGGAAAGCTATTTGAGGGGGGGAAAGCACATTATAAACTTACCAGGTTTGAGAGAAACTTAAGAATAAATATTTGGTGGCATGTAAGAGAAATATTGAAACAAAACACACAGAAATGTTCCCTGATAAAGCCTATTACTGTGGTAATAGGAATCCAAGGTGGATGGCATTGGGAGACAGCTGTGCAATGGGCAGTATTGTAAATCCATTTAGGTAAAGGTTTAAAGGGGATGTCACGGACAAACATTTCTTTCAAAAGAACATTTTTCTGAATTTAAAATCAATATCGTTAAAATATATTTAGTGCTTTTAAAGCAGCATCATGCTTGGAGCTGAGAGACAGCAGAGAATGTGCAGCCTGTTCCTGAAAAATCATTAGAATGTCTGCAACAAATCCTTTATTTGACATGATTTGTCATTTCTAGATGAACACATACTATATTTTTCTTTAGGCTTCAACTCCTGCTTCCAACAGCACCAAAGACTCTGGAGTGTGTTTGGGGTGCTCTGGCTCATC